>OY979716.1:28441699-29769459 GCA_963855995.1 Muricea muricata
AAAATGTTTTTCTGACCTGAAACCAATGTTTAATTTTTTGGCCTAGGTACTGTCATTAAAATTTAATCTAAATGTAAATTTTTGAAGCATTATAAATGTTCTTGATGAACAATATAAATACATAAATAGAATGTACAAAATTTTACAAGATTAATTATATGAATCATGACAAACTTCTTCTAGTTTTAAATTTAATAATTAAATGTCACGATAACAGGTTATCCGTCCCATAATCAATAGACGATTTGCATGTTAGACTAACTTTCAATCTAGGCAAGACGAACAAAATCTTTTACTATAGTTAAAAAGAGCATCCTAAAATTAGTAGAATTGCCAAGTTTGGTGGCGAAATGTTGTAAAACATGGAAAATATGGCCTCGCAAAGTTTGCTAATTTGTATACATTTGTATTACGCGAGGAAAAAGTTACCACTTTTGATACAATTTTAGCTGAAAAGTGGTAACTTTTTTCTTGCGTAATACAAATGCATACAAATTTGCAAACTTTGCAACGCCATATTTTCCATGCTTAACAACATTTCGCCACCAAACTTGGCAATTCTACTAATTTTAGGATGCTCTTTTTAACTGTGGTAAAAGATTTTGTTTGTCTTGGCTAGACTGAAAGTTAGTCTAACATGCAAATTGTCCATTAGGAAAGGTTGTGTTAAAATAACACTTTTCACTGCCACTTTGAAAACTCTCGATGTTACCAGTCTTTATCACTATACTGTGGTTTTCTTGTGTACCAACAGGAACCTCGCAGATAATACCATTAATTATCAGATGGTATATTAGTGCTTGCAAATGCTTCCTTCCATCTCTTGTCTTGAAGTTTTCTTTAACTGAGCCAAATTCAGCAGCACTAACCAACCCAAGAGATTTTAAAACGATGGTTGGTGATCCCATTAAAAACTGCACAAGTAGAAGAATTGTCACTTTTTCTTGAACCTGCTGCAGTCTTTCAAGACCCTTGATTATGAGCTGGGCAATTGATGTGTAGTCTTGAATTGTGTTGTCAAGGTTTGAAGTGCAAATGTCACAGTGCTCCTCACATTCTGGTATGTCTTCATCAAAATATGTCATAATAAACTTATGACGACAGGTACAATTTGTACAGTATCTGACCATGTTGTTCATTAAACCATATTTGTAGGTCAAATACTCTTTGTCGTCAATCTTCATGATGTTGTGTAGATGGCATGACCGGTCTTTGTGGTTAAAAAATAATACACAAAGTGCGGCATGTCCATCTCTACCAGCTCTTCCTATCTCTTGTACATAGTCTTCCATGCTTTCAGGGAATGACAAATGGGCAACAAAACAAACATCCTTTTGATCAATACCCATTCCAAATGACTTGGTGGCACATATTACATGAGCAGTACCACTACTCCATGCATGTTCATATTTTTTTCTGTCAGCATCTGATAAACCACCATGAACAAAAACAGCATCAATGTTCTCCAATTTTAATTAATGTGCCAGATCAGTTGTGTCCTTTCTACGCGAACAGTATACAATACCACGTTGTCCTGGACAATTAGTTTTAATGAAATCAACCACTTGTTTTAATGGTTTGTCACCTTTTGCTTCAATTTGCACAAACAAATTAGTCCTTGCACATCTCACTTTAATAATACTTGGTTTGGTCATAGCAAGGGTAGACACAATTGAGGACATTACTTTCTCTGTAGCTGTGCCAGTAGGAGCAATTGCAGGGACTGCGAAATCCTTCAGATTCCCGAGCTTTAAAAAATCTGGACGAAAGCCATGGCCCCACACATCAACACAGTGAGCCTCATCAACTGCAACAAAGCTAAGTTTTCCAACATTACTCCATGTTTTAAGGACATTTTGAAGTTTGCTCGACATTATGCATTCAGGACTTGTAAATAGTATTGCATAAGGTAAGTCACGTCTGCACAAAGTGTTCACAACAAAGTCCATTTCTGCATCTGTTAGTGAGGAGTTGTAATAGAAAGCAGGAACTTTCTTCAACCTTAATTTTTCTGCTTGTTCTTCCATGATGAACTTTAGTGGTTCAATCACAACAGTCAACCCTTGCATGAGAACAGCAGCCACAGTATAAACTACACTTTTCCCAACCCCTGTTGGAATTAATACCAGTGTGTCATTGCCATCAGTTATGGACCTTATAGCTTCTAGCTGTCCATCTCTAAATATCTCGTACCCATAAAGATGCTTCAAGACAAACAGTTCCTGTTCGGCTTTGTTTTCTGGCAACTCTACTGGACACGCACGTAGTTCTGTCAAAACACTTTCTAGGGGTGCAGGAGATGAGGTGACACACGTTTTCTGAAACAAACCAAAGAAACATATATTAATTAACTAAACTTTCTGTGTTTTACCAGTTATATATATACGTTTTTAAACTACATACAATGTAAACGATTAAATGAAGCTTAAAGCTGAGTGCTTAAAATGCAAATGAAAACTCACAGACTGGTAATAAACAGCTTCGGCATAAATCTTATCTCTACCACGCCAAACTTCATAAATACAAGTCATCGACGTGTCGCAAACTTGAACTTTAATGCCCTTGCCACTTTCTTCTACTTTCGGTAAGGAAGCCTTGTGATCCAAGTACAACGCAAATAATTTTGCCACTTCTTTATCACTGGCACAGTACAACTCCACAGTTTCGTTTAGTCCCTCAACTTTGAATAACGTGTAGCCTTCCTATAAACAAAATTTTGTATTAAAGAATGTGTGTCAACCAAGATGCATTTCGCGCGTTTGTTTATGTTTACAAGCAAAATCAGAGCCTGCAAGCATATTAATTCTGGATACGTCATATTATAATTTTCCTGTGGTTCTTTTTTAAACAACAATTTTAAAATGTCAGACTCTGATAATTCCGACTTGGCCTTGTCTGTTTACGACCCCGAGGACAATCTTAATTTCTATGGTTCTCCGGTCCATGGAGAACGAAGTTCTTCAGCGGGAGCTACCGCAGCAACCACAAGTTGTGAATATTTGGCGCAAACACCTCAAAGAACCCAGGTACATGTAAAGCAATAGATAAACCATGAAATTTGTAAAACGTTATAATTTAGGAAGTAACTATCTAATATTTTTAGTTTTGTAGCTGTAAAAATATGTGCAGCAAACAAAGCGGCAAGAAAAAACGTGGTTGCCCTTGCCGCGACGAAAATTTAAAATGCGCCGAAAGTTGCTCATGTGGAATGATGAAGGCTGGTTGTAAAAACAAGAGCACGTCGAGTAATTTAGAAACTGCAACCACACATGCGGGAAAAAGCGCCTTTGAGCGCCATAATGCAGCAGTAGAAGAAGCAAAACAACAGATAATGGTGAGAACAGAAGTAATATATTGCTTGATGAATTGTTAACAATAGCTATAGCAGTAAAATATTTCACAAATGCCCTGCGGCTGCAATACAATTGATACACAGTATCAATTTACAAAATTACTGTATACTTTAAAGCTTAAATCATGCTTTTCCTACCTGTGGGAATTCATTGGAAAGTTAACCGAGCCTCAAAAAGATAACATCTTTCTAAAATTGCTATCTAATGGGAAAGGAAGTCTAGATTATGCTAAAAATTTGGTCTCTTTTAGCAATGGTGGTAGTTCTGTTCCACCTGTCCCAAATGGCAAACCTACATGGTGTACTTGTGAAGTGTGCCGTCCAGTGGCAACTGAAGAAGAAAACAAGTGTTGTGGCAAGATTCGCTGCATAACATCATTTGTCACTTTCCATAATACATGCATTGATAGGGAGGTCCTTGTTCTTGCCATAAGAGCTCGATGTGACATTAGAGTGGAGGATCCAGACTATTCAACCAACAGCTACAGAAAGGCTGCATACCGGCAATACATTCTGTGGAGGTATAAAAAATTGGGGAGAGGAAACCGAAGGGTGTGCCCATCTTGTGTAGTTTTGGCTATCAGGCATATTTATCCGGCTGATGATGGAAACTATATGGGTTTCAGAAGAGCTTAACAGTTTTTATAGTAAATTCAAATTGGTTAAGGCCCTGTAACGCGGTGCAATTTTTCTTGCAACTTAAAATACAATTCTCTTCTTTAGAGATGTAAATTTGTGACAAATGTTTGGTACCGGTATATTAAAAATATATCAGCAAACTTTGATGGAAACTTGTATTTTTCAATTTTACATCATCCAAGAGTAGAATTGCATTGCAAGTTGCAAGAAAAATTGCATCATGTGACAGGGCCTTTAATTATTACATCTAGTGTTGACATTATGGGTAAATGGATCATAGATAAAGTTTATAATTATAATAATATATTATGTTGGTTGTCACTTTTGGACAGGTTCTTTTGCAGTGGTGGCTTGATTTGCAAATCGAGAAAGATTTTGCTGTACTAGATCTGCTGTTGATGGAACAGGTTTCATTGCTATAGATGATGCAATTTTCTTAGGGTGGTCTGCAGATACTATAGTTTTTGTCAAAATACTTTCATCATCATCCACTCTTTTCTGCAAGATTCCCACTGTCAGTGGTACCCAGAAGTCAAAGGTTTTGTCTTCTTGAACAGTAATTATTCTCCAGTTCTTTGATCGTTTACTGTATACCTTATTGTATTTTTGTTTTCCACCCTTGGTCAAAGCAGGTTTTCTGAATATATGGCTATTATGATCAATAGCAGCCAGTATTGCTCTAGCATTGAATGATTCATTCCTACAAAAACTTTATGAAGTCAGTAAATAACAAAGAACTTAATTTAAAAAGATTATTAAGTCTTTAAATGCTTGTTTTTATAAAAAATATTTTGGTATACATACTGGAATCCAATTTGTTTTGGTGCATATTTTAGCAGCATTGAGTTAAAATTTTCAAGCTTACTGGTGTGCCTAACAAAAAAAATTGATATTAAATGGAGTAGTGTTGGTGTACCATGTAATTAGGGCCAGGATTTTAGTGAGAGTATCCTTGGGTTTCATGTGATGCCATATCTGAGTGGGGGTCAAAGTGGCAATTAACATGGAAAAAGCTTAATGAAACCCACCAATACCTGAAAGTAACATAATGATGCAAAGTCTTTACAAATCGGGGATCCATCACAACATTTTGCAATGCCTCCATTGCTTTTGAGTCCTTTTCTAGACATGTCTTATGTGCTTCTGTTTCAGTAAGTGGTCCATGCAGGCACTCCCCATCAGCCCATTCATGTTCTCCCACCACATGGTGCAGAACTCCAAACCAGCCGTCCTATGTACACCCCACAACACACCACTAGCATTTTACTCATCCCAATTACTACTGCCGATTGAATTTGCCTGCCAGCTAAAGCTACGCTACGCTACGCTACGCTACGCTACGCTACGCTACGCTACGCTACGCTACGCTACGCTACGCTACGCTACGCTACGCTACGCTACGCTACGCTACGCTACGCTACGCTACGCTACGCTACGCTACGCTACGCTACGCTACGCTAGGCTAGGCTAGGCTAGGCTAGGCTAGGCTAGGCTAGGCTAGGCTAGGCTAGGCTAGGCTAGGCTAGGCTAGGCTAGGCTAGGCTAGGCTAGGCTAGGCTAGGCTAGGCTAGGCTAGACTAGACTAGACTAGACTAGACTAGACTAGACTAGACTAGACTAGACTATACTATACTATACTATACTATACTATACTATACTATACTATACTATACTATACTATACTATACTATACTATACTATACTATACTATACTATACTATACTATACTATACTATACTATACTATACTATACTATACTATACTATACTATACTATACTATACTGTAAGTACAAACCTAATGTAAACAGATTTGGGAACTCACTTTTTAAAACAAAAGTTATAAGCATTTTGAATTGTTCTTTTTAAATTTATTCTATATACAGTCCATTATGTTTCATTGTTGAATACAACCAATCACAAAACCTACATAATAATACAGCTGAAGTGCTGCTAACCTTAAGTTTTTCCTCATCTCCCTTGCATTCTTGAGCTATGTACCAGAAATGATTCCGTATTGGCTCAGACCACTCACTGATAACCTCACAACCTTTCACCTTTGCAGCCTAAAGCATGAAAAATGATAGTATTCTAAAAAGTTTCAAGAGAAGGCCATTAAATAAATTTTAACAAACATACTTTTGCAAGTTTTTTTGATAATTTCACAGATTTGTGCCAAATGTCCAAAGCATGATACAGATTGGAAAAGTCATTTGGGTACTTTTCTAAAGATAATCACATGTTTATTGCTACAAATTGATACTGGTACTGCAGATAAAGAAAATATATACCTTTCATTTTCCTAACCAATGCAATTACTGCTGAAGAAGCATCAGTAACAATCTCTGACATCACAATTTTACCAACAATACGTTCTAATAGTTTCTTCAATCCGTATACTTCCATATTGGTAGAGACCCCCCCCTGTTTCTCTTTTGTCCACCACAACCAAATCAACAATTACATCAACAAACTGCTCCATGAGCACATATACACAATACTTTGCACTATGCCCAGGAGAGTCATTTCTCCCATCACCACAGAGAATTGTGCTTTCCCCTTTAAACACATGCCATATAGTTTCTTTCATTTTTGTCCAAAATTGTTCAATAACAGGTATGACATATCTCTTTTGCACTCGCATAAATGTTGACCTAGAAATTATCTTCAGCCCAAGAAATTTACAAAAAAGGGAAAATTTTTCATAATAGCCTCCAGTAATAAATAGTCCAGCAGCTATCATTACATTGCTGGTGAAAACATTTTGTTTTTTCTTTTGGCAAAGCACCTTTGATGATGACCAGCTTCCAAAATGACCCACAGAACATCTCCATTTTATGGTTACAACACAACCATCTGTTTTGCATCTATCAACTTCACATTTACCGCCACACGCCTCAATTTGGCAATTGTTTTTAAACAACTCCAACAATAGATTGATGTCAACGATAGCTTTGCCTTGTTGAACATGATCTGTGTACAACTTTCCATGTTTGCCAGAATCATTTACTTTATGAAACCTTTGTTTCAGATTTTTTCTTAATCTTTCAGTGCATTCCTCTCTTGTTTTGGGTCCATGTTGTAGTTCAATAATGGAAAAAGTTTCTGTCAGGGACACATCCATATTCTCCTCACCCTGCCATTCGCTTTCTGATGCACTTAAAGTTTCATCAGGATCCTGAGATCTGTATAAAGGACAAGTATTAGGTACCAAGTACAAAGACCTAACAATAATTATGTTTTGATACTTACAACTATGAGTGAATATCCATGAATGTATCATCATCATTGGGACTATTAAAGTCATCACTATCATCGGCAGGCTCTTTTTCAAATAGTTCTTCACTTGATGTCATTTCATATTCAGTTGAATCTAAACTGTTCATACAAAAAAAATTGTTGTGTAGTGTGTAAATGTATACTGATGCATTTGAGTAATTCCTACCTTGTGGTGGAAGAATCTGACATCTCACTCTCTGATTCTGAGGATGGATCATCTGAGTACATACCAAACTCTGGGTTGATGGTAATACACACACTTTCAACTACACTTACATCCAGGTGTCCACATGTCAAGTTATTAGGCTCTGTTGCCTCTGAGTCAAAACTTTTAGTTATGTCTGCAGTCCTGAAAAAGGGGGAAATAAACAGAGAATTCAATGGGACTGCATTCATAATATATTTGTCTTTCAATTAGATTTACAACTCACATTTCAAAATCATGTGCAAACGTTTTTTTCTGTTTTTTTATTGTGGTAGGGCAATCCCTATGGCCATCTTGAAGTCTGAGATTTAAAGAACGCCTTGCAGATTGAATAGGAGTTGAGTGCATCACAGGACTATCAATATCTAAATCGAAAATAAAGAACTGGTTTTTGTAAAAGAAATTAAAATTACCTCAAGTTAATTCTTAAAGCACTGAACTAACCGTGTGGAGGAGATGTTGTAGTTCTAGGAACGCTTTGCTGTCTCGCTTCACCAAGATTTCGAAGTAAGTAAGTGGCAAATTCACTGTGAGTTTGTTCTGCCATTCCAGCTAAATCTTTCTGTCTTACCCACTCGTTATATACGTCCATCCGTATACCAATTCGGTGCATTTGAACGTTTAGTTTCGGTCTTCCACGCTTTGGAAAGGACGCCATTTAAAATCAAAAAGTTTTAAAAATTACAAGACGGTTTTAATGAACATTGAACTTTATTAAAAAAATCCGCCATTTTCTCGGCCAAAAAAATGGCCGCCACAGTGTATTCAGCGCGCAATGCATCTTGGTTGACACACATTCTTTGGTGTTGTTATACTGATCACGTTCTGTAGGTTGCATAGGCAAAATGTGTATTTATTTTATTATAACAACAGAGGAACCTTTCACTTACCATTCCCTTTCGCTTCTCAGAGAGGACCAACAAATTCGTCAAGGTTTCTGATGCTGCCCGTGTGAATGAAAAACCTTTCCTCACAATTTCCTCGCTAAATTTAACTTGCCTGTAAACAAGTCTATAATGCTGGTGCAATCCTTCCCGAGAAAAACAACTGAGATTGTTAGTATCACAAGTCGGGCAGCATGTATTACCATTTCGAAATGCTATTAAAAAATCTCTCTGAGGACACGAGATCGTAAAAGTTATTTTCCCTGCCATTTTGTTTACTCTATGTTTGTACGAGAGCGGTTTCTTTACATGTATTATCATTTAGCGCATTATCTATTACCTTCTAGCGCACTCTTTTATTGTCACTCTTATTAAAATTGTGAAAAAGGCTACAAAGGCTCTGCGGAGGAGAGAGGTTCAGAGTCTGCACCGGGCTCAATTACAAACTGAAGGATCTCTTCGACATCATATCTTGTTTTTGAATGTCTTTCCATAACAACATTCCTATACAACAAACAAATCTTGTTAGATTGACTTATTTCAAATAAAAATATAAATATTTTTATATATAAACAACAGATATATGTATAAATAATGGTATCGCATTTGGTTTATCAATTATGTGTAATAAATAAACCTTCAAAATAACATCCAAACCCCCTAATACTGCAGCAAAGCAAGCTTGAGACAAATATTTGAAACATAGTTCAACCATGCTATTTAATATTTACTAGATTTAAAACACCACAAAAGGGAATAAACAATAATGAAAATTGTATAATCACAAAATGAAAGAGGGGTACTCATATAGGACAAAGTTGCCATATGGCAACCATGATTTCACAAGCAACTTTTTACACAAAAAATCCAAGTATCAATAGCATATTTCATATCAACAAAGAGAGCTAATTGTGATGAAAATACCTATTCAAAAACTACATCTATACAATGAATACTTCTCACACAATTCTATTACAAAACTCACCTTATTTAACGAACAAATATCACCCAAAAACAGACAAAATCATACCAAGATTCCAAACGCTCAGAGTCAACCACGTTGAAAATAATCAATCCTCACAAATGCAATACCCAAATACTTCATGTAAAATGAATATTAATGACTTGAAGCAAATCTCGGCACCAGGACAACTTTCAAAAGTTGCGGTTGCCATATGGCAACTGCAAACAATAAAGGGTTTAACATAAGTAATCGATTTTCCTGATCATTAGTTTCCAGGGTCCAGCTCAGAGTATATGTCCTGCACTGCAGGCGAAGACCCAGCTTCAAAAGGGAGTATATGTTCTAGTCGGCTCAGGATCCAGCTCTAAATCTGCGCGGTAAAAGTATATATATATTATTATTATTATTAACTTCATATTTACCCAGGATACCCACATCACAGAAGTGTTTTTCAGTGGGGTCCTGCAACTCTATAAATTACATTAAATATTTAGTCATGCACTATTTACATGAACACATATATACAATATAACTTTATACATATATAATATAAAAGCAACCGCATCGAAACGAAACACAACGCACTTCAAGATCATTATTCAAAAACAATAATTCAATCAGTGTAATGATGAAGCAAATACATATGCTCATTTCGCTGCGATGCGTTTGAAATGGAAAACAGAGAAAATAAAGAGAGAGAAAAGCTGAGAAAGATTAGTAATTAAGTGATATAGTGGAGAATGAAAGAGAAAGAGAGGTTTATACCTCGTGTACACACCATCTTTTTAATAGTTTTTTAAAGTTATATAATGAAGTAGCATTTTTTAGTTCATGTTCCAGATTGTTAAAGTCTATAGCAGCTTGGTACGTAGGTCGTTGTTTTCCCTTGTTCGTCTTTGCTCGTGGTAAATGTAGATCTCTGCGGTGTCTTGTGTTGTGTCCATGGACGTCTTCGTTCTTTGTTAATGCAAAATCAAAGTCAATTAAGCCATTCATACATTTGTAGATAAACGTGCATCTGTGGTTATGCCTTCTCGTTGTCAGCATTGTCCATTTTAGTTCTTCTGATGCTTTGGTTGATGAATATCTTGGGTGTTGGTTTAGAATGATTTTCGCTGCCTTGTTCTCAAGCACCTGTAGTGAGTTCATTAATATGGAATTGTTCTTGTCACCCCAAATTGTGTCTCCATAGTCAAACAGTGGTAGTATTAGCGTGTGTACAATACACAACGCGTGTCCAGATCTAGGAATTCCTTTACCCTTCGTAATACTCCGAGTCTTTGGTTGATTTTGGTAATCATGTTGTCAATATGATTATGCCAAGTTAGATCACTGCTTAAAGTTACTCCGAGATAGTTGAACGATGATTCCTGCAACACTTTCTTATTTTCGATGGTGATGTCTACTTTAGTTGATTGCTTTTTGTTGGCAAAGATCATGAATTTTGTTTTTTCGTAATTCAGTGTTAGTAGATCGTTGTTAAGCCATTGTGAGAGTGAATTTAAGTCCTCGTTTATCTTAACTTGTAGATCGTTTTCTGTCTTCCCAGCGTAGTATAGCAAAGTGTCATCAGCATATAGAATAGATTTGCAGTGTTTCAAACATTGAGGCAGGTCATTAATGAATATTAGAAACAGTAGAGGTCCTAGAATACTTCCCTGTGGAACGCCTACAGTTACTGGCTTTGGAGTCGACGTAATGTTGTTGATCGATGTAACTGCTGTACGTGAAGATAAATAAGATGTGAACCAGTTTATAACAGGTGCTGAAAATCCAATATTTTTTAATTTAGCAATTAATAGGGTATGATCAACTGTGTCGAAGGCCTTTCGCAAGTCAATAAAAACAGCACCGGTAACCAATTTGTTGTCGATGTTAAGTAGAATTTCCTCAGTGACTCGCATTAAAGCGACATTTGCTGATAGATTCGGGCGAAAACCAAACTGTTCCGAAGTGATAAGATTGTGTTTTCGTAGAAACTTGTAGACTTGCCGGTGAACTATGCCAAGTGCCATATGCCATAATTTTGCTTATGATGGGTAAAATAGTGATAGGCCGGTAGTTGTTTGGTGCTGTTGGATCGTTGGATTTGAAGAGGGGAGTGATTTTTCCTTTTTTCCAAACATCTGGGAATGTTTGTGAGAGGAACGAAGCATTGAAAATCTTTGTTAAACTAGATACAATTGTAGAGGCTGAATCTTTTAATAATTTAGCATTAATCTGATCGAGGCCAGTGGCTTTATTAGTTTTCAGAAGTGAAAGTTCTCAAAGGACAAATGATTCATCTACTTCTTCGAATTTAAAGCTGTAGGGAAGATCTTGGACAAATACTTGGGCAGATTTGGACCCAGCTGTTAATCAGTATATGTCCTTATCGACTTTCCCCAAGATCCAGCTTTTCAACGAGTATATGCCCTGGGAGCCGCTCAGTACCCAGCTCTCGCAGATATACCAACAATGTAATAATTGAGCAATTGTCCCACACTTTCATAACCCCAAAAAACTGTGTATATTTATTGTGTACTGTGGTTGAGGACATTAATTAGTATTTTAGTGGTAACGTGTGCGGTAACGTGTGCCATAACGTGTCATAACATAGTAGCACATAGTAGGTAATTGTTCACTTACATCATATACAATATTTATATATTTTAACAACCTTGTTGACCATGACAACAAAAACTTAGAAGATGTGCAGAAAAGCCTCCTTCGTTAATATATTATTTCGCTCGTCCAAATGTTTATTTAAATAACCTGCGGAATTACTATTATTCATTCTTGCATCAATAATGTTTAATCTTAACCGAACATCGGCATACCGCTCACATAAATGTCATTTGTAGAATTGTTTGAAAATTTTTCGCCATCGCTGACAAATAAGAAAAAATGCCTATACTCAGTCCAAAAACGGAACACTTTGTCTTACACAATTAATAGACTTCAGCAAATAACATTTTATTTCCATGTTAGGGATATGCTAAAGTACGTCAGATTTATTACAAATTTTCATCGACAATATCTAAGCAATGAATTCCGGGGGGGACGTCACAATTTGTTATACTCGGAAGTATTTAATATCAGAGGACCTTATAGAAGTTTATATAGTATGATGTCATGCCATTTTCGTCCAAGTTTTGGAGAGTTTAGGTAGTTTCTTCCTCGCTATTGACTTGCTAACGATTTATTTGTCTTTATTGACTTGCTAACGATTTATTTGCTATTGATTTACTTGTGTTAAGTAAATAATTATAACCCAAAAGTCATAACTCAACTTATTTATGTATCTACAATCTACAACGGGACGTTACCGACATGTTACCAACACGTTACCAAACCCTAGATTATGATATGAACTTAATAATATTGTTTTATGACACGTTACCACGTGTTACCACAATATTTTAAAAAGAAGTATAGTTAATTATTTGTTTAAAAGAAATGAGGGTAACGTGTTGTTCTCGTTAAATTATATTAGTATTTTAGTGGTGTAACGTTTACGTGTGCGGTAACGTGTCATAACATAGTAACATCACTTACATCATATACAATATTTATATATTTTAACAACCTTGTTGTCCATGACAACAAAAACTTAGAAGATGTGCAGAAAAGCCTCCTTCGTTAATATATAATTTCGCTCATCCAAATGTTTATCTAAATAACCCTTAACCAAACATTGGCATACCACACGCATAAATGTCATTTGTAGAATTGTTTGAAAATTTTTCGCCATCGCTGACAAATAAGAAAAAATACAATCCTGGACAAAATATATGGCAAAAATGGCGTTTTATTCCCCTCCCCCAATATCAATGTTGTTTGCGCCACCAATACACATGTTTTTACGTGAGGATTTTCCCGAAAATAGCAACATTGATATAGGGAGAGGGACAAGCGTACCCAATAATTAAGTATAGTAGACAAATTACTGTATGACGAAAAATAAGAAAGCAAAATAGGTTTTGCCAAACTATTTTGTCAAAGATCCTGGACAAAATATACGGCAAAAATGGCGTTTTATTCCCCTCCCCCCAATATCAATGTTGTTTGCGCCAATACATGTATTTTTACGCGAAGATTTTCCCGAAAATAGCAACATTGATATAGGGGGAGGGACAAGCGTACCTAATAATTAAATATAGTAGACAAATTACTGTATGACGAAAAATAAGAAAGCAAAATAGGTTTTGCCAAACTATTTTGTCCAAGATTGTAGAATTTAAAATAGTAAGTATTCACCTACTAAATACAGAACTACTACAGGGTGTCTTAAAGGAAAATTAAACACAAATTCAGCATGCTGTCACGCATCACATGTTGAATTTAACGATTTAATTTTTACATAGCAAGAAATATAAGTTATTTAGCTTTCCAATGATACTTTACTTTTCTTGTATTCTTAATATAAAATGACCAAATGACATATAAAAACCAAATGACAAATGAAAACAGGTTTCGTCTCATAAACCAGGCTGCCAAAATTTGCATGTTCAATTCCCAATCGTGCAAAAATGTGAATTTGACTGGCAATTTCAAGGATAGTTACAAGAGTACTATCATTGGAAAGCTAAATAACTCCTCTTTCTTGCTATGTAAAAATCAAATTGTTACCATAAATTCAACATGTGATGTGTGACTGTCTGCTGAATTTGTGTTTCATTTTTTAGACACCCTGTATAGGAATATAGTGCTAAAGTATAGCTTGGAGTATTGCTGTATAATGCTCTTATGATTACCTGCTTTAGAGATTTTTGAATATTTTCATCTGGTAACTCATCTATTCCAGGATTAGCACTGTCAAATCCACGCTGGATATATTGACGCATACTGGGGCTGAAAATATGAGGCAATTCTCCTCCCTGCAGAATCATTGTTGCCAGCGTTTTCCCCACAACTGAAAATGCCCCACCTTTTAATGCATTGAAATTAGGTCTAATAATGTGCCCCTGAGAAGTATCTAAAAAATATGGGAAAATAGAATAAAATTTGATGCAAATCATTCAAAACTACTGTATTTGTTAACACTTTTTGGCATGACACACAAACTAAGATCTAAATAAAGCATGAAACCTAAACGTTCAGGAAGAGTATAACGATAACATGGAGTTGCCCTAACATGTAGGGAGAGGGGTGAAACAAAGAGAACAACAAATAACATATGAAAAGATTTCCAAATATATGCTAAATGATACTGAATTCGTCCCCTGTAGTGGCATTTTAAGGGAATTTTCTTAAAAACTGAGAGTTCATGTTGCTTATTTTACTGTATGTACCAGATACAATATTTCTGACCAACTTACTGAACAATGTGCCACTCTCTTTAGACATCGCTCCAAGGAGTAGGTGGAAAAATTCTCGGCAAGGTCCACCATGATCAACAGCATCTTCCTGGCCTTCAAAAGTAGCAAATGTCACTCGTAGAAGTCCATTTCTCTGTAAGAATTTTTGCCTCATAAAGTATGATTTTGCTGTTTCCCAAATACTCAAGCAGCTTACTACAACACTTCTTGCATCCCCTTGAACAACTTTAGTGGAGTGCTCTTTAATCAAAGCCACAACATTCACATCCTCAAGGTCATCTGGTTCTTCCTTTATGGTTATTGGCATTTCTGCACCATGCCCAAGCTGTTGGATGCTTTCATTTATTGCTTGTTGTACAGCAGTGTTTTCATCCAACCCCATAGGCCTAAAAAGAATGGCAAAATGAGCATGATTCACTGTCGTGTATCATAGTGCAGTAAACTGTGGTAATCCAGTATGGCTTTGCTCTTTCATTTTGAAAAAACTTCACATTATCATTGTTTGGCTAGCAGGGGCTAGAAACCCCCCCCCCCCCCACACACACACACACCTTGGGGCACGCCGGCAGCATTCACTTGAGCTGTTTTCCAGTAGACTGAATTTGCCTTCCGGAGTGAATTTTTCCACTGTGTTTTCCCATTATTTTCACTTGATTGAACATAAGACAAAGAGAATCTCTCTAGTGGAAACAGCCCTAAATTTCACACACAAAAAGTGAATACCCCCGGTATGCCTCACGGTGGGAGGTTGGCAATTTCAAATGAATTGTGCATAAAAGGAAAAAATTTTAAAAAATCGAGAATATTTCTAGTTGAGGTAAGGTATGGGCAGAACAAATGAAACATTAATACGATATTGGCAAGACAAATATTTACATCAAATTACAAGAAGTCAGCAACTTCATATAGGTGTATAAAATCCTGCTCTTCATTAGAACCAGGGCCACCACTTGGCTCTGCTTGCTCTGGCAGATCAGCCAAATCATCCAAAGAACTATCGCTAGAATTACATAAAATCGCGTCCATTTCATCTTCTTTGTTAAACCACTTGGTTATTGGCACCGTTTCATTCGCTGCCTTTTTTCAGATGAAGGGAAAAGGTATAGGCTTATTCTGCTATAGCTCTTTCCAAGACCCTCTTTGTACTTTCTTAACGTGAATTCCTCATTACTGCCGGGTATTTCTGTTGCCAATTTTCCATCTTGAAAACAAGAGCATAACCGCGATCTCTGTCAAAACTTCTGTCGTAATCTTCCCACTTCTTTAACGCCTTTTCTCTAGCCTCGCCATAACCTATGTCTCTGCTCAGTTTAACAGGAAATGATTTACTGCGCTGTATTTTTTCCACTCCGTATTCGTAATCCATCAAGCTCACATTTATTATTACTTCATCTTTGGGATTGCCCTTTGTCTCCCCCAAGCAGCTTTTCTTTTTACCAGGCTTAAAATGCAATCGCCAGTCAGCTTCCTTTCGTTTCATAAAAATGGAGAATGATGGAAGATTACCGGAGGTCGCAGCTGGTGAACTTGATGGTTGTTTTATTTTGTTGCCATGACTACCAGACAGGCTGACCGTTCTTCTATTTTCGCCTATTTTTGTTCCACATTACGGACAAAACATAAAAGCTGGTTCTAATGCATTGCCACAAAAAAAACAATACATTTTAAGACAATATTGTACTTCTTTTGTCAGTCCATGTCTGGTAAAATGACAATGCACATGCGGCTTCGATGATAGTGATGGAATATTCGAATAAGTGAGTGTAAACTGTGGCAAAGATCATAAAACCCTAATTGACCCAAAATATCCCTAATGTTTGTGGATGCAAAATTTTGTTTTGCACTGAGAAAATTATTTTGTTGTGGATCGAATTCTTATTCACGTTTGCTATAAATGATTTTCAGTTATTACACGATATTTTGTTTTGTATTTTGCGTGAATCTACGTTTTAAATGTCGTATTAAATGTTTAGTTTGTGAATTTCCAGTTTTGTTTATGCACTGATATTTTTGTCGTGTATTGCATATACAGGCCACTGTACAAAATACCAATACATGGCCAACATTTTGAATTTTGGCCACTATTTTCAATTCCTATTACAAGATATGAACTTTTGAACAACTGTAACTTATAAAGACATTTATTTCCTACAATTTTCATGTTCACTTCAACTTTAAATTTTGTTTAAGTATTGACCTCTGATTTTTTGAAATAAAAAAACCAGTTAGTTCCAGTACTGTGTGAATATGGCTGGCTGGACAGTGTACATAGCAAAATGGGGTGGGGGTGGCAGCAAAAGGGTTAAGCTTCAGCTACAACAAATAACATTGTTATTTCATTTATTTTGACAGAGCCCAGCGCCTGTGATCATTTCGCTCTGCAAAATATAAAAACATTACTTGAAGTACTGCCCGTATGATGGTAAGGATTACGGATGGCTGATCGACGATATTTAAGTGGTGCTCAGAAGAGAAAGATGAGTCAAGTGAAGAAGAAAATAGATGACGACCTCGTGAAATCAATACCAAAACTCTTTGGGATTCTCAATATCTAAAAAATCAGCAGAATCTGGAGAATCACCAGCAATGGCAACGGAGAGCGGGAGCCAATCTGCTGGTGCTGAAGATACTCTTTCACGTTCTGATTCCACTGTGAATGAAAGTCAGGATGTAAATGCTGATGAAGTGGAAGTCGAATTTGGTTCTGCTGCAGCAACCGGACAAGAGTATGGCAATGTTCCAGGATTATAGAACATTCTTCATATTACTGACAGGGTTTGTGAATATTGGATTTTAAAAGGACCAAGTGAATGTCAACACCATGACTTGGATTTTCAAGCTTCTGAAAGAACTCGTGAAAATGACAATACTCATAAACGTAAATTTGTAAAGAATCTGCTATAAAGGAATCACATTTCCGTTGAGAAACATTGCCGGGAATGGCTTCTCTATTTGCCCTCCACTGGAAATGTATATTGTTTTGTTTGCCTGCTATTTGCTACCAGATCAACAACACCATTTTCTGGGTCTGGTTTCAGTGATTGGAAACATGCATCTGAGAGAATAACTCAACATGTTGTATACATCTGAGAGAATAACTCAACATGTTGTATACTGCATCGAAATGCAATGTTAACATGGGCTAGCAGACAGCAAACTTCTGGTATAATAGACAGTCAATTGTCAAATCAGTTTGTGAAAGTGAGAGACAGTATTGGCACAATGTTTTGAGATGTGTTGTTGCTGTTATAAGGTTTATTTCAGAGAGAGGACTAGCACTGCGTGGTGCCATTGAAGTATTCGGTTCTTCACAAAATGGAAATTACATGGGAATGCTTGAATTAATTGGGCAATTTGATCCATTCATGAGTAATCACATCAAGCAGTTTGGAAACAAAGGAAAGGGGAGAGCATCTTATTTGTCTTCAACAATATGTGAAGAATTTATCAAGCTAATTGGTGACAAACGTTTATCAGTTATCATTGCTAAGATACAAGAAGCTAAATACTTCTCGCTGTCTGTTGATTCGACCCCTGATTTGTGTCACGTTGATCAGCTAACTATTATTGTACGGTATGTTTCAATGGAAACCAGTGAGGTGGTAGAATAGTTTCTTTGTTTTCTGCCGATTGAAAGACATACTGGTAAATACTTAGCAACAAATGCTGTTAAATTCCTTCAAGAACACAACATTAATATTGGTAATGCACGTGGGAAGTCATATGACAATGCTTCGAATATGTCTGGAAAGTACAATTTCCGAGCTCAATCCTTTAGCCATTTTCATACCCTGTGCTGTCCATTCACTAAACCTGGTTGAAAGCAGTCTCCTTCTTTGGACTTGTACAACTTCTTCTCTAGATCAACTCACAGGTGGAAAATTATGTTAGAGTCTCTTGACAAGAAACAGTTGGTCCTCAAACGTCTTACAGATACACGATGGTCTGCACATGCTGATGCTATAAAAGCTCTCTCATTGCCATACACACAAATTCAAGAAGCTCTGAAATGTCTATCAGTTGATGAAAACCAAACATGTGACAACCAATGAAGCACAGAATCTCTTGGAAAGCATGTTGCTTTTTGAGTTCATGCAAGTGTGTTCATGGCTGAAATCTGGAACAATATACTACAATGATTCAATAAAGTCAGTATTGCCCTTCAGAAGGGGAATATGGAGATAGGAATAGCAATGAAACTGTTGAAATCACTACAAGTATATGTGGTGTCGCAGCGTGAGAACTTCAACCAATTTAAGCAAAAGGCACAAGACAAAGCACCCCAAGTGCCATACAAAGATGCAAACAAACGTCAAGTACACAGGAAAAGACAAGATAATGATGGGCCTGTAGAAGAATGTGTACTTACTGGTTGTGACAGATTACCTATACTGGATAAGCTTTTCCAAGCTTTGGACTTGCACACTGCTGCCTATAAGGTTGTTTCTGAAAGATTTAGGTTCATGACAAGCTTCCAGGGAATGACAGCAGCGATGATAGTGAGAATGCTACAGCACTGCAACAACATTGTGAGAATGATTTGGAAGAAAATTTCCCAGAAGAATTTGAACATATTAGTATCTTTGTGAAAGAACTTAACCTGAAAGATGATGAAAGAAAATTGTTGCAAAACCCATCTGTTAAAATGCTGTATAAGATTTCCAAATGTGGAAGTAGCAATGAGAATATACCTTAGCCAGATGGAGCCAGTGCAACAGGTGAAAGGACATTCTCTAAGCTCAAACTAATTAAAAGTGAAAAGCAAACATGCATAGTCCAAAGCAGGCTGACCTGCCTTTCCCTAATGTCAATTGAGAATGAGCTGTTGAAAAATCTAGACTGTCATTGACAGATTTGTACAAGCAATATGCCAAAAAACCCCCATGTAAAGCTAATAAGTGAAGTGGACATGGGAATGTATTATGTCTCAGTGAAGGTCCATTCAGAATCAAACTTATATATATGTGTCAAGTATTTCTGGACAGTTAAAAGATGTAACTCTGAATGTAAATGAGTTTCTACATTCCTTCAGATTTCAACTTCAAGTAGAAAAACAGTTGGATGAAAATAATTTGTTTGGACCTTTTCGTTTTCACAATTTGAGATCAGCATTTGATACCTGTCCATTCCTGTTTGATTAGCCTCTGCACATTATTATTATATACTTAATGATATGTTACTAGTTCTATGTTGTAACAGTTCGAAATGTGCATGGGGCAACTGCTATTGACTAAGGACTGATGCCAAAAATATTAAATTTAAATCACCCCATTAATAACCATCAGTTGTATGAAACAGTATATTTTGGATATCTATAGACATGGGAAGTGCAATTTCCTGCAATCTAGGGGACATGTTAGCCCAATTTTTTCTTGTACGCTCCACGCCAACCAACGGTGGCGCTCCACTTAGATAGTGTTAATTAAGGGCCCCCACATTGACATAGGCCTCAAGCCCCCACATACCTAAATCCAGCACTGACCATAACGCAAACTGACAAAAGCATGAAATGGGCTTTACTACCTACATCATGGTCTACTAACAAATACAACCGACACATACAAGACAATTTTACACAGAAACAAAAAACAAGGTTTCATAATCTGATTAACACTTCTGATAAACATAAACCTCTCCTTAATAATTTAGAACCTAACAATATTCAACTTCCTTTTATAAAACTTTTTAAGGTTCACAAACTATCTTCATCCACTTCTCCAAATCTAGATAAACTCACAAGTCAACCAATTATAACTGCACATTCATCGACCACATCTAATATTTGTAAATACTCAGAACTGAACTTGACAATATAATCCTTAGACTCAAAGACCATTTCTCTACACAGAACATTTCTTTTCCTTTGATTTATAATTTCGTTGGATTTAATCGACAAACTTGAACAAATTACTATCACAAACATTCATGATTATAATTTGACTACTTTCGACTTCTCTTCTCTCTTTACTAATATTACTTACCAAGATACAACCAGTGCTATCATACACAGCTGCAAATTACTGCATCGTCAAAACTTCTATTGCGACTACTTATTAAACCTAAACAACTACATGAATGACAGAAATCACTTTACAACAGGGCAATCAACCTATAAGCAGACAGGATGCATAGCTATGGGTAGGTATCACAGCAGACAAATGACAGATTTAGTTTTACTTCTCTGCAAACTCAAATATTTTAAATTTATTTTTACTAACCTTCCAATCTTATTCTCTCGTTATATTGATGATGGTTTTTCACTCACTAATAAAAGTACCACAACCAACACATTACAGATCTTGCATCTTTTTATCCTAAACAAATACCAATTACTTTTTCTTCAAGCCAATATACTGTACATTATCTAGACCTAACAGCCTCTCTCAACCATTATACACTTCTCTTTAGCAAGGCTGATTTTAAAGTCTACCAAAAACCTCATCACAAGTACACGTATTCACATTTCTCCTCTAACCACCACCTTCAGCACATCTTTAATTAGTTAATAAGCAGACTCTTCTCAACCATTACTGACTATAAAGTCTTTCGGAAACTTTTCACTTTACATTTAACCTCTCTCGATTACCCCATTCCTTTCATACAGAACAACTACTTTCCTTTCCTCTCTCATCAAAATCACAAACGCAGGGTCAAACAACTCAGTCATCCAGACGACAAAATAAACAAAGACCTGTAGTCTAGTATATGACAACCTATAACAAACACAGCACTGACAAAATTGTGCAACATATCCTAAACAAATACCACAACAACCTCGTCCAAAAACTAACAAAAACATATATAAATGCTACAAAACTCCTCACCATGCTCCTCAATAACAGAAAACTACATAATAAACTAATCAACACTAATTCCTAAGCACAATTAATAGAAAATATGACACACTTGTAACAGTATGTTCAAAATATTCAAAGGGAATATATTAATATCTTGATAGCAAATATTATATGAACTCACATTTCTTCATGTGGATATTAAATTTTAACAGAAAATGATGTACATATATAACGAGAAAATTTATACAATTCTTACAATATCCTTAAAAATAACGAGATGATCTTGTATACGGTGAAAGCTTATAGAATTGGTGTTATATTTGAGCTTTTTATGTAAATATATGTAAATGTAAATATTATGTAAATAGTTATTTTGTTTTATCTAAAATATACTCAAGAGTTTTGTAAATAATAAACTTTCAACAACATTTTAGAATGTTACATTCCACATAAACACTACAATTATTTGAACATGCAATCTACAATACAACTTCATTGATAGATCCCTGATTATATGGTTTTATCGTCAATGGAATTTTTTCAACAAGGTAAAAAGTTTATATAGTTTCGCAGACAAAATTTTCTTCATGATTAAGATTTCGACTTAACCATTCTAATTCTTACATATGGTTTGTGACAGTAAAGCTTCTGTTACACGTCCCTTTTTTCTCTGCAACTTGGGTCGCAAAAACATATTGACGAGTTGCACATTTGCATGTCACACGAGATAGCGTTTTGTTGCAACTTGAGAGCAGAGTAACAATGCGTCATTGCACATAGTGTAAAGATCAAACATGGCGCCCATCAGCAGGAAGAAAAAGAAAGCAATAGCTGCTTTTATTTTACTGACGGAATTATTGGAGTTAGATAAGAAAGAGAAAAAGAAAAAGAAGCGGTCGAGGAAAGTCTAGGTAAGGCCTTGGGTAGCGCGAAGAAGGCAGGAGGGGATGTTTTCACCAGGTATTTTATATTATATTTTTGAAATTTTGTACACTCCTCGATTTGATATCATATAGTAATATTGGAAAATTAGTAGTAAATAGCCCATGGCACTAGCATTAATTTCATGTAAATTTAAGTAATTCAGTCGTTTTTTTTCTTCCATGTAGTTGATTCCTGAACTTGAACTCGAAGACGAGATATCATACTTCAACTATTTTCACATGGATAGAAAGCATTTTGGCATTCTTTTCAGACCTTGTTGAATGTCGCATACGTAAATGTGACACGGCAATGAGAGAAAGTATTAAACCTGATGAGTGGCTTGCCGTAACACTCCACTATTTGGCGACTGGAGAGTCTTTTAAATCTCTAGAGTTCCAGTTCAGGATAAGTCGAACTGCTATTTCCGATATAGTTGTTGAAACATGTCAAGTAATTTTCAACATCTTGTCCAGAGATTTTCTGAAGCTCCCATCTACCCCAGAAGAATGGTTGTACCTGGCAAGCATATTTGAGAAGCAGTGGAATTTTCCCAATGGCATTGGAGCTGTTGATAGGAAGCAAATTACCATACAACAACCAGGAAGGAGTGGCTCCCATTATTATGACTACAAAGGGCACAACAGACTCATTTTACTAGTTGCAGTTGGTCCTCAATATAAAATCTTGAGGGCAGATGTCGGAGCAAATGGGAGAGTTTCAGACGGAACAGTTTGGCAAAAATGTGCATTGAAGCAGGCTCTAATAGCAGATGATACACCCATTGAATCTTCCACAGCCGAAACCTCTTCCTGGTGGATGTAAACCTTTCCCATTTTTTCTTACTGTTCTTACCCTACCCCCAATGTGGTCTAGACACAGAGAAACGAATTTTTAATTATAGGCTGTCAAGAAACAGACGAATTTCAGAAATTGCTTTTGGAATAATGGCGAACCGGTGGCATATTTTAAGGTCAGCAATTTCTCTCTCTCTCCTGACAAAGTAACACAATTGACACTGAGTATTATTACCTTACACAATTTTTTGTACATAGTCCAGATAGTGTGGCAACCTACATTCCATCTAGTCTTGTTGATGTGGAAGACAAAGCTACTGGGGTTATGTCTCCTGGCTTATGGCGCAATGATCCTTCACCATCTTCCTGGATCACTTACAAACCTACTTGTACCAACAACTACAGTGGAGATGCAAAGGCTATAAGAGAGGAATACTTACAATATTTTAACAATGAAGGTGTTGTGCAGTGGCTCCAATGTGGTATTGATTAAGATCTTTATATGTGAAATTGACGTTTAACTTAATAATGTTAACTTAGAAATGTTTTCTTGCAATGTTCTTTCTATTAATAATATATGAGGTGTCTTTTCTTATCTTGATAACCTTGCAAACAGCAAATAGTCCATTGTCTTGTATGTAAATTGCCCATTTCATATCACATGAAATTGGGTGATCATTTTATGATTACATGGATTGAAGTGGGTCATTTATGTATTGTACAAGGAAGTACAAGCTATGAATTAATTAAGTCTAGTAGGTAGTCCCTTGTTGTGGGGCTAATTAGATGTTAAAAAGCAAAACAATTTATTATGTTGATGCAATCCATGTATGCATGGTCAAAATAGGATTGATACTTTTTTAAAAAAAATCTTTTAGGGAATAAAAAAAGATTTTCATAATTAGACAAAAATCATGGTGACATCACATTACATTATTTATTTGTAGCACAAAGATGGTCACGACCTGAAAACAACAAACTTACGCTTGACAACAACAGTTATTTTTGTACAATATTTGAGAGTAACAGTTATATTCTCTACTTTCCTTTGACAAAATTATACACAGTTTTCAAATTTCATAGTACACTGTAATACAAAAAGAACATAAAAGAAATAGAAAATAATAGAAAAATTTCGACTTAAGTAAAAAACCTTTTATTATAAAAGAAAACAAGAAAAAATAATAAAAGAACATTTTGCAACCCTGAGTTAGAAACCCTTGGGTTTTTACTGACTAATAGTTGAGTTCTATCCAATAACAACCAGGGTTCAAATAAGTGAAGAAATAATGATGTGCAGTTTCTTTTTAAAGGTTAATGGCAGCCTGATAAAATATTGCCTCCAAATCTAGCTTTGATGAATACATAATGAGATGAACAACTTCTCTAAGTTCTCTTTTTGCACATCATTCAGAAAAGTGATGTGCAGTTTTAGCACTTTGATGAAAAATGATGTGCAAATTGCACATTGCACACTGTTAATTCGTACCATGATAACAACACAAACATCAACTGAAGACAAACAATTAAGGCATGTTAGAAATAACGTATTTAATATTGAAAACTCTTCAAACAGTATGTGCAGTATTAGTAAGTTTTTTAACAAAGGTCACAAGTGACTATCAACACATTCAATTAACAAAGTTTTTAGTATTAAGACTTAGATACAACACTGTGACTTGTCTCATTCTTCATGCATTTTCCTAAAATGTGAAAAATTTGGGGTCAAGAGAATATACTGTACTACAAGGCCAGTTGGGTATGGGGCGCCAAACATGACAAATAAAAAAAGGTCGTGATATAAGTTATCATTCATATCATGGCTCGTGATATAGGGTATAATTGATATATTGCCTCGTGATATAAGGTATAATTTAGTCGCGATATAAGGTATATACGTTTAGAACTTATTCCCCTGGTATAATTTATATATCACGGTCAAACTAACTTTTATATCACGCGAATGCACATGCGACACGCGACATAAAAGTTAGTTTGTCCGTGATATATAAATTATACCAGGGGAATAAGTTCTAAGTAATGAGTTCTAACTACTGAGCTCTATATGTGCGTGCCCAGGAGTACAGCGACAAATATGGCGGATGAAGCCCAAGCAAACATAGTTGTGTTTTTGCAGAATATCCCAAGTCTCATTTGTGAAGCTCGTCGTCAGTTATTTTGTGAAAATATTAATGTCATTGAATTCATACAACGACGAATTTGCAAGTCTTGAGTATATTGCTAAATCGAAGTCAGGAACGCGGTTGTGACAACCAACTTCAAAACAACATAAGTACATTATTTTCGGAATTACAAGGCTTGCAAGAAAGTTATGAACGTCTGTGTATACAGAATGATCATTCACAGCACTTTTCATGCCCAGTTGAAGTAGGAAGAAATATAGGCAGGGGTCGATACGTTTTACCAGAGAATAGCATAAGTGGTTTGTGGAGAATTCACCATAGCTGGGTACAAGTTGCAGCAGATTTAGGAGTGAGCTACAGGACTTTGCTACAGAGACGTCATGAATTTGGACTGCCTGTGAGTGACAGCAGAAGGCCACGCAGCACATATTCAAATATTTCTCAAACAGACTTGTGTAACATGGTTAGGGAGGTTCTTCAGATTCTTCCAAATGCTGGTGAAACATTTGTTTTGGGAGCACTCAGACAAAGGGGTATTATTATGCAGCGGTGGAGAGTGCGTGATGCTATCTGTCATGTTGACCCTTTGACTCGTGCTATGAGGCGAAGTGTGGCAATTATTAGACGTGTTTACAATGTCCCATGTCCAAATGCCTTATGGTGAGAAGTAATATAAATTAAAGCAATTTGACAAAACCTCTAGATTTCATTACAATCTTTACTATAAGGAATTTTTTAATAAGTAATCAATGCTTATCGCCCACATTGGCTGGTGCCCACAGTAGGACTGATAACACATTCTTTTGTGCTTCACTACCAACATGGCGGACATGCAAGTACTGTATTGAATTTATAGTAATTCTTATAGAAAATGCTACTTTCTAAATTCTTTTTTCTTGTCTTAATTTTTATAACAGTGGTAATGTAACCTAGGTAAAATACATGTATTATCACACTACATTTTTGTTGTTTTTCCAGGCATATTGATGGACATCACAAACTGATCAATTGGCATTTAGTAATGCACGGGGGGATTGACGGTTATAGTAGATGTATTGTGTACTTACGATGCTCTACAAATAATTGTGCTTCGACAGTTCTACAGCTGTTTCAAGATGCAGTTCATCGCTTTGGCTTACCATCACGAGTCCGTTCAGATCTCGGTGGTGAAAATGTGGATGTTGCTAGATTTATGCTGCAACACCGTGAAAGAGGTATCAACAGAGGGAGCATGATTACTGGCACAAGTGTGCATAATCAGAGAATAGAACGACTTTGGGTTGATCTTAGGCGTGTGGTTATATCTTACTATATCAGACTCTTTCTGCGTCTAGGGGGCTCCCAGGTTCTGGATAGACTTAACGAGGACCATTTATTTGCTCTACACTATGTGTTTTTGCCAAGAATTAATAGGGCTATTGAAGAATTTGTGAGTGGTTGGAACAATCACCCGTTAAGCAGTGCAGGAAATCGATCTCCACTTTCAGTATGGTACTCTGGTGTGACCTCTTCAAATCAACTGGCACTATAGCGCCATGAAGAGTATTATTCAAGGTCAAGATTGGTCTGCATATGGTATTGATGATGATGGTCCAGTACCTCCAGCAAGTGCTGAAAACGTTGTTGTTGTACCTCCCACTCATGTACCTCTTACAGATGGAGAACAAGAACACCTCACAAGAACAATATCTCCACTTGCAGATGATGGCAATCATGGCAGCAATTTATATCTAGAAACTTTACATTTTATTAGAATATTGTCAGAAGAACACTAAGGTAAAAAAAACTGTTTTATCACAGGAACCTGAGTAACAGATGCATCAAGATCTGTATATTAACAAGAACAAAATGGCAAAACCAATTTAGCATAACATGCTATCATTACTATATGTAATAAAATGATGTCAATAAAATATAAATATGTCAACAGTCGTACATCTACACATAGTACAGGATTACAACAAAACATTACATTTTGCCAAATATTTTCTTTCCATGTGCAACAGAAATGTCCATGTACTTTAAGAACTCCTCAAATTCAGTATGACATGTTGGGATTTTAAGCGAATTAAAACATGAATCTGCAACAGCTAATACTGTGTTTGCATCATTTGGTAGGAAACCAACTTTTAACTCCTCCTTCATTGCTGGAAGACTTGGCCAGGCAGTCCAAAACTGTAAAAGATCTGTTAGAGTTTCTTCAGATACAGAGTTTCCTTTAATGAAGAATTAAAGATCTATTTAATTAAAGGGAAATAGCAATAAAATTTTGTTTGTTCGATTTGAAAGAATGCTTAAGTTACTTGCAAAACCTTTTTCAAATTCTTCGACACCATCTTAATTATTGACATATTGTAGTATAATTTGAGAACAATTTTATCTCAGTTGTGACATGACCCATATCTGATTTGATATATGTTGTTTGCAATTTTTCTTTTAAGTTAAGTATACCTGTCACAACTTACAATGCCAAAATGTTTATCATTTAATTAAATGATACAGAGTCACAACAAGACTCAAGTAGTAGAAACGAATACAACCAAATTTTATATTTGCCTTAAAGAGGCAAAAAGAGGATTTACTTTAAATCATTGGTTAACACTACACTCAACTCACTGTTTTTTTGGCTAAGGCCCGTTTTAGACGGCATACTTCTCATGCGCCGAACTTAAATGGAAGCTAAATTATGATTTAGGTACGGCAAAAGAGCAGCGTCTGAATCAGTTAAGTACGGCAGATTTAATTTGTAGCGGCAGCACATTTAAGTACGGCAGAGTCAGTCGCATAATGCGACGTTAGATCGACACTGATTCATACGCTGAATCAGTGCCACTCCAACGTCGAACCAGGGTCGAACTTAATACAATTAAGTTCAACGCATGAGAAGTAAAGTACGCCGTTTGAAACGGGCCTAACACACCTTGAGTGTGAAAAACAAACCTCTTTCAGATAGAACATTAAAATATTTTTCTAAATACTCCCTTGCTGAAACTTTGTAAATTGCGTCGGTAATTTCATAGGTTACAAGATTCATCAGCTCTTGCAAATTGATGGTACTGTCAACATCAGGGAAAACAAGCTGTTGTATGTCAGGGTGTTCATAGGCAAGGCTGAGCAGGGTGATGCCCATTGTTGTTTCTGCACATAGCCCTTTCCGGAGGTCATCAAGCACAGTGAGCTGTTTTGTTATAACATCGTGTGTTGGGGGGCGCTCATAAGCCATAGACTTGTTTGATGATGTTAATTCAAGGTAAGGAAATCCAGCAGCCATTAGCTAGTCACCAAGGTAACAAACACCATCACTATTCAAACATTTGCCAAGGTCATCTTCGGAGCTGTTTGAAAGCTAAATAAGATGAAATAATAGAAATAAGATTTGTGAACTGCGGGTGAATTTCAAATCAAGTATCAATGTAGTTTGTTTTAGCATGAACAGGTATTTTTTGCAAGCCATATGCACGTGCTGAAACATGGGCTTTATATGTGAGGTGGTAATAAGTGCAGTATACAGGTCTTTACCTCTATAAGTGTTTGGCACAAACATGGATCTGGTATATCTTGCAATGTCACGTTTTCCAACACGGCATCTCTGTTACCACTAACAAGGTACCTGATGATAGCAGGTGAAATACCCTTCAAACCTCTACACTTGTTAATTATTGCATGAAGAGCCATCTTTCCAATAAGTTCAAAGAAGTGACCAGACACAAGATCATAACTAACAGCTGGTACTAAGTGCCCCATTTCTCCTTCAAATAATTTGATGCCATGAAAGCAGGACGAAATGATCTCGTTTGTCAGCATATGAAAGAAATCCCTTGTAGGGCCCCCAGCATCAATTCCTTGCTCATAGACACCAGAGCTTATAAATTGTACATTAAGTGGAGCACCCAATTCAAATTGGGGATTCTTGTATCTTCTTATCACTTGCTGAAGGATACCTTTATCACGAGTTATGGTGATGTCCACTTCAAGGGATTCAGGATGAGCAATGTTTCCAATGAAAGTTTTCATATCATCCAAATGATCTAATTTCTTACTCTTAGCTGATGCAAGTGGCATGTCCCATAACTCTTCAGAGTCACCTATCCAACAGAATATTTTGAACAATAAATGTCTTGTATAATATAATAAGATGCTGGAATATTAAGGAATTAATAAAAAGATAATAAGAAAAATTTCAATTCTGTGCATGAAGCAAGTTACTATCTGGTAGACCATCTGGTTTAATCCACTATCCAACAATCTAGTGTGGCACATCCCTATTACTGTACTTCCTTTTAATGTTCACCTTCCTACAAAAACCTATAGCTCTCTCTAATAACATTATCTCCTCCCTACCTATCAAATGATGCAAATTGTCATAGGAGTACAAACAGAGGAGCCTGCTAATAGTGTCAGAATGGTATTTTGAATTGTGCAATCAGCCATTTTCCAGTTAAGAGCCCACGCATGCATGGATTGTTCACAGAAACAGTGCAATTGAGAGCATCAGTCATGAGAAATGAAACAAATAGTGCAAACAACCTTTGAGGGTTTTCCTTAGAGATAATGGAGCATCTTTAATATTTGCTTTAATATTTGCTTTAATTTCAACTTTTAAAGCTTCCAATACATAGATGCTTAGTGGTTCTCAATAGGGAAATAGCAATTGGGAACTGCTAGCAAGAAAGAAGAGCATGTACTCACTGTCATTATTTAGAAGGTAGTCAATTGCTCCTGTCAAAGATTGGCCAACTTCCAAGGCTTTGTCAAGTCTTTCAGTCGACTCTGTTGGAAACATTGACTCTAAATGACTTTTATCAGCTTTAGGCAATGAATAGACACTGCTTGTTTCCTAAAAATCAAATAATTCAAGGCTAATTTAAAGGAGTTTTTACATCATATATGTGACAGGAAGTAACAATAAATAGCTAACAAATTTCTTCAATCAAATTTAAGTGATAGATCAATATTTTTGAAACACCGCTCTGAATATGAGAGAGTAAAATTTGGGCAAATCTTTGAAGCATGGAATAAATAGAGTGAATGCTGATACCGCAGACTGTATTGCATCATCTTCATTAGCACTCTAAAATTAAAACATAAAAATGGCTACTGTAATTCAGTAAAAAAGTACTTTACCAATATCTTTGGACATATTGGCAAATTTTTAAGCAAAAATTTTGTTATGTTAATTATGTTAAGTTAATTATGTTGAGTTGCTTTCATACAGGGTGTCTCCAAAAAAACTGGGACCATTACCAATATATTCCAGTCAAAATTATAAATATAAAGAAATATAAATATTAGTTTCTTAATGGTCCTGTTTTTTGGGACACCCTGTATATCCTCTGGTAACATTGCAGAAAAGGCATTTAAAGATATAATTAATAAACATTTTTAAAACACAGTGCTCTGAATATTCAAGGCTATGAATAAATAACAATAATTAATGCATACCACAGACTGTATTGGACCAAGTTCTTCATTTGCATCCTGAAATGAAATTTTAAAATATGCATGAAATCATCTACAGTACCATAGAGCACCTATCAATAACAACAATACAGTACTGCACCTATCTTTGTATATATGGGCAAACTTTGTAGCAAAAATCTCATGTTGAATGTTAAGTTATATGTTGAGTTGCTTTCATACAGGGTGTCTCCAAAAAACTGGGAACATTAATATATTCCAGTCAAAATTATAGAAATGTAAAGAATATACATATTAATTAGTTTCTTAATGGTTCTGGTTTTTTGGGGACACAATAAGTAACAATAATTAATGCATACCACAGACTGTATTTGTAATAACTTGCTAGTAACTATTTTATTCGTTTAAAACTACTTATATACACAGTCTATCTAATTAATTATTTAAACAGGAAGCTATTACTTAAACCTAATTACTTAAACAGGAAGCTTGCTTAAACAGGAAGCTATTACATTCCTCCCCTCTAAGTTTTAAAAATACATTCCTAAGATCTCTACTGTTTTTTTTTGTTCATTTAATTCTGTTCGTTCACAATTAATAATATAAATCACACAGTTAACCCAGTTCCCAAAATACTATATGTCTGTAAACTCAGTCATGATATTGTACTTCATAATCTCCAAATCGCTTAGGTCTTTGGCGAATTCGCAGAGAACGTCTTTTTGGAGGACTAGACGTCACTTGTGGTAACTCATCTTCTATGGTAGCTGGTTGTGGTGGTACAGATGGTGTAGGTGACGGTAATACAGATGTCTGTGATGCTGGTGTCGGTGAAATATCACTAGGAATCAAGGGTATGTCCAAAGGAGGGGTGTTCTGATTTCCATTGTCTGTTGGTAGCGTCGGAACGGGATCGGTGCGGATTCTGATCTGGTCTTGATGCCTTCGTATGACCTCACCAGTGCTCAACTGAACTTTAGCTGAAACAGGACCAGTTTTTTCAACAACAGTTCCCGAAATGCAGGATTTTGGTCGTCTGAAATCTTTTACATAAACAGGATCGTCCACCTTTATTTCTCGGTGTTTAGCATAATAATCATGAGTTAACTTTTGTCTTGTCTGCTTTCCCAAAACTCGATCATGGAGGTTTGGACGGAGTTGGTTTAGTTGAGTGTGCAGTTGTCGATTCATCAACAGCTCGGCTGGCGAAACACCAGTAGTGGAATGCGAGGTAATACGATAACTAAAGAGAAATCTTGCGAGCTTGGTTTTTAAGCTTCCTTCCTCCATTTTCACAATTCCATCTTTAAATACGCAAACTGCCTGTTCTGCTTGACCATTTGACGCTGGATGATATGGTGATACCTTAATATGTTTGATGCCATTCTGACTCATAAACAGCTCAAACTCGTTACTCCAAAAATTCGTCCCATTATCGCTCACCACTGTCTTAGGTAACCCATGCGTTGCAAATATCTCTCTTAACTTTTCGATTGTGGCTGTAGATGTAGTTGATTTCATCACGTGTACTTCCAACCACTTTGAATAAGCATCCACCAATACAAGAAACATTTCCCCCTGAAACGGCCCAGCATAATCAACATGAAGGCGTGACCATGGCTGACCTGGCCATTCCCAGGGATGAAGAGGTGCTTCTGCTGGCTGTTTCTGATTTTGCTGACACTTTCCACAATTCTTTACTTGCGTTTCAATCTCTTGATCTAATCCTGGCCACCATACATAACTACGGGCTAAAGCTTTAGTTCTGGTAATTCCAGGATGAGCTTCATGTAATAGTGCCAAGACTTTCGATCTACCCTTCGAAGGGACAATTACTCTGGTTCCCCACAAGAGGCAACCATCTTCGGCGCTTGTTTCCGTTCTCCGATTGAAATAAGGCTGTAATTCTTTGCTGGAACAAGCTGAAGGCCAATTCCTAAGTACATACTGATAAACATTGGAAAGTACAGGATCTCTACGAGTCCAGTCTCCAATTTGGCTAGAATGTAATGGGATTTCTTCCAAATGTTCCATTAGTTTTATCGTATCTCCAGGTATAGGTGTAACATCAGGCATCTCTGGAAGTGGTAAACGGCTTAATGCATCAGCATTCCCATTCGTTATTCCTGCTTTGTATTGGATTTCGTATTCATACGCAGCCAGCGCTAGTGCCCACCGCTGAACCCTCGGTGAAGCTTGTGATGATACCCCTTTCTTTTCTCCAAACAGCCCAATGAGTGGTTTGTGGTCAGTCCTTATTGTGAATTTCTTGCCATACAGGAACTGGTGAAATTTCTTTACTCCCACGACAACGGCCAATGCTTCCTTGTCTATGGTTGAATAGTTGCGTTCTGCTGGACTGAGTGAACGTGATACATATCCAATAGGACGCTCTGTTCCATCTGGCATTTCATGCGACAACACTGCTCCAATCTCGTAATTTGAAGCATCACTAGCCAGAATAAGCTTCAGATCAGGATTGAAATGCACCAGAAGATCAGCCGATTGTAACAAATTTTTAGCCTCCTCAAACGCTTCCTGCTGCTCTCGATTCCATTTCCACGCTCTTCCTTTCCTCAACAAATCGTGCAGGGGTTCTAAGATTGTGGCGGCATCTGGTAGGAATCTGTGATAATAATTTAGCATTCCCAAGAAAGCGCGCAATTGAGTGACATCTTTCGGTATAGGTGCATCTTTTATAGCATCAACCTTGGCTGCCACAGGAGAAACACCTTCTTCATTAATCGTATGTCCACAGTAGACCACTTCTAGTTGCATGAAACAGCATTTTTCTTGCCTCAGACGTAATCCAGCTTACGAGAGGCTTGTCAACACTTCATTTAGATTTTCTAAATGCTTTACATCATCTTCACCGCAGACCAATATATCGTCCATTCTTACGATGACATGTGGGATGCCTTGCAACAAATTTTCGATAGCGCGTTGGAAGATTCCAGGTGACGATGAGACTCCAAATGGTAACCAATTGTACTGAAATAACCCTTTATGCATATTGATTGTAGTAAATTTCTTGGATTCTTCATCCAATTTCAATTGCTGATATGCTTGAGACATATCCAGCTTCGTGAATTTCTCTCTACCGCCAAGACTAGCCAACAAATCCTCTGTCTTTGGAATAGGATAATTGTCCAATTTTGACACTTGATTCACGGTACATTTGTAGTCACCACAAATTCTAACAGTTCCATCGGTCTTTACCACTGGCACGATTGGTGCAGCCCATTCGGAAAAATCCACCGAAGAGATTATCCCCTCTTTTTCCAATCTTTCGAGTTCGTCCTCAACCGCTTTCTTGAGCGCATATGGGACAGAGCGAGCCTTGAGATATAGTGGACTTGCCTTTTCATCAACATAAATTTTCGCTTCCATACCATTTAAAGTTCCTAATTCTTCTTGGAACACTTCCTTATGCTCTTCTAGTACCCGTTGTAGACCATGGTTGGCAACTTGTTGCTTGGCTTCAACTTTAAATATTTGACTCCAATTAATTCGGATGACTTTAAGCCAATCACGACCAATTAAGTTTGGTCCATCACCGCCGATCACCAAAGCTGGAAGCTTCGCCTCTTGATCCCCATACTTTACAGGAACAGACACAACTCCAGCAACCGGAATTCGTTCTCCTGTATACGTACTCAAGAGTGCTTCCGTTTCCTTTAATGGTCCCAGTTTCCCTCACAACTTCGTATACGTACGATAATTCAGTATCGTTCTGGCGGCCCCAGTATCAAGTTCCATTGTTTCGGGTGAACCACACAGGTTAATATCAATTGTGATCGCTTTATTTTTGTCCCCAGTCACACGGTACATCGTATAAGCCCCCTCGGTCTTTTCTTTTGAATCAGCCACGTCCAGAAAATAATTTGAAGACTTCTGGCCTTTAGTCTCATCCTTTCTAAGTGATTTCTTGTCTTGACCCTTATTGCGACTTCTACATTTTTTTGCAGTATGGCCTTTCTTTTGACAACTATAACATTTCGCCTCTTTAAATTTGCACGACGAAGCTTCGTGGTCTCCTCCACAACGGTAGCATTCTTGGTTCTTCTTGCCCAATAATGCGTGCTTCCCCTGCGTGACCTTGTTGACATACTCTGTTGATCTCACTAAATTTGCATTTGTTTTTGTCATATGCAAATCGCCCACATTCTATAGCTAAAGCTAGTTCGACTGCTTTCTGATCTTTTAGATCAGGTTCTGCCAACAATCGCTTCTGTATTTGGTGGTTGTTTATTCCACAAACAAGATGATCACGAAGCATATCTTCCAGCGACTCTCTAAAGTTACAATATTCTGAGAGGTTTCGCAAACCTGCCACGAACGTCGCTACGCTTTCGCCTTCCTTTCACACTCGACTGTGAAATTTAAAACGTTCGACAATCTCGCTTGGCTTTGGATTGTAGTATTTCTTTAACTCTTCGATGATTTCTTTGATCTCAGTATCTGCTGGTTTCTTGGGCTGTAATATATCTCGCAACAACCCATAGGTTTTACTGCCACAGACGCTCAAAAGTATAGCTCTCTGCTTCTTGCCGTCTGTTATCTCGTTCGCCAAAAAATATTGTTCTAACCGCTCCACATACTGCGTCCAAGATTCATCGCTTTCTTTAAACTCTCCCACCGTACCATACAAAGCCATTTTCAACGTTTTTTTTTTATCCTATCCTCGTCGCCAATGTAATAACTTGCTAATAACTATTTTATTCGTTTAAAACTACTTATATACACAGTCTATCTAATTAATTATTTAAACAGGAAGCTATTACTTAAATCTAATTACTTAAACAGGAAGCTTGCTTAAACAGGAAGCTATTACAGTATTGCATCAAGTTCTTCTTCATTTTCATCCTGAAATGAAATTGAAAAATATGCATAAAATCATCTATATACAATATTATATAGAACATAATAAAAATGGCTATTATGCTTCAATACAATACAGTACTGCCCCTATCTTTGGATATATGGGCAAATTTTATAGCAAAAAGCTTGTTGAGTTAACTGTTATTTGAATTATATCGCAACATTGGAGTGATTGCACTACTGCAGACAAACATGCAACAAGTTAGCTGAAAATACAATAATACTGGGCATATGGTCCTGTTATTGGGAAGTTACTTTCTGAAAGTCAGTGTTATACCATCTGTGCTAATGTCCCAACACAGCTCTTTTGTTCAAAATATTAAAATATGTTTTATTTTAATTACAACTAAACAATATATTGTATTAAATACCTGCGGTCCAAGACTGATGCTTGGAACTACCCAGATGGTTTTCTGGGCAAAAAGTCTGCATAATCGTTCTCCATTTAATGTTTGACTGGGCATTAATGCTGGCTCAACCAATTTGGAACCAACCCCAATTCTGATTATAAAGCTACATTACATGACAAAGACAGAAAATTATGTGAGAAATGCTACAGCAAGGTAAAATATACAATACATATCATCTTTTATATTAGATAGGGATATTCTTGCCACATTAGATTTAGTAAAATACAGCCATTACAAATTTTAGCATGTCAACACATCAAGTAGTGAAGGCTGTTGGGCTCTTTACGCATTTATGCACCTGCCTGTATCATGCTTCCAGGGTAGGGGGAGAGCACACCCAGAGGAATTTTCAATTTTGCTTTTTCTCAGGCGTAGCAAATTTCCAGCCATACATGGAAATTTACATACCCCTCAAACTTTATTAAATGACTATCCATATCAACGCCCCCTGGGTATGCCCGTCGCGGAGCTTAGCACTGCCAGGTACTTAAGCATGGTCATAAAATATATAATTTACCTACGCCCTTCAAGCTTTTCCAGAAAAGCTTGGCGAATATGACCCAAGACCTCCTCTTCGGTCCAGCTTCTATTGAAGTCACACTCGCTAATAACCTGCCCTTTTTCAATAAGATCTGCTTTATCATTACCCCTCACAGTAGCACTGGCAGTTGGGTCGCTTAGCAAAACAACTTCTCAAGTAAATGCAGTGTTCCTTGTGGCTGATGTGGCCATTGCTGTTGGAGAATACCTTCGGCTTCGTCGACTGTTAAGAGACTGAGTACAACCACGAGTGGTGCTTCTGGTGGTGAATGAAGAAATTGTGCCCGCTCCTTGTTGTTGTCGAGTAACCCCAAATCTAAAAATGGAGTTAAATTCTTCTACCGGGCTCGAGTATGTGGAATGGCCATCAGTGCCCCCATTTAGCGGTGAGTTCGAGTTGGACGTTGGATTCGCACCATTGCTCGTTAATTGATTCTTTTGGGATGCTTCCAAGGCTGACCTAGACGTTTCAACAGCGTCGTTTACTAACAAACGAAATTGTGGATGGTTAACGACGTTGTTCACGATTGACTGAAGATTATTTGAATTTCCATTGTTCGCCATTGTGGCACGTGTGTTGTTTTGTTGTTTTCCCGTGCAAAGATTTCCCACTTTTCCCACTGACTTTTCCACAGAATGCCTCGAACATACAGTTAAGCCAAGTGGAAGTACACACGGAGAAGTTTTTAGAACTTATTCCCCTGGTATAATTTATATATCACGGACAAACTAACTTTTATGTCGCGTGTCGCATGTGCACTCGCGTGATATAAAAGTTAGTTTGACCGTGATATATAAATTATACCAGGGGAATAAGTTCTAAACGTATATAGCTTATATCACAAGTAAATTATACCTTATATCACGAGGCAATATATCAAGTATACCCTATGTCACGAGCCATGATATGAATGATAACTTATATCACGACCTTAGTAGTATATGTACGCCACTTTAACTCACCCTATACACCAGGAGTAGTTGTTTTTGTGTTTTTCGACCTTTTAAGCAATGTCTTTTTAAATCCAAGATGTTGGCCACTCCAGATACACCAGGAGTAGTTGTTTTTGTGTTTTTCGACCTTTTGGGCAATGTTTTTTTTTAAATCCAAGATGGCGGCCACTCTAAATACACCAGGTTTTGTGTTTTTCGGCCTTTTGGGCAACCCAAGATGGTAGCCTTCAAAAAGTGCCTTGTCAGCATTTTTTGAAAAAACCGAGAAAATTAAAAAGTGTTTTTTCTAAAATTGTAAAACAATGAAGTTTTGTAAAAAGTGCCACAAACGGATCGTTACCGAATACAATAGTCTGTTTCATAGTGTTTTAGACTGTTAAATTTTGTAGGTGTAATATTGGGGTAATACAGTTAGGTAGTGATAATAAGTTTGCTGTCCAGGAACGCAAAAAATCCCATTCCATTTTGTAAAAAAATCAAAAAAAAATTTTAAAACCTTAAATAGGTTTTAAAATAAAATGCCACCAAAACGCGAAAATTGGGACCGCAAAGCCGACCGTGAATTATAACGTCGTGAGAAAAGACATGAAAAAAAGTTGCTGCAGGAACACGAAGGCGCGAACGTGCCGAAGCTGTTAAATGGGACCCTGAAATACAAAAAGAGCAAACACGTCGTACAAAGGTTACGGCTGCGGAAACGAAGAAACGCGAACGTACCGAGTTTTTAAAATGGAACAAAGAAATTCAAACAGAGGAGACACGTCGTGAAATACTTCGCGATTTAAATGAAGAAAAAGGGTGGCGCGGGTCTAAGAAAATAGGTCAAATTCGTCGTAAATTTGAACGCGTTCTCCGAAAATTACCAACGTTTAACGTTGTAAAAACATTTTCAAATCATAATGCAAAATTTACATCGTACTTCGACACGTACAAGATCTACGTGTATGGTCGTACAAACCCCGTCGTTGTGTTTAAAAAAGCCATGGACATGACTGTCGAAACACGTGGTCTAAGGCCTGGCGACAAGATACGTGTCATCGTGTCGCACCCGTCGTGGCCGAACCCGTTTTCGACGAAACTAATTACGATCACGGGCGACGAACGGTTTTTCTACATGTTATTAAAAGCCGTGTTGGAATATGTGGAGTACAAAGCCGTCCCGTTAGACGTGAAGGTTGAAATCCAGTCGACGAAAATTCCACGGGGGAAAGGCCGGTTACAAATTACAAAAACCAACGCTGCACGTAAAAGATGTATTATTGCCATAAAAAATTCTGATACCATGTGCCTTGCCCGGGCGGTTGTAACAGCACACGCTAATTTAAACAAGACAAAATGGACCAATTCCCAAATTAAAAACGGTTTTAACGACTCGAGGAAACTTTAAGGAGAAGAAGCATTAAAATTACACGAAGAGGCTGGCGTACCTTTATCCGACCACGGTAATACTTTGGAGGACGTAACCACATTTGCAAACCATCTTGGTGTTCAAATTAGTATTGTAGACGAAGACTACTTTAATGAAATCACATTTACCACAGGTAACGGTGAGAATATATACTTGCACAAAAATAAAAACCATTATGACGTGTCACATCGATGCCTGCGTTTTTAAGTAAAAAATATTATTGTCACACATGTAAAAGTGCGTATACACGTCGCGACAAACACAAGTGTCCAAACAAATGTTTAGCTTGTTACAAACTTGAAAAACATACGGGTGACATAATAGTTTGCGATAAGTGTAACCGGACATTTTTTGGACAAAAATGTTACGACGAACATTTACGGAACCGGTCAAAAGGTGGGAAACGTGACGTTGTCTGCGAACTCATTCAAAAATGTTTGGAATTTAAACGGACAGTCTCGGATCTGAAACAACATGTGTGTGGTTATGCAACGTGTAGTAATTGTAAAAAGTATTGTGATCTTAAAACACACGAGTGTTACATGTTACGTGTAGAGACCAAAGGTGGTGCATGCACGCGTCCTACTCCATGTAAAAAAGACAAGTGTTTGTGCTGTAAGACGCGTACGAACAACTCCATGTTTTACGATTTGGAAACGCAACAGGAGACGGGTACGCATATTGTAAATTACGTCAACGCACAAGATTTTAATGGGACCGAACATACGTTCAAAACAATAGAAGAGTTTTGTAAATTTGTGTTTACTGACAAGCATAAAAAATATACGTTCATTGCACACAATGCAAAAAGTTTCGATGTCCAGTTCATTTTAAAGTATTGCGTAGATAACACGATAAAACCATTTTGTATTTACAACGGGACGAAAATTATGTACATGTCTGTAAAAGAGTTTGATATAAGGTTTATCGACAGTATAAATTTCATTAATGCTCCGTTATCAACGTTTCCAAAAACGTTTGGGTTAAAAGAACTGAAAAAAGGGTATTTTCCGCATTTGTTTAATATTCCTGTTAACCAAGATTACGTAGGGCCAATACCTAAAAAGTATTATTACGACCCTGATCATATGAAACCAGGGGTGCGTACTGCGTTTTTAAAATGGTACCAGGAACGCGTTGATGAAAATTACGTATTTGACTTTAAAAAGGAATTAGAAGCCTATTGTCGATCGGATGTTGATATTTTACGACGTGGGATGATGACCTTTCGTGAGGATTTTCTAAAAATTGGAAACGTTGACCCGTTACAGTATATTACCATTGCGTCGGTATGTATGGCTGTGTACCGGTCAAAATATATGCCAAAAGATACGATCGGGGTTCTTAAAGTCGCACCAAAAAACACGGTAAGTAAAATTTCTTTACAGTGGTTGAATTGGCTATCGGAAAATATTTACATTCAACATGCAATGAACGGTGGCGAATTCAATATTCCAACGGTTGGAAAAGTAGACGGATACTGTGCACAAACGAACAGGGTGTACGAATTTCAAGGTTGTTTTTGGCATGGGTGTAAAAAATGTTACACGGAAGACCAAATTAATTCTGTGAACCAATTAGATATGATCGAATTACAACGTACAACGCAACGGAAAAACAAACGTATTCGTGGATTAGGGTACAATCTTGTTGAAGTATACGAATGCGAAATATTAAAAACACGGCGTTTAAAAAATATCGTAAGACGAACAACGTCGAACTCGTGACGCCATTAAATCCTCGAGACGCCTTTTTTGGCGGTCAGACCAACGTGACAAAACTTAAATATGATTTTAAACCTGACGAAAAAGGTCGGTATGTAGACTTTGTAAGTTTGTACCCAACTGTAAATTTTTTTAAAGAGTATCCTGTAGGACATCCAACGAAGATTTACAATCCAAAATGTCACGATAGTAATTGGCACGGATTTATTCAGTGTAAAATAGAACCTCCGCGCGGATTGTACCATCCCGTGTTACCTGTAAGGTTAAAATGTGGAAAAGCCATTAAATTACTATTTCCATTATGTCGTACGTGTGCGGCACTCCAACAACAAGAAAAATGCGAGCATTCTCCTGATGAACGTGTGTTTACAGGAACGTGGTGCCCGAACGAAGTAGCCCTTGCTCTTACAAAAGGGTACCGAATTATTGGAATATACGAGGTTTGGCATTTTGTGAAAACGTCCGGTACGTTATTTCGGGATTACGTAAGGGATTTCATGAAACTTAAAATGGAATCTTCCGATCCACCTAAAGAGGATATAAACGTGTTTAAGGCACGTGTTTAAGGCACGTGTTAAAAACCATTTAGGGATTAAATTAGTTACCATTCAAAAGAATCCAGGAATGCGGTCGGTTGCTAAATTTTGCTTGAATAGTTTATGGGGGAAGTATGGGCAACGTACCAACATGACACAAACCGAGTACGTGACGAAACCTGTTGACTTTTACAAAATTCTTTTAAACGATACGCACGACGATATTAACATCCAGTTTCTTACAAAAGATATGGTCCAAATGAATTACAACCTTAAAAACCAATTTGTAGATAATTACAATAACATTAACATTCCTATAGCGGCGTTTACAACATCGCACGCTCGGGAAATGTTGTATGGGGTATTGGATAAGATAGGTACAAGAGTGTTGGGGTACGACATGGACAGTTGTTGGTTTTACGAACGGGAAGGCGAAAATACAATACCGACAGGCGATAGTCTTGGCGAGTTAACGGACGAGCTTGGTGGTGGGTATATTACCAAATGGGTTGGAACAGGTCCAATATCGTATTCGTACGAAACAAGTGACGGTGACGTGACGTGTAAAGTAAAAGGGTTTACGTTAAATTATGCATGCGGGCAACTCATTAACGGTAACGTGATGAACGACATTGTGCACGATCCGAGTAAGACCGTTATGATCACGAAGAAAAACGCCATTACACGGGACGCCAAAACAAAGACAATCGTTAACCAGGACTTGACGAAAACGTTCTCTCTCGGATATGATAAACGTGTTGTGCAAAGTAATTTTGATACGTTACCTTATGGGTATTAAATAAAGATGAATCCAACACAACATACCGAAAACGAACTTTTACGTATGAAAGATGAAATGCTCGAGGAAGTTCGAGGTTTAAAAGGCAAGTCCAAGAAGAAGAAGTTGTTATTTGTTGCAAAAACAACGGCAAGAGTCTTGTTGATCGCAGGTGGAGTAACGGCTGCGGTGTTTTTTCCACATACTATTTTACTGGTTGCCATTGGTGGTGCTGCTGCGCTTTTTGATACGGGGAAATCTTCGAAAAAAGACATGAAGAAAATTCATGATACTGCAGCAAAAAAGAAAAATGTGCTTCAAGGATTAAAAGGTGTTAGTGAAGAATTAATTAGAAAACAAACACGTCGTGAGTTTTTAGAAAATCCAACGGCACCACCATTATATCCACCATTGGAAATAGAGAAAAATTAAATCGCGGGCAAAATTTTTTAAACTTTTAAAAGTTTAAAAAATGTCTGCTGATGAAATGAAAAACCGGACAGTGTATATGATTTGTCGTACTGATAAGATCGAAGACGATGGGGTGGATATTTACGCGGGGAGCACGTCGAGTTCTTTAGAAAAACGGCTACAGGAACATAGGAATTCGAGTAGGTCAAAAAGGGATGGGGGTGTTAAATTACACTGCAAAAAATCAAATTACGCTTTGCATAAGCGTAACACACTTATTTGAGTAAATCATACAGCTTACTCAAAGTTTGAGTAATTTTACGCAAATAAGTTGAGTAGATAATTTTACTCAAACATTTGAGTAAAGAATGTTGAGTGAATTGTGTTATTTACGCAATTGTTGCGCGTAACAGTTTACTCAAACAGTTGCGTAAAATCACACTTACGCGATGTCTGAGTAAAGTTGATGTTGTACTCAGCAGTTTGAGTAATGTCTAACAATTTTACGCAAATCACGAGTAAATACAAAATAGGTTGAGTAAATTTACTCAAATGATATTCAGTACGCGCTACAGTTACTCAAAATTTGCGTACAATCACACATATACAAGTTGATCTGGGTAACCAAACTCTTGATATATCCGCTAGCGACGAATGAATGCAAAGTGTTAACGTTGAACTGACGATTATATAGTTTTTGAATGTCAACTAATCCCATCTTAATAGAAAGGCGGTGTTAAATCGATTTTTCTAATGTTTAAAATCAAATTCACTAATGAAAGCCGGGCTGGCGTTCTGTTAGCCCGGTAAACAAGATCTCCGAGACTGCACGTGGACGCCTGTTTACAGTTTTTGACCCAAGATTTCTGCTGCGAGTTCGAAACATTTATAATTATTACAACTGTTAATTCCAGTGAGAGAATGGGGAGAATTAATGTTCCAATTTCAGATACTAACATGTAAAGCATAGCAAAAATGTTTATGCAAATAATTTGTGCCTTGCGTACATCTCAGAGGAATTCTGTTTAATTTAAATTAGTTCTAGGATGACACTTATTATGACATCCCCCAATAGAAAAAAAATCTCATGCAAATATCAACTGTGTAAACGCTGACCTCATAAAAAAACGCACAACCTGTTCGGGGCTGTTAAAAATACGCTTGAACAATGTTTTGCTGCCCACATTGTTTCATGATCAACAATGCTGAAGAATAGTGTTGACAATATTTAACAATGTCTGGTTGGCAGAATGCTGTTTTCAACAACCCTAAACAGATTGTGCGTTTTTAGCTGTGTATGCGTCCACCAAAGGCATAATACAGTCACGCAAAAGAACGACCCATTAATATATCCATTAATACCCATTATATATATTATGAATATTATATATTTAACTATATATGTAGTCGACCCGATAGCGAAGGACAACAAAACTCTTAGTTTTGTTACATTCAAAACCTTTATGGAGTCCAAGTGGATGAAAATCTATAAGATTTTCATACTTAATGTATTTCACTTCTTCACTCAAGCAAACTTGACAGGCATTAAGATGTTCTTCATGTTTAACCACTTGTAAGATCTTGCATTGGAATACAACATCTTCATTTTGCGCTACCACCATAATCTTTTCCACCAATCCAAAAGTGTGAATGCCATAGTGCAAGGCTGTGATAAGCACACAACCAACACTGTACCTTGTACCACCCATTTACATCTGTAAAAATAAGAAATATATATACTTTATGTACCATAGACATTTAGGGTGATTCTCCTGTCACATATGTGACACTGCTAGTTATTTTCTAGTCACAAAAACCATAAAGACCAGTGGAACTGTGATGTCACATTTGTGATGGGAGAATCACCCACAGTCTACCAGTTTGTCGACTATGACACACTTTTAGTTAAATACTATACCATAGTTTAAAATACATTATGATTGCATGGTTAAAATTCTAGATTGAGAAAGCTGATAAATCTTTTGCTTAAGATATTACATACTTTGTCACTAAGGATGTGGGTGTCAGATCTTCTACATCTCCAAGTTCATTTTCTAGACCAGCATCAGCAATGGTAACCCTCTCTCCTTTATTAGTGGTAAAGAAACATTCTTTATAAAAGGAGTAGTATCAGTATAGCCTGGTTCACATGCACTTGTTGAAAGAATCAGGGATGGCTTGTTCTGGCCAACATGATTGAGTAAATTCTATACCATTGGTAATATTTGCCCTATTTGTATATAGTTACATTATGTGAGGACAAAATCCCCCGATACACAACAAGTGTGAACCAGGCTTTACTAACTGCAAAAAACCCAGAAAAATGTAACACATATTCAAATACATTTATCACACATAGGCCTTCAAGGTCATGTCTGGTACATTTATATAAATACACACCCACCCACACACAGGTATACAAACCTGGACCATGTTGAACAGCCTTGTTGAAAAGGCTTCCAGCAGAGGTTCGCAGTAAATATGCTTGCAGAGCTTGGTGTCGCTTAGCCAGAGAGTAATCAATATTTTTGAAGTTATTCAATTTATCCACATATTTCTTAAAATAGCTGTGTTTTGCCTCACAAAACGCATTGCCCAGCTGCGAACCAATGGGCCCCTCCTGAAAAGAAATGATATTGTACCATGGTGCTGTACATCCATATTGCAGAATACTTAATATATTATTACATTTCAATCAAAAATAAACTAGTATTGAAATTCATTTTAATCTACCTCACAATTTGTCTGGGATAGTGAACCATGTAGTGTTGCTTTGGGATAATGGATCTAGTGTACAATTTGCTGAAATTCTCCAGGTACTCCTCTATCAGTACAGCAAGGTAGGCTGCTAACTCTGGGCTTGTTGTTGGGGCAAATAGGATTTCTTCAATTTTTAATAGTTGGAGAAAATTTTCCCAGTGACTATCATCTTTTGGAATCAAATCTCCAATCAACAAGGGAAGCATTCTTGCCAAGCACCACATTTGGATAGCAACAAAAAATATTGCAAATCTCTATCATGCTATACTATCACTAATTATAAAGCCAGTCATGGTACTGTGCCATATAGATCAGTCGAAGTAAAGTAACCTGAGGTTAAACAAAGTACAATATACATATGTGATGACTAAGCTTAAAGTGGACTGCATTAAGGTTCACAATTGCCAGTCAACTAATTAACAAATAAGAAACAGTTATTAGCAAAATATAATCAACATTACCTGTCTGGCTAATCGTTGCAGAGTTAGTATTCAGGACTTGCTGCTTCAGAGGGCTTGGTCTATTCTTTCTATCGACAACTCCATATTCAAAGTTGATAATTCTCTCATTCACCATATCAAGGGTGAGAATTTTTTCTTCAAGAACATATCTTTGTAAGAGCATCTTAACCTCCAAGGGAAGTACACCTTCCAGCTGATCATGCATGATGTCCAAGTCCAGTCCACCAACAACATGGAAGAATTTAGACTGGTTCAATGCAGATGCTCGCTTAACACCAAATGCCATAGACAAGGAGGAATCTTCACTGACCAGTTCACAGTGTCGATTATGGGCTGTTTTAGTTCTTAGTTGGAACTCTTCCTCACTGAACTGTCAATCAAATTACAAAAAAATACAGATTATTATTAATAATTAAAATTTTTTTCTGAGCATACACATATAACAATTTTCTTACAAGTAACAAAATATTAACTAAACAAAATTTACTCACACTTGTTTGTATATCATCCTTTGTTGCCATACAAACACGGCAAATCCTAAGACAATTGAAGCTTTCATTGTAGCCACCAATCATATGTGCACCCAGGTTGTCTGTGGAGAAAGGTCCAATGCTTCCTCTAAAGGTTTTCTCCAAACCATCAACTTTTATCGTCAAACCAGACCCCTGAAATAATAGGAATCAAAATTCATTCACTTCAACCGATTCTTCTTTAATCCACCCTTTTCGAGGTTTGACCGACGGGGGGTAACACGTGTAGTAATTCGAAACAGTCGGACAAACATTGCGTTTCATTGTACTTGCGCATACAAATATTAAGTAGTTCAACTGCGAAAGAAAATGGTTAAACACTGTGCGTGGGGCACTTGCAATAGTGATTTGCGTTACCCAGAAATATTAATAAATTCTGAAGGAAAATGTGTTCAATTTTACCATTTCCCGTCTTTTAAAAAAGAAAAAATGCGACGAGAAGCATGGATAAGGGCATGTTGTCGGGGCGACAATTTTGTTTGCACGAAACATTCTTATATCTGTGGATTGCATTTTATTGGTAATAATGGACCGACCGACGAACATCCTGACCCTATTCCAGCTACTGCAAGCCGTGAAAAGGTTAGACAATACACACTCTACATGCATTTGTTTATAGTGTTATTTACATATTTGACGATGCCATTTGCCTTTCATTATATGCAGGTAAAGCGACTGAATAACAAACGAAAAGCGCCTATAGAAAGGAACAATATTTGCCCCAAAATAAGTAAGAAGGAAAAAAATTCGGCTGCAGCGACACTGGTGGCGATATCATCTTCAAATTTATTTCATGGGAAAAATATAGCAGAACTCGAGGCTGCCGAGACCTTGGCATCATTTGCAGAGATACCACCAGTGGCAGTGGGTTCAAAAAGTGCCGAAGTTCCATCTCCATTACTTGAAAATTATGATACGCCTATAAACTTGGTTGAAAACAATCAAAATATGACCACAGACGCCTCTTCTCAGGTAACCAACAGTAACATATTTGGAAAATTCGTTCATTAGTTTCATAGTCTCTTCAAATATTTATTATATACTTTTTAAATAAATTTTTGAATGTTTGTAGACAAGCATCGAAATGGTCAATATTCCTTACACCTATGCTTACACTGAACAAATGCTGACCAGCAAGGATGTAATGAGACGATTTCTATTTATTGAAACAGTTAAAAATCCGAAGTATTGTTGCCATTACACTGGTATGCCATTGTATTTTGACTGCTTTCTGATTTTGTGCATATACATAAAAACTTAATTGTACTTTTTAATGAATACAAGTAATAATATTTTACAGGCCTTGATGCTGCTCTTTTGAAAGCTTTGTTTGAATTTGTTGAAAAGAAAGCAACCCACATCAGTACATTGAAAGGATCTAGAGGAACCAAATCCACCAGTTTCGATGAAAAATGTTCAAAGGTAAGGAATAATTATAAACTTGCCTACATTGTTCTTTGTCTACATTGCTGTCCTAATAGCACTGTTTTGTTTTGTCTTAAGATTAAGCTGGCTCTTAGTAAGGTACCTTTTGAAGATCAGTTTATTTTGACCCTGGTGAGGCTGAAAAGGAAGCCGAGTGTTATAATGCTGGGCAACTTGTTTGGCATTTCTGCTTCAACAGTGACAAAAATTTTTATATCGTGGATAATGTTTTTGAAAGATGAACTCTCTTTCCTGTTACCTTTTTCATCACTGAGTGAAATGGCAGGAGTAAAAGTTCCCAAGGCCTTCAGGCATTATCCTGATCTGAGGAGCATTATAGAATGCACTGAACTTTACATTGAGAAGCCTTTCAAGATAGCTGCCCAAAGATCAACTTACAGTAATTACAAGGCAAGAAATACCTTCAAAGTGCTAGTTGGGATTTCACCAATCCCTCATTTCAACTTTGTGTCTGAACTTTTTACTGGAAGTGTTAGTGATAAGGAAATCGTGGCAAAATCTGGATTCTTGAAACATTTGAACCCAGGAGATGCTGTAATGGCTGATAAGGGCTTCAACATTCAGGACTTGATGGCTCTACATGAAGCAAGACTTATTGCACCCCCCCTAATGAGAAAGGAAACAATATCATCGAAAGCTTCTACCGATACAAGAAGGATTGCCAAACTTCGTGTTCACGTTGAGCGACTTATTAGAAAGCTAAAGTGTTATGGTATTTTGCGTGGAGTGATACCGCTTTCTTTGAAACCCTATGTCAACCACATTGTTAAAGTGTGTGCTGCATTGGTTAACTTACAACCAAGTGCTATAAGTGTTGAGTCAGTTGAACCAGGGGATTGAATGAAAATTAAAAGTAAACAATAAAACAGTCAGGGAAACAAAACCAAAATATTTCATTGATATTTTATTCTACATAATTCAATACTGAAGAGATTTGAAAGAAAAGTTCTTGTATCTGCCCTTGTTTTCTCTGCATCCTCATGACAAAACCATCTGTGAACTTTGGAGATATATTCAGCAGGATTTGTTTCAAAATCATCAATGTCCTTAATAAGAAATTAAATGTTCAGTTACATTAGAATTACATTAAAAATCTCCTGTTGGGCATTAAACTAATGTTTTTTTCTTAGCATTTGTGGCATTTTGCCGGGAATGATCAGGGTGTACAATATGGTTGATTCCACAGAATTCCCCTCCCTACAGTGAGTGTCCAACCCTGAGAACAGGCCTGCTTGTAATTGGTGAGGAGGGTAATAAAAGATGGATAATGTATACCTCCATAAAGTGCTGGACAAACTTGGAAGTGTATATTCCACAGTTATTACTTCCTGCATTTTGTTGTGGAACCTAAATCAAATACATTCAGGCAAGTAAAATTAAAAAAAATGAACAACTTTAATGGTGCAAAAAGGTGTTTTGTAGATGTTTTGTACCTGCAGTACTGCTTGTTTTCGCTGGTGCACTGTCCGGGCAAGGTTGTATTTTTTTGTTAAATACTCCAGGTAACTATTTAACAAGAAATAAAGTTAATGAGAAAAAAATTGACAGAACATTGAGTTGTGCACACGACATGTTGTCAATTTTTACCTGTCTATTATGCAAAATTCGTTTTTTCTATCAGTTGCATAACAAGTCAATGAATCCATTAACAATACATGGCTGTAAATTAAATATAAATGTGGTCAATTAATTCACTTAAACATGTTATATTTAGTAGCCTGTCTAATGTATGCTGTAAATGTTAAGACAAATATTTTACCTTGGAGTGATCACAGCCAATAACCAGTGATAGCTACAACAGGTAGAAAAACAAGTTACAAAATAATGATCTGTCAAAAATATTGGATGTGAAAATTATATTGAAATACCTCCTATTTATTGGAATAAATATAAAGTCACTATCCAGCAACTGTGTTGAAAAGAACTGCTCTGTCTCTTGATGCCTTTGTTTTCTATGACAATAAAAAATACCAATGACTTTTAGAAACAAATTTTTTTAGGAAAAACTACATGTAGTCGCTATAAATGTACCTGGTTTTTCTATTCTTCCCTTCTTGTTCGCCACACAAAACTGTATACCAAAATGTGCTCACCACAGGAAAGTTACAGCAAGTTTCACTAAAAGAAATTATTTTCGCCATTGTTCATACAGAAATCTGCCTTGCATATATGTTTTACAATAAAGCAATTTTATTAACTTACCTAATTAAATAATTGACAATGTTGTCATTGACCATTTTGTTTGGTTGTAGACCCTGAATGCATGATCTATAGATAGTGCAACCAGACCCATTTATGCAAACAGAATCCATTTCCTGGGTCAAAATATCATCCACCAATGGTTCATTATCGTCACTTTTGTTTGCAGTAGCATCATTGGCTGTGTGATCTGAACACTCTTTACCTGGAATGAAAAGTGTCTTATTGTACCAATAACATTAACATAATGACACCAACCCACTATTAGGCTGCAGAATTGGTAATCAATTTATGTTTCAGTCACTAATATGATTCTATACTCAAGTATCCCTAACCCATAATATTAACTTTAATCAAACGCCTAACCCTAACCTCTTCTACCCCTAACCGTTGCCTTAGTTACCAAAACATAAATTGATAACCACAGAGTTTCCCTGTTGTCAATAAATTTGTCAGGTGTTAAACAAGTAAAAGAATTAGGATGGACATAGGTACATTGTAGTGCAATGGGTTACAGTAACAAAGAATAACTGTGACAATTACCTTGAGTCAATGGAGCAGATTCCGTTTGAGGCATCATGAAAGGCAAAACATTGTTGACCCAAAAATTTTGAAGATTTTCCATCAGTAACACTACAAACTCTTCATCAAATTGCACTTCAACCAAAAATATCCCAAGAGTAGTCCAAACCACAAAATCACATGAAGGAAGTTCATGCACAAACATTTGCACTTGCACTTGAAAGTAATATGTACTGTTCTTCTTTAGTAAAAATTTATCTCCTTCCTGTTTACCACCAACTACAGCAGACAGAAATGCCTCTTTGGGGTCAAGATATCTTTTACTCCAGGGGCACTTGTACTCAACAACAACAGAAGGGCATTCTTCTTTACAAGAACAATGGCGAATGTTGTCAACACTTGCTGCTATGAAGAATTTTTTTCTGGATATTGTAAGTCCTCTTGACTGAAGTTCCAGTTTGTGATGCTGCTTCTCCTGAACTCGCAGGTAGTTGCTTCGAGCTGTGTCTTCATGCTTAAGCCCCCAGTCACGTGGATTTTGTGGAGAATCAGAAGGTGCTTGAATATAAGTTGGAACTTGTGGGTCTGCTATTTCACTGACAAGCTTACTTACATCTTTACTCTTGCAGGCGTTTAAACTCGATTGGGCATCATTTACTTTTTTTGCTTTTGAAGCCGAAATTATACCTGCTTTGTGGACATACCAATCCGGACATTCCCACTGTTCCACAGTGGTGACATCAACATGATGAATTTCTTCAGGTGTAAATATTTCTTGATCTTCATTTTCGAGGATTGCTACAACATCCTTTATGGAACTGAATTGCATCAGTTTCTCTCTCATAAGTCCATTTATGTGAGGGGGTGTTGCCTTGTTTGACTTTATTGAAGTATAGGTGCTAACTGATTCTGAACTGCATTCAAAAAAGTCTTCTTTTGGCATGTATGTTTTTTCTAAAAGATGAAGTATTGCAGGTGACTTTATAGCAGGGTTTTCCTTGATTTTTGAAATGAACTTGCAAATAGATTCAGGTGATGGATCTCTTCTGTGGTTCTCATTCCTCGTATCTACATCAATACTTTCACAAAATATATGATCCTTTCTTTTTTTCTTCCTACGTGTTGTGATTTTCTTAGTGACTTTGGCTCGTTTTCGTGGTATTCTCTTTTTGTAGGGTGAGACTTTCTCCTTCGTACGGCGTTTCGACGGAGAGTTCAATTTCCCAATGATCAAGTTTTTTACTTCACACGGTTTACTGGATGCGGTTGGCCTTTTTACCCATTGACAAGGACCACTGGTGACACTATTTTTAAAGCGTGTATTCAACAAGTCTTCCAGCGAATACATAGCTGCTGAAATATGTTTACAGCCTCCATCCTGGCCTCCTTTACAAGTGCACTTAGCTTTCAAAACTGACCCTCTACTGGCACCTTTAGCTTCTAGAATAAACCATACATCATAAAATGCTTTGCCATGATCGTCAGATTTCTTCATACTGGGTCGAACTTTGCCCACATATAAATGCGCTCCCACACTGGGTAATGGCTTTGTTAATAGAGATTCAACATATCCCTCTTCAAAAAGACGATAGTCATCAAATGCTTTGTATGCGGCAAGCCCTTGTTTATCATATTCTGTGGAACTGTATATGAGATGGTTGAAAATATCGAAAAGACCAAATGGCGGCGATGCGTTAAAATCATTTACATATTCGTGCGCTGAAGATAGCGGATCTTCTATTTCAACACCATGAACGATCAACTTGTTCTCCTCTTTTGATTTTGCATAGTCTAAGACAGGTATCAACATTTTTTCGACGGATTTCGCTATCTCAACTAATGCTGGTTTAAGATATCCCGTTACTGAAACGCCACGCGCTTTTAAATATTGTTTCAAGTCAGATAGCGACATTTTCTCAAAATGATTGCGCTCCAAGGTATTATCCATGCTTTGATAGAATTTTGCCCTTTTTTACTTTGCCTTTCTTTGTCTTTAAAAAGTAAATTTCACTAAAATTATCGATGATCAATAGTTCCCCGTATACAAAAGTATTAACGCGACGCTTGTTGTTTGTCCGACTGTTTCGAATTACTACACGTGTTACCCCCCGTCGATCTAACCTCGAAAAGGGTGGATTGGAATCATGATGCATTTAAGAACACCATCATGTTTTGAAATTACAACATACCGACTCAAGAGTGTTGAGGTCATTCATGAATGGTTGTAGAATTCTGTCTATTCCATGTTTCTTGAGAAGTTCAACCTTACACAATGTGAACAGGTTGATTAAATTCATGGAAGATCTATATTCTGGCCTTATGTTTCCAAGAATGAAGTAAAATGCACCTGAAATAGTTACATGACATATGATAAGAACAGCTAGAAATAAGTGTAAAATTATACTAATTTATTATACTAGTTTATATTACCCTTTAGAGTTAAACTCTACTTTACAGTTCTTTACCTAATGATCATGCAAAGTTCATGATTATATACACAAAAAGAAAAAAGTTCATGATTACATACATAAAAAGAAAAAAACATATCTTGAGTTCACAAGATGTTATTTTTCGGAGTATGTTTTTTCTTATACTATGATTGCATGCTTGCATGATGTTAGCAGGTATAATCATTTCTGGCATTTTCTACCACTTCAAAACACTAAGAAAAAACCAGCCAATTCCAACCAAGTTTTAACTTTTTAAAAACTTCAAACTATTTTACTTCAAAATTATTGTTACATATGGAAATCTATGTTCCTAGCAAAGGAATTGGACGTTGTAAAGTTCAATTAATGTCAGCATCAAAAGGAATTTTCACACGTGCACGGAAAGCTATGTTCCTACTAAAGGAATGGGACGTTGTAAAAATGCAGTGTCGATTGAATCTGATTGAATCAAACTGGTATTGTTCAGTGGTGTACGTTGTTCCTCTACTTTAAAAGCACAGACCAAACGCATGAAAAAAATCGCACAATTTTTGATATTTTTAGCTTGTGGGTATGGAGGACGAATGGAACAAAAAGTTCAATCACGGTATGTATTATGTTTACTGTATTTTAGAACCGAAAGTTTTTAAACAAATTGTGCATATTAAAATAGTATATATTATTAATATTCATAAGTATATCAAGGCACGTGTTTATAGCTAGCTTATAAACTCGTGTGATTAAAATGTGACATCCGAGCAGGGTTGCCAGATCACTGCATTTTTGAGGCCAAATCGTCATTAGTGTAGTCAAGTAAACAAAGAAATCAAAAGCCAAGTACAAAGAAAAACAAAGAGCATTGTTGAAGATTTGGCCTCAAAAATGCAGTGATCTGGCAACCCTGCATCCGAGAACGAGTCAATGTTGGTAGTTACTATATTGCAACACACTATGCTTCTGCCGACAAAGCTGTGGTTTTTAAACAAGGAAAAGAATAGTATAGTCTGTGGAATATAACAACTATCAACATTGAGACGTGTGACATATAATGGGCTAATATTTGTTTACATTTAACTTTTGTGACTTGTAAAGAAGCCAAAGGAGAATCTGATCCAGATCCCAGAGCAAAATCGAGATCAAGGAAGACAAAGAGAAAGCTAAAAAGATTACAAAAAAGATTTTCAAATCTTTCTGTGCAAGGAGAGGACAAAAGGCAGAGAAAAATGGAAAGCTCGTCAAGAAGGCGAAGAAAGTCAAAAGCACCAGAAATAATAAAAGAAACTGCGGACAGTGGTGAAGACACTGAAATAATGGTCAGTGACTCAGAGACCACTAAAACCTGTGAGTGTGCCCCTGTTGTTTTTAGTGATACAGACATCCCATGCCTGAAACGAGAGAATGCTTTTTATGGAGCTTATCCAGAATCTAACTCTTTCTAAATTACTCTAAACGTGTCTAATATAAATACATTTATATACACATATATTGGGTCATTCCAAAAAAGGTCCATACCTCACCCATAGGCAATTCCTGTCGTCCAGGGAGGGGTTGAGAAAAATGGTCTAAAAAATGTTTCAAATTTGTATAAAATGTCCGGAGATGGGGAGGGCCCGGTATTGTTAATTTCCTCCATGGGCGGGTGTGGATCTTTTCTGGAACAACCCATTATATATTTATACAGTCAGTCATATTGTCAAATAATCAATTGGTTACCTAATTTATGGTTCTTCGTTCTTGAGCCCAGGGGATTAGTTACTTGAAATTCATCATAGTAGCCATGAATCATCAGAGCATTTTCTACTTCTCCAAACAACGGATGAGTTTTGAAATATTCTCCATCACAGAAGTCTCTAATTTTACCATCAGTGCTGGTATGAGAATTGCAAGCCTAATTAAAAATAATTAGATCATTTCAATCTTGTATGTAATTCACCAGTTAACGGTCTGCCCTAGAGAGGGGTATTGGTATCCTGGGTGCCAGAGGCTTTCAGAGGGAAATTGGAGATGTGTAGTGGTGGAGATGAGGGTAGGGTATCGGTAAACTCATCGAATTTACAGCTGCATCAGAGAAATTGTCACAAAAATGTCAGAACCTGTGGTTTGCAGGATACCCCTCCCTCTAGTTGAACCAGAGTAAATTATCTCCAGGTCTCAATGAGGCTGCCTCATAAGTACTGTATGATGATACTACAATAATTTTCATAGTTACATTAGAGATAATTATAATATAGACATACATATAGTTTATAATGGGTCATCGCCCACACTAATTATTGAGTTATGAAATTTAAGTCACTGGCAGTATTTACAATGGGGCCTCCTAGTGATAAGGAGAACTCTACTATTCAAGAGTCTGAAAGAAAAATAACTGAATCTTAATAATAATATATCTAATGACTGAGTTTATAATATCTGGCCTGAAAAAGAAATTTGCCAAGAAACATCACAGATTTAAAAACATGTTTATATTCTTAATAAATAATCAAAGCAACATATACCTCAGTTAAAATGTCAGGATGATTTAAAAGAGCTGTCAATGTTTCCAAGATAGGAATGTATTGGAAAGTCTCCTTTCTTTGCACATACTTCATCTGGCCATTTTTCATTATGTACTGTCCCTCTTGGCTAAGAACAATACTTTTTGGCTGCTGTAAAATAAAAATTGATCAATACTTATTCATATCATGATAATAATGGTGAAATAACCAACTAGTGTGTCGTTCACCCATTGAGTTATAGCACTTCCCATCTGGTAAATAAAGCCATCTGGCATTAAATATAATCAGGGTTAAGCATAAACTTTTAGGCAAATGTCAGTTAAGAAATAAAGATGCAATTATTTAGAACCTGCAGCAACTGATGTGAAAAAGTATATTTTAATGTTCTGAAGTGTCTAGCACAGAAAGTTTCTGTGGGTATTTGTTAGAGGCCAATTTTCGTTTCTTCCACTGATAGTAATATATCTCTTCATTAGGTATATCTATTTATAATTATACTTATATATAATATATTTGTTTTTAACTTACAACAAAATTAAGTTTTTCCACGAGATATTTAATTTGCAAATACTCGTTTGCCACTGGAGCCAAAGCTGTCTCATATATACTAGATTGGTTATTGAATACCTCCTGTAAACCATCAATTTCAGCCCAATCCAAACCATTTCGAGCCAAGCACAACTTTACCTCACCGCCTAGCGTTTGAAGGCAGTAGTCTACTAAACTTTTTGTATTCTCCAACATTGAGTCAATTGCTTGTTGGCTCACAAGATTCACCTCCTTTGTTTTTAAAACAAATAAGGCAATAAACTTCGTAATATTCTCAATGTCGGTAACTTCGTCAATTTCTTTGTCAGCTTGATCATCATCTTCGAATTCAGCATAGTCTTCAGTTGGGACACCTGTCGCATCATTAATTCCATGGTCTTCATCTCCTTCGTCAATCGAGTGATCTTGTGCGCATTGTTCCTTGTGTTTTCTGTCCAAGTGAGACTTGAAAGATGAGTACTTTTTGAAAGCTTGCCCACAATATGTGCACGAAATTGTAAAGTTGGGTTCGTTGCTGTGAACAAATCTGATGTGATGCAGGTATCTGTCAAACGTTTGCCCTGTGAACTCGCCACAGTATGGGCAAACGTGCATATTAAAATTGAAAACCTCCTTAGCTAGGATTAATAAAGACAAGCTGCCAATTTTTCGCTCTCCACTTATTCAAAAAGTCAATACTAGTCTATGGCAGTCACTCTAACATTTAAATACAACATATATTTCTATCATGACACTATCATGACACTAGCATGACACACCACATTGTGACAATGGTATTGAATGTCAACAGACACTAACATATGAATCGAATTACCATGCCGCTGCATGACAAGTTTTCGAGCACATGCACGCATTGTCGCGTAGGTTGAAGTATAACCTTTTTCTGCACAGAGTATTCTTTCAAAAAATATTTCTGTTTGTACGCATTTAGATATAGTGTAGTTTTAGCTGGATAAAAGTGTAAAAACCATGCAGTCAAAAACACTTTTCGATATGCAAGTATTGTGTTGCTTTTCGGCCAATGAAAACCTAGCGTGCGTGGCACCGCCATAGGTTCATATTACATCAGGCCAGATAATAGTCTCATTTCGCTTAAGACCAGCTTGGCAAGCAGTCACTGACTCTATAACAGTTACAGATATATTTATATACTAAGAGTATGGAAGGTGTAGAATTTGTGAAGAAATGGTTGGTGGAGAGAGGATTCGAGAAGTACTGTGGCGCATTTGAAGGTAAATCTCAATACAAGTATAAACGTAATCGCCATGCCTGCTTCATTTTGGCTGTTGATAATGTCGTTGCCACAATAATTTTGGCGCACGAGTTGTCGTTAAATTTTTCTATTCGAGAAATAGTAAACATGTTTTGTCAAAAATACCTCATTATTAGCTCAAAGGACACAATCAAAGCTGCAATGAAAATCATGCGCGCGGCATAATTTCATGTTAGCTGTTTCAGCGTGTCGCTGCTTGGCTTTGACACTTCGTTTGGAAAATTCAGCTTCAAGATTTTGCTTGGCATTTCCTCAACTTTAGTAATATTATTCTTGATTGGATGTATGGAGGCGGCGATGTCAGCACAAATCGCAGTCCCCAAAGTTTGCGAGACCTATTAATCAATGTTTGAAGGCTCGTTTACAAGTGCGTCATGTCCCATGCGATTATCATTCTGGGCGTATAAAAATAATGAAAACGATTGCTAGCGCCATTATTTCTGTTTATCAGTTACGGGCGAAATTCAAAACGTGACAACTGTACCACAGATCAGGTATAGAACCAGATGTCTCACTTCCTATCTATTCCTAATGTTTTCGTGTCCGCGATTTTTCGGCTGATCACGAATTTCACACGCGAGATGACGCAACCAGAGAGCAAGAATTGCTCACGCAATGGCAATTGCCACGCTGACTTGTACTGCTTACGTGAGAGCACGAATTGGACACGCAACACCTCTGGCAAGCTTAAGTGTAATGCACATTTTTTATCAGAAAAAAGATAGGGAAGTGCAGAATTTTGGCAGTTAAACCGCGATTTTAGGTGCAACTACCTATTGATCTTTATTTTCTTGACGAATTTTACTGATAAATGATACGCTGCTTCTTTTTAGCAAGAAAGATTCACGCCACGCGAGCAAATCTGACGCGAGCGATCTGACGCAAGTCTGACGCGAGCAAATCTGACGCGAGCAAATCTGACGCGAGCGATCTGACGCGAGCAAATTTGACGCGAGCGATCTGACGCGAGCGATCTGACGCGAGCAAGTCTGACGCGAGCAAATCTGACGCGAGAGATCTAACGCGAACAAATCTGACGCAAGCAAATCTGACGAAGGCTGATGCGAGCTCTTCAAAATCGCGGACATAAATTTTGCTTAGTGAGACATCTGGTTCTATACCTGATCTGTGACTGTACACACATTTACTCAATTACATACGCCATAGTCAGAATCGCATGCGATGTGTTCAAGATATGTCGCATCATGTAATAAACCAGCCTTTAGGAAATATTTGAGAAATTAAAAAACCCGCGCATTTTAATTAATATTTGTCAATTAGCTAGTCCTCGTTCTCGGGCCCTTCGCCATTGCTGTAGACATCAGACTATCAGATCAAAGAGTAGAGACCAGATCATGTAATAACGATCCAAAGTTAGTTTGTATTTCTTCAACCACAGAAGGTGAAGTTGACAAGGAAACCTTGCTGTGCTTAACAGAGAGAGCAGTCGAACAGCTTGTACCTGTGCTGGGCCATCGTATGAAGTTTCTGAAGGCATTGGAAGCTTACAAAAGAGAGGCTGGTGAAAATGAGAGGAGTAGCAGTTCATCTGAAGATAGTATAAACCTCACTGCATTGGAAGTCATGTAAGTTTATTTGCATTTGCATACACTTTAGTATTGGTATAATTTCTTACGCATGCTGCCATACACGGTCAAGCTCATAGCTTGTTCATGGTTGGTGAAAAGAAGATTAGGGCGGTGTTGTTTGGGCAATGTAAATTATTTACTCAACTTCTACTTTTTAGGTTTGACAACAGTTTGTATATTTTGCCATGTCTTCTCTTGTCTTCGGTGGCAAATTAATGTTACAAATGCCTATTAATGTTAAAAAATACATGATGTCTATTTTGCTAAAAAAACCCAAATGTTTCATTCTGGATGTTGCCTTTTTAAACTTTTTTTGTTGTTTTGTTTCTCAGCTGCCCAGAAAGCCCATTGCTAAATCAAAGCATAGACATGAGTGAGCCAAGTACATCCCAGCAGCAGTCAAGTCCCCCATCACCAGACCCTGTCTTAAATGCCAAGCGCCCTTGGCCAGCAATGGTTCAGCTTCCAAAAAGCTTCCGACCAGAATTGGCAAGTGCATTACAGAGTGGCAACCCAAAGAGTTTGACTTCAAGATTGAGAAGGGCTTTCAACCAAAGAATTTTTGATTACTTTTCTCAATATACTTTGTAAGTGCTTTACAGATTTCACTGAATTTAACTATAGACTGTTATAGAATGCTGTCTATCTTGCATGCAATTAGTTATGTGACCTGATAATGAGTCGTTCCAAAAAAGATCCATACCCCACCCACAGAGGAAATTTCCGCTGTCGAGGGAGGGCGAGGAGAATCATGTAAAGAATGTCTTGAAGAGAGGGAGGGGAGTATTATCAATTTCCTCCGTGGGGGAGGTATGGATCTTTTCAGGAACGACCCAATATGTAATAAACTAACCAATATTCAAGTAAGTGTAATGAATTATGTGCATTTTGCCTTTAGTATTATTTGACATTTTTGCCCATTTTGCAATTTCTTCAATAAAGGTATCCTACCAAAAGTCAAATGCAATCACTCGCCCAGGCCATAATTCGAGAATATCCTTTCTTAAAAGACAAGACTATTGGAAGTGGCTATGTAAGTATTATAAAGTTTATTATACATTGCTGATGTGTTGGATTGGTCAATTGCATGTAGATACATGTAACTAGAGTGGACTGGAACACAGGGTATCAATCTGCAGACAACTCTGTTATTTGCTAGCAGATAACTTGAGCAGCTATTAACTAACAGATAACACAGGTATCTGCATTTTGAACCTACAATGTAGATTATTGTGATATTCCTGCTAATGATATATCATAAACAATTACTGGATGAGGTTTTTATGGTATGACAAAATGAAATTATGACATCAAGCCTTGGGAAGAGATAACTCTTACCCTCGACATTGATAATTTAGTATATCATGAAAATCTCATCTAGTACATGTTGAATAATGGAGGATTTGATGACTTCACAAAAAATGCAGGTAATAGTTACAGACTGATTTAAAGAAAAAAATCAATTTGGCCTGAAAATAAGTTAGGCAATTATGTTAACAGACTGGAAATATCCACGTGCAATAATGTAAACTGTGTTTGGCCATGTATTTTTCAGGATTCTTGGGTTGCCCAGTTGTACGAGAAATTCAGGAATGAAAGAAGAAGGCTAACAGAAAACCCAGAAGTGAAGGCCCAAAAATTGAAACGGTCAGTTGCCGGTGCAGGTGGTACAACACCCACATCCTTGACAAAAAAAGTCAAAAGAGGGGATTTAAACTGGGAACCACATTTTCCAGAAGGTGAAGATGAAACAACCATAAATCTTCACAAACAGTTCCTAAAAGCTGAATACCTGAAACGGTTGCCAGATAAGGGGAAAATGGCAAGGCGAATGTTGGTGACATTTGCTGATCGGAGAAAGATGGTGAATGAGAAAAGGCCCATTAGGGATATAAAGGAGGAATACCCAGCACTGTTTTGTTTCTCAGAGGTAAGCATGAGAATGATTTATGTTTAATTACTGGTGAAGTGAAGTGTGTAACTAATTGCGTGTGTTACAATTATATGCTGTGATGGTTGATGCAGACATCTACAATGTATTTATTTTCTTCTTCTCTTGACTTAGATCGTTGCAGAATTTGAGCGTCTGCTGATGGTAACATCTGGTGTTGCAGAATCATTTATGCACAATATCGGAAAAGTTGCAGCTGCCATTATACATGTTGCAAGAGGAAAGACTGCCTTCAAAAAAGAGATGAAAAAGTACCTTGACTTGCTAGAAACAAGCGAAGGAGTTGATGAACCCGCTGAAAGTAAGTCAACCTAGTTTAGTACATGCTTTCAAACAAGCCATGGAATGTCTAAAGAATTTTGTTCATTATAATCTTGAATGCATATATATATATATATATATATATATATATATATATATATATATATATATATATACCAATTATAAAGTGCTCAATTGATCTCCAGAGCATAATCAACAAATAAGACACTAAGACTTAGCAAGTTGTGTAAAGCATATCATCACATACTTGCGCCTTTATTAGGGTGATAACAGGGTCACTGATATCGCTTTTTGTTCCGCTCTATTTATCGCTGTAAAGCCATGAAGACACAAGTGTTTAAGTATGTAATAAACAGGTTATCATATAATTGGGGCGAGGCGATATCAGTTTTATCACTTGAGGGACCATATCGTAAATGTCCCTCGCTCACTGCGCTCACTCGTGACATTTATGATATGGTTACGGTACCTCAAGCGATAAAACTGATATCACCTTGCCCAAATTATGATAACCTATACATACAGCCTTATAAATCAGTTTATATTTCAGGGCACATGCATATATATATTGACTTAAACTTAGTTACAAATTACTCATGTATATAATTTGTTTTATGCGTATTTTATAGAAGAACTTGCCGAAGTTGCCCTGGCGTTATTGCCCTTTCTGTTACCTCAGAAAAGAAATAAGTCTAACCAAGAAGAGTTTGTTCGTTTTATCTCGGTAAGAGTTCACTAATGTGTTTCATAAATTATAAAAAGAAATCTGCTTTGATGTATATGTGTTGCACCTAGTGTATCTAAAAGTATTTGGTGTATTTGGCGAATCTATAATGTTGCGTTTACATTTGCACCACCAAAAATTCGATCCCTGAATGAATTTTATGGCTATCATAGATATTGTTTACTGACTTTTAACTGTATCTATTATTTAGGAGGATCAGGATGTGGATGCGTTTGCATTAACGCTCAAGTCACCGTTTCCAGTTATTGTTGTAAAAGGTGGCTTAGAAGGAATGCTGACTTCGAGCGTTGTGGCCGATCGACAAGTCCTATTTGAAGTGGAAGGCGGAATGGTGGACGCAACAATGGCGCTGTTTGCGACGTATTATGTATTCATGTATGAATACCCAGCTTCTTTGAACAATGTTTTTACGTATTTACAGAAGTGTATCTTCAAAATTCCAGATGGACGGAAACTTCCGACATCTGTGATAACATTTGTGAACTCGTTGGACAGCAACGGAAACGCCGAAGTTGAAGATAGATGAACGCTTAATTAATGTATACACTGGATAAAACCTTCTCATGCTTATAATATATTCTTTTTATAATATACTTGTGCCTTGTGAATTGTTTTTGGTCTTCCCTAAAGCGTAACTAAAATTTCACTTGCTGGACTGCGTAAAACGTTTGTTTTACGCAATGTATTTGAGTACAAGATTACTCAAATAGATTGCGTAAAACTTACGTTTTACTCACGTTGAGTAAAGTATTCCTTTTACGCACGTTTTAGGTGTCAGTGTGAACGCATTGCGGTTTACGCAAATTTTGAGTAAATTTTACTCAAACATCACCGGTAAAGTTACTCAAATATTATGTGTTACTGTGAACGCATTTCTTTACTCAAATTTTGAGTAAGTTTTACGCAAGGGTTTTTTGCAGTGTATATGTGAAAATGCGTGAAGTAGGTTTAGAGAATTGGCAAATAGTTCCTTTACTAACATTTGCGTGCGATAAAATTACAATTCGTAATTATGAAAAAAGCTGGCACGATTTACTAAATGCCAACCTAAACACAGTATCGCCCGTTCTTGATCTTAAAAAGAGGAAAGACTATATGACTAACTACCGTAAGCTAAACAAGGAGACTATAAAACAATGGCATGCAAAGCATTATGAAGCTAACAAAGATATTATTTTAAGAAAGGAAGCAGAATACCGTAAAAATAATATGGAAGTTATACAACAACGGAATTTAAATTACTATGAAAATAACAAGACGGTTATAAAAAAACGGCATAAAGATTACCGTAAGTTAAATGAAGAGAGTATTAAGCTGTACAATGCTAATAAATACATAGAAAATAAAAAATTTAAAAAATATTACTGTAGTGTTTGTGAAATGTCCTTTGGTACTCCCGTCAACTTAAAAAACCATTTAGGTACCCTAAAACATTCCTACGCTTGGCTTACGCTGTCGATTAAAAAAAATCGTGCTTCTTTTGTTTATTCTCTAAGAATAAAAAAATGTCCGTATTAGTACACAACATTAAGCTATACAAAAGAGTACGCAGGGAATTTTGGAATAACTGTTTATGGTACCAAATCGACGGGTACTATCGGGAACAAAAAGGTTTCCAGGAAGCACTATTATTTTACATATTTAACATATGTGAGATTAATCCTGCAGACAAAGTTGCAAGTATGGTTCACCATATATTAAAATTTTTTTTTTCAAAAAACCCGAACACCGTGGTGGTGTGTACAAACAAATCCGGTGCGAAATTTTACCTATTCTTTGGAAAAACCATAAAGCTATAGAGCGTAAAAAACAACGTAAGCTGACATTTCTTGCAAACGAATTAGGTAATGTAGGTCGGTTAGTCGAAGCACACGTCGTACGTACGATTGTGAAACCGTACATTCGCAATATGAATAGGAAATGGTCGAGAATGACTGCATTAAGAAAATTAAAAGCGGTACCACCGTTGCTTACCCCACCAAAATACACCTAGGTTACGCAGTACGGTTTAAGCACCGCCAGCAAAAATTTAAACAAAATTTTTTTGTTCAAACAGTACGGCCGGCAAAATTTTTTTGTTTACGCAGTACAATTTAAGCACCGCCGGCAAAAATTTAAAAGAGTACAATGATTTAAAATCGTCGGCCGTAATGTCTAAATATTGCCCGTCGCGGACTGTAAACGATACGCTCGTTTCGGTAACGTCGCCGGTTTTTATAAGACGACGTTAAACCTGAACCTATCCAAATGAGCGTTCGGGTATTGTTGAGCGAATTGTCGTTCCATACGTTTTTTGTACTTTTTAAATTCCGTAACGCCTTGTTGTAATTAGGCCCGAAATATTGTCTGTACGACGTTTCGTATTTTTTAAAGTCTTCTTCAGACATTTTATTGAATGTTTTTAATACCCACGACTGACTATCGTACCCTAACCATTTTACTAACGCCATCCCATCCTTTTTTCGAAGTATTTTTTCTATTTTGTACATATCGTCTTTTTTGTTGATGAGGGATAACTCTTGTTCGTAGAATTTTCCGATAATCGGTTCTCCTTCGTGATCCTGTATTTCGTAAACGGTAGGGTCTCCTCGAAGTACTTTGGACACTCTAAAAATTTCTTCGGTAAAATTTGCTTCGTACTCTTTTGCAAAAATACTTTTGTATTTGCTAACTCTAACCGTATCCCCGACCTTGAATTTAGGCGGTTGTAAACCTTCCAAAACATGTCCGTATAACGTAACCCATACTATATTTTCATTAGTTTTGTTCACGTCTTTTGGTTTCATATGAATGGACTTATGTTCGGTATTGTTGTAATTTTTACTGTAAAAATATTTTTCCATCTTTGTTTTTAATGTCCGGTTAAACCTTTCGACGATAGCAGCTTTCTTATCGGATTGTGTGGAAAAGTAATGAACGTTATGGCTTTCCAGTAATTCCCTAACACCAACATTATAAAATTCTTTTCCTTCGTCAAACTGAGCAACGTTAGGGTATTTTCCAAACCTTGTCCTAAATGTACCTAATAGTTGGTCGACGGCTTTAGTCATGTTTTTTGTATCCTTCCTGTAAACGGGAACCGTAAAAGCATATCGGCTAAGGATTTCTATAGATGTTAATATCCACCGGTACCCTTTTTACTTGCGTATTTTCCCATATCGACGAGGTCCATTTGTATTTGATCGGCAAGACCTTTTACAAACGTTTTCATGAATTTATGTTTCCGAATGACAGGTTTGAATTTCGTATATGTATCTTGCGTTTCCAACCATTCTTTTACAAGTCTCGTCTACTAACTTTTACTCCATCGGCTTTTGCTTTTTGGTATAATTTTTCTGCAGATTGATAACCTTTAGAACGATCATAGTAGATGCCCCTTAATTCCTGTTCGTTGATCATATTTTTTATTCGATATATAATTCGAGCATAACAGTTAATCCAACACCGTAACCGATATTCGTGTTCACGTCGAATTGGAACGTGCTGTGATCACCGTTTAGGACCGAGACCGACGTGTGAATATTATCGTACGATGTCACGGATTCGTTTAAACTTTGTTCGGTCGTGACGGGAATACGTGCGAATACTCGACTCGGTTTACCGTACGTATCGAAATTCCGATCGGTATTAACACAATTACATCCGAGCGTTACGTACCGTAATCCGCGGTTAATATCGACGACAAACGGCGACTTCGTTTTGGTATTTTTTGGAATGATCGCATTTTCTGGGAATCCAAGTAACGGTCCAAAATGGTACAGGTTTAACTTTTTTGGCGATAAAATACTGCACCTATTATTGTGTTTGTACCGTTCTAACGTAATACCGGATTCGGCTAAACGATCGGCAATCATATTAAACGTCCAGTACCCTTCTTCGAATGCAACGCCCGTTGCAGGATGATCGGGAACCGTTATAAATTTTATAAGATTGTTGTCGTTTGTTAAAATGTTCTTGTACTTCCATAACACGCTAATGTTTTTAACATGGACCTTTTCCCCGTATTTCATCGTGATGCATCGCTGGAAAAAATCTCGTGTTTGCCCGTATCGAGCGATAACATGAGTTTATCCATTTTTTATTAAAAATAAAAAAATGGACGATATTGAACTAGATAACCTCGGTGAAGACCGACTAATAGAGCCTGAAGAAGGGGAAGCAGAGGAAACAAATACGGATTGGCGGGACGAAAGTGTTATTATTAACGGTGGGTTTAATCCGGACATACGTCAAGGAATAGAAGAAGAAAAACAAGCCGACCGTGAATTAGGTAAAATTCAAGGTGTTAGAAACCGTGGGTACACGAAAGATAAAAAAACCTTCTTAGGGAATTAGGAATTTACCTTAACAAAGGAGACGGTCCATTTGCAAAACGTGTTTTTGAAGAACTAAAAATTACTGTGAACAGGAAAGGTAAAGTAAACGGTGCCGAATTTGATGGGGTCCGGATTATTGTTCAAAAAGGAAAGAAACTCGTGTACACGGAAGATGTAAAAAAATTAGCAAAAGTTACCGAATTCAAAGTGCTTGTACGAGGTGCAGAATTAGAACATAAAAAAACACCTGCAGCGTTTATTGAAGAAACGTTACCGGACATACCCGTAAGTACAGACCTCGAGCGGTCTGTTTTACGTAACAGTATTGAAAATTTAGAAAGTTTCATCGACAATAAGGTTGCGGAAATAGAAGCAAATAGCGTGACGATCGATCGTGAAAAAATCCGCGAATTCCGTGGCATTACAAAAACAGCCAACCATAATTTAGATAACGGTGGTTTAAAAGCACAAGAAACTTATTTTCGTGATCTTGCAAGGACAGAACAGAACGTATTAAAGAAAAAATTATACGAGGAAATGGCCGAAGTGTGCGTATTAAAAGCCGACGAAATCCGATTACGACGGAACGAACGGCCTGAAAGTCGACCGTTCAATCCATGGTTGAAGAAGAAGCACAAACGAACGACCTAACGCGTTTTGAACGGTTTAAAAAATGGGCAAAAAAAAAATCGGAGGTATCTCTGTAGTTGCTATATCGGTTGCGGGTATTATAACCACCATCGTTATGGGTGCACGGACCGTGATAAAAAAGGGGCACAAGCAACAAGTAAATTTGCAAAAGCATTAGCAAAAGTTGGTGAAAAAGTAGCACCAATTATCGGTGGTCTTTTAAATTTAGCAGCTAAACTCTTAACGTTAAGTGCAGATGCTGTAGGGTTTTTAGCAAAAAACTTATGGTTGCTGGCTGTCGGTATTGCTTATGTGTTGTACAAAAAATACTATACTAAAAAATGAACAGAGATGAACAATTAACTGCAGGGTATAAGAAAACATCGGTACTCGCTAAAGATTTACGTGGAAAAAGATGTTACATTGCAGCGTCGTTATTGAAAAAAGAAGCAACTCCCGAAGATATTTACTCGGTAAGTATTCCTGCATTGAATGCAAACGAATGTATCGTCCCGGATACGATGGCCTTGTCGTTTAAATTTAATAACAGCAATACGAAGTCGTGGTTCTGAAACAATTTAGGCCGATTGCTCATCGACCGACTTAGTATTAAAGTTTAAGGTGTCGAAGTCTACCAGAATACGGGCGAAAGCATGTTGGAAGTTTACAAAGACTTGTGGCGATCCGACGACGACCGTGAAAACCGTCAAAATTATGGGATTGCTAACGAAAATGTTCGAAAACTTATTTCTGGCGACGACAGTGCAAACAAAGCAGCAAAAACCGACGATGTTTTAGACGTAACGATTGCCGACATGTGCGACCGTATGAAAATTCCGCTCGGAAAAATTTTATGTGATAACGGCCCGTACGCACCGTACGATATGTGTGACTTCGTCTATGACATCACGTTACCGAAATCAGAAAAGATCATGAAAGCACAAACGAACGAAGAAACCGGGACGTACAAACTCACCGATTAGCCATTAGAATACGAAGTGATTAAACGTGAAGGACTTGCCGCCAGCGTAAGAGGAACGTACAATACCAGCAGGTCGTTCCCGTACAATTATTCAACACTCTTGAAAACTTTACAGTGGGCTAAAGGAAGTTCACGCGAAGTGATCGATATTAACATCCCAAGAAAAAGCATGAAAGCCGTCGTGTTGTTATTCACGAAAAAAAATGCTGAAGACAGCGAAGATTTCCCATTCCCTAATTTAACACAAGTCGACGTGACCGTCGAAGGAAACCCGAATGATATTTACAGTCGTGGACTTGCGAAACGCGATATGTACCGGGAAGCCGTTCGGTTCTTCAATAATGACGACTGCGAAAAATATTTAGGAACAACCTGCGTATCGCGACGAAAGTACTACACCGACAAGTTTGCATGCGTTATAGATTTCAGAACCGTGAACGATAATACCATAAGCGGTAGCGGTCGAAAACTTATTGGAACGCAAGCAGGAATACTCATGGAAATAGAAAAAGAAGCGACATCGACGGACTTGTCCTGCCACGTTTTCGTTATTGCCGACGGTGCGATCGATATTAGCAGGACAAAACTCAACGGGACCGCTAATTACTAAAAATGCATATGATTATTGTCGGTATGACCGCGTGTGGGAAAACACACTACTTGTTAAGTATGCTCGAAAAAGAACACAAGAAACATTACGACTATATTTTCATCGTATGCCCAACCTTAGAAGATAACAAAACGTACCAACAATGGAAATATTTAACCGATCCAGACGTATACGAATTACCCGTCGCGCACAACGTAGAAAACATTCTCGGGGACATTACAAATTATGCAAAAAATACCAACAGTCTCATTATTCTCGACGATTGTGCTGCTAGTAAAGACGTTAAAAACAGAACGAGCGAACTCGTGAAATTAGGATTCTCTGGTCGGCATATTGGGTTAAGTACGATCGTCGTCACGCAACAACTTACCTCCATTGCAAAACCGTACAGGATGAACATCTCGAAACCCGTCACGTTCTACAACGCGCGCAAAGACAACATGAAATATATTTTCAACAATTACCTCAATATCGAAAAAGACGAAGAAAAAAGAATTATAGAAACGCTAAAAAATAACGACTATTAGAAATACTAACGACACGTCCGTATACGCATCAAGTCATCATTCCATAAAAAAATTTTTTTACTAAAAAAAGTTAGTAAAAAATGTTAACACAACGCGAAAAATTCCTAATCGTCCTTACCTTATGTCTAACGTTTACATCTACACTCATCGTGCTCACGTACCCGATTACAGCCATCCTCATCGTTTCCTTAATCCTAAAACATTTATAATAAAATGGAAGACGTAGCGCAAAAAATAACCAAAAGGTTATATGGTGACGACGAGATTAAATATGAAATTATACTTACTATGCTTTACGTCACACAAAAAGTAGGTGGAGATATTAGGTACTTTACCGAAGGTATTTTGGATGAATTTATTAGGGGTCAAATTGAATTACTTGAAGAGACTAATAGCCTTGAGAAATTCCAACGCGTACGTGAACATGATATCACCATAAGTGTGAAGAAAAAATGTATAGAATTTTTTGAAGATGTAGATGTTGAAAAGTTAGATAAGAACTCATCGAAAGAGTTTACTAAACGTTTTTGGAAACATGTGAATTCGTAAAGTTATCACTTTACGAATTTTTTTATGCTGTTTTTTCTTCTTCTTTAGGATTAAATTTTTTACCGGCAACGTGTGCACCGACCGTGATCCCGCCACATATTAACCCAACCATCGGAACGTACGGTGTTAGATAACCAATTATTCTTCTAACGTTGCGTTTAAACAATTCGTTCTTAGCGAGATCGTCCTCTAACGACACGTTGTCTTTCACGAGATCGAAATTCACCATAAGTTCAGACAATTTCGTTATAAGTACGTCCGTAATTTTTTCGTTCACTTTGTCTAATTCCTGCCTTTGGTAATCCTCGTAAATTTTTTTTAACCTTTCGTCCGTTGCATTTTCGCTGTATGTTTTATTTTTTTCTCGGCAACTAACCGTAACAATTCCTCTTTGTACCTAGGAGCCTCTTCTTCCATTTTATTTATAATTTCAATAACCTTTTAAACGAAAAATACGTGTCTTTTGTAAAGTTCATAGTTTTGTTATTATCGGGTTGGAACACGAAATAGATGGAATTCCCTAAAATGTTTTCGTTACTCCTAGACTCTAAATTTTGCATAACAAATTCATACGTCGACCGATGTTCGCGATCTTTCGACAAACCTATATCTACACCATAGATACCCGTACCGCTGTTTAAAAAAGACCCTTTAATGAATACCTTTTTACCAGTAGCCCGATGAAAATAACCACCCTGTATGTTATCTTGTGCAACTTTGTTCGTTAAACTCCAACTAAAATACTTGTATTTCGCCGACGCATTGTACCTGGACCCACCGCAATCACCCCACAACCCTATGTTATACCCTACAGACGACGTTAATACGATGTACATTTTGTATGCGTAAATACCTTTTTGAAGTTTTGGCGAAACGCTGAAGTTAATTTGGTAACTAGTACCTACTTTGGAAAAGTCTACGATGGTGTTACTACGACCGTTAAAAGGCGTATCGACCATATCGTCGATGTGAGTAACCGTATGCGTAGTCATCGTCCCTTCAAACGTTAAAATATTTAAATAATCGTAATGATGCATTTCGGCAAAAGCTTTCGTCTCGGGTTCACCCGACGATCGTGGAAAAGGTAAATTTAAAATACGGTTGTCGTCCATGTCTGCACCTTTTTTAACGTACTGGGACTCTGTAAAGTCCTTCGACACGGCAGACGTACCGTCAGACGGCGTAGAATTTAACCCCAATACTTCATGATTGTTCATACCGGTATTGTCCTGCATCGTAAACCCAGAATGCGTTAAGTATACTCGGTTCGCATATTGTTTTGTAATAGGGTCGTTTGCTAGAGTAGGGTCTGGGAGGTTTGTAATTTTATTATTATTCATATCAATGTCACCCTGCATCGTAAAACCTGAAGAGGACAACCCACCACTACCGGGCAAACCGCGTGGACCCTGTGCACCCTGATCACCCTTCAAACCCTGTGGACCTTGGTCACCCTGATCACCCTTCAAACCCTGTGGGCCTTGGTCACCCTTCAAACCCTGTGGACCTTGGCCACCCTGATCACCCTTCAAACCCTGTGGGCCTTGGTCACCCTTCAAACCCTGGTCACCCTTCAAAACCTGTAAACCTTGGTCACCCTGGCCACCCTTCAAACCCTGTGGACCTTGGGCACCTTTCAAACCCTGTGGACCTTGGTCACCCTGATCACCTTTAGGTCCTTGATCACCTTGGTCGCCTTTAGGTCCTTGGTCACCTTGATCACCTTTAGGTCCTTGATCACCTTGATCACCTTTAGGTCCTTGATCACCTTGACCGCCTTTCGGTCCTTGATCACCTTTAGGACCTTGTTGACCACTACCACCAGAATAATGACTGTCGGCATAACCCTTCGTTACAGGCTCTGAACCTGTCGATGGATTTGGTAGGTTTATAATCTTATTACCCTGCATATCGATATCTTCTTCGATAGTCTCTAGACAACTTGAATAACCAAACAATAGCGACATTTTATTATTAAAAAATGGGATGTACAACTTCAAAAAACGAAAACAAGGCTAACAAAGACGTATGCGAAAGAAGAAAAATCCTAGCGGGATTACACATGTCCAAAAACCCCGACAGAATAGAAACGAACTTCCAACTCGCAATAGAAAGAAAAGTGAAAAAAACTTACGAAGTACCTACAGTTAAAGAAGAAAAACCTATAGTTAAAGAAGAAGAAGAATTTTTTCCTATTCCAAAAAAAAAAATAGGAAAAAAATTTATCCTATACCTAGTTTTAACGCAAGTTCGTGCTTTTTGTATGTATAATAATATGAAATCCTAGCAGCCTTGGCTAAAATATTTAATTCTCCCCTACTATAATTTTTACCATGTTCGGACCATAATGTTTTTGCTTTTTTTGAACTTCTATATGACGAATTCGTCGACGTAGTGATTGAGAAATGTCCATTTATTTAATAACGAAAGTAGTATTGTGTAGGCACTATAGCGAGATTTTTAAAATTCCATCGTTCAAAAGTCACATTATATATTCCGATCTCGCTATAGTGCCATACAGAATAATCAATATTTGTAAAATCCTCTGTAGTATAGTGGTGAGTATCCCCGCCTGTCACGCGGGAGACCGGGGTTCGATTCCCCGCAGGGGATGAAATATTTGTTCATTTATTTTCTCATCCACAATATTCGTATTCATTTAAATCTTTTTAAAACATTTGAGTGGTTCTTAAAAGAACTGTTTTTTGTTTTTTTCTTTTATTTTATTTCTTTTAACCAACACGCGAACGCTTCAACCTCAACTTTCGGGCAGTGCAGGTATGGATCTTTTCCTATATGTTTCCCGCATGTTTCCAGCCAGGCCAATTTACAAAAGAGGTGTACGGCTTTTGGACATCCAAAGTCTTCTAGGTTAGCACTAGGTATCCCGAGCTTGCGTAGTATGTCCCTTTCAAAGTGCCCTCCTTTATACGCTATAGTGCTCCAGGTATCATATTTGGTGCTTTCGTAAAAGTCGCGTACAATGCCTTCTAAATTGTCGAGCGGAATACCATCGGGATCGTCAAAGGGCAATTTGTGTATTTTTTCCGATGTAAAATTGCATTGCTGTTTGTCTTTATCTGATAAATCATACCAATTCACCCCTAGATTAAAATTATATGACACCGCCTCACCATTTTCAATTTGTATTGCTCCTAGTTCTTTACAATAAAACTTTCTCGATATTGTAAAACCGTCCATGTGTATAATTCCTACCACCCGGTCCATTTTGCTATGTTTTTTACATTTTTTACCCTATATATATACTAGGAAAGTGCAGAAATTTAAGACTAGGGAAAGTGCAGAAATTTAAGATGTGTCGTCTTCGTAGATGTCCGTTTGAATAATTATAGGATCAATTATCCTTTGTAATTTAATTTTGAATAATTATCTACTCAGAACTGCACTTTCCAAAATTGTTCTGAATAATTATCGGATCAATTAACGTTTTATGTAACGATAGTGATTGGTTAAAAACGGCAAGTACTTATCCTCTTCAGAACTATATAAAAACAACAAACATACTTGTTATTAATACTCTGCAAAAAATGCCTAGGTTAAAAGGGACGATTGAACAGAATAGAGAAGAAATAAGAAAAAGGGAAAGAAAATTAGCCAAAGAAAAGAGTATCGCAAGACGTTTTAATAACCCGTTAAAGTTGTTTGTAGAACACAGATATAAAGAAGTATATAATGAGTATTGCGAATTATACCTACGGATGCTCTCAGAATATCCAAGCAAAAGGGATTTATGCCAAACAAAAGTGTTTCAACAATTTTTAAAGAATCCCAAAGGAGAATTTGAGAACGGTAATGAATCTGAGATGGCTGCGGAAGTATTATCCGAAGGAAAATTTGAGGGCAATCCTAAATCCGCCTGCAAAGACCAAGAACCAGGTTCGAGTGGATTATTTGTGCCTTTAGTAGAGTTACAACCTGTTGTACCGATAATCCGTGATGAAGAACCAGTAGCGTCAATTGCCCCTCACACTGATGAGACATATGAAGAGCCTAATATCCTAGTACAGGCGCTAAGTGAAACTATCAATGGTGAAATGGCTCCGATAGGCTCTATTGAATTTGATAATAATGTTGAATTAGTGCATAGTATTTTAGAAGAAATGAGCCATCAAGCGAAATTAAGTAACCTAATAAACGAGGCAGGTATAGACCTAAATGAGGACGAAGAGATTGAAATGAATTATTTTGATGAATTTGAGAAAGACATTCAGTTGTTTAATCATCCAGTTGTTTAATTGACTTTTAAGATTTTTTAAAAATATAGTTTTTACCTTTTATTAGGTTTTAATATTAGGTTTTAATATTAGGTTTTAATATTAGGTTTTTTAAAAATATAGTTTAGTAAAAGGGTTTTTAAAAATGTTATATAGAAATTTAAAATGTTATATAGTATTAAATCTATTTTTAGAATTATAAATAAATTGTTTTTTATACAAGTGTGTGATGTTGTTACCCATGTGGGACGATTGAATATAATTTACACAAGGTCATTTGCGCATGCGCACAAGGGATATAATTTATTTTTTTGAAATACGTACAAAATAAATTGAATTGTTTAAATATAGTTATTGCCTGTGCCGAGGGAGTAAATGTCGATATTTGTCAGGACATTTTCCCCACAGTTCAATATCTTCCACTCCGTCTATTTTGAGAAGGTTATTTCTGACTTGCTGACATTCAGGATGGGAATTGTGCGAAATAGCATAAAATACACCATCAAGTTGTACATACTCTTTTTTTAATAGCCGATGAAATAAAAGTGGTAAAGAGTAAAACTTTTTAAAAAAGTTATACAAAGGGTCATCTCCATTTATAAAAAAATTTTTTCCTGTAGATTTATTTGTGACCAAATAGTAACATCCGTCGCAAAAGCACATATTGAGAAACTATATTTGGTATAATTATTTTACACCTATTAATACTAAACGGAAAGTGCAGTTTTTAAGAAAGTGCAGTTTTTAAGAAAGTGCAGTTTTGAAGAAAGTGCCGTTTTAAAGAAAGTGCAGTTTTTAAGAAAGTTCGGTTTTTGTAGAAAGTGCATGTTTGGAAAGTACATGTTTTAAAAAGTGTGGTTTTTATAGTATAAATACAACCCACTTTTGTATGTCGACAATTCAACCATGGATCCTTCTGGGTGCGTTGTTATCGAGTTAGAACTATCAGGCGAGGAACGTTTTCTCAACTATCTTTCAGCCCGTAAAGGGGATTATAATTGGATCCTGAAAGAATCTATTGAAGATCCGTCTAAAGTAAAGGCGTGTGTTTGGTGGCGTAGAGATAAGGGATTTTTCAATACTCCTTTGCGTTCGTTCCTTAAGCGACTAAAGAATAAACGCGTGTTTGACACTCATGACGGCTGCTGGTTTAAATCCGTATACGACCCAAAGATCTCAGGGAAAATGTCAACAGAGAAGGGTGTGGAAATGGTGTGTAAAGGAATTCCCGGTAGCATAACCAAATATCACCTAGAAATGCCTCTATACCCTTGTTTGAGTGGATTGATACCAGGTGCACCTCCCTACCCTATTGAAGATAGTAATGAAGTACCTCCCACTGTTGAAGATAGTAAAGAAGTTGATGAAAGCGGGCCTTCTGGTGGCGAGTCAATATTGGGGAACATTTTGCAGAGGTTAAATCAAATACATGAGGTGGTGGACGGTATTGCCGACATGAGGATTCAAATTAACAGATTACGTGAGGCTATGAGTGTTTATTCAGATTATGACCCGCCACGGAGTTACCCTGACCCTGTTATACAGGCCACGCGAGATCTGCTTGAGTCCAGTTTATCATGCCTTCCTCCCGTTGATCAACACCAAGAAGGTTAAGGAACATTATTTGGTTATAGAACTTTATTACTGTTAAAAAACGTTTTTATTAACTTTTTTAATAACATTTATATAAATAATTGTTAAAGTTTAAATAAATAATTTGTACTCCTTTTTTAAGGAGTTTAACCTATGTTTTACAGAATTTGATTTACTTCGAAAATTAATTGAGATTCATTCCCTAGTGCAGTTGCAGGGCGTTCCTGTCTAAATTCTAAAGTGAATCCAATACATGTTGCTGTGGGAGTGTACATAAGATTTTTATTTAAGTAAAAGGTGTTAACACTCCTTTTAGTTCCCGTGTAATCCATATTCCTAAAAGGGTATGCGGTTGGGGTAGAAACTGATTCTTCATATACCATTAAACGGTATTGGAAGGTAAGGCTCGCTGTAGGGATTGTATTATCTTTATCAAAGGTATGTGTGAGGAGGGTTATTATTATTTTACCTCTCCCTTGGCAAGGGAGGACTGGTACAGGATAACCTGTGACACTTGGTTTAAAATGGCACCAGTCATTATTATTTGTTTTAGCTTCTGCGGGGGATATGTAAGGTAATAAAAAAGTCATACGATGAGGTATTGTATTTATTATATTATGTAAGGTTAACCTCAACGACTCGTTTGCAATGACTGTACCATCGGGTTGTTTCATTCCTGCAAGGAGGGTGTCTCCTACCATAACGTCTTGAAACTTGTTTTTGTCAAAGTCTTTCTGATGCGGATAAGGCATGTGGGTTGTAATATTTGCCATGTTATAATCGCTGTCTGAGAAATTATTAAAAGTAAACCCTTCAAAAATTTCCATACCCATTTTACCATTCTTTAGTTTTGAAGCTGTGAAATCGAATTGTACAGTAGTTCCTGACCTTGCTAAGGCATCGGCATCAACGTTAACCAGGTAGTATTCGTAAACATTTCCATTTAGGTTTATTGAACCAATGCTTTTAATTAATTGGGTGACATCTACATTACCCACATCAGTAAATGCATCTTTTATTTCGAGAGCTTTTCCTGTTTCGTCAAGAAACTTAACGCAGAATATCATACCATATTTGTCCTTACGGGTTTGAGGTGTAGTGAAAGCAATTTTACAGAAAATTTCACCATTTACTTTATCTTGTGTGATTTTCAGCGGGGCACGAAAACCTATATGTGGGACTTTTTCATTTCTTGTTTCTCTGTTTACTACCAAGTTTTGCCCCAGTCCACCGTTGTAGGGTGAGAATTTTCCTGAACTTGCAAATTGGAACTTCTCAAAAGTCCCTTTAACATTCCCACTGCTGTCTTCATAAGTTATTTTTTCAAAATTTTTATCAACCATAACAAGTTGTCGTTTATTAATACTTCCCATATCTCCTTTTTCACCTTTATCACCTTTTGCACCTTTAGGACCTCTTGCCCCAACATTACCTTGAGGTCCTGCAGGTCCTGTACTGCCTTGCTGACCTGAAGGCCCGTTAGGGCCAGGTACTCCTTGAGCGCCTTGTGCCCCTCGGGGTCCTGGTTGGCCTTGTGCTCCTGAAGGTCCTGTTTTTCCAGGAGGGCCCGTGCTTCCTGAAGCCCCTTGATTACCTGAAGCCCCTCGTGGTCCTTGATCTCCTTTATCTCCGCGAGGTCCTTGAAGTCCTTGAGGTCCTGCGAGTCCTTGAACTCCTCGTTTTCCTGCAGCTCCTGCCGGTCCTTGATCTCCTTTGTCTCCTTTAGGGCCTTTTTGTCCTGGTGCACCATTGTTTCCTGCAGTCCCTGTAGGTCCTGCAGGGCCTGTAGGACCTTGAGGACCTACATCACCTTTATCACCTTTAGGTCCTGGATCGCCTTTATGTGCAGCAGCACCGGGATCACCTCTCGGGCCACGCTGTCCTATTAGGCCTTGAATTCCTATGTTCCCTTTATCGCCTTTATCTCCTTTTGCACCTGTAGGCCCTGGGGGTCCTATTTTCCCAGGAGGACCTATAGGTCCTACCGGACCTGCAGGTCCTACAGCCCCAGCAGGTCCATGTATACCGTCATTACCGTCATAGTTATAACAAAAATTAAGGTTACCGCTAGTGAATGGATATCCTCTCTTCATCACGAATGAGTTTTCAAATGAAAAATCTTTTTCAGTACAACAATTTAAGTACTTAATTTCAATACACGTAATATTATTTCAAAAATGAATAAAACTTCATGCAATAAACATGGGGTGCAGGAGTTCAAAAGAAAAATTGAATAAAGAAAGTGAAAAACGTAAAATGTGTAAAATTGGTCTAAGTCTTGGTAGAAATAAATTAAGCTTAGAAGGTAATCTTCAAGTAGGTTATCACAGTAAAGCAGATAGGAAATACAGTTCTGTCGATGGAATTATTGAACCTGAAAATGAAAATTGCAAAACTTTATCTGTAATTCACGAAGAGGAAGAAGAAAATTAAAAATGGATGAGTATGATGAATATTTAACTCAAGTTTATTACAACCCAAAACGAACAGGTGGTCTTGGCGGTGCAGAACGACTATACCGTGATGTTAAAAAAGATGGAAAGTATGATATCTCTCGAGCTTATATTAAAAAATGGTTAATGAAACAAGACACTTATACATTACACAAACCTGCTCGTCGACATTATAAGAGGAACCGCGTTATTGTTGGTGGTATTGATGAATTGTGGCAAATGAATTTAGCAGATATGCAATCTATTAAAACTGATAATGATGGGTACCGCTACTTACTTATGTGTATTGATGTATTCTCAAAATTTTTATGGGTTATTCCCTTAAAGGACAAAACAGGTCCTGCTTTAGTAAAAGCTTTTAAGGTAATTCTTGAATCTGGACGTAAACCTCAAAAGATACAGACAGATCAAGGTACCGAATTTTTTAATAGACCATTCAAAGCTTTAATGAAAGAAGAAGAGATTCAATTATACAATACATATAATGAAACTAAAGCTTCAGTTGTAGAACGAGTAATCCGTACTTTAAAAACACGGATGTGGCGTTACTTTACTGCTAAAAAGACCATGCGATACATAGATGTTTTACCTGACCTTGTGGATTCATACAATAGAAGTAAACACAGAAGTATTCAAAAGAAATTTATTAATGTTACACAAAATAACGAGCAGGAAGTATGGCATACATTATATGGAGAACGTGAGAATAAAGGGAATATTAAATACAAATTCGAAGTAGGAGACCAAGTGAGAATTAGTAAAATGAAACGTACTTTTGAAAAAGGTTACTTACCTAATTTTTCAAAAGAAATTTTCACTGTTAGTCAACAAATACCTCGACAACCTCCAGTGTATAAACTGAAAGATTACGATCAAGAAGAATTGGATGGAACATTTTACAATGAAGAACTGCAAAAAGTTATTAAAGAGGATGATGTCTATGAGATAGAAAAAGTATTGAAAAGACGCGGGAAAGGAAAAAACAAGGAAGTTTTTGTCAAATGGTTAGGATATCCTGCTAAATTCAATTCATGGATTCCTGCATCACAAGTAAAAGATATTTAAGGTATGATACCTACTGGTATATATATCATTTCCATCATGAATAGCAACGGTGAAGGTTTTTATTTAACTCTTCCAAATAATTCTTCAGATTTGTTCCCTGAAAATAAACCATCGGAATATATAACAAAATTACCTCAATGGATTCATTTAAATGGCGAATGGGAAATAGGATTACATTCTATAGCTTATGCTCCATGGAATATAATCCGCCACCTCGACGAACCAATAGCCTTCACACATTCAGGTGTTAAAGGAAAAGGAGGGGGAATGAAAAAATACTATTCGTCTTATCGCGACTATATAGATAGTATTAATGAATCATTAAAAGAGTCACCAGATATAAACAATGGTGAAATTAGATTTGATATACAAAACAGGAAAGTAACTATTACTTTATCTCCCGGGTATAAAGTACAATTGAGAAGGGAACAAGCTATTGTTCTTGGGTTCATGAAATTTGAAGATTCTACTGAAGTGAAAGAAATTGCAAATACCGAGACAGGTGAATACGAGGCAAATTTACATCGGGAAACGAACATTCACGTATATTGTGATATTGTACAACCACAAATTGTAGGAGATAAAACACAATCCCTATTAGCTATAGTTCCTTCTGAAAAAACAACCGGAACATATGAAACAGTCTATGCAGTGGAAAATATACACTACATCCCTGTCCAAACAAAATCCTTTCAAGAAGTAGGAATCCTTTTAAGGAGTAGTACTAACAAATCTATACCATTTGAATACGGACGTGCAACGATAACACTACATTTAAAACCCTTAAACTATTTTCAATAATGATTCAGAAAGGAAGAGGTTTAGCGGACCTTTTTAAAAATATTACACGCCCTCTAGCACCTGTCTTAAACCCTGTTTTAAAAGAAGTAGAGACAATTACCCGTCCTCTTAAGCCTATCTTAAATCCTGTTTTAAAAGAAGCAAAAGGAATTGGTACTGCTGTTGGAGTTAATTTAGCTGATGGGTTACTCCAAGATCTTATTTCTGGTAAGAGTTCAAAAGCCTCTGCAAAAGCCCGTGGTCAACAAGCAGGTTTAAATGCAAAGAATATGGCAACTGCACGTGTGTTACAAGCTTTAGGACAAAACGGGAATGGTTTCCCTGGAGGAGATCCTCTAATAGCCCTAGATAGTGATGTTGAGGAAAATATTGCAAAACCTTCGGCGAAGCGTAAACGAACTCAATCAACAAGTAAACCTCCAGCAAAGCGTAAACGGGCAGAGCCAAAAAGTCAACCACCAAAACGTAAACGGGCTCAAAAAGGAGGACAACTAAAGAACCGTAAAAAACGTACTTAAACTGGAGGCTTTGGTGGACTCTTTAGTGGTCTATATAGGGGTATGGAAAAGCTTGAAAAAAAAGGCTTCGAAGCGGGTACTAAAACACATAGGCCGGAAAAAACGCAAAAGTAAAAAACGCAAAAGTAAAAAACGTACTCAGACAGGTGGAATAGGTGGTGGAATTGAAATGGGTAATATTTTCCGTAGTATGTACCGCGATTTTGACCATAATAGGAAGTTGGTAAAAAAACACTTTGGGCGAAAAAAGAGTAAAAAACAGGCAGGGAAGAAAGCCCGAAAACAAAATGGTAAAAAGAAGCGTACGTTGGGAAGTGTGATACGCGGGGCCTATAAAGAGTTATGGGCATAATAAAATAGGGAAAGTAATATATAAATGAACAATTTATTGAAAAAGTATTCATAATCGTCTTAGCAGAGTTACAGAGAAGAAGTCTACAAAATGAGTTACGTACATCCTTACTCGAAACGTTGCGAAAAAAGTGAAATTGATTTATTCAGTATTCCTCCAACACAATTAAGTTTAGAAAAAGGACGATGGATTGATTACCGACCTCTTTCCAGTGTGCAAAATGACGATAGTGCAATTACTTATTTGATATCGGGAACTGACGAATACATTGATCTATCAAAAACAATCCTAGTTGTTGAAGGGAAGGTTACAGATCCTGACGGAAACGATCTAACTGGTGGTGGTCAGGCGAATGTGGCTCCGGTAAACAATTTCTTGCATAGTTTATTCAGGCAAGTTGATGTTTATTTGAATGGAAAACAGGTCACCCCTGCCATGGGTACATATGCATACCGTTCTTACATAGAAACCCTTTTGAACTATGATGTATCAGCAAAGAAATCTCAGCTTTCTTCAGCAATGTACTATAAAGACACTCCTGGGAAAATGAATGACAAAGGCGGTTTACCGGAAGAATTAGAAACCAAGGTTACGCTTAAAGATGGTACTGTCGAAAATAAATGGATCAGAACTGCCGGTACAGGGAACCAGGGGTTTGCAAAAAGGTCGGAGTTCATCCAAAACTCAAAAAAGTTTACTTTATCGGGACCTATTTTCTCAGATGTGTTCATGGGTGATCGCCTTTTATTGAATGGAATGACTCTTAAAATAGTGTTAAACCGTTCATCCAATGAATTTTGTTTAATGGATAAAAATGCTTCTGAAATTGGTGCTAAAGTTAAATTTAGTGATGTTGTTCTAAAAATACGGAAAGTTAAAGTGGACCAGGCAGTCAGTGATGCAACAGAACTTCTCTTACTAAAGAGTCCTGCTATTTACCCAATCCGATGCGTGGAATGCAAAACCCTTACAATCTCTGCAGGTCTTTCTAATACCCGGATGGATAACATTTTTTCGGGTCTAATCCCGAAATCGTTTGTATTTGGACTTGTGGATTCTAATGTATATACAGGTAAAAGCGGACTAAACCCGTACAACTTCCATCATTACAAAGTTACCAATGTTAGTTTGAGTGTCAATGGCGAAGAAATTCCTTTCAAACAGCTTGTCCTTAATTATACTAGTCCAGACTCTTTGGACTTCATCCAAGCATATAACACTCTATTTTCGGGTACTGGAAAAATGTATGCTAATACGGGATTGGATATCTCCAGGGAAGATTACCGTCATGGCTATACTTTATACGCCTTTGATTTGACCCCTGATATGTGTAACACTACAGACTATTTTAATGCAGTACAACGTGGATCCTTATCAGTTGCTATCACCTTTGGGGAGAATACTCCACAGGACAAATCAATTGCTATGGTGTGTTATGGAGATTTTGAAAATGTTATACGCATTGATTCTCAAAGAAATGTAATCTATGACATATCGTAAATATTATAAAGTATTATATGTATTGAAAGAAACGTTATGGACACTCTTCAAATAGAACGTGCCCTTGAACACAACACATTTACAAAAAAGACATTCTGTGGTGTATTTCCTGCTGATGAACTACCTATAATTGATACATTCCCTTGTGGATTGGTTGCTAATACAGATCCTAGTACTGAACCAGGAACACATTGGGTGGCATTTTACTTTCCTCAAAGTGGAAAAGGAGAATTCTTTGATAGTTACGGGTATCCCCCTGAATATTATGGGGAATCATTTAAATTTTATAAAACGGAAATGATAAACAATCGTAGATTACAAAGCTCGTGGAGTGAAGTGTGTGGACAATACTGTATTTTTTACCTTTACCATAGGAGTCGTGGTTATAGCATGAATAAAATTGTAAACTTGTTTTCAAGTAATGTTGAGTTAAATGATTGTAATGTAGCTTGTTATATTAAAAAACATTTTAAGATAGTTATAGAAAACCAACCCATTTGTGGGCTTAAACAATGTTGTAAAGCTTTACTGAAATAAATTATTCACAAAAAAAGTTTTTTGTTTTATAAAAAATTTTATTCAACTTTATATATTAATACATAAAATAGTTTCATATTAAAAAGTTTCATATTAAAAAGTTATCCAATCCTTTAATCCTGTTTGAAACTTTCCAGGGGGACTTTTTTTATTATTTAAAACTTTATTCTCCTCAGCTTCAGACCACCTCCTTTCATTCCTTACAAGATCTTTAGGGATGTTTATTTCATTTAATACATTATAAAATTCCCGTACACCTACAGGGTTAAAATGTTTACGGGGCCTCATTGCATCGGAAATGAGATCAGAAATGTTGGATTTAGGTATAAGGACACCATTTAAAAGGACTTGTCCCATATCATCCCATGTAATAGCATCTCTCCTTTCTTTTAAATGTGCCAGTAATGCCTCAGCCCTTGTTTTCATGGTCTTTGGAATACCACGCACTATCATTTCACTGGATAAAGAATCTTCACCCCCACCATACATTACTCCTTTGGGTAGTTTAGAATATATTCCTGTTGGTGGGGCATAAAATGTATTTATAGCCTGTTGCATATCAAAATCTTCACCCCCACCATACATTATTCCTTGTGGTGAATCGGTATTTCCAAGCCTTTGCCTATCACGTTCTTCATATCTTAAAAGTCTTTCTTCAGGGATTAAAACCATACGTTTCATTTCGGTAATAACTTTACAAATTCTTTGATAACAAGGCAATTGCAATAGGTAGTACTGCTGCGAGACCTGCACTGCCCCCTTTTTGAAGTAGAAGTTTTCTTTTCTTTGCTACAGATACATCTTTTTTTGCTAGAGAGTAGAGCTGTTTCTTGTACCGGGACAAACGTTGTTTCTGCTGTGGAGATAACTTTATCACCCCTTTAATCATATTCAGAACAATCTCTGCAATAGCTTTCACTACGTCAGGAGAAGCGTGTTGTATAATTGCTTTTTTTAATTTAGCATTAGCAACTGCTAAAATTTTAAGGGTCGGAAGAGCTCTTCTTACAACAGAAGACATTTTGCAAATGAATTTATTCCAATGCAATATTGATTAATATATCCGCATCTACAGTTTCTTTTATATTAGATTCCACTGTAAATTCCATCTTAAATACAACTTCATTTTTAGCAGGACGCCACGCGTATGAACCCCTTTCATATACATAGCAATTTGAATTCAAACGAGTCCCTGGAGTAATTGGTAGGAATGCAAGGATTGTACTCTCATTACCATCCAATCCAATATTTTTTGAGGAATCAATAAGGTCGCATGTTACAATTAAATATCTTAAACCGTGATTCACATCTACAGGTTTTTGAGACGCAGTAGTACTACCAACTCCTAATACGTGATTCTCAGGAAACCCTAAAAGTTTTCCAAACTTTTTCAGGTTTACGGCACTCCCTGTTTCATTAATAATACTGCATTTATTGTCATGTACGCTCATTGAAAGTTTAAGCTTCACTGAATCCAAACGTTCCTTAATTTGTTCAAAATCCCAATACCCTTCTCCCAAAGATACCTCTTCATCTTTGCTAGAGTCTGTTGGATCTTTTTTAATAATGATTTTTCCATTACCCATACCATTTGTAATATTTTTAAATTTCCAAAACACCGTTACCTCCTTAGCTCCCAAAAGCGATCCGTACGTAGCTATAGGTTTTGTAAAATTTATTGTTTCCCTTCCCCCCTTAATAAATACTGAAATATTTTTCATTGTTATCTCTTTAATGCTCTTCAATAAATGAGTATATATACATTTTTACTTTGGCATATATACTATATGTCTTTCTCCAGGAAAAATATTGGTACGTAATCGTAGGTTTTCAGAAGTTTGGGGATGACAATCAATAAGTAAATAACTAAAAGGTTTCTTAGTTGCGTCACGGAAAGAATCCATTAAGTATTGACTTTGTCCCGGGAACATTTGTTTCGCTAAAGTAGCAATTCCCAAAGTATCACGAGGGTTTTTAAAAACTATAATGTAATGAGAATTCAAACTGATAGTTCTAGATAATTTCCCAGGAGGAAATAAATTTTGGGTAAGATATAGTACTGAAATCCCTTTATGATGAGAACCTCTTGTAAAAAAATCAGAAACACGTTGATCTTTAGAACATTCACTCATTAAATCATCCAATATTAACAATGTTTGATCGTGCCCTTGTGTTAATTGTTTTAAATCTCCTGGAAATCCTTCAATAAAATCTACTTCTTTTAGTTCATCAAATTCCTTTTGATATTCTCCATAACAGTAAACCACCTTTGTTGGAACAGGATGAAACAATTCATTTAAATAATGTAATAATTTACGAACAAAATACGATTTTCCACTTTGAGTTTGTCCTGATATATAAAAATTAGCAGGTACTTTAAATCTCACATCCATAACGTTACAAGTGCAGATAATAAATAAACTAAAAACTATATACAACTTTTTTCTTATAGGTAATATTATTTACAAAACTGGTAAACGATAACTAAAAGTTTCAGAGCTCTGCAATGTACAGTGCATATCCATCACCGCCTCCTATTCTTTCCACAGGACCTCTGGTTACTAAGTATGCTGCTATGGTTGCGTCACCATTGTGCTTTAGTATAGGAACTGCTAGACGAACAGCTTCACGTACTGAATTCTCTTCGGGAATGTTCATACGGTAAACAAGTGTCAAGTATGCTAGAGCACGTCCAAGATTACGCACATCCATTTCATTAAAAACATTTTGTAATTCCTCGGAATTCAATTGGGTCACAATATCATTATACAAATCCTCATGACTATTGAGTATATATTGAGTGAATGTAGAAAGCATTGTTATATTTATATTAACATCATTTTTTTTCAATTCATCCACAATAATCTCCATAGCCCTTTCCTTGTTGTGCTCCATTCTGACCTTTTAGTGTACCGCTCGTCCTTGGCACTTATATAACTTGATGGAAAGTGCATGTTTGGAAAGTGCATGTTTGGAAAGTGCATGTTTGGAAAGTTCATTTTTTTTGGAAAGTGCATTTTTGGAAAGTGCATGTTTGGAAAGTTCATTTTTGGAAAGTTCATTTTTTGGAAAGTGCATTTTTGGAAAGTTCATTTTTTGGAAAGTGCATTTTTAATAAGTACAGTCCGAATCCCACACAACTGATTCGAGTTTTTGTACACATGTCATTTTACTCCACTCTAAATTCATATCACGTATGTATGGTTTCACAATTACCCGTACGATGTGCGCTTTGATGTGTTGTCCTCCATTATCCAATTCATTGGCAAGGAATGTTAATTTCTTTTGTTTTTTACGTTCAATCATTGTATGATTTTTCCAGAGTACAGGTAAAACTTGATGTTTAATTGTTTTATATACACCTTTCCTATACATAGGTTTTCCAAACATATTTGATTTCAAAAAACCATGAATTATAGCTGTAACCATACTTGCAATGTTTAATTCGCATACTTTGAATATGATACATTTCGTACATTCTTTATAGTATACTGTTTCTTTATACCATCGCGGTAAATGATTGTAACGAAATTCCCTATGAAGATCTTTGACTAACTCGTCTGTGCTGTTGAGCGTTTCCAGAACGGACAGAATGTTATTTATTTTTACACTAACGCACTCATTGATTTTTCCTGCTTTAAAGTTTTTGGAAAGTGCATTTTTGGAAAGTTCAGTGTTGAAGAAAGTGTCGTTTTGAAGAAAGTTCCTTAAAACCCATAGGGTAATGTTTCATAACTGTCTGTAATAACGCGCTTATTATATACAATGCGATAATCTTTCTTCATTTTTTTGGTGACAATGTTTTTTTCTTTTTTGTCCCGTGTGATTTTAAAAGGAATGTCAATTGTTACTTTTGCTTCCATTTCGCAATTCACACTTAAATGAACAAGAGCTTGAACAACATCATGATTAAGTTTCCCTGATGTAGCATAGTCTAAAGTAATACCACGTATCTTCGTTTCTGTTTTACCATTCTTTGTGCGGTAGGCATAATTCTTAGGTCCACCAGAGACAAACGATGTAATGTAATCTCCATCCAACTCATCTGTGAGGTCTCCCAAATAATTCCCCAAAGGCGGGCCAGGTTTACCTGTCTTATGCACATAAATCACAGAGTCTGTGTCATAGTACAAGACACGCTCTTGTAGCACATCTAACAAATCATATAACTTCAAACGGGCATAAGCTGTAGTAAAGGCTGCAATCACAATATTAACTTTATCATTATATTCAATAAATTCTTCCGCAGTCTTATACTGAACTTCGAGCATAACATCATTGACAATACGTGCATTACATACTTCGAATTCTGCAGAGTACAAAAGGTCGTAGAAACGGGAGGGTTCTTGTACCATTTCAGTTTTGGTTAAATTTGAACGTTGTGCAAATTTCCCTAAAAATATAAAAATTTTTTACTAATACTGCTCAAAAGCTTGATAATAATAATATAATTATATACGTACCCCATAATGAATTCAACATAAGTTTTGCTAAAGAACGTAGGCCTGAATTATATTCAATCCTCTCAGGATCAAGATGAATTTCTTCGTGCTCATAATACTCATTGATGTAATCTTGTTTCTGCTCTTCCGTAATACAACCTTTAAGGTAACCACTGGCCTCTTGTTTAATCTTCAGGAACGTGTTTACATACTCTTTAAACAATTCAGTAGAATGGTTTGGGAAATGCCAGACTTCGTGAATTTTTAAAATTCGGTACCCTTTTTCAATAGCTTTCATTAATTCCACATGACACCACGTACCAAGGATAGATCTTTCTTGCTCAGAATGCGTACACGGGGCTTTATTCAAGGTATCAACACAGGTTTTACACAAAGGAAACATGAGTTTATTCTGTGTATGGTAAGGAAGAACAGGGTGGCGTAAACCTCTGGGTGGTAATGCTGTACATTTGATTAAACCAAAGTAGGAAGAAATATCTTCAAAATTCTCTGTGATAATTACAGGATGCCCAATCACATTCTCTGTTGATTTGTTACAACAGGGATATAAACTTGTAAAATCCACATACCTAAATATAATATTTTCAATTATTACTTTTCAAATAAGTCTTATAAAAAATTTCTTAAAAATACTTACTTTATTTCCTCGTCTTCTTCACATACGTGATATAGTTTTGCAGCATTAGTACGTCCCCCATAGAATGCATCACGTGGATGTAAAGGATCAACAAGTTCGTACTCCTCAAAATACCGTTTCATATTTTCATCATGTTCCATTTCTTTCTTTAATTCACATTCCCACATTTCTACAACACGGAAACCTTTACCTTTAAGATAACAAATCTTTTCCAATGTATCTTCATGAAGCTGTTGCATAGTCTTTCCATTTACAGAATTCACAGTATCCCTAGCATAGCAATCCAAACACCCTGAAAATATATACACGTTTATATTTAATAACTTATCCTTATTCAAATATTATTAATATTTTTCCACATAACTTACCATGCCAAAAACATCCTTGAAATTCGTACGCTGTATGCAGCTCTTCGCAATACCCATCCAATGAATATTTTCCAACACGTTTCTCTCCACCATTTCTAACATGGTCGATCTGTATGTTGTTTTCTTGCATGACGTAAGATAACCATTTAACAGCTATATTGGACTGTTTTGTTTTCAAGTAACGGTCAGGAGGAAAAATGGCTATGGTATCTTTCTCCAAGAAATTAGTACGGTAAACTTCATGACAAGCACTTGCAATTGTTAAGCATTTCTCGAATGGATCGATATTTGTAACTTCACGAAGCATTTCACGAAATTCCATGCAACATTTCCGTAAAATGTCAACATCAGACCTGCAATACTTGACAATCTCTTCTTTAAAATTAAATACATAATTGTTATCTCTTTGCTCTTTATGCCACGAAAGGAATGCTTTCCTTGTTTCAGGTTTCATTGAATTAGGAAAGTAATAGGGCTCAGGTGGAATAGGACCTATATAATCTTCATTCTCTGCCCGGTTAAATAGGTGAGGGAAGTAACCTTTACATAATTCATCCATCCCAAAAGTTTTAGGAAACTTGGCTAAACCCATAGGAATAAAATTGAGGGAGTCGATGAACTTTATATTGAACATGGGTACTGTCATTGAAAGGATTTTTGCACCTCTTAAAATAACTTCATATTTAACACCATTCTGGTTGAGATAATTCTGAATGAAATATCCGTCATACCCTTGGAAATTATGTGCTACCAGTATACAATCCTTATGTTCATTTGTAAATAGCCATTTGCAAAAATCCGCATTGGTATTCTTACCCTGGAATATCCACTCGTCTCCAGCTTCATTATGTACAATACATAAATTAGGTTTGTGAATTCCATCTTCCTGTGTACTCTCAAAATAAAAAAACAGTAATTCGCTATACCGACTTTCTTCAGGCTGTACTGTTTTCTGTATATAACACTTATGTTCATTATCCTCTTTAAGAATTTCTCGACATGTTTTACATTTTCTTCCACATATATGACTCTTTAAGCTTATAACATTCACAGATTTTCCACAATTTTCACACTTCTTTATTCCTTCACAAACTGATTTTCCGCGACCTATGGGTTCTTTATGCCGATCATAGCATGCTTTACTTCTGAACATCCGACCACACTGATCACATTTCATAGGACCATCTACTTTACATTCATAAGCACGACATGATTTGCACATCCCTGAACATATATGATTAAGGGTTTGGTCGTAGGGACGTCTGCACTTATGACAAAAATAGGATTTGGACAGGAAACCAGGCATACTGGTAATAACATCATAATGATTATGATGAAGGTATAGGTAAATAGGTTTTACATCAGAAGTTGCAGGACTGGGTGGATAAATAATGGAATTGTTATGGTCTAATGAAACTATATTTATTTCATAGCCAGTAAGATATTCTTGAAACTTTTCCACTTCAGGTATACCACATGGACCAAAAGGAACATTAGCTGACTGATGTAATTCTCTTGCTTTATCTTCTTGTGCTTTCCAACGAGAATCTGTTAAAGTCTTATACCTTGGGTCTTTTTCAATTTTAGCAATACCCACTACAAGTGCTCGTGCTAAACATAAGTCATCTTTATTTCGTATGTTTATAATTGACCTTTTCTTTTGTAAAAATTCTTTTAAATCAATAAGGTCACGCTTTTTTCTCCCACTACCTTGAGGTGCTTCAACGTGTACTATATCTACTACAACAGTATCATTTAATCGGAAGTCACGGTTGGACTGAATAACACGTTCAATTTGGGAAAAAATACGTTCGGGTGTAAGTTGTTGCACAGACATGAAAGGTAAGGAAATAGGAGTTTCCAATTGAGTAGAACGTAAAACAAAATGTACTTGATCTTTTTCATCCATACCATTAGTTATATCATTGAGCAAATGTTCAAAAATCTTTTGTGTACGTTCATAACTTTGAATTAAATCAAAATCATCTTGAGAAACCAAGGTCGAAACTTCCTATGTTGTGCTGAGCGACGCAAAGATAGCTGCAATTTTTTCAAATGGTACAAACCACCAAACTCTACCAAACAACCCCTGCCAGACCTGAAAGTCCTACGAACCCAATCAAGTCCTACCAAACCTGCTGAAAACCCACTTGAACCAGGATCTATTGTCTTCTTTACAAACCCCGCATCCTATCAATACACCGTGAAAGATACAGGATTGAAATTTACAAGCTCAGAAAGTAACCCTGCAAAGGCGTATGCCCAGTTCCTCAGTAAAAATAATCTTACTGATGATGATGTCAGGGAAAATAATCTTACTGATGATGACAACCACCCACAAGATGAAAACAAGACACCACCGAAAAAACAAAAAAGAAAATCAAAACCCAAAAAGAAAATCAATCTTGACGTAAGAGAGAAACCCAATAACGAAATCGGATGGTGGAAAGGCTTCAAAAGACCCCCAGCTCAATGCCCTCCGAACCCTGAATGTGAAAAAGCCACCTGCGATCACCTCGAATGCTTTGAGGAAGAGAAACAAGACACCGAGAAACCTACTTCCCCAAAAAATCTATTTCAAGATTTAAAAGATTTTAGAATGCCCCCAACTGCGAGAAAGGTATTTGTGGTCACTTTGAGTGTTACAACCGCACCTATCAAAAAGGTATACCTAATGAAGAATTGAAAGATTTCTCTGATGATTCATTCTAGTGTATGAGACAATATTACTAAAGAACACTATTTAAAGTTTTGTAAGTTATGTTATTTTTTATGAACAAACATTTTATGAACATTTATAATATTATTTACCTGTTGTATTATTAAAAAGAGTTAAATAAATACCAATCTTGAATAAGTATGGTTTTCTAATTAACAAGTCCGACAATTGCACTTGGTTGCAACAGATACAACTTGAACACTACGAGGAGAATTACACAAGACAACTCGCTTTATCCTTTTCTTAATTGGTTTACAGCAAGTACATGTTTCTATAAATCCATTTATCCCTAACCGCGGTTTTGCAGTAGATATACAATAGCCATTACATCCAAAACTACTAACTGTTTTTTTACCGCAACCATGTGTCAATACTTCAGCTTGTATCTTTCGTGAACGACACAACTCATGACTAATAACACTTGCGAAAAGTAAATTAGACAGAATAATCAATCCTAGGCAGATTTTACTCATATTACTTGAATCATAGCCTTGAGAAAATAACAAAATAGATTTACCAAAAACTGCACTTTAAAAACTGGACTTTCTAAAAATCTGCACTTTCCTAAAAACATGACTTTCCTATTAAATATCAATTAACGGGACTTTCCTTTTTATAATTAATTCAATATTAATTATTCTGTATGGCACTATAGCGAGATCGGAATATATAATGTGACGTTTGAACGATGGAATTTTAAAAATCTCGCAATAGTGCCTACACAATACTACTAACGAAATGGGTATTTTTTGGAACCGTACATTTACTTTCGATTTTTTCTGTCTCCTTCTTCAAGCGTTAGTTTACTAACGAGCGCGTGCACGTCTACCAACCCATTACACATTCACGTTCGTTACACCACCGTAAGCACAATTCACGTTCGTTACGCCACCGTAGGTATTTTGGAGCACGTCTCCCATGTGATTACGGACGGTCCCGCCCTCACATATTTTAACGCCTTCTAAAAACTTTACAAGTTTGCGTTGAATGTAGCCGGACGTGCTCGTGTTCACCGACGTGTCGCACACGCCTTCGCGACTCCAAAAAAAAATAAAACACATTAAAAGAACAGGAGGAAAGAAAGAAGAAGATGAGTAAAAAACTTTTTCGTAAACAAAAATTTTACGAAACATTACTTAACCTTACCTTCACATTATCATACATAACTTCATCCTTGTGTTCCTCCGTATCTAAATGAAACTTAAAATCCTCGTATGATGAAAACGCTTCGTCACAAACCCCACAGTAAAACGATCTATTTTGCATAAAACGTCCCGTTCTTGTTCTACCGCAGCTAATGTTTTTACAAGCCGCCAGTATTTACGAGATAACGTTGCCGCTGCAGTTGTTATATTTTCGTACACTTCGGTTAATTCTTTGGCAACATCAAGGTCGGTAACATCACTAATTTTTGATGACAACACCTCTAAAAGTCTTAACATCATTTTTTAACTACGCACACAAGTAACGACAGGTGCACGTACCCCAAGTACACCGAAGACAATGTGATTTGAGCATTCACTTTGACGTGATTTTCGTCTAACATGTCATTATCAAATTGGTCTTCGCGAAGTTTTAAGTAAAAATTATTAAACCCCTCATTCTTTTTTAGTCGTCGTAACAAAGATTCCGATAATTTTTTATCTAGCAACGTCCCTACTTTTCCCTCTACAGCGCGTAACTTGTCGTACATGGCGTCAGTAACAGTTATACCAATACTGTACGTTTTGTACTCTTTGCTATACGTCACGCCAAAATGAGAGTAGCAATCTTTCAGTAAAAACGTGATTGTCCCTTTTGGTCCGTACGTCAGGTTTATGTATTTCCCTCATACTTTTTCGACTGTTTCTTGGTCGACACTTGGATGAGATCAGGATTAAAAGGCCTTTTTTCTCTATTTATACTATTTGGACAAAAAATTTTTTCAAGGCCTCGATTTTTTTTTCAATGCCTAAATTTACATTTAGACCCGTACTTACAATCTGCCCCATACCTGCACCTTTTTACAGGCGTTACAACCCATGTGTTAACAACCTTCTTCTTCTTCACTTTTAAAAGTTTTTGAGGTTTTTCTTTTAAAATGTCACAAAAACCTTTTTGGCGTTGTTTTTGCACAAAATCCCGAATTTCTTTTTCACTACAATATCCCATACTTTATAAATATGGAATGCGTTTGTAGTGTTTTAAAAGAACACCAACTTGGTGACATTGCGAATGTAATTAAAGACATGTCGGAACATGTATCTTTTAAAAAGCCACCTGGTATTGACGAAGACAAATTATACGACCCCGACTTTTACAACGAGTACGTAAACGGAAAACTTCCTTGGGAAGTAACAGACCCTACTAAGTACGTAGGTTTGCTTATAATCCTAGCAAACTCAAACGTTTCTTTAGATACACTAAAATTTGCAACTGGGTTCATTGCACGTAAACTAAAAAAACTTTAAAAAATTCTATACCTCCAAGGTATAGAATTATCCTCGCTGGTAGGTTTTGACATTTTTTCATCGAAAAACACAAAAACAACTACTCCTGGTGTATAGGGTGAGTTAAAGTGGCATACATATACTACTGACCTTTTTTTATTTGTCATGTTTGGCGCCCCATAGTTGGGTTCATTGTACTAGATTGGGAAATCCCATCATTCAAAGCCCCCATTTCTAGCTCAAAACGCACATCTTTTTATTTTCTTTTTTGCTAAAATTTTTGGCAAACCTGTGTGCCGAGCCAGCGTGTCTGCCACAGTTTTACCAAATGTTTCATCTTCTGTCAATTTCTCATCATTAATTTGTTTCAATGCATTGATACAAGTTTTGTACAGTTCAGCCTTCATTTCTTCGTTTGCCTCGCCTAATTTTCTTTTTCGTGTTGGCGGGACGGGGGCTACTTCTTCAACTTCAAGGTTATGCTTGTTCCAAGTACTTTGAGAGCTGTCAACTTCACTAAAGCGCAATACAGACGACATAGACTCAAAAAACTTCCATTTTGTTTTGTAAACTTCGGACGTGGCGCTGCCAGATTTCTTGCTTGCTTCTTGTCTCTTGTGTTCTCATTGATAAATAGTTTTGAGTGTATACCATTGATTCTTCATGTCTTCTTCAGTTCGTATTTCGAAGCTTTCCTTAATTTTGTCCATCGCAAGCTTTCGTAGGTTTCTATCTCTATATTCCCGAGAAAAGTGATCCCAAAGCACTGGGTTACCCTCGTATAACTCAATCAGCTTTAGGATTTCTTCGTCGTTCCACTGTTTATCAGCTTCTTGCTGTAAACTTCGTAAAATATCTTCTTTCATAAAGTTCAAACGTTTGTAAAACATCCAGGAATTTTCATAGCTGTTTTCTTCACGTTCAGGGCAGATTTCACTAACCATTGAAGATCGCAAGGAGTGAAGGACCTTTTTAATACATTCTTCGTTGAGTGAAAATCTTAAACTCAATGAATTCAATGATGTTGCTTTTTGTGCTCGAGTAAACAATGCACAAGTCATCCAAACAGGGGCGGATCTAGACTACTGCAACTGTAGCAAATGCTACAGTCAGATTTTTTTCGGAAGAATCTTTTCCGAAAATTGTTTTCTATCATAATTATTTCTGGAAATAATTATTCATAATTATTTATTCCAATTTTATCATTTTCCCATCATTTTTGGATCTTACTATATTTTAATTTTTGGAGTATGTTGTCTATGAAATTGTTTCGTTGCCTTCCTGGGATTTCCAGTGACCTTAAAGCCCGCAAATAGGCCTGCTTTTTAGGCATTCGCCTTTCATTAAATGACATCATTTAGATGGACATCATGACGTTTCGTTGGAAGCCTGCGATCAAAATCTTGGTGATTTTGCTACAGTCAGCGGTGCTTCCTATGAGTTTTGCAACAGTCAGCGGGGGGTATTTGCTACAGTCAGACTGTATCTAACCAATCAAAATAACGCATTTTTGCTATAGTGGCCAGAGTTCGCTACAGTCAGATACAGTTGCGCAATCTTACGCTGCGCTATGAACGATGTTGTGTGGTGGCAAGTGCAAAGTGCTTTAGCCTGATTTGCAACGATGGCATCCAGTGCTATATTAGACCGCCTGAATTGTACGCTTAGCGAGCAAGTTTCGTTCTTCAAGAAAGCAAAAAAGCTGTCAGAGATCAAGTGTTTGTTTCAAGAGACATTGTCGGCCGATTACAAAGCAAAGCATGGCATCGAACGTGAAGTGTTCGTGTCCAATTGTGTGTAATTTTGCCTAGTTGCAGTTCCCTGTCACCCAACAATTGCGAGCGTGTAATCAATTTCCTGTCAGGTTGGCCAGTTGCCTCGTGAATATATTAATATGTTATCTCTTGTCGGTCAAGTTCTTGCTTGAGTGCGCGTGAATACTATTATTTATTGAGACACTAAGCTAAATTTCATTCACAATGATATATTATATTCTTACATAAATTTAAATATATAAAAATGGCTGGCCTAACTGTGCTGTGCACATGCTCATTAAAATTATTGATACAGTGTACTATTCATAATAAGCGGATCATGTAATCAGCCCCTAAGTAATCTAACTCTCTTTAACATGTGGCCAGACTGACTAGTGTTGGTAGTGGGTGGATAATAACATCAGAATGCCATAAAAGTTCCACTACCTAAATAATACAACAATCAGATTCAACGTTTTGAGAAAATTAATACTGAAGGATCAAGGGTCATTGCTCAAAACATTTGTATGTACGTCTATATGCCTTTCTTCGTCCTGCTGTTTCAACATGGTTTACAAATGAACATTCATCTAACTTCCTTTATTCTGCTGTTTGAACATGGTTTACAAATAAACATTTACTGCTGCATCATATGGTGTTTGAATTTTTTCAGTTAATAAAGTGTTTTTTTGCCATTTTTTGCCTAAAATATGACCTGGTCATATTTTATGGCATGATGCAGTGCTCAAAATGTCAGAAATGCCATTTCCGGGCTTCAAATTTCAAAAATTTTCTCAAAGGAGGCATGCCCCCGGACCTCCCTAGTTATGCGGGACCTAGAATTTTGCTACAGTCAGATTTTAAGCTGGATCCGCCCCTGCCAAAGAGCAGGATGGCTCTCTAGCTATTTTATTAGCTCTATTTTTTCCTTGTCCGTTAGTTTTCTAGCGAAAAAAGCCTCTCGAAACCCTTCACTTGCTTTCATATCAGTATTAACACTTTGCTCACTCCCTGACAGGATTTTGTTGATTTTGCCATGTTACACATAATTTATGCGCATCAAATTCAAAAAATTTGTTGCAAAAGTAGAAATTGGATTAACTTTTGCTGCGACTTGCAAAACTATATTTACTACTGAGTTTGGCAATGCCACACGTACGAAAATGTTCTGCAACTTGCATTTTGTGTTTTTGCAACCCAAGTTGCAGAGAAAAAAGGGACGTGTAACAGAAGCTTTAGATTTCAACAAAATGCATTCCGGAGTTTTAGTCAAAAATTTATACACTTTCAAACACACATACCGCTATGACTATAAACCATTTATAGTAAACAATAATGACATTATTTGCCATAAATATTTTACAGTGATTATGATGAAATGAAACCGTTTGCTGAAAAAATTTAAAATTTTGCCATCTTATAGAGTTACAGGCAATGGAATTGATCTTTCGTTTCCATGACAACTGAAATATTGGACTAGGCCAAGGCGTTTTAAAAAGCGGAAGACGCACAATTTACACTAATTATTCAAAAAAATTCAGACATGAAAAACGCCATTAGAATTGCCTTTACCCAAAAAAATTTTCATTTTAAACCACATAATAAATACGATATACACAAGCGCTCTGCGTTTTGAAAGTTCCCTTACAAGACTAGTTTTACCGTACTCTTGAAAAGTAATTCACAGTTTTATGTAAGGTTTTAAAACTTTTTATTTCATTTTTACATTATTTGGATATAATAATAATAATAACTTATAACTTAGTTTTAATTTAATAACATGTTGGAGATTTAGCGGATATGAAATTTTATTTAAATTAAAAAATTCGAAAAGATTGTAGTTTTTTGTCAAAGTTTATACATATAGCAATAACATTTAAAACACAATAAATACCTAAATAACATTTAGCACAACATTACAACATAAATAAGTCATATCTAGACATATTAAACACACCTTCTAAACTATATTAAATCAAAAATGAAATTGTTTAGGACAGTCTTATGATACACGCTATAAACACATCAAACTACTCCACCTTATCTCTACCACAAAGGAGATATATACAAAGAGTTCACTCAGGGGTACAAAGTGTGCCAAAATGTCAGCCAACTTCCGGTTTGGCCGCCATGTTGAAAGCAACCAAAACATCAGAAACTAATATGCTGGAATACGAAAGAGACCCACTAAAAGCGCTAACTTTTTCTTTTTTAACGCCAAACTCATGATATTTTGAAATGTTATAAAGAAACGGCTGTTCTATGATACAACTGCCAAAAGAGGAGAAGTTAATTTATTCGTGGAATTTGTTGTTGTTTCCTATTGTTATACATCGCCAGATTAATTTGATCTCGGTTCTCGGCGAATAACGTTCTCCAACTACAAGTTAAAAATAAATAGACATGTGTTGTGTCCTGTCGACTTGAAAGATAGAGTGAAGGATTTCTTGACTTTTGTAATTGGCCTCAGTTGTGCGCTGTAGTTTGATATAAAAAGTATTGCAATAAATTGCTGGAATATAACTGCTGTTTACTTTGTTTGTAAACATATATTTGGAGGATAATATATCTTTACTTGAACCTTAAAGTCCTTTGGCTATGGCTCTACGAACTTGGTGCCACAAGGCCTCCAGTGACCTTACCATGACCGTTCATTGATATTAGAAAATGCTATAAGATCGACCAAGGAACCCTATTTACAGAACTGACAATAAGACTTTGATCCATCATTTCGAGTCGCTACGAAAATTCTAGTAGAAACTCGTAGTCGCTAGTTTTTACGATTTTGTCAACTGTTTACTCTACAATAAAGGGAAAATGGCCCGATTTATACTAGAGACGGATGATCCGTCTGGACGAACTTGGGCAAGAAAAAATAGTTCGTCTAATAATTCGACTGTGTATAAACGCGGGCAAGCAGACAGATCATCCGTCAAGACGAACTATCTGCGTAGTTCGTCTGTTCAGATGAATTTTCTCGCGTAGTTTGTCTTGACGAATGATCCGTCTGCGTGTGTAAATGCAATGTAAGACAAACTACCCCATGAAACATGAGTAAAGCCGAAACTTCATTACGAGTAGTCAGTGGAGCTCTTCAAAAGAATTCAATATGGCGGAAACCTCGGAAAACACCAGTGAACTCCATATATAGTCTCTGGAACGATAACATTCAGTCATCCAAGCAGAAAAAAATGAAGCCTTAACACCAGTCCTTGACTCGGATTGGATGTCAGTCTCAGTCCCACAAACGTCAGAGTTTACCCGGATTGGACTTCAGTTTCATGCCCTTTCTGCAACCGTTACACGGCCGGTATAAATTCAAATGCAATCACGAAAAGCATCACTAACTCAATCTGACTCAATGCAATACATAGTAGGAGAAAAAACTGTTTTACTTCTAAAATTTACTGCTTTGAGTTTGCTGCAACTGAGTTTTGCTCAAATTAAAAAAGCAATAGCTATATTTGTTATGTGGCAATATAAAAAAATGTGACACAGTACGGAAGAAAAATGGTTTCGAAAAAATCTTGTCACAAGTATGTAACTTTTTTAAATCGTTAGCGTTTAATTTTATTTCACCAGCTTGTAAAAGCTCTATAGGTTTTTGTGGAATACAAATTGAGCCAAGTAAATCAACCAATAAGGCTGTGTTTACAACGTTTTACAATTTTTAAATGTTTGACTACATCAAAAGTAAGCTATTTTTCAGATATACCTCGAGATATACAATTCATAATTATTTTGTACCACATTTGTACAGTGTATCTTAATACCCTGGCCGACTGATAGTTTCAGCAGATATAAGACAAGAGTTATCCCGAATAACGTGTGCATAGTAATAAGTACACAATTTAATTTAAACTGTATATTTCGAATCGATTTGATGAATCAAATCGATTCGAAATATAGTTTAAATTAAATTGTGTACTTATTACTATGCACACGTTATTCGGGATAACTCTTGTCTTGTATCTTAATACATTGGGATGATACATGGATGTTCATTTCCACATTTTATAATGGATTTAAACCATAGTGATTTTTGTGGCTGGGTGTCAAAACGTAAACTAGTTGTTACTAATGCTAAAGCATGTTTTAAATAATCTTTTCATGTGTACAAGTGAAAATAGGTATTAGGTTTCTACATGAGATATTCTTGTTCAAATAAAGCTCTCAACACCTAATACAAGGTTTTAAAAAAGAAAATAAAGTAGCTAACAAGACAAACCAGCACAGAAAAACAAATAACATAAAATACATTTGAAGAGAATTTTTTTCTGTGTGGGACTGTAATTGCTCCTAGTAGCTAAAAATTGGTATGCAGTGGGGCCATGAAAGGCAAAGTATTGATGTATGCAGAGACAGCAAAAGATTGACAAGCATGGAGGAGGGATGTAATGTTCATGTATTTTCATATTTTTAAAAAAGATAAGTAATACAGAAGATAAACATATGAATATCACCCCCTCCCCACTTATCAGTCTTCTGCAGTCACTGATGCATTAAAACTATGCAGTGAAATAAACAGTTGGTTGCAACACAACTCAGCTTAACTGTACAAAAAGTATGTTATTTTAGGAAAATGAAATGAAATGGCACCATATGGGATGCAGATCATGGAGGAATAATGTCCTTGTACTTAATTTGAGATTGAATAGCAGTAAATTATAATCAGTGCTACACAATGGATTTGAATTTGATTGTATTTCCTGGTTTCTGACAGACTGAACACTGCAATTCTCAATGTTTTCATTGGATTTCTTCAACCTCCTCCTAGGGAACTCTGCCACTGACTCCTTCAATCCACTGCTCTGCCATCTCTACCCATTTAATATGGTATATGACATTTCTAAAAATGTGCAAGAATTTGAATATAAAATATTTTCAAATAAACTACTGTATAGTCCAATGGCTCTTAGCCCCACTTAGCTTTACAGTCAGTGAATGATTCTTTAGTAAGTAGACTAGAAAGCCAATTTTCATAACATATAGCAACTACAATGGATAAACATAAAAATTGGAATTCTGTTTTAAATTTGTTTAATTAAAGCTAATATAGAATATTGGGATACATCAGTGGTTTCCTCATCACATTACTCCTGAACAAGTCAAATGTTCATTCTGTATTTAATAGCAACTTGACTGCAACCTCCTCTTTCAAATGAGCACTGCCAAAGAAAGCTGAGCCAAAATTCCTTCATTTTGAATATTCCAGTTTTGACTTAGATCTATGTCTTTAATTTTATCAGTAAAGTAATAAGCAATTTAAACAATTCACTTTTCAAAAAGTCTAAATATTCCCCAACATTTGCTATGGTATTAAGTGATCATAGATGGAGATGACAAAAATTTACAAACAAATGACTTAAATATTAAGATACAGTAGCTGTCTGAAGAACTCTTATTCAATAAGCATCTAATGCATCATTTCTTAATAAACTGTATGGAACATTAAACAGTAATGGGTCGTTACATCAATACCACATGCGAATAACATTTTTGTACTGATTTTTAACACTCCTATAAACAAGTTAACAATAGAAATTAAACCTTTTTTCTTTCATTTATATGATTTATTTGCTTCATATCATGAGTTCGTTTTACTAACAGAAGAGTTCAAACGTACCATAAACGAAGGTAATTCTTGATCTATGTTTTGAGAAACTTTCATCGATCCAATAAGTTTTAGGGAAATTCGAAAATACAGTAATATTTATCAAAGAATGAGATCCGAACTCCACCACGACAACAGACAAGTGATTAGTTAACCACGCGGAAGACTAAGCCTTACTTAATGGCGAATGATGACGTTAGCAAAACGTCTTTTGGCTTCACTTTTCGCTAGCTGTTATCATTCCAGATATTGAAAATATTGAGTTCACTGGAAAACACTAGCAGCTAAATCGAGGATTGCACATTTGCCTGACACCATCTTGAAACCCGAGCAGTAACCTGGTGATGACTGGGGACGTTTGGGATTAGTGGGATGCCTGTGATTATCAGTGGATTATCCGTGATAATTAGGGATTATTTCATTTTACTGAGTGTTGGATATATCAAAGTATATCATATATTTACACTTTATAGTTTTTAGTTATTATTTACAAATTTCAACTTTTTGGCAGCAGGTACAAAATATCTTATATAAAAAGGTAAGTTAAAGTATTTTACAAATTTTAATAGCACATACATCACTCATACGTGCGAGCGCGGATTTGTATTCTTACAAATTTTTGCATAAATGTGACTGTGAGGACAGAGTACTTCTTAAAAACTATAAATAAACCAAAAATACCAGCAATACTATAACACCGACATTTCTCCTCTCAACCCTAATCCTGATGTCATCGTGACTCTCAATCGCATAAAAGTTCTCCAAATGCTGTCTCAAATGGGACGTACCATTAGCCTAAAGTCTAAATAGCCACACCCACAAATCTTTGGTTGATATTTGATTATCGGTAATGTAAGGACTATGTACATTACATACAATGAAGAATGAAAAAAGGGGATTTCCATTCATCCACATACTATTAAAAGAATGTATGTGGTATGTAAAGTAAAATGGTTTTCTCCAACTTCTTATAGTGACATATTTTAAAAATTAATGCAAAAAATTGAATTTAATACCTTATGTATATAGTTATATCTATTTACTGGGGATTGACTAAGCCATATAACAATACATAGCATTACTATTACTTATTTATGTAAGAGTTGCTATAAATAATTTTAGGTAGATATTTTAACTCCCTCTCTACTATGTTAAATCGTAGTATCAAGCACTGCAAATTCTATATTAAACCAAAGTGTATATGGTGGTCTATAAACATGTACCTGATTTAGATTTTCACACATTTGACAATACCATTCTTCCTCTTCCTTTTCAATTTTTACACATTTCCTAAGTGTAAAAGAAAGGGGGATTATTCTGGTTTTAAGCTAGGAGGTGGGGCAACTGATAATAGGGCAACTGAAATGGGTAATTTAATACTCTTACCAGTGGTGCCAGGTAAGACAAGAATCACACAGCAGCTAAATCGAGGATTGCACATTTGCCTGACACCATCTTGAAACCCGAGCAGTAACCTGGTGATGACTGGGGACGTTTGGGATTAGTGGGATGCCTGTGATTATCAGTGGATTATCCGTGATAATTAGGGATTATTTCATTTTACTGAGTGTTGGATATATCAAAGTATATCATATATTTACACTTTATAGTTTTTAGTTATTATTTACAAATTTCAACTTTTTGGCAGCAGGTACAAAATATCTTATATAAAAAGGTAAGTTAAAGTATTTTACAAATTTTAATAGCACATACATCACTCATACGTGCGAGCGCGGATTTGTATTCTTACAAATTTTTGCATAAATGTGACTGTGAGGACAGAGTACTTCTTAAAAACTATAAATAAACCAAAAATACCAGCAATACTATAACACCGACATTTCTCCTCTCAACCCTAATCCTGATGTCATCGTGACTCTCAATCGCATAAAAGTTCTCCAAATGCTGTCTCAAATGGGACGTACCATTAGCCTAAAGTCTAAATAGCCACACCCACAAATCTTTGGTTGATATTTGATTATCGGTAATGTAAGGACTATGTACATTACATACAATGAAGAATGAAAAAAGGGGATTTCCATTCATCCACATACTATTAAAAGAATGTATGTGGTATGTAAAGTAAAATGGTTTTCTCCAACTTCTTATAGTGACATATTTTAAAAATTAATGCAAAAAATTGAATTTAATACCTTATGTATATAGTTATATCTATTTACTGGGGATTGACTAAGCCATATAACAATACATAGCATTACTATTACTTATTTATGTAAGAGTTGCTATAAATAATTTTAGGTAGATATTTTAACTCCCTCTCTACTATGTTAAATCGTAGTATCAAGCACTGCAAATTCTATATTAAACCAAAGTGTATATGGTGGTCTATAAACATGTACCTGATTTAGATTTTCACACATTTGACAATACCATTCTTCCTCTTCCTTTTCAATTTTTACACATTTCCTAAGTGTAAAAGAAAGGGGGATTATTCTGGTTTTAAGCTAGGAGGTGGGGCAACTGATAATAGGGCAACTGAAATGGGTAATTTAATACTCTTACCAGTGGTGCCAGGTAAGACAAGAATCACACATTATCATGTCTTCAAACCTAGCCTTGTCACATGTGCAGCACTTCCACTCTTCTTGCAGATTTTTAACTATATTTAGAAAATAAACAATTTTAGTACCCAGTACTTTAGATTGTCGATCAGTTCATGTTGTTGTATATCTGGTGATGTACTAAAAGCTATATGGCTAAACCAATAATTTATGGTGAGAACAATTAATTTTAAAATTAGTTATTGTATGTATAACTTATTACTGTACATACATGAATTGATGACTTTGTTCCAAGCACCTTGACTTAAGTAACATTTGATTGAAGTTATATTGTAATTGAGGGCCTCTGCTGGTGGATCGTCCTCTTCTAGGTTGATGTCGTTTTCTGTAATAATTCCATTCATTGCAATGGCTGTCCTCACGGCTGTGGTAGAAACACCAAAGATTTGAAGCAACTCATTAACTAGAAAACAAACAAGATATTAATGTTAATAATATAAAGTAGCGATAATGCTAAATTGATGATAGTGCATGTATGAGGTTATTTTTCCCAAATGATTTCTTCTTGCTGAAGTATCATGTATTTGATTATGTTATAGCCAACTTCAGTCGGTAGTCAGGGTGGATAGGAGTTAATAAATGTAACATCAAGTGAAGATGCAGTTACGTCATGATATTTGATATGTGATAAATATCAAATATTCTTTGTTGATCGAAATCCTTTTTCTTTTTCAATGTTCTTGTTAGCTGGTGTATTTGATATTGGCTGCATTTTGTGGTGACATGTATGTTTTTGCAATGATGAAAACAGATTCTGTGCAGCATTAATTTGTTTATCTAGATGTTGCAGTGCCTCTTTATTTGTGCATGACTCAATCTGTTCAGCTAGTGTGAAAAGTTTTCCACGGATTTGCTGTTTAAGTGATGCGATATCATGTGATGACACCTTATTAGGCTTGTGAATATGTGATGAGAGAATGTGCAATTCACTACTTATGAAATCTTGTGAATTGTCTGTAACTTCCATTACACCACCACTCTCGGTCAGTTTAGTGTCGTTTTCAGACAAGAAACGCTGTACAAGGTGTATCTGCTTGCATATGGTGTGCTGAATGAGGCAGTCTGGACAGGTACATATATACTGGTGAATGCATACATACTGGGATGGTAGATTGTGTGCATTTTAACTGGCATGTGGTGTCTGTGCATGAATCCTGCTGCTTGCTGACCGTGTATGTATTGCAGCCAACTTCACTTTTAACAAGCCATTTAGAACCGTCCTCTTCGCATTTCACGTTGTCAATTGATAAAGCTTTGCTCTTGTTGTGATGGTCCTGAATAGTTTTAAGTTTGCTGGTGCTTTTCCCTTTGGTCAGTTTGATTAATCTCTCGAACAATTTATCTCGGGTGTACTCCTGTAGGTTGACCAAGCAGCTATCGACTCGTTTATTGTACTTTCCTTTAAGATAATTGTACTTGAAAACACGATGAAATACAATACGATAATTTAATGAACACTCCCCAAGGAAGAGGCTTTTCAGTGATCATTTACAAAAAATAAATTAATTATGTACAAGACGAAATGCTAGTCCTAAGATAATATAAACTGGTTTAGTAATTGAGTTTTCATTTTTTTCTTAAAAATATGCACAGAGTTACTTAATTTTAAAGAGGTTTCTAATGAGTTCCATAAGCTTACTGTACGGTAATAAAAGGATCTTTGGCCGCTAGCAGTCTTGAACAGTGGAATATTCAGTAACTGCAAGCTTCTGGTAGGCCACTTACTCACGTCACATCGTTTAATAAACTGACTAGACAAGTAAGATGGAGCGTGGCCATTCATACATTTGTACGCCAGGATCGCGTCGCGATAATAAAGTTGTAATTTAACGGGTAGCCACTTAAGGTCTATCAAAACGGGAGTAATGTGATCGTATTTACGAGTTCCCATCACAATGCGTGCAGCGAAATTCTGTACAGTTTGTAGCTTTTTTAGGTTTTTCTCAGCAGTATTAGACCATACAGATGAACAGTAAAACATCTTACTAAAAACTAAGGTGTTAATTATTGTAATAAGTGTTTTCCCATCAAATGCATGCTTAACCATCATGTTGGTATTAATACCCAAACCTTTTGCATAACAATATGCCCACCACTCTTCCCTACCTATCCATTCATTTTGAAAATACTCACAAAATTCCGGGCTAAGCGATGAAAGACGTTCGAGAAGCTGTGCAAAATAATCTTGGAATAATGTGACACCTGTTTGTTGCAAAACAGTTCGTAGCATCTTATAAATCTCTGCCGCTAAAACTACATGGAAAAAACAGCCCAGTTTTACACATGTTTTTGCTTGCGACGTGTATCATTCCTGTAAAAATATATCTATCTGCATTGAAACTGCTCACCGTAGAGAAATTGTGAGTTTTAGGTCTATTTGTACGTAAACTATGGTCAACGCTTAACTAGCTGGTTGCAAGTTTATTTATATTGAATAAATCTGTTTTAAATAAAAATTTTGAGTACGCCTTACCTGTATCTTTTACTTTGGCTCGCAACTCCGTTTGCCAGGCTTTATCAACATGCCAAGTGCACAATAATCGCAGTGGCTTGCCTCCCATCACTCCCACCCAAGCGTTATAGAACTGACTAGCCAAATCAGACATAAGCCATCTTGGTATCAGGATCCCGCAATTCCGTTTTACCATTTTGAAGAAACACACATGTGCGTAAAATCTTCGTTGTTGGAAAGACACCAGGCAATAGGAAAACCTTCTCCATATTCATCTATCACTACCACAGATGTCAGCAGAAAGTCATAACCAGTTGTGCCGTGTGTTGTATCAATACAAATACCATTCCTAGCAAATTTATGAGCCATCTCTTTCTGGAACGGACTCTGTAAAACGATCATAAAGTCATCTGTGGTTAAGTTATACCAATCAGGAGGAGGTTCACCTTGGTATTTCTGAAAAAGAACAGGATTGTTTTCACTGTTGCTCCAATCCTCTACCCAAGCCCAAACACTTTCTTGATCATCAGGATGTTTTTGTACTTCGTTAATCCCGAATGATTTCATAATGTTGTCAAGATCTTTTTTGGCAGTTAAGTGGTACCGGGTAAACTCGTCGCTTTCTTGCATAGCTTCTTCTCTAATGTCACTTAAAATTCTGTCCCTCGATACTCCTTGCTGAAATAAAGCCGCAACTTGTTGACGTTTATTCTTTGGCAGCCAGATATGTTGAAGCTCCTTTTCATGACCATAGTGTGTGTAGCATATGTTTACTCCAATTTTTCCATTTTTCATTTCTTCCATCTTTATTGTTGACGTGCAATTCTTTTGTATCTTACAGGTACCTACAAAACACGCAAAATCTATGGTTAATTGAAAAAGAATGCTGAAGAGAACGAACATGCTGGATTTTTTACATCTGATTTGTCCAGCCAATAAATGCATAAATATTTCGAACCTTGTGATTTTGTCCGCCTTTTTCTAGTACCACCAGGTTTGTAAATTCCTCCTCTGTTGCATTGGTAGTATTGAACGTTTCCTGCCTGTCCTTTGTTTCCAGTTTTCTTAGTAAACGTGCATGCCTCTTTTTCTTCAATCGATCCTTTCCACTCCTGAAATTCTATTGAAAAGTAATTCGTTCAGGTATAGAAGGAGGACTAATTGTTGCAGTGAAGGCTAAATGAAGCGCTATTCTATGTTCAGTATACTGTGTATTAAATTAACTTCATAGAAGACAAAAAAGTTTATCAAGCTAGGGATCTTTAAATATGTTATATGATCAGAAAGCAGAAATTATTTATTATAAACTAACCGTTCATGTTTTCCAAAATTATTGTTTCGGATCTGAAGATAATATTGTGTGCTTTTGCCAGATGCTTCCGTAACTCAGTTATCTTCTGACACTTGAAGCCACAATCATGACAACAACAGTTGCCAGTAGTAGACTGCTGGTTTGTATGCTTTGTTCGGATGTGACGTTTTAGCGTGAATTTTCGTGTAAACAGTGAATCACAATGGCAGCATTTGTATTTTTTTTCTTTTACAGGTAGAGACTTTTCGATTGGAGCAACTACAGGATTAATATCTTTTTTACTTTTTGCTGGGGGGGATGATGATGTTGTCATCGCTGTCGCCAATAAATACAGCTGCTGCTGCTGATGTGCCATTAACGTCTATACTTGCTTTATTACTCTTATTGTTTTGTTTCCAATGATCATTACAGTTGTCCGTGATGGGTGTTGAGGTATTACAGCACGATTTCTTGTTTTCACTGGCACGACAATCATGGGAAGACTCGTCGTGTATCATGTGATAAGAGGAGGACAAATGATCTTCTTGCCACTGCCAAGATTGAGGTACAATGTACTCCAAATTCACTAAATTGCGTGCCAACCAAGATGCAATAACGAAGCGTAGGTACTTCGCAAACCTGCTCGGGGCCTGAAAAAATATTGATGGAAAGATGTTAGCGTTGCTATGTCTTGTTGAAATGTGCTGGAAAAATTCAAAGTTGTGACATGCTATTGCTGATACAACCATAACAACGGCCTCGCAGATGTTACTGCATGTTTGCAGCGGGTAAGTCTGCACAAGTTGATCCACATCGATGAGTGCCAGACATAGGGCATTTATTTTGAGGATCATGCAACATCACGATCGAAAAGTCGGAAATTTCTTCATCTTTACAAACCACTTTTAGGTATTTCTCCACTCTACACAGCAAACCACTTGGAAAGGGCCAGGCAAGGGAATCTCCATATACTATTTTCTTAGCTACGATGTCGACATGACATAACGCCCAGTGACAACCTCTATGAGCGTCTGAGCCGAGAAAAGTTCCACGTTCGTTTCGACCAACATTTAGCGCAAAGAGAAATTTTGAAGGGAGATCTGTATTCCCGTTTCTGAATCTACGGAAAGTTTTTGGATCTGTATTTAATGAGCCATTTAAAAAAATGCAGTACGTGTCTTTTTGGGACTCCGTTACCAAAACCAGGTTACTTCTTGTTGCACTGCTGCTTGAATGTTTTTGGCAGTATGTAGCTTCAATAGATTATTGATGTCACTAATGGCTAGCGTTCCAGACAATGTCTCAATGTGTTTCATTCTGCCATTGTTTATATCCACGATGGTCGGTTGCTATGCATTTTTCTCCCACAGGATATTTTGGTCACGTGGTTAGCGCACGCTTGCTTCTATGGAGCGCGATGCAGTCAATATAGGGCCAAGTTTGCGACAGTACTGACAGCACATTTTAAACAAAACAAAAAGCTTTTATGCTTTTTAAAAGACATCATTACACTGTGCTTCTTTAGAGACCATGAACGTTTTCAATCAGCGCCGTTGCTGCGCAAGATGGTGGCAAAGTAGCCGATTTAAATACGCTTTACAGTCGAAATACGCATACTTCCGGGGCAAAAATTTTCTTTGTAGGGGTACCCACAGTTGTAGAATCAATATTTAAGTAAAGTGACTTCCCCATCTCCCCACAGTCGTACGTATTTCTTGCGCAATTTTCAAATTTGTGTCGTATTTTGCAACATTTCGTATATTTTACTTAAGTTTATCTTTATAATTTACCGATGGTTATATCTGAGGAACTTAAAAGAAAATAAATGATATTACAAGACTTTAAAGCTGGATAACAGCGAAGCAGAGTGGTAAGAAACTACCTTGTTTCAACAACCTAATTTGCATATATTAATAATTGTGGTCGCCATATTGGCTTGATGGTCTTCGTCAATACTATATTCATCTTAAATTAGCTCTCTAACGCCTCAACAACTGTGTTCAAGAAGTTGTAAGTGTAGCAGACCCCGGTTTCATTCTGGAAGATGTAATTCCGAAAGAAAATCGTTTAACTTTTGGGAAAATTCTCCAAGCCATGTTGCGAAGGGTTTAAAGCAAGTTGAAGAACAACATGCCACCAGACTTGCCCAGGTTGAATCACGAGAAGTTGAATTAACGCAAGCTCGTTCGGTTTTGAGGGAAAGGGAGATTCAGTTGGAGTCTTTTACTCAACTAGCAGAGGAAAGAGCTGAGAAAGCTAGTAGGTTTTATTTTGAGATGCTTGTATTTAGGATTATAATTATATTTTAGTACAAATCTGATAAATTGATATGGTCTTCTAAACATTGTGAACTTGTTTACTTTGAAATAGGACGCAACTTAGAAAGCTGCAAAATAAGGCAAGAGGAACTAGAATTGGACATTTTATCCAAAACAAAGCACCTAAAGCAAGTTACTGGCCAATATGACAAGCTGAAAACCCATGTGGACCAAACAGTTTTCTCGTAGCCGTCGCAAAAACACACCAACTACCACTGAAACAATTTCTTCAACATTGTCAAGTACTCGATACCGAAGGCGTCAAGAGAGCAACAATGTTTTTGGAGTATATTCATGGTGGAGAAGAAGGAGCTGTTTTAGGTGCCTGGGATGTTGTTTCCTTAGGTGCTAGTCCTGAATTGATGAAGACCTTAATTGGTAATTATAAGAGGAAAATTCTTGCAAAATGTTGTGACGCATGCTTTGAACGAGTACCATGAATCTGACCAATCACTTAAGCAGGCAATAGCTTTTAAATACCAGAACTTCTTGTTGCAAAGGAAGTTTAATTTACTATGTAAAACTCAGTCCTCAGCCTTTGATGCTGACCAAGAAGTTTGGGTGCCACGTAATATGAAGGTTTTAGGGAAAGATGTCAAGATTGCTCCAGACCAGATATCATATGAAAGCATAGAAAAACTTGTAAAATCTCTAGATATTGGTCATATAAATCAAATCCCAAATGTCCCTGGGGTTACTAGGACAGTCAGTGGGCTTGTGTTCATGATAATTGACCTACACCTCAGACTTCCACACTTCTTTCGTAAATTGGTCTGGTTCAATGATAATACTAACCATTTTGTGTTTCAGTTTTCTGACGATGGTGCTCCAGAAACTAGTCAAGTGTCAATGTCCATAGGTAGTCTTACAATGTGGAATTTAGGAGAGAGGGTAAGAAGTAGAGAGTTCCAATATCTTTTGCTCTGTGTTAGCCTTAGTGAAAAGCATGATATTTTAGAATTATTGTGGAAGCAACATTCAGATGAAATGAAGCTATTAGAGTCTAGTGTCTTCACTGTGTGTGGAAAGGAGTGCACTATGGAATTTCAGCCAAGTGCAGATATGAGTTGGCAGAGTTGGGCTTGCAATGAGTTGAATCAAGCTGCCACATATCCATCTCCTTATGCTGATGTTAATAAAGCAAATCTCTCTACAATGGGTGGCAGCATTGGATGTGAAAATGGGTTGTGGAAACCATACACAAATGATGTTAGGGAAAGTAATTTGTCAGCTGTGAGGGAATTTGGTAACTTTCTTCCTTCTTCTCTTAATGGTAAGCAAATTCATGAAAAGTTGTTGCAATTTATGGCAAGTCATGGTATTCGACAGCATGGTGAGCCTCGTATTGGCATATTTGCTGAACGTGTGCATCCTGATCCTTTGCACTGTGAAATTAACGCATGGCAGAACATCTTAGATATAATTTACTGTGAGGCAGTGCAACGAAATCTTTTTTGTAATTTTATACAGGTTTTGTCTTCACCAGTTGGCACTGAGGATCCTGCTTTCAGTTCCAAACAGATGCAGGTAAGTACCAGTAGCTTAGGCAATGAGGTTGCTGAAGAACAGAGCTGTAGTGATCTTAGTGAGGCGCACAATGCTCTTCTTGATCATCTACCCAATTTATCCTCCCCCAATTTTGACCTAACATCTTTAGGCTTAACAACTCATGCTAGTTTGCAGATGTCTAGTGCTCTTGAGCAAGTAACCCCTGATTGCTCAGTTGGTGCAGAGAAAAACTGTTTTGGATGTGGGCTGCCATATCTTGCTAAAAAAGTGAAGGAGCATTTTCAAGATGAAAAAAAGCGCTTCAATAAACTGCCGGTAAGATTGATTGGTGATCAGGCAATAACTATTGCAAGGCATAGTTATCGTCTTGTGGATTCCCTCAAAACAAGCAATGAGACAGAGGGGCAGAGGCTGAGAAGGCTAGCTCTGTCAAAGGCAATTGAGTACCTTAGAAATGCTTGTGGCCTTTTCAATAAGATTAACACCACTTCTGCTGAAATTGACCAACTAGTTGAGTTCTGTGAATATTACTTTAATCAGCTGTCGCTGTTTTTCCCTGAAAGTATTACTGTTACTACTTGGACAGTTGGGTATGCTATTCCTTATCATGCAAAGGAATTATTTCATAAGTACAAGGTTGGGTTGGGGATAATTTCTTTACAAGCTAAAGAATCAAAACATGCAGGTATTAAGAAGGAGCTATCTTTGACCAACAGATCAGCAGATGTTTCAGCTAGTGGTAAGTGGTGGCAGATAATGAGATCAAATTATGTTAGGTCTTGTATCTTCCAGAGCACCAGCCTTCTCCACCTTCGTACTATTCCCACTTTAAAGCTCGCATTCCTTCCCACTGTGTTGACAACCAATTCTTCTGCAATTGTGGTAGAGAGAAGGAACAATCTTCTCTTTATTGTGATTTATGTAATCATAGTACACTTGTTTTAGCATGTGCCATGCAGAAGCTGCTACCTTCAGTCATTGCAATTTTAAAGCCATACACCTGCAAAGCCTGTGAAAAATGCTTTCCTGATATAAACACACTTGATGCCCACTCTTCAACACATAAAGCAGGCCTAGATAACAAAAATGCAAGTGTGCTTATCCCCAAGAATATGTCTGTTGAACAGCTTAAAAATGCACTTTGTGAACGAGGAATGTCGCCATCTGGTAGAAAAGATCTTTTAATCAGGCGTCTTGAGGGTGTCTTGAGTGCAAGTTCTTAGCACAATAAGGGTATTATTTTGTTACAGTATAGCAACAGTATAATAAGTACTTAAAAAGATGCACTTTCTTAAAAAAGTAGAATGATCAATCTTAATGTGTAGACAAAAGCAGTCTTTATAGTTGTGAAATGCAGTGTTCCCAGAGAAGACCTATTTAGAGCAAAGTTCAGTTTCTGATTACCCGGGAGGAAACCAACCAAATGGATATTGACATTTGGACAGTTTATTTTTAAATGTTGTGTCACCATTGTCTTTTTTATTACATATCATGCTTAATTATATTGTTTGGTATGCAGTGGTATTATCACACTGTTGGGGCCAGGACTAATTTTGAATTGTAAGTTTTTAGATGAAGACAGCTAGAGGATGCAGGTCAATTATTGTCATGTCACATTTTTTACTGTTTCTTACTATATATTTGTACATTAGCTGAAATTAACAGCTCATATTACCAGGTCTGCACATATCTGTGTGACATCTATACTTCCCAAGTATTTTTAATTACTGCAAAAGTCACCATCTATAAAAGCAGCATATACTTTTGTTCGCTCCTGTTTGTGCTCAAACTTATATAAATTGTATTTTTTTTTGTTATTCTTGTTTCATTTATATAATACATGCAACAGGAACTTATTGTAAAACATTATAGTTTCATGCAGTTCATGTTGCATCATAAAAGAGCACAAACTGGATGAACATTTGTTACAGTGGTGGAATGCAAGCTGACTGACTAAATGTGTTTAATATACTGAACCAGTTTGTCCTAACATGCCCTACCTATTAATTTTTCTTCTCCATAGCCAGATGAGATTACTTGTCAGGGGGAAGCTCTAAAGCTTAATTAGACTGATCTCAGACACTCTTTGTGCACTGAGCCCACAAAGAGTGCCTGAAATTAGGTTAAGCTTAATGGTTAATCCATGGAGCTAAAATGTGCCCCATTTATGCTTTTACTTGTCTAATGCCAAATGATTTTATTCATTAGTAAGGAAGCTTTGTAGCTTTATGGAATAAAGTATCAGATGTTAAAATGCCCATGTGCTGGATTTTCTAAATATATGGCATATTCCTGTGAACCAAAATCAAAGTCATCAACAAATAACAGTTACAAATAACTGCTACAATCTAAAATTGAAAATTACATATCCTACCAGCATGCTGAGAAGCAACATGTAAGTGTATAATTGTCAATTGTACCTTACTACTGTCATCTTTTACTGGTATTTTTTTCCAGGGTAAAGTGCACTTTTTTTAGGAAAACTGAAAAACTTTACCATGTGAAAGAGATCTTGCAACGTGTAGGAGGATGGAGATTTAAATTCTAATTCATTCTCAATAAAAAGTAGCCTGTCTTGGTTTGTGTAAGCTATTAGATACAAAGCAAGAAACTGCAAATTAATTAGAAATAGCAATATATATTATTATCTTGAAATACATAATTATAAAACATATATGAAATACAATTATATAGATTTTTAGCATTAAATTGACATAGAACTTACTATTAGTATAGCTGGGTTTCACTCAATACTTTTATATCAGGAAACGCTTGGTGGTCAAATTTACGCATATTGCTTACCCATTCCTTGAAAAAGCGAGCAAATGTTGTGAAATTTCATGAACCTGCTATCCTACACAAGATCAACTTATACATTAATATTTAACTCAACTGGTAACTGTGTCTTCATTTTGAGTTGACCAGCAACTGCTAAATGTATCACGTGACTGAAACCCACCTATTTCAATATTTACAGATAGTTTATATTATCCTAGCTTTGTATATATGAAAAATGTAAAAAACAATAAAAGTATTTACGTTGGGATTCGTTTATTCATTGTAGAGTTCTCATTCTTAGGTGAGTAGATTTTCATAAATCTATCACACATGGGATACCAAATTTTCAGGGATCCAATTTACCTATAACTTTAACATCCTTATGTTGTTTTCTACCTGGCTGTTTATGTTAGTACATATAATTACCAAGTATGAAATAGTGTACTAAACCTTACCCAATAGATGGCAATACAAGCTGGTCTACCCTTCAGCAGCTTATTATTTTACTCTGTTTAATTCCAAACTATTTTGCTCATTAAATAGGATGACCTGCCACTTGAATGAGTTAACAAGTAAAATAACATAGTATCTTTTTATGCTAGCCAGCCAGCCAGTCATACACTAAGCATAGCTGTTGAAATGCATAAAGTGAAGGTGCTTCACAGATGGTTTAACTGCTGCCACAACTAGCTTGATAAATGTGGAGGGGACATATCCATATACTTGTGTTCTACATAATTGATTGTTAATAACTGAAATTGATTGCTCTTACACTCTGTGAACAAAAATATATGAATATGTCCTTCCCTTGCCTTATAAGAATCTCAGGTTGTACAGCAATATACTTTTGAGACAAATGAAAAGTCAATGAAAATGGAAGGAAACATAAGAAGCTACATGCTGCCTGCATAGTTGGTTCTTAAATAATTGACTGTTTATATGGCTGGTCTAGCCAATAATAGTTAGTAACCAGCAAATTTACATAAATAATGACAATTAAGTAATACAGGCCACAATAACTGCTATCCCAGCCATATAAACAGTTCAGTTGATTGTACAGTAAGGACAAATTTATATAACACTAATATAATTTAATTTTTGTCAGCACTGTTGACAAGAGCTTGAAGACTGATGTCAAGGGAGAAATCATCCTTGTCGTACCTTTGCACGTAGAATAATACAGTCAGTTTTTCTTGCTTTGTATTGTACTGTAATATTAACGGGGTTGACTGGCTCACAACAGCTGCCCTTCCTGTATATTTAAAAACATTCCTTCCATTCTCATTGACTTTTAGGAACTGTCTTTTCCTTAAAAAGCTGTTCCCTGCAAATCGCACGGGTGAAAAGACCTTCGAAACACCCTCCATTTTTGTCATTTCAACAGCAATCTGGTTTTTCTTTGCCGACAAAGAACCTCCATAGCCGACAGCGATGTTGGATAAATGCCTGAAGATATTATAAGGCACAAACAGTCGCAAGGGTGGCATGAGGCCAGTGTTTCGGGATCGTCCCAGTTAAGAGAACATTCCCCTGCCGATTTCGTGAAAAAACGAGTCAATTAGGGGACCAACCAGCTCTAGTTTGTAGGATGCTCGCTCCTCAAAAATTGGATCGAGATCTCGCATTCCAAGGTTTGGCTTTTTCTCGCACTTCCAAACAGCATCCAGCCATGCTCGTTCAACACCAAACTTTAATTCTACTGTCGAAGCATTCCAGAAACGCTCCGACCGCTCTGTATCTTCGCCAGACGAACCAAGTTTCATGTTCAACAAGCATTCTGCCAAATTTTATTCCGCCATTTTGCCTTCGATAATTTAAATTCTGGAGGGAAATGGGGGAAGCCGCTGCGCAGTGCTGAGCCCGCGTATCCGGGAGAAAAATGCATAGCAACCGACCATCGTGATCATTCTTCCACGTATGCTGTTGATCTTCTGAGGGAAGTGTTTTCACAGTAAATGGATCCAAAACTTTTTGAAACTCAGAATGACATACAAGCTTTGCGGGATTCCAGTACTTCGCAGATGTTGGTGGAATAGCGCATTCAAATGCATCACCTCTGCTGAAGTTATTAATGCTAATTAAAATTGTCATAGCGTTTATGCTCTGTGGGGCGATGTCGTTAGCACCTATGCATTGCGCTACTGCCGCGCACCTATGCTCTGTCCGTTCGTCAGTCGTTGTCCATTTACTTCCGAGCTTGAGATTTTTCTGAGGTGATAGTTAATAAAAGCAAATCCCAATCAACTTTAACCACGTAGAAATTGAAAGGGACAAATCTTATTGTTTTAGTAGAATCAGAGATCAAACAAAAAATATTTTCACAAAATAATTCTAAAATGCTCCAGGAATGCCAAAGTAGGTAGGTTGTAAGGGAAATTTGAGATCTATCTTTATCAAAATTAGCCATTGCGTGTCATTGGACTGTAATGTTTTGAACCCATAAAAATAATAAATATTATTCATTTTTGTACCTGCTCAACTGCGCTCAAGATTAAAATTGACGTCGACTTTAGCTTATCTTTCTGAGTCAAGGGTTTCGCTCCAGTTGTATATGGAGCTCAGTTGGTGCACTGCCTTGGTGTTTTAGCTTTCCTAGGAAAGTTATATCTTGCTCCTTCCAGTTCCTTGAGGCAGGAAATTAATAATTTCTATTCGTTTCATCAGACATTATTCATATTCAAAGCTAGTTATGACTCTTACCCCTGTTGCTCTTGCCTTCAACATCAGTGCTCTCAACCAAAATTTGGTTTATATTTCAACGTATTCCGCTCAGTAAATAAAAGAATCAGCACACAATCAATAATACAAATTGACTAACATGATTTAAAGTTTTTACTGTATTAAGCTTTTGAAATATACCATATAAACTCGACACCAGCTGTTTGTTATTTACACGTTTGAAATCACAATATTTCGTGCCAATAACCCCTATTTTCCCGCATTACATCATTATTTTATCATTACATCATTTAATATAACGTCATGACTTTGACTCAGGTTACTGCTCGGTTTCCAAGATGGCGTCAGGCAAATGTGCAATCCTCGATTTAGCTGCTAGTTCGGAAAACAATATTCCATGTGTTAGTAATAAAAAACAAAGGCAAAAAAAGAACGTGTTTGGTCAGAAACGGAATTAAAATATTTTGCAATTGTTCTAGCAGACGATAAAAATAGGCACGCTATGCGTACATGTATCTGCGAAAAAAGGTACGCTACGCATACAGGTAGCTGCGCAAAGCATAAATATGTAGTAGAATGATTGCAATAAATATTGACATGGTCCAATGTGTTTGAAATGATTACTGTATAATATAAACTTTTTAATAAAAACATGTGAAATGATTATAACATAAAATTTTGATAACAGTATCATTTCAGAGATAAATACTCGAAATATTTTAACATTTATCACAATTGTTTGAACCAAATTTGCATGGATATGGCTATTAATTGTTATTTTTAAAATTCGATATAAAAATACATGTCGAGTATACAATGCATAAATCAAATAACTTTAGTTTTACAAATATGGTTTACTACAGAATGTATAAAAAAGTAGACCCTTTGGAATGCTTTTTAATTCGGTCGAATTAATACATGCGTAGAAATGCATGATTGTATACACATAGGACAAGTTAGAATAACTTCAACAAACAAAACAGGCTGTACAAAAATGTGAATTTGTAATTCATTATATTGTTTAAGATATTCAAGGTGTATTCAAAATTAGAACAAATTAAATCTGTTAAGTGACCTTTGAATCGAGTCATTCTGAACTATCAAATTAATGCAACAGATTGCAGCAGATTAAGTGGTGATCAATTTAACATGATGCAAAATTAGCTTTGTCTCATATGAATATATTTTTGTTTCAATGCAATGGGCGACTTGCGCCTTTCGCAAAGCATCACGGTAGTTTAGTTAGGTCAGTCGAATTTCGCAAAATGGTGGTCGTTCTTGTTCGATCTTTGTTTGCAGTAAATCACTACATTTTTTGGCTAATATTTGACACTTCTGTCCGCGGTAAAAAAAATAAAAGACTCCTGGAGTACTAATCTTGCATAGAAACCAAACATTATGATCGTTATTGGCTTAGATTTTAAAATATCCGACGTAAATTAAAGCAAAGTAAGATAAAAATATGGCTCCAATTTACAATGTGCAAGACCAACACTGTACATTTTACTGCATTAGAAGGTAAGTACAAGGCTAAAATTTATATATAATATGTAAGGAACACGGGATGTTTGAATGCAAATGCGGTTTCAGCGATCGGCGATTATTTACAAAATTTGTAGCCGTAAAGGTTGTTTTGACAAACAAGCGTTCAACAACACATGCTTTGATCAATCGTTCCATTTCAAACAAAAAAACATTGTAGACCTTTGGCGGGAAAATATTTCAGGCTGTTAAAATAAAAACATTTACGTTGTTTTAAAAAGTACTTTTAAGTGCTATTCGTTGCTGTTTTATTGTTTGTCATTTTGAAAAGAAGTTTAACTGGCGCGTCAATATTTTCGTACGTTTCCATCGCGTTGGAATTTAATTTTGTCATCAATTTTGGCCTATTTCCGACCGAAGGAAGTTTGTCAAAAAAGATTTGGAGGAACTACTTGTGTACCAAATTGCTCAAGCAATAGTTTGAGGACACCTGGGGTGTCATTTCACAAGTTTCCAAAGGAAACAAGTTTAAAGCAAACATGGTTGAACTTATTGGGAATTTCAAAACAACCGTTAAAAAGCCACAAAGTTTGCTGTTTACATTTTCCTAGTGGTAAAAAAGTATTGGGTGCATTGCCAACTTCCAGTTTGTTTTCAAATCGACAAACATGCAACAGTAAAATTGTAAGAAATGTAGAACAAATGAAAACTGTAAATCAGTGTGCACATAGTAAAAATGTGCCAACAAATGAAAGTACCAGTAGTGAAATTTCAGTGCTAAAATCTGAACTTGAACAACTTAAAAGAGAAAATAAATCTTTGAAAAGTAAACATGATGAGCTATCCAGCAAATATCAACTATGTGTATTGAGATTAGAACATGTTATAGCTAGTGATGTGAACTTCAAATTTTACACCAGTTTTTCTAACTATGAAACCTTCAAAGCCTTCTTTAATTACTTGCAACCAGCTTGTAATTTTTTTGATGTTTGCTGGAACAAAAAATTCACAACACACATCAGAGACACAAGCAAAACGTGGTACACCAAGAAGTTTAACACCTGAACAAGAGTTATTCATGGTTTTGGTCAGATTGCGGTGTGGTTTATTGAGTCTTGGTATTTCCCAGGCCCAGTACTCTAGAATTGAAACAACTTGGCTGGGTTTCCTTTATCACAGACTAAGAGCTCTACCTATTTGGCCTTCACGTGAATACATTCAAAACACAATGCCAAAAGCTTTTAAAGACTCTTATCCCAATACTCGAGTTATCAAAGACTGTACTTAGCTTTTCATAGAAAGGCCTACGTCATTCCGCAGTCAATCAGCAACATATTCCTCATATAAAAACCATAACACAGCGAAAGGGCTCATTGGAATTTCACCTGCAGGGTACCCATCATTTATTTCTGAGCTTTACACAGGTCGTTCTAGTGACAAACAAGTTACAATAGACTGTGGCATTTTGAACTTGTTAGAGCCGGGTGATGATTTGATGGCAAATAAGGGTTTTGACATAGAGGATATAATGCCAAATGGAGTCAACCTGAATATACCACCTTTCTTAAAAGACCAGCAGCTCTCTGTTCAGGCAGAAAATGAGACTCGAAAAATATATGCAGTTAGAGTTCATGTGGAACGTGCCATTCAACGCATAAAATGCTTTAGAATTCTGAAGAATGTGTTCCCACTGAGTATGGCATCAGAATTGAATAAAGTATGGGTTATCTGTTCCTACCTGACCCTATGTCAGCCACCAATAACTAGTAATTATCTTGAACATGAATAAATCAACAATCAATACAACCTTTTTAGAAAATATTAATTAAATTTAATTTGAGAATTTTCATGGTGAATTCATATTAATTTATAAACAATTTGTTGAAACATCATGTTAAATTACATTGATTTTATTACAAATCTGATAAACTTCATTTTTTTACCAATTCAGGGTATATGAATGTGAAGTAAAAGGATGTTAGCTTTGGTAGCATTGTTTTGTCCCATAATTCATGGTCAAAATATATTCTTTCACTGACAATGTCTTCTTCTGTATATACAATCAAGTCAGCCCATTCAACATTACAAGTGGCCATCAAACCTTGTATTTGGTAAAAATAATTATGATTCTTCTTCAATGTGGGTTTAGATTTTTTCTCAAGAAAGAAGGTTGGGTCATCACATGCATGCTCAATTGTCATTTCCTTTTTGGAAAAAGGACACTTGACTTCCCCAATGCCATAAGGTTTGCTCTCAGTGGGGTCATACAGCAAACAATCTGGACTAGCACCAAGCCAGGGTACACAACTGTTTACAATGAAGCGACATGACACACATGCTTTGATCAAGTGATTGTTTTTATTACACTTTTCTAAGTATTTCTTGATGGCAATTTCCTCTTTGTTTTGTCCCCACAAACATGCTTTTGGCACAGGTTTAGTGCAACTGGAATTAAACTGTTTGTTCAAAATTGTTTTTGGATGTATACTGTCTCTGCACTTCATAACAGAACCAAAATTTGATGCTGTTAATCTTATGCGTCGTTCTTCATACCATAATTGATCATCTGATTGCCCTCTTGTATTGCATTCAATGTTTTGTATTTGCTCTTTTGATTTAAATAGTGTTTCAAGTACAAATTCATTGTATTGTGAAGATGGTATGAATTTGCTTAAGATCTGTTGCGGTCTGCTGTTACTTGGTTTAAAACTGCATCTCGTATTTCCACAGCATGAAGCTGATTTGAATTGCAGTGAACTTCTTTTAATTTCTTTTTAGTAGGTAACTCGTTTAAGTATTCATCATAGTCAAAAGCTTTGCAATTATTTGATTCTAGGAGATTTTGTAAGTAGTTGCATGATCCAGCACTTTTCAATTCCTGATTTAACTTCTGAACATCACTGTCTGTGACAGTTTTAGCAAATGCTGGTGCTGGGTTATAAATTTCAGTAGAATGAGATGAACTTTTTGTGGATATTGCCTTGCTAAATTTAACACTGTCAAAAAGTACTGCGGTTTTGATATCTTCCATTGTTGTAAGAGTTGTGTGCAGGTTAAGGCCCCGTCCACACGTATCCGTGTAAATTTATAACCGGGTAAATATTTTCACGGTTACGAAAAGTACCGCGTCCACACGTAACCGTGTTCAAATCGTTTTCGCCCGTCCACACGTACCCGGGTAAATTTGAACACGCTCATGACACGATCTGAGCATGCGCTGGAGAAAAGACGAGCCCGCAAAAACCTGCACGCAGTTTGTTTTTCTTTTCGTAAGATCACACGCGGCTAGTGTTTGGACTGTTTAAAACGCCAATTTTCAATTTATTGCTTTTGAAATTGCTAAAAAAATGCCAAATTCGGAAGGGCAATCGTCAAAAGCCAAGAAGAGCAAGTCTGACAACTTTGTCTGGTCTGACGACGGAGTCGAGTTGCTACTAAACGTTGTTCTTGAATACAAAACAGCACGAATTGCGGAGAATGTTGACTGCGGGCAGACATGTCAAACAAAATATACTGACATTTTAGACTTATTCCGTGCTCAGTATCCATCCAAAGAAAACGTAGCAGTGGCCTGGTTCATAATTTGACGTCACCGTGTTAATATTTACGCAGTTACGCCGTCCACACGTAACCGATATTTACCCGTTTAAATATTTTCACACTCTGGCCGGCGTTTTCAAATTTACACGGTTTGTGTGGGCGATTTACCCGGTTACGTGTGGACGGTAAGCGTAACCGTGAAAATATTTACCTGGTTTTAAATTTGCGCGGGTACGTGTGGACGGGGCCTAAGTCATCTGGGACCTCGGTAAGTTCAAGCTCAATGAAGTCCAGGACTTGAAATAAAGCTGCAGCTACATGTTTACAGCAGCCACCATTCCCTGCTACACAAGAGCACTTAGCTTCAATTACTTTCCCAGTATCTTGATTCAAATGCACATAAACTGTATAATTAGTCTTTTTCATTGAAGCATGTACAGTACACTTAATGTAGAAAAGCTTGTCTTTTCCCTGACGAACATTAGAAATAACTTTAACCTTAGACACCATCTTATCTTTAAACAATTGATAACCATATTTCTTGTGTTTATGGGCCTTTGGTTGTTTGCCCTCCTGTTTGCTTTCCTGGGCTGTTTCACCAATTAAATGCTGCTCAAGAAGTTCATGTGTAAAGGGAGGGATACCTTGCAGACTTCGAGTCCATTTTGTACTCAAACAATCAAGTTTTTGCTCCATATTTTCGGTCGGAAATAGGCCAAAATTGATGACAAAATTCCAACGCGATGGAAACGTACGAAAATATTCAAGCGCCAGTTAAACTTCTTTTCAAAATGAACAAACAATAAAATAGCAACGAATAGCACTTAAAAGTACTTTTTAAAACAACGTAAATGTTTTTACTTTAACAGCCTGAAATATTTTCCCGCCAAAGGTCTACAATGTTTTTTGTTTGAAATGGAACGATTGATCAAAGCATGTGTTGTTGAACGCTTGTTTGTCAAAACAACCTTTACGGCTACAAATTTTGTAAATAATCGCCAATTGCTGAAACCGCATTTGCATTCAAACATCCCGTGTTCCTTACATATTATATATAAATTTTAGCCTTGTACTTACCTTCTAATGCAGTAAAATGTACAGTGTTGGTCTTGCACATTGTAAATTGGAGCCATATTTTTATCTTACTTTGCTTCAATTTACGTCGGATATTTTAAAATATAAGCCAATAATGATCATAATGTTTGGTTTCTATGCAAGATTAGTACTCCAGGAGTCTTTTATTTTTTTTACCGCGGACAGAAGTGTCAAATATTAGCCAAAAAATGTAGTGATTTACTGCAAACAAAGATCGAACAAGAAGACCACCATTTTGCTAAACTCGACTGACCTAACTAAACTACCGTGATGCTTTGCGAAAGTCGCCCATTGCTGGTGATTCAGATTTAACAAGTAAGGTGACTCAAGCTGATATTACTACCCAAGGGAAAATGTCAGCCTACTATTCAGATTTCAGATCCAAGCATTAATACACTTTGAGCATGAGTACTACTAAGTGCTGGTGCACGGTTTTTGTACATGATATATACATTTAAAATTAAATCAGAGAAAAAATACTCATATTGATGAATTGACTGATTATTCAAAAGAACAAGAAGTTCAAGAAATTGTATACAAGCATAAGGTGTGTACCAAATAAGTGCAATCACAGACAAATACTAGATAATGCAAGTGTACACTGCAAGCACAACTAGTGAAACTGACACACAATGCACATAATGAAAACAACAAGCCCATCCATCAAAACATACAGTATACTCAAACCCGTTTTAAACAAGTTAACTGGACTAAAAATTACGTACATGTGGTCCATGTTGTTATTGTACCTTTATTATCATTGTATAAATGTCACTGCTTCTGTCAAATCGGTTTGTTGACTGTTGTAATTTACAGATGGATAATACAACCAATGCAATATTTCCCCAGTTATCGAACCATCATCTTGCTTAGACATATTTACAATAGAAATAGAATATCTAGTCACGCTACGAAAAGTCTTCAGTTCAATAAACCTTAGCAGTCCTTGTCCAGTTAGGCTTAACTCTTCACTCTTTAACAGTCTTGGCACATGCCATTTTGGAATTTGGAAAATCACTCCAGTTAAACATATTATGGTCTGAATGATCATTAAGTAATACGTCATTTTAATGTTATATTCTCGACTATTGGCTATTTCTAATTTACGCATTAGGTGATTGGCTACAAGCTAACAGCTAACAGTAACAGCTAACAGCACGCGCACGATAACAATATATCTGCATTCGCAGATACAAAAAGCAGTATACATTTCGATTAGAAACACTTGCCTTAAAAAAGTCTGCGAATAACGAAGTATTTGAAGATATTGCAAAAGATTTGGAAACCTACTTGCAGTCCAACGAATTCATAGAAGAAAACGAACGGGAGAAAGCAAAATCAAAGAGAAAGGGTAAAGACACTGCTCTGGAAATTACGCCATGTAGGCTTCGAATCAAGTATAAATTTATTAGAAATCAGTGGCGAAAGTTTACGGACCGTGTTAAAAAAAGCACTGGAAAGGCGCCCATTGTTGAGCCGGATTGGTTCACCATTCTAAGTCCTGTATTCCCTCCTCAACAACCAACTCACAGCATGTATCCATATGGTGGTGTCAACATGACTCAGTATCAATTTGATCAGTCTCAAGTACCAACCACTCATAACACTACCCTTACTGAGCTGGAACCACCTTCATCTAACAGTTGGTATGAACACAATTAGGAACAGCTGTATATAAAATCCTATTTGATAACATTTTGACATTGCATGTTTTTAGCACAAGTTCATATTTAATGCTCTATTTATGTTTGAACAAGTAATATGGTTTCATATTTAACTGCAATTGTGTTGGGCATTTTTTTTTTTTATATTTATATTTTGATCATTAAAAAATATATTCTGTTGGTTGGTTGTTATTAACTGTGTATTATGTGAAAGTCTCCATTAGCAAAACCATATTGTACTGCATCATTGAACCATTTAGCTGGAATGTAGCCAAATGTTCCCTGTGACAGTATTTTACCCTTCAAGGGACTGTTTGTAATTATTATTATTTATCACCTTCAAAATACTAGGTAATGAATAGCCTAGCAAACATCATTTGATTACTTTTGGCAAGAAATAAAGCCAAGGGGTAAGCATTCCAAGAGTTGCAATTTTTGAATTCCCTTATTTTTTGGAGGGGGATGATGCATTTCTTGAAAATTTATTTTAAAATTCCTCAAGGAAAAAGCTTTGGGCTAAAAAAGAAAATTAATGGTCATTGCTTTGAAAGTCAAACTGTAAATTGTATTTTTGTTGACAGTAACTTGTGCTTAACCATTTCATATGGGATAAGTCATAACTTGAGTCTATTATACAAGACAAAACTGTCAAAACAAAGCAAATACAATCAGACCCTCAACAAGGTTTTGCTTCACTAATTATCAGGTAAACAATGAACATATCAGCCATATAAGAAATCCAGACCTGACCAAGGTCTCTGCTTGTAACTGAACATAAAAATTCTTAACATGTAGTGTTAAATCAGACCACAGGGATGAAAAATAATTATTTTACAATATAATTACTGTATTACTTTTTTTCACGTTTACTTACATTGAGAAATAACTATTTTCCTACCAGAACAACATTATTTTACAATGGGTTGTAACAATTTGAATAATTATGCTTGGTAATGTTTAATTACAGCATACTTCAATGCTACACACACAAGTAGTTTTAATATTGAATATAATTGTTATTATATAATATTTGTATAAGTATATATTTACAACCTAACTAGCATCTCCTTTTTTGGATAATGTCCACAACCTGTTAGAGGTTATGCCTCTTACACCTTCAGCCACAGGTACTTGTCCACGACCACGAATAAGGTTTAAGTCTTTCACTTCAAGTCGCCATATGGGTTTACATGGGTCATTCTGGTGAATACAAATATTGTGCAATAAAATGCAACTCATGATTATCAACTTAAAGCGGGGTTACAGTCCGGTTTGCGCATGTGCGGCGGATTGTTTTGATTCACTATATATAACTGTCATGAAGTACATCCATTTACAGCGCAAGCTTCCGATTTTCAACGTCACTTCTTGATCAAAGGGTTGTGCGATCAACAATGGCTGGCGCATTAGACGAAAGTTTCAGTAGGCTCGAAGAACTCGAAATAAATCAAATTGAGGAGTTAGCATCAGTGGCAAATTTAGAAAATTTGACCACCTGTTCGTGTCGCGGCAATTGTTTACGGGAGAGTGGACGGAATTTTTGCCCGTGTAGAAGTCTAAACCACTACTGTTCGAGCACGTGTCATGATGGGAACTCGAGTCTTTGTCTGAATAATAGACGAGCCCAGGAAAGCAACAGTGACGATACAGGCACAGATACGACGGTAAGTACCTTCGTTGCTAGTAGCCAATTGTGATATATGTTATAAGTTACTTTTCAATGTTTGTATCATTCATTTACATAAACTGCTCAGTAATTTGCATATAGATCTTGATATCTTCATTATATCGTCAGTCATCCATGTCATATAATGTTAGAAATATTGTTAAAACTGTGCGACTCACAATCAAGAATGATGACCAAGTATGTTCGTATGGTATATTGCTGCATAGCAGTAAGGCCTTTTTACATAAAGCCCAAAGGCAAGAAAAGTGTGCTGAACCGCATTGCAAATGTGTATAATGGTTATGTTAGCAAAGGCTCTTCATCAGTGTTAATCTATGTTGTATTAATATTATTGTCAACTATGTTGCAATTAATTGTTGGATCAATCAATCAGGTTTACATAAAAATTGTTACCTATTTTAGGATTATGAATTGTCATTAGAATCCTCAGAGTCAGACAATGAAGAAATAGGTACTGGAACAGGACGTGGAAAAGGACGGGGAAAAGGACGGGGAAAAGGACGTGGCAAAGGACGAGGCAGAGAGCAAGGAGAGGCTGTGGGGGAGGAAACAGAAGTTGGTAGAAGAGGACGTGGAAGAGGACGAGAGGCTGCAGGGCAAAGTGGTAAAGGGGCAAAAGCTGGTGGTACCAGACGTGGAGGGAGGAGAGGACGGGGTCAGGAGAGAAGAAATCGGTTGGATGCAGATGGTGCTGCACAGCACCAAGCTGATCAGGAACAACAGATGGCGGTATGAAAATTTTTTTTACTTTATTTACCCATATAGCTTATAATTGTTTGGTGCATGTTGCTTGTGCAACTGGAGAAAAATTAAAATCAAAGTTTGTTCATTAATTCATTCATTCTGATTTAGAATTTAATTGATGGCATGGATATAGGACCATTGCGAAGGCTTGCCCTTGAACTTTTGAGGAGACAACCAGCAGCATTTGCAGATATTGTAAGTGGTGAAATTGTTGCTGGTGATGGTCAACCACATCCTGATCCACCTCAAGAGGACATTCCAGACTGGTGCCATTGTGGACACTGCAATAATATGCCCACACAAGAAGAGAACAAGTGCTGTGCAAGAGTGCCACGTCAATGCATCACAACAACGCCCTTGTTTCCTGTGCTCATTTTAGATGGTAATGTGCTAGATATTGCTATGCGATATCGGGAAGATATGATGGCATTGAATAACACCAGAAACAATGAAAGCTTCAGACATGCAGCTTATAGGCAATTTGTGTTGTGGCAGCATGGTCGTTTGGGGAAGGGGAACAGAAGGGTTGTGCCTAGTTGTTGCGTTATAGCAATTCGTGCTCGCTACCCATCCCCAAATGGCATATATACTGGGTATAGACCATCACGGTTATAATGTACAGTATGGATCTACTAGTTTTATCATGGATTTTATTTAATTACGTTGACTATTGCACAATAATGTTCATTAGTTTATTGACATGGTTATATACAGTAGTTTACTCAGCAGGTGGTTTAGCAACTAAAAATGAAAGAAGTTATTCTGCTGGATAAATTTGCATGGTGCTTTCAAAGCTTTTTAATTTGCTGTAATTCCTTGTGTTTACAATTGCAGCCTAACTTTGCTAAATTCATTAGACCTAAAGTACAGTTAACTACATTTCAATTTGAATTTAATATAAAAAATTAGAAGAGAAATCATGCACCTTGCCGATGCCAGGAGTCAGTTGTATGAAAGATGGATAGTGCTATCCACTGATTAGTGATTTTTTTATCTTGTCTTAAAAATGCTTTTAAATGCAATAAAACTTATATACTTCAGACAAATTATGAGTTCCCTCTTCAACTTTAAAATGCTAAACACTAGATTTGACCATTCCAGTAAATCAACAATTTTAGGACGTTTGAAAAAGTCAATATCCGACGCATACCTTTATCCACCTTTCGTTCAACCGGCCCCAGATCCACTAAATTTCATACTTAACCACCTACTGATAATTACTTGTCTTGTATACTTACTTTTAGTCACTGCATGTTTATATTATGATACAATATGTTGTTAATGACAGATGAAATTTATATAGTTGACTATTTTGACAATGTGAAAAACTTTGTGACTTGATTTTATTGTTGGGTCTTTGTCATTACAGAGATAATTTTGGTGGGATCTACATCTGCATTGACACTTATGCTGTATTGGAATCAGCATAAATAGCATGGTTTTGCTAGCAAAACATAAGGCCAAGGCATACTATGAACATTTAATTCACTTTTATAACTGTGTCTCAATTTCACAATAACCCCCACTGAAATTTATGACATATGAAACTAAAGAATACAGGTGAACAATAATCCTTTGACAGTAATGAGTAATATTTTGTATGGTATAAAATCTAAACTGCATCTGAGGATAAAGCAAGCTATTTACACAACCATCAGACTGTTTCGCTCAATGTCAGAGCTCGTCAGCATGCCTAGGACACCCTGGCTGTACAGAACTTTCAATGCTGTTTCCCCCAAAATTTTCTTGTTCCACCTGTTTATCTGTCAGATCAATTAATGGAATTTATCATGATTAAATAGGCCTTTGTTCAACGAAACACTGTTGATACAATTTTTAAATGATGGGCAAAACTGCCCGGTGTACAGCAAAAGAAAGCAAGTTAACCAGTGAGTCCGACATGGACAGCCTATGCCCATGACAGAACAACGGGGTTTGAAATCAGAGTTTTCCTTCTCTTAGATGGACTGCCTACCATGGCTAATGAGCTCCATCTACCCATTTCCAAAAATGAACTACATAGCACAGCCCTGATTACAAAAACCTAGATTGCTGGGTTTCCTTAAGAGACTGTACTGATGGTGGAGGAATGGCAGCAATATTTGGTGCAATTTGTCTTGGGTCATCAATTGGAACACCGACTTTTTGGCTGACAGATGCCTTACTACTTTCTTTTTTCAGAAACACATTTCTCAAGAGTTCAGGTATGTAAGTGTAGGCCTTGGGCTCAAAGACCTTCACTACATACCATTGTTTCGTCCTCTTGCTGTACTTGCGCTCCATTCTAAAATTAAACTTAAATTATTAATGACATGCACCCAACAGCGTAGAACTTTGATGGGGAATTACTCATCTTTGTGTTTGTTGTGGTAACTAGTATTTCCCTACCTAAGTTGGCCATCTGCTGTGGTAGCCAGTTCACGATTCCTGTGGCAATTGAAATCAATTGCTGCCAGTTGGTTCCTCATCCGGTATGCCACAAATCTATAGAATATGTATATGGTAAACTGACTTTGTTGCTACAATATATTATGCTTTTGATTGGAAGTGTAAAAGATTTATTATGATTGTATTTGCACACTTACGTGTAAGATTGACGTTTTGGAGCATACATCAAAATATGGTTGTGGAATGTCTTCAAAAAACCAGTGTGTCTAAACGGAACACAGATTCAATTAGCTATCTAATCAAGGTTTTACATGCACTTATAACACATTGTCAGGAACATACAAATGCCATTCTGGATAAAAGAGGAATAATTCAATAATTGAATTTTATAAACTCTAATTTATCAACTAGGTTGATGGGGGTGTGACCCCCCCTCTCCTGCTTAGTATCCCCTGGATATTTGATAATGACTATTTTACATACCTGAAATTGGTGAAATATGGGATTGTATTGAGAAACCGTTTATCCAAAACGATTTTGGCTAAAGCTTTATGGGCAGGTGATTCCTTCTTTAGCCAGGGCTTATTTCTACCAGCTTCATCTAAAGGCTCGTGAGCACACCTTCCACCATTGCTTCCTTCTTCTAGCACCCACTCATGCTCATCAACAACATGATGCAGTATACCAATCCATGAGTCCTGTTACAATTAGTTGAGAGATTATTGTGGAGCTTTTGAAACCTAGTAATTTTTTCTTTTACATTGCCTAGATAACTTGCCTTGAATTTTTTTGCATCATTTTCACAGCTCTTTGAGCAGTACCAGAAATGGTTCCGTATAGAAGGACCCCAGCACAGCAGGTCTTCATTTGACTTAGCCTTTGCAGCCTAAAGAAAACAAAGATGTTATATGCAAAGATGTGAGCTAAAATGGAAATGCATACTGTATAGATGGAGACCTTGTATAATGTTCTGACTGTGGCTTTGTGCAGCACATACTAACTTACAGCATTGATTTTTTTGGTGATGGACTTCCCTCCATGCCACACATCATTTTGGTGAACAATACCATGGTATTTCTCAGCTCGTTCTACAGAAATATGAAGTATTAAAGCAGTTAACTCAAGCTCTCACCTTAAATGAATTAAATGACCATTACTTATTATTAAATATACCATTAAATGTGACTGTTTAGTTGATATATGTATGTGGTTGCACCACATACAGTGATACAATCATAGAAATGATGCTTACTCATCAATGCTCCAATTTCAAGGTGACCATCGGTAACAACTTCTTTGATGGACATTGTTGACGTGAGCAAAGTGTCCATCCCTCGTTCAAAAGCTATTCTTTCCATGTTGTTGCTCTTTCCTGCTGCTTCTCTCACATCAACAATGTTCATCTGTAAGATTGCGTGATCATTCATATCTGCCAGACTGTAGGTACAGTACTGGGCAGAATGCCCAGGCGAATCATTCCTCCCATCCCCACTTAGGAGGACATCTTTTCCAGCTCTCTCCTCCCAAAGCCTCATTTTCTGCTGCTCCCAAAAATCATTCACAGCAGGGGCGATGTACAAACTCTGGTACTGATAAAACAGTGTTTGTGAAAAAAACTGTATGTTGCAGAATTTGAACATCATCCCCACTTTTCTGAATGAATTTCCAGAAAACAGCAAAGAAGAAGCTAAGGTGAGGTTTCCTGCCCTGACTTGCTTGCATTTTGGTTGGGCAGCCCATCTTCCACCAAAGTGGCCAGCACTGCACCTCCATGAAACTACAAGACATGTTCCAGCATACATCTTACGATATTCCAAGAGACGGCCACAATCTTTGCGTTTACAGATGTTACCATGAACTGAGTCTAGCAAGGACATAATAATATCTGTAAAGACAACACACTTTTCACTTGCGATCGCCTCTTCTGGGGTCATCTCAGGCACTTTAGAAGAGCTGGACTGGGCACCCTCCAACATTCCTTCACCATCATCACCAGCTGGTTCTTCATCATGGCCATCAATGACAGTGTTATACACTTCATCCTCTACAGATAGAGCTGATATACTACAGTATCAAAAAAATTAAAAAAAGTGGGTATTACATATTTGCTAAGATAATCTCATAGCCTGATAGAGCTTACTTTTCTACAATAATATCATAGACTCAGGACAACGTCAAAAAAGTTCACATATAATTCATAAGTGGCAACAATAAGTTGCATATCTATGTCTATTATAATGTTTACAAATTATTACTAATGCTTACTTTAGGTTTTGTCCTGGAGGAAGTATTGGTAAGATGGTAGGATAATCATCATCAGACTCTTCTTCATCAGACTCTTCTTCCCCTGTCTCTCTTTCAGCAGCTGTCATTGTTGCACTAGTGAAAGATTCATTCACCTGGTTTGATCTGTGGTGGACAAACAGACAAAAAATTAAATTTCAAATGACATCTAATAGATATAACATCTAAGGAATTTTCTTTCCCATTCAGCCCCCCCCCCCAGGAACAAGGATACAGAAACTATATGAACCTCGCTGATTATACAAACCTCGTTGACATCCTTGATAATGGCGAACTTGGCAAGAGCTGTCGCCGAGTTGATTTCGCTGTTGGTGTAACTGTAATAACAAACAACAAAACAGGATATGGTAATCATTTTTAGGAAATTACACGTGACATCTAAAGAGCAAAATTTCCTGTTGACAAACCTGACAAAGACGAAGCCGAACCCATGCTTGGGCTGTGTGCCAGGCCAGCTGGCGTTGAAGCCAGAACTAAAGTTTGAGTTTGATAAAATTAACAACTGTTACTATAGAACAACAAATTACAGCACTTTGTTTTTTATAAGGTTTAAACACCCTTAGATGTAGTTACCTGGTGAAGGAAAATACACTTCGCTGACATTTTTCTGCAGCCACAACGGCCACATTGTTGCGGGCGTCTGTGTCTCCGAATCGCTATAAAAAGCAAAATGTATACAAAATCTATAATACTAGTAAAAGTCAGACAATAGTATTAAAAAGTCAAAGGTGCTGTATATACTTATCTTGCTTCTCACCGTGTTGTTTTATTGCTTCTTGATATAAACTCGTTCAGAAGCAACTCTGCAACATCCTTGTCGGTTTCACAGCCGCGTTCTTCCTTAAAAGCTTTCCATCTCTCGTGCACATCAAATAAATACACCTTGCTTTTATCTCTCTTACTATCGTACTCCTTTCTTGCCGAAGTTCTAGTCCGGCGGGTTGCTTTGGAAGGATTTTTATTCGAAGTTGATGCGCCTTGATCAGCCATCGCTCCTCGAATGTATCAACATAACACGCGCAATGCGCGGCTACATTGTATACCTGGAGCCTGGACACGATAGAGTAGTCTATCACATGCGGCACATGCGCAAACTGGACTGTAACCCCGCTTTAATGTTATCCAAATCACATTCAGTTTTCTTGTATAAAATTTGCCACCTCCCTTTAAGCATTCCGTACGCATGCTCTGACACTACCCTAGCTGAACAAAGTCTCCTGTTGAAATATCTCTTTTGGGGCATCCGTGTTTCTTCTGGATATGGCTTTATTAACCAGGAATGGGTAGGGAAGGCTGAATCACCAACAGTTGTCAGTGGTATTTCACCATAAGGATGCATATTAAGTGAACATTGGGGTAAAAGATTACCTTCTTCAATCCCGGAGTAAACATCACAGTTCTGAAGAAGCCTGGAATCGTGCGTTGAGCCAGGGGCACCAACTGCTGCAAACATAAACCTTTTGTTGTATCCTATGAACCCCATATTTGTAACTGAGTACCTTTTTTATAACTATAGAAATTTTTCAAAGTACTGGACACATATACGTGAAAGCCATCCCAAGCTACGACGCATGGGAACTCCCAATTTTCAATTAATTCTTTTAGTTCATGGCTCCATTCCTCAGCTCTTCTGGGCATGTAAACCATCCTGTCATAAAAAATATGCACTAACACTTTGCAAACATCCATGAAAATACAATAAGCTGTTGGGGCTGCGATACCAAACAAATCTCCAACTGTAAGATAGGAACAGCCATGAGCCAAACGATACAACCATACCGGCAACTGAGTAGAAAGAGGGGTTGGGCTAGGTTTCATTCGAGTTGGTTGTTTAGTAATTTCGTTCGAGATTTTATTCAGGATGAAATTAAATGTTTCATGAAGCTAACGATCCGGCTTGCGCTAGCTAACCCTCGTAATTCAATTCCTCATCAAACTGACGCTTTGCGCGCTTGTTAGCTTCGTTTTTCCACAAAACAAATCTTTCTTCATTAATTTTTCTCTTTCCAGCTAAGTACTTCACTCCTTGTAATTCTGCCGCCATTTTGCTTTTTCCCGCCAAGCATAGTTCGTTCCCAGGACGTTTTTACATAATTAGTTTTGGTTTGTCTGGATAGTTCGTCTTGTGTTTATACTTAGACGGATGATCTGTCAGACGGATCATCCGTCATGACAAATCATCCATCTCTAGTATAAATCGGCCAATAATCTAAAGATAAAAACTTTTCTTGTTACTCAAGTTAATGTACTATTTAGCATGATCAAGTGTATTATTGTTGCTATCTTAGTTGTTAAAACTTGTCAGTAATACATCAGGTATTAAACCTGTTACAATTGCAACAAAATGTGGCTTTGACTAATGCACGTTTTGTACAAAGGAACTAAGTAAATGAAATTGGAGTATAATCTATCCTGGATTGGATACAAAAGATGCAGAGGCCCTGTGGAAAACCCCCACATTAATTTGAACAATAGTGCTTGATCTTATCTTACAGACTTATATCTTTCTTTATAATCAATTTTTTGTGCAACATCTGTTTATTATTAGTTGCTTTAGAATATGGCAGTTAATTTTTTGGTTGTTTCAAAATGCTGCGCAGACTTGTTGACTATTTTGATAAAATCAAATACAATTAGAAACTCTCAACCCTCAAGACTTTTATTTCTTTATTTTAGTTGTCATCCCTAGAGGAAAACTGGTCTTATATCTCTAGAAACTCTTATCCACAAAAATTCGGTATAACATTATAGACGACCGGCCAATTTCACAAATTGTGATCGGTGATGGCATTTTCTGTTACAAGCAGCCAACAATGCTAGACAGCTTCTAATACACATATACTTTAATATTTTTGCTGTTGGCACCTGTGATTTAGAATTTGAACGGAGATATTTAAATGTTTTTTGAAGCCATTTTGCAATCCATTGTGATTTTGCTTTACCTTGTACTTCTTTGTTGCTAGGCAACAAGTTCTAAATTGTGATTGGTCACCATAGTACTAATCAGTTCATTTTGACCAATCAGCACGCGCAAAATGGCTAATCTTCAACATAAACAGAACAACAAGATTGAAGAGAACTGAACATTGGTTTTGTAGTCATAGCATAGCTTGTATTTTTGCTTATAAAACTGACGAAATGTTACGATAAAATTACTTAATAAAAGTTATCATCATTGTGTTTCTTTTGTAATAAGAGTGAATATTTATTGCAGTAATTCACTGTTCGATACTTCGATTGTTAGTACGACTCGAACGAAGCATATTTTAAAAATTACTAATATAAATATTTGGCATCGCTGGGCTTTCATCCTTTAGTCTAAATACTATGTCAAAGTTGAAAGTTAATCGGAAAAGGTTTAGCCATTTGGTTTAGCTGAAACACAAATAGTCGCAACGACAACTTGTATGTTTTAGCATTAATCACAAGAACGTTTTGTTCATGCTTTTATCATATACGCTGCTGCTGGGTTAACTTGATGAAGTGAAGGATAAGCTAACAATTGTTAGAGCAGATAAAAAGTCTACAATTCTGTTTTAATAGTGACTTTTTAATATTGAATTTCTGAGTGTTGTTTTGTTTCACGTATAGCGAAATGTTTTCAGTTCATTCTTTAATACTTGGTCTCTATTTTTTGATGTTCTTTTATGATGCTTGCACTTCGATCAGGTCTTCAGTCTGTTCAACTAGAATGCTGGGTTCAAACGATGCTGTTGTTGACAGTTCATGTCGCTTTGTTATTCTGTAAGTATTTACTGTATCATTGAGTTCAATATACATATGGCTCACTTCCATCAGTATAGGCGGTGGTTAAATATATGGTCATTTTTCATAGTTTCATGTAGCTTTCATAGCTGGTACAATAGAACAAGTTCTAGCTGTTTACCATTGTGATTGTCCAAGTGACTGAATTAGCAGTTCACATACTGTACCCATGATCAACATTTATTTTTGAATAGATTTCTTAAGTTTGAGGATTGTCCATTGCATGGTTTCTTCTGTTTAGACTGTATCATTTCATATACGTAATAGACAAAACTATTTAACAAAAATACCAATCTATAAACACACCTATCCCCAGTCCTAGTGCAATCATAAAGACTTGTCATAGCTAATTCAATTGTTAGTTTAAACCCTTTTAGTGCTAGCTCTCTTCCCCAGACAAATAAAATTGCATAATAAGTTTTGCTTAGAACTGAAACAATCTTGTCATGCTCTGATAACACCTTAGTCTAAAGGATGTTACCCATTCACTATATATAATTTTTTACATCCAAAAATGCATGGTGTGCATGCTTAAAGTTTATAATTTAGCAACAGTTACAGCTCTGGTCAAGTAAGCCCTGGTCAAGTAAGCCCTTGGGTCACAGCTTTGATGAGTGTTCACACTGTGTTTAGCTTATTTTTATAAATTTTTAATGTAGAAAAAATATTAATTTGAGAACAGCTAAGCAATGTGATGCAAACTCTCATGCACTCTTATCTTAATTTGATCTGGGCTTTAAAGATCAAAGCATGTTTCATTGTGCATTAAGTTGTGTTGTCCTCATCAATACCCCAAGTCACAGAACATTGATTTCATAACTTTCCCTGGCCTGACTTTTCATTGTGGCCTCCTCTATCTAAAAATGTAAGCACTATAAAACATTTCAGTAACAGTTAGAAAGTGCACATTAAATAATTTCATATCTAAGTTTGTGAAGTTACTTAGTGATAGTTCGATGGCGGCAATTTGAAATTAATCACCTCCCAGCCCAATTGGATTACAACAATCCTTCATGTTACAACCACAGATTGGTGTACATTGCTGGTTGCTTTTGAAGCACTTACATGCTCCAGATTTGCAGTTTTGTTTGCAACCACATGAGATAAGAGACAGACAGCAGCTTGGTATGCTTGGCAGACTTGCCCAAACAATTTGTAGATTATCTCCTGTGTCCGATACCTTCCAATACCCAGTATCAACTGGTAAACAAAGTTTCTGAAACTGAGTAGTGGCTTGTAACCATACTTTTGCTTGGAAATTGCATCTGATTAGATGTAGTGTTAAAGAATCTTTAGTTGGTGGCAATTTATCAAGCTCTTTGCTACCTCTGTCAAAAAGATCTACTCTACATTGATTTACCCCAGCCAGTGGATTTGGTGCACCATATAACCTACACACAAATTCTTCTACATTATCAATTGAACCATCTGATCCAATGCCACAGAGCATGTGCGGATACTCCTCAAAAAACCTTCTAGCATTTCTTTTTCCCATACCCAGTTAAAGAAGATGTTGTATCACATCTTGCTAATGCATGGAAGCCTAAAATATTATTTACAACCTCCTCCAACAATTTATCTGTGATAATATTTACAGGAAAGCACTTCCTTTGCTTTGCATTGCCACCAACCATCCAAGTTTCAATTTCTCCATTTTTTCCAAAAAAATGAATTAAAAGCAAAAGAACATCAGTATCTCTACACATTACTATAAGCCTATTAAAGTTATTAGTAACTGCTTCATACGCATGCAGAATAAATCGTGTATCTGCCTCCTCATGATTACTGGACAAGGTAGCAACATCACCTCTTTGTGTTGAACATGCCCTGGTTGGATCTCTATACCCACCACTAGTTAACCAGCTCATACTGATGACCAAACTCCCTTCCATGGCTTAATAAGTAATCACTAAGGCACCTAGCAAGATCTGCTTTATTATCACTTAATGCAATGAAATTTGCCCAAACCTGAGGAAGAGATAAGTGACCTCGATCAATAATTTTTACATACTGGCCTCTTTTTTAAGCTCTGTTTGGTTCGAGTTGCTGATTTATTGAATGTTTAATATAAGTGTCAAAGACAACATCCACTCGTTTAACATGTTCATCAACACAGGCAGTGGCTGCTCGAAAAAAGGTCCTGGCATAATCATCAAAGGTCCTACAAGTTTGTGGTTTTCCAAGAGTTTGAATTAAAGCATGGCCATAACAAGTGTTGTGATGCAAGGTTGGTGTTGGAATTGTGGGTAGAATTTTTTCTCCACTCATTAAAATGTTGATCAAATCTGACTTAGTTGTTGTTGTTTTGATTGCCATTTACCTTTGCCAATGAAAGAGGAATATTAGAAAGCTCATGTTTAAGAATGTCATGCATATCAATGTTACGACCTGCTAGGGATGCTGTTAAGAGGCGTTGTAATCATTTCCTATCAGCCTTAATCACTTTTTTTCATTTTTTAGTGAAACAGGGTTGTCATACCATGTGGCAAATGTTTTTGATTTGTTCCTTTTTATTGGATCAAAAAATGGTGCATCCTTCCTTACTCTAGCCATTTGTATATATTTTCAACAACCAACTGCTGCCCTTGCCGCTGTGCTGATGAGATATCCTGCTGTATATCATCAGTCGCAACATCATTTGTCGCCAAAGAAGTTGACTGATTATAACCTATTTCTATCTCAACCTCATCCATATTTTCAGCATTCTGTTCAAGTATGACCTCCAAAGAGTAAAATTGGGTATGTGCTGCAGCATATTATCAAATTCATCCCTCAGAGCTAAAACTTTATGCGATTTAAGAGAGGCAAGTAGGTCATCCACAGCTTCAAGTGCCGCATCACTGTTAGAATCTTTATGGCTAAACTCCTCTACTATTTTATCTACCTTTGATTTTAAAACTAGTTCTCTCTCATTATATTTTAACCATGAAGTAAAGTATTGCCAATAAATTCTACTTAAAGCCTTGTATGTCAATGTATGACCTCTACAGCACGATAATATTGCTTCCCCTCTAACATTCTAGCTGTGGTATTTTGGGTGAAAACACCTGATTCAATCCACACATCTGCAAGCCCTGTATTCTCCATATGTTGACCTATTGCTTTAAGAAAGTTAAAAAGAATATGTAAATGACCCATAAGCAAGACTACTTCGTTATATTGTTCATTGTTGCCCCAAATAATCTCCATGCCTCTACCATATAGGGGTTGGTCTACTGCAATCACAGTATTTAGCTGACTAAGATGTTCAGCTATGGCCATAAAGCGGTTAATTATAGTTGTAATGGTATTATTATCATCCGCTGGAGCCTGGAGAATAGGCAACATACCAGGGGTCGTGACAAGTGAGTTAACTAAGCTAATCCTCTCATTAAATGCTGCCCAGGCTGGCACCACCTGTTGAGATGGCTGGCCCATACGAGCTATTATCCAGGACAAATTTTTTTATTTTTGACTCCAACTGATCACTACTTTCATGAAACCAGTTATCTAATTCTAGGCCTGGAGGAAAGTTGGCAACTGGTTGAGGCCTTTTGCCAACTGGAAGCAGGGCATGATCTAACTTATGGAATTCACTTAGATTAGTGCTTGTTATTGTTTTAGCCCTGTTAAATTGCTTAATATCCATCAGGGGCCTAACATTAGCAGGGCCTGTTTGCCATAACATCATTTGTGTGCAATGAAATGTGTTTTTCCCATCCATTGTCTCCTCAAGCACATCTATATTATCACATGAAGCTAGAACAATTCGGTTAGGGGAACATGGCACAAGCTCGTTTGGGATGTAAACATGCCCATTTGTGTTGTATCTGTCTATGATATCTAAAGCTATTGTGGTGTCAAGTCATCTAATTGTATCCATCCCTATTACGTGACCTGCTGCATCAAATAAATCAACAAGCTTTTCTGATCTTGTTGCTTGGTGTAATGTTAGCCCTAATCCAATATGCTTTGGAGTTAATTTTTTTTCTTAGAGACTAAATAACATATATTATAAGCAATGCTAGTAATATGATCATCTAATTGGGATGATTCTTCATCAAAAACATCTGTTCCCCTAAAAAGTACTGAAAGTAAGGTGTATAAGCTTTGAGGAATGACCTTAGCAACATGTTCCTTATCCGGCCCACACCATGCAGCACTGTGACCTGGGGTATTTTCTAAGTCATTTATTATGCTCAAAGCTGTATGGACTAGTTCTGTAAGTGCATTGCCTTGGAAGGGAACAAGTTCATCAGTATCATCAACATCCTGAACTTTTCTAACAGATGCAAGGTGTTGGGCTATAGCAAAATTATTTTCAGTTTTGGGATGTTCAAGAAGGTGTGCCTTTTGATCCATGGGCCTAATAAAACCAGCCTTTTCTACTACAGTATTAAATTAAAATTAAACAGAAAATAACATGTGTACAAACTTTACTGTGTGTTTTGCTCTCTTCGCCTTTTTTTTTAATACATTTCACCAAAAATATGAGAAAATAGAAGTTCTATCGAAGTTCGTAGTGAGCGTTGTGTAACGATTATGTAAATAGCTACTAAAAGAATTAGCATTATTTGCACGTGGTCATGACATAGCATATTGTGGTGAGCACCCTTTTCAGTACCACGCGCTTCCTCTGCGTAGTAGATGTAAATCACGCAAAGTCATATTGAACGCTCTACATGGCTAGAGTATAAATGTAGAGAAGTTATCAATAAAACAGATTCTAACTGGAAGTATTAGTGTGTTTATTATTGGGAGTCTCGGTATGTGACATTTGTATAGGAGATCTTCGTTGTCAAGGCGACAAAGGAAAGCCCTAAAGTTAAACTTGAGCTTTGATTGGTTGCTTAGTGTTCTTTGCACTACGAGAAAAGCCCACTTGTATTTTTGCCGCCATATTGTTGCAAAAGGTCAAAGCGATTTCGATAGCTTCAAAAATCATTAAAATTTAAGTTTCCATGGCGCAGCTGTCGGTGCCAACAGGCCGAATGTGCTGGGTAATTGTCTAAACAATTTATTTATACTTGTTATTTGCTTGTAACACAAAATGGCATTAAAGATTTTTTAAAGTGTAATTTGCCATGTTGGCCGGTCGTCTAATAACAAAAGTACAACAAAAGACATGTTATTTAAAAAAAATCATGTTCCAAAAACAAAAGACAAAACAAAAACAAAAACACAATGGTATTTTGAATTCTTTATTCTGTCTGGACACACCCTGTCGAGGAAAGTAATTTTGACAAGAGGTAAACATATCTTTCATACATGTGCAGGTGTTAAATTCAGTGGTAAAATTCATTCATAAATAAATGGCTAGTTCAAAGTCTTTGGAGCATCAGAAACTAATATGGCTGAGCTTATATTTCATGTTGTGTTCTCATGGTTCTGAAATTACAATGCTTTATGACATTTAAATGTGTAAACAAATTGAAATGACTTCCTGTTACAGTGGAACTCTGTATTAGGGGATGCTATTATGTCAATTAAATGAGTTTGTGTAAAAAAATTACTGGTCATATAACCAGACAATCAAATGTGACTTTCAGACACCTAAATGTAAAATTACAGCTGGGAAAAAGTTTTTAAACTATTGCCCTGTATCAATGTGACCAACTGAAAAAAATTTTCATCTAGTTCCTAGATTGCATTGTAATATATTTCTTTCGAACATTGAGCATTGCATGTATAGCATAACAATATAATCCTTGTACATAAATCATTTGTAAATGCATTATGAGAAGCTGATGTTGATACAACAAAAATGTTTGTACATATTGCAGACTGCCTAGCATACTGCACAAGTCAATAATTATATAAATTTAGACTAAGTTTTAGTTACCAGTTATTTAAAGTTTAGTAAACAAATTTCCGCCTGAATTTTTTCAATGACCAACTTTTGTTCAAGCTCAGTCGTATCACACTTACAATTCAAAGTACATTTAGCAAATAACATATTATACCTATCGAGTGACCTACGGATTTTTCGTGTCTCAACACAGCAAATAGACAATGCGTTTAAACAAAAATTTTGGCGTTATTAACAATGCTTGTATTGTAATAAAATGAATAATCTACCTTTCTTTAGCACGTCCTGAAAATTTCAATGGCATGCAATGTAAAATACCGACGATATACTCATTTAAAGTTAAAAGATATAAGTTCAGCCATATTAGTTTCTGATGTTTTGGTTGCTTTCAACATTGGCGGCCAAGGACAACGGAAGTTAAATGGGCGGCACAAAAACTTCAAAGGTTCCGACGTAAGTGAACTTTCTATATATATCTCCTTTGTGTTTCTACTACCATCTCATTTACTTCCATAAGCAGGTGTGTTGTTCCAAGATCCACCGGTGGGTTAGAAACATGCCTCCTAGTCATGCTTGCAACCTGATGATAACATGACATTGTTTCTCCTTTTGAAACAAACTATTGGGCAAGATTACAGTAGCTTTACCTTCGCAAATGCTGTAGTTTTGGTTTTCTACTTTTCGAGAGCACCCAGGTTTTGCACGTTTAAAGAGTTCAAGTTTTATTAATTTACTACAATTTACTGAATAGTTTTTTAATCTGTACTATTATAATGATATTTTGAAGACAATTAAAACACACTCTACATACCAATACATTTCAATTTTTGTATTGTCTTTAGCTTTCAGCTCACTATCATATTGGATATTTCAAATCATTGATTCCTTAGTCTCTACCATTCCGTTTTCCAACAGACTACTAAACAACAAAACATTACTAAATGATCATTTCCACTTGAATGCATAAATGGTGAGATGTTCTACCCCATCAATTTATGGCCCATTAAACTACTGTTAATTTTCTGGAATAAACTAATTGGCAACAAAGAAAGCTTCAAACTTTTTGTGTTTTTTATTAGAAATGGAGGCTCGTCGCATGTAATAACAGAATGGATCCATAGCTCACAAGCCTGGGCTAATAACAAAATGGAAAAAAAATAGCAAGACAACTTAACTTGACTTCATCTTCGACAATAAAGATACAAAATCCAATATTTGGTTCTATTATGACATTTTCCGCAGACTGGAGATTCCTAAATGGCAAGAAAAGAACATGTTAACAAGATTAATACAAAAAGCCTAATTTCAATGCATTATTTCCAATATATTATAAGAACAATATATTATATATCATTGAACCAATATTTAATCTCTTTACAAATTATTATTAAAGAAATACACGTGTGCGCAGTATGTGTGAAACAAGCTGTCCCACAAGCAATCTGCAAAGGTTTCGTGGATAAAATATGTATGTTAGTCAGTCCAAGCATTGTAATCAATGTAGAAGATGTCAGCAAAGAAGCAAGAAAGGCAGGAAAAGGCCAAGAGGAAGAAATCTAGAAAGCAACAAATCTTGGGAGGATGGAGTGCTAAAAAGGTGGCAGATGAGTATTGACTCAGCTATTCTTAGGCCAAAAAGCTCTGCAAGCATTTGTTAGGAGAGAGTGGTGAAAGAAAACTTGGATCTGAAAGACCAGGGAAGACAAGCACTCGCGATCGGCTTTTGACCAAAGAAGCTACCAAAAAACATAATCCGGTAGATGTATGCCCAAACATCGCTGACCTCTCCAAGACCTTAGAAGAGCACAGAAGTACCCAGATACCACCTTAGACAGTACAGCACAGCCTCAATGAAAAGAATTTCAAGAAGTTCCCGGCTCCAGTTTGCAAGGCGCTATCATCGTTAGACAGTGGACTTAATGGAAAAAGATCGTCTGATCTTGCCAAAGGCGATCGTATGTTTGGCATCATCACAATGAGCAGCTTTCTCCTCGATGTCTCCAAAGCACTTTATGTTTTTCTTGGTAAGGGGTTGGAGCTTTCTGTCAAATGAACAGCATTTTAACAGAAAAGAAATATCGACTTATTTTAATTCGTCACATGCGACCTCAAGCATGACAGCTTCATGGGGAGAACTACATATTTCAACATGAGAATGACCCCAAAAACTTGGCTATTATTGTTAAGAGCTATCTGAGAAACCAGAAAATTGAAGTGCTGCCGTGGCCAGTGCAAAGCCCAGATCTCGAACCTATTGAAAATTTGTGGTCTGAGCTGGACGGAAGTGTAGATAAGCATGCATGGAACAGTGAAGAGGGGAATTGTTTGAGTGCTTAAAAAAGGCCTGGGCAAATCTTGACCATGGATACCTTGCTAAACTTATAGAGAAAATGCCCAAACACTGAAAAAGACTTATCAGGAGCCATGGCTATCCTATTGCCTATTAAGAATCGTGTGCTCTGCAGTGTTAGTTAACTGCTTGATTTGCTTTAATTGTCGCAAAATCATTTTTTGACAAAAGAAACGACGTTACATGTATTGATTTGATTCACTTTTTTGGGGGCTGAGGGCTCTTTTTTGTTGAACTTGTGATAAGTTAAAACAGATTCTAATAATACTGTACTTTAGAAGAAGATTGTTATGTGATGTCTTCTTTGAATGTCTGTTGGGCTATATTAGGAGCCTGCTACCTTGAAAGTAACCATGCAACTTTGATTTCCACATCAATGTTTTGTCACCCTTGTCTTACAGCATGGTTCTATATATATATGAAATATGATTTTACCTAGCTATAACAGGTATATTTAATTATTTTACTCATCATGGAGAAGCTCATGTGCACAAATGGGCTAATGGCTTATGACCCTATTAATTTATCCTATATTATACTTTGTACAGATAGCTAGTGTTGTAGAAAAAATAGAGGATTTGAAAGATATTAGTACAGAATTGTCAGAAAAGAAGTCATCAGGCAGGCAGGAAGATCAAGTTATAGTAGAAGAAAGATTGGCACAGGAGATGGAATTGTAGTAAGCGGACAAAAAGACGGCGCAAGTGCAGGAACATACAAGCCAACAGATAAGATGCACCAGGAAGAGAGGGTGATGCAAAGTTGCGCACGATTAGTTTGCTTAATACTATAGAAAGTAAATGTAACAAAGATGATTTGGTTGATGCTGTGAATGATGGTAGATGCAAGAAATTGAAGAAAGTTTTCCCAAGGGTATACAAGAAGGCACTGAAATCGTATGAATCCAAAACGAGAATATTTTGCGCTCTATTGCAGGTTATTATAGTTTTTGGGTAATCGGTAAAGTAAAATATAGATCTATGTATAAAGCATCCACCTATAGTGATTCAGTTCATAGGAAGAAGGCTGTATGTGTGACTGTTGCTAACTGCCCCATCCCCCATCTTGTTCGGTTTATAGGTTAGTTGCATATACTAAAGGTATTGATGTAGGTAAGTTGCATAGTGTCCGGGATACTCTGTGTGATGGACTGGATAACAAAAGGAAAGTGGTTGCTATCGTGATCTTGAAGAGCTGATGGTCATCTTAGCAGAATTCTATCTTTCCACTGATTTGTATCAGATACTTACATTTACTGGAACCAATACTTTTCATATTGCTCTTGGTGGGGACGGGGGTCCATTTGGAAAAAATGATTCGGCTTGTGCTGGGTTGGTAACAGTGGCGTGCTGGCAGGGGGGCCGGGGGACCATGGGCCCCAGCGAAGATTTTTAGGGGGCGCTAGACCACAATCGGAGCGCTAAAATTGTGAAAAACGGAATTTAGCGCTAAAACTTTAACACTATTGAATTCTTTGGTCATCTTGAATTGATTGAATGAAATATACGCATTTCGGCTATCTGAGTTAGAGGTATTAATGCCGGAGCTAGCGAAGTTCATGAATCATAACCTTTCAAACAATAATAAATTAAAACTTTGCGTCTTTGAATGACAAGATGTCAAATTCAATGGTGTAGTACGGAAGGCCTTCGAAAGTTGACACCTTGTATTGATAAATGTGCACTATATTCAAAGCAAGCTTGGAAGTAATTATTGTCAAAACCTAAAAGGAATAAAACTTGTTGGAGACTGTCTTAGTCATATATCATATTACTTATATATTATAGGTTCATTATAGGGACAACGAAATACCGCTGTAGGTATGATAAACAATATATTCTATAACTATTAACTCATCCTTTATCAAGAGACAATTGTTTCCCTCAATATTATCATTATGTTTGCATGAATACAGTTACGAAATATAGTCGAATTGACATGCAACAAGAAACCAGACCACTTGAGACTTGCATGAGAATGCAAATACCTAGAGCCTACGCGATGATTGATGTGATCAAACACGCTGTAGCTAACGATTGGTTCCTAACGGAATTTCCTTGGTCACACAGTATTACATCAGCATTACCTCATAACATAGTTTCAGAAAATTAGGTCATAAGTTGGTGCAACAGTTAGTATAAAAGCCGGTGCACTCCTATACATTATTTATAAGCAAGCGAACGGTGAAGTGATTTGTGAACTTTTATTTTAATACAATTTTAAAACTTATTGCGAGCGATTTAGTGATTTGTTGGGCGAACGAAAAATGTGAGTTGTAAATATTTGACTTACGGTGTTATTATCATCTGTTCGTAATTCTTATTTTCAAACTTACTCATAGTTCACGAGCAAATCGTTGCGTCGTGTTATATAAATTGCGGCAACAGCCAACAGGCTATTAAATTGCCTGTTGACTGTTGCTACCATATTGTTGTCTTAACACAAAAGTAGACGTCGAAAGGAAAACTTAGTCAACATTCGTACAATCGCATCGAACTTTGAAAGTTTGAACCGAAGTTATCAAACTAATATTGATGCAAACACGCTGCGAATGGTGTTTATTTACACCTGTTTTCAAAATTACACGACCTTTCACGAAAATATAGCCTTCGTTCAAATGTGGGTTTTATGTCATATTCACTGCTGAAAATAGCAAACTTAAAATGAACACTATTTTATCTAAAAAGACGAATATTGAACCAAAACGAAAGTCCTATCGCGCATATCACACCTATAATAACTGTAATACGTAAGTCTTGTGAACTTCTTTACTTCAAAATAACGATAAAAACTGTGAGTTTTGCACTTATACATTTTGCTTCCTATTTGTACTAAATAATAAGCTATGTGTTATACAAATGTTGATTCGATACTATATTGCTGCTCTAACTTGTAGGCTTACTAGGCTTTAGCCATGTCTGATAAACAACAATGTCTGATATTTTGTATACCTTGTCTTCTGTTCACAGACGTATTGCCACATGGTGAGCTAGCACGCACAAATCAAGGAAATGCCTTCACGAATGCCGGACTTGCTAACTGGAAGAAACACAGCGTTGTGAAAAACCAAGAGATGTCAGCAGCTCACGCAAATGCCAAACTTGCAGAGGTGCTTTTCCTGCAAGAGAAAACCATCACTTCATGTATGGAACAACAAGAACAGGATGAAGCAGCACGGAGAAAGTCAAAAGTCACTGGCAATCGTAATGTAATGACGCGAGTCGTAGATTCTATAATTTTACTGGGAAAGCAAGGCCTGTCATTCAGAGGCCATCGAGAATCAATTGGAAGCGAAGTGTTTAACATGGGAAACTTCTTGGAATTGTTGAAGTACTTATCCCTATACGATGTTACCATCCGCGATCATCTTGAAAAAGTTCGCAAGAAGCATGAAGAAATGCGAAAGTCCCAAACCAAAAAGGGGAAAGGTCGGGGCTCGAAACTCACATTTCTCAGCAACAAGACTCAAAATAACGTCATTGACGTCATCGGAAAGGAGATTACCTCTGAATTAATAAAGAGAATCCATGAGTGTAAAGCTTGGGCTTTGATAGCTGATACCACGCCTGAAGTTAGCCACCATGAACAGCTTAGCATTTGTGTCACAACTGTTGAACGTGTCGGTTACTGTTCTGAGCATTTGTTTTGTTGCAAACGAGCTCTTGGTGCAACTGCACAACAGCCTTATGACACAATTGTTGACGCATTTAAGTCTCGAGGTGTTACCTTTGACAAAATGGTTGCACAGACGTATGATGGGGCTTCAAATATGAGTGGTTTCTATAATGGGCTACAAGCAATTTTCAGAGATGAAATTGGTAGCCATATTGTGTACACCCATTGCTATGCCCACACTCTCAACTTGGTCTTGTCGGATTCTGCCAGTACGGCCATTAATGTCACATCCTTGTTCAATGTCTGGAGAAAACATACATCCTTTTCAGTCAATCTGAAAAAATTCACTCAATGTTTGAATCCGTGCAGAAAGAAGAAAACCATAAAGTCCTTACATTGAAACGTGTCAATAGAGTTCGTTGGAATTCTCGTGAGTACAGCCTTAAACTTTTTCTTTTACGATGCGACTGCGTGAAAAAAGTTTTTGGAGACGTCGTTCTTGAAGCAACTTCATTTTCATCAATGCAGAGAGCAACTGCCAAAGGCCTTCTTGAGTCGTTCGAAAAAGAGCAAATCATGGCAACTGCTTATCTTTTCCGAGAAATTTTTGTGATTACTGGCCCCCTTAGCACATACTTGCAAAGTGTTAAAGTAGACCTTGGCAAAGCGTTAGCAATGGTCAACGGCTGTGTATCTCGACTCCAAAGATTACGTAGCGATCCAGATGAGATCATTCGAATTTGCGAAAATGAGTGCAATAATGTTAAATGGCATGAAACAAGGGTGAGGCACCGAAAGATGATGGATGCTGAGATGGCTACCAATGAACCAGAAGCTACAGCCCATGCTCAGTGGAAACGGGAAACGCTCCATGTTGCTGTGGACATTGTCATCAATTCGCTGAGAAATCGTTTCGAGAAGAACCGGCCGTTACTGGAGTCGCTTGCATTGTTTCCTCCAAGTGGTTTCGTCGATCTGATAGAAAACTTCCAAAATTCTCGAGACTTGACAGCCCACATAAGTAGTTTCTGCTCGGCATATGGCATCGACCCATCCCAATGCGCTGAAGAGCTGTTTACCTTTGCTCTGTCATTCTCAAAGTTCAACCGATCCCTGTTCGACTATCCCAAACAAAGAAAAGAATATTTTTATGATCTTGATGATTGTGATTCTGAAGAAGAAAGTTACAGTGATAACGAACATGACGAGTCAGGTGATGATGATGATGATAATCCAGACGGAGTAAGAGAGAACAAAGATGTACCATCTTTCCTTGAGGCTCTGAAAATCCTGTCACATCCAGATTACCACTTGGTCGATTCATATCCCACGCTTTGTAAGGTGTATGCAATTGCTGTTGCAATTTCCATTAGTTCTGCCACTGCTGAGCGTTCATTCTCAGCACTCAAGAGAGTGAAAACTCGTATTCGATCGACTATGTTACAAGGACAATTGGAAGCCTTACTTTTAATGGCTGTCGAGCGGCAAATTTTGCATTCTCTGGACAAACAGTGCATTATTGACATGTTTGTGAAGACATCAAAGGAACTGACGAAAGCACTTTTGTAAATTAATAATTTTATGCAAATCAAACTTCTCCGTATTTATTCTAATATCAAGCTAATGCAAACATAATGTTATCAATTATTTTATAGCACACAGTTTTGATCTGTAGATCAAGAACCTCCATGTGGTGTATATAAGATACCCAAAAGTTATATTCAATACATTTAACGATTATTGGTGAATTCACCAGTTTCATTTAAAATGACCAAATAGTTCGTCACGACAAAAAGTTCTTTTTCAGGGACTTTTGATTTCAAAATTTGCAAAGGGCCTGGACCCCCATCCGCATTTCGGTGATTTCCGGCTTAGAACCACTGTGCTATATTTAATATATTAGAACGTTTGCCCGTCTACAAATTACAAGGTGAAAAGGGGGCGCCAACTTTCAAGGTAGACTCGGGCCTCCCCAGGTAAACAAGAGCCAGCATGCCACTGGTTGGTAAGCATTTTAAATATCAGGCATGGTGTGTTTAGCAGCAATAAAACTTTCTTCTTTTTGGTGGCAATTGTAGTGAAAATTGTGTGCCAGGTAAATGATTCTTACAAAAATTGTTAGTTGATATCTGTAGAATTGAGGCCACCACATATATTGTTTCATGCAAAGGTGAAACTCTTAATGTTAAGTTTCTTATTTCAGAGTTGCCTAATGATATGAAAATGCCAAGTTTTCTAGGTAGTGAACCAACAAATAGTGCAAAGTATTTTTCTTCTTTTGGTCACGTAAAAGGGTGGAAACGTATGGCCCTCATGCCTTCGACACTTGAAAGTCATGGCAGCGTAATGATCGGATTTCTGTTGTGAAGAAGGTGAAAAAGTTCAAAAAATCATAAGAAGGGTTAAAAATTTTAGCCACAACGAAACGTAACAAGGTAACTGCTTTTATACCTAGGAAATGAAAGGTAAGTATGGAATGGGATTGGGGCTAAACTCCATGGAAGGAAGAGAAGCAAAGCACATAGTCATTTCACTGTGTAGTCATAACAACAGATACTTATATCAATGGGAACAAATATTTCGCCATGAGTATATTTCTCTCATTTGGCTCCACGAGAAGGGTTAAAACACTAATGTTAATGTTTCTTGTAGTAAACTATGTTATATTCCTAAGCGTGTAGCCAACAGCCAGGAGTTTTGCAACTGTGGACTACATGTAACATACAATGGTGACGGCAACCTCAATCTACACTAAAGGGACTGGAATGAGGTGTTGCCGTCGCCATTGTAGTTAAGAGGAGATTTTTTTAATATCGAGCAATTTTTGCTAAAACCACTAAAACTAGCCAGGTTTGTGCTATAGTATACTAAAACCCAGGAGCAAAAACCCAGTTTGTAAAGCATTGCAGATTCAGAAATTTTAAAATGCTTTGCCAGGAAGTAAATAAATTGTGACAAACATTGAAAACAGAAAAGACTGGAGTTGAGGTTTGTATTTTTTATGCTATCTAGTGAAATATATTGCGCTATAGGGTGAGTAAATTATCAAAAAGCATAGCTACTTAAAATTCCCTGACCTTGACATGGATTGTTGCAAGCCAAACTTTTGTAAACACAAAATACATATAAAAAATATTTGTTTGTAAGATTTATACTATATTATAAAAACAAAAAAAAAACAATTGACTTTAAATTTCAGATAACAGTTAAAATGAATTATATTTGTACACAATGTTTTCAATTTAAATAGGTCATAAATTTATATATCTGTATCTTTCTTAAGATGCATAGTTGTAAAAACACATAACAAGCTCAACAGTAAACCTTTGCTTGACAAAGTTTAATAGACAATTTAAAACAGGCAAATATGGAAAGCAAACTGCCTTTAACTTCCTCAGCAACAAAGGTAATGTAAGTTTGTGTTTCTTATAGTTTAGTTATACACCATGGAAAGGTACAAAATAATATATTACATTTTCAGCTTTGTACATAGTATTTTTTTCGGTCGATTCATGTAATATCAGATTTTTTAATTAAATGTGTCTATCAGTAAGATAATGTCATAAATTTTATTGGTGAATTTCTTGTCGTGTTTTATATTAAAAATTGCACATTATTGGCAATTTACAAAAATATTTTTTTGACTGGTATTTTGTATATTCCCATATTACTTTACATAAAAAAATAAAAGTTTAAAACCAAAGATCCAAAAGTAAAGTTAATATTTTAAAAGGAAATCTTCTGTAGTCTACCATGTCTGTATGGGGTAGGAAGAAATTAGTATTCAAAATGGACAGTACTAATTAGCCAAATGACATCGATAAGGCGTGTGTACTGTGTGCGTACAGATTCATAGAGTGTGACTACTTGTGAGCGTACGGATTCATAGTGTGTGGTACGTGTGCGTACAGAAGGTAAGATGACGTTATCATTAGATCAGTATGTGATTGGCTGTTGTACACGGTTAAAGACGTCTTACTACACACTGGTTATGCACCTATCAATGTTAAGCTCGCGGGGGGGGGGGGGGGCAGGCAGGCAAGGGATGGGGATTTGACATTTCCCTGAAAAAAATTGTCAAAATCCACACCCCAGGGAAACCACCATTGGTCAAAAAATGGTAATATTCCTACCCAAGGATATTCATATTGGTCAAAAAATGGTAATCTTCCCCCACCTGGGGCTAAGAAAATTTGTTATAGTGGACTTATGATAATTGATTAAACTGGTGGATTGTTTGTGTGTAAAGATGTTGTATTTCAACAAAGCAGACTTATGCAAGCCACACATTTAACTTATTTAATAGCATTTTAATGGTTGAAAACTGAATGTGAACAATAATCTTTATAATTATAAACAGTCAATATATCCTTGAATGGAAAACTGATAAATGTTAACAATATTTATTTAACACACTTTTAAGGATGATTACACCATAGGCAGCCCATGAGATACTGGTGTGGATTCTTATCACTGAGACTCTTATTACAAATGACCACAACAGTCGAGATGAGGGCACGCGAGAAGTAGAAGGGAATGAGACAAGTTTCATAATTTCATTTTATATAAGAATCTACACTACACTATAAGAATCTCAGTGATAAGAATAAACACACTAGCATCTCATGGGCTGCCCATGGTTACACTATTAAAATGTTTTGTGATCGCAGCAGGATCACAGTATAAATTAAGTCAATCACCTCATTTAAAATCCTTCCACAAAATTTATGATTTAACTGTGCAAAGTTAAGTTTTGTGGAACTACTGAAAATTGCTTGGTGAATGAAACAATAACATGGGAGATTAACACAACAAAATCATGGGAAAATAAACCATTGCAAATTCCAATCTTCACAGCAAGCCAGGCATTGCCAATCTGGCATCTGCAAAAAAATCTGTCTCAGGGATGCCACTGCCGAACGGATGGCATCATTTATTGCAATTGTCACAACATATCCACAGCACTTAAGAATTATGACTATTGTCCTGTGTTTCTGGTGGATCCTCCTGATCACACTCAAGACATACTTCGGTGTTGTTGCTGTCCACTTGTCTCTTTGGATTTTGTTTCGATTTGGTCTTTGCTGGCTTTGACACGATCTTCTGACATTGTTTTTTCTTTAATGCAGCATTCTCGGCTCTTTTCTTTGCCCCACTTACACGGTTTTCATGAGCCTGGCATAACTGGATGCATCACATTCTTGTTTTCTCAAGTGAAAGAAGTACTTTCTTTGATATTTGAAGAATGTGTTCCTCACAGGCATTTCATATTGCAATTTCTGCATTGTGGAAAGCAACACTCCCAAAGGAGGCTTTACACCTTTGTAACCACCACTGATGAAAGCTTGTTTTAGTGGTTCCAGTTTCAGGTAGTGTCCAGAACATTGTGAATTACACTGAGAACAAGCATCTTGTCCAAATGGTCGCGCAGGATCTGGAGATGGTAGTGGCAGGAAAGAGAGAGGTGGGCCCCTCAGGTACCAAGTAAGCTCTGCTTCTGGGGTCCTTGCTTACAACGAGGATGCATACAACTTTGCTTGTAACAGCATCACAAGTAAAAATGTACTTAGACGGAACATCTTTGATGTCTTTTCTGAAGATCTAAAATTTGATTAATCCTTTCATACATTTCTGGATGGTCTTTCTTAAAGTTTTATTTTACTTCGATGGATCCTTTCAGATACATTTTGACAAAAGTGTTCTCATTCTGATATACTTGACTGTCAGCTCCACGATACACACGGATTTTGGTGGAAGCACAAGGTGCACCATCAACTCGATTTACGTAAACATCAATTGCTGACGAAAGATTTTCTTTTAACTTGCTTTGATCCACTTTGCCACTATCCGAGATGCAGCTGCTGTTGAGAGTTGATGGGATAAACAGATTAGCATGAGCAAGTGCCAAACATCCATTCTGCAACTCAACGCAATTTCTGTAGCTGGCACCACTGTTCCTTGTTGTTACCATGGTGGCAGCAGTCTTAGTTTTCAGGTGATGAACTGTCAACCAGTACTGAGTTTCACAGTGCACGGGGCCTTCATCATGCTCTCCATCAACTCGGATGAACTCTACTTCTTTGAATTCACCGCTTTGGGAATTAAAAAATGCAGGTTTCAATTCTTCTTTTGTCGCCAACATCTGTCTGCTAAATGTTGAGATGCATTTTTGCCATGCAAGCCCCGAGCTTTGACAACACCAGCACATAACTCTGCAGTGCTTTCTGTATCAGGAAAACTGTAGTAAAAGGTTCAGATCCTTGAACACACAGCGTATCATGCTGCCTGTGTGTCACCATTGTATCCAACCGAAAGCCTGCTTGGTCATCTTTTCCTAAATTCAAGTCATTCGGAGCACCATAGAATGCGGCACTCCAGTGTTTGTCAGGATTGAATTTCATGTTGAAACCCTTATGAGCTCTCTTCTGTTGAACTTTGGCAAAGCCTTTGTATCTGGCGGCAGATTTTCTCCTTTTGTGTCTAGCAACGCAGAGTTGTACAACCATCCCATAAGAAATCTTCAACCGAAATTTTTCTTCAAGATGTTCCTTTACACGTTTAAGTGTGGGCTTCTTCTTTACTTTCCCATTCCCATCAAATGTAATAACACCAGTGTGACGCCATGCATCAGCACCTGGGCCGCATTCCTTCACAAAGTTTTCAATTTCTTTTCCAATACCTGGTACTTCAGACAAAAAACACAAAACCCTTTGCTTCGTCTTTGTTTCAAAAATCTTCTTTCCATGATTCCATATCTCCTGATCGCAACTATTCGACTTCGAGACAATATCTCCTTCGCCTTCATTGCTTTTAAGTAGCCTTTCCGAGAGCAAAAACGCTTCACGAGAACGTTCAGCAGTTCTCATATCTTCCTCACCTAAATTCAGGTTGAAAAGTTGGTCACGAAAATCAACAAGAAGTCGGTTAAGTGTGTGTTTCAGTCACATGGATGAACTTTGACTTCAGGGATACCAAAAATTCAAACCAGTTGAAGGAAAATAACTTAAGAATACTAAACAGTTGGTGGGGATCTTGCAACAAACCGTCTGTCGTTTTCTGTTGCTCATGAGCTTTACGATCACTCATTAATTGCTCATCATGCATTTTTGTGTCATCAGTATTTTTGATACAAACATCTTGATTTGAGATTGTCTCGCGACGCACCAAGCTGCACTGCAATGGCAGTACAAGAGACAAGTTGTTGTCACTCGTTTCTTTATTTTCATCAGTCGTTTGAACTTCTCGTTCAGATTTGCTTTCACTTAAATCACTTTCACTGTCAACTTGAAAGCCAAAAGATGAAAGAAGGGCTCTCTCTTTCAGACTGGCTATCTTTTCAATCCATTTCCTTATTGCCCTTGATTCATAAACAAGCAGTGTTGAGGTTTTCCTTAGGCTTTTGAATATCACTTATTCCATACACTTTTTTTGCCTTAGTGTTTGATAGTCCAGAAGCATCATCCAGAACCAATCATCGTATCTGATTGGGCAAGTTAAAGAAGTTCCTTTAGGTCTTCTATAGACAAGGTTTATCCATTGCTTTTTGCAAGAGTGCCTGAAATACTGGGTAATTAACTGTGTTCTGTTTCTAAGTATGTTCCCTTACTCCGATCTCCAACACCAATACACGCTAATGGCATTCGTAAAAGTTTTCTTGCTTCTGACGCCTTGTATCACAAAACATTTGCACTAAATATTTCAAAGCTGACTTCAGTTTCATAAAGCCACTTGAAATAACTTCACTAGTAACTTCACACAACCCTTCACAACGAGAGCAAGGTTGACTGTGCTCTTTTTTGCAAACAAATAACACAACATTTCGGTATTGTTTGAGAGATAAACCTTCAAAATTTGAAATAGCTATTGCTAATTTGATAAACCTTATCATTAAATAGATAAACCTTCAAAATTTGAAATAGCTAATAGCTATTTGAATAAAGCTGCTATTTGTAGGTCAAGCTGTCCCTTCTCTTTGAGTATTATTAATATTTCCCCATCATGAGCGTTGAGGTGGAAAAAACAAATCCTTAACACGACGAACGCCATGCTAGAAGTTAGTAGTTTTAAGTATTTCAATCCTGAGACATTTGGAAACTGTGCAGCAATGTTACATGGGCTTAGAGAACCATCATCCTCTGTCTCCACTTTAACAATTCCTTTGTTTACAGTAATACCAATTCTCACGTAACGCTAATGGGAAAATAATTTAAATATTTACAAACACATATTTTATATATCACAATATTCGACATATATTTTACAAATTATTTACATATATGTAAATATAAAAAACAAATGTTTAAAATATATATGGTTATGCTAATATTTCGCGTGCAATGCTGGTACAGTCAGATAGAATAGTATTAGTATAAACAAAAACTAATTAACAATAAACTTCAGGAAGATAACCATATACTTCAGAAAGATAACCAAAGTCTCCAAGAACGCTTAGAAAATTTGGTCAAGAATATGAGTGAAGCTCAAGAAGCTGAGGTGATTGCAGAGGGAAAAATTCTAGACCTGGAACAGAAGAACAGAAGTCTAGAAGATTACATCAAGGAACTAGGCCAAGATCTAGACTTTTGCAATAATGGGTATAAAAACCTTTCAGATATTGGTGAACGCCAATGGTGAAGAAAGCTGAGGTTAGAGCAAATGTGCAGAAAGCCTTGTGGTTTTCAAAAACATTTGGTTTGGAATTGAATTCCGTACATTTCAAGGATGACGTTGGTGCAAGTCACACATGTTCTTACTCGGACAAGACCAGAAAATCGTATAAAAATTTGAGTGAAGCTGATCAGCAGAAGGTCAAAAATGTGTTATTCATTCTTGATAAGTTTTGTGTTGGTGAGGAAGCTTAGCATGAGCTTTCAATGATTGATGGGAATGATGGGCTGCCTCGATCCTATTTGATCAAGCAGTGTAAGGATGACTTGAACAAGTTATGCCATATCACCACTACACCTGGTTCAGCACAAGGCGCGCAGCTGGATTTTCTACAGGAATTAAAATCAGTTGTTCAAAAATAGGTAAGTTATGTTATCAGCATAACAGTTAAATCCTGAAACTCTTAACATACATTTTATAATCTTTTTTTTATTTAGATTAATCAAAACAAACTGGATATTTTTGATCCAGAACTTAAACTTCATGTAAAGTTGTCAGGGGATGGAGCCAAGATGACCAGATTGACAAACTTTGTGGTGATTTCATTCTCAGTTCTGAACAATAAAAAAGATGTCATGTCATCGAAAGGTATGTGCCAATTTCAAAAATTACTGTCAATGTTTGTAATTGAAAAAAAAACCCTGTTTTGCAAGGTAAATGGAGACCTTGCTTTAATTATTGGAGCCCAAGTCAGTCGGGTCATTTGTTGTTGGCAAGCATATTTGTAAGTACAGTTTACATTGAACGAGAACCTATTTACAAATGATAAAATAGGTTTAGAACAACCCTGTAAATTTAAAAATGTAAAATCAATTGTTTAAGTTTGAAAATGTGCCTGATTATTTGTAACTGTTTATGCTAGGTAATCACACATTTGCCATTATTAAAGGGCAGGAATCATATGAATTGCTAGCAAAATCGTGTTCAAAGATTTTTAAGCAAGTTAAAGGTAGGTTACAGTCGCTTTTGCGCATGTGCGATAGGTTTGTTATGAGGAGCCTCCTCATAACAAGTTTCCAGTCCCATGGCGTAAATGAAAACACGTGCGGCCGTCTGAATCGTTCTCTGTTGTATTGCAAGGAGCGATGGCGCATCAAGTCCTGGCATAAAAATTGTTGCTTTGAGAGTTTCAAGATTAAACAATTAATATTGGATTCTGGAAACGCGGTAAATCGCGTCGTTTAAAGGTTTGATTATTCGCGTTCGGTAGCTTTTGCTCAGATGCTGTAGGTTTCGTCCGAGACTTCGAGTCGCACTATAGAATACTCACGAGTCACGAAATGCTCACAGGCTCTCTCATGCAACGTGGTAAGAAATATATTGTATTACTTTTACATAATAAGGAAATGTTAAGCTAGTTACGCTAGCTGAGTTCTACTAATAATATTCAGAATGTATTTAGAAGTTGACAAGTATGTTTAAAACATGAAACAGTGTAGAGAGGAACCTTGCATGCAATCACAATTTTGGCAGAGAACCAATTTTATCAAAACAAAATCACGATACTGTATATCACTCAATGAGTATATTGTGGATATGATCTATAACACAGCTAGCAATACACAGAGGATATTAAACGTTGCATGGCGCGAAGATATTATTTATTAGTGTACAAGGTGTGAAATAAATTATACATTTTATATGCGCCCTGTAGAATATGCAATTAAATTGTTGTATTCTCGATTCCAGACTCATATATCATGATGAGGATACATTAACTGGCAGCGAATGTGTTGTTGGCGAAGACACAGACGTGTATATAAACGTTCATAGCATGTATACAGGGTCTACGATGATATTAGATAACGCTTGTGTTATATTTCAATGTATGAAACTACTGCATGTAAGTTTCAGAATAAGTAAAATAATAAAATTATCCTGGTGCAAATACATGAAAATGTTGCCAGGATTTTTTTACATAATTGGGCGGTTTCGCACACGCGTATTTTGTTGTGATTCAGCAGAAGAGAAAATGAGCGACAATTGCTGTATCTCAAACATCAGGCTAAATTCTCGACCAAGCAACCAAATTCACATCTATGGCGTGCACCTAGACGAGAGCATTATATCGTGTCTATACGATATAATATCACGACGTCGACGAGAGCACATATTGTGCTTATATTGCATTATATTGAATCTGGAATTATAATATGTAGTAAAAAACTGTATACAGTATAACAGTTTGAAATCTATTCCAGGCTATTATGCTTGAAACACAAAATTAACACTTCCAGAGACATCAACGCCTAAGATACACCGACAATTTTAATACCGGATATTCAAACTCGCAATCTCGCTTCGCGAAACGTTGTTTGCGAAACGGATTGTAAAAGTTACTATACAGTTAATCGAATCGAGAATACGACCATTTAATTGCATATTCTACAGGGCGCATATGAAATGTATAATTTAATTCACACTTTGTACAAGCCGTTGAAGCTTGCACTCAATATCTATGTAAGCCATCGGATAAGCCCGTTTATTATATGGTTATGGCTTTATGGATGTTTCACCGTAAACTAAAACACTCGTATCTCCCATATTTTCACTAGTGAAGACATGAAAAAATATGTAACGCTTGAAAAACGCCTGTATTTTCCCCTGGCCTGGGATTTATATGTTCTCTGTTCGCTTGTTCCAACCTGAACGTGTTTTCGCCACTCGTAAATAATATCTTCGCGCCATGCACCGTGTAATATCCTCTATGTATTGCCAGCTATGTTATAGATCATATCCACAATATACTCATTGAGTGATATACAGTATCATGATTTTGTTTTGATAAAATTGGTTATCTGCCAAAATTGTGATGGCATGTAAGGTTCCACTCTTGTCAACTTCTGAATACATCCTAAATATTATTAGTAGAACTCAGCTAGCGTAACTAGCTTAACATTTCCTTATTATGTAAAAGTAATACAATATATTTCTTACCACATTGCATGAGAGAGCCTGTGAGCATTTCGTGACTCGTGAGTATTCTATAGTGCGACTCGAAGTCTCGAACGAAACCCACAGCATCTGAAGCAAAAGCTACCGAACGCGAATAATTAAACCTTCAGGCGACGCGATTTGTCGCGTTTCCAGAATCCAATATTAATTATTTGATCTTGAAACTCTCAAAGCGACAATTTTTAAGCCAGGACATGATGCGCCATCACTCCTTACAATACAACAGAGAATGATTCAGACGGCCGCGCGTGTTTTCATTTACGCCATGGGACTGGAAACTTGTTATGAGGAGGCTCCTCATAACAAACCTATCGCACATGCGCAGAAGCGACTGTAACCTACCTTTAACAATCTGATTAAAGAGAAAGAAATAACAGTCAATGGCATGAAAATACCAGTTGAAATATATATGGGAGGAGATTACAAGGTAACCATAGTGAAATTTAAAAACTTTAATCAAAGTAAATTATTAATATGCAGGCCTTAAAATATCAGGCAGAAAGCTGTCTGTCAAAATGTCCGGTGTGTTTCAGAATGGGTCGGACATTTTAAAAATTTATGGCCGATGGCCAAATGTTTATTTCCCGCGAAAATCAATTATTTTAAAATCGTACGGACGGTAAATGTTCAGCAGTATTGCATTGATCGTATACATTAGTTTCTCGATCGAAAATCAACATTTGCCAATACCAGAAGTAGGTCAATAGAAGAATAAATAAATGCTAAATTACGGTGTTTGATCAGTAATAATAAGAATGAATATCTTTAGCTAATGTAACACGGCCCTATGGGCTTAGTTCACTGTGCATACCACGTTCATCAACTTCTTAACGAGTTCATTTTAATTTAGTTCAATTATAGATTTAAAGTCCTTATGGTTTAATTATCTTCAGAATCTGAATCAGAGAATAAACTCAGACTTTCGGTTTCTTCTGATCTTTCTTCATCCATGTCTTTGTCTTCTTTGTCACCTCCATGGCTTTCTTTTTCTGCTACCTCATTGTCGCTTTCATCTGACGATATAGTCGAAAGCCTTCGGTGCGACTTGCGGGTTGTATATGATCGCTTTTGTTTCTCATCACGTGGGCGCCGTTGTTTTGCGGAATGCCATAATTCAATGGCGGGTAATGGATCATACTCCTCCCATGCCGGGCCTTCTTCCATGATGCGTAGAATATTTTCCAACCTTTGCAGGGAAAGAGAGCAACGGAAATTTGTTTTCGCGCGTTTTAACTTGGAAAACATTCTCTCGAGCTTGGCGTTAGATACCGGGATGGTAAATAACAATTCAATTAAGATAAGTGCATCTTTCCATCCTTTACTCCTTGGTGCAGAAAATATCTTACGCGATGTAATGAGATACGGTTGGCCAATCACTCCGATCGTTTCAACAGCAAAATCGACTATCCCATGCCATTGGATAAGCCCGTCTGGAACATTTGCTGAGAGGCCAGCAGACTTGAGCGGAACTTCGAACTTGTCATACACTGCAATAATGGCGTCATTAGCAAATTCGTTGTCGCCTTTCCAGCCCTCGCAATCAAGAATTTGTACAACGGCGTTGATTATCTCTTGGCCTTCGTCCTCTTGTTCAAGTCGGTCAGTCAAGCATTGTCGAATCTTTTCTGTGTACTCATTCTTTTTGCCTTCAATGAAGACCTTCTGTCTTTCGAATAATAAGAGTTCGACATTCTGATAGAAAAACTGACCATTCACTACCTTGATTTTTGAGAGAAAGTTTCTAACGTTTGGTAATTTTTCAAATGCCTTTTTTTCAAATTGTACCAAGCAGTCTTTCGCTTTTTTCAATGCTCTCACACTTTGCACTGGATCAATTGTCTCCTTCTGGAATGTCAATGATAAAATTGACGGTATGGTTAATATATCAATGAACAAGGCAAGTAATAATGGCATTCTGGTGCTCTTCCAACGTCTAAGATAACCTTTCATCTTGGCTTTATCTTTCCCTGTTATGCTTTCATGTTCTGTCATGGTTTCAAGGTGCTGAATGTAAATACCCCACTTGTCTAGACACATCTTCATTGCAGCCAACTTGTGAGAAATCCATCTCGACCCCGATGATTTTTTCGGCTTTACGCCTCCTTCGTCAAACTCCATGGATTGTTAGTAAAGATCGTGGAGTTCCTCAAGTTGACGAAGTTTTTTTGGTGCTTTCTTATAAAGGAAATACATCTTTAACAGCATATCATCAACCTCCTGAAACTCTGTGGTCTTTAATGCATCGCTCAGTGCTAACTCGAGCCGATGAGCGATGCACCAAATAAACACCATCCATGGCAATTCCTCTCGAAGGCGGGTTTTAATGCTGTTGTTACATCCACGGTTAACACTTGCCCCATCCGATGTGAAACCAACCAACTTTTTGTGATATGGTAAAATACCAACCGATGATAATGAAGATGAAATAGACTCTTTGATGTCATTAAAGCTTTCTTTGATAGCGTCGGTTATTCCGTCTGCACTACCATATTTTGCCTGGAATAAAACATCCTTTATAAAACTTACTAAATAATGTTTGTTTCGAAAGAAAAAAAATGATGAAAAGTTGTAATTATTTGAAAATATACCTGCTTGACACTTAGGAATGAAAGTTTTACTTCAACAGAATTGGATCCAACAGGTTGTGGATTAAAATGAAGACAGTAGATTACCTATTGTAAATAAGTTATTTATAATTAAAACAACGTACATTACAGCGTGCGTGCCACATGGTTTTAACAAGGAGTTTTAAATGTCTGCTGGAAAAGAGGTAAATAATGGACAATTTTAGATTCAATGTTCGATATTTTTGTTTGTGCAATGTTTTGACAGAAAAGCGATCCCTCGCATCGCAAGGATTTCAACGATGGCGGCAAAACGATCCCTTATATATTGTAAGAATTTCAACAATGGGATAAATACTGGCAGAGCATAATCACATTTAAAGACGAAAAGCAGTAAATTCGTAAAAGTAGTAAAATGAATAATGAACTTGGAAATTTCACACGAACGAATCTTCGCACCGCGTGTTGAAAAGGAAACAAACAAAAAAAGGATATATTATTTACCTCGTTTTCTACAGTTGTGGTATCCATGGATCCATCGCATAATACGCTGTAAAATTTAGCTTTTGCTAAATCGGCATTTAGTTGGTGTTTAAGCTCTTGCCCCATAAAGTCTATGAAAGTACCCACCGATGGATCCGTAAGATATTTCGTACCAACATCAACTCCATGTTTACTTTCCAGTTTCAATATGTTCTTGCATTTACTGATGGGTAGCTCTTGCTTGACCACGAAATATGTTGTCTCGAACTTGGTTTTAGTTTTAGTTAACGTAGATGGATCCATTTTATTGTGAATTTGCAATCTAGACACAATAGCAGTATTTGCTTTGTCACAGGATTTTGCAATTTTGTTTGCACGCTCTTCAATTTCTATTCCATTGGCTTTCAAAAAATTACCATAAGCCACGGTGTGGGGATGTTGTGGATCACCATTGCTATTCTTTGCGTGATCTTTTACGGCTGAAACTCTGTAATTTGTTGAACCTTTGATAAATATGTCTGAGTAATTGGGCAAGTCCTTGATTTTGTCTTCAAACATGATACAAAATTTACATCTAAGATTCCTTGCCTTTCCTGTGGCATCAACGTCATATGTTAACCATTCCGCTGCCGAATATTCCGACAAATCGGACTTCCATTTCTCTACGGTAGACGCTGTGACTGTTCTGACTTCGTTTGAGCTTGAAGCACCAATATTCCGACGCTGTTTGGGGTTTCTCTTTACTTTTGTTAAAGAAGTGGATGAAGTTGCTGCCGGAGCGACTGTACAGGGCTCGCTTGATTTGCCAAACATGGAAGTTATAGTTCTCTGCACTTTTTTGGGAGGCTCAGATGTTGACAGCGACTGAGGTTCAGAACACTTCCTGCAAAGACTTACTCTTTTGGCTTCTTCATCGTAACCTTTAGTGCTAGGATTAGCTGGCGAGGAACAAACGTTACAAACTACATTTTCACAGGACACGCAATTATACTTTGTATTCCTTTCTTTGCAAAAGGAGCACAGCGGTTTATCGACATTGGAGCTCATTTCTCACTATAAAAACTACATATCTTTCGAAAATTGTGTTTCCTCAAAGTTTAAAAATCGCTTTTTAAAAATCGAGTTAACTCGCGACAAAGGTAACAAGAAGATACTGTATGTTTTTAAAGGCCAGGAAGCCAATTCACTGTTGTTTGTTTCACTTCAAAGATGCCGCCACTGCGGTCAAAACACAATTAGAAGAAAATTGTTGTTGTTTTGACTCCTTGAATTTCACTGATATAAACGCGACGTAAATTCTGGTTTATATCACTATATCACTGAAACTATGACACCACTAAGGGCAAATTAATTGCTTGGCCGTGATTAAAACTTTATTTTACGCAGGAAATTTACGCCAATAAAGTTTTGTCGGACATCAATACGTTTGGGTCGGACAAACGCAAATCCTCAATTTTGCTTTCGTCGGACAGAATGTCCGAAGCTTTTCTAATTACGTCGGACAATTTAACGAATGGGTCTGACAAATGTCTGTGACCGACCGATATTTTAAGGCCTGAATATGGCATTATGGTGGATTTGATAGTGATAAAATGTGCACATAAGGTTAATTGAGGTTCATGTATATGAAGTAATATTGTTTTCTTATTATTTTTATTGTGTATATAGTTTCTCCTGCTTATTCTGGGTATGAAATCTGCAACATCAGATTATGCCTGTATCTGGTGCATTATTCATAAGTTGCAAAGGTAAGACTAACCTGATAATGTCATAGCAACACTGACAGAAATGCTGATAACATTACATGTAAATAATAAATCCAGTAATTAATGCAGTATTAATTGTTTATAGCTATAGGTCATTACAAAATGGCACAAAACTTGGTACAATTATAGAATACCTAGCCACACGGGATTAGGGTTGGTGTTAGGGTTTGGGTCAGAGTTAGGGTTAGGGTTTTGAACTGGCCAGGTATTCTATAATTGCTCCTTTACATGTAAATAATAAATCCAGTAATTAATGCAGTATTAATTGTTTTTAGCTATTGCAGTATTAATTGTGTTTAGGTCATTACAAAATGGCACAAAACTTGGTACAATTATAGAATATTTGGCCACGCAGGATTAGAGTTGGTGTTAGGGTTAAAGTTAGGGTTTTGAACTGGCCAGGTATTCTATAATTGCTCCCAAATGTTATCACCGCACAATGTTTTGCTGTAGCTAACTACATGCTTTGCGAACAACAGTTATACAGATTTTCTCAGTTGGAAATTTCTTCGCTTTCACTAACTGGCCATCTTTCTTCACATACTTATCTGATGACCACGACAATATGGGCCTTGCCTTCAATGGGAAGTCTACAGCAAGTCCTTCTCCATGTTGGTTAAGAAAATACCACCAGTCCTCTGGCAAGTATTTCAGTCTGGCCAGATCATTTTGTTCGAATAGGTAGTTTCCTTGATGTTCTGAAGCTTTTCCTTTTCCACAAGTCACAAATCGCCATATATCCAGCTCTATGTTTTCATAGGTAGGGGATGAACTTGGACTTTTTAAACCTTTCAATACCCCAACACAAAAATTTCTGCATGCCTCTTCCAGTCGATGGTCCACAATAGGTGGTTTATCATAGTTTCTACAGGATTAAAGACAATAAGAATTTAGAACACGTTTGAAAGAAGCTGATCAGCATAGCAAGAGGTTTAAAATTTATTGCGATTTTTGGCAAAATATTTCATTACGCACCAAGGTTCCCAAGATACCGAATCAAGCGGCCAACCACACCATTTTATCAAGTATTCATGGTCCTGCGTAAAAAGTAAGAGAAGTGAACTTAAGGGGAGGGTCTACGTAAAAAATTTAAGATTTTTGAAAATTTCTTTTTTTTGACTTCATAAATGCCTTACCCCTTGTCCTAGGTTGGGAAAAAGGTTTTAGCTTGATTTGGACTTTTTCAGCAGTTTAGGAAGGGTTCTTATAGAAGATTCTACAAAATCACCTTCCGTTGCTATGGCAACGAAATCAAATTTTCTTAAATTTCTGATGTTTTTTGGGGGAAATATGAATAAAACATTCAAAATTTCTAACATAAAACATAGAGAGGCCTGTTGTTCCTCTGTTCAGCGGTATTTCATCTGAAGGAAAGGCTTCATTGGATTGTGGGACCGTACCACAGTAGAAGTCATGCTTTCAAATTTCAAATGTAGAAAACCTTTCTATTTAACAAAATTTTGTTGTTCGCTCAACCAATAAATGATGGAAAAATCGCAGGAAAACGAAAGAGAATTGTTTATCAGTAGTTGAAGAAAAGATAAAAAGATATCGCTTTTTGGTGTTTAAAAAGGATCATGTGAAGACGCATAAATTTTCCAAAACCAGAACGAAAATGTCAGCCATATTGATGTACAATCATCAAGGGAAAATGGTCATTATTCTTTTAAAACTGTACCACTGAACGCATCAAGAAGAAAATTAGCCCCCAATGAAGCCCAGAGTATACCAAATGAAACTAAAGATGTCAATTCAGCAATACAGGAGTGCAGATTTGTTTACATGCAACGAATTTCATATGTTTTGACATTTTATCTGTATAAAAGATGGTAAGCTTCTTGCCTATTTCTTTCTGAATATTTTAAATCGTTTTATTTTTTCCTAGTTCATATTTTAGTAACTTACATTCTGTATATTTAGTGTGAAATGTATGATATTATTTACATGGGTACACAATGCATGCTCAACAGCACAAATAACACAATCCATGTTGTTCGACATTTGTGTTTGACTTTATACTTTGTTATTGTTTAGGCCACTTGAATGTTTTAAAAGAAAATCAGGGATTTTCATTGTGTAGCTCCTGCGAAAATATTAACATGACTATATCTGGCAAGAGATCTATACAAAGTGTGTACCCAACAATGTAAATTGGTAATTTGTTGACATCGCGGTAAGACCTGGGTGCGGTTGTTTGGGAGTTGCTGCGCTTTCAAATAATATGACGATATCATGTTTTTGACAAAATATACCTGTTATAAGTAATTAGCTACTATATGGCAATCTTAGAGGATGGGTGTGATGGGAAAATGCTACTTATTGCTCAAAATGTCTGTAAGACAGTTCTAGAGAAGAATCTGGAAAGGAAACGAAAAACGTCAAACACTGCCGATGCCACATGTTTGAAGAGAAGAAGCTCAAAGAGAAGCTAAGACACCACATATGAGTCTGGTTCCTCCTAGGGAACTTTGTGACACATAGATTTTAGGTTTCCTTAGAAATATCTCCTTGTTTACTGTCAGTTCTAGTAAAGCTAACTTTACAGCTCAATTTCTCAAGTTCAGCCATTTTATGCTTTGAGAAAGGATATCTCGGGAAGGATTTAACCACCAAATTTTGTCACCAAATTTTCAGGATATGTGTGTCTCATTGCATATTTGGGGATGAATTGAGGATTTTTCATATTCCATCTTTAGCAGCAGATATTGTTAAAAAACCCCATCATAGTTTGTAGGGCTTTTTCAGAAGGCCACAAGTGCCTAAATTTTTGAAATATTAAAAATTTCTCAATTCATCCCCAAGAATACTTTATTATATGTTAAATATCAAAAAACATATTGTTTTGAACTTATCTGTAACAAGATATTTTTTCTCAACTGAAGCCTATTAAAAAACAGCATGTTGCCTCTAGCAACGCATTTTTGCCACTCCAAATATATTTTTTTAGAATCTTCATTTTATTAGCTTTCAGTAGATATATAGTTTGCTATAGGTATTTTGCAAAGTGTTTCCATAATAGCCTGTAGATTGTACCCACATAATTTAAGGTAGACCCGTACACAACATATGGCAACATCGCATGTAAACAATCTAGTATATATACTGTCATTGACAAAATTTACATAGCGAATCCGACGTCTTGTAATGATCCTTTCTACTTCGTAAAATTTCCCTTTCTTTAATTTACGAGCTGTATCAAACAGCACAGTAGATGAAAATTGGTTTACTGTTTGTAATCCACAGGTAGAGCACACTTCTGACTTAGATTTGCCGCCATATTTCTTCAAACACACACACGTTGTCGTTGTGTAGGACGCTAAAGGATACTAAATTATTCAAAAAGGGTAACCCGAGACACCAAGGGAATTTTATGCAAAACTGCTGGTTATGTGCCGCGGGCTTAAATGTCCGCGATTTCTGGCCATGATATTAAAACATACCTTTTCTTCTTCCAAAGAAGTCATTTTGCGAATTTGCAACGACGTGAACCACAGATCTATATAGGCTGATAACATGCTTGTTCCCATGCTTTTGTGTGTGATGTAAACTATTCAAAATTTCCCAGCCATGGGCTGCCATGAAAGGTCAAATGTCCATGCCCCAGGGAGATCTGTGTCATCAAAATCCTTCCCATCGGGCAATCAGAGTTGGTCAAATCGCCACCCCATGCCCGCTTCCTGCCCCGTGGGTTTAAAATTGATAGGTGGATTATTCAATCAAAGGCAAACATGGAAAGCATTGTAGTTCTTCCAGAACCTAATACACTAATTCAGGGCACTCGAATTAAGCAATTTGGATTGCTCTCGCAGACCACCAACCCGGCATGTTGCCACCAAGCAATACATTGCAGATATTTTGAGACATATAATACTAATAATAGTGGGTTTTATTACACATTCAATAGCAAGATTGCTCAATTACAATGTGTTTACAAGGATTAAAATTATTTAGCTATGTATAATAGCAAAATTGTCTATAAGTTACTTTTACATCCCTTAAAATAATTTACATCAAATAATCTAGATGTATTTAAGTCTATATATGAACAGTTATATTAATATATATAAGATCTTGATAGTGTGATGCTACTTTGAGTGTAAGCCACACTGGGCAGGCCTTTGCCTGGCCACAGCAGGATTCAAACCAGCAACCTTTAAAATACTAGCCCCAATGCTCTACCAACTGAGCTACATGGTCAGGACGGTTCGATAAGTGATATTTTGAAACAGAGTCTAGTTCCTTCGATACCTAATACTCTAATTATATAATATATGATATACTAATGGTGATGTTGTACTCAGGCATTGAAGGAACTAGACTCTGTTCCGAAATATCACTTATCGAACTTTCCTGACCGTGTAGCTCAGTTGGTAGAGCATTGGGGCTAGTATTCCAAAGGTCGCTGGTTCGAATCTCGCTGTGGCCAGGCAAATTTTTCAGCCTGCCCAGTGTGGCTTACACTCGGAGTAGCATCACAATATCATATCATATTTACCCGAGTACAACATCACCATTAGTATATTATATTATATAATATATAAGATCTATTTATCCAATTTAAAAATATACTCATTAATAGCATGAACTAAAGGACTGTTTTTGAATCTTTCAGCAGTGCAAAAGAAGTTATATATTTTATTACCATTTGCCCTGGTTTTTCTTTCTCTTATATCTTATTTCTTTGGCAATAGACCATGAAAAGTTTTTGAGATGGTTCAAGCATATCCTCAATTAGGGAGGCAGATAACATATTCCTGCATACTTCTAAGGATACCAAGTTGCTTTGTACTAATAGCGATTCATAGTCACCATGACCTGGATAAATTATTGGAAGGGCTTTTTTGAATTCTTTCAATGTTTTTCTTCTGCATTTGTGTTAATCCACCGCTCCAAACTTGCGATCCATACTCGAGAACAGAACAAATTACCAAACAATAGAAAGCTAGTAAGTCACCTTTTGGTGTGCCATAACTTCTTAAAATCTTCAATAGATAAAGACGTTTTTGCAACTTTTTTTATAATGTACTCAGTGTTGGTACTCCATTTCAGGTTGTCGTCTAACCATAAACCTAACAGTTTATACGACTTTTTCTTGTATACGAATTTGTCTTGTGCGAATTTGTCTTGTCTATACGAATTTGTCTTGTGCAAATTGCACTACACTGTTTACATTTTGTTGGGTGTTACCAATTGAACTACCAGATGAATGTTGAGACAATAAACACAAACATGTCGAGCGCAACCGAAGACCCACCGTGGGAAGTCAAACAACAATGTGAGTTAATAAACGCCATCTTTGGACAATGTGGTATCATCAATGAACATTACTGTATCTTGATCTTCAGATGCCTCACATATTGGTTCCTGATCATTAGGTGAATTAACTCATGTTAGACCATTAACTCCTTACTTCTGGAAAATCACTAGTAAGGTTGGTGAAGAAATCGTTCATGTGATTGTGTAGTTCGAACACGTCATTCAATCCAACAAAGAGTCTCGATTGAGCGACACAGTGGAAATAAATGTGATTCACCTGAGCATGCAGAGCGGTGGAAAGGGGAGTAAACGAAGCAAGGTGAATCTGGGGAAACATTTGAAAAAGAAGTCAATTATTCATATTTAGAACAATGACAATTTATGTTTGGCGCGAGCCCCTGTCGTTGCCAAAGCCAGGTTGGATAACGATTCACAGTACAAGTACATGGCGGATCACCGAAAACTCATGCAAACGCGTTTGGCGCCGGAACTCCACCAAAACGCTGCTGTACCTTTTGGGATGTGCCAGATTGATCAGGCCAGTTTCAGGCGTACCTGACCAAATACCAAATCAGTATTGTGTCGAAAGAATATTGCGGTAAAATTATCTACGCGGGTCCTGAGAAAGACAAGAAGATTATTTGTACATGCACAACAATCACTATGACGTCATTACCAAATGCCTGGATTTTTCGCTAGCATTTACTATTGTCACACATGTAAAAAGGCTTACAACCATCAAGAAGAGCATTGGTGCCCGAATGCGCGCAAGTGTTGTCGATTTCCGACCAAGTGCCCTGAAGTGTCCTGGCTAACGTGTCAAGAATGCCTTCGATTGTTCAAGAGCCAGCAGTGTTTTGAACAACATAAACGCGCTAATCAGGTGTACAAAATGTCATATGTCAACTAAATGTCAACTAAAGAGTTTAATCAGGTGTACAAAATGTCAGAAGAGCGTTCGATGTTGTCAACAAGTGCTCGAAGGATCCTGGTCGAAGAATCCTGGTCGAAGAATCCTGGTCGAAGAATCCATGAAAGAACTATTGTTCTTCGATTTTGAGTGCAAGCAAGAACTAAGCAAAGGTCACTTTCCTCATCTCTTCAACAGGAAAGAAAACGATAATTACGTGGGTCCCATTCCGCCATTGCCGTACTACAATCCCAACCGAATGAATCCAAAAGATAAAGCATTTTTGGCATGGCATGCATCTAAGAAAGAGAGCAATAATGTATTCAATTTCCAACAAGAAATCCTTGCATACTGTCGTTCCAACGTAGATATTCTCCGCCGGTGTTGTCTAGAATTTTGCGACCTGTTTTACGTTACCGACATCAATCTGTTTACAAGCCTCACCATCGCCTCGCCCTGCAATCTTGTGTATCGCACCAATTACCTTCCCAAAGATATGATTTGCCATCATTTCACCCATGGGATATAACTCCAAGAAGAGACAGTCCTTGTTTGTGCACTAATGGTTGTTGTACAAAGCCAAGAAGCATCTATATCCAGCATGCACAGGACGGCGGCGAGAAACGCGCCGACCCGTATTTCCTCGACGGTTACCATGAAGAAACCCATACGGCGCATGAAGTACACGGGTGTTTCTGGCACGGATGCCCGAGATGGTACGCCCGTGATAGCACCAATTTGGTCAGCGGCAAAACCTTGCAGGAACTTCACTGTTCCACCGTGTAAAAGATTGAGTACTTGAAACGTCAGGGTTACAATATCGTCAAAGTGTGGGAATGCGACGTTAATCGGGAATTGAATCAGGACAAAGACATGAAGAGTTATTTCGATAATCTCGAAGTGATTTGCACGATGGTGTTCTTACGGGCAGAATGCGGCATGACGGGGCAAATGTCGGTGGATATCCCCTTCAGAATTACGCAAAATACCCGAACAAAAGAAATTCAAACTCAATGTCACATTACAGTCACAGCAAAATAGAAGCATGACACAACAACTTCCTGTTAAATTACCTATCAGAATGCTATATCTTATTCGTGAGAATTCTGATTGGTCAATAAACAGAAAGTTTTGAACATTGTAATAAACTTTTCTAAAATTATTGAGGAATTGATCAAAGGAACTTCTAAATTTGAGCAAATGAATTGGTCGGATATTTTTGGAACACTTATATTGCTGCGACTGTAAACTGTGTCATACAAAGCAAGTTAACCAAGGATAGTATTTTTTTCTTTGGGAAACATACACTATTGCAAACAAATTAATTCATGGTTTTCACATATTGGTACTCATCAATTAATACAGCAATGTAGTAGGAATGGAAAAGCACCATCCTCCTACAAATGTTTAATCATTCAAGGAGTGTCCTCTTTCTTTGTTTCATCACTACCCTCGCTACAAGTTAGTGTCTCCTCTTCTTCGTACGCTAAAGGTCTGAAATAAAAATATAAAAATGTCAGTAACACTGAACATTAAGCATTTGCAATTGAAGTAGTAAAGTATGATAGGCATGTGAGGGGAATTTCCAAACAGGTAGCCATTTGTTTTACAAAAGGGTGGGAAATTGGTCAACTGATTTTTTCAAGTCAAATGGCTGGGTGTTCATGTATGTCCAGGGACATATGAGGCTTTGGATAGTGCTTTGTCCTTACCATGCATATGGCAGGCTTCTAAACCAGGAATCCTAGACATAACTAATTTATCCTATTATTCCTAACATGTAACTTTGTTTTATTGCCAATGACCCACAGTTTGAAGGTATTTGAATATTTGATACAGTGATACATCATCACATTATATGGACATCCCTATATAGTATGATACATATATTGATAAAAACAGTTGATTTGTGAGAAGATTGAATTTGCCTTCTGACTCTCGCTGTTTCAGATTGGATACAAAAGAAGTTGTCACATTGGCAGCTTTGGACGATAGTATATATTTCCTATTCCAAAATTGTGTCCATATATTATTTGTCCTGAAATTTATAACTGTTTTATGTCGGACAAACATGTGCGGTTTCATATTTCAAAGCCATAAATATGACACATGAAAAGGTTAACATATAAAAAAGCCTCAATTATTTTATACTGATTTTACACACCATGAGAGCGAAGACGTTAGTAAACCCTAGGGTAAACGTTCGGGCGACAATCGACGTTTAGTTGTTGTATAGGTGACAGATAAAAAAATAAAAAATACAACCGGCAAATTCGCGTCTTGAGAGTATAGAACTTTTCAAAAACATTGCTGCAAAGAAATAGAAGACATATTCACTTACTTGGTGATGGTATTAATATGTGGCTTCACTTCCGAGCCATGAAATTGTAGCCTCAACTGATGTCTCGACCGTCTCATGAATATTACTAGTCTGCGTGAGCAATTGGCTGAATGAAAAGACGCAAAAATATCAGGAAACATTATACTTCGTTACCATATGAAATTGGCAACTTTCATGTATTGTTAATTAATGAAGTTCTTACCACAAAGCCCGTTTTGTCCCTTTTGGGGCTTCTGTAGCGTCAAAGGAATGTAACAATATTTGTGCGCAACATCCGCATCTGTTTTCAGAGCGATTCTCTTCAACATCATTTTGCAGCTATTTTTACTTTATAATAAGCCAAATAGTGGAGCAATTTGAATAACATGTCATCACATGTCATCTGCACTACAGCAAATGCATTTGTTGATTGCCACATCTGGGACATTTTTCCTATGAATGGTTCAAGCTTTAATAGAACAAAGTAGGATTTCACTTTCATAAAACACAATTCTTAATTAAAGGCAACGGCTATACTCTGGGAATCTACAAGGGGAATATATGTCATTTTCTTCAAATTGTGTATTTTCAGACACTCATGATTCCTGACAAGGTAGAACAAACAACTTACTGAGCATACTTGTGGAATAAACAGTTACTAAGAATCTGCCTACAGTAAAATGAGAACTCTTGCTTGTTTCCATGTAGTTAAACCCTGCCTCTGAAATTCTGACCATGAGTGGAAAATATCCATTTGTCGCCAATTTCCAAATAGCATTTCTTCGCAAGTTTGCACTCGATTATGCTGTTATATTGTTGCATACAATTTTGTTGAGAAACGTCTTATTTTCCATGAAGAAATCAACAAGAGACTTTAAAAAATTATCTCAAAATACATGTTTTCATTGTTCGAAGAAAAAAAGATTAAGTTCAATAAATGTGCCCGCGCTATTTTAGACAGCGACAACAAAATGCCCAGCTGTTCGAAAGCGTAGTAAATCAGTTTTAAACTGTTTTTATTAGCATAATGTTGTAATTTTGCAATTAGACTACTAGATTTGATGATGTTTTTTGAAACTGAATCAATGTGTTCTTTCCACGTCAGCCCTTCATCGATTATTAAACCGAGGAACCTTACAGAAGATACTTGTTTAATGATATCGTTGTTTATTCTTAAAGATATTTGTTGGTTCTGTGATTTGTTTTTTCCTTTAAAAAGTAAAATTTTTGTTTTGGATGCATTAATGGATAATTTATTTGCACTGAGCCATTTTACTATTTTGTCTAATTCAGTTTGCATAGTTTTTGACAAGTTTTTTTATGCATGTGTTAGAATGAAAAGCTTTTGTATCATCAGCATAAAGAACAAAAGAAAGAATTTTAGTACATTTTTCAATATAATTAATGCATAATAAAAATAGCAGGGCACCAAGAATTGATCCTTGGGGCATGCCTGTTGTTATTTTCATTTATTCTTATTTATGTTGTTTGAATTTTACGATTTCACTTCTTTTACGTAAATAATTCTTAAACCATTGAAGACAGATTCCTCTTATTCCATAATGTTCAAGTTTTATTGTTCACTGTGTCAAAGGCCTTAAAGAGATCAAGAAAAATACCCAATGTATATTTTCTCTCGTCTAAAGCTTTTGATATCGTATCGGTTAATTCTAGAATAGCATCTTCAGTTGATCTAATTTTTTCGAAACCCAAGTTGATGCTTTGACAATATATTGTACTTTTCTATATAGTTACTAATACGCTTATACATTAGTTTTTCAAGTAATTTTGAGAAATTTGTCAAAACCGATGTTGGTCTGTAGTTTTCAAAAAGACTAGTTTCGTTTCCTTTAAAAATTGGAGTAACTGGAGATATCTTCAAAAATTTTGGAATTATTCCAGTAGAAAAGCTAAGGTTATATAAATGTAGGTCAGGGGCTTGACCATTTCATTGGCTATTGATTTTATAATTTTGGCACTTATTTCATCATAACCTGCACTTTTGTTTTTTTAAATTAATAATTTCTGTAAGTAATTCTTTTTCAGTAAACTGGTTCAATGAAGATGCTTTCTGCATAATTACCTTTTAGGTAGTTTCTATATGAAGTGCCATTATCATTAGGAATTTTTTTAGCAAGTTGTGGACACCCCTCGACAAAGTACTTGTTAAATTCATTAGCAATGTTAACTGGATCTGTGTCGTACTAGAATTTTTATGACTGAAATTATCAGGAAGTTTTTCATTGTTCTTTTTTCTATTCAAGACTGTATTGATAGTTTGCCAAGTCATCTTTATATTGTTTTTGTATTTGGAAGATTGATTTTTGTAATATTTTTTTTTCATAATTTTAATTAAATGGTTCAGTTTGTTTTTATACTTTTTGTAGTTTGTTTCAATTCTAGATGATGGTTTTTTCAAAATTTTTTTATAAAGTTGATTTTTCTTTGATATTGACTTCAGAATTCCACTAGTTAACTGGGGGACTCTTAGCATGATTAACTGATCTATCATTTTTTGGATTTGCCTTTACTAAAGGAAAACTTTTATTAATTACTACTTGTAGATTATTGTGAAAAATGCTGTAGGATTCACAGGGGTCATGTGTTTGAAAAGTATTTGACCAAGATGTATTTTTTAAAATAAGATAGAAAGGCTGCAAGGCTTTTTTTGTTAACAGTCATTTTATATCTGTTTATTCCAGAGTCAAACTGGGCGAGATCATTGGTAAAAATATTGTCAATCAGAGTTGCAGTATGCTGCATGATTGTAGAAGGCCTAGTTATCAGTGGGAAAAATGAAGAGGTAAATAATTGCTTGCAAAATCTGCTGGAATAATCAGAGTTCTCAGTCTTTAATAGATCAATATTAAAGTCTCCTATTAAGTAAGTTATTTTATTTGATTTGTCAACTTTAGTGAGTATTTCATTGAATTTGTTTTCAAACATATCAAAGTTGCCACTTGGTGGTCTATACACTGTACCGATGATAATATTTTTACTGCTAGTTGATGTGATTTCAATGAATAGTGTTTCAATTATTCCATCCTCAATAATATCAAGGTCAGGACATTGTTTGAAGTTAAAATTATTTGAAACATAAATCCTAATCCTCCTCCTCTTCTGTTTATTCTGTTTGAGAAAACAAAATAGTAATCGGTTAAGCCAAAACTTACTATGCTTTTATGTTCATTGAGCCAGGTCTCAGTGAGACTGATAATAGATAAACATTGCTTTAGAGTGTCTAGAAGATTTTTGAAAGTGTCAAACTTATTTGCCAAGCTTCGTATATTAAGATTTGTTATAGACATCTTTGTCATCAAATCACTTGGTAGATAATAATTGCAATCTTGACATTTAAATTTTCCGATAAAAAGTATTCAGTTTTTGAGTTTATGTGAGTAGAAGAGCTCAAAGAGTTAAATTTAAGTCATCTTAGTCTATCCATATCCTCGTCTTTTGAAAATTGAGTGAAATCACCAAAAATAAATTTGAATTCATCACCACCAATTAGGTGAAAAGGAAGTAAGTTAAACACATGTCGCAAGTATCTATTTCCGTTTGTTGACATTTGAGAGGTGATTTCAAACACGTAGCGCGAGCATGAAAACATCCTCCGCATGTGACGCATGAAATGTTTGATGATTTTTCCCTATTTCCAAGTAACAGGAAGAACAAGTTTTCTTACCTAAAGTTAAAATGGTCATATCTAAGTTATTGAATTAAAAAAGTTTGACTACACTATATTAATTAAATCGAATATTATTTATAAAAAGCTTGTCTTGGACTAACCGTACTTGATGACCCTGAGCTTTGGCCTTCCGCATCTTGGGATATAGAGTCTGCCCAATTTTCTCTATCTCCTCTGGAAATTGCTCAGAGATCCCAATCTTTGTTCCTTTCAACTTTTTCGCATTTCTTCTGACAAGCTCACGGTTCTGATAGAAGTTGAATTTCACAACAATCGCTCGAGGCTTGTGTTGCGTGTCCCGTTTCGGGCTAACTCTGTGACTCCGGTCGATTTTGGTTTTATTCCTTGCATCAGGAATTTCTAATTTTTCCTCCAGTAACTGAAATATTTTATCTGTTGTATTTTCTCTAGCTTCTTCTACATTGTGGAAGAATAGATTATCTCGCATAGAGCGAGCTTTTAAATCTACAATGCTGTCATGCAGGCGTCGATTTTCATCTTCTAGACAATCAATTCTCATTCTATTCTCGATGTCAGATTTCTTTGATCTTTCTACTTCTTCTTTTAAGTCCTTAACTTCTGCGTGCGCAAATTCAATAGAGGACTTCAAACATACAGAAAACTATTGCCAAAAATGACAAAGTTATTGAAATACTATTTTTGAAGACCATAGAGAAATTGTCGAATGATTCATCTATCATGAATGAGGTACCATACTGTTATATTGCCAAGTCATTTAAGGCAATAGAACCTGCAATGATATAAAACACATAGTTTTCGTCCAAATTTATAATTTCATCTTTCCAATATTTTCATAGGTATTGCATTCACATTGCAGAGATGATCTCTTGGCTGATTATTGTGATGGAACAGCATACAAGGAACACTCTTTATTTTCTACTGATTCGACAGCTTTGCGAATTAAGTTGTATTACAATGAAGTGCAGATTGTAAATCCACTAGTTAGCAAAACTGGAAAACAAACTTGGTAAAGAACATAACTTTGTTTGTTGTTATACCTTTTTGAAATAAAATCCAATTATAGTGTTTTTTATTTAGGTGTTAATATCTATATTTTATGGTATACCTCATGGTTTTTTTAAATTTTGTAGGGCTGTTTTACTTCACCTTAGGAAATATTTCCCTAAGTACCAGTCCCAGCTGAAAGTTATCCAGTTATTGGCTGTTACAAAGCAACCTGTCATTAGGAAATATGGGATAAACAGTATGTTGGAAGCATTCATGAATGAACTTAGTAGTCTTGGGCAGGTGCAGTATGTTGTACTGATGTGACAATGTTCATGTGTAGAACAGGGGCGGATCTAGGATTTTTCGTACGTTAGTCAAAACTTCTATGATGTCATTGATGACGTAACACGTGACGTCATTAATTACATCATATACATTTTTCCTAAAAGTATGCGTTATTGCATAAAACTAAAGATGCTTAAAATGTAATTAGACAACGTCCAGCATGTAATAGACTGTTTCGCCCTATATGAGGGCTGATCAGCATGCCTAGGAAACACATTTGAACTGTCATCCAACATGGACAGCCCTTACAGAGGACAGACCTGCTCTATATCATAAGCTTGTCCTTTACAATCATCAACAGGTAAATTCAGTTCCCGCAAATGGTTTAATCCTCGCTTAATTCCCATTTGCAATCGAGAAAAGCAAGAAACTCTTTCCTACAGTCAATTTTAGCATCAACAAAACATAAAATTAAAGACATTTTCTCCTCGTGTGAGGAATCTGATGCCTCATCAGCAATAATAGAATAAAACTGAATTTTTGACATTAACTATATGTTCACCAATAATCTTATTATAATAATTTTATTTTGACTGGTTTTGGAGACATAGGTTTGATTTTTTCCACACATTTTCAAATGCTCCACCAGTACTTTATCTCCTTAACAAACTTCATAATTTAACATGTCAATAAAGTTAACTACATGACAAGTAGAGTAGCCACCAATGTTGTGATGGTACTGAGTACTAAGACACATTTCAAAGCTTTAGAAAGGTTGCATACAAGAGCCGCACGTATAATTTACAGGTTGAATTGGGACATACCAAGCCAAGAAGTGATGCATAAAACTGGCTGGAAAACACTGAGCAGTACGTATAAGCAAAGAGTATTAAGCACCGTTCACAAATGTTGTTACGGTGAGGCACCAGACCAACTCTGTCAGAATATAATTACAAAGAAAGATAATAATTTAAGAGGATCAGAAAAGTTGGTTATTCCAAGACCAGAAACCAACTTCCTGCATAAGTCAGTAACATTTAGGGGAGCAGTATTGTGGAACAAACTACCGACCGATCTTAAAAACGAGGAACGACATAATAAATTTAAAATGTTGATTCGGCAACAAGATCTTGAGGTAATGGATTTTACCTCCTACACAAATAATAATGATCTGAACTATATCTATTTCTAAATTTTTTTAGTCATATTCTTACAAATATATATTCTTACTATTATCATTCTTACGATATTTAATTTATATATAAACTACATATATTAACACAGCTTATGTAAATAGATTTTACTATACTGGTAAACACACGACCACATCAGCAATTTGCTGCTATTTTTCATATCGTGTTTAAATAAATGTTTTTGAATTGAAATTGAATTGAATTGAGGTACTGAGAGTCATCACCATGTCCCCTCAACACCATACCTCCACAACCACAAAGAATCACAGTATCAACAATAGATGTCAGTTTTTTCCTGTTATTCTCACCTCCTTTTTATGTTTGGCATCTACAATTAATTGGCTGGGCTGCCCCAGAAATTTGAGAAAGTAATGCTTGTAGAATGGGAAAAGTAGAAGCATGAAACCCCATGACCTGTATGTTTTTTAAAAGTAAATACTGCATTATTTCAGTGCAATAAAGTTGAGAATTTTGAAATTTAGAAATCTTACCAGCTCTGCCAGGAAATCTTTCACCAAATAAAACACAAGATAAACAAAAAGCACCATTAGCAGAGTGAATAATACAGCCATTTAAACATATCAAGCCACTCACACCTAAAAGCTCTTCCATTTGTCTTGGGGAATGCATAATTTTTATCTGGTTTAAAAACACTTTGAATTAAATTATTAACTTCAGAATCAGACGTACCTTTAACCATGACCCAATAGTGTGCAACATCAAATTTATGAAAAAACTAGGTTCATTAGATTTATCTAAGTAGAGGATCACTAGTGGCCACCCCTGTGACAGTATTACTGTTACTTGAAGTCTAGCTGCTTTCAGACTTATATGAAACAGTAAACCTTAGAGTTAGATGGCACAGGGACAGTGATTACCTTCTTTTTTGCAGTTGTTAGAGCTGCAAGCCTGCAACTGATTTTTGCTTCTTTAAAGGCCTCCCCAGGCATAACAGACCTTTCATAACAGAAACAAAATATAAATTGGTTCAATGGTGTGGATCTCTGATACAGGAGGACTAGCATTGGCATTAAATAATAATTTTAAACTTTGCATAATCAGGGTAATAAGTATAAATATTGCAGTTTATTGCTGACGATAGAGCCAATATACATAAAAATTGTGAACATCTGTTAGCATGGCTATTAGAATTTGCTTCTTGCTTAACCAGTGCATCATCAGTTAAGTTGGCATTTAAAAATGTTGTAGATACATATAAAGGCAAAGACTTTTTGGCAGAATTTGTGAAGTGCTCACTCTGCTCTTCTACTAAAGTAAGAAAATAAGGGTGTTGAGCATAAAAATTGGCATTTAAAAAAAGTTGATTATTTTAAAATTGTCAAACATTTGACTAGGCCATTGGTACCTGTCAATGCCAAAGAAACAGAGCTTCACAGGCAATTGCCAGTTGGATCAGATTTAAAAATATATAACCAAAGATTTGCATTAATATATGTTGTGCACAACTGCTATTAGTCTTTTAAACCTGTAATCATGTTTGTCAATTCTCAGCATTTGTCCATACAAATAGAACAGGTATTTTGTATGCAGCTTACTACCATTTGAGGCATTTATTTATATTTTACTCACTTTACTAGTTTACTGATCAGATCATACTCTAATAGTAAACGCTTCACACTTTACAGTTTACAACGTCAGAAAACAAAGTTAAAACCTGATAATGCTACTGTAAAACACTCTGTGGTAAAATTATGCATCAATGCATGCGCTAACTAGATTAACCTTTGGACCTGTTCTTGCACAAATATGCAAATATTGTTAAGTGTTTATACATAGGTTTACTAAATTTATGGGTGTTTGAAACGTTAAGAATAACATTTAATGGCAATTACCTTACTGTCATACACGTCTTTGTCTCTTGAAGCTTTCAAACATAGACATACTCGTATCGAATCAGGTCAACAAACTTGAACCTTGCCGGACAGTAAATTATTTATTGAATAAGGCAAAACACCCCACGCAGAGAACGAGTCAAGGATGCAACACATAAGGCAAAAAAAATTAGCCAATGAGAGTGGAGACTTTTTTTAAATCACCCAATCAGAAAGCTCATATTTTGCGTGAATAAGGCAGACCCCCGCAAAGAAGAGGCAAAATGTCTCTCAACGAATCAGATTGCTGGAATCTGTTGCAGATGAGGCAAAACTCAAGCAGATGACCGCTGTTTTGACTTTTTTTACAGAAGATTCGGAAACTCGGCACTGCACTATATATTCATAGCTGGACTATAGCACTTTGATCACAGCATGAATTTTTAAACTGCATGGAGAACATATCGTCGTGGTAAAGATGTATTACCACGGGTATTTTTGTGTTACATAATTGCTAATGTGCTCCAAACTATGGCTGTTGCAAAATTACAATTTCGTAACAACTGGGCATTAAATATCACGAAATTTTACGTTAGTCGCATGACTTATTTGACTACCCCTAGATCCGCCCCTGGTGTAGAACTTGGTATTATTTCACCTTTGACATATATTTACTAGTTTGTTTTTGTGATGTCATCCAACAAGTTGCCATTGCTAATGTCATATTTTTCACCTTTATAATTCTAGGATGAAGGTCATCAGTTGAATATAAATGGAACCTTGAAACCGTTCTGAGGTACTATTGCTTATACCTCAGGTGACAACCTTAGCTCACAGGAGATTGGCGGTTTTAAAATTGGTCCTGCTGCTAAACTCAAATGCAGAGAATGTATGGGTACTTCGGATGATATAGAAACAATAGTAAACTTTACATTTCCTCATCATTATTTGTGGGGATGAGCTTGGTCTAAAACTTACTGTGGTATCTATTAGAAAATAGTATTGAGTATGTTTTCCAAACAATTTGTCCTGACCAATATTTCACTTGATAATAGGCAAAAATTAAAATCGACCAACTTGTGTTTTGAATAATACAGCTATCAGACCTGCATGATATTATCTACATCCAAGGCTTTCCACTAAATATCAAATGTTATTTATAGAAAGTTTATTCTTATGTTTGCACAACATTAATACAATGGTACATTTGTAAAGTTAAATGAGCTCAAGTTAATAGTATTAAATTAATACTAATGCAGCACGAATTTCAAGAATTTTAGCGTCATTGATTCAATCATGTGAATCATATTGTATTATTTACCAATGATTAAAAATATATTAAAAATTACTTGTTGGTACACTAGACCACTGCTCTGTATTAATACTGATCTATTTACATGTATTTTGATATTTTTGCATTGAGGTACCATATGCAACTCTTGTATGAATGTTAAAAAATGTTTTTGCAATTCCATGAGAAGTATTTTAAACTCAGGACAAGAGAATTGTATGATGACCAATGTCGGTGCATTGCTGAGTCAAAATACGACATAACTGCTCTCTTTGGTATTTGCCACTCATTCATAAAAAACAAGTCTTGGTATTTTATGTCATTGGTGGATTGCCTGGAGATGCAATGCATCATCTACTAGAGGGACTTCTGCAATATGACACTAAAGAGCTTTTAAATGCATGCATTTTTAATTGAAAGATGCCAGTATAAGCATGGTTTAAACTTTAAATACATTCACTTGTTTATTATAAGTACAGCTATGTTTTTGGAACTTCTTGGAATGAACGTGTATAATGGTTTGTTTTTGAGAAAAATTACTTAATATTCAGTTCAATGTGCTGTATCATTCCAGTTATCTTACTCTGGATGAACTGTATGAATTCATATTGTCTAATGATTTTGGGTATTACAAAGACAATAACAAGCCATCTCCCATAAAACCAAGAACACTTAATGTAAGTAATAATTCCGAGGGGCCTGCCACGGGGGAAATACTAAGTACACTCTACTAAGAAATCAGAAAAAATCAACAGAAATGAAATCCGAAATCAAGAAATCACAGGAAAAATCAGTGAATTTTCAAATCAGAAATCACTTGAAATTGCATGAAGCTTAATATTATTGTTGAATTTTTTGATATGAAGTACTTGATGTAATCACGCACTAACCTGTACGTAGTGGAGGAAGTGCTCGGCGTAAAAAATGGCTAAAAACATAATGAATTTTTGCGCCTTTTGATGCTATTTCCATGGCAACTGGTCTCCTTCCGTTGAAAACAACATCCCAGGTAAGATCGGTTAATATAACGTAGTTATATTATAGTCATAACAACATATAAAGTCAAAGAGGTCAAAGCTTTTTGCTCGGCTTTTTTCCAAGGTTTCAAACTGCTTTTTGAAAAAGATAATCTGTACTTCTTTGCTTCTTAGTTTCGCCTCTTTGCTTCACATTACAATATAAATAGGGGTCGAAAAGGGGTACGCAAATTGTGAGTGCATCTCGGAATACGTGAGCATCGAGATTTTGGTGGTTTTTGCTATGAATTTTCTGGGTACTTTACACTTTACTTTACTAAAGAGTAGAGACTACAAAGAGGGGCCACTTCATTCGCGGGCTATAGGACGGGTGCATTGCGATACTTTTATGTACGTAAATAAGAAAATTATTGAAATGTTATAAGCCGTATTGTACTTAGGGACTTGTCAGAAATTAACAGGGGGGGGGGGGGTGGAAATATTGAACTTAAGGCTGGAAATGAGGTGACCCATCTAGGCAATAGGAACGAAATTTTCTTACCCTCCCCTTGGGCCTAGCATGAAACACCATGACCCTCCCCTCTATCATCAGGTGATTTAATACAAAAGTCCAGTTTAGTTACATACACACACATAAAACGTTTACACTATGGAACTCAATACATTGTTGTTGTTGTGGTTTTAATATAACATTTGAACTAAACAGAGCACTATTTTTTTCTAATTTATTTATACCGTGGACTAACAAATGTACAAGCATAAGAATAAATTTGAATGACCCTCCCCTTAAAAGAAGCTCATTTTTTCTTCACCCTCCCTTTTTTAGGATCTTAAAAAGCTATGACCCTCCCCATCTTTCCACCCCCCCCCCCTTCCCCCTGTTAATTTCTGACAAGTCCCTTATCATGAATTATTTAAATATTCAAATGATGGGAGTGTTCTAAACATCGTGATTTCGTTCGGAAATAGTGAAATACAAATCCTTGTTCTGTTATACATCGTTGCCATATTGAATCGATCACAATTTCCATCCACCCTGGCAAAATAATAAGATGGCGAAGAAAATAGGGGGAAAATAAGAGGGTAGGAACAATGTATGAACAGCCTCTGACGAAACACGCCCACATTGTTCTTACCCTCTTATTTTTCTCCTATTTTTCTTCGCCATCTTATTATTTTGCCAGGGGGGGGGGATGGATATTGTGATTGATTCAATATGGCGACGATGTATAACAGAACAAGGATTTGTATTTCACTATTTTTGAACAAAATCATGACGTCTAGAACCAACCTCGTTCCCAGGGCCATTTCCCTTTTTGTCATTGGAAAGGCGGGAAATGGCCCTGGCATCGGCTAGATTTTACACCCTAAATTTTTGGGGTGTAATAATTAAAACAAAATATAATTTATGTCAACCATATACAGATTCACTTCCGGTATGGAAGAATCTGTGTGTAAGGAGCGCTGTATAGTGTATTTACGAACGAACATTTTAAAAGGAGTATTTCCAGCATTCACGAATATTAGAAAGCTGCTATAAACAAGTAAGAACATGTGGAAAGTTTTCAAGCAATTACACGTGGAATTAGGTAGCAATAATTTTCCTAGTTTCTGTTTAAAACCGAAACAGGTGCAATGTTTTGAATATTTGCTACAAGGATTTGATGTGTTGTCCATTCTTCCAAGTGGATTTGGAAAGTCTCTACTTTTTCAGCTATTGCCAGATCTTCTGCGAGTTAAGTCGTGCCAAAATATCGTTATTGTAGTCTGTCCGCTAACCAGTATAATCGAAGATCAAATTAGTGTTGTGAATTTAATCGGAATTCCCGCAGATATTTTGCCAATAGAAGATGATTCATCACTTTACCATGCGGAGGTGTTGTTCGAGCATAAGGAGAATGATACTAGCAAACAAGCTTCTACTGGAGAGTGTAATGTTTCAAAAGCAGTTGTCGATGGGAAAGTGAAGCTATTGTTTGCACATCCTGAAGCTATCCTAAGTACATTCGGAAGAAATCTTTTAAGCAACAAATTGTATCAGGATAATGTAGCGGCTTGCATCATCGATGAAGCACATTGTGTTGAAATATGGTATGTGTCTATGGTTGTACTTAATACACAACACACACACAGCCAACTCAATTAAAGTTGATATGGACAATAGTGAAATGTGCAATATCTTAATGTCAAATGCCCAATGAATGATGAGCAAAATATAGTTTTAAATAAAATCAGCACATCAGTGGCTTTGCCGGATTACAACTACAGTATTTAGAGTTAGTACATGTAACCATTGGGTCCAAGTAGGGGACTATAGCTGCTATCAAATTAAAATTCTCCATAAAAATCGTGTAGTTTTATGGAAAGCCTTATCTCCACACCTTGATGAAATTTAGTACAAACGTACCAGGACAAAATACATCATAAATATCTTTTATATTAAGGGGGAATGATTTCAGGACAGACTTCAAAGGGTTGTCATGTTTGAAAGCTTTCTTTCCTAACGTGCCCACACTGGCTCTTACTGCAACAGCACCACCATCGCTCATAAAGAAGTTGATAGAAAGCTTATGCATGGACCCAGATGTCAAGATTATCAATAAAAATCCAAACAGAGAAAATGTTTTCCTTTAGAAAAAAATTCGGCTTCCCAATCAGTATGGAACTGCCAGCTATGAAGAAATCCTAAAGCCAATTGCACAAGAGCTGTTAAAACAAAGAGAAAAGTATCCAATGACAATTGTGTACCTGAAACTCAAATACTGTGGTTATGCCTATCGATTGTTTAATAGGATTCTTGGATATTGTCAGTTTGTGGGAGACAATAAGGAACCTTGCAGTCGATTGTTTGGCCAGTTCCATGCTCTGCAAACAGCTCATATGAAAGTGGATATTTTAAATGAGATTAAGAAGGAATCATCAAATATATGAGTTCTATTTGCAACTACTGCACTTGGAATGGGTGTGAATGTCCCCCATGTGTCTAGAATTACCCACATATGTCCTCCATCATCACTTGAGGCATATATGCAAGAAATTGGGAGGGCTGGTCGCAGTGGAAGAAAGTCAAGTGCAGCCATGTATTATAACAATTCAGACATTGCAAAAAACAAAGATAATATCGATGACTCCATCAGAGAATATTGTACCAGTGCAACTATTTGTCTCCGCAAAATATTACTAAATTATTTTGGATTTGAAAGTGTTAAACAAGAAGAATGTTGTGTCATTTGCAATGGGAGCTTAGTCAAGAGCACCACTGCACACAATACTCCAGGAAAAGCGAGAGACATCCCAGATGAATATGTGGAATTATTTTATGAGGAAGCCAAGACAATTGTTGAAACATATGGGTATGATGTAGGATATTCTGGTGGCCTTATTAATTATGGCAATGCTGACAGTGGTGATCTAGTGGAAAGGATTGTGGAGGGGATATGCTTCATTGAAAGTGAAAGAGACTTACTTCATAACTATAACATATGGGATGAACATTGTTCAAAAGCTTTATTTCAACTTATTACAAAATATGCACCAAACATATAAGTTAAGTAAGATAAGGTAACACAAATACTGGATATAATCTAATCAACAGGAGCATGCAATCTGAAAGGTATTTCATAAAAATCAGTATTTACATAAAAATTAAAAAATACAAATGAAATTAATACAAATTAGACTTGATCAGAGTCATACCAACAGAATGCTTTAGAGTTGATTTACTATCTTGTAGGAAGTCCTCTGAAATATACCACATAACATATAAATAATATAATTATTGGTAACTTCTACATGTAAAGAATCGAAAAGTTCCTTTAAACTGACAATTAAGCCCCTTTTACTTGACCAAATTTTCTTTGACAAATTTCATATGTGTTAAAATGCTTTTTGATTGTGTAAATTAGAAATTTTAGACAAATTTGTCAAAAAGTCCAAATTTACACAGTGAAAAATCATTGGACACAAAAAACTTGTCAAAGAAAATTTGGTCTTGTAAAAGGGGCTTTAGTTTATGAACAATTCTGATTTATAAATTTGAAATAAGGTTTTGGTTTCAGGATTCTAAACATTGTCAAAATATGGAATATCTCAGGAGTTCTTACTTTAGCAGATGAACTTTAATATCAGCATTCTCAGAATATTTCTGTTGTTATATGACTATTATGTAATTTGTCATTTGTGATGCTCATTTTTGCATGGACTTGTTCACATTCATGCAATCTGCCAGCTGAATGGCCAAATGATAAAAGTTACTTTCTGATTTTAATATGTTTCAATGATTCTTAAGGTATGTCTTGCTAATTTCAAAACTATTTATAGTGCATCTACTATTTGTCAATAAAATTACTGAATTTTTTATTTTCATTTTATCAGTTGCTTGTTTATAAATGGTCCAAGTGACAGCCAATTAAGTGACATGTTTGTAATAAACTATAGTAAAAATATGAACATAACTGAGTACTTCAAAAACCTTTGGGTCAATTTTTATATATATAATTTTGAACCTATGAAGCAGTGCTGTAATTATGGGCCGGTAGTTGGCCAAAGTGGCCGGCTACTTGCCATTCAGGGACTGGCTACTTTTGCCTGACTATTACTTATTACAACAAAACCTAATGGTATTTTATTTCGGTTTCCCTTCCAAACTACTTTGGATGGATGAAATAATATTAGCAATAATGCAATGCAGATTTCCAATGGTCACTACGTACTCTTCGTTAATATCATTATAACCTCTATATCACCTCTCAGAAACTGCAGAAAATGCCATTTCAGGAAAGTTTAGTTTTAAAATTTTCCCGGAAAAGTGCTCATGCCCCTGCCTTTCGCGCTAGAGCAACTTGGCCGGTTACTTTGGCAATTGAGCCTTCTACCAAAAAAATTAATTACACCACTGATGAAGTGAACCAAATTATATATAACAGTCAACAAGGTTGACAAACATTCTTAAATCTGCTGTCAGAGTATTTAGTATGAGAGTTCACTCTTGTGTGTATCTAACCATTTATGAAAATCGACAATGTTTAGTTTGAGTAATGGGGATCTCTGAATTTCAGGAAATGACTTGTGTGATCGTCCATCAACATGTGTGAATGGATCTAATTTTAGAAGATCTGTAACCAATTCTTTCTCCTCTTTTAAGCAATCCCTGCCAGAATGCTGAACTGAAAACTTATGAATGCTCAAGCCTTGGTCATAAGACTCAATAACCTCTGTCATTCCATTTACAACCTTCGTCAACTTGCTTATAGATGAGATTGTTTTATTTGGTCCCATCCGTTGGACCATGTTCTTACTCACTCTGTTGGTAATTTCCTGGACCAAATCATCCTCTATGTTATGGCCATAACCTCCTCTCCAATTAGTATAGAAACCCCATTTGAACTCTGCTGACAGGCGTGGTGTAAGTAAACATGCCATTTGTGCAATGCTTACAAACATTTCAATTGCATACTTACTGTATGTTCCCAAGCTTTTGAAAATGAGTAACAGTAACTTCTGGTTAATAAGGTTACGATCTCCATCAGCTTCAGCTGCGGTATCTTTAAGCTGCAAAAGGACAACTGCAAGGAATATGCATGACATTCCGTAGTTCATAATATAGTCCTCTTTGTCATAACTGGGGGAATTTAGCTGTTTTTGCAGCACGAACTTGTCAATAAATCCTCCAAATGCTTCATCAAAATACTGTTGCTTTGCTTCGATGGTGCCGTTAATGGTATTTTTTGGAAAGACATGAACTGTTGGTGTGTCATCTAGTTTTGACATTCCAAAATACTTCAAAGCAGCTACAACTATGTAAGCTCGTCCCACACTGAGGAGCAATTCTTCACTTCCTTCATAGCAGTCCAAGACCTTTTTTGGCGTTGCATTCTTTCTGTTGTATTTTTCTCTGAAGTATTTTAGTGTACCAACCTGACTTACAGAATGAGGGTTGTGCAGATATAGCAGCAAAACAATGATTTTCCTGGTGTTTTTTTTTTTTCAATTCAAAGACAATTTGTAATATTTTTTAAAACAATGGCTTAAAAATTCAGGCTTTGCCCTATATAGAAATGTCGAGCTTGTAATCTAATTGTTAATTAGTAATTAGTAGAATCATACTAGTATGCTAATAATTGGAAATATAAGAAGAAACAACTCCGAATAATAATGTCATCTTGCAAACTCAAGATATGAGTTGAAATAAACAAATTATGGTGGTGATATTTCGATTGGGGGAGCATAGCCCCAAACCCCCCAAGGTATGGGGCTATGCTCCCCCACAGTTTCATCAGCCTGGCGATGCCAGTGCTGCACAGGGCCTGGTTTTATAAAACCTATTCAGTTGAAATAATGGATAACCTAGAAAATATATACAAAATAAGTTCAACTATAGGGTTTTTTGCAGAACGTTCTTGACTAAAATAAATGAATAGTAAATGTTAATTTTAGCACAAACGAATTTGTACCTTACTCAACATTGCTCATTAAAAAAATGTGCCTGCGATCTGAGTGTTATGTTTTTACATCTTTTTGCAAAGTAAAAGGAATTGTTTTCAAACTAACCGTCAGGTAAAGGTGGGTTATCGCATTCAGGAAGTTTTTCCAGCAAACCAGCTTCGTGATACATCTCAGCGATCCACTTTTCCTACATTCGTAAAATCTTGACACAATCTCCATAATTTGCCTCATTGGCATCGATTATTGGCATAGAGACGACGAAAGATTTGTTTGACATTTCTTTACCATATTCATGCTGAATATGAGCCGGTGTGACTTTCTTTAAGAAACTAAATTTAGGAAAAAATTCGATGAGAACGCGTGCAACCAAGACGTTTGCAGTTTCAGCAAATCTCTTCCATTCGTGGACATTTAAATGGAACTTAGACCTCGGACAAGTTTTGATGTCACCGAGCGGACTGTCATTTGGAAGGTGTTGAAAGTTAACACAATTTTCAATCAGATTTGATGCAAAAAGATGTAGGTCTTCATTTTGAACGTCTTTTCTCATCTGGCCCTTTTTAATAAATGAGTAAAAAATGTATTAATGAACGTTACTATATACAAAATCAGCATCTACAAAATATACAAAATACATTCAAGTATCTGTGTAATAAGTATCTGTGATACAACAGCCTTTTTCTTTACAAAATACTTGTGTACTTGCGTACTTTACCTTCAAGATTCTTATGTCCCAATTATCTCCTGTGCCACGAAACGTCTTGCCGTTCTTAAGCTTTTCAACGGTCTTGTCTAAGAAATGTCCACCCAGTAATGTCAGTAACGTACTGTGCCTTGCATGGGATAAGCAAACACCAAGCTTATTCAGCTGATGTTGTAGCTAAAAACAAAATTCATTGTGAACGAATTTCTATAAATACGTGTTAAAGTAAAAAATGTAAAACTTGTTACAATTAAACAAAATATGCATGGTTCTACTACACAAGAACAAATTCAGTACCCTGATTATAGAAAAGGAATTGTGAGCATCTAGCTATGATTTTAATCTGGTTCATGTATTTACGACAACCGGATTTAAAACCTCTGTTAAAAGGTTTTTGCTGCTGTTAAAAAAACAACTGCAAAATAAACAAATCAGACAATAGATTTTCTGTACATACACCTGGCTTAGCAAAGTGAATTTTGAAATAACTTCACGTAAACTACATTAGAGCCAAACCGGATGTTCTTTTGCGAGCATTATTGCAACATTGCGATGGAATGTTGCAATACTGATGTGCAAGTTGTTCAGAAGAGCTTGTAATTTTATCGTAAACACGATCGCGTTTCGTTCGGCGCACAGGCGAGAAAGCGTTTAGAATTGTTTTGAAATACTTAAACTAGTTAAATATACATATATTGCAGGTTTGTGAAACAAATTTACCTTGAATTTTCTAATAAACATTGAAAAATAGGGTAATGTTCGATAAGCAACTTGTCAAACGATTGCAAATTCCTCGGAGCAACTTGCACATCAGTATTGCAACACTCTATCGCAATGTTGCAATCCAATATTGCTCGCAAAAGAACATCCGGTTTGGCTCTAAAAAAACTTTTACTTTGCCTTTTCGCCTCTATCTTTAGTTTATAAATTCAATTAGATACTATGAACAAATTATGTGGAAACCTTTACATAGCTATATTATATATATATATAGCCACAAACATGTTATATCCAAAAACTTTACAGCATACTGTTAACTTTCTGTAGCATACATTTGACACAATTCTTACTATGTAGATATCAGTATCGTTTTGAAAAAAATAAACCTACATAAACACTTAAAAATTGTACCTGTTTTAAGCAGCCACCTTCAATAAAGCAAAGCGTGTTCAAACGCTGAACCAGACTTAGCTCCTGCCAACGCACATTCATCAGGACGGAATACAAAAACCCGTACTTTGCTAGCAATTTTTGCTTCGCTTCGTCTCTCATAATGCCAGTGACAACATTCAGAACATCTATGAAGCAAGGAATGTTATTTTTCATTTCTTCCCACAACTTTAGAAATGAAAAATTTATCATCATGTCGTACGGGTTTTGACGACCGGCATGTAAAACAGGGCCATCGTTTCTATGGCAAAGGGTTTTGCAAGATGCCGTTATATTATCAGTGATTCTTCTATTTATCTCTTCCACTACGTTGGGACAATGTTTCATGATGATATCTGCGAAAACAGAAGCGTCTTTCGTTCGTCCAGCTGCTGTTATTTTTTCTATCTGACGTGCAGTAATAGTAGTTGGAGACAAATTAACTATTACAGGTGACACGCTTTCAGTCTCAGATGCAACCGTATTTGTTGATTCGACGAAAAGCGCTTCGTTCAAGGGAACAGCAGTTGAGGTCGATGAAAAGTCAAGCCTTGTTATTGCACTGTGGGTGGGTATCGTAGTTGATCGCGTTTGCACAACAAGTATTATATTGGGCGCGTCCATCTCTTCTTCTGTCTCGGGTCGTGACAATGATATGGCTTGTCGTTTTGGCGGTCTTGCCTTCGAAGTATTCGGAGATTCCACCGGACATCGTTTTACGGTTATGTGTTCTCCCAAGTCAATCTGTGCTTGTTGGCATTGTCCTTTATATAGATGTACTTTTTTAACAAAGGCTATGCATTTTCTACATACGGTTGCGGGAAGACTGTCCGATTTCGCTGTAACAATTCCACATGATTCGGAAATTATTTTAACGAGAAACTTCTGTACTGCTGCTATCAACAGAACATTTGTCATGTACCTGTCATGTACCGGCTTTCATTGCGGCATCCACACAATCGGCAATATCCTCGATGTTTCTCTTTCAAGTAAACTTTTTTAGGCGTAATTACAGTATTGTTTTTGTCCATATCGAACTACACTCCTGGTCAACTGAATTTATAATTTGCAATTTTTGCATGTCGATTTCATGCATAATTATTGTAATTAGTATCATTTCCGGTAAAAGGGTTGACCAATAGGAGTTTAGAATTCTGTACCCGATGCCAGGGCCATTTCCCGCCTTCCCAATGACAAAAAGGGAAATGGCCCTGGGAACGAGGTTGGTCTAGAACACTCCCATCATTTGAATATCTAAATAATACATAAGTACAATACGGTTTATAACATTTTAATAATTTTCTTATCTACATACGTAAACAGTATCGCAATGCGCCTGTGCTATAGCACATGCTTCATTCCAAAAAGCGTAAGGTGCTGTCGTCATGATACGTCATGGGCGCCATGTTCATAGCCAGTGTCCTAAACAGAAGCATTTTCCCCTGGTATTAGTAGCCATTTTTAATATTTCCGGGGGGTGACTTCCTCTGTGTAGGGTACTGGCTAGGAACATGGCGCCCATGATGAAATTGCATGACTGCTCACCCCGGAAATATTAAAAATGGTTACTAATACCAGGGGAATGCTTCTGTCTAGGGCACTGGCTAAGAACATGGCGACCATGACGTATCATGATGGCAGCACCTTACGCTTTTTTGAATGAAGTGGCCCCTCTTTGACTTTACCGTACCCGAGTAATACGTCAACTCATATACGTCATCATTTAAACTTGTAATGGCGTACGCGAGCTGGAGAAAGGGTGGCACATGCCCACCAAAAATTCTTACGTTGTCGGGTAATAAAAAAGTTAGGCGACGTGTTTTGTTTACGTTTTTGCGATATTTTTGCTTAGGCTTAACCTAAGGAATTTTCGTGTCTTGCCTTTTATTTAATACATATTAACTCTACATGTTATACGATCTCTTGGGAAAACTACTATTAATTATTCTAAATTATGGTAATGTATTACATAGATAAATTATTGGGTATTAGTGCTAAGTTAATTAATTATAGTTAATTGCGATACGACAATCCTCCCCTGTTTAGAATGTTTCTCCTAAGAACAAAATGTCAATGTAATTACTTAATATTGTTCCGTTAATATTGTTCAGTTAGTAGTTAACTAGGGAACTGATTTAAGTCTTATATAATATTACTAATATCCGAATCGTTCAGGTGGTTTTGTTTTTCTTGCTGATCTTTTCCTGGGTGGTGAGTGGAGGGGTAGGGGTTGTTGAGGATATTGGTGTGGTTGGGTTACTTGTTCTGGTTATGGTGTGGTTTCTTCTTCTGGTTGAGGGACTTGTTGTGGGACCTGTTCATTCACGGGGTGTTCCATATCTTCTTCTTCGTCTCTTCCTTCAGCCACTTCATGGTATTTCTTTGCGTGTGCTGAGTTACGTTTGTACTTTTGTCCGTGCTTATCTCGAAGTTCTAATTGCGAACCGTTGATCTTTATGATAGTATAGGGGTCGCTAGAAAATTGCGTTGAATATTTGTTCGTGTGTGTCTGACGTAACAGCACTTTATCTCCAATTTTGAACTCTTTTTCCTGAGCTCGCCGTTTTCTATCGGCGTATTCTTTCGCTTGTTTCTTTGCTTTGGCATCTGTTTGTTGAGCTCTTGTGTCGTCAAACGATTTGCTTGTATTAAAACTTGGTAGCTTGGTACGAAGTTCCCGATTCATCAACATCATTGCTGGGGTTTCTCCGGTGGATTGATGAGGTGTTGTACGGTAGTTTCGCAGCATCACTGGTAGGGATTTTCGCCAATCTCTTCCAATTGTGTTTGAGGTAAGGACGTGCTTGAGTATAACTTGGTTGAATCTCTCCACTTGACCGTTTGCTTGAGGCCAATATGGTGTGACGAAATGTAGCTGGATTCCCCAGGAAGTTAGGGTTTGCTTGAATTCTTGCGATGTGAAATAACTAGCATTATCGCTCTTGATTTGTTTAGGATATCCGTGCGTTGCGAAAACATTATCGAGCCATTCTAGGATTTTCGCTGACGATACTGTTCGAAGTATTGTTGCTTCAGGCCATCTAGAGTAATAGTCGGTGAGGCTAACGACATATTCTCCTGTAGGAAATGGACCACATACATCAATTGCAAGCTCATTCCATGGTTCATCTGGAAGCTTGGTAGGTTGTACCGGTTCTGGTCGGTCTGGTTTTCCTACGATTTGGCAAGGATGACATGTTCGGATGTGCTGCTCAATGTCCTTGTCCATGTTGGGCCACCATAACTTGGAGCGGATGCGTTGTTTCGTTTTTGTCATACCCGCATGATCCTCATGTGCCAATTTGATTGCTTGGCTTCGCAATTTTGTTGGTAGGATAATTCGATTGTCACGTAGTATGATATTGTCTACGATACTCATTTCTTGTGCAAGGGGTTGGTATTGTAGTGGGAGTTTATGTGGTTGATTGTTCTGGATGCATTGTCGAACTTGAATCAGTTCGGGGTCGGCTTTCGAGTGTTCTTGGATCTCTGCAGTGTTCATGGCAACAGGTGTTAACTGCTCTGCGAGATAGTGGACATGTCGATCGGCACAGCTTTCCATATTGCTTCTCGGGGTCTTGTTGGGTAATCGAGAAAGTGCGTCGGCTAGGTTTTGTGGACCTGGTCTGTATTTTACGATGAAATCGTATTCCTGTAGTCTGAGTAACCATCTTTCTACGCGTGCTGGTGCTGGTTTTCCGGCCGATTTGGGCTTGAATATGTACTCAAGTGGGCGGTGATCGGTTTCCATTTCGAATGACTTGCCATATAAGTATAGATGGAAGTGTTTGCATCCAAATACAATGGCTAATGCCTCTTTCTCAATTTGGGAATATTTCATTTCGGTTTCGGTAATAGAACGACTTCCAAATGCAACCGGGCGGTAGGTGGAATCAGATTGTTGTTGGAGGAGCACTGCGCCAACAGCCCATGGTGATGCGTCCACAACTACTCGAGTTGGTGCTGTAATCGAATAATGAGCTAGGATTGGGGCACTGGTGATGGCGTGCTTTAGTTTCAGGAAACTACTTTGTTGTTCCTCTCCCCAATGGAATTTGGCTTTCTCTTTTAACAGCTGTCGAAGGGGGTAGGTAGTTGTGCTGTAATCTTTGATGTAACGTGAACAATAGTTGACAAGACCAAGGAAGGAGCGTACTTCTGCTGTTGTTTTGGGAGCTGGTGCATTGATTACTGATTCGACCTTCTTCTTGTCAGGCCGAATTCCTTGGCTCGAAACTATATGACCAAATACGTTGATTTCTGAGACTGCAAACGAGCACTTGGGGAATTTCAAGGTAAGACCACTGCTTTCCATTGTTTGAAGGAGCTCGTCCAGTTGCTTGACATGTTCTGTTATGTCTTTCGACCATAACCAGATGTTGTCCGATATGTTTTGACAGTTCGGGATGTGTTTGATCAGGTTGTGAATGATCTCATGGAAATATTCTCCGGATGGACTGGCACCCATGATGAGACGTTTAAACTGGTACGGTCCGTCATCTGGTGTTTGGAATGCGGTCATGGGGCGTGATTCTTCAGCTAATGATATTTGTAAGTAGCCTTGAGAAAGATCAACTTCCGTGAAAATTGTCGCACCCTCCATTTTCTGTAAGATGTCGTCTACCGTGGGGAATTGCACTCGGCGTCGTTTGAGGGCTTGGTTCGGGACTCTCATGTCGAGGACCAGTCGAAGGTCTCCGCCTTTCTTTGGTATGGGTATTAGTGGTGATAGCCACGGAGTCACTCCTTTCACCTTTTCGATAATACCTTGCTCTTCCATCTCGTGGAGCTTCTCATTCACTTTCTTTCGCATGCTGTAAGGCAGTCGTCGGCTGTGCTGAGCGACCGGCGAAACAGTTGGGTCGACTTCTAACGTGACTTTGCAATTCTTAAGGTTTCCCATCCCTTGGAACACTTTGTGATGATTTTGCAGGACCTGTGCGATTCTAGGATCTGGATGGTCGGCCGAAATGGAGTTGATGTTAATATTGAGTAGTCCCAGAGCAATTGAAGTGTTGTAACTCAATAGACAGGTATTGTTATCTTTCGTTACGAGAAAGGTGCTGGTTGTTCTTTTGGAATGACATTGGATTTCGGCAGTAAATTGACCAAGGAGATGAAGTGGTTGTTTTGCTCCATAAGCGAATACCTTTGTTCGGGTTGGTTGCAGCTGAATACAAGGGTTTTGCTGATTGATTTTCTTGAAGTGCTCATAATTGAGAATGTTCACAGACGACCCTGTGTCAATGATTATTGGGACAGGCAGTTCTGCAATCTTGACTATTGTTTCGGGTGCTTTCGTTGATACCATGATAGTGTAAATGAATTCCTCATCAGTGTCGCTTTGCGGGTGTTCTGACAGACCACGAATGTCCCTTCGAGTACGCTGCTGTGGTGCATGGTGATTTGATGGGCGTGTTTGTTGTCGTTGCTTCGACAAGCAATGTTTTCCAAAATGTCCGATTTTCCCACATTCGAAACACGTTTTTCCTGTGGCTGGACATGACGATTTTCCTCCGATGTGTGGGTAGGAACCACCACAATTGCGACATTTTTGCGTGCTTGGCTTTGCTGGTGCGTTGTACCGGGTGTTTTTACCCTGGGATTTATGTTCCCTCTGGCGCTCTTGCGAACTCCTGCCTTTGAGGAAATTTGTTTGCCTAGAAGCCGTATTTTTGTCCTCTTCTAGTAATTTGCTGTGGCGATCTGACTGTTCTAAAGTAAGCCCGTATTGTAATAATGCTTTTAAATCTGGCTCATCGCGTAGAGCTTTACGGCGAAGGCGTGCATCGGATGTTTTATGTATTATTTGTGTTCGTATTTCCGCTTCCTCGTTAGTGAATTCGCATGTGCTGGCTTTTTCCTTCAAGCGACGGTAAAATTCGTTGAGTGTTTCTCCTGATGCTTGGGTAATTTGACGAAATTCGTATATTTCCATGTCCTTATTAATAGCTGGGTCGAAACATTCGGTTAAACTTTGTACAGCTGAGTCATAGTCTGTGCCAGTGCTTGGCAATGTGTCAAAAATATCATTTGTTGTTTCGCCTACATACGTTAGCAAAAGACCTCTTTTAACGGTTGGATCGGTTTCACGAAGGCTTATTAGGAGATTTTCAAACCGACGAAGCCATTTTCGCCATCTAAGACCGGTATTTGTTGGATTTGAAAGCGGGTCAAACGGGGGAAACGGCGGTAAACCACTACGGGGTACTATAACTGATTGTTGTGTTGTAGAACTTGTCGCTGCTTGGGGACTCTCGGGTGATTCGTTTGCCTGATCACTTAACATTCTTATTATACGATAAAAATGCTTTAGTTCGGTACCTGAATCGTGTTTTGATATTCTCTTGATCTCACGGTATTTAAGATTTCATCCTCGTCGCCACTTTCGTGTCTTGCCTTTTATTTAATACATATTAACTCTACATGTTATACGATCTCTTGGGAAAACTACTATTAATTATTCTAAATTATGGTAATGTATTACATAGATAAATTATTGGGTATTAGTGCTAAGTTAATTAATTATAGTTAATTGCGATACGACAGGAATAAGCCAGGCAAATTTATCCGCCTCCCCCCTTGGAAAAAACTACAGCCGTACGCCTATGATAACTACAGTGCAATATATTTATGCTCGGTAAAATTGTTACTGTTACGGATGTTAGCTCGACTTTTTGTGTTTTGAGTACAGCATTCTACAAATTAATGTCAAAATATTGGATGAATTTCTATTCAATGAGTGAATTTCTTAATAGCATAATTTTACCTCATTTTCTATTGTTCTCACAAGTTGAGTTGATCTCGAAATTCCCTAAATTTTTTTTTGGGTGGGGGCAAAATGAGATGAAAGTTTTCTCTTAATGAGAGTTAGCTCTTATGTCCTGGTTAAATGAGCAAAAAAAGGAGAGCAAAAGAGAAAATTAGATAGTTTTTTGTGTTTTCTAGATTGATCAGCTTTGTCGAATTCTTGTCGCTTTCAGCTTGCACAATAAAGAAATTGGTTACTGCCAAGAGAGTTGAATGAATGTAACTTCATTCAAAATTCACAGTACCCTTTCAGATCGGAACGCTCCTTGCTTAAACGATCCATAAAGATTTTTAAGGGTCTCAGTTATGTTTTATTTCATATCCTGATTAAATTTATGTGTGTATTCAAGGTTGACATTAGGGACCTTACGATATATAGGACGGCAACGCGACGGCAATGGCGAGAAAACACTTTATGATATAGCTTAGCAAAGCATAGAAATTGTTTATCATCAATCGCATAAGTTGAGTTAACACATGTTACAACACTTTGGTTGAAGACATGAGCTACATGTTTGAGAAGAGTTCTCAACTAGATCGAATTTAAAACTCCACCAGCTAAATTCAATACGCCTGCCTTAATACAATACGTGAAAAAAATTGATTTGCCGTCGTCAACAATACGAGACCCGCTTTTCAAATGCATTGTTCACAACTGAAATTATTCACTTCTTTTCATTTGACTGTTTGTCTTAGGACGTTGAACCAATATGTGAGCCAGGAAAGTTAGGGATGATATATGTGAACTATCTCCTAGGGCATAGAAATTGAAAGTTCATCTGACAATGCTATTGTAAATCTTGACAGCCAATACTTATTCTTTTATTCATAGAATTTATATCAATAAAATATGGAAACTGAATGTTCGCCCAACAATGCTGCTCAAAATATTGACAGTGAAAATTTAATGACAACAAAAGCCCTGTCGTTAATGAGAGCTAAGTTGCCCAAATATGTAGTAAACTGTTTTGAAGCTGCAGGTAATGATACCTTAGATGTGATTGCTGATATGGATGTCAGTAAACAACCAGGCAATAATACAGATGAAATTGAAAATTTCATAACCACCACATTTCCCAATAACCCAAACTGCTATCGATATCCAAGTGCTAATGCTCCACTCAAATTTCCTCCTGGTCATGGGAAAAGCATTTGCAAGTTCATTGACAAGATAAAGGCAGAGTGTAATGCAATGTCGAAGACGAATAATCCTGTCAGGAAAAGACCAATTACAGAAGCTGTTAGTTGTAGCACAACAACTACCAAAAAGAGCAAATCACAGAATCATGCAGAAACTCCGAAATTGGATCAAGCACTTGTATACAGGAATATTCGGTGCCAAATAGCTAAATGGCAACAGTGTCAAAACAACATAGAGCTAAAAAAATTAAAAGGGCACAAACAATTTGCAGTTGTTGTTACTGTTGACCCCGATGTCAATGAAACTGCTTCTATTAATTGTAGCATTAATGGTTACAAATGCACCCTTGGTATCAAAGAAGGTAGATGTATGATGTCTAATTGGACCCGTCATGTTCTCAAGTGTGTCAATACCCGAAACGATGAAAACAACATGCTCAAATACCTTACAGATACGTCCATCAGCAGTGTAATAAATGATCCAAATACCGCTGTGCTCTTGCCTTTGCCTGCTGCTATGGAGCAATCACATATGCAGAAAAAGGTTATTCCAATAACAGATCTGGACTGCAGTCAAAACGAAACAGCACATGAAAGCACAGTGAATAATTGGCAGAAAGAAAACAATGAAAAAATCACACATACGTCCAGTAGCCCCAATTCCGAAGTTATTGATCCAAATGCAGTAGCACATACATCCAGTTGCACTAGTTCCAGGATCCCTGATCTGATTGTAACTTCTGATCTGATTGTAGTTGAAGATGTTCAACCAAAGCTCAGCGTGGAATCTGGGAAAGAAACCAGTGATTCTTTTCGGCTTCCTCCTGTCGCGTCGAACCTGCAATAGACGTGACAGGGGAATCAATAAAACTGTGCGTTGACTGGTCCCGTAGAACTAGAAAGTCTCTGTCTCTACTTAAGTCTGTCTCAAGTGACCGTACCCAGACAAGAATTACATCGTTCTTTGAAGTTGTTGACAAAGTTGCAAAATTAGTTGAGGAATCGCCAAATATCAGTGAGGTGTTAGACGCTGTGCAGGACCGTCGGGGTTTTGAGAGACATTACTCCTAAGTTTTCTCATCTCTTCAGGCAGCTAATGTTGAATGCAGAGAAGAACTTACAAAAACTTCCCAGGCAAAGACGACACCAACAGCTATTATGAAAGTTTTCCATATCCTTATTCATCTATTGCGGCCCACTTGCATGTGATTTCATTCACAGCAACATGCCCGAAGCTCTTCCATCTCTGAGCACCGTCCAGCGAGAATTATCTAGTGAATACCAACCAATCCATGAAGGGGAATTTAGATTCAAAGAACTGTTGATGCACCTTAATGCATATGAACCCCCAAAGGTGATTTCAATTGGCGAAGATGCTACACGAGTGATATCCAGAGTAGAATACGACGAGACAGACAAGCTGGTTGGTTTTGTCCTACCGTGTGACAATGAGGGTCTGCCATGAACTGATTCGTTCATTGCAGTGACATTCGCCTCAATAGAGGAATCATTTCGAACAGCGGAAGTTGCAAAATACGCTTTTGTTTACATGGCGCAAGCTTTATGCCAAAACGTACCCTCTTTTTGCTTGGCTTGTATGGGAACAAACAACAAGTTCACGGCTGAAGGTGTTCTGAAACTATGGACCTATATATTTTTTGAGTGTAAGAAATTAGGTATTTCTGTCGTTAGTTTTGGTGCTGACGGTGACCCTCAAGAACTCAAAGCTATGCAAGTTTCAACACAATTGTTGTTCTATGAGTACCCCATCACATCGCTTTCTTCGTCATCTAAGATTCCAAAGTTAGTGATTCCTTCTGAATGGAAGTCATATGGTTTGCAGTTAAAACCCCCACAACTGTTGCTTACTTACAAGATGTTGTTCACATCGCAGTCAAGCTTAAGTCGAGGCTCATCAAACCTTCGATTGTTTTGCCTCTTGGAATATATTTGGCTGGTGTTCACCACTTGCGTCTAGTCCAAACAACATTTGGCAAGGATCAACATGGACTTTAAGAGAGAGATATCAACCATAAAGACAAGCAAAACTACGACGCTGTGATACCCATGACCAACGAATGTGTTATGAATCTTTTGGGTAAAATTCCCAATGCAAAAGGTACCTGTGCATACTTGGATGTTGTCAGATCCGTTATTGATAGTTTCCTCGAAAAAAAGTTGGATGGTCTGAGCAGGATTTGAAAAGCTTGGTATGCCGTCTTTTTTGTACGTTACTGGCGTGACTGGTTACTCCTCAAGCCTGAGTACACGTTACGGAACAATTTCATTATCACTAATGCGTACATGTGCTTGAATTAAATGCACATTCACTGATAACTGAAAGCCGTTGCTTCGTTCCTTGGATGCTGGGCTCACAGTTGTATGAGAAGATATTCCGAGCTGCTTGAAGCATGAGTAGCTCGTTCTCCACAATCATCAACTTTGGAATGTTAGGTCTTTTAAGAAGGCTTCATAGGTTGCACGTCCAAACTTGCAACGAGGCTGAAGCTGATAAAACTAGCATTAAGTACCTGCATGTAGAAGCTCACAAGAAGAAGGATGATCATACAGATTCAACACCGTAGTACATTGTGGACCAAATCACAAATGGAAAAATCGATAAGGTAGTCAATGAAGCGAAAGAAATGGCGAAAAAGCGTATGATAGATCTCAGAATGGCAGAGTTGCTAGAGAAGAACAAATGTTGGGATAATCCTTCGTGTCCAAGTGCCGTGAAATTTGAGGATGATGATAATGACGATGAAGAAGACAAGGAAGATAATGAAGACAATTGCGCAAAAGTTGGAGAGGAAGACGAGAAAGAAACTTCCAAAGAGCCCATTTTGGCAGAAATGTCGCAAGAGGTGCACGCAACCCAAAATCCAGAGTGGATAGCCAAAGAAATAACAGAGTTAGAGAAGGAAGGTATCATCGAGAAGAACCTGAGTGATCGCTTAGCGGCAGTAAACAAATCGTCATTTAAGCGGATAACAAATTACGGTGCAAATATTTCGATTTTTGCTGAAGAAGCATCGGATAAAGACATAAGAAGTAAAACCCTGAGTAAAAACAAGGACACAGGTGCCAGGAAAAAAGCACTGCCCCTTTGTTGAAATAATGCAAAATGGGAAGGTTTTTATCAGCAAAACAACTGCTGTATGGCTTTTACAAGGAGAGAGAGTATCTTCAGACCGACTGTTTCGTGTAAGGAGCAAGCAACCGTACACTTGCAATGCACGACCTGAAAGACGCACAGTCTCAGATGAGGTCCCTACCATAAACAAGTCGATAACTGTTGGTGACATTTGTGTATTTCGAAGTTCAAAGAAACAATCATGGCACATGGGACGTGTATTACAATTTTCGTTCTATTTGGAGAAAGCTAAAAGTTCTCAACAGTATTCTGAGATGACAGTACAACTAACAACCATGAATATGAAGAGAATTGGCATTCTATGTTCCTGGTATAGTGCTGAATTGGATGTTAATCCGCACTTGTTTTTATTGGAAAAGTTTGAAAAAAACACATTGCTTTATCCCAGTTTACTTGTACATCTGCACCACTTCCCATGGATGCTTTCAGAATTTAATGAAATGGCAGTAAAGCAAGACGAATCAAGTGTTGTTGATTGTGACCAAGCAAAACTGGATCTTACAACAACCAAGTCTCTTAAACTCACTGCAAGCAGAAGCTTCATCAGTCAAATTTGTTTTATTTTTCGTGGTTTGTTGATCCTCTGCAGTAAAAATTGTGACTTGGGTAGCATGCAGTAAATTTTGTCTTTAATACAGCTCAAGAGAAAGTATACTACTGACTCATGCATTAAGTCATAAAATGTGGTGATTGCATTTAATTTCAATAAGATCCATTTAACTTCAATCAAGACCACCTAAATTTCGTTCAGAAAACATTCATATTCTTTGTTGATGTTTTGTGTAATTCTTTTAATCAGTGTAAAATAATTTTACACAAGGAGAATTTTTTTCCCTGTGAACGTTAAGTCTGTCCCAAAATACCACATGTGGCAGCAAATTAATGAAACTAATATGTACTTTTTTAAGCATCTCAAAATGACCACTTGCGCTAAAATCGTCCTGGTGGTTTTATTACTTGCTTCAAGTAGACACGAGATATATTGGTCGAAAGGCAAAAGAACAAGCCATAAAACAAAATAATAGACAGTTCATATGATCAAGTTTTCATTCAGCAGTCAAACTTAGAAGTTGGACTCCATTGTTTTTTTTTTGGGATACCCTGTATTAAGTATGATAGATTGAGTAGCATGCTTCTGTATATGTGCTTTCCACTATACTGGAAGGAATCATCCTTTTGGCAATGAGAAATTTGCACATGAAATGTTATGTGTTATGCATAGAATAAAAGATATCTATTATTTCTATGCTGTTATGGTTAGCTTTCATTCCTATATGGTATATTTATGTGGAATGTTGTTTATATTATTACAAATTTAAGTTGAATATCATGATTTCAGACAAATGATATTGATAAGCAGAATATTAAGTAGAATATGAAAAGACTAGCGAACTAATGTAATATGCATAAACAATTGTCAGAAAATATAGACTACCAGTCTACCAAATGTTGTATATATGCCAAGTGCAGTCTGTGGTCACCCACTGATAGTCAGAAAAAATTGTGCAGCCAACTTGTTGCTTAAATCACTCGAAATCAATCATTATTTTCATATTGGACTCCAACGGTGTCGAAATCACATTCTCGCAAACTATTGATCATTGACATAAATACATCTGGACTGCCTGCTTGCAATATTTCCGCTTGAATATTGCGTTATCAATTGAAAATCACGAAGGACGACGAATAATGATGAAAAATGATGAATATGAGAGTGATTGAACATCGCTGGCTCTTAAATAGTACAAAAAATACTGGTTAGTAGTCAACTTCATGAGCAAACACTCTCATAATTCGGCCATCTTTGATAACGCTTTTCAAAGCTGAGCTGGCAGTCCAGATGTATATATGTCAATGGTTGGGACATCCTGTATATATCTATTATACTATATATCGAATATAAATATGGATGTAAATTTTATTATAACCTAGCAATCTATAATTTAAGGCCTGTACAAAAGGCGAGAAATATTACATACTTTATTTTGCACTTTGTATATACCGATTTAAGAGCATTGTTGAAGAGTCTATTAAAGATTGATATTTAGATCACTTGTGAAATAACAGTCAGTAACAGAGGAGCCAAAAATTATCGCTATGGAAATCTTAAGATCTTTGCAGAATTCCCTAAACTATTAATACAATCATCAAATCAAAACAGAATTCATAAAATCTCCCCAAAATTGCATAACCACCATGGGCTTGCAAATTTGGCGGACCAGGCCAAAAGCCCAAAGGAACCCCAGATATTGTCAGTTTGTCAGGAAAGCCCCCCTGACTAATGACAATCAGAATTTGACATAATTCGGTAAAAATCTTCCCCAGAGTCCAGATTTCTTTATTCGTATTTTGTGGGGGGAGGGGAGCTTTACAAATTTTAAACCCGCAGCCTATTGCCATAACGTTACACCGCTGTCTCCCATGAGAAATGATCAAATTAACATTAAACTTTGCAATCAGTTAGAAATCACGAAATCAGGTTAGAAATCACTGAAATCAGGAAATAAAGTTAGAAATCACCTGATTTTGAAATCTCGTACGCTTTCAAACCCGTGGCGGGCCCCTCAAATAATTCCCTGAAACAATCAGGTAAAGTGTGTTCATGTTTGGTGCACAATTGTGAAAGAGACTTCGGTCCAAGATTGTAGTTTGATAAATATGTAAAACTAACTAGCTTTTTGTTTCACCCAGTGTGTTGTTACAGTGGATTCATCTCTACAGCATATAATATGCTGTATAACTTCCTGCTGCAATTTCAATTCCATTTAGCATCACAGGCATGCTCTCCTGGAATACATTTACCTCTTCAGCTAGGAATGAGTATTCCGAAACGGATGAAAAATACAAGCTATTTTTGCTGTTGCTTGAAATAGTGGGTCTTGTGTATTCACAACTGATTGGCAAAAACCAGATCAACTACTTGCAGTCAATAATTGAAGACCATCACAGGAAATTTGTTCTTCATTATCCGAGTGGTTTAGTAATACTGAAAATGCACTACATCATTCACTACCCAAGAACTATGTTAAGGTACTGAAAGTGTGGCTAGGTGTAAAAACCAATTGTGAGACACAAAGTTGAAAAGTTCTTTTAAAATTTATAGGCTTGGCCTTATGGTCAGTTCCTAGTGTATGTGGTACGAATCCAAGCACACATATTTGAAGCAAGTTGTCCTTGCCAATTACGTTAATGTTACGTTGACAGTGGCAAACATACACCAAAACCTGCAAAGCTTTGTTTACTCTAATGAAGCTGGAAAGGAATGCTATGGAATCAAAAGCCATTGCTGTGTGCACCTGGTAATAATGTCTATAATGTTCAAAAATTAATATAATTTTGTAATCTTTTTTGGCAGGTGTTCAATGTGTGTTGTCACTGGAGCCAGCTAAAGCAAAACGTCAGGAGATTATGATTGCAGTCTTAAAGATCAAGACATTGTTTATAAGTATGTTGCCTAATTTAGTTGCTTACATTCCTGCTGGAATAGAACCCCCACTTAAAGTCATTTGTGTTAAACAAGGCATTGTTAGGAAATTCATAATTATAAATAAAATATAACCTCTTCTATGGCTAAGGTTTAGAAATGCTATGAAATCAATCTATTGTTTTATAATGCATGCATATAAACATGAATGTTACAGAGGCTGTTTTTGTCATGCTCAGTTTTCAAAATGACTACTTGTAACTCATCATTCAATGACCTACTATATATCTTCACCAACGTCTATCCTATTTTTAGACCAACTTCAATATTCTTGGCTTGAAGTTCAAAATTGGCGTGCTTGCTCACGTTGGCTTCGACAATTTTCTCCCAGTGTTTGCACAGTAAGAACCATTTATATGATAAATGCATCTATTACCAGAGTACTTTTCAAGGTAAAAATGTTGCATACAGAGGGGTTTTGTGCAGATTATCGCACATACATAGTTTGAAAACTTGTACATCCCATGTCCAAAATTCTTGCTCAAAGTTCTTTGCAGTATCTATTACTGCTTCATATTGTTAAAGTGTTTGCCATAGAAAGTCAGCAACATGTTTTAACCAAATATGAAATTTATCATCCTAATTAATTGTAAATATATATAAGGGACTGGTCTCATTATTTATGCCCAGGGTTGGGGCTCAAAAGAACGTATTTTAATTCCAATAAAATTATTTACCTAGCCATAAATAGTCAACTTCTAAAAAAGAATTACCAACCTCACTAATACTTTTGTTAGGTGCCCAAAAAACAAAGGGTCCCAGCTTCATCATATTAATAAAACAGTAAAAAAATTAATGATGAAAAGAGTGAGTTATTTAACAGTAAGTTATTTATTTAGACAATTTGGAATTTTCTGTAAATTTCTTTGACACAACCTTTGCTATGCTATATCTTATTTTTTGTCTTTATTTTTGGCTCCACACCGGGACCACAACTGCCTCAATTCTTAAAAACCAAAAACTGCCCTTAGAGACATTATGGCTCCTTTGCATAAAAGAAATGGCCCATTTGTGACCAAAATAGCCCTTGCTTCCATTTTGGCTCCACACTGAGACCAAACCAGCACCACTTCGTAAAAACCAAAACTGCCCTTTAGAAACATTTTGGTTCTTTTTTATTAAAATGGCCCATTTGTGACCAAAATAGCCCTGATTTTTATATTTGATCCCACACTGAAACTAATACAGCCCACTTTTTAAAAACAAAAACCACCCTTTGGAGCCAATTTGGCTCATTTCTATTTACTACGTGTCATCTCGATTGAATGGAGGAAGAGCTTCCAAAATATGCAAATCCTCACAAAACACTGACGCTACAGGCTTGCCCCCCCCCCCACAGTTGTTCAGCGTTCCAAAGTGAAATGACATCTTTTAGCTAAAATTTTAGCCAATAGGCAAAAATTCGAAAATTCAAAATATGATGAATTTGCCGATTGGGTGAACCCAGCATAGGTTTTGAAAAAAATATTTTTGCTGCTGAAAAGACCTTCAAAACTAGTGCTTTTTTCTCGTACTTTGGAAAGGATTTGAAACAGAAAAATTGGTAAGAATGTAGTAAAATTATCCGTGTTCAACATGCTGTGGTTTTTGTTTTGTTATTGCTCTTAGTATCCACAATATTTGTATGTTTTTAAAGTGCTAGCATAAATGGCAGACAATTTATTAACATTTTGCTCATTTAGTAGCCAACCTTGGGAATATATTAAACCAATAATACTACACGAACGTCACACAAGACTGACCGACTATCGCATGAGAAAAAGCAAGTCCGCGAGTTGCGGACAGCTGTAACAGGAATATTAATATTATGTACAAGATTAATTTATTTTAAAGGTTAAAAACCACTGATTTCTTGGCCACCTATGCCATGTTTTGCTAAAATTATATTTGTTTCTTTCTGCAAATAAAAGTTGATATAATTGGAAAAGCAGTAGCATTACACAATTTTGACTTCTTAACTAGTATTTTGAAATTTTATAATAATTTTTACATGTATTTTTCATTTTTTGTATAAAAGAAAAGGAGAAAGCAAGTACTGAAAATAGGCCTAAATTATATCCAAAATTAACCAGTTGATATTTGTTTTTCATTTATATAATTTTGTTTTGTTGTAGTGGGTGAAGAGTTAATGAGTGAATTGAGCAAGGCAGCATAATAGAAATGCATGTAGTTTCAACTTGTACAACCATGGCAAAACATGTGGTAATATTAGGTTAGAAGTATCAGGTGTCAGATCATGCTGGCTTCCCGTAATACAATCGGGCTATGAAAATATGGGATTTTGTTCTTAAATTTATAATTTCTAGCCTAATCTATAACATCGCAAGGTACGCACAGATTTACACTCCTGAGAGTTTGCCAGGGTTCTCCACAAATGTGAACGCATCAGGTAAAAGTGTTTTTTCAACAGGTAAACCATTGTCATGACTTGCAGGTTCATATATAGGTCCCCCCTAGGAGGCCTAGGGCATGGTTCTCAAGAAGAAGTTGACGCTTGGGCATGCAGTTTTTGGCTTTTTTTTACTTGAACAGAGTGCAAACGGCCCATGGACTGGTGAATATGCAATTAACAAAATAAACAATTTGGTAACTTTACACAACTTGTCAACTTGTACAGTGAGTGAAGAATGTTACACTGTCTGAAAGCAAATGTTTACTGACATAATATCACGTTATAATTATATTAATAGCATTTTATTAAAATAAAGTCAACAAGAAAGTTTAGAACCCTACTCCAGCTTGCAACATTTGCTGAAAAAATATGCATTGAAACCCAGGGCACTCGAATGTAACCTAACTAGAACTCTACTGGTTCTTCATCAGACAATCCAGATTCGTTCGGAGAAAGTTCGTCATTTTGTACTTGCATTAGACAGTCGTTATTTTCATAATCATCTGCTGACACGTTCATCAAAAATAGAATCTGCATGTCATTCAAAGCAGCATTATCCATTCCAGCAGCGAGGTCCACATTGGCTGCTTTGTCTGCAACAATTTCAGCTGCAAGTTCAGCTTCTGGAGCAGCCTCCAGATTATTCTCTATGTGCTGCTCTGGTGAACCACTGGCATTTGCTGAAAGTGAATCTGCCTTAAAGTAACCGAATAAGATTTTGATTAGAAAGTATTGCTATGTATATGGATGTGTACAATCATTATGCGACACTTCACTAGTACTTGCAAAGTTTCATTTGATAAAAATCTGAAAGATTACCTGCAACATAGGTTCAGTCGGATTGAGTACCAGTGCTCACAAACAATCTCCTGTGTGAAGAGACAAATGCTCGTACACTCTTCGGTAACTTCCTCCTCTCCATTTTTTTCTTGTCAAGCCATAGCTTAACAGCTTCCCGGATGAGCTGATCGCACTCTTCCATGCAAATTTCAGGGCCATTTATGGAAATCTGAAGTAGACTTTCTAGCATTTTATTTGAAAGACGAGACCTGAGTGTTGTTTTAGTTCTCTTTATCGCGCTACCACCGCATTCCGGCCAGGCGTTTGATATTGGCAAACTCAGGATTGCTTCTGCAAATAAACTAAGAAATGGGAAAAGGAGCTTCGTATGTACAAGTTTCTTAAGCAAAACTTCGGTTTGTGTCTCATCCACCAGCTTGCTTGGTTCAGGAATCTTAAACTTAGTCATGTGGAATTTACACAACTCGAACTCTGCAACCACCTCAGGAATTCTCTGTGGTGAAACATATATCTTTTCCGTATTCTGAAAACTCTGGTGAGTCTACAGCGGGCAACAAAGATGGATCAAAGGTCGAGAATAGAGAGAATAATGGGAAGCTTTCCTGAAATCGTTCATTGAGAAGTTGGGTAAGAGCAGCAACATATCGATGAAGCAGGTTATCCACCTCAACCAGACCACACTCTAACTGATACTTTGATACCTTGGACAGTTAGACGACCATTGGGTTTCAGATCTTGGACCGCATCACGGATTGCTATGTGACAAAGTGCTTCTTTTATAAGCTTCGCCTTTGCATATGCTAGACTTGGTGCTATGTGTGAAAAGGTGACTGACCTTTTTGGAATGACTTGGATACTAGGACCAAAATCGGAATGATCCTGTTCAATATGTAAATTGTGGCAATGAATTTGAATGTGTTCAAGCGCAAAAACAATCCTTTTGCAGCAGCACCATGTTCCTCGTCGTCAAAAGCTTCCAAGGTTGTTAGTACTGCTGCGTAATCTTGATGCAGACTCTTGACTGCTTTCCCCAAAGATAGCCATCTTGTTCGACACGCCTTTTTCATCTTGCACGTGACTTTCCTTCTCATTTTAGGGGTTGTGTTCAAACTCATCATGTTCATTTGAACCTTGACATAAATTGCTTATCTTATTTTAATTTTCAAACAAAGACCATAACTGGCGCAAGAATTAGTTTCAACAACAGTGACGTATTTTACTGTGTTGTTCGCGTCAGCACATGCCAATACCAAGCGATGGCATACATACCACAGCTGTTGCATTATGGGTGACCGATCCCCCATATGCTCCTCTTGCCTTTTCTTAAGTTTCATGCCGACTCCGCTCCTTTTTCCCGTGAATACAGATGCGCCATCAGACGCTAATCCTGCCAACGAAGTCCACTGAAGCTTGCTTCCTCTATCTCTTGAGCAAGCATATCCACAATTGCATCTGCACTTTCGTGGTGTTCTAGGAGGTTTCTCTCCGACAAAAATTTGGTTTCGACCTGTACATCACTGCTGCATACTGGACAAAAGTGACTAATTGCTCTGTAAGAGCAACATCACTTACCTTGTCAGAAAGCAAAGAAAAGAAATGTGCACTCGCCGCTTCTTTCACTATTTTACCTTTAATAGTTTCACCTATAGCTAGGTAAATTTCTTGCTTGCACCTTTGTGATTTGTGATCAAAGTATTTCATATCAGGGCTGCCATAATGTCTTAGAAAGGTAATGAGTGGCATAACTTTCAAATTGGCCGTTTCTTCTTTGGCAATGAAATAAACTGCAGCAAAGGCTTGTACCAGTACTTCATCAGCAACTTCTGATTTTTTATTCAACTCTTTCCGAAACCATGATGTTCGCTGAAGTAGTTCCTGCCTTATTGATTGTGTGTGTTCTACTGAGGAGCCATGTTCTATTATTGCTAACTTTCTGTATCGTGTAGCAGGTATTGTAACATACTTTGTGCACTTGTTGGCTTTGAGGTGTTTTTTACGAAGGCAACAGAACATTCCTTTCCCCTCTTGAAGTGTCAACCACCATACCTGTGTCTTACTACAAAATCCAATTTCGTCATAAATCTATTCATGTTTGAAAACACGAGGCTTAGAAGATTCCTGTCGAGCTAATTCACTGGGAGTTAGTGATTGATCACACTCACTTACACTGTCAGTTAAAGTATGAAATATTTCTTCTATCATGCACACATGTTGTGCTTCAGAAAATCCACCTGGTCTTGAGTGAGAGCCAGAGAAATGTTTGCCTACGACAGCTTGTTTTTCAGTTGATGATTTGTAACTTGAAACTGGTGTGTCTGAGGGTGGCTTGCTAATTAAAGATGGAGTTTCAGTTTGTAATAAAGTGAAATTCGCTTGTATTTCTGAAGGTATTTCTTCCGTTGAAGTTTCTGGTTTATCGAAGCTGTTGTCATCTAAAGGACACATGTTTTCACTAATTTATTTTTCAAAATTTCCTTAAAGAAGGAAATGCCATGAAGCAGAAGCAACGCTGCAGTGGTTTTGTTTTCCAAATTAGCGATTAAATTTGTTTACTTTGCATTGAATGTGTGCTTCATCTGCTCAAGTATAATTATCTCGATCAGAAAATACTTATACTCTCTAGCAATGCGACAAACGCTCTTAAAATCCTCATGCAAATAGTTAGTTAAATTTGTCAATATAATAAAAGTAGGAGTAACATATATGTGATAGTAGAATTACTAATTAAATAGAGAAAAATACATGGGTGCGCGAAAACACCAGACTTATTTTGAGTGTTGAACAAGATATCTCACGAGTGAGCGCAGCGAACAAGTGAAAAATACATGTTCAACACGGGATATAAATCTGGTTTTTCCAAGCAGCCATGTATTTTTCTGTTTATTATATAAACTACAGGTTTTCCACCTATATAAAATGTCCAGAAGCTATGATTGGTGATTGTTTGAAAAGCGATAATTTTCACATGTGAAATTATTATAAATAATCTCACATGTGAGATTATCAGTTTTATCAGTGCCCGAAATCCTTATAAAGCACTTAGTCCAGGACCTGTATAGGAGTTTGTATGCATTTCATTTGCCACAAGTAATCTCAACTGTTTTAGGGTAAAACGACCATGCCGATCAACATGGCATATGTGCCAAAACCCGAATCCGGGGCGAAAGTCCTCAAAATGACTCCGCCTTGAAACGGCAGTGTCGACATAGCTCTAACCTCAGACCAATGCGAGCAACGGCCTTTCTGAAGTGCCTATAATGTTTAGAAGGGTTGTTTATAGGGGTGGTTATTAGAAGCAAAATATTGCCTAACTGTAATATTTTCCAAGAAAATCATCATTCAACATGCCTGGTCAGCAGCTAATTATGCATAAAATCACTAAAATTGCTGGCAGAAATTAAATTTTCATATTTCCTAAAAAAAATTATTATAACATGAAAAACCATGTTCAATTGAATCAAATTCTTACAGATTTCAAAAGGATTGACCCTATTTTGTTGATATACAAGACATTGTATTTCACTTACCCCCCGCAAAAACACGATTCCAGCCATATTTTCCATCTTGTTCGCTTTTTTATCGCCGAGTAGCGGAAGTCTCATACAATTCTTGTACTTTCCCATAATCACAGATGACTAAAGAACAACTCATCCCATTTTCGACTTGTTCTGAGACTGTGCTGTCTACTTTATCCTCGATTTTGTACCCTCGACAATTAGCCAAAATTGCCGCCATTACGAAGTCTTGTCGCTTTTGTGTCCGATAAATGTGACTTCTTCGTCCTTATGTGTATTTATATTAAGTAATCCAACAGCACTTTATACTACTGAATTTCTAAAAATGATTTTGTAAACTTCTATCAATTTTCAATATAAAAATCCACCCACATAAAATCGAGTGTCTTCAAGCTTCGAAATATTTTGAAAGTCACGGGCAATCATCACGAAAATTCCTCGTGGGCGATCATACCGGGGGAGTGAATATTTTCACGAATACGTTTGCTCGTTTCCACAGCAAGCCAAGTAAACATTTCATATTATTCTATGTTCATGTATATTTGCGTATTGTTTTGTTTTTAAGCTTCAACTAAAAGAAAATCAGACAGACTTACGCATTTCCCCATTTTTATTTAAAGGGCGATTTTTATTATGCCAAAGTGTAAAATAACTAAGCGTCTAAGCCACTAAAAGCCACTATTAGCCCACTAAGATTTTAAAATTGAAACGTACGTATCTGCACTGGCATAGCCCTCAAAATAAACATGGGAGAAATGCATAACTGTCAGATTTTCTTGTAGTTAAAGCTTAAAAACAAAATAATACGCAAATATAAACATGCAAACGCATTCGTGAAAATATTCACTCCCTCCGGTATGGTCGCCCACGAGGAATTTTCGTGACGATTGCGCGTGACTTTCAAATTATTTTGAAGCTCGAAGAGACTCGATTTTATGTGGGTGAATTTTTATATTGAAATTTGATCAAATTTAACAAAATGACCTTCAGAAATTCAATAGTATAAAGTATTGTTGGATTACATAGTATAAATACACACAAAGACGAAGAAGTCACATTTATTGGACAGAAAAGCGGCAAGACTTCGTAATGGCGGCAATTTTGGCTAATTGTCGAGGATGGAAAATCGGAGATAAAGTAGATGGCACAGGCTCAGAACAAGTCGAAACTGGGCTGAATTTTTCTTTAGTCATCTGTGATTACGGAAAAGTGCAAGAATTGTGTGAGACTTCGGCTGGTCGGCGATAAAAAAGCAAACAAGACGGAGAATATGGCTGAAATCGTGTTTTTGCGGGGGGTAAGTGAAATACAGTGCCTTGTATATCAACAAGATAATGTCAATCCTTTTGAAATCTGCAAGAATTGGATACAATTGAACATGGTTTTTCATGTTATAATAATTTTTTTTAGGAAATATGAAAATTTAATTTCTGCCAGCAATTTTAATGATTTTATGCATAATTAGCTGCTGACCTAGCATGTTGAGTGGTGATTTTCTTGGAAAATATTATAGTTAGGCAATGTTTTGCTTCTAATAACCACCCCCATAAGCAACTTTTCTAAACACTATAGGCACTTCAGAAATGCTGTTGCTTGCATTGGTCTGAGGTTAGAGCTATGTCGACACTGCCGTTTCAAGGCGGAGTCATTTTGAGGACTTTCGCCCCGGATTCAGGTTTTGGCACATATGCCATGTTGACCGGCATGGTCATTTTACCCTAAAACAGTTGAGATTACTTGTGGCAAATGAAATGCATACAAACTCCTATACAGGTCCTGGACTAACTGCAATTTATGTAATAAATATAAATATATGTTTACAAGTGCAACAAAGGGAAACAAAGACAATGGAATTCAATTTAACAATTGAATTGATATTAAATATTGTGCCGTGGAGTGAGGATACAATTTGTACGGTTGAAGTATTGAAGAAGTAGAACCCTGCGATTAAACATGCACATATATGATTTAAATTTGCACACACCTATAAAGTTATGGCGGCTCACAGTTCACAAATGTGTTCTTAAAACCATAAGTATTGTTTAGTTTGTGTTTATAAAACAATAGAGCATTTTACGGTATTATACTTGGTCTTATTCCTACCTGATTCTAGCTGTGCAGTTTTTTCATTTTGTAAGAAAAACTCCAGAGTTTGCTGTCGCTTCATAGCAAACGATATCGCGTGTCTGCTCGTTTCTCATCAGTTTTATATAATCAGCATTTCGAGGGGAACTGCAACAGTTGCATTATAATGTTTTAGGCAATTTAATTGACGTGGCGTACATGTTATTGTAAAAGAATGCACCATGTTCTGGCTAACTAACTATTTGTTGATTTTCGTGAAAAAGACATTCTTGTCATGACTTATGAGGGTTTTAAAAGAGGAATTTTGAAAGCGGGCCTAAATTTCCGAGGTAAGTTGCCTACATAAAGGGTTGAATTTGTACAATAACATCTAAGCCACGGCCTGGCATTGTCAATTAACATCCTAGAGGCATCTTAATGCAACCGTTGCAACGATCACATCAATTACTTGCATTAAACGATCTTCCCGAATCCGCTGGAGTTAAATTAAACACCTGCCAAAAATTGAATCGTTTCAATTGATCGGTTTAAGATAATTTGATGTATTTTCTGTACTTGACTACCCATAATGATACTTTATCTCAGAAATATCTAGGTGATTACAGACTTTTTGTACTATAAATTGTTGACATATATATAATTATTAACAAACACAAAGCTGGTAAACTGTGGGGTTGGAGACGGTAATTTTTACCAGTTACCGCCAGTTAAGGAGAACCCTGGTTTGTGCTATCCTTTGTTATACTTATCTGTTTAAGAAGTCATAAAAAACACTGTCATTTTTGTCTTAAAGTTGCGTGACTTGACATTGATTACTATAAGATTATCGCCAAAAGTGCCCACAACCCGTGTTCAGAGCGGCCAAACATTGTTTTGCCATGCGTAATGTGAAAAAGTACGTGCAGATTCAAGAAGACTTTTAATTTTTGGCGCAATTCTGATACCGTCACTTTGCGTTTGAATATTTGTGCCTTTGTGCAATGATCTCGGCTTCATTATCTACTAGCTATTTGCTGCTGATAGGATTCAGTAACCTGTATACATCTTCCGTTGTTGATGCGGCGAACGAAGAAAAAACAACAATAACAATGAAGAAAATTACAATGATCGCCAATCATATGGAAATTCTTTCTTCGAGGTTTCTACAAACAAGTTTGCAAGTATAATTATTCACTCTCATAATAATATAAGTAATATTTATTCGGTATACCCTTCTACCTTCATTCTAATACTAATCTTGAATTCCTTCCATTAGCAAACTTATATATGACCTTTGCAGAATAAATATCAAAGCCCAACATAGTGCTTTTAGTAGAGCCATAAATAGACCAGTTTCATAAGGTTATATATGTTTATTAAAAGTGACGTTTCGTCTTAACATAAGACATCTTCAGACTAAATGTCTTATGTTAAGACGAAACGTCACTTTTAATAAACATATATAACCTTATGAAACTGGTCTATTTATGGCTGTACTAAAAGCCATCCAATCCTGTTCAAGGCAACCTTGAAGAAGGAAAAAGAAAACGGTTCTTATACTGAAAAGGGTATGCTTACACGTTTAATACAGGAAGTATTTGACCATTGCAATGTTGGCAATATTACAGTTAGGATTATCGAACAATTTAAAGCCAAACTGTGGAGGATGAAAGAAGCTGAAAATAAGACTATATCAGGAAGAAGACAAAGAAAAATGTTATATGAACAATGGTCCCATGGCAATTCAATATGGAAATTAAAAGTTTGTTACAATGAAGTTGAGAACATTTTAACGAAAACTGAAAATGCTTAATTGAAAGGTGAAAAATGTAAACTAGAGACTAAGATTGAAAAACTGAACGCTAAGGTGGCAAAGTTGGATAACAAATTTGACAAAGAAGCCAAATCTGCCTTGTCATATAAAAACAAATTCAAAAAACTTTCTCAAAAGCTAATAAAGATACAAAGAAAACAGAGTGGAACAAGAGGAGCTGATCAAAAGAAGTCATTCAGCGACTATACTAAGGAACACCAGGAGAGAATTCGAAGGCAGATGGCGATTGATTGTGAAACAAGTTTGTCATTTTTGGACACTAAGATTTTGTTGCTACTGAAGTGAAAGTCTTTAACTTTGCAACTAACTAATTTAAGACATTTCATCTAGTGGAACCTGATAGGGAAAGTTCAGGTGTTTCTTGTGAAAGCTATAATGAAGATATACCTACCAAATAAACCTACTTTTGTACACCAAAGATAGATTTGGCTTGTCAAAACAAGCATATCATGAACTATCAATGGTGTGCAAAGAATTTCCCAGGTCGTACAAAATTAAGGAAAGAATGCAAGAAACTAACAAGAAGTGGAACTTGTTCCAAACACCTGGCAACACAGTGGGTGTCCAGCAGAGTATAAAATCCAGACTTGAGACCAGATTGAAAGTTTTACTTAACAAATCTAAAATGATGTTTGCCCCTCAAAACAATAAAGTGAGGATAAACTTGTCTGGAGATGGGACAAATGGTGGAAAACATTTACATGTAATAAATGTTACATTTTGTTGTAAATAAACAATGTAGTAGAATGTGATTAGTGTAGGATTTATATAATATACGTATGCATGAAGTATAAATTTAGTAGGGGAAATATGAACTATGAAAAACAGGAACTTTAGTAAATAAGATAAAGTAACAAGCGTAACGAAACTTGCGTTGGTTGAATTGCGGTCAACCAAACGCGGAACTTATACAGCACAACTATGACGTGCGGGGAAGTTGTTTTACATAATGTGCGTCAGGCTCAAACTTCCCCTGGCAAACATTTCCCTTAGCAAGGTCAGTCCGATAATATAAAAAGGAGAGTGCGAGAGTTGAGTTGTGTTAAGCAAGAAAGAGAGCACAAGAGAGTTCGAAGGCAGTGGTCAGTTATATATGTAAATGTAATGATTGTTGAAATAAATATTGAAAACTGAAAGTATACAGTGCCATTGAGAACCAGCGAAGGAATAAATCTCGAGAGGAGAATTTATCACACGTGGTCCAAATCGAACCGGATAGAATATGACCGACCAGTTTAAGAAAGGCAAGAAAACGAGAACAGGCCACAGAGCGTACATGGGGAAAATACTGCCAGAGGCAGAGCAGATCGTCAAAGATTTCCAGCCAGAGCAAAGGGCCAGAGCAGAACAACTAAGAACCGCACTAAATGAACAACTAACGTTACTAGAACCCTTAGATAAGGACATTATGCAATTTATGGAAGACGACAACGAAGTCGACGAAACGGCTATGGCAGACGAGATCGAAAAATGCTTCAAGTTGAGAAGTGAAATGAAAGCTGCTATTGACATGATTGACGAGTTGCTACCACAAACGGTAACGGCGGTCGCAAGCGAAGCCGGTGATCTCGATAGTATTGTCGAAGAAGACGAAGAGGTGCAATCTACCGCAAGTGGACCAACGTATTCCCAGTCTCCAAATCAGGGTCACTCCGTTCAAGCGAAAGTTCCTAAACTAGAGGTGAAAAAGTTTAACGGCAAGATCGAAGAATGGCAGGAGTTCTGGGACGAGTTCGAAAGTGCGATTCATCAGAACAAATGCCTAACGAAAGTGGACAAATTTAATTACCTGAGAACCCTATTAACAGGACAAGCAAAATCGGCGATAGCGGGATTTTCCCTAACAACGACTAACTACGAATCAGCAGTTCAACTTCTCAAGAAAAAGTATGGTAAAAATACATTAATTAAACGTACCCATATTCAGGAACTATTAAATGTACAACCAGTGTATAGTGCGAAAGATTGTGGACGATTGAGAGCGATGTACGACAAAATAGAAGCACATTACCGTGGGTTGGAAGCACTTGGTGTAGACGAGGCGACCTACTCAGATATCGTAGTACCTGCTATTTTGGAAAAGATTCCAGAAATTGTGCGGCTCACGAAAACTCGTGACCACCCTCACAGCGAATGGAGTATGAGCGACGTGCTTACTACCATGGAGAAAGAGATTGAATTGAGAGAACTATGCCAGACCAGCCGACCAGATGAAGACAGAAGACGACGAAACAATGGCCAATCTACAGGAAATGCATTGAATGTAACGAAACAAGACGAGAATTGTGCGTTCTGTCAAGGGAAACACCAACATGAAGACTGCAAGAAGGTGACGGATACAAAGGAACGTAAGCATATTTTAATGAAATATTCCAGGTGTTTTAACTGCATGAAAAGAGGGCATAGGGCACGGGATTGCAAGCATGTCATTTTTTGTAAAAATTGTAAAAGTAAACATCACACTGCCATGTGCGAGGCGGGTGCGAAAGGGGCAGATGACACTGCTGCTCATGATAGTTCTAAAACCGAAGTTCCACAGCAAAATTTGCATGTAAGCTCTTGTAGCCGCGTAGCTCTTCAAACAGCCCAAGCCCATATCAAGGGACGGGGGGAGGCCAGAGTAAGAGTTCTTTTTGATTCTGCAAGCCAAAATTCGTTTGTAACCAGCAAAACAGCTAAGTGTTTAAGTTTGCCTTCAGTTAGGAAAGAGTGGTTTGCGGTGAAAACATTCGGAAATCAATGTAGCGGATCGCGGTTGCATGATGTTGTTTCTGTAGAATTAGCACCCATGGGGGGAGGGCAGTCCTTGCGAATTGAAGCCTTTGTTGTACCCGAAATTTCGCGTGTAAAAATGAGCATGTAGAAGTTCTAAAACACCATTATTCGCATTTAAAAAATATATGGTTTTCTGATGTTCACAGGCAGGCAGAAGAATTAGAAATAGATATATTGATAGGAGCAGATTATTTATGGCAGTTTCAGACAGGAGTTACGATTAGAGGGAAAGCAGATGATCCAGTAGCAGTTCAGACATTTCTAGGGTGGACCTTGTCCGGCCCACTCAAGGTAAGTTCTAGCAGAGAAACAGGGAATGTAGCTCACGTTCACTTTGTTGGCAGGAATGAAAAACTTACATGTGATGTTCAAAGGTTGTGGGATTTAGAAACCCTAGGAATACCGCCAGTTAACGAAGTGCATGAAGAATTCATTGACAGTATATCATTTGAAAACGAGAGATACTCAGTCAAATTGCCATGGAAAGAGGGTCACGATACGCTGACAAGTAACTACAACACATGTGTTACACGATTAAAAGGTCAAGTAAGAAAACTTAAGAATGACCCTACACTTCTAAATGAGTATGATGCAATAATGAAGCAACAGTTAAAATCAGGCGCCATTGAAAAAGTCGCAGAGCTTGAAAGCGCAGACAAAATACACTATTTGCCGCATTTAGCTGTAGTACGCAAAGACGCAGTTACCACGAAATTGCGCATTGTATACGACGCTTCTGCTAAAGGTGATAATGGAAAAGGCGCGTCATTAAATGATTGTTTACATGCAGGTACGTCGCTGAATCCATTACTTTTTGATATTTTAGTTCGGTTTCGACAGAAAAGAATTGTTTTGATTGCCGACATAGAGAAGGCATTCTTGAATATTGAGGTAGATAAAGTTGATCGAGACTGTTTGCAGTTTTTGTGGTTAAGAAATGTCCAGAATGCAAATTCAGAAATTGAAGTATACCGGTTTTGTCACGTGGTGTTTGGCTTGAATTCTTCACCGTTTCTATTGAATGCGACTTTAAGATATCATTTTTCAAAATATAAGGAATTAGATCCGAAATTTGTGCAACAAATGCTAGAAAGCTTTTATGTTGACGACCTAGTTTCAGGTGATGATAGCGTGCAGTTGACTTACGATTTATATTTGAAGGCCAAAACGAGATTAGCCAAAGGCGGATTCAAATTACGAAAGTGGAAAACAAACGATAGCGAATTAAGAGACCGTATTGATTGCCCAGAAAACTTGACAAACCAAAATGATGGCGCTGTGGACGATTTGAGCTATGCCAAAACTACCCTTGGGTCAGAAAGTGCGAAAGGCACGGAAAAGGTTTTAGGGCAAGCATGGGATACCAACCGCGATAAGATAATATTTGATTTTGAAAGCATAATTGGCGCAGCGGGGAAACTTAAGCTGTCTAAACGAAATGTGCTTAGTGTGCTATCACGAATTTTTGATCCACTAGGACTTATATCACCAGTACTAGTTAGCATGAAGCTATTATTTCAAGAGCTTTGTTCTGAAAATTACAATTGGGATGATGAATTAAATGAAGGGAAAAGACAAAAATGGAACGTTTGGCTTAATGAGCTGGCTGAAGTAAAATTTATTGAGATTGACCGATGTCTGTTCAAAAACCCGAGTGATGACATATTAGAATATCAATTACATGGCTTTGCAGACGCCAGCAATAAAGCGTACTCAGCTGTAGTCTATATTTTGTGCCGAACAAAGAATGAAATATATGCAAGACTGGTAGCGAGTAAATCTAGAGTTGCGCCGCTCAAGAGGTTGGCTATGCCAAGGTTGGAATTGATGTCTGCTACCTTGCTAGCTAGGCTTATGCACACGGTTAAAAGCGCTTTAAAATCGCACATAGAAGTAACCAGGACCGTGTACTGGCTTGATAGCAAAACTGCACTTTGCTAGATACAGAACCGAGGAGAATAAAATCATTGCCAGATGTACCAGTTGAAGAAGCAGAGGATGAGACTAGTTGTAGTAGACGATTTAAGCATTTGAGTATTAGATTAGCACACTTTTGGAAGAAATGGAGGACTGAGTATTTATCAGGGTTAAGAGAGTACCACAAGAGCAGATCAGGTGCAAATAGAAAAGAAATTAACGTCAATGATATAGTAACAGTGTTTGAAGATAATGTTAAAAGAGGGTTGTGGAAGACAGCGATTGTTGAGGAGCTGATAGAAGGTAAGGATAACGTAGTTAGAGGCGCAAAAATTCGGGTAATAACAAAAGGCAAACCGATTCGCATGTCTAGGCCAATCCAAAAACTTTATCTGCTTGAGATCCGATGTGAAACCGAAAGTACAGGGGTAAGAAACGCTGAAGAGCAGTCGGAACAAACGGTTAAAGAAACTACGAAGAGGAATGTACCTCGGCGAGCAGCAGCGATTGCATCTGAACAGAAAACACGAAAGATGGTTGACTTGTAACCAAGTCAAGGGGGGAGAGTGTTGTAAATAAACAATGTAGTAGAATATGATTAGTGTAGGATTTATATAATATATGTATGCATGAAGTATAAATTTAGTAGGGGAAATATGAACTATGAAAAACAGGAACTTTAGTAAATAAGATAAAGTAACAAGCGTAACGAAACTTGCGTTGGTTGAATTGCGGTCAACCAAGCGTGGAACTTATACAGCACAAATATGACGTGCGGGGAAGTTGTTTTACATAATGTGCGTCAGGCTCAAACTTCCCCTGGCAAACATTTCCCTTAGCAAGGTCAGTCCGATAATATAAAAAGGAGAGTGCGAGAGTTGAGTTGTGTTAAGCAAGAAAGAGGGGGCACAAGAGAGTTCGAAGGCAGTGGTCAGTTATATATGTAAATGTAATGATTGTTGAAATAAATATTGAAAACTGAAAGTATACAGTCCCATTGAGAACCAGCGAAGGAATAAATCTCGAGAGGAGAATTTATCACACATTTACCATCCTGGAAGAAGGGGCTCAAGCAATGTCGGCTTAGGGTAATCACCTTGTTGGTGTAATTAAAGTATGTGAGGATTATGACAATCTTTTTGTTGCATTTAGAGACATTTGGAATGAACTTGAACAACTAACACACGTTTCTGTTGATAAAGTGTGTTTTTACATAGAGTGGTTCCTCGGAGGAGATTGGAAATTTCTAGCCTGTATATGTGGTCTAGGGACTGCACATGCTACTTTCCCATGCATATGGTGTAACTGCCCTCTGTATGACATGATGGGACAAAAACATAGTCACTGAGAGATACCAAACTAGAACAATCCAAGAAATTCAGAAATTAACAACTGCCAACTGTGGAAAAGCACGTTTTAATGTGAAGCATGCTCCTTTATTTCCTACAATCCCCCTTGACCATGTCATCATTGACACACTTCACCTGTTTCTGCCAGTTTGTGATAACCTAATTAATCTACTGATTCTTCAATTGAGGAGAGAAGACACAATTGACAAAAAGAAAACGTTCAATGATGGTTTGGATCTTGCCAAATATAAACATGTGGCAGGCTGGCAAAAATACTTGAACAAGAAGTTGCAAATCCCTTTCAATTGGTTTGTTTGCAAAGAGAGTAAGAAACTGAAGTGGAGAGATTTGACTGGACCTGAAAAATTGAAACTTTTTCAGAACATAAATATAGATGAGATCTTACTTAACTCCCAAGATTCAGTCACAATCCAAAAATCGTGGAAAGATTTTCTTGCTATTGCTGAGTTCATCAAACAAAGGTGAAATTAACATTGAAGAATTCTCAAGAGAAACCAAGGTATGGCTTGAATTACTTGTCTCTATGTACCAGACAAAGCATGTCACCCCTTACATGCATGCTTTGGTGTGACATGTTCCAGAATTTCTGAGGCTACATGGAACAATATGCCCTTTTACACAGCAGGGCCTAGAGAAACTAAACAACAAGACCACAAAGGACTTTTTCAGGTCAACTAATTAAAGGGGAGTTGATGCTTTGTTTCAGCTTGTTCAGAAACGCAATCATATATAGTATTTAGAGGATACAGGGTCAAAGCAAAAAGCAAGCAAGCAGCATTGTACCAACTGTTTTGAACCCAACCATAACATTAATACTGAATGCAGTAAGTGTCAATATAAGCCCTGTTGCTCTCCTGACCACCTAAAGAAAATAGAAGGCCATTGGCGGAAGAAATTTATGCTTTTATAACAGGATTACATTTTATACACCATTTGCCCTTCATTAAGCGTAAAAAGACGGTCATTAAGATAATTTTTCACCTTCACAAACACAAATCGGAATTTCAATAACACATTATGTGCAATTCAATAAGCGTGAAAGGATATTCAATAACAACAATTTGCGCTGACATGCATAAAAACTGAAAGCCATTAATCAAAGATGGAAATTCAATAAGAATACAAAGAACATTCAAAAACACAAAAGACGTTTCCATTTGAATACAAGCAACGTTCAATTAGAGAAAAATGTAAGTTCAATAAGGTTGTTATGAAGGCAATACACTCAAAGGAAAGGGATATTCGGTTGATATTCTTTGCTCGGGCAAAGATTTGACTTGCCTGAAAGTTCTTTAGAATTCACAGGCTTTATTGGGCGTGGTTGAACGTCGGCAAAATGAAATATTACTAGAAGGCAGGCAAGGCTTAGTACGTACAAGTGCATTAGAAGAACAGGACTAGGATTATCTACCACTTGCTGATACGTCAGTTATTGTAAAATTTCATTTAAAGAAAATGTGCATTCCATGACATTGCAACCCACATGCATTGTAATGTACTCTCTCAGGAAAAGCGTAAGAATATTCAAGCCAACCGAGTTACATGTTTTAAGCTGATGTTACACGGGACAATAAGGACGATTCTTAGCGCAACCGGCAGATGGACCAATCAAATTTCTGGTTACTCCATTTGCATTGGGAATCTTCGTAAAAAATCGTTGCGTGTAACATCAGCTTTACCCTTTTTTGTGAGTTGCTTGTGCGTTCAAGTAAGAATAGCCCAACGACAGAGAAATAATTATCTCAAGAAGACAAGGAACGGCTGATTAGGGCATTCGAAGAGCGGGATCAAGACTACCTGGCTTTGGCTGATACGTTAGCAATAAATCGGGGCTATAAATACAGAATTACGACGTTCACTGCCTGAGAAGCCACAAGTTCATGAAAGAACTATTGGTAAACATTTGGATGGAATGTTGTACTCGTTGAAATTATCGCGAATACTTCCAACTGATCGTATATAAAAAGCCAGACGTAGTTGAGAGACGCCACGATTATGCAAACTGGTTCTTAGAAGAGGCGAATATTCATCATCCTGTCTTCATCGACGAATGTGGTTTTAACATCTGGACTGTCAAGGACGGGCTCGCGTTAGAGAGCGTGCTTATCGCCAAGTGTGTGGACAAAAGGGACGCAACCTTACTATTTGCCTGGCGGTGTCTCATATCATGGTTTGGTGCATTACACCGTTCTAATGGGTGGAATGACCAGAGATTCCTTCACTGAGTTTCTTGCAGCTACGTGTAGCCACCTTGATGAAAATGAAAATCAATATTTCATTTTCGATGGAGCACCAGCACATCGACGACCCGAGCAGCCAAGAGAAAACATACATCTGTGTATATTGCCACCGTTCTCACCATTCCTGACTATTGTAGAGCAAGTTGCCTGAAAGCCAGCATTGAAGCAGATATTTCACGTCCTGCTATGCAAGAACGCTTTGCTGACAGAAGAGCGGCAAGAAATGCCCACCTTCCCCTTGGGGAATACAGAAAACAATTGCTTGTTCAAGCTGTTGAAAGAAATATCGGATCAACTACTGTACCCAAATTTGCAGGTTGGTTCAGGCATATGCAGACCTATCTTCTACGATGCCTTGCCAGGAGAACATTAATGGTTAAAACAGTGTTGAGCGTGTATAATTATACTGTATTGTGCACAGTAATAAAATTGTGTGTACAAATGTGTAGAACAACTTTTCTTTATAGACTTGCGTAGACTAACAATATTGAGTAAATTTAGATTGATAACACGTTGCATGTTATGTGTTTGCGTGTTAATATGACTGCTTGTAAGTAAATCAAGGTTTTTATTGAACTTACATTTTTCTCTAATTGAACGTTGCTTGTATTCAACTGAAAACGTCTTTTGTGTTTTTGAATGTTCTTTGTATTCTTATCGAATTTCTCCATCTTTGATTAATGGCTCTCAGTTTTTATGCATGACAGCGCAAATTGTTGCTATTGAATATCCTTTCACGCTTATTGACTTGCACATAATGTCTTATTGAAATTCCGATTTCTGTTTGTGAAGGTGCAAAATTTTCTTAATGACCTTCTTTTTTTGCTTAATGAAGGGCAAATGGTGTAAACAATGTGGTTCCACATTTAGTTGTTTTTTTTTAAATTTTATTTTACCCATGTACTTTATTATCAGCATTTACAAATATTTTTTTCACTAAATTATTAGGCTAGAGACCTATTAGAAACCTTGACAAGCTTTTTTAGTTTAGGCCCTTAGTTACAGTTTATTGCTAATTAGTATTAATTATATACTGCAAAATCAGAAAGATAATCTATTTGAGGCATACTATTTACAAAATAGAACAATAAAGACGAACGACAGAGCAAAGGCTGTTTTCCAAAATAAAATACAAGTAGAATGCATTTTATATTGAGTTCGGTAAAATATGCTGTGTATGCACCAAGTATCAAGTTTTTCTCCATTGACCTGTTGCATGAAGTATGATTAACCCATAATCAGGACCTCTATAATAAATAGTGGGGGATCAATGATGTACTTCATGCAAAAAGTCATGAGATTTAAGTCTATACAATACATAAAGTATCACAAGTCAGAACTTCATGTAAAATTATATTGTAGCAAAATTGTGAGAATATTAGTACATAGTCTATGGAGTAGATGGTCTGGAAACTCATTTGAATTTCAACACTTCTCATTATCTATGTTGAGTTTTGATTTATGCAGAACTGTGCACTTTCCTCATCATGTGAGTACTGTCTTTCAGCCTAATCACCCAATAGCAATGCAGAAATAGCCCAATTGTTCAAGTCACAGATAGATAAATTAGGCAACACATTGTTATTGGCTGACTTAGCTAGAAGACAATACTCACGTGATGATGAAGGCGCACATTTCTGCATAAACCAAGATTCAACAAAGTTAATAAGATGCATTGAAATTAAAACGAGTTTCCAGACCATCTATTCTATACTGTAGACTATGATTAGTATTATTTCAATATTTCCACTGTGCACGTTTATAGTCATTTTGCACACCGTCACCACGAACAAATGTAAATATTAGTAGTGAATCATTTTCAATTTGGTTTTCAAATAAATTATTACCAATGTCAACAAATTCCTTGATAGAATTCCTATTGTGAGTCCAAAACTGAATTGTTCCTTTTGTTAGAAAGCAAAAATCCCCATTTTTATTTAAAATTCTCTCATTCCATTTGTTTCCCGAAAAGCTGGTTTAATTCAGGATGATAGCTGGTTTAATTCAGGATACAATGTACTTCGCAGCCTTTGAAATTCCTGACCGTACCAATGCGTTTAAAATAATGTTCAAACATGTCCATCTCAATCTCTTGTTCGATTCTGACTTCTGGCATCTCCCGTTTTGAGGAAAACAGCGAATGTTTTATTTTTCTTCGCATTTGGTATCAAAATAATGCTGCCCGATCCTCATTCAACATGTTGCTGGGTATAAAGCATGGCGAAACATGACTAATTCCCCCTTCAGCCAGCCCAGAACAAGGCCTCCATTCATCATACTTTTCTGGATATCCCTTATAATGGGCTTTCACCTTGTTGTTGAATTGGTCAGGTTCAACAATCTAAATATTGAAATTTGTGTACATTGACGGTTAACTTGCACTTTGTATACGATATCTATGTTATGACTGTAGTGGGCATAGTCAGGGGCGTCGCTTGGGCTCTATAATTGGGTGGTTGTAACATAACGTTTTGCCAAGTGTTTAGCTCTTTTTTGCCGAGTTACGAGATTCGCACAACCTGAAACATGAAAACCACGTGGCATTGATGATGACTACCGCAGCACACACAATAAGATTGTGGCATTGTATATTTTTCCTGAATGAAAATGTCTCTCAGTCGCACTGTCACATACGGTTAAAATTCATTCTTTCTATACACGTTACTGGATAGCATGTTTACAACAATATTTTCGGGCAAGTGTAGATACAACGAAATTCAAGACAGAAAATAACCTGTATATGGTAATATCCTCAAACATTTAAAAACATTTGTATTAGTATAATTATATTTAGTTAGCCAGTCAGCCAGTTTGATTTGCAAATATGATAACTCCTAGTGATAACTTCAATGTATACAGCTAATTCAATTAAGGTTATCTTTCCAAAAGCGTAAACTATGAGTGCGCAGGTGGTGATGGGTTATGGCTTATTTAGGCCGTGGTTGTCAGGGAGTTACCTTTGTAGCAATTACATTTTTCGCACTAAGTTTGGTATTTGTCTTCGATGTTATTTTAAAGAAATAATTCAGAGTTTAGGGTTGAAAAATAAGCAATAACTCGTCATCCCTTGGGTGCTCATAGTTTACAGTTTACGCCGTTGGAAGGTCAACATTTATTTAACTAATTGCATAATCTATGATAATGTTTTCATTGTTTCGTGTATTTGTGTCTGACACTACATAGTCATTTTTTATCTAGTAACTTAGCGCCTTGGTTTCGATGTCTAAATTTTTGATACTTCTTTCATGTCCAAAGAATCTGTTAAATCCTTTTTACAGTTTAAAATCATCAAGTTATCCAACCGCTTGTCTGCCATTGTTGATCGATAAACACCCTTCACAAATTTAAGGTGACTAAATGTTCTTTCGTCTTTTGCAACAGAAATAGGCGCTGTCAAGATAAGCTTGTATAATTTCCATGTTAAGGGTAGGATGGCACGCTGATCATGGGCGAATTGGATAACTCTGTCTCCACTCATCAGTTTGTCTTCACTTGGCTCTTGGACAAAATGTTAGTGAAAACTTATAACTCGGCTGCTAAGACTTCGCTATTGACATTGCCTGGCATCATTTCTGGTACAGCCTTTATATCTGCCGGTAATGCTTCATGCAATGGGCACTGCAATATACGTGACAATGGTGCAATGATGTCGAGTGTTGGCTGCATCTTCTCTCTAAGTTGCATTACCAAAACATCCAGAACGCACTTGAACTCCTTCCGAAGGAACTGATACAGATCAAGGACGGCTGTTGTTTCAGCATTTTCATCCAAACGCTTTGGCGGAGGACACGGTCTGTGATGTTTTGCAAAATCTGCTTCAACATTGATGTCAAGCTTCTTCGAATATTCTGTTGCTGCTGTTATCTGGGAAGTCATTGCCATCTTGTCCTCGTTATTTCTTTCCAAGGAGGCTATTGTAGCTTTTGTCATCTTCAGTGCTTCAATGATGTTCAGTTCTTCTCGCTGAAGTGCATCATTGAGAAACTTCGTTTTCAAAATGATATTTTTCATGAACATCAGACTAGCTATAAAATCGAAGCAATTTACTTCCTTCATGAGGCCAGACGCCGTCGCTTTTACTTTTGTTTCCACTGTAGAGCTATTTACTTCTTCTAAACCTTTCAAAACAGCTTCTAGCAGTCCATCTTGTTTTCGAAAGATTTCTGAGATGAAGACTGTTTTCTATGGGCGCAAGGTGGTCAGACAACACGATGTGACGTTTCATACTGCCGGAAAAGAAGACGTAGAGCTCTTGCGAGATTTTAAAAAGTTCTTGTATCACTGGGCTGCTTTCACAAGCGTGTTCTACTACAGTGTTAGTTCTATGAGCTTGACATGTAATGTATGGAACCTTTCTCTGTAATTTCGTTTCTATCTCAGCTTGTGCTCCATGGTGAAGTCCTGACATATTAGAGGCATAATCATACGACTGGAAAACCAAGTTGGAAGTTGCCAACCCATTGCCATCCAGTGACTCAAGGATGTCATTTGCTTGTCCAATACCAGTTTTCTCAGTGGTTTCTCTAATCTCCAGCAGACGTTCTTTAACGACAAATGTAGAACTATCCTCCTTTACATACCTCACCGCAACTGCGAGTTGATCTTTCTTGGATGTGTCCGAAGTCGTATCGGCCATAACAGAAAACATTTTGGAGTCTTTTACTTCTTGTTAAACTTTAGATCGCACACAGCTCCCTAAAATTGTAACCATTTCATTTTGCGACTCTGCACTCATGTACGTAACGTGATACAGCCGCAATCGAGCCTCACTCAACCATTTCCTGAGACTTGGGCAATGCCTTGACACAAGATGAACAATCTGGTAGAAGTTGCCATCACTTTCACCATGTTCATGAGTGGATGATCCTCGGAAAGCTAAGTCCTGGTGAGCAAGTATTCTAGCAACGTCCAGCAAAATACACGCTGCCCCTTCATTTATCAGACAGTCCTTCTTCTCTTGAATGGCATTCACTCGCTTTTCTTTGTTGAGTAGCATATCTACATTTGACGAATCGTGACTGGCATAAAAATCTGCTAGTGCTGATTTGTGAGCTTTCAAACTAAAGTGTTTAGCAAGTTTACCAGTTTTTCTTTTGCTGTTTGACCCATAACTGGTCATCTTGTGCAAACTTTGAACGCCAACTGAAGACCACGCAATGTCTGCCATTTCTCTGCCAGGTCCAGAAGAAAAAAGAGAGCACACAAAACAGAATGCAGCATCTTGTGATATGCTGTACTCAAGATGAGGATAAACAGTGTACCATTGTGTGGAGAACCGGCATTGCTTTTTGCCAGGAATATCTACGTTTCGTGGAAAAATTGGTAATTTAGGCTGATGTGGTCCAAGTTTCATAATATACTTTCTACCACTGGTTGTTGTAATCTTACCTTCTGTCACTTGGATCGTGAGAAGGTACGGATGCACGTTCTTCCCTGATTTCTTTCTTCTTTTCATTTATTTCTCTCAACAACACGGTACATGTTTTGTTCACTTTATTTGCAGTTTGTGATATATTTTGGGTGATCTTCTCTGCACTAGTTAAGAAAACTTCTATCAACGGACAGTTATTTCCCTTTACTTCTTCAAGTAAATTGGATGCCAATTTCAAATTTTCTACAAGAAATGATAGTTCTCCCGCACATGTCAACCAGTTAGGTGATTCATCTGTTGCATTCTCCTCTATCAATTTGTTGCCAAACTCACTTTCTAAATTTGAAGCAGCTGCGGTTCCACATATACTTCCGCGTGAAAGATTTTCTGCTGTATTTGTGTTTAAAACTGCATTACTTGCTGTCGTTTTAATAAATTGAACTTGCATGTCACTTTTGGGTTGCTCTGTCACCTCTGAATCTATCATACAGGTGACTGTTGGTGAACTGGTGCCGTACCTTTCACTGACTTCTTGAGTACCATCATTGGCTTCGACAGAATCTTCCATAGCAACTGTCTTGATCGAAGATGATGGGCTGGTTATTAACGTGTGGGATTCCTCCGATTTCTGATAGGCTTTCTTTGCCGCTTCAAATGGATTTTTAGGAGCATTAACAACTTTGTGAGGGATCGCTTTGTGTTGACTGATAAGGGCTGAATGAAAGGTCTCATTGTGTGTGCTGCGGTAGTCATCATATCAAACATTCCAGCTTTATTCTCTTTCGTTTTCGTATTATTTTTGCAGCCTTTCCCGATGTTTCCATGGTTAGCTCCCCAAGGCTTTCATCCTTAGACAACCCGAAGAAAGAAATAGTGCATAAAAATATGCTATATAATTTAAATCCCACTATGAGGAGTTGACTAGATTTCAAGTCCGCCCAGTTTGTACAAGAAAACTTAGGATCTACACCGTGATGTTACGACGCGGACGCGCTTACTTAAGCCTATTTTCTGAGTGTGATTGTGTGAGCCTAGTCAAGTGGTTAGAGTCTCTTTCTGCAACATTTATTGCACTGTGATGACATGTTTACGACCATTTGGCAGAAAAGAACCAGGCTTTATAGACTATTGCCACAAATACAAATTCGTAGCAATAGTCTATAAAATTCCCGCTTAAAACCCTCCTCCGAGACGACGTGATATACTGCTAGCCTTCGTTATACTGTAAATTATTACTAGTAGTTTTTTGTTTCATTGTGATATATTACAATGTTATTTGCCATCGTTTTAAAATAGAACTTATAGGACCGCGTCGTAAGTTCGCGTTGTAAAGCTTCCTACTACTACTGTTACTAGTCTGTACTAGACTAGAATCAATTTATTACAGAAGTCATTTAAAATTATCCGTTTCGAACTGGACAGGATTTCAAATCTAGTCCAATCTAGTGAACTGATATTATATAATAGAAAATTAAAATAAAATATTGGGATGCTTCGGCTACTTCATTTGTTATTTTAAGCGAAATAAGTGAACACTTGAAGTTCATGTGCATACAAGTGCATTTAGATTTTAGACTTTTTCTTTGCATATTATGTACTCATGAACAGTGCAAATGTGTGATTTTCAGTTGATTCTAACATGACAATTCGACAACAACAAGACGGACAAGTTTTCTTCCACAATCTCACTTTGTCTGAGTAAAAATGCCTATTAAATACATCTTTGAATATAGACCTCATAGACTAAGACTCTGGCTTTCCTCGTCTTATGTAAATCAGTAAATAAAGTAAAACTCACCTTTTAATGCATAATTCATAGCAGGATTAACATATTTTGATTTTGAAATAGAATATGTGTGCTCAGCGGTTATCAACACACACTTCCTGTACGTCACTTTAACTGTACGGGCATGACTATTCTAAGGGCCCGTTCATATGGGAAGAAGTTTTCCCAGCTAGCGAGAAAACATTTTGACAAGTTTACAAGCGAGATCTCGCCCTCTTACGAAAATAGTATGAAAAGTTACCTTGCGTTTATATGAGACGAAAAGTTTGCCCTTGACCAAGATCTCGCTTGATGACAGGTGAGATCTCGGTGACCGAGATAATTTTTATCCCATATGAACACAACTTTCACGCTTAGTGGGAAAACTTTCTGTTTACACTTTACAAAATTTACATCACCGCGAGAAACTTTACCCCGTAAGCGGGAAAACATTTCTCCATATGAACAGAACAACATTGTTTGACCTGTCGAAATGTTTTCTCGGAAATCGAGATAACTTCTGCCCATGTGGACAGGCCCTAACTTCTAAGTTAAAGTTACTAATCATAAACATTTGGATCTCTTGGACTTTTTTAAGACCAACATTTGCCGAGTCCATGGTAGATGGGGGGTGTTCCACCCCCCTCTAGCGACGCCCCTGGGCATAGTATTTAAGACTACTGACCTCAATTGGATAAAAAATTGTCTTGTCTGCCTTAGATTCACGTTTGCATGGTAATTTCTCAAGTTTAAAGCGTGTTCTTTACTCTAAAGTTCTATAAAATCCTTTGCTTGGCTGTTTTCGCTTTGTTGTGGTCGCCATATTGGATTACATATTATGCCACGTACGTGGACTAAATTTGCATACTGCGTGTGCGCGAGGCCAAATGGCAAATGTCCATTTAGATAGGGCCATGTTTTGGTATGGTACAACAAAACAATATGTGCATTACATTTCTGCTTCATTTTTTGGTTTAATTTATTTTTGAATTGTATAATATGACTCCTATTTTACAGTCAAAGTGAATGACAAAGATATTAATGGTAATAAGCATTTTGCTGTATTCTCATATTACATAATTTCATGCAACAATTTAATTAAATTTCCATTTCTTATTTAATTTTTAACAATTTAATTAATCAATAAAAATTGTGACACTTTTGAAACACATTTATATACTGTAGCAGGAGACGTGCCAGGCGGACAACGTATTCTTATTATAAAGATCAATGCCCAACATAATGCCTTGAGTAAAGCCATAAAAACAAGATTTAAAATAGAAAGTATTTATTGTGACATTTCGTCTTAACTTAAGACATCTTCAGACAAGTGGATAATATTACATACAAAATTTGAATACATATCTATGCTAATAGTGTTGTTATATTTACAAGGTGTAAAATTACAAGGTGCAATTAAGGATATAGACGTATGAAGGTGGACAGGACATTACAAACACAACAACATAAACGACAAATTAGAAGAGGTTAAGAGGAATAGAGCTGCCTTGAATGTTTAGATTAGGTTTGTATTTATTGAGAAGACTCTCGTGTATCATTAATTCGTATGAGTCTGAGGAGGAAGAAAGAATTTGAAAGTCGTCAAAGTTAGCAGGGTGCCCAGAGGCATTTATATGGGACAGAATACTAGACATAGCTGGGTTGGTTGAACGTTTTCCCGTGATTGGAGAGATACCCAGATGTTCAGATATCCTAGTGTGTAGATGGCGTGTGGTTTGACCCACATACGATGTGGAACAGCATCGACACTTGAATAAGTATACCACACTGGATCTCAAGTATTTGGGAACTTCATCCTTGAAGGGAAAAAAGGAAGAGATTCGTCTTGAAGAACAAAAAACGAATCTAATGTCAAGATGAGGAAAAGCGGCGTTGCAGAGTCGGTTGATTTGAGTGCGTATCTGTAGAGAGTGTATCCCTGTGAATGGGAGGCAAAAATAGATTATTTTCTTAGAGGCGGTCAGAACAGGCAGTCTAAGGCAAAAGGTGTGGTCGGGGAAGCGGCGAACAATGCAGTCGAACATGTGGGAGGGAAAACCATTCGAGTTAAATAGCTTTCTGACAACTTCAAGCTGTGTATTACAGTTTTCATAGCTAGAACAAAGATTGAAAATGCCATGAATAATCTATTTTTGTCTCCCATTCACAGGGATACACTCTCTAAAGATACACACTCAAATCAACCGACTCTGCAACGCCCCTTTTCCGCATCTTGACATTAGATTCGTTTTTTGTTCTGCAAGACGAATTTCTTCCCCTTTTCCCTTCAAGGATAAAGTTCCCAATTACTTGAGATCCAGTGTGGTATACTTATTCAAGTGTCGATGCTGTTCCGCATCGTATGTGGGTAAAACCACGCGCCATCTACACACTAGGATATCTGAACATCTGGATATCTCTCCAATCACGGGAAAACATTCAACCAACCCAGCTATGTCTAGTATTCTGTCCCATATAAACGCCTCTGGGCACCCTGCTAACTTTGACGACTTTCAAATTCGTTCTTCCTCCTCAGACTCATACGAATTAATGATACACGAGAGTCTTCTCATTAATAAATACAAACCTAATCCAAACGTTCAAGGCAGCTCTATTCCTCTTAACCTCTTCTAATTTGTTGTTTATGTTGTTGTGTTTGTAATGTCCTATCCACCTTCACACGCCTATATCCTTAATTGCACCTTGTAATTTTACACCTTGTAAATATAACAACACTATTAGCATAGATATATATTCAAATTTTGTATGTAATATTATCCACTTGTCTGAAGATGTCTTAAGTTAAGACGAAACGTCACAATAAATACTTTCTATTTTAAATCTTGTTTTTATGGCTTTACTTAAAGCATTATGTTGGGCATTGATCTTTATAATAAGAATACATTTACATACAGCGTAAAAATTTAAGACAGCAATTAATATTATCCAATTTCCCTTTTTCGATAGATCCAGAAGAGAAAAATGGAGACGGTAGGAAAATAAATATTCACTTCAATATTTTTATGCTTAAAAACTTGCAGAAATAACACTTTCAAATGACAAAAAAGTTATTGCATTATGTGTTTTCTTCAGTTAGTGTACAAAATCACAATGGACAACAAAGTGTTATTTAAAAATCATTTTTCTAGCTTATATTTAAACCACACTACACAAATGCAGCCTAAAATAAACCGTAATACGAGCCAAAAAAGCCGGAGAACGCGTGCTCTGCCTAACCAACAGAATGTGTTTGAAATGTGTGATGTAATGCGAGCCATCAGAATGTGTTTTGAAAAGAATGTGTTTTGAAATGTGTGATGTAATGCGAGTGTGTGATGTAATGCGAGCCATCAGAATGTGTTTTGAAATGTGTGCGCCATTCCGTTTCGTATTTCAGCCTTGAAGGCTTAACGTGTCAATAGCTAAAAAAAGTGTGCGCAAATTCGTTTTCTCTTCAACGTAAAAATGTCCGTCAAGAGAGCAAAAAAGAAAAAGATGTCAGAGTTATTCGACCTAGACAACATTAAGGCTAGAATGGCAGAGCAGAACAGCGTTTTTGCCGACATTCGTAAATGCGAGTGTGTGATGTAATGCGAGCCATCAGAATGTGTTTTGAAATGTGTGCGCCATTCCGTTTCGTATTTCAGCCTTGAAAGCTTAAGGTGTCAATAGCTAAAAAAAGTGTGCGCAAATTCGTCTTCTCTTCAACGTAAAAATGTCCGTCAAGAGAGCAAAAAAGAAAAAGATGTCAGAGTTATTCGACCTAGACAACGTTAAGGCTAGAATGGCAGAGCAGAACAGCGTTTTTGCCGACATTCGTAAATGCGAGTGTGTGATGTAATGCGAGCCATCAGAATGTGTTTTGAAATGTGTGCGCCATTCCGTTTCGTATTTCAGCCTTGAAAGCTTAACGTGTCAATAGCTAAAAAAAGTGTGCGCAAATTCGTCTTCTCTTCAACGTAAAAATGTCCGTCAAGAGAGCAAAAAAGAAAAAGATGTCAGAGTTATTCGACCTAGACAACGTTAAGGCTAGAATGGCAGAGCAGAACAGCGTTTTTGCCGACATTCGTAAATGCGAGTGTGTGATGTAATGCGAGCCATCAGAATGTGTTTTGAAATGTGTGCGCCATTCCGTTTCGTATTTCAGCCTTGAAGGCTTAACGTGTCAATAGCTAAAAAAAGTGTGCGCAAATTCGTCTTCTCTTCAACGTAAAAATGTCCGTCAGGAGAGCAAAAAAGAAAAAGATGTCAGAGTTATTCGACCTAGACAACGTTAAGGCTAGAATGGCAGAGCAGAACAGCGTTTTTGCCGACATTCGTAAATGCGAGTGTGTGATGTAATGCGAGCCATCAGAATGTGTTTTGAAATGTGTGCGCCATTCCGTTTCGTATTTCAGCCTTGAAAGCTTAACGTGTCAATAGCTAAAAAAAGTGTGCGCAAATTCGTCTTCTCTTCAACGTAAAAATGTCCGTCAAGAGAGCAAAAAAGAAAAAGATGTCAGAGTTATTCGACCTAGACAACGTTAAGGCTAGAATGGCAGAGCAGAACAGCGTTTTTGCCGACATTCGTAAACATTTAGCAGCACTACAAGAAACGGACATCAAACAGCTAATGAACTCCACAATGTCGTCACTGCAGGAGCACGAAGCTCTACAATTATTGGCTTGCAAGCTCACAGTCGAGAGGCTAAACCACTTGAAATCTGCCATTAAACATATACCTGAAAATATTCCACGCATTGTCGACGGTATTCCATTACGGTTGACATATATTTATAAGATATTCAACGCTCTCTCAACCACGCATTGCGACGCAAATTTATCGATTCAAGACGTGGGAGACTATGTAAAATTCATTGAAACCCACTGCCGTTCCTTTCTTTCGAAGCAAGATAATCTTGATCATTTTTGGACATTGACGGTCAAAGAAGATATGCCATTCAACAAATTTGTTACTCCACCTTTAAGGACATGTCTGCGTTGTGAAAAATTACTAACAATGCAGAATTATCCTGCCAAGGTTAAGATTTTTACAACGGATGGTCCTATACCTTGCTCGAAGATTACGCTGGAGTGCAGAAGTTGCTCTTGTGTGTATGGTGCTTGCAATTTTTCAGACAAGCTGGGTACTCATTTCTATCCCAAGGAAATGCAAATTCAGCTTGTTGAAGTGAGCAACGTAACTTACCTCGATTTGGAACTGTATAAATGGTTTCCAGCTCTAAGGTATGGGTGACAAATTTAATTTAATGCACATGTATAGCAATTTATTATATATTCAGATTTTAAACTATCAAATCTGTATTATTTTGCCGGTTTTAATTAAATCCCCATCACCTTGTGCATTGCCACATACAACAACCTTGACTGACCTCAATCTGAGCAGTATGAGTAATATAGCAAAGTTCAAGACGAAAGCCTGAAGCGTCCAGTCCAAAGCTTGAATGCTGTACAATAAACTTTACTTGATCACAAATTTAATTTAAATGCATGGTGTTCTGCAAGTGATATGTGGCTTTATGCAATGCATTATGATGTAAATTAGGCAAACAAATTTTTTGTCCTTTGTGGCTCCTCTTCAATTTATTGCTTCCTAGGTTGGGTAAGGATAATTCATTAAAGCCGAGTAGTATTCAATTTATTGCTTCCTAGGTTGGGTAAGGATAATTCATTAAAGCCGAGTAGTAATAAATTGTTTTTCATTACACATGGCTAATTGACATTACATAACTTGTGTTTGATATTTGTGTGTACTCTATCAGCACATTACTATTACAGAATTAGCAGTTTTTGTTGTTTTTTTTCCATCCAGTAATCACTGTTGGGTGTCATTCAGTGGCTTTGCTGAGGCATACAATGACATCTTTGAGGACAACATAAATAAATATGGATCAATAGTTGCTGGCCCTATTCAAGCAGGTAATCAAATGTATGGCAATACGAAGGATTAAGAATGCGCTAATACCATATCACCAGTGTTTCACTCTGCCCAATACTGGACAAATTTACTGCAACCTGATTGCACTGACTATCACAATTTTACACATCTAACGACTGGTGTCTTTGCACATGTGTAACTGCTAAGGTACTGTAGTACACATTACCACATAATCGATTGTAATTATTTTTTAAAGAAACATTTACTGAGTGTGTTGATGAGGAAGATGAAGACAAAGCAAAAGAAAGTTTTGGTTGGTATTTTCATTTTAAAAGTACAATGTGCTTTGAGAGTCATGTCCATTGGTCATGTGTTTGCAACTTCCACATTATAACAACTATTGTATTTATACTTATATGCAGTTTGCTAAATTTTTACAGGCATTTTACCAGGTGAATTGTCACCGAAAGTAATTGCTTTGTCATTTTGGCATCGGGAAGTGGAAGAAGAACTTGCATCTTCAGGTTTTAGAGAAAAGTGGACATTTTGTAAGGAATCTGGGGAGTTATCAGGAACGTTTGATGCGGCAATGGAGAGAATTGACAAAATCCGATGTGATGAGTTATATTCTCATACATGTACTGCACACTGTAGAAGCAAAGGTTGGTGGAATATACAGCTAAATTATTTAAAAACTGTGAGATATTGTAGGTAGGATAATGTAATCATCATATTGGGCCCTTTGTCTAAAGCCCAATTGCAACAAAATCACATCTATGAGACACTCATGCTTGTAATTATAATTGCCGTGAAAGATTAGGAAGTAGTCCTGCAAATTAATAGTGTGCACATTCTCTGTGTGTCTTGCAGGTTGTGGGCAGCTGTATGTGGCAGATGGGAATTGGAAGCTGAGATATGCTCACTGTATGTGGAAGGTTCCTGTATCAATTCCTGGATTTGGCAATGTAAATTACCCCAGTATTTGTCCGCTATCACCAAAACGTGGCCATGCATTTTGTGAGAAGCATTGCATGAAAGCTGAACAGTTGGGATTTCCTTCAGGACTAAGGGAATTCTATCAGCGCTGTGGGGTCAGCAAGGCAGATATAGATAAAGGTATTCAACTGTACTATAGAATTAAATCATGCAATGTAGCAATTTTCGTAGCTTGGCATTTGCATATAAAATCATGATTTGGTTGTCATCCAGCTAGCTTTGAAGAAATACTCATTATTCATCTTACAATTAACACTTATCAAAAGTGAAGATAACAGTAAAACAGTAAAAGGATAAGGTTGATGTTGCAAACAGTGTGAGAATTTATATATGGCTTTGTATATATCAACTGTTGAAACGAAAATATTGTATTTCCATTCAAACTACAGTTTGAGTCCAACTTTCTCCTAAATGTTTATGCATGTTTGTAGAAACACGGATACCGATTGTATTTTCTGAATGCCTATGAAACAGACATTTGTTGCTTAATCTTGTTATGAATAATCTTCATTATCTATACGATTTTCAATTGTGATTGATTAAGTATTAAATCTATATTACAGCCCTTGAAGATTTGTCATCACAGTTATTGCTGACAGGTATAGTTCTATCATTGAATTATTTTATTGAAATTTTTCCATTTACAATAGAATTACCCTTATGATATTCATTTTTTAACAGATACACTGTACAGCAATTTGTCTACTTGTTTGGATGCATGCTCATCAAACGATAAGGCTAGTGACGAAGTCAATGCATCCGAATTTCAAGGTAACTACTGTATATCTTGAACTAGGGACCAATTATCCTTATCAGCTATTTATATTTTATTTCGACCACTTGCTGTTTATTTCATTTGTTTGGAATGGTTTGTTTTCAAAAATGAACGAGAATAGAATAATTACCTGTAGCATAGGAAACTGTGCTCACAGCTGCACTAATTGTTCTTTATGCAATATATTGTTTTAATACGTTTAGGTACAGCCGAATTTCTACAAACTAATCCAGAGTTTGTTGAGGATCAATCCCAGGTGGAAGAAATTACTTGCAATAAAGACACTGGTGGTTTGAAGGCTTACCATTCTTGGTCTCGCGGTGTATTTTTTATTGTAAGCGCTGGAGGTCACATTGAGTATTGGCAACCACTCTACAGGTATGACATTTTGTGTAGTCTTTGTTTGCAAATACCATGAAAAGAGTTCAATGCAAGTTATTGTCGTCTAAATTGGCCAAATGTAGCAATCAATATACTGTAATTCTAATATACAATAATACGAATATAATAGAAAATAGGTCGTTGCTAAAGAATTAAGATAATGCGATAGACTTAGGCGGTAGTTTATGTGACTACCAATGGAATGACTGTAATTCTGTGTAAAACATATTTTAGGTCAGAGTCACCAACACAAGCTTTTCTAGTGACCATTTTGTGGCTATTCCGCAAGTTTAAGTCCATGAAAAACGTGCAGTCAGATGAAAGTATTAGACAGGCGATTTCTTCCGTCTGTTTGGCATACGATAATATGTGTCACTTGGACAGTCTTCGAATATCTAAGAGTCAGCTCCCGCTACCTGTACCTTTTAACGAAGCCTGGCAATTAATTTCGAAAGTTATTGATAGGCTTCATTTGCGAAACCATGTCGATCCAAAGTGCAAGGAATTGTACGATCCGGACAAACGAATTCCCCCCAATTTCAACACCATGGCCTGCGAACAAACATTTATTTGGGCAAGTCGATTTAAGAAGGTGATGTGTGCGATGCCGCATGTGCATCAGTTCTTCTTTCTCCACCGCCTTGTCAAGTACCGCAATCGATATACGGAGAAGTGTCATCGCATAAAGAAAACACCAGTTCTTCCAAAAGTTGGGAAAACATTGCAGCGTTGAACGTAATTGCCATGCTAGATTGCCTTTTCATGTATATGTATATATGCCCTATGCTAATTGTTTTATATATATATATATATATATATATATATATATATATATATATATATATATATATATATATATATATATATATATATATATATATATATATATATATATATATATATATATATATATATATATATATATATATATATATATATATATATATATATATAAGAAACAGACAAGTTTTTGCTGCTGTCGCTACCCAAAAGCTTTCGATCATGAAAGGAAACAAAGCGAACAACCTCCTGAATAAACGTTCAGAACTTTTCTCTTTATGTAAACATATCAGCAATAGTCATGTAACATAACATAATACCTGATACATTTCCAGTGTCCTATTCGATGAATGAATTAAACTTATCTGTTAGTCGCCTGATGATCGTCTAGTGCGTGAAACCCAGGGTAGCGACAGCAGCAAAAACTTGTCTGTTCCTTGTGTTTTACGCTCTACTTTCCCCGGTATTGAGCGCTCTTTTAGTTCCAGTCCTATATATGCTACTTTTCGTAACATATCTATATATATATATATATATATGCGAAATACAAAAGAGTGCTCAATGTCATATAGACAGAGCGAAATATATAAGTTAAAAAAGTACCTCAAAAACTTACCACAGCAGTCTGTTTCATCTAAAAAGAATCTTCAGGTGGTAGACATCTTTAGATGAAACAGACTGTTGTAGCAAGTCTTTGAAATACGTTAACTTATATATTTCGCTCTGTCTATATATATATATATATATATATATATATATATATATATATATATATATATATATATATATATATATATATATATATATATATATATATATATGTATATACTGTGCTAGTTTTGGTTAGCGAAATACAAAAGAGTGCTCAATGACATATAGACAGAGCGAAATGTATAATTGTGCAAAATACCTCAAAAACTTACCACTACAGTCTGTTTCATGGGGTCTACCACCTGAAGATTCCCTTTGGATGAAACAGACTGTAGTGGTAAGTTTTTGAGGTATTTTGCACAATTATATATATATATATATATATATATATATATATATATATATATATATATATATATATATATATATATATATATATATATATATATATATATATATATATATATATATATACATATATACATATATACATATATATATATATATATATATATACATATATACATATATACATATATACATATATACATATATACATATATACATATATACATATATACATATATACATATATACATATATACATATATATATATATATATATATATATATATATATATATATATATATATATATATATATATATATATATATATATATATATATATATATATATATATATATATATATATATATATATATATATATATATATATATATATATATATAATCATACTGGACGATCGTTTTGCGCTACCCTGTATGTCAAAAGAATCTACATGCAAAAATGTTTGTTTTACCATAATTGCATTTATTAGCACATTGCTATTGAACCTAAGTTTACATACACCATGATATTATATGTACATACAAACAATTGTTTTATCGTCACTTTCTCCCAATTCTCTTTCTCCTCGAGATATTTAACTTGGTTTGATATGCAAATAACGCAACACGTGACATCACGCTGCATAATAAATTATCAAAAAGCATCAATAACTTTAAAGCGGTCAACATGTTCCAGACACAAATACCAGACCAAACGTTTCTTTACAACTTACATACACAAAAGTGTTGGAAATTTTTAATATTGTATTACACAGCGAATTTAGCAATATAACAAACATGATTATCCAGTGTGATGTCACAAGTGATATTATTTGCGAATCGAATAAAGTTGAATATCTTCAGAAGGAAGAGAGTTACTAAAGTTCTACGTAAGACGGTATATTTTTACTTTAATCCTTGCAATGCAAGCAAATTAACGTTTGGCATATCGTTGTGACATAGGCACTTTAAATGTTAGGTAACCAATCAGGCTTTGTAAGATCGTGGAACCTACAAAGTATATTTAAACTGGTAACGGGTGTATATTTAGTGTAATACAAAGAACCAATAAAGTCTACAATGTCAACCACTTTCCTTGCATTCTATGCACAAGATTTGTTTACCCATCTTCATTGCTTGTCGGTACGTCATTCCTAAGCAACTGCAGTGCAACCACTGTCCACAGTTGTTGCAAGTTATGATGCTGGTCACTTTTTTCTTTTTACAAATGGAGCAAAGTCGACTGGTTGTCTCATTATTTGTAGTGGAGGTTGCCTTTCGTTTTTCTGATCTTCCAATGTTTTTGGTACTTGATCCTAATTTTGGAAAAAGACGATTTGTTAATGACTAACAAAGTAAAATGACTGCGTTAGATAATTTAATGCATTAAATTATTATTATATTTTTGATATATAACAATCTCCTTTTTAGTTCATTTCAAGCGTAGCATGAGTGCATGTAGTATATGGAAAGTACGTGCCTGTAGTGACTTCCATGTCTTCTCCCATACCTGATGAATGGAAAAAGAAAAAAAGGCATTACATAACTATTGCTGTATGCTCTACTGCTCTACAGTAAGTTCGAATTATCAATAAATTCATATACAAACCGGAGTCGTTAAGGCTTGTTGAGTCCAGAATGTTTGTTTCCTCTTGAGTTCCTAAAATATAAATGATCGAGCGATCCCATCATTCCGTGAACAATGATAAACTTTTAGGTCAAGATAAAACTTACCAACGATAGAGGAAATTGCTTGTGCCACAATGGAGCCTGGCTGAGTACAATTATCATCAGTATGGAATCCAGTCCGGGCCTTGTCGGGTTCTTTTTCCCTTGCCTTCAATTTATTGCTTTCTTCAACCAATGAATCAATTTCTTTCTGCTGGTCTTTTAGCCTTTTTAAGAACGTTTCTTTTTCCTTGCTAGCCTGCTCCTCGTACCATAGCTGCACTTTCTCCATCTGTTTCTTGTTGTTCTCCTTAAGTGCTTTGATTTCCATGTCCTTAACTGCACACAAATGACATGGCGTAGGGTTGTCAACGTCAGTTTCATACTCGTTGCTTTCTTCATTCTCTTGAACAGGTTTCTGTCCAAACACTGTTCAAAAAATTAATAAATGATGACCAGTTTGTTCAGATTGCCTATCGCAAAAGAACTAATCATTTTCTTGCCACTGTTCGTGTAAGGGAATATGTTTAGTTAAATGCTAATTGGTCTTAATACGGTATGGCATTTTTCACGCCAGCGCTTTTTTTTTAATATCTTATTTTGCCACGTTATTTTGCCACCGGTGTTGACAAAAACCCTTACCTGTATCAAGCTGGTCCAATAATTCCTTGCTAAAGGCATCTCTTGGTATTCTTACGCAACAAATCTTTTTTGGCGTGTTGCTGAAGCGAGAACGGTAATCAGTTGTTGCACCACTAATACTTTTTACCACGTGACGAACAGTCTCTTCACAGGGCTCTTTCAGTTTTGCTTTCCGTATGCATTCTAACGCTCTTGGAAGAACAAACACTAGTGATCTGACGCCCCTTGTGCCTTTTACGTCGTTTCGCATCCATTCATCAACCTTGAATAAAGAGAATACCTTAAATTACACGAAAATAAAAAAGAGTCAGCTTCCCTATTGAAACATGCATGAATACCTTTGTTTCGTCCATATTTAGCATTTGGATACTCTGAAGTACGAGTTGCAAAACATCTGCTATACTGGTGGTGGTCTTGGTTGTTAGGTCATAAAATGATGTAACATAAGGTAGAAAGTCAGTTTTGAAGTAGTTGTCAACCTCATCCTTGCTTACTATCATTTCATCATCAACTAGCTCAACGATCTATAAGAATATGAAGAAATTATGAAAAATATTTTAAAAAATCCCAGTCGATAACTCTTTATGCTATGAATGAAATAAATTGGTAAAATTTTACGACGATATGCGGGGCGTACCGAGGGGAGGGGTGTGGGGTGCGACACCCCCCGCATTTTGAAAAATGGTCGGTAAATTAAAATAAGATTAATATTGGTCAGTTTTTTAATTTATATATATTGTTTGTGCTTTTAAAATAGTATTAATATGTAAAATACGATACTAGCCCTATTATTTCATTCACAAAAGTATAACACACCCCTACCCCGCTCGAAATGCCCTCGGTACGCCCTTGGGCGGGTTGTTCGTACGCCGTTTAGCTAAACGGTGGTTAACAGCAGAATTTCAAAAAAGTCTATGTACTCAATAAACAACCAAAATATAATTTTTCAATCTGAAAAAAACATTGATGTGTACAACGACATATTTAGTGTTTACAAATTTGTGCTAAGTTTTTTACAAGATGAATAAGAGTGTGATTTAAATTTGACTTATCCGCCATTTAGCTTAAACAGCGGATAAGTCAAATTCAAATCACAGTCTTATTCATCTTGTGAATAACTTAACACAAACTTTTGACACTAAATATGTAGTGGCTTGCATAAATGTTCTTTTCAGATTGAAAAATTATAACTTGATTGTTTAATAAATACATAGACTTGCTTGATATTCTGGAGTTATCCACCATTTAGGGTGAACGGCGTACGAACAACCGGGCCCAGGGCGATATGTTTGTTAATATGCAATGTGTGGCTGTTAAAAGCCTTTTACAGGATTGCGTGTTGCGTGGTCTGTTACAAATTTTCTTACCAACACTAAACAATAAGGCATAAAGCGAGATTGTGAAATTATTAATGAAGCAATTTATCCAAACCTTATGGGCAAAGAGTCGGTACACAGAATATATTTCTGGTAGACGGGTAACAAGGCCATTTAGCTCCCGCTTGAAAAAGGTTATATTCACTTCCAGATTTTCGAGGGTGATCTGCTCTCCTAGACGAATAACCTCTATCAACGAGTGGGTGTTGGCCAAAGAAAAAATATGACGTTTTAATTCCAGGAATTTACCGACGTCATCTGCTTGTTTTGTCAGTAACTTGTTAAAGAATATCGGTGTAGTTCTTTCGAATGATCTGTTAGCAAACATACATAATATAAATGCGTTGTATGCGTCCTAAATTTAAATATACAATTTATTATGTTTTCTAAATTGTTACTACGAGTGTTCGCAAGTTCTTTTACTAAAGTGTTTCAACAATAATCATATAATAAATTGTATGAAAAGCAAATCAAACCGCCGATATTATCTTTTATTTTTGGAATTCGGTTATGTTAAGCGGAGCCCACCCGGCCTACTTGTACTATTTTCAGGGTGGCCCGTTTTTTGGGTGTATATTTGAGGACAAAATATTCAAGCAATATAATACTCACCTCATATCATCATTCATTGTAAAATTCACTGTTAATAGGAAAGTCGTCTGCGGTTCTTCATGTCCCCGCTCGTGTGTTTGGTTCCCAAGGCCATTAAACACGCACATTAGCGGACGCGTTAATATGCTCGAATGCGTTGGATCGTCCCAGCACAGAGGGATACTTGTTTTTGCTAAGTCTGACACCACAAACTCTGCTGATGATTGGCAAACTTTGTGCAACCCTAGCAGCTTGCTTATTAAACGTAAAGCTGTCGATTTCCCACTAGTGGTCGCACCGATTGCAGTGGCAACAGGGCATGATCCTAAAAATTAAATATTATATTACTTAAACATTGTATATATACAAATTGCTCCAGATATACTATGCAACTTTGACATTTTGAAGTTTGATTGTCATTGACCCATGTGTTTTTGAGGCTCAATATATATGCTTACCAATACCACATTCCGACAGTATTTTCTTGTAATGGAATGCGGCTATTCCACCAGATAGGAATAGCAGAAACGGCATGAAGTTGACTTTAAAAAACTCTTTGGATTCGCCAATAAACCGGCGCCAGTCGAACATCTTAATAGGATGCTCAAAGCGCACTCTTCGGCAGTCAAGGTAGCATTTTATCTTCTTATTCGTTACTGCTGCGGGCATGGACTGAAGAAATGGTACCATCCATATGTGTACCCACTCGTCTTCATTTATCAAACCATTTCTGTTTAGCTACAAAGTTTTGAACAAACACCTCGTTACCTCGGAAGTAAATATTAAAGAAATATTGACTGACCGTTTAAATTAAACTATCCATATACTTAGTGTTAGAAATTAAAAGTTTGTGAAAAAATATTAATTATTGATACCCCATATATTGTGTTCGAAATACGTATTTTGATATATAAAACCAAGAAATTTATGTTGAAATTTAAGTCAAAATAAAACTTTATACGCAGTCCTCTGTCGTTTGCACCGTCCGCAATCGACAGTTCGCAATATGCAGTTCGAGATCCGTAGGAAGTTAAAACGAAAACTAAACACAGTTATTAGTTAATCAGTGCCGGGTCTAGCGTAGGTCAAATAAATTACTACAGCTCAGTCTTGGATATATTTAGATTTTAAAATATGTTCAAAGCCACTTCATTGGTTAGATTTTATTCTTTTTAACCTATGACATTGTTATAAAGTTATTTTGAATTTAAAATTGGGTTGCTATAATTTATTTTGACCTATATGCTGGATCCGCCACAGCAGTTAACAAACATAAATTTTACTGAGCAACCATCTTGCTGAAAGATTTAGGCTTTTTGTTTGCCCTAATGTTTTTTAATCATTTTACTTTCGAAATGCTGTGAAGAAAAAATTTCGAAATACTGTGAAGTTTTGAAATAGTGCTCGATATTAGATACAATAGAGGAACATTGGGTAGCGAAAATTGATTAAACTTTGTTTAAATTTTCAAAATGAAATCACGGTTTATAGTAAACACCTATTTACGACTGGATACAAAGGTATTAATAGTATTGCAGAATTGTTGGTGTTGCTCTTCGAAATGATGAATAGGCCTACGTACCGGGTGGCGCAAAAAAAAGTTCACATTGCTGAAAAAAAGGCGCCGTTTTATTCACAAAAGCTCAAATTCAGATGCATTAATTCATGCATGCGTTTTCGTTTAGTATTCAAAGAGTATGACACATTTCTTAATAAGACAATACAATGAGTTTTCAGTTTGCATACCTGAGTCTTTTCGTTGAGGATATACACTGCGGTATCAAAATCCTCCACTTTATCTTCTTCAGTTAGACCTTCGACGTAAGGTTCGTCACAGAAGTTTCCATCGTCGTCAAGGAACTTCTTGTTCGGTTGACGTCCAATCTGTAGTGTAGCGCTCAGTGTCTTCCCGCCTGATCGGACAAATTCTTCAATTTCACTCATAACAAATGAGGACAGCTGTTCGTCCGACAACCCCGCCCAATACACCCCTCTTTTGTCGTTGAATGTTCTGTTCACTGCAGTTTTGAACTTTTTTGCTACGAAGATCTCTTCGACAGTAACATAGCAATCCCTTAGTGGAAGGAAAAGACAGACTTAAATCATTTCATAAAAGTATTTGTCGCGACAATAAATTCGGCAACAATCAGGAGCAAAAATTCTTGAAACTTGGTATTTGCTGCCCCCCTCCTCAAAAAATGTTGTAATAACGATAGCATACCACCGGGTTTGCTCAAATGGTCTACTCAACATTGTCTGTGGGGGGGGGGGGGGGAAATAGTCAATAAAAAGTTGAAGTTTAAGAGTAAGGATCAGTCAAAATGAGTAAGACGCTTTAAATACGAAAAGTCTAATTATTTTTGCGCTTGATTGTTTGCAGCTTTTAAGTTGTTACATGTCAATTTGTATTTAAAAAAATCTCAAAAGGCTTACAGTACCCCTCATATGATCATCAGTTGCTATAATATTTCTCTAAAAGCTGTTAGCTGTTAAAATACTGTTTTGAAATTTGTTCACCTTTAGGTTAATCATTAACTATTACTGCCGGAAAAATTAAATTTAGCAGTCTCTTATCATAATAATATATTTCTGCAAAATGGTGGATAAGGATGAAATTTTTGAGTGAAAAACACGAAGTTACAAGTTAGTGTCACTTCAGTCAAAAAAGTAAAAAAAAAACAACATGACAAGCTCAAAATGGTTCAAACACTAGTTTGAAACTGTTGAAGATCCGAATATATGCGTTCAGATAGATTTATTATTAGGTTCGTACATGTTACCATTCATGTTACCATTTCTTTATTATTTATTTCTATATATATTGCACAAGTTACCACTATTTTTTAAAAAATAGTACATATAATTTTCCAAAATAGATGGTAACATGTGGTAACATGCTCAATTAATATAGAAATGAATAGTAAAAAAATGGTAACATGCATTGTAACATGTGGTAACATGTGATAGCATGTTGGTTTATGTGCGTTAGCGGCCTTTGCATGAATATTTTATTGTTTGTTGAATGGTAAATTTCATGTTTTGTCAGTTTTCATTTAATAGACACATGTCATGGAAAGTTGTTAGTAAAATAAATGCAATATCGTAGTAATTCTTTCCGTCTCATCGCTATCATTGGAACACGTTTGTGCATTGAAATCATTGTATTATCAATGGAGTTCAATAGGAAAGTTCGGCTTTGTTTTTTTCCTGTTACTGAAAAGTGGGCAAAGCTTTTAAAATAAAAAATATAGATTATGTAAGGCATATGTAAGGCATTTTCTTACAAATACAAACTTGATAGTAGTTATTAAAATCATTGTACAATCACATTTTTTTATTCATGATGACGTCATAGTGACGTCATAGGCTAATCACATGAATTTATTACTGCAGGTGAAAGACAGAACGATTGCGAACAAAACGAACTGATTCGATAATATTTTCAAGCAGCAATCCTCAGACATACATTTTGATTTGAGAAATGCATGGAGACTGTAGGGACAAAGTCTTAAGCCCTGGGCAAACTAGGAAACATTGTTGCGGAAACATTTAGCTTCCTGTCCATGTTTCCCTGTTTGCCCACCCCGGGAAACATTGTTGCGGAAACAAAATTTGCTTCCTGGGAAGCAAAAATGTTTCCCGACAAATTCAGAAACATTTTTGTTGCGGAAACAATGTTTCCTAGTTTGCCCACATGTTTCCAGCTCGAGAAACATTTCTCCTGATCAATGAGCATGCGCAACGAACAAAGCGACAAAATGGCCGAGGTTTTCGAAGCTATTAAAAGCACATCTAATACAAACAACAATTGTTTCCGCAACAATGTTTCCTAGTTTGCCCGCAACGGGAAACATGAGGAAACATTGACAAGAAACAATGTTTCCGCAACAATGTTTCCTAGTTTGCCCAGGGCTTTAGTTTGTTCAATAAATTGACTGACAAAGTGGATGGTCATGCAGTTAAATAAGCTTGTCCATGCCAGCTTAACTAGCCCAAAATTGTAAACTAGCTGATCTGACCGTGAGCAAAAGGCTTGGAACTAGCTTCCGAATAGAAATCCATTTTACTGTTTTGATCGCTTTTATCTTTTATTTTCCTTTATGGAACTTGTTGAAACTTAGTAATTATACTTAGTGAAGAAAAATAAACGTTCGCCAGAAATTTGGAAAGAAAGTAAATTATATTTCCTGAAAAATTTTGTAGTTTAGGCCGAAAAATGGATTTTTATTTGACCACTAGTGCCAGTACTTTTCCGTGTTTTCAGATCACATGGAAGTAGATACCTACAAAACGTGAGGAAATATAAAACTTACATAGACACTCCATCGTTTCGTTGAACATTCAGCAAATAACCGTTTAGCAACGTCAGGTCTTTCTCAGGAAACCTGACAAACGCCTTGATAATGAATGAAAAGTTTGCGATGGACCTGTATCGATCCGTGTCCATTTTCACATGGAGGGTGCTCGCACCTTCTTTATCCTCTCGTACGGACAAACTTTTTACTGGTGAAACTGGTGTTCCTGCCATACTGCACGTTCGTCTCCCTTTTAATTATAAACAATTTTAACGCATTAGATCAAAACCGGTTTGCTACAAGAAGGATGAATCAAAGTCACAGAATTTTTTATTCGTTCACCTACCTGAAAATGTTCTTGAGCTCCGGCCTTCTCAAAGTCCTAACACAATGTGCTCAAGTTATGATGGTGTAAATTGTTTAAATCTTAAATGAACAGCGGGACATATGGACGGTGTTAAAGAAAAAACACCTGACGGTCAGAGCCGCAGAAGGAAAGGTGCAAGGCGAGTAAATCCGGGTCGGTTGAGAGACACATCGGTGTCAGCATACTAACTCGCCTGCGTCATTGTCACTTTTCACAATGAAGTAATGAGTTTTTTTTAATTTAGCATTTTAGCGGCTATTCAGTTTGAATAAGATACCGACAACTATCACTTTTAGATCGTTTGAAAGTTTATACCTGTTTCCGTATCAGTAATATCGGATGTAACTGATGTAAAACATAAAATCTGTAAATGAATCATTGGATATTATATAGTTCATAAAAAGCTAGTGCTGTGTACACTGTATATCTAACACAAACAAACAAACAATTTCGGATAAAACATCACATGCATTACACACTTAGCTTTGCAGGGAATCTGTGATTTAAACGAAACTCTGTTTTGGAGCTCTTGAGTTCAAATTTTTAAGTACGAAGGCGACTAAAACACCTACTCACATGTGCGGAAGGCCACAATTTATATTGTTAAAAACCCGATGATCCTTCAGCTCATTGTATTTCACAAAAGAAACTTTATTTAAACCTATACACCAAATCACCAATTCCAACTTCACAACTTATTCAATATTATGAGGGACCGCGGAGCAGGGGGGGGGGGTGGAGGCCCCCCCATAATTTTTCTGTGATTGATTAAATGGAAGTTAACTACAATCAGTGCAACATTCTTTAATTAGTAGCATTACGCCAATGGTTCCGCCTAAGGTCTGTTACGAGCGCCTCATTAACATTTTGGCTGTGACTGAAATGCTAGTGCCTTATTTTTTGTTTTCTTGCAGTTTATTTTTTTTCCGCAAGTTTTGTTCATCACGGCAATACTTAATACACATTAAACGCGAACTGACAATGTACTGATAGTGGCCTGATGAATGTTTCATCTACATGTGCAATCAAGTAAAATCATCTGAGTGACGTGAAAAAATGCTCGATATATTTTTCAAAATTTAAATGCACCTCCATTAAAGCAAGGAGTTTTTTTATTTTTCTCAAAATAACTGCTTCAACTTGTTTTAACTACAGTTTTGTTATTTCGAGCTAGATTTTGATTTTTTCTGTTTTGTAACAATTTGTGAAAAACGTTTTAAACTGCAACGTTAAATTTGTTAATTCTTATTGCTGTTGCCCCAGCCAGTTCCCCGCCCCTTATGAGGTTCAGCATTCAGCCTCCTCAATCCAAAAATTGCTCCGCGGTCCCTGATTATTGGGCATACCTAAAATCTTCTAGTATATATATGGAAACTGGCTGGAAAGCAGCGTAGCAGTCAAGCGAATAAGCAATAAGCAAGTTGATTTTTCAGGCTAACCCCGAACATTTTCATTCAGTGATGAAATCAAAATTTAAATTCGAATTCTGGTGGCGTTAACACTATTTAGGGCAAGACGTCTCAAACGCATAGGCGAGGCTTTCTAATAAGAGGCGCAGTATTATTGGGCAATACTAAAATCTTCAGCTATATAGGTTTAATTTATGTAATTGTTATGAAATATAACAAGCCGACGCGGTAGTACACACCTTAATAATATCGTGGCGGATTATAGCCTATTACAAAATCATCATTAGACTTTCGATTTGATTTCGCAATAAAATTGAAGTTTAATTACAATATTGACGGCTAATTTTCTTGTCTAATATTTTTGGTTTCAAGATAGCAATCTTTTTAATTCGTATTGGGCAGCAGAAAATTCTTCCTGCAGGCGCATAGGTTTAGATAAACTAATAAAATTACTTTTGTGAAATACAACGAGCCGAGTAATTTTTTACATCATCATCATCATTAACAATAAAAATTGTTTCCTTCCGCACAGGTGAGAAGGCGTTTTATAGCGTTCATAAATTAGTCTTTGTTAGATATACGCGGTACAAGCTTTTCATAAGCTATAGTTATCATATTCCCACTCGAAACGCCTATTAGTCATTTGCTTTCGGCAGTGTAATTCTTATGTTCCAGCGATAGCTAAAGTCAATAAACAAAAAAGGCAATCTTGTGTGTATGATTCAAAGATTCCAAGACTGGCCAAGATTCCAAAGTCCCTGTTTTACAGCTCAATTGTGATTTTTGTTTCATTATTGAGCTTGGGAATAAATTGGTTAGGTTAGGTTTAAGATTAAGGGTTTTATTTAGCTCACGATCTACCACATGCAAAAAATGAAGGAACCCTGAATTTGACTTATTTATTCATGATAATCTTGCGATCTTTACTCCATACAACAATAATCTTAAAAATGATTACATTCACACAAAAATTTCCTAAATACTGCGTAAAACCGTGTAGGCTATTAATTATGTGACCATAACCTATAATTTTTGTTTTTCCAAAGAGTGCATGGAAACTTAAAAAGACGACATCTCTCAAGACATGTGTTAATTTGAGTTCAGAAAATGTTTTTATTTATAAGTTAGTAGCCTTGCATTCATTACATAACAGAATGAATTTTTCTCACGTTTTCGGGAGAAATTGAATTAGCTTAAATTTTTCACTGACATGCACAATAAACAACTAAACTGTAATGTAAAGCATGGACCGCAGTCATTAGGTAATGGTGATAATCCCATCTGTCAGTGTAGGCAAAAACCCCAAGAGAAATCCTAGGGATGGCTTCCGTTCCACTCCCAGGAAGAAAGTAACAGCTTCTTTTAAAATAACACTGCAAGTAAATGATTATACACCAAGCACCAATTAGACAATGGCAGTTTTTCTAATGCTGTTAAAAAACCGAGATCATGCACTCGTATTTAAAATAGCCTCCAAGCACAACGGAAATTGTCCAAAAATATTTAGTATTTGGTTTCAAAAGCACAAGATAACGGCAATGTCCCTATATAGATCTTTGCCGCAATATTTAGTATTTGGTTCCGAGAGCACTCGGTTACGGCAATGCTTCTCTGTGAATCTTTGCCGCGATACTTAGTATTTGGTTACGAGAGTACGCGGTTACGGCAATGTCCCTGTATAAATCTTAGCCACAATGTTTAGTTTTTGGTTACGAGAGCACGCGGTTACGGCAATGCTTCTCTGTGAATCTTTGCCGCGATACTTAGTATTTGGTTACGAGAGCACGCGGTTACGGCAATGTCCCTGTATAAATCTTAGCCACAATGTTTAGTTTTTGGTTCTGAGAGCACGCGGTTACGGCAATGTCCCTGTATAAATCTTAGCCACAATGTTTAGTTTTTGGTTGCGAGAGCACGCGGTTACGGCAATGTCCCTGTATAAATCTTAGCCACAATGTTTAGTTTTTGGTTCCAAGAGCACGCGGTTACGGCAATGTCCCTGTATAAATCTTAGCCACAATGTTTAGTTTTTGGTTGCGAGAGCACGCGGTTACGGCAATGTCCCTGTATAAATCTTAGCCACAATGTTTAGTTTTTGGTTGCGAGAGCACGCGGTTACGGCAATGTCCCTGTATAAATCTTTGCCACAATGTTTAGTATTTGGTAACGAGAGCACGCGGTTACGGCAATGCTTCTCTGTGAATCTTTGCCGCGATACTTAGTATTTGGTTACGAGAGCACGCGGTTACGGCAATGTCCCTGTATAAATCTTAGCCACAATGTTTAGTTTTTGGTTGCGAGAGCACGCGGTTACGGCAATGTCCCTGTATAAATCTTAGCCACAATGTTTAGTTTTTGGTTGCGAGAGCACGCGGTTACGGCAATGTCCCTGTATAAATCTTTGCCACAATGTTTAGTATTTGGTAACGAGAGCACGCGGTTACGGCAATGCTTCTCTGTGAATCTTTGCCGCGATACTTAGTATTTGGTTACGAGAGCACGCGGTTACGGCAATGTCCCTGTATAAATCTTAGCCACAATGTTTAGTTTTTGGTTCCGAGAGCACGCGGTTACGGCAATGTCCCTGTATAAATCTTTGCCACAATGTTTAGTATTTGGTAACGAGAGCACGCGGTTACGGCAATGTCCCTGTATAAATCTTAGCCACAATGTTTAGTATTTGGTAACGAGAGCACGCGGTTACGGCAATGTCCCTGTATAAGTCTTTGCCACAATATTTAGTATTTGGTTGCGAGAGCACGCCACATCTAAAGGCCACATCTCATTTTAAAAACTAGTCTAGGTCTTCCATTATTTTCTTGTATTTATTCTGCGCCGAAACTCAAAAGCATTCTCACATACTTAACCAAATAATTTTTTTAAAATTTGAAAGATTTTGAAATTAGCCCTAACCCGATAACTCTTAGTTTTGAAAAACATCCTGAAACGTTTCTTCATTAAAGCCCCTCTAATTAATCCATGGTTACGCGAGCACGCGTGCTTTTAAACAAACAAAATGATAAGCCCGTTTATTCGAGGCATGGTATAACACTACAGACCTTGAATAACATTTGATATGAGTAATGAAATACTCGTTCTACTTTAGAGCAGGTAAGTTCACGAAAATTAGATAATAGCATCATATTTTTTGTTATTAAGAGACATATGTTTTAAAAAGGTGAGTAAAATCAGGGCGCTTATAAGATAGGGCGGCAAAACGGCATTGTTTTTCTTGGATCATGTGTGATGCATTTTAGGCCTGGGACTAGCCCGGTAAACAATGAGTTCTTGAACTAATAGTCAGGACCTGTATATGGGTTTGTATGCATTTCACTTAGGACAGATAATCTCAACTGTTTTAGGGTAAGTTGACCATGACGGTCAACATGGTAACGCTGCTCGGACACCAATCCGAGGCAAAACATCCCAAACTGACCACACCCAAAAACGACGCTTTCGCCATAGTGCTATCTACCAAACCATAAAAGTTAAGGTTATTTTGAGGTGCTTATGTGGTTCAGAGATGGTGCTTTTAGGGGTAGTCATTGGTAAGTGTGAAATGTTTAGCACTCATATTTCACAAGAAAATGAGCGTGCAATACTTGTGGTCAAATGGCAATTTGTCATACAACTTCAGATAAACAGCAGTGGAATAAAATTTCATTTTTTTCTAAATCTTTTCTATAGAAACATAATTAAGTCTTATTTAAATATATATTTTTTGTTTTGTGTACAATAGTTACTATTGTGTGACTGAAATAATCATTTGAAATGTACATACCTCATGCAAATTGACGTATTTGGCCAAATTTGCCACTTTACTGTGCTGTTTACACCGATGCTCGTTGAAATCCTTCCGATTACTTACGTCAGCTCAGATATGATGGTATTAGGCACATTTTCAATGGGTTTTAACTACGTTTCAAGTAGATCATCGCTGTTTAGCCATCGACGGGGTAAAACTTCAACTTTGTCTAAATTCGGCGCCATTACTGTAGTCTCGTTCGGTTGTCAACAATTTGACCTTGTTATAATTCCATCCAAGCCATTTCAATTGCACTATTGAGAAATTCAACCCTTCATTAAACTAAAACTATATCAAACTAAAACTATGAATAAAAGATACAAAATGCGGTATTAAACCACCCTGTACAATGTTGCTCACGAGTCTTTAAAAACATTCCGTACTGATCTCGCGCGGACAAAGTGGCAGGACTATGAAGGGGGGTTGGATGTCTTCATGAAGTTACCAGAAGACTGCGTGTGACAGCAGGGTACAACGATAATTAATAAAATTGAAGTAATATCAAGTGTAAATTAACAAAAAATTATATTATTGTACAATCGTGATGAAATCTTCATTGTTATTGGCTAAAAACCTAGAGACATTTCTCAATTTTTTTGCCAGCTAGAATGAGATTGAAAATTTTCCGGCGATGACTTTCCGTGAATACCTTGGGGTCCTATGAAAATCCTTAAAAGCTTCTGCGTTTTAATACCATTGCATAAAATATCCAGCTGTGCCCAGAAATGTCCAGGTCTTTGTTAATGTCTTACCGTTAAATGGTTTTTCTTGGTGTGGATTAATTACAATTATTCAATGATTATTCACTACTAGTGCTGAATTTTTTAATGTATATTTATGTGTAACTGAGGGAAAAATTTAAAATAGTATATTTAGTCTTCGTTAAATAAATAACATTCATAATTTTAGTTTAAATTAGACTAAGGTTAATATGACACGTCTTGGGTGCTGCTGTCACATGCAGTCTTCTTTTAACTTCGTGAAGACATTCAACCCCCCGTCACAGTCCTGCCACTTTGTCCGCGCGAGATCAGTACAGAATGTTTTTAAAGACTCGTGAGCAACATTGTACAGGATGGTTTAATACCGCATTTTGTATCTCTTAATCATTATTTTAGTTTGATATCCTTAACGAAGGGTTGAATTTCTCAATAGTGCAATTGAAATGGCTTGGATGGAATTATAACAAAGTCGAATTGTTGACAACTGAATGGGACTACAGTAATGGTGCCGAATTTGGACAAAGTTGAAGTTTTACCCTGTCGATGGTTAAAGAGCTATGATCTACTTGAAACGTAGTTAAAAACCGTTGGGAATGTGCCTAATACAATCATATCTGAGCAGACGTAAGTAATCAGAAGGATTTCAACGAGCATCGGTGTAAACAGCGCAGTAAAGTGGCAAATTTGGCCAAATACGTTAATTTGCATGAGGTATGTACATTTCAAATGATTATTTCAGTCACACAATATTAACTATTGTACACAAAACAAAAAATATGTATTTAAATAAGACTTAATTATGTTTCTATCGAAAAGATTCAGAAAAAAATGAAATTTTATTCCACTGCTGTTTATCTGAAGTTGTATGACATAAATTGCCATTTGACCACAAGTATTGCATGCTCATTTTCTTGTGAAATATGAGTGCTAGACATTTCACACTTACCAATGACTACCCCTAAAAGCACCATCTCTGAACCACATAAGCACCTCAACATAACCTTAGCTTTTATGGTTTAGTACATAGCACTATGGCGAAAGCGTCGTTTTTGGGTGTGGTCAGTTTGGGATGTTTTGCCTCGGATTGGTGTCCGAGCAGCGTTACCATGTTGACCGTCATGGTCAACTTACCCTAAAACAGTTGAGATTATCTGTCCTAAGTGAAATGCATACAAACCCATATACAGGTTCTGACTATTAGTTCGAGAACTCATTGTTTACCGGGCTAGTCCCAGGCCTAAAATGCATCACACATGATCCAAGGAAAACAATGCCGTTTTGCCGCCCTATCTTATAAGTGGCCTGATTTTACTCACCTTTTTAAAACATATGTCTCTTAATACCAAAAAGTATGTAGAAAAAATCTCAAAAAAAAATAAAAAATATGATGCTATTATCTAATTTTCGTGAACTTACCTGCTCTAAAGTGACCAATGACCACCCCTAAAAGCACCATCTCTAAACCACATAAGCACCTCAGAATAACCTTAGCTTTTATGGTTTAGTAGATAGCACTAGAAATACATGCATGCAGCAACCCCTCACCACTAACTAAGAGCATGCAACTATATTTTCAGAATTACATGAAGAGCTTGTATAGGTTGTTGCCATAGCAACACGGCAATTGTTATTTATATTAATTTTTCAAAATGACAAAAATATTGGGTTTTTAATCCTTGTTTTATTGACAATTTTAAAATGGCACAACATTTGTCATCGGTATGTTATTACGCCTAATGTAAGCTTAAATTTGGTATAAAATGCGACCTACTAATTACATATATTAGACGTTTTGAAGTATTTATGAAACTAAATTTTTATCTACATAAACTTTGAGTTTGAAACAAAACCATTTCAAGCCAATTTTGTATCCTCGCTCATATTCTTTTACATGTAAAGTTCGTCAATATTTTGAAATACAGTAATAAGAAGACAGTCTTGCATTTACAAAACATAAACTTACTCTGGAATTTAAACAATAAACAGTGAATAGGCTGGAGGAGTACGACTACGCTGGCCTTCATAAAGCATGAAAACACAAGTATAAATACCCATTATCAACAAATTTGCCTTGTGTTTCACGCCGTAGTCAATTCTTGGCGTTTCTCTGTATTTTCCCAGAATTAATCTCTCTTCAAGAGTCAATGACCACCCTTCATTGGTTGTGAAAGTTGCCAAATCTTTTTGCAAAAATACAAAATATTGTAGTGCAAAAAGCAAATTTAGATATTTGCTGTCAGTTGAATTCGTGATTAATCAATCAACAATAAATTTTGAATCTGGCCAATCAGTGTTAGCCATTCATGATAGTCTGCCATATTGTTGAGATCAGTGAGGACATACCACTTTTACTACCTATCACGAGCAACGACTTTCAACTCTGCTAATACGAAATTAGTAACCCTCGCCCCAGGCTTACGCCCGGAACGGCACATCGCGCCATTGGCTCGGAGACTATGGTGAAAGCGTCGTTTTTGGGTGTGGTCAGTTTGGGATGTCTCACCCCAGATTGGTGTCCGAGGAGCATTACCATGTTGACCGTCATGGTCAACCTACCCTAAAACAGTTGAGATTATCTGTCCTAAATGAAATGCATACAAACTGATATACAAGTCCTTTACTATAAACAAGAAATATATTTTATTTTAGAAACTATGGATAAAACTGCTTAAAACCTTGTGAATACAGGCTTTCTTGCCATCCTACTTTTTTCACTTTCCCACTTTTCCTACTTTTCCTACTTATTCTTAAAAATTGCTTGATTTTCCTACTTTTTCTCTTAGACACCTACATTTTAAGTCTATTGGGGAAAACTCTTGACCATTCCTCCAAAAATCCCGAAAAATCTATGATCATATATTGAAAATCGAAAAAAAATTCCGAAATCTCCTTCGAAATCCAAAAATATCCCCATATATCCATCAAGGTCCAGGTTTATAAGGTTATACTTCATGTAAGACATTACGACAAGGCTATGGTTTTGGCAAAAATGTATTTCTTGCACATGTTCTTTGGGTAAGAGTTATTTTCAATTACCTTATCTTGTTATATATTTTTTCCTTTCTCGTCAGATGCTAGCATATCATATTAATTTGCATATTCAATGTATTATAAAATAGTAAAATAAGTTTTATAAATAGAGGATATTACACGGCGGTGCGAAGATATGAATTTTATCTTCGAGTGGTTGAAAGAATATTTTATGAACGAGCGCAGCGAATGAGTAAAATATTGCTTTCACCACAAGAAGATAAAATTCATATCTTCGCATTGCCGTGTAATGTTCTGTTTATTATATAGTTGTAAACAATTTAAGACCCAAGTCAGTAATATTAATTTTCGATCAATAATGCTAAAAATATGGCTTTATTTCAATATTATTTAAACTAAAACAATACCTGTTCATCATTTTAGTGTTTTCTTGTATTATTTCCATTTTTTTTGGCACAAACATTTAGTTTTTTGCTCTTATTACAAACCTCGCCATTTTGAAAATACAAAATTATTGGCAGGAAATGATCACGTGATCGATATCTTCACTAGTGAAGATATGGAAAATATCTTACGGTGTATTTTCAGTATCTTACTGTCAACTATATAATAAATTATATTTTGTGAGTTCATGCAATCTGAGGTGGCTTGCTAACTTTTTTATTACAGCATTTGCCCTTCATTAAAGGAAAAAGAGTGATGAATAACGTGTATGGTATATTTAATAGCGCGTCCCTAATTGCAATAACACTAATGAAATGTCAATTGTGCATAATGGAAGTTCAATACAGCACGTCTGTAATTTATATCATAGTTTGAAGTTCAATTGTGCGATTCAAAGAACAATAGCATGTAGTGAAGAATCGTAAGTGCGAGTCAAAGAACAATACGGAAAAGTCACATATCATTTGAATAACATTGTATTTGCAAGTGAACGCAACATTAGGAGTATTACCTTATTGTACAATATTGCTTACATGTACATTCGCCCACACAGTATTTGCACTCAAGTGTACGTACTGCAATGACACAGTGCATGGAAAACCCAAACAAACAGTTCATGTTCAATTCACCCTTGAATACGTTCTCTGGCCAGGCATCTTGGCATGTAGGACTGCATCAATCGGAACCAGCCAGCACACTTTTCGACAGTAATGCTACGCAAGTTCCTCTCTGCAGCTGTGACCAAAATACGCTTGCGATATTCCCCCAGGGGAATTTGAGCACTTCGTGCTGCATTTCTGTCATTCATCTGATTCTGGAACAGAGGACGTGTGATGTCAGCCTTGATATGCTCTTTCAAACAACTGATAGCTTGCTCAACTGGATTCAAAAATGGAGAGTATGGTGGCAAAACCTTAACTTGGGTATTTTCCGCAGGAGGAGCAGCTCGACGATGGACCGGCACACCTTTGAAAATAAGATAGTGTGTTTCATGCTTATCCAAATGCTCGTTTATGTTCTCCAGAAACTCGTTGAAAAGTGCACCTGTCATGCCACCCGACTGAATCTTGTGATATATCAACCCAAACACTGGAGATATTGCCAAACATATTGTGATGTTCCTTCCTTTCTGCCCACACACCTGACGGTAAGCTTTGTCGCCTCGTGGCGAACGCCCCTGGCTTCTTGATGTCCAAATGTTAAACTCACACTCGTCAATAAAAATGGTATGGTTCAGGTTTGCTTCCTCCAGGAACCAGTGAGCATACTCGTTTCGGCGCTGAATTACATCTGCTCAATTACGTTCGGCTGGAAGTGTATGTGCCAACTTCAGGGTATACAACATTTCGTCTAAATGTTTCGCAACTGTGCGAACGTGAACATGCGGACGGTCCGGGAGTTCCTCTCTTAATTTTCGATTGATAGCTTCCAAAGTCAACATTGGATTCTCTTCGAGAATTGCTTCTAGACACTGCCGCATCTCTGCATTGACTTTCACGTTATTACGCCCGCCACGTGGCCTTTCATCTACTGTGTTCTCTCGTATAAAGCGTGCTACGATGCCTCTGGCTGTCGAGCGGTTTACACCTAATGTGTCGGCAACAACAAGATAGTCCTGCTCAGGCTCTTTGAAAGCCCATACAATGCGTTCTCTGTCTTCTTGTGCAACTCTACGTCATGTCTCTGCCATGTCGTTTGCTTTGACTAAATCGTGTACCTGTAGTACACGTCTTTTTATATCTTATCATGCATTCCCAGGTGGATCAAACCGTCACAATTCTGCACACATATACAGTACTGTACAATGACATACATGCTCGTTAACTTGAACATACAATGTTATTCAAATAATATGTGAATTTTCCTTATTCTTCTTTGACTCACACTAACGATTCTTCGCTACATGCTATTGTTCTTTGAATTGCACAATTGAACTTCAAACTATGGTATAAATTACAGACGTGTTGTATTGAACTTCCATTATGCACAATTGACCTTTCATTGGTGTTATTACAATTAGGGACAATTAAATATACCATACACGTTATTCATCACTCTTTTTCCTTTAATGAAGGGCAAATGCTGTACTCAAGAGTATAGTTAGTAGTTAGTTACTAAATCAAAATGTGCCCACAGTTGCCAAAGCCAAGAAATATCGCAGTAATTATCCTCATTTTCAAAATTATGCAACCAGAGGACTTTATTGATGAAAATAAGACTTGACTTGGTCCTGGAGTTGACTTGTCGAATGTTGGTTTCATGTCATCCGGTCACGAAGTTCAAACTTCTAGTTTTGCAGTTCCTCGTCGATATATATGCTTTATGTGCTTTATATAAAAATGAATGCTTAGAATGGTTTTTGAAATATTTCAGTGAAAATTATTGCATTAGGTCATTTAGGAACAACAAAATCATTGCGCATATATTGCTGTTGTTTGTAGTTTCTTTTAGTTTGTATATCTAGCTCATTTTTGTTCAATATTTTTCTTTCTCGTATTTAATACCGAATATTCGGTATTAAGTACAGTTTTCCTTCAAAGCTGTAATTCAGGAGCTGCCAATTATGCCAGACTACTTGTCAAAATAAAAAAACGTCATAAATGAATCATTAAATAAATATAGTCATTGCATTTTAGCCTGCATCCTCTATTTTTTGTGTAACTACCTATGTAGATATTCATCATTGGTGCTGCATTTTTTTACTCTTGTTTTTAGCAAATTTGTTTAGTAAATAATGCCGAATTAACCAAATTTCAAGAATCTTGGTTACATAAAAGCGATAGTGCTGGAAACCAATTGAAACAGTAGCGTCGTGAAGACAATACATAAAGTTTATTGCATGTTGTGCTGCAAGTCAATACAGTGCAGTAATTCAGGATTTCAACAACTCCTTCATCATGCTGAAGGAAAAAAACATTCTGATTTAGCATTTGCACGATTTGGAAAAACTCAAAAACACTTGGAAAGGTGAGCTACATCTGCCAGACCATCCAGTAGTGGTCCACCTAGTTTACACGATGAAGGATCTACATCAAGTACGCCAGCTTCTACAGCATATGTGATACAAAGTCCTAGTCTTCAGGAGAAAATTGCTACTGCAGAAATTTTGTGGGCCCTAAAAATTGCTCAGAGTAACTATAGCTATTCATCATGTGATGCAACACCTGCTCTTTTTAACACTTTGACCGCCAGTTGTTCGGACAGATTAATACCCTGACCGCCTGGCATTTTGGTGAATTTCACCAATACTGAAGAGCTTGTAAACTTAAGCATGTTTACTTTTGTGGCAAGAAATGCATACCATAAAAAACTTGTTATCTCAGCTTTCTAATGGTACCAAACACTTAGTGTTTTGGGTAATTGTACATTACAAAAAAAGCATTTCAAGAAGTTGGATTTTCACAAATTTTAGTAAAATATTTCAAAAAGCTGAGAAAACAAGGTTTTTTCAAACATAGACTTCTGACTTTAGCTACATAAGTTTGAACAGCTCATTCCTAGAGCTATTTTGGGAACCCATTCTAAAATGTCCTAAGTTTGTGTCTAATATTTCTCAGTTGTGTCATATCGGGTGAAACAATCACCCTTGTGAAGGGGAACATGACAGGCACTACAGATATATCGTGTCTCTTTCCTTTCACCATGCCTCACACAAACACGACACTTTCGAGAAGGACATTTCTTCTTGGCAGTTGCTGCAATTGGCTGTAATGTGTGGTTCCTCCTTGTAAATGACAAGTGAATTATACATGGCAATCTGGAATAGGTAAAATGTGAACTTTTTTGTCCATTTCACAGATTTTCCAGTAAATGGATAGTACTTGACACACGGATCAAGTTTGTCCACACCGCCCATACTGGCATTATACAGCACAATACAGTGGGGTTTTTTTTTGGTACTCCATCAGGGTGCCCTCGCTTTCGCACTGTTATGTCAATCGCTTTATCATCACCAATGATGCTAATCATTTGAACACTACGCTTGTCCTGCCATGCAAGGCACATGATGTCATTCTTGTGACGAACTACAACATCACCAACTTCCATATTACTTGTGGTTACTTTTGAGATAGCCTTTGGTTCACCCCTGTCCACTCTAAGTGTTCCACATGCATGAGTTCCTAACTGTAAAAGCCTTTCAGATAATCCAAAAGAGTTATAGAAGTTATCCATAAAAAGCTTGAAACCTTTGTTGATGAGACTGTCAAGAAGTTCAAGCACAGTATCCTTCAAGGTGTTTCCCACACCACAATAGGGCTTTAGATTCCAGCAATAGCTGTTGACTGAATCAGTGAGAATATAAGATTTAACCCCATATTTCACTGGCTTTTTGGGATTATACACCCGAAATCCCAGTTGTCCCCGCCAAGATAACATTCCCTCATCAATAGATATATTTTCGTGTGGATTGTACATTTCTCGAAATTTTGCAACAAAATGATCAATTATAGGACGAACTTTGTACAGACGATCATCACACATTGGTGAACGTTTCTCACTGTCATTGAAATGTAGATAGCTTAGAATAATTTCAAATCTATTTCTTGACATTACTTTTCCAAATATTGGCGTTTCTATCATTCTGTCTGTTGACCAGTAGTCTTCAAGGGTAGGTTTACGAATGATGCCAGTTAGAAACATCAAACCAAGGAATTTTTTCATTTCATAAATATTCACCAGCTTCCAAGCTTTTGATCGTGAATGTGGCAACTGCTTTTCCTTGGTTGTTTGACTATCAATAGACTGCTTGGCATATAAATTAGTCTGTTCTATCAAATGTTTCAAAATTTCATCATTCATAAAAAGCTGGAAAAAATTTTTGTGGATCATCATCAGCCAATTGGGCAGCTGCTGCACAAGGGCCAGGTTTGCCAGTGAATGGAATGTTTTTAGGTGCCCAATCAGAACTCTTCCAACCATTGGAAGCATCTATATGGAGGATCTCTTCCTCACTTAGTGCTGTTTTCTTCCTGCTTCTTCCCAAGCCACGGTTGCTGCCCCTACTCCTTGTTGACCCACGATTAACACCTGTACCTCTGGTTGAACGACGATTTCCACTGCTGCCTCTCACTGACCCTTGTCTGCCCTGTTTTGACCTGGAATTGCCTCTACCTCTTGTTGCACTATGATTACCACCACGTCCACCAGCCCTCGGTCTTCTTGCCCCATTGTTCCCGACTGTATCCAATACTGTACTATTCTCAGCAGTATGGTTTGCTGGTGTGGTTGAAGATTCACAATGTAGATCATCATTTGAATTAGTCTAAATTGTATTATTAGAACATTTTGGTCAGACATAATGTAGCAATTTTGAAACAGTGTTCTTATAAATCCACTTCAAGTCTTCAACAAAATATTATTCAAATACTATATACAAACAGCATTACAAAATAAGATATTGTGGCCATATGCCTTTCTAATATTAGGAAATCACAACACTAGTATAAAAGCAGAGGAAAGAATACATACTTTGTCTGCAGACAGCATATCCATATCAGGATAAACTTCAGCAGATTTCTCATTGTTTGAGTCATCACTTGAAGCTTCTTGTGACTCAAAATCATTGTGTTCTGAGCTGCCAGAGCTTTCTACATCACTATCAGATAAATTTAATTGGAAATAGTCATTTTCTGAATGGGAATCTGCAAAAATATCCACAACTTCACTTGCTGAATATCTCCCTGTTCGAATATGGTCCGCCATCATGGACAAACAAACGTCACAGCCAGTTGAAGAAAGAAATTGAGGCATGTTTCCGGTCGTCTTGGACAATTAAATAATCATGCAGGGGATAGCCAGGACACAATTTGACAAAACTATGATGCAATAGGCCAAAAACGGAATTTCTGTCTTTGGCGATCAAGCGCACAATGCAAAAAAACGGAATTTTCCGTCTTTGGCGGTCAAAGTGTTAAGAGAATAATCCCTGGTGATGTAGCTGAACACTTTTCAATGAGCAAATCCAAAGTATCGTATCTCCTTTCAAATGGCTTGGGTTCACATTACCGGCGAGAGATGTTTGCTTCAATCTGTGAAACAAAGAGTGTGTTTACCTTGCAGTATGACGAAACTGCAAATACACAAAACTGCAAGCATTGTGATTTGCTTCTACGATACTGGTCTAAAACTGCAGGTGAAATTCGAAGCACTTATGTTTGGACATGCCAAAGAGAAAGATGTGTCCATGGCTATATTGGCCACATTGCAGGAGGAAGGCTATCAGTTGCCATTAGTACAGCTGATTAGCCTAGGATCAGATGGCCCTAATGTTAATAAAACAATTTGGAATTTGATCAACGAACACATGAAGGCAAGTGGCCTGCATGGAATTTTCTCTTTTATTCCGTGTAACTTGCACATCGTTCACAATCCATTTAGACAAGGTCTGAATGTCTTTGGAGAACAAGCAGAACAGCTTGTTCTAGATCTTTTCTTGTTCTTGAATGCATCACCATGTCGGAAAGATTGTTTTTCGAAACACAGCTTGGGCTTGGTTTCATGGCATGTCCAAAGTCATTGGCTTACGCTTATTCCCACGATTAAAAGAGTGCTGGGATGCTGTCGAGAACTGTTTCCTAGTCGAATTGCCAAGAATTATGGCCAAAAAGAAGAAAGAAGCATCACTAAAGAAAAACGAACGGTACGAGGGTGTAAATAGGACAAACCGTTAAAAATATCCTTTGTAGGTGGCAGATGTTTTTTAACCTGTTCGGCTGCTTCCAGAAGCAATGAATGGCATCTGCCGCAGACTTCTCGAACTTTCCCGAGTGTCACCTGGTCATTCATAGCCAGAAATAAGCGACATAGAAATTATGCAATCTGCCAGTTGACCTTAATTTGTAGAGAAGTATATGAGTGAGGTAAATTTCCTCAAATTAAAGGCACACAGTCACTTTCTGAGCGATGTAATTTAGTTCGCTGAACTTGAAAAAGTTCACAAACTTTTTCAAGTTAACCTAATAAATATGGCGGTCGTGTGGAGTGAATTTTAGATGAGAGTGGGGTTAAATGGCGGAAAATGACGACTACGGTTGGTTACTTGATGACAGTGAACCTTTGCTGGAAGAAAGGATAACAGCAGAAGAAACCGGAGAAAATTCTGAAGTCTTTCTGGAGGAGGTTAGTGGAATCACTGCGCCGTGTTATTTTATACTTGAATACTTTCTCTGACCTTTTTGACCTTAAACGACGTGTACCTGCTGGCATTTCTTGAGTTGATTAATAATTCATATTGTGAAAAACTCCAGTTGTATCAGCTTAAAATATCCTATTTTATATAGGGTTTAGAGTCATGTGCTGGCTGTGTAAATCACTATTATGACCACAAGGGTCACAACTCTATTTTGGCTATGGTTGCTGTTGGGCCAGAGTATGAAATCCTTTGCACCGATGTAGGGATGAATGGTCGCATGAACGATGGAGGTAACTGGATTAGAAACAAATTCAAAGGCCTTTTAGAAGACAAGAATAATCCATTAAACTTACCCCCACCAAGACCTTTACCAGGATGATCTAGGGCTATGCCATATGTTGCTGTGGGTGATAATGCATTCCCACTGTCATCTTATATGTTAAAGCCCTATCCATCATCATCACTTACCACTGAAGAGAGAATTTTCAATTACCGGCTTAGCAGAATGAGACGTATCAGTGAAAATGTGCTCGGATTTATGGCAAATAAATTCAGAGTTCTTAGAAATGCAATCTTGTTAACACCTGAGAAAGCTACGTCTATTGTTTTGGCCATAATGGTTCTGCACAATTTTTTGAGGTCAGATAAATGTTACATAAATGCAGCTACATTAGATGAGGATGCTGGTCTAGGGTCAGTTGGGCAACCATGTCCTTCATGGATTGATCTACCATGTTTAAAACATGGTCAAAATTACTCTAATGATTCAAAACAAATCAGAGATGAATTTCAAAATTATTTCAACTTTGAAGGGGCAGTTAGCTGGCAATGGCTAGCTTCTCGGATAGATGGTTGACAAGTGACATGATGATGGTAATCCACATGTCTGCAATACTGGAACACTTTACCACACAGTGCAGAAACTTTGAGACTTTAATATCTTTAACCTTTTTAAAATAATTTCCAATGTGTCAACAGGGTCCTGAAGGGAGGTCTTATTTCTATTTTCCAGCCAAAATTTTGACTGAATTCCATTGTCCAAGTACACAAACCCTCTAGTCCTAGTGGCTGTCTTTTTCAAATCCTAATCCCATCCCCATTTTCTATTGTTTTTTGGCCAATGAATCCCAGTCCCAGTGCATGGAATCTCCCTTTTCCCAGCACAAAATAGGCAAATCTCAGCTCCCATTTTACCCCTTCAGGACCCTCTATCAATAATCATATCAAAATAATTTAAATTGTGTATACCAAATGTAATTGAGTGAATATTTAAACAATTGTTATAAATAATGAATATATTAACATTTTGATAAGTTAATAATATGTAAATACAATATTGTAACTAAGATGATTTTGAAATTGTACTATTTTACAAATAGGTGTCCTTTTATACACAACTATATCTCACAACAGTATTGAACATTCTGGATTTAATTAACATGTCCTATTATTTAACAGAAATGAGCTAACATTTAATGGGCTCATAACAGGGCTTGTGGTCAAAAGGTTGTTTACATTTTAGTCAGGGAAATGATCAGGTACACAAGAACTGGTTTCCATTTGTTGCATGAAAAATAGGTTATTTATCCTGGCTTTGATGTTAAGTTTGATCTTAGCATCAGGAATTAATTTAAGTTGACTTGCAACATATTGGCCAAACATGTCCTCATCAGTCATTGATGCCTGTGTAACCTGGGGCTGCTGCATGTACTTAATGGCAGCCTCATACATAAGATTGCGTTTTGTATTTGCCTCTTCTTCTGTGGCAGATACACCTTTCCTTTTCCTTCTTGGGGCCATATTTTTTTGAATATTTTCATCTGATCCTGATAATGACAGATCCAAGCTTGACCGTGATGAATCAGGTTCAGTGCTGCTATCAGACACAAAAGACATTTCTTTCATGAATTTCCATGATTAATGAAAGACCTATGCCAAAAGAAATTTATAATAGATTAAATTTTACAACTACTCACATGTAACTAATACAACAGGCATTATAATTTTGTTCACATCAAGGGGGCTTCCCTCACATGAGAAAATATGTTGCTAATTTTTCAACATCAGGTCCCAAATATATATATCATGGGTCGCAGTGGTGTTGATGTAGCAACTGCACATCCTGAATTATCAGAGAGGTCATCAATGATAGAAAGTGAAATGCCTCTTAGAATTACTGATTCATCTTCCCTATAAAAAAATGTATCGTAGGTAGTGTATAAACATCAAATTAACAATATTTTTACTTAATTTCGGCAACTCACCTTTCATCCTTCCTTTCGGCCACTGGGCTTTGCTGAATTTGGGACACGGAATCAATAAAGAAACGAGCAAAACTAGAATGGTCTTTGAACCCACGATCTTTTTTCATTTCATTCCAATCGTCATATACACTTGTATGCAGAGAAATGTTCTTCCATAACAAAAACTTCACTTCTTTATAACTAGAGCAGCTATCAAGTGGTCTTTTCGCCCTGAGCCTCGGCGTTTACCGCCGTGATGATACTTAACATGCTCTTGATCGCTATTATTACTATCCATGACATACTTGTCTTTTATAACAAAATTAAACAAAAACTTAAAATAGTTCACTCCTTGCAGACGCCATGTTTATATGTGCTAAATTACATCGCTCAGAAATTGACTGTGTGCCTTTAAGACGTAACATGCTTGAAATTCAAACAAATAAACGTTGTTTGCGGTGAATAACATGCTTACAATAAACGAGAACTAAATAGTATGCTATCTGCGTGCAAGAAATTTGTCCCTAAGAAATTAGATAACAGCAAGCATTGCCGAAGGCACAATTGCATGAGAAAAACTTCTCTTTGTGGGCAGAAGCAATACAAATTTCAACAAATGAAAGTGGTTACAACAAGTTGAGGTTCTTGTGGCTCCTTCCAACATAAAATCTCAAAATCCTACCTTATTTTTGTTTGTCCCAGCAACATGTACTTTTAGGATAAAATAGAGTTCTATTATGTAGAAAAGTAATACGGTCACAGTAAAAATGGTCATAATTCGGCGAGCCTTTCACTGATTTCAACTTAAAACAATCATTTTGTAGCTTTCGTCCTGGTCTTGAATAATAACAAAGCATGAAGTCTTTTAACACATGGCCAATGCATGTAAATACTGCTGAAAGACAGACTCTTCATAATATTGCATAAGAATATAAGCCCGCATTTACCTAAAAATCAGCGGTTCTTATCATGGATGCGCGAATTTTGATAAATACGCGAATTTTGATAAATGCGCGAATTTTGATAAATACGCGAAAATAAACACAACTATATCTTAGCAATATTGCCTTTGTTCATGGCCAGCATTGGCAAGTTTAGCTCGAAAATAACGTTTAAAAGCATCGATAAAGCAGTCTTAGTTTTGGAAATCCCTCAGGAAGTTTTAATTAACTGGCACAACTTAAAAGGAAAGGTCACGACCTTTTGTATGCAGATTTTCTGAACAGTTCGGGGGTACTTCTGTTCAAAGTCATACAACATTCTTGCTTGGAGAAGCGAATTGCTGATGTTGCTTGGTTCGGGAAAAAGCAATGTCACAGGAAAAGCGGCAGGAAAAAACAAAAACTTTTGAAAAAAAAGCGATGCGTGAAAGTATGGGAGATGGACATATCGGAGTAGCAAAAGAACATCCTGACGTCCAGGCGGTTGAACAGAAAGAAAGCCTTGCACATGAAGAGCTCGAACAGAGATGCCCTGAAATAGTGTCAGAAATATCACGAGTAAGAGAAACACTACAAAATACGGATGCCAGGCTAGAAAGGTGCAAAGCAGAGAATAATTTATTGAAAGAACAGAATGCAACCCTAACGAGTCAAATTAAGCATTTGGAAATCTCAATGTCTGCTGCAATTGTAATCTTATGTATGCAAATCAGTCAAAGCCATTGAATGATGTTGGAATCAGGTAGCATCAGCGAAAAGTAAAAGAACTAAAAACCAACGCAGAAAGAGCATTATGGTTCCTCGAATCGTATGGTGACACATCAACTAGAATTTGTGTGGAAGATTCCAGAGGTGAACAAGTGCATATCAGCCCTGGTGTAACCAAAGCTGGAAAAGGGTCAAATTACCAAAATTTGATCGAAGAGGAAAAAACAAAAATCAAAGAGGTTCTGTGTATACTTGATTGGTTCTGTGTTAGTGATGCTGCTTACCACGACTTATGTGAAGAAGAAAATGGTTTGCCAAGGAGTTACATGGTGAAACAGTGCAGAGCTGATATCAATAGTTCATTTGTTATAACAAGAACTCCGGGAGATCTGGTTGGAGCCCAAATGAGCTTCAAAGAAGAACTTAAAAGGAAACTGAAAGAAAAAGTAAGTATTTTTAATGACAAGTCAGATAATGATGATGACCGTATGCACATGCATATGATGATCAAAGTGATTAGTATATTTTAGGAAGGTTTGGAATATTAATTGTACATACTACAAACAGTTTTCTCTATTGAAATCCTTTTCTAGATTGCTTATGGTAAAGTAACCTATCAAAGGGTCAAAATTTCTGGAGATGGTGCAAAAGTATCAAGAGTTTCAATCTACATTGTTTTATTATTTTCTCTCCTTTCTGATGAAAAGGAAGTTATGTCCACAAGAGGTAAACTACCAGTCAGGCACTGCCTGAGAAACTTGCTGACCTACTACTAAAAATTGCATGGCCTCAGAGCACCCCAATAGGTTATTTGTACACTGAAAAATAATGTGACTATTATTGTTTTTTCCTAGGGAACCATGCAGTTTCAATTGTCTGTGGGAAGGAATGTTATGAAAGTTTTTCCATATCTTTCAAACATGTTTTTGCAGAGATTAACAAGCTTATAGCAGAAAGCGCTATTAATATTGATGGGGAAATCATTAAGCTAGATTTCTTTCTTGGAGGAGATTATAAAATATACCAAAACGTGAAGTTCAAGAAATGTTCAGGCCACTTTATTCAAGCTGGGCTGGACAAAATATGACATCAAATTTAAATGAAATAGACCAGTCTGTTGTACCATGCATTTCTGATGTAATTTATTTGCTTACCAGTAAATTCCAGCTAGTTATATAATTTTATCCATTATTTTATTAAATAGATTTGCATTTGTTATATTTATTAGTTTTTGCTGGCAATACTTGGTATGAATGCTGCCAACTCTCTATATACCTGCATTTATTGTAGGATTCACAAGGATGAAAGGTAAGTTAAAATTGATGTACTTTAGTACTCATAACAAGCATCTATTAACTATTGGCTAGCATATACTAATGTATTTGTTTCAAACTACCTGTGGGTGGGATATGTCGAAACCCGAATGGTATTATTGGACTGCTCACTCTGTGCATGAAAAAGAAGGATAAATTTGGTTGTATTAATCCTCCATTATTGAATATTAAACCTGAAAATGTTAGAGTTGATGAGCTCCACCTTTTGCTGAGAATCACTGGTAAATTTTCATGTACAATCCAATCAATTGAATTTTTTTCAACTATAAGACCCAAGGGTATTTAAACTTTAGTGTAGAATACTTTTGAGCTGCATTAAAACAAATGTGTAAAGTAAGTATCTGTCAAAGTTTCCTCTGAGCTTTACATGATGTACAGTTACATTTGTTACCTATTTTAATAATTTTGCTACTTTACTATTCTTACTGTACTATTCTTTGCAGTCATTTAAATGAAATAGATTTATTTTCTCTTCAAGATGTCTAGCAGAGGAATCTAATCACCAATACTGTAATGTGGGACCTCAGAGATGACAAAAACAAGAAAGGAAATGCACTGCCAAAAGGATTGCATTTAAAAGCTCTTGTCAAGGCCATCAATGACGTGGGCTAAATATTTTATTAAAAATGAGCTTTCGACTACCTAACTGTAGCCTTCGACGGGTTAAAGCAGATCATCGCACAGCTTGTAAATACTTCATTCCGCTTTAACCCGTCGAAGGCTACAGTTAGGTAGTCGAAAGCTCGTTTTTAATAAAATATTTAGTCAGAGAACGTTGCATTTTAAATTATTTCTTTCTCAGTTTGGGATAAATCAGATCGCAAAGGGAAGAAGACCAGCAACTATGACTGGAGGAGCTTTGACAGGCAAGGAGAAAAAGCTGCTTCTCAATCGCTTGCCAGAGAAATTTAATGAAGTCCTCTATCCAGATACACGCGAAACAGTCAAACAGATATGGCAGGTAAACATAAAATACAGATTTTGTATTTTATATTTGGAAATACCCAAAGTTTACTTTATCTGTTGTGATAAAATGGGACTTTGTCAATATTAAAGAATTAGTTTTTAAAATCAATATGCTGCTATCTTTTTTGCTTTCTCATATTTTGCCGTTTGTATGTAAGCTGGCGATTAAAAACCCCCAATAATTCAACAATTTTACAGGAATTTGAAGCATTGTACGAGGTACTATCTTCTTGGACACCAACAGAAGAAAATCAAGGGAAGTTTTTTGCGAAGGTAATGCTTGATTAAATCTTACTGGTGTGGGTAAAATTTATTGATTCAACCAATTACAAATGGAGGTAGTGAAAATTGTAGATAATTCATTAACTCACCTAGCAAATGTGGATACAGACCATGAGCAGAACACTATGATGCTAGCAATTAAATATATTTAACACAATATAATTTAATACAATATATTAATTTAATATAAATTTTGTTTGTAATTTAATATCAATTTTATTTGAAGATGGATATTCAAAGGCAAACATAACTTCATATATGCATCTTCCGGTGTACCATGTTCCAAAATTTCTATGTTATGATGATGGAGTTAAAATTTTCACAGGGCAAGGAGTAGAGAAGACGAATGATGTGGTTCGCTCTGTATATCACAGGAAGTGCAACAAGCAGGATGGTTGCAAAGAGTCACTTTTGGCATTGAAAAGAATTGACAGTCTAAGAGAACATGAGAAAGCACCAAGCACATACACCAAGCGTGATGATACATACTGGACCGAAAAGATTGTTGAAGAAAGGAGAAAGTGTCCACGTCTAAGTGAACATAACTGCAAGTATTATATTATAGTTAGCTCGTTAACTAAATGGAGATCCCTTCTACACTACAGCACATTCTGCTTCACTGCAATACAAATTAAACAAAGTGTATAAAATATTGCTATATACTGTCCTTTGAACATGGTCGTTTTGTAACATAAAAGGATGCCATTTCAAATATATATGTTGGCAATAGAATTAAAATGCCTTCATTGTTTACAATAAAATCTTTTGTTGACCTTTTTAGAATTAGTTTGGTCCTCACTGGAAATTCCATACAATAGCCATCGCCAAGTTTGTTCACGGTGTAGTACCAAGAAGATAGAAGCATGAGTCAAACAAAGTCATCTTTATCTAACATTGTAGCTCCTGGTACATCAAAAGGATATCCTTTTCCTCTCACTAGATATCTAAACACATCGTGGTCGCACTCCACTGTGAGCATTGGATCCAAAGATTTAGATTGAAGCTTTGACTTCACTTCCTGAAGAAATTTTACCTTGAACTGTTCGATTCTGTTAGTTTCAATTTCAGGATTTTCATACAAGTCTCTAAAACATACATCAATGGCAAAATACTATCATCCACTTTGCAAAACATGTGTAATAACAACAGTAAATTATCATTGACCCTTGTCAGTATACTGTAGCTTAGCATTTCAAACAATATTTGGGAATGAATGATTTGGGAGTTTAATAAGAAGCAACACCCACACTATATCCTCTGAAGATTAAGTAGATAAAACTGTCTGGCAACACAGGTAATTTCCATCAACACCTGTCTCAAGTTTAAGTACCGCTTGGCTCCGGCTTTAACACATCTACCAAAACCGACATTCCTCACTTATTAGTAATATTTACCACAAAGCATGCCTAAAACCAAAGCTAAGTCATTTTGGTTTGAAACTCCGTGACGACATCACAAATATGCGAATTTTGAGAGAAATGTAAAAAAAATAAAAGAAAAGGATCCTCAGAAAGTCGCTGTCAGAAAAAGATCGGCTAAGGTACAACTTTCCGCTGGCGTAGAAGCTTGTACAGTCAACGTTTGGAAGAATCTTGATGGGCTACAGATTTTTCCCTGTGCCAGGTGAGTTCATTTCATGTTATCGCTTAATTTTCACTCGTTGCGTTATCCGTTGAAACCAGCAAAATCCAGTTAGACTGGCCATAAGCCAAGTACTACTGCACTATATATTACTTGCCCAATCTGGCAGTCTATATGTTATCATTTTCACTTAATCGCCTTGCGCTATCTGCTACGATATATTTCATGATATTTTCACTATGTCATGTCAGTGTTCCTCTGCCTCTGGCGTTGGTGAAGCCCCATATTAGTCCATGCAAAATTGCAAATGTCAAACTATATGCCTCAATAACATAAGCAATTGTCATTATAGACCCTCTATTCAGATGCGATAGATAATTGCAAATATCCTACGTCCAATTGCAAATATTCTGCCTTTAGCGTCATGTCTCACACGAACTCCACCTAACTAAACGACACCTACACAATCACTTTCACACAATCCTTGAATACATACTATATTAGGTTACCTGAAAGGCAGGATCGCTGCGAAAATTTTGAGCATATGTTTGCTTCCTATCATGCATGGTATTTTACAGTCTTTACAGATAGCTTTCTCAAAAGTATAAATATTCCCTGCCATCTGAGCAAGAGCTATGTGAGTCGTGTATAAGTTTGTTGTAATTCGACCTGTCTATAAACATAGGTTCTATGGTAATGTGATCGCAACCACATGTGGGCTGTATTCTAGCCGCAATTACTGTACTTATTGATTCAAAGTTAGATCAAAGTTGTTAACAAGGACTACAAAAATTCCACCGCTAATTTGCCTGATTCAAAAAGACCAAATCTTTCTACAATCAGTTGATTGAAAGAGTCGAGTCAAACGGACGAATTAGCGGCGCACAATACCGTTAAAATGTATCTAATAGATTAGCGTGTTTTCATATAGATGGTTTAGGAACTGGATTCATATTATTGATCATGACGGGCTGAGGAGCGTCTGAGACGGATGCTAAATTAGAGTAAAATATCTGAAAGGACGCAAATAAAAGAGACTGATGAATGTTTTGTATCTCTGGTAGTCACACTAGCATGGCAGCAGTAATTCGCTGCAATGTCTGCAATAAATATTTTGAGTCCGGTTAGCGTTATCATAATAAGTACAAATATAAACAATAAGTACAAATATAAACAATTGCGTCACTTCAAACATTAATGTTCAATTCCTAACAAATCTTCTGCATGCATAGCCTTCCTAACAAATGCTGGAACGCCTACAAATAACAATTCTATGAAGGGTTTCACACGTTTAAAATCTTGAGACACTAAAAGTTCAGAACAATTGTCGAACTATACAGTGTTCACAACTACTGCGTACATAAGTAAATCAATTTTATAAGTTTCATGACCATGGACCATGACCATAATTCAAATTCATGTGACGCAGCGACCACTACCTAAACACAACGCTTTATATATGTAGCTCGCTGTAATTTACGGCTTGTAACATTAATTTTACGCACACCTCTCACATCCTAACGCACCACACGCTTCAAACTTGTAACTTGATCACAAAGTAACATTGAAATCAGAACACTACATTGCCATGTATAAATAATCAGCTGAAGTCAATGCATTTTCTAATGCTAAACTTGGCCACAATTTATAGCAAATTTTATCTAGTCCGAGATTACAAATACTAATAAACCTGTTAACACTTCTAAAAATTTCAATCCTCGCGGGTTCTTCTTTAGGCTTTAGTAGCTACAACATGCATATCACTCGTATTGAGTTTGTTTCAAATTATCATTTATTTTCGCACGCACCGCTAACCGTTCACGAGAAGTAAAATCCACCTATAGGATAACTCTTATCACAATATATTAGTTGCATAATCAGATTCAGGTGGCTGTCATTCCCACAGGAGCCAGGATCTCAACCAAGAAGCAATAGAAGTGTCCATTATTTACACAGCATACTGCTAAATAAAATTGTGTAAATGTTGCAAATTAATCAATTCTAGAAGTGCAGGATAACAAAAAATACCCATTTGCAGTAAGGAACCATCTTAAAAATCTACACAATACAGCCAAAATTAATGTCAGTTGTTTGAAATGTATACTAAACAGTTTGCTTATCATATTCCATAAAACAACCTTGAATTTATTTTTCTGAATTTCCAGAGAATTCAATTGAATGACATTGTTAAGAAACATTCAATACTATATGTATATATACTAATAATTATTAATAAATTGTCAAATTATTTGAATCACTTAAATCCTCCCAAATCATAAAATGATTGTTGACAAATTGTAAAATCGACTTGTTTAGACTGAACTATACAATTTTCGTGTGTAAATGTGTGTAAAAATGTACAATGAAAATTTTCAAATGAAATAATAAGTTATGTAATAAGTTGTGTACAAAAGCTACTGGTGTTCATTGTGTTGGGTAATTATAAAGCAAAAATGCAAAACAAATCTTTTGCAACATCAATTTCATAAAATATTCCTTCTAGACACACAACAAAACAAATTTTTAAATTTTTGTCCAAACAAAAGTTGGGTTCGAAGGGAAATATGTTGCGAGCCTTTATACTTCAGGTGTAGAATACGGCAGTGATATTCAAACAATTCCCAGAGGAATAAATATGGCGTCATGGCACCACAAATATACTTGAACTTTCATTAAAATTTTCCACCGTTAATTCAATTTTTCCAGCCCAGATAGAGCGCTTACTTTTTGCAAAAAAACCTAGACTTTATAACTATATGCAAATAATTTTGGAGGAAAAGCTAGAAATTTCTGGAAAAGAAAATGTTTGAACGACAACGAACGCGCACGATTACTCAAAATAAAATATTTTATAATGCAACAGAATTAAAGCACGAAAACTATACAGTTATCTCAAATTAATGCGGAGCAATATACTCTAAATCTTCAGGTAACTAGTAACAGTTAAATGAAACGCGTGCGTCAATTTTTATTCCCCAGACGCCAACTGTGCACATTTCGATCAGCTTTACGTTCTTGAGTTTTTTTAGCAAACCAGTCTGTTCTATCATTCTGGCAGATGATAATTAAGCACCCATGGGCGTATGGGTTTTAAGGGGTCTTTGGGCGCCAAAAAAATCATGTTGTTGATATTGAGTTTGCACGTCATCGTATTTATGTAAATTTACTCTCTTTTCACCGCTAAAAGTTTGAAATAAATGTTTTAAAGACAGAGTGGTTATCTTTGCTGATGAAGGGGCCCTTCTGTACGGGTTCCGAAGGATCAGAATACAGTCCAATTTTTATGAAGCCTAATTACATCTAGAAATCAAGGTTGGAAGGTGGAAAGATAGGTCCTGCGAGTAACTCTTTGGAGGAAAAGCTAATTGTGTTAAATATGTGATACTAACCACAACACAACAAGTAGGCTCGAATTCTAATCCAGTCATGAACGCATGCATTTCTGTTGTCTAGCACACAAAATCATTGCAACAAACTTCATCAGGGAAAGATGTAACAAAATATAACAGCATACTTCAATTTTACCTACTTTTTGTAGTATCCTGATCAAAAACCACGCTTCACAATATATTCGTGCCGACCAAGTACCCACAAAGCCAAAAACAATAATGATGCCAATGATCGGCTCTGCATCACGAATTATGCCATTACTGTTCAATCAAACATTTCTGGAATAGTCTTGAGTGTCCAGGATTTAACTCAGTAAATGCAATTGCCGAAACGACTTGTCTTCATTCAACAATTTTCTGTCAAATTCCAATTACATTTACAGCGATGTGAATGCAAAAACTGACACAGCCTGCCTGATGGCAAATTTTATAATAATACAACCGATTCTTGTCATAAAATGCACGTAATCCATAAGCCTACATTTTTCTCCTCAAGTGTAAATAGATCATCTTTAGGAACAAACGAAAATAAGAGGGAAACAAAGCGCTAGAAACTGTCCTGCTAAATCAAAGTGCATGTGGAATACGTTTGTTGCAAAAACACAAGCAGAATGCAATAGCCCGCGATTATCCTGCAAAGCGACAACAAATTTCCCAGCTGTTTCGAACGTTTCAAAGAGTTCCTTGTAGGCATCGCAACGAATTACATTTTTAAAAAACCACTTAGGTATTTCACTTAGCATAAAACCGAGATTAGCAGGCATCTTTTCGAATGCATGCTTAATGTAGAGGACTAAGGAGTGACATATGCATTTGATCAGGACACAATGTGGAGATGCTGCTTTAATACTTGACCATACTGAGGCATGCTCTCCCACCATAACCGATGCTCCATCACTTGCATAGCCAATGCAATTCACGAGACTAAGGCCAGGCTTCTTTAGGCAACTCTCCAATGCTTTAAATAAGTTTTTGCCCGTTGCTTCAACAACTGGTATCAGGCTCAGAAACGCTGTGTCGATTCTTTTCTCCAATTTGCTGTAATAGCGAACACAAACCGTGTTCAGGAAACATCCGTGGATTCATCTACGATAACACAATACTTTTGACCGACCATACCCGCACAGAGATCTTCGTACAAAGCAGGAGAGAGCACTTCTTTAATAAACACACTCCACTTCGTTCGGTGTAACTTCAACTGCTCTAGTTTGCTGCCTTTTCCGTGCTGCACCACGATTTCCCCCAAATGGTCTACTGCGTTGATCGAGCTGTGGCAAGTTACAGCCACAGCAATCTGAAGTTCCATCTCCTTCACCTGTTGATCTTCATTATATCTTTCTATTTTTAGTGGTATTTTATTACTTTGCCTTTGATGCTTCGCTGTCTTTTCGTGATTACTTAAGTTTGACAATCGCGGAGTTATATTAGCTGGGCACAACGAACAATGAGCGTCTGCTGAACCATCGACGGCTTTTTTAACCCAAGGAAATCTGTTTTGCCACTCTGGCTTAAACTTATGCAAGGAGTCATAATTACTTTTTCATGAGTTCGCTTGAGCACTTGAAGCAGGTTTGCTTAAGCTCATTTTTAATTTCCACTGACCATGAAATAATCGAATTTACTGATCAAAATTTACTTAATATTTGATAACCGTGCTGGATTTTTCGTTTAAATATCACATTATCACTAGCTTTTATACCATTTTGGTTTTCAAAAAGGATTAAAGTACTTAAATTATGATTGGTTGAAAAAGTCAAATGCGGGCAGACCTCTACAAAGACAGCAGTATGAATGTAATCAATGTTCTTATTTATTAACTTTATTAAAAGAAAAGTTCTTAATTTTCCCATGCTTATCCAACTAAATTCAGTCAATTTTTACAATTTCACTACTTTGGGGTCAACATCTTAGACCACTAGGCGTCTTTAACAAGTTTGACAGGTGAGGCACTAAAATTTGCTGAAAAGACCAACTTCTTTTTACTTTTTGAGAAAAAAAGCCAAAAAATAGTTTCAAGCTAAATAAAACTTTTCGAAGCCGAACGTTATAAAAAGAAGCCAAATTCGAGTTATTTGGCTTTAAAAAAGCCAAACTGGCAACCCTGGTCGTGATGTCTAAAACATGGTGGAAATGGTGTGCACGGTAAATTTTACTTCCGGTGTAGTCTATGACGGCAGTCGTGTTGTTTAGGATGTGAAATCGAAATGGATGTTGATTACTCAAACGAATCTTCGTGTAACAGCTCTGAAATTAGTGAGTTGTGCTCCAGCGAAGAAGTGAACGTCCGAAGGGAGGTAAACACTATTTAACCGTATGCCTTTGGGCTGGTTGGGACTGACTCGGGTGGCGAAGGTTCAGGATTGGAGGAAATGGTTTCAGAGTCTTCATCGAATTCTGAAAATACTAGACTTCAGGATACAAACTGGAAATTAGCAATAATATTTAATTCTGAATTATTTTGCCTAAACATTGTATTGTGAGGTACTAGATATAAGATATATTTACAGTATATACAGTTTATGAATGCATATGAACAGATGAACACTGTAGTTCTGCTTGTCACGTACCCATGGTGGATGAAAATTCTAGAGTTAAAATGCGGATTAACATATCACAAATGATCATAAAATTTGATCCTAGCTCTATACATGTTGGTGCCTTTGTACCCACTGCCAAATAATGGATAGGGAAGTAGAAAATGTTTGTTGCCAGGAGATTCCAGCTTGTGTGTGTATAAACCAAGAATCAGCAGAATTTGAGGGAATAGCCATTCCAGAATGCATTACTGATAACCCTGTATTTCTGAATATATGTTTAAATTTTTGGGTTTTGCAACTAGCTTGAAGTAATATCGGCAGCAGTATAGTGCAAAAGCTTTTGAAGGCCCTGAACACAAAAAACATCGACATGTTGCATATAGGCTATTTGTTAGTTGGTGTTGGGATATTCTAGGCAAGGAGATAAAGATCCCCTTTCCATCATGTGTAGTAAGCTGTATTAGAGCACATTTTCCACCACGAGCCTTAGAAGAGGACTTTGTTTTTGAAGGGTTTAAGTTTGCAGATGAGTAGTTACATTCATTAATAAGCATAGCAAACCAGAAAAGTGTCAGATATTCATTTAGTAAGTCATATTTTACAAATATAGAATTTAAAAATGTAAACAAAGCATTTGTTTACATTACAGACTGTAACCCCTCTTTAATGTTTGACAACAAATTTTATATACTGTGAGTTGTTTTTATCCCACTAAGCTCCAAGGTTCCGCTTGCACCTAGTAAAATCATCAAGCATTATACAGAGTAAAATAATAAGGTAGAACGCATCTGAGTACATTGAAGCTTATAAATGAGTTACCACACTCAAACTAGAATCATACTACCAATTGGTACTCATAGTTTTTTTCCCATCCGTGTTTTGTGGGCAGTAATAATCTCCTCTCTACTTGGCCTTGGTATGGGTGCAATATTTTTTAGAATACTGGCTGGAGTAGTGGTATTGTCCTCATAATCAGTTGTGTCTCTATCATCTGTTTTTGTAGCTTCAAATGAAAAAACTGTTTCCATCAAGTCTTCAACAAATGAGTATGACTTTCTGGTCTTTACTGGTTTTGCCACTCATTTCTTCTGCCCTTTAGGGAAAACCAACTTGTATTTCATGTTCCCTTTGTTTTTTCCCCTTGTTAATGTTGCCTGGTTTCTTCCAGTGTTGGAGTTGTGGTCAATAACTGCCAACTGAGTTCGGGCGACCATGCCTTTGTAAGAATAATGCAAACGCTTGGGAATGTAGTTGAACAGTAGTGAATGATAAACTTCAAGCTTGCCTGCAGGGTGAAATTCAGTAAATTTTTCAAAGTCTTTTAATTTTTTTTTATTTAGTACCACCCCTTCTAGTGCAACATATGCCAAAGATTTATCCTCTAACCATTTTGTCTTTCTTTCTTTTCTTCTAGACAAACGACCATGTTCACATCTTCTAAAGTGTCTGCTGTTTTTCCATTTGTGTTTGTTCACCACATGGTTTAATATGGATACCCAGCATTCAGCATTACCACCACAGGTCTGTGAACACCAGCACAGATGATTGGAAACACATTTAATCCATTTAAAAAGTGGCTCATTGCCTTTTTTCTTGGCTTTCTTGGTCAACGTTTTGGTAACCCACTTCGATGAGTGCCACACATCATACTGATGGATTATGGAAGGGTACTGCTTTCACATTTCTGCTGTTATCGTAGTGTGACGATCTGTTGCTAAAGATCTGATCTTGACATGTTTCAATCACATCTTTTTGTTGTTTTCCATAGGCATTATTGATGACTGGGAATACTATCTTATCCTGTACACCATAAAACTGATCCTTATTAACAAAGTTTAAATTGAGTGCATTAGAAAATTGTTTCATAGATTCATAGGATCCTCCTGTAAAGACAATTGCTGCTGGGATTAGAATGTTACCAGCTGGCTTGTTATGTAACTGTGGTTGTGATGTCCAGTGGGAGGTATGGTTGTAACAACAGGTTGCTTTCACTGATATTATACTGCCTGTGTTGGACTTTTCAATCTCACATATGGAACCACATGTTTTGCAATTGATAAATAGCTGGTCAAGCATGCTTTCAAACACAATAAATTTTCTCTCATTTTTTAGTCCTTCATCAGACTCATCATCTGTGGGTTCCAATTCTGAACATTCAAAATTCTTATCACTATCTGTGTGTGATGTCAAGTCGCTATCTGAGGTGTCATCCTCATAACCACTAGATTCTCCTGCAACCTCACAAGAGTCTGGTAGTGGAATGGTTGTGTCTGTTTCCATCATTACAGTTGATGCTACAGGTGCGGTTTTGACAGGGCTATCATGATAAAGAGCACGAGAAGTGGATGGCTTGTGTTTTATTTCTACTGGTGTTAAAGGAGTAGCAACTGGACAACTGATATTTGAATTAGAATTATAAGCAGAATCTGATTTTTTTTATTTTTTAGTGTTCTTTTTACGTGGTACAAGTGTTTGTATGGCAATACTCCGTTCTAAAACGTTTTCGCACTGGGTCTCTGCATCAAACAAATTTGTTGTTTCACACTGTGTTTCTGCATCATGATGTATGACACTAGCAGGGTTGTGTTCCGTGCATTGTGATGAGTCAATCATACTTTAATGTACTTTTCCACTTCATAAATTCTCCTGCAATAGAACCCCAATTTAAATGACATTTAAATGACATAAAATTACTAATTCACAATGACAAAACAATGTTAGTCCTATTTAACCTATTTTGTACTATGTACTGAACCTGTCTGTACAATGGTCATTATTGTTGTAGATTTGTTTGTCTAACTACCACTCCCCCCCCCACCAATCTCCAGTGACCTTTTCCCCAACTCCACTGATTTCTCACTTTCCTTCAAACACACCCATTGTAAATAAATGTTTTTATGTGTAATAGAGGGACCTTAAAAGTTTGTTGTAATGCTGTACCTACAATGTAATCTTAACGTCAATTACCTGGTCTTTTCCAATTTTCTCTTTAACTTGTGTTCTCTTGAATGATAATTCACGTTTTGGTTTGCGTTGTAAAAATGGAAATATTGATGGAACACTTCCAGGTTTAAGAGCCTTTTTGCCTTTCATACCAAGTAATTCCTTAAGGGATCCTTCAAAACAGTCAGGGGTAAAATGAACGCTACAAACATAGCACGAGTTTGCTTTGGGTAGATTTTCACGATGAACACGTCCAAGCCACGCTCTGCTATATGCTGGTCATTTGGTAAACGATGATACAATATATTACTCCCTTTTGTCTTTTTTGAACAATTCGTGCAACCAGGCACCATGCAATACGGCATTTTAACAAAAAATAAGTGTTTAAAGTGCTAAATACTGCTCTGATTTCGCTTATTCGCTTTGATGTTTTGAAATTTGAATACAAGGCGCTCCCGTGAAACCGTGCAATGACGTCACAGAGTAAATCCGCTGCACGATCGCGGCTTCGCTTCAATGTATATTATGGCGGCCGCTCTACATGCAAATTTAAGCAAGTTTGTCGCTTTATTTCTGGGGTTTTATTTAATCTGGAGACAAGAAACTTTGTATGCAAGGTAGGCATTGTACAATCTTTCATTTGAGCTCAACTTGTTGTGAACCCTGACTTCCCCTTTAAGGTAAGTGATATTTTATCTTTGAATTATTTTATTTATTTTATTTTACAAGATTCGTCGCACCAAACAAATATTAAACTTTTTCAAATATCTACGAGTGCATTGGCTGGGACTGACCACAGAGATAAACTCCAATAACGTGGTCCCGAATTAAGTAAATTTGTTGTACTTCAATCGCTCATTGTCTACTGTAGTCAAACATTTTTATCACAGTTAGACTAAATAGAGCAAGCAAATATATTCACGAGGCAAACTTGCCGGCACTGACTTTTTGTCAGGCGCTATACGTGTTGTGTTCACGTTTCAAAATAAAAGGAGCCATTGTTGCTTGCGCTGATCTTAGATCAGACGCTCATTTACCTGAAAGGCTACATACCAAAATCAAACCTTGCCATTGTGCAGGTATTCAAACTGACCCAGCCATTGTGTGGGTATATCAAAGTAACCTTGCCATTGTGCAGGAATCTTCAAACAAACCCAGCACTGCTGGAATGAAAACAACACTTCCTGTCGACTTGCAGGATGTACATAACTAACAAAAATACCGACAATCACACTACTGAACCCACTGTTTATACAATAAAGTTCAGAACAAAATGGGTGTTTGCATTGAAGTGTATCGCTCAATGATTGGATCACACCACAATTTTACACATTGTCGTAATAGACTGCATTGCCTTAAAGGTAATCTTTGGAATCAAATATTATTGTTTTACTTCAACATATTTTATTTTCCACATCTCAAAAGCCAGTTAAAGAAGGCAAAAAGCAACAGAGAAGTGTGCCTGTGGTATGTACAAATGATATATTATCATGCTGTTTATGTGCCATTATTACTTAGACTTTCAAATAATGTTGAGGAAAATCCAGGTCCAAGAACTATCAATGACATAATTGATCCCACACATACTGTCCATGCTGATTTTAATCAAAGTAATGAATTAACATTTGGTATAAATGCAGGTAAACTGTGTGTAGCCATGTCATTGTGTGCGATTGTGTACAAAGATATTAAATCAGTTAATATTTGGGACAGATTGATGCTAAACTCAATTTCGATATGTGGCAACAATTTGAATGGTATTATCAGCCAAAGTATACTTAAGAGTTATTTATTATAAACTGATGTGCCAGAGTTTGTAGACATAAACAACCATACTTTTAATTTGCAATAGAGTAATTCCTTTTCAGGGGCACTCCATATGAGTGAAGACAGTCTTCCATATGTAACAGTCAAGCGTGCTTTGAATGAAGTATTTCTTTCTTTGCACTATAACAGTTGGTATGAATACTGTAGCAATCATGATGCCTTTTCCTGGTGTGTTTAAAGTGTTTGATTCACATTCACGAGATGTTTTTGGAAGATCATCTGCATTAAATTACTGTGTTTTGATATCAGTAGTGGGAATAGAAAATCTTGGAGAGTATTTGCAATTAACATCAAGGTCCAATGTTGTGATACCATTTGAGTTAAAAGGTGTAAAGTATATTGGTAATGTTGATATGGAGACAGAATTATCTACAAGAGTTATTACAAATTCGGGTATGGTAAATTTTCCTGAGGTATTTGAGCAATGTGATATAAACACTAAAACTTTGAGCAGCACAATTTTTGAGCAAGTGTCAACAATAAATGTAATATCAAATGATTCAACTGAACAAAGTAAAAGTACAGGTACAACAGAGCAAACAAAAGCTAGACTTGCAAAAATGAGGAAATATAGTGATTCCAAAAAAGAAAAAAGACAAAATGAAACCACTAAGCAAAGGGAAGCTAGACTTGCAAAAATGAGAGAATACAAGAATTCTAAAAAAAGTACAAGAACAAATAAGACTGCTGGGCAGAGGGAAGCCAGACTTGCAAAGAAACGTGAAAGAGAGCTTCTAGAAAAAGAGCTTCATCTCAAAATGCAGCTCACATCAAATTGAAGAACAAACTTCAAATCTTCTAAGTAGTTACTTTCCAAATGAAAACATTGATGAATTAGCCTGTGTTAGAAAGTTTCATGATTATGTGTCTGCAGGTCCTTTGTACATTTGCACTTTTTGTGACCAATTATGGTATAAACATTCTGTCTTACCAGCAGATCGACTAAAACTGGTTAATCCTGATATAACCAAGTATCTAGAGTGTAAGAAGTGTTGATGATACAGAGTGGATTTGTCAAACCCGTAGCAATCACTTAAAGAAAGGAAGAGTTCCTCCTTGTGCAATTGCTAATGGCATGCAATTTCCAAAAAAACCTCCTTTACTTGATCTTAATGAACTAGAGTATGAGGCGCCAAAGCGGACAAAATATGCTAAACCTAAAATTAGCTTTGGAACTTGAAAATTTTATTGCAAACTCAAAATACATATGGCAAACTTGAATTTTTAATGCCCATTACTTATAATTGGCTTTCTAAACCAATAAAAAACTTTCTAAACTTATGAAAACCTTTCTTAACTTATAAATAACATTGCTTCTTCCGAATTTCCTTTACAAACTTCAATTTCATCCTAAACTTAAAATACATTTTAATTATGATCCTTTGCGATCAAGATTGAAAATTCGAAGTAATAGCACTAATAGGTTATGTATACGTTTTTCTAAGTGTCTTCACTCTTTCACCCTTACGGGAATATGCCAGTTTACCGTAGGCAAAGTGGCGTAATTGTTGACACACAATTTCGCGATTTTCTTAATGCTACCAAGTCAGTTCTTCAAGAAATAAATAATTTAATTTCACCAACCAGCGTTTCAGTTGATCAGCTTGAAATATTAGTCGCTAGATTAGATGACATTTGCTGTACATGTTCGCTGATTGTTGGCAACGGCTCATCAAACGAATTTATAAATTTACTCGCTGAATTTTTGGATTACGCTCAACAAATTAAGTTGGCGCTAGAATTTAAATGCGAGGCTCTTAAAGCCAGTGATGTGGAAGGCACTGAGATCACTGGTTATGTTTGCCCGATGGATCGAAGCACTGGAAGGGGAAGACCTCGATATGCGATTGAAAAATCCCAACTGGAATTTTTAAGAGGTAAACACTTCACATGGGTTCAAATCGCAAGGTTATTGAACGTATCTACACGGACTCTTCGACGCAGAAGGGATGAACTTGGGATAGTAGATGAGCCATTTGCTGATATCAGTGATGAAGAGTTGAGACTTGCCATGGAAATGGTTAGGAATGTCACTCCAAATATTGGACAAACGAGAATGATGGGCGCACTGAGAAGCCAAGGAATTCGAGTGCAGAGATGCAAAATTCGTCATTTGTTGCGTGCTATTGATCCTCTTGATACAATTTTACGGTTCAATCAAGCCATCTATCGAAGAAAATACAGTGTGCCACGCCCAAATTCGTTATGGCATATAGATGGCAACCATAAAATGATTGGCTGGAGAATGGTAATACATGCTTGTATTGATGGTTATAGTAGGCTCGTAATTTATCTCCACTGTGCAAATAACAATTTGGCAGAAACAGTGGAAAAGCAATTTCTACGAGGAGTTCAAACATATGGACTACCATCACGCGTACGCACTGACCATGGGCTCGAGAACATTGGTGTAGCACCCTATATGATGCAAAACACAGAGGGCCAAATCGAGGAAGCATCCTGACAGGAAAATCGGTGCATAACGTTCGTGTTGAGAGACTGCACAGAGATGTATATGAAGGGGTTTTGTCGCACTACGTCAAGTTATTTACTGACATGGAAAATGAAGGCTTGCTAGATCCTATGGACGAAGAACATTTGTTTTGTCTCCACTTTGTCTACATTCCTCGGCTGCAAAAATCCCTTGATGAATTTGTATTTCAATGGAACTCTCACCCTGTTAGCACTGAAGGAAACCTTAGCCCTGAGCAATTATTTATTACAGGATGTTTTGCAGACCCCACGGTGGATGAGAGACTCCCAGATGACATTGACATGTTTGGCAGTGGAGCGGACAGTGATGCAGATGCTCCTCTTGAATTAAATGATAATGATTACCAGATTTCTGTGCCTGTCAACACGGTGCAAATTTCACACGAAATGCTTGCCTTATTGGAAGAACAACACGATGTTTTTGCAGATGACGGCAGAGATGCCAGGTTAATCTATCAATCTTGTGTACAGTTTGTTAAAACTTACTCGAACGGAAGCAATGGAAATTTATAGATAAATAATCGCGACATTGAAATGTCAAACTTTTTATTACAAAAAATATATCACATGTGATAAATTTGCTTTATGAGCAAACTTACATATTAGCCCCCAACTATAAAGCAACAAGTTAAGCCTAAAGGGTAAAGAATAAACAGCGTATAAATGTAAAAAGACTATTACTGTCTGACCTATTGTTCTGAAAAGGAATAAGAAGAAAATGTGACATGTTCATTTTCCATTCAAAGACATGCAAAGTCAGTTAAACTTAAAAAATGTTTCGAAACACTCCAATGATAACACTCCTTGAACATGATGTAGTATACAGTTCTAACTGCTTTATTCTCAACCCTTTGGCTTAGCAAAATATCTAAAATAAGTTTTAGAAACATAAAAAAACAATATCAATATTTTAAAAGTGTAAATATGTTCACATTACACAATGTCAAAAGACCATGATTCTTTGTTGGATAAAATGCCGCTGAATTCTTCAACTAGTTCATTAAAAGACTGATACGTGCAGGGTATTTCTAGAACTGGACCGCATGTATGTGCAACCGGTCTTCGAGCAGCTCCATTAATAGTGGTAAAATCGATTAGAATTAAATCGACAACTAATAAATCACTGCCTGTGGTAAACTGAAGAAACAATCTTAGGGTTTCATCTGAAAGACTTTTAACAAACCTTTTTAAGTGATCAAATGTTTGCCGTTCAGCATCATTTGATGGAGTTCCAGCAAATAACTTGACAACTTTCTTTGGGGTTGGCCGTTTACTCTCATAAAATGACAAAAGACTTGCAAATGAACTGAACTGAGATGAATTTTTCAACTGACTAAGTATAGGGGCCATAGAATTTGATACAAAACGTGGCTTTTGTACGAGCTCTTGATGTGCTAGCTGACTTATAAGCAATGAAATGTTGTCTTTTGTTGGCAAATTGTGGCACTTGTAGCTAGAAAGCACATCAAGAAGCTCTTCATCATTTGGATCAAAATCAATACAACTAGCTTTCTTTAGTGTTTCAGCTTCATCATTTGAAACAAATTCATAGAAAGAATTTAACATAAAATCTTTACTAATTGCTTCTTCTCCAAACAGACAATCTGCAACAAAAACTGGTGAAAGTGTGATGGGAAAATAATTGGCATTCAAATATCCAAAGACTAGAAACCTAGCGATAGCCTCCCAGTCCTGCTTCTGGTAGTCATGCCGGATGGATGGGATTTTTCTATTTGCACCTGTAGAAAGGGAGGGGTAAAATTGATTCCAAAATAGGCTTACCACCTCTCGTGTAATGCCTGTGCCCCTGCCTGCCTCAACTTGCCCGCGTTCATCAATAATAACTACATTAAATGTCTGAGTAGATTCAAGAATAGTAGGATCCTTAAAGTTTTCAATTACATCCTTCAGTATATTTGCACGGTGCACCAAGATATCTCGAACTGGTTTATCAGTCTCATTCACCAGGTCTGGTAGCTGATCTATAAAAAGACAATTGTAATCTAGCCACACCTGTGATTAAGAATGTATACAGTATTTACTTGCTTGAGAACAACACCTTGCACTAATATTTCGCAACAAGTTTGGGAAGAATGAAAATAACTGCCAAGTGCATTTAATTGCATAATCCATTTGCTGACATTATTAGACTGAGTAGATACTAAAAAAGAGTGCACTTGAGCATAATATCATGATGTTAGCAATGCTTTCTTTAGAAACATGGACTGAATTTTAAATTTTTCTAATGTTTTTTATCAAATTGCTGATTCTTGGTTTTTTTTCTATTTTAGAGCAAGAACATGTGCTAAATAAACCTCAAACGAATGTATTACTGCAATAATAACAATTTTGAATTAATTACCAGCAACCATACGTGCATCTGAATCAATATTTATAGTGGAATGTCCGTCTGCACAGCTACTGTTGTTTGCTACAACATCTAAAGCTCTCTCAACTTCTGATGGTTCTGAGCAACACAAAGGAGGAGCAGAAGCCATTTGATTTGTTGGTGAGCTTGTTGGTAGATCATTGACTGGCACTTCGAGTGGTGGTTCACATCCCATAAAATTAGATGGTGACTCAAACTCATCTAACCAAACATGTAGGGCAGTAGATTCCTCATCTGTGTTCAATAATGGTTCTAGTGAACGTATATAAACTGATCCTTGTCCAGACAGCTTCAATAAAAGGTTATCATCTACGACAGCTCCTGGAGCCAAATTTGGTTTTATCAGTTTTCCATAAGATGCCTATAGAAATAGTTCACCTTTTACTTTAGTTCACTTTACTACAGAATCATACGTAAGCAAACCTAGGGAAAAGGCTGTCTCCAGATATATAAATACAGCTCAGTGATAATTCCTTTGCTGGGTCTAACTCCAGGGGGCAGGGGTGACTACTTGAATGTTTAAGTACTACAAAAAACCTATTTCTGTTCCAAAGTTTAACTTCCCTTCTTTCATTGCACAACAATCATATCAATATACCATATAGGCCCCATATTCAAGCCAAGTCCAATTCTTATGTTTAAAACGTTTTGCAGAATTTGTGAGTGCATGATTGCATATTAATTTCAAGTAGGAAGGGCACAATTGCTTTTTACTTCCAGATTCGGATGGGGGAACCAAACTATATTGATGGGGGCATGTGCCCCCCCCCCCCCCCCCCAGGTACAGGCCTGGACTGAATATACTTAAAATTAATTAGATTTCTCAGTAATTAGTGCATAATAAGGTAGAATGCTTATTCTATTTTGGCAAAAAATATATACAATTGGCAAACTTACTTTCATATATTCAAAAATCAACCAGGTATGGTTAGGAAAGGCTTCTTCGATTTTTCGTTTAAGTGTCAAGCCATCCCACTGACGCTCAAACGGAAAGCTGTGAATAACAAACCCTTGGCTATCTAACAAGACCCTTCTCGTGTGTGTCGGTACAGCTGTTTCACCAGGGTCGGGCATCAGAACCAAATCCCTGAGTACAGGCTTCTTCTTCGTCTTACTACCGTTTGTATTCACACTTGTTGACCTTGGATTTCTTAACGTACGGCTTCTTGTAGGACGTGTCATAGCGCTTGTAGGTGGCGTTGTAAATGTTGTGCTACTCGATGCTCTTCTTGTAGACGAAAGGGATCGACGTGATGTGCTTGTTGATGGAACCGATTGCTGAGACGAACTTACTCTCCGAAGACTAGGGAAACGTTGATACAATTCTTCAACAGCATTCGTAGCATTTGTTTGATTCGTGGGCTCTGCTCGTGGCGGATCTGTATTCAATTGATGTTGAGCTATTCTTTCGAGCTCGGATATTCTTTGTAATGCGTTCCCTAACACGCTTTGATCAACAATATCGTCCATTTTGGATTTAAGACTGTGTTATTTTGTCTTTTCGTCGCATGGTCGATTGATCACGTGACTTTTACAAGCGCGCAAAGGATCATAATTAGAATGTATTTTAAGTTTAGGATGAAATTGAAGTTTGTAAAGGAAATTCGGAAGAAGCAATGTTATTTATAAGTTAAGAAAGGTTTTCATAAGTTTAGAAAGTTTTTTATTGGTTTAGAAAGCCTGTTATAAGTTATGGGCGTTAAAAATTCAAGTTTGCCATATATATTTTGAGTTTGCAATAAAATTTTCAAGTTCCAAAGCTACTTTTTAGGTTTAGCATATTTTGGCCGCTTTGGCGCCTCATACTAGAGTGCCAACTTATTGCTCCTCAGCTAGCATTTCAAAAGATTTTTCAGGCACCAAGGGGATGACAACTTAAGATTACTGGTAGTGTTGTTAATGTTCCAGCAGATGTAAATAGCACAGTAAATATGCTTCCTAGATTACCTGATAAGACTGGTACAATTGAAGTTCAACTTAAGCAAAGGTTGCAGTACAAAAGTTCTTCACTTTCACTGAATATACAACCTCACAAAGTAATGCTGCATGGCTGGTCAGTACAAGTCCTTTGTATGAAGGCAGGGAATAACCATTGACCAGAATTGGCTGAGATGTTTGCCACTATCAGCAGATGAGACTTGTGACACTATTGAAACACAAAATGATGCAAATGATGAATCGACACCGAACATTCCAGATGGTCAATGGAGTGAAGATGAAGCTGAGATACCAGCAGAGACTAATGGGGATAGTGAAAAACAGGAAATATATAATTTTGCACCCGGTGAGGGTGACAAACCATTGAGTGTATTTAGAGATCAGTTCTCTGAAGAAATGGCCTATCCAGGAATATTTCTTGGACAAAAAAGACCTGATGACAAAGAAAGGTTGAGAAATGTTCATTATAGTAAAATATGTAAATCTGAGTTAAGATCTGACCGTCGAGCAGCTGCGTGTGTGGAAAATATTTTTTTAAAGCTAAGAAACTTCAAATGAAGTTTTTGATAGGACAATCACAAATTGCACAGCGAAAAACAAAATGGGAAATAGAACATTAACAGCTGGAGTTTTAAAAACAACTGAAGGTTTGCAAAGTTTAATTAACCATGATGATGGTTTCCGATTCTTGAAAACATTAAGAGGTTCACCTCCATACTTTGAAAAAGCTAAAAAGGACTTGTTTGCAATAATCCGACAATTAGGGCCAGCTTCATTATTTTGCAGTTTTTCTTCTGCAGAAACAAACTGGAATCACTTACTGGTAAACTGATTGATCACAAAGATTATGGTGATGAATTGAATAATCTTACTTGGGAGGAGAAATGTCGACTGATTCAAAGTGATCCAGTAACGTGTGCTAGACATTTTGATTTTCAGTTCAATACTTTTTTGAAAGACGTCCTAATGAGCAAACTGGCTCCTTTAGGAAAAATCAAAGATTGGTTTTATAGAGTCGAGTACCAGCAGCGAGGGTCACCTCACATTCATATGTTAATCTGGCTTGACAATGCACCAGTGTTTGGTGTTGATAAAGATGAAGACGTTGTTGCATACATTGATCGTATAATTACATGTAGTAAACCAGAAAGCGACCCTGAATTACAAGATCTTGTGAACAGACACACCGGCATTCTCATACTTGCAGGAAAAAATCAAAAAATATTTGTAGGTTTAACTATCCACAACCACCTATGAGGTGTACTCAGATCTTTACCCCCTTGATAATGATACCTCTCTGGCTGTTGCTAAATCTAGCAAAAAATTGTGGAAGACCATTAAGAATAAACTAAATGATTTTAAAGAAGGTAAAGACATTACGTTTGATAAACTGTTACAAGAATTAGATGTTTCAGAATGTCAGTATGTATATCCTTGCAATACAGTCATCTTTGAACTCCCCAACCATCTTTTTAAAAAGAAGTCCAAATGAATTGTGAATTAATAATTACAATCACACATGTTTACGAGCATGGAAGGCGAATATGGACATTCAGTATGTTCTAGATGTGTACGCCTGTGCAATGTACATCGTTTTGTATATTTCCAAAGCTCAGAAGAGAGTGAGTGAATTACTATGCAAAGCTGTTGAGGAAGCGAAAGAGGGAAACATGAACATTAAATAGCAAGCTCTCGATATTGGTGACAAGCTCTTGAATTCGGTAGAAATCAGTGCACAGGAAGCAGTCTATATGGTCCTTCAACTGCCTATGAGAAAGGCATCACGCAGTGTCGTCTTCATTAATACATCTCCATCTGCAGAACGAGTTGAGTTACTAAAACCTTTAAGTGAAATTGAGAATCTATCAGATTATTGCAAAGAAATTCAGTCCGGTGGTCTTTTGAAAAGATACACTGAACGTCCTGAATGTATGCAAAATATAACATTAGCTGATTGGGCTGCATGGTATGATTCTTGTGTGAAAAAAAAGTTACAGAAAAACAAACAAGAAGTGTGATGTCGATAATTTTCTCTTAGAGAATGAAGAGGAAGAGAACAATGATGAGTTGCTTTATGATAATCCAGGTGTTTCTACTGGAAGTAAGGAATTGAAGAAAAGAACTCAAGCGAGAGTAATCCATAGTGCCTGGTTTAATAAAGAAGCTCAACCTGAAAAACATTATCATGAGTTGTTAATGCTTTTTACTTCTTGGCGGAATGAAGAAACTGATTTACTAAAAAACTATTCCACGTTCGAAGAGCACTACTTAGCTCGACGTGACGAAATAAGCCGACAAATGCAACAGTATACAATATGAAGCGAAGACTTAAATGAGGTTGGGAACCGCCTAAAAGAATGTGATAATGATGCATATGACACTATAGCGCCTGTCACACAAGATGTTGAGCGTCAACATGAAGACGAGGGATGTACTGATACACATTCAGATTTGAATGAAACATTTGACCATCTTCCATACAATCTGGGTGTACCTTCAACTTGGCAGAATAACGAACCTCTTATTTTGAATGAAATGCCAGATGATGAACATCGAGGTTTGGTACAGATGCTCAACAAAAAGCAAAGAGAGTTTTTCTATCACGCTCTACATTTGATAAAAACTTCTGAGAAACCATTTTACGCATTTCTCAGTGGAGGTGGTGGTGTAGGAAAATCACACCTTATTAAATCAATCTACCACGCTGCATTAAAGTTCTATAATTCACGAGCTGGAGAGGACTTCCGCCGGGTTTAAATATTGTTGCTTGCGCCCACAGGGAGAGCTGCGTACTTAATAAAATTAACACAATTCACAGTGCTTTTGGTATACCGGCAAGTCAGTCCCTAAGAAATTATAAACCATTAGATTCCGGGCGATTAAACACAATGAGATGTGAACTTGGAGCACTGAAGTTAATATTTTTGGATGAGGTGTCCATGGTTGGAAACTGTATGTTCACTATCCAATTAATAATCATTTGAAAGATTTGAAAGGTAGCAAAGAAGCTTTTGGCGGTGTAAGTATAATTACACTTGGTAATGGATGGCTATGTGTTTACTGATGTTCAATGTTTGAATTCTTACAATATTCTTGCTCCAAATTTATGGAAAAAATATTTTAAAATGTTTGAGCTGTATAAAATCATGCATCAAAGAGAAAGCAAAATGTTTGCTGAGATTCCTAATCGACTTCGTTAAGGTAATCATACACCCAGTGATCTTAAAAACTGAAGGAAAGATGTGTCGAGGAGAGCGAATGTCCTACAGAAGCACCGGGTTTATTCATTAAAAATGTGTTAGTTGATGAGTATAACAATAAAGTTTACCAGTCATTCGATAGTGTTAGTAAATATACGATCAAGGCTCATAATAGTGTCATTGGTGCATGTTCAACTGAGCTTAAAGAGAAGATTCATTATCTTACAAATACCGTATGTTCCTTTAAAGAATTCTAAACAGTTGGCTCATAAATTAAATATAGCTGTTGGGCAACGAACAGAAATTGCGATAAACAAACGCACTGATGATGATCTGACTAACGGAGCAAGTAATGTTATTAAACATACTCACTAGATTAACGATAGCTAAGGTAAGGAAGTGATGACATGCAAAAATATGAATAACGTGTTACGAAGAGAACCACAATTCATTGAAATGGTAAAGACGAAACCATAGCATGGACATGGTTAGATAATCAGGCCAATATTTATTGGCCTGCCTCTGATTAATATAAAAGGTAAGCATTTTTGAATATGCAACGATATCCCCTTTTTTTCCAATTTATTCATTTTTTTCCTTTCAGGTTCAGAATTATTCACATCACGTCCAAGCTAGCCTGAAACATCAAAGATTTTGAGGTAAATATAATATTGCCTTCAATGCTAATATGATATCCGTATTCAATATGCACATATCTAATCCTAGTCGTGCCTTTATTTGTGTTTGATAATCTGTTCTGTTGCTGCTTTTTATAGGTCAGCTATAGTCGCAAAACTAATCTTTCTACGTACAATTATGCTTGTTGCTTGAAAACAATTGGATCAATGCCGTACTAAATTGATGAAAAGACCATAACAATGGAATCATCGATATATCCGGCCCTCTACTGATATTTACCTGTACATCAAATATTTTTAGGTAAATATAATAATGCCTTTAATGTTAATTATGATATTCCTAATCAATACGCAAGCATCTAATCGTTGTCGTGCCTTCATTTGTGTTTAGTACCCTGTTGTTGCTTTTATAGGTCAGCTACAGTCACTAAACTTACCTCTAAGTACAATTATGTCCAGCTGTCTACTGTTTTTACGTGAAAGAATTGTAAGCTGTTTCTCGGAAACGGAAATGCCAGACAAGTTTTCTTTTTCCAAAGAAAGCAGCATTGAACAGCTTCACACATTGATACAAGACAAAGGAAGCAAAATAACAAATATCTGGTAATTATTATCTGACAATACGCTCTACATTACGAATGATGGGATTCGATATTAACTGATTCTCAGACCACTAAACGAGATAATTGTCAGTAAACCTTGCAAACAACCTGTCAATCCATTTGGGATCAATGACCTTGCATTATTGTGTTCAACCGATTGATGGTGATACAGCTATGGTTAATCTAGCAAATCCGTATCGTTCAGAAAGCCACCCACATTGTGCTTACCAATACATCTTAAAATCTAAGCAATTTCGTGCTAAAGAATTAAAGAATGGGTGATGCAAACAAGCTGTACGTTCTTACTGGATGTACTGTATGTAGCCAATATTCCATACGAAAGGACGCAAAATTACGAAGGCTTTTGTTGAACGTCAAATGTGGCAAATAATTTGTTTATATCAAAGTAGTAGCTGATTATTCATGTGACCTTTTAATAAGCGTCAAAAGACTTCTGAAAGCTTCTTCTATCTTTAAATCCAAACTTTATGCCTTTTCACATTGATGTGTGCCACCATCCTTGAACCTTACTCCTTTCTTGTGTGTTAAATGGTTTGTACTGTATTGTCCAACATGTCATTTATGTCTGTGTTTACTTCTGTTTTGTTTCATTTCTCTGTTCTCTCTCTTGTAAAAAATAGTGTATGTGTGCAAATCACACTCTTAAAACTGATACTAGCTACAATAATGTAGACACTTTATGTTCTCAACCTATTGTACTTCATGTGATCTTAATTGTTGTATAATTAAATCTACTCGTTTAACAGTGTCCAACGTATATGTCTGCTAGCGCGCGTTTTGTCAGGAGAGTTGTACGACCTTTGCATTGTCCATAGGTACATTGTGGTCTAGCTTATAACTTCAAAAACTTTACTTATACCTTATGTGGAGTTTTTTTTACCCAATCCAGACTAACCTGCTTAACAGACACTACGGTTAAATGCCGAGCGAAAAGAACAAACTATAATGCAGGCTAAATTTATGCCTAGCATGCACCTACTTCGAAAAAGCTCCTTTGCATACATCAAAGAAAGCATTACAATTAGCCACTTAGCCTGGGTTTGAGCATAACCTGCAAAATTGCGATCACGCATGTTATAATAACATAGTCACAATGCTTAGCTATGTACAGTTATAATCTTGGCATACTTTGCTCAGGCTACCCACATGTATGCTATGCGTACCCATTTTTATATGATAACAGGGAAAAAATGACAGAAAAAACTTCCCATTAGCAAAACGAAGAAGTCAATGAAAAACCACAAAAGAAGAACTGGTAGGAATAAACTGAAGTCATTTAATAAAAACTTCTACATAAATTGAATAAATATACAATATAATATATAACTATCAGGGAATTTCAGGCAATGTATAAATGGAACTGGCTGATCTAATTTAGGAATCCAAATTCTGGCTTTGTAATGACTATAAAAAATCTACATCAACATTCTATAGGGTACAAATGGTATGGAATGCCAAAAAAGACAAAATAATGCTGAGAGAGATGGCAGCAGAGGGTGTCATGGATAAAAAGCCAAAGTCCAGGGACAGGGGAGCATCCTGGCAAAAGGTGGTGAATAACTTAATAATGTATAAGAAGGTTTCAAGTTTCAAGGTTGGACACACTTTAAGTGTAGCACAAAAAAACATAAATTATGTTAATTCTTAAAGCTCTGGATCGCCACTTTTATACAGTTGCTCTTGTAAAAACATCGTGATCAATTTGAACTACTTTATTCTTGGTATATCTCGGTAATTGTGTTATTATTTGATGATTACCTTTGACAACGTATATTGCTGTCAGACTTCAGTATTGCACTATTGCTGTCTGAAATCTTGTATACAACACCAAATATAACATTGCTGAACGGATATAGAGCTTCAGTTGAAGTCTACTGGTGGAACATTCGTACGAATTTTTACTGGCATACATATTCTTGGTTAGTCTTGAACTATCGACTCACTAAATATTTTTTTACCATTTGCCTGGAGAATTTTGTTATTCGTTGCTTAGTAACAGCACTTTAAATTTTCCCAGGTTTATTAAAAAGCTCAAATACAACTACAACTGACATCCTGTATTCCACAATATTACTGTTAAACACTCTCCTTTGCACTATCCGCGAACTACGTCAACCACAAAACATCGTCGTAAGGAAACTTTTTAAATTTATTGCTTGGCACCCTTGTTATTTTGAATATAATGCAACTTGACCCTTCCTTGACCTTTGTCTGGCGTATAGTTTATAATGGAATTTGCTGTATTGATCCTCACCTCGCGTAACTTATTGGTTATATTAAATACATACCTCTACCTGTCTAGCTTAAGCAGAGATGCATCCCATACCACAGCAGAATCTCTCGACTATAGAACTTTGTATGTGTCCCAATTAATGTCAAATCCTAGCATGAAAGAGTACATAATCCCTGTCGCTTTACAAGACATAAGCTGCTGTTGTCAAATTTCAAACTAATCCATGGACTTCACATTGCAATGAATTTCTCTATTTCTTTGACACATATCTCTATTAAATGACGTCTCCACTAACCCTGGTCCCGTCAGCAATTTCTCAATACCAAAACTTAACGTACGTGGATTAAAGATCTCTCACCTAGACACAAGAAGCATACTGCCAAAAATAGACTCTCTCCGATTACTAGTGAAAGATAATCCTTTTGATGTCTTTTCAATCTCTGAAACATGGGTTAAACCAAGTACCTCAGACTCCGAAGTAGCTATACCTGGCTATTCAATTGTCAGAATGGACCGCCATGGAAAAATCGGTGGTGGCACTGCTATATACATTCGTGATGGTTTACCTTTTAAAACCCAATCGGACCTAATAAATAATACTTTGGAAAACTGTATGGTTGAAATTTTACAACCTAAGGCTAAAAAACTGTTTATAAGTTGCGCTTACAGAGCCCCAAACAACTCTGTTGAAAACTACATCACCAAATTGGAAAACGTCATCCACAAACTTCCAAACAACAGCGAGTTCATCTTGCTGGGTGACTTTCAACCTCGCAAGCCAGAATCTTTAGCTTCGCATGGCGCTGCAACAAAGACCCTGGTTCAGGCTGGTCACGTGACACCCCAAAATCTGAGGTATTTTTAATTAGCGACCTTTATTTTATTGGGGAGGGGTGGTAGAGTTGCTTATGAATGAATTTCTCGTGTTCAATGAATTTTTTTTAACAAGAAATTGGTCAAATTGCCAAGAAAGCTCATCAAAAATTGTACTTTTGCTGCCAGGGTCATTATTTTCTATGCATGAAAGCTCAAGCGCGTGTCGAGTTTCACATGAAACACAAACGTGGATCAGATTTCAAAAGATTACGCATCGCCGCAATGTAAATGTCGAAGAGAAAATAATCCTGTGATGTTGGCTTTTGGGTCGTATTGACGGCGTTTGCAGTCTGTATACGATAACTGATACCAAAGGTCGCATTTATTATTGAGAGTCTGGATTTATATTACTGCGAAATTTCTGTGGAAATATATAGAAAGAATTACCGCAAGCGACGGCAAAATTTGTAAACAAATGTCAACTGTGCATCGCGGCGGCCAGGCGACGAAAAACATATCACTGCGAGGAGATACATCCATATTATCAACTTTACTATAAAGCCAACAAGAATTTTTCAAAGATAAGTGAAAGGCTCGTGTCTATACGTGTATTTTTAACACTACAATTTTTTAGTTGATCCAGTCATCCTCTATGCACTATGCGATATGTATGGATATGTAGAACAAAGGAGACTTTTGTCTGATTGGTCAATTTTTCCTAAGGCTTTCACTGATCAATTTCACTTCCGGTTCGGGAAGGCTCGAAAAAGCAGACGAAGATTTTAAAAAACAACAAGGTCAACTAGCCTAACTAAATGAGCAATCACAGTTCGAAATTATCTTTGTTGCTTTTGAATTTAACGCTGGTAAATATACGGGTATTTATCTTCGACATACTCACTTTTGAGACTTTGGATGCAGATTTTAAACGTTTTAATCCCGATCAGTGTGTCAGTCTTAAAAACACTTCCACACGAATACAACTACGTTAATACATGATTTGACGTTTGATGTTTCTACCTTCAAAGGGATAATATTAAAACAGCGCTAATTCAAGGTATAGCATTCAAAGACTATACGAGTTGTGGAGTGATGAAAGAATTAAGTTACGAAAGCGAATATAATAAGAAAAGAAGACCTGTTTATCGTGTTCGGTTTCCTTGACATGAGCTGGCAAAGAACATGTATACCTCGACATATAGCTACCTTCTATTGTGCTCAATTGACAGTTTTATATGCATCTGATTAACTCAAAATTTTACTTGCATAATTAAACTAATAAGGTAAGTTACTTTGATTATCAATTTTCGTGTAATAACAGTATTTTGTCTGAAAGCTATCGGCTTTTGTTTTCAACATTTATCATGATAGTAATTTTAGCGTTTTCGTAAGGGAGTCTATTTGGCCAGTTTTTTACCCACCACGAATGCAGTGCAGGGTCGACAAAAAAATAAAAGTCGTTTTAAACAGTAGTTTCACATAAACAACTCAGCCTGTTAGCCTTTTCCCGTCACACGCTTTCGTTTGTTTACAAGCGGCAAAAAACTCATAAGTTTCAACCTACTCATTTCCTCTCCAATTTTTGTCTAGGAAAAAATTTTAAGAAAACAGTAAAAAGCGTATGAACGTATGCTCTACCATTTTCAAGAGCTTGGGATCATAAAAGTTTTGGTAAAAACAAACTTATCTGCAAATATTCTGTATCTAAAACATACAAATACATGTAATTACTAAGCAGTCAAACACTGCTTGTAATCTTGTTCTTTCATTAAACCTGAACGACAGTCCGCACGATTGAAACTATTAAAACTACATGTGGAACAGCTTGCATTGAAAAAATAACTGTAATTACTGAAAAAGGAGTGTATAATTTTAGTGTGTTTAAAGGGAATTCCCGTCACACAAGCTCGTTACATTAGTCCAGGCATTTTTGTGCGAGCAACTGAAAAACGAAACAGCCTTCTCGTTTAAATTTAATGTTCAAAACAAAAGGTAATAACTTTCCAAAGAAATATTGTCATAATGTGAAAACCCACTTCTGAGATAATATATCTTTGAAGTCTGAGCATACAAAGTTTTGATGATCAGTTGTATATCAAGCCTTGAAATTACCATGGTTGAAGGCTATGTATCTTCTTTGCTTGTTTTTGGCTAGAATATTACACATATAAACAAGGCTTTGTTTTTCCTATAATACTAGTTTCGATAACTTTACTTTATAGTCATTTAACTGACCATGTATCATTAATATTACTTGCCGAGTTAGTCGTTCTAACCTCCTTTGATTGAGCATAAAAATAAAACGTGAAGCCTGTTATGAACATTGTATCATTACGTGCATGTATATTTTCACTGCTCCAGAACGAACGGCATTAAAACTTTGAAATACTGCATCAAAATTCCCAAGTTTAACGGCTGCCTAAGATAAACACTTGCTGCATCAATTAATGTTGATTTCAGAAAGATCAGAAGCAAATACTATTCGTAAATGCTGTTTCAATTGTCGACTAATCATTTAGCGGGAACTTTGCCCGCTCCTTCACGGCTTCCCGAACCGGAAGTAAATTTCATCAAAGAAAACTCTTAAAAGAGTCGACCAATCAGACAAAAGTCTCCTTTGTTGATATGTAGTATTACTTTACATGTAGAAAATGAATGACAAATAATAATTTTGTTAGATACAAGAATACAGTACTTGCACATTATTAAACGAGGAATATCTATAGAGGTAGTGCTGTAAATAGTGTGTAACTTATGTTACATAATAATTGTTGGTGTAAAATTTCTGTTCATGTATGTATATACATATTGTGATCCTGGTAGGGAAGTGTGGATGTTAATCGTCTGATTTTCAGGATATGCTATGTGTCGCCTCTCGAAAACAATGCTATGTCTCTTTCGAAAATTTTAATTGTTTCCCCCTTATATATGATTATGCAAGTATTGACTATGTTCTATGGCGCTGTCGCTATAGCCAGCGATTGTGCTAAATTTACCCTAGAAGGGCCTCATTATTTCTTACGTTAACTCTTACATTGCTGTTATTTTGTTGCTCGATTCACGGGGTCAAAATTAACAAATGATAAAAAGAATATGTATATATAAAAATATAATATAGAAATTATATTATGTGCAAATGTCAGTTGCAAAAGGTGAAATATATTTCACTCCATGGGGCCTGTGTTGGACATTCCCATTTTCGTATTTATTTCATGCACTAGAATTCCCCTGTAATACAGTTCTCGCCCTTTTTACATCAGTAATCCAGTAGTTTCAAGGTAGTTTTAACATAGTAGTTTCACATGGTCATTGAGAGTTTTGTAAAGTCACTCATGGCTCATCTAATTATATGCCCTTGGCAATATTGATCTTTATTGATGATAGACACAGGGATGATTATAAGATTTTTTCAAAACAAAAATCTTAATTCTTATAATCATTATAAGAAGATTTAAGACAATATAAGAAGATTTTCGACTTTAAAATAACAATGTGATGACATCATCAACATTGACAACTAGAAATCCCTTTTGAAAACTTATTGTATAATAAATGTACAAGTGACAGGGGTCGTCTGTGATCTTGAAGAACTATTTTTTAGTTGTGGTCCACTTCCATTTTAAGATGGCAGATAGAAAATTACTATGAGTTTAATACAGTGCTTAAGAAATTGAGATGAGAAAGTGTTAAAACATCTTTATTTAATGTTTATTTATTAACTTTAAGAAGAATTTTCATCCAAATTAAAATCTTCTTAAAGTACTATAAGAAGATATAAGAAGAAATAATATAAGAAAATTTTGCATCCCTGGATAGACATGATACATGTACGGCGCACACTCTGCACGTACACTAAATATTTGCATCGGTGCACACACAATTTAATGAAATAATTCGGAGGTCATGAATGTATATGATATAAACGAATAAAGCAACAGTGAGAGGCCATTTTAATGTCTTTTAAAACAAATACGGCAACGAAAGACAAACTTAATATAAACTTACGCGATCGCGTGCCAATGCCAGTTGCCCAAGCCCAACTTAACACTCAAACTGTCAATTGAAATGCTCATGCTTTTGGAGTTCAAACGCTGACAAGAAATACGGACAAAAAAAGAGAAAAGTACATAATTTTAGATCAGAAAATTCATGTTATTTTTTGCAACCACTACATCTCGCTTTTTGCATTAGAAATATATCGCTTGTATGTGGAAGCATGTAATTTGATACTTTCCCCACCCCCCCCCCAAGCAAAAGATTTTTGAAAGAGTCACGTGACCAGCCTGAACCAGGGTCTTTGTCGCAGCGCCGGGCGTAGGCAAAGACCCTGGCTTGCGAGGTTGGGTGACTTTAACATTGACCTTAGCAAGAACAATCGATCTCCTTTCAAATGGTTACTGAATAATCTCTCTTACCAGCTCCACCTAGACCAACTAATCACAGAACCCACAAGAATCACAGAAACATCACAAACCACGATTGACTTGATTTTCGTTAACACAATACTCAGAGAATTGTCAGAAGTGGTGCGATTCCTTGTGCGTTGAGTGACCACTCTCTCGTGTTTTGAGTCTTTAAAGCTGGTATTACTAAAGCCCCGCCGCGTATAATTGAATATCGCTCTTACAAACGCTACAATAAAGAATTTTTTTGTAAGATCTTAGAAAAAACAATTGGTCCGCTGCGGTAGATGATAATAATATTAATGCTACCGTTGACAACTGGTGTAAACGTTTTACTGACATAGCTGATCTGCATGCGCCGATCAAGAAAATGAAAGTCACGGGAGTGAACATCCCATGGATGACACAGAGCTAAGTCAGGCAATGCAACAACGAGACCATCATCTAAAGAAGGCACAAAAAACCCAGTCAAAAACATACTGGTCTGCATACCGCAAATACCGCTGCTTCGCAAACAAAAAAGTGCGGGAATGTAAGTCTCAATACTACGAAAACCTGATAAAAGAGAATAAAAACAATCCTGGTCTATGGAAAACTTTGAATGAGTTGACATCCTTCAATATAAAATCCTCAGCTCCAAGTTCAATTATAACGGACGGTGTAGAATACAAAAGCACAAAATCCATGTCATCTCTATTCAATAAATTTTTTACCAGTATGGGAATAACTTTGGCAAATACGATCAAACAAAAATGTAGGCAATCCCAGTCTCCCGGAAATCCACCACCAGGAGTCAATTCAACCTTCAAATTCCAAGAGATTCAAATTATGTCTGTTCTCAAGAATTTATCAAAACTAAAAACAAACAAATCCACTGGTCTTGATCGTATCACCGCTTGACTATTAAAAGATGCTGCCATGGTCATCGCCCCATCGCTAACCCAAATATTTAACCTGTCGCTAAGCTTCTCTACTTTCCCCCAAATCTGGAAAAACGGTAGAGTCACACCTATCTTCAAATCTGGGGAGCGCTCAAACATGTCAAATTACAGACCTATTACAGTATTGCCAACCCTAAGCAAGATTTTCGAACGTTTTGTTCACACACAAATCTACAACTACCTAACCGAAAACAAAATCCTAACTTCTAATCAATTTGGTTTTAGACCTAAACTATCAACCAGCACTGCTTTGGCTTTCTTTACCAACAACATTATTGAAAACGCTGATAATGGTCTGATTACTGCCTCTGTTTTCTTGGACTTTAGCAACGCATTTGACACCGTTGACCATGCTATTCTGTTGTGTAAATTAAAATTCGTTGGCTTGGATGACAATTCCCTAAATTGGTTCGAGTCCTACCTTTCCTCCCATCAACAAGTAACATCCATCGACAATACGCTATCCAGCTGTCTACCCGTGTCAGTTGGCGTTCCACAAGAAAGCATTTTAGGGCCACTTCTCTTCATTATTTATATCAACGATATGCCCAACATTGTTAAACACTGCAAGATATCACTCTACACTGACAACACTCTGCTATGCTACTCATCCAAGTCAGCTTGTAACACTGAGAAATACGTAAACGAGGACCTTAACTTGATCTCTCAGTGGCTTGATCAAAACTTACTTACATTGAACTGCAAAAAATCTGAGTTCGTCTTGTTTGGTAGTAACAGCCGTCTGAAGTCGTTCACTAATATATCCATACATGTCAATGAACATCAACTTGCCCGTGAACTTACTTTTAAATATCTAGGTATAACTTTCACAGAAAATCTCACTTGGGCCGCGGTCACACTTGCGCTTGAGCTAGAGATGTAGCATCTGATAAGCGTGCTTACTCAAGCACATTCCAAGCTCGCGCTTGAGTGCAAGCCAAGCACGTTGCGGTCACATTACAAAAAAAGTTGCATGCTTGTTGTTTGTTATTGACAGTTAACTTATCTTACAATCTAATAGTAAATTCTTGAGATTTTGCATTTGTTAGAGTTAGTTAAGCCAAAATTGAGAATAAGTCCCTGCTATTATTCTATTTCAAACACCAAAGGATGCGCAATGTAGCCAGGCGAAAATCGCTTGCGCGAAGACGGAGACGTGTATATTTTATTCTTAAAAGGTCAATGAAAACATGAGGTATTTGCAATTCGTTCAAACCATTACATTTGCTATGTTGGTAATGGCTACAATTGTAAGTGAAATAAATTGGAGACAATACTGGGAGATTCCACGACCGCGGCTTGGGTGGTTTGAGGTGATATTTGGAGACAACCGTCAATCGGCGTACTGGAAGGAACACTTTCGTATGCGCAAAGAAACATTTTACAAGTAGCAATAGACTGACTGCGAAAGAACGCCTCGCGAAAAAATATTTCAAAATGCGCGCTAAGTTATCTCAATATACATCTGAATGAAATGCATTGCCTGTCTATCTTTCTCATAAAATGATCAATTCTATTGGTTGACGCATTTAATCTACTTACGATCTGCATTCCAGCACGATCCAAACACTCTCTGTAGTGTGTTTGGGACTTGCTGCGGCGTGTTTGAAGTTTTAAGCAAATTGTCTCAGATTTCAAGCGTGCTTAACTTTTGCGTTTTGCGTGGTCACACTAGCAAGCGTGCTTGGACGGTGACGTGTTGACAGATTCGAGTGGTTTAGCTCAAGCAAGCACGATTCAAGCGCAAGTGTGACCGCGGCCTTGGTCTGACAAGATGACAAGACAAAATAATATTGAGGCTGATAAAGAAAAGGCAATGGAGATGAGAAAGAGAGCAATGGAAAGCATGGGTGAGACTAGAGAAAGAATGGGGGAAAGTGACAAGGGAAAAAAGAAGAGAAGATCTTTCAGTGATGGAGTGTATGGTCTGGAGAAGGTTATTCAGAGAAAACAACAAATAAATCAGGAGGAACGTGAGGGAAGAGCTGAAGAACAACATCAGCAACTAGGGATGCAAGATGCTTTTTTGCAACAGCTGAAAGCAGGCCAACAGCAACAAGCTGTTCAGTTTAAAATATCTGAACAGCAATTGATTAGCACCATACAGCAACAACAACAACAGCAGCAGCAACATGTACAGTAGTTTGCAGCTATGCAACAAACCATGCTTCAAATGATGCAACAGCTGCAAAGGCAAATAAAATTGATTCTTGAGCTTTCAAAAAGTCAAAACAACAATGCATGAAAACTTAACTGCTAAATATATTATGTTAACATTTTTTAATGATAATAAATGTCAAATAATCATTGTATACTATAACATTTGTTAATGATCAATTTTTTAAGTTTTTAAATACATCAAGCTTAGTAAAATAAATTAGTCAATAAAGGCTTTAAATATTTGATAAATGTTCCCTTTATGAAAAATATTGTTCCAAACTTGGAGGTTCACATTCAAAATAACTGGATATATTATTTCTATACAGGCAAGTACAGTGCGAACCATGGTATTAGTTTAAAAAGGTATTTATGCGGTACGTATTCAAAATGAGCAGTGCTATTCATTAAAACTTACGAACATCAAAACAAAGTTGTGAGAAGATCCTGGCGATGTTGATATTTGATGTTAGTCACATGACTAAAGAAATATGGCATTGTTCCATATTTGAGGTGGACTACGCTATTAGTTTCAAAAATATAACACGATAGGACGTTGTTTTTAACTTGAAGTGGAAACGACATTCTTTAACCAAAAGCAGCATAGGTTACCACAAGACAATGTTTTAGTTGAAAAATAAACGAACTTGGTGTCATAGTTGGAGGATTTTTCAAAGAATACGTGAAACGGCAGAAAAGAGGGATTCTGGGCTTCTAAAATAGATAAGAATGGAAGTTATTAGGCGTTTGGAGGAGAACTGTTCGTAAATTATCATGATCAACGTCTGTCAACATTTTGAGAAAGTTTGCTTTGCCATATATCTTCAAAACTAGCAATGATGGATTCCTGGTAAGCAATGATGGATTCCTGGTAAGCAATGATTCCAAAAATGTACCTTAACTACTGTCATGGAAGAAATATTTGAATCTGGATTAAGCGAAAAGTGCATGAAAGCACTACGGAATTTTCATGTTTTGACAGACATGTTGAGATCAACATAATGCCCTAATGCTGGGAAAAGGAACTTCTGCTGAATGGTTTTAGGTACCTGCCAAAGAAGTCGTAGAACGGTTATTTAGATCTGTATTATTAGTGAACAACATACCTTCATATGTGCCTAAATGTGCAAAAGGGACCTCTGATCCCTATTTCCGCTGTTACCAGCAGAACTTGTTTACTTTACCACTTTTTTGTTGACTCCTTAAGCCTCGCCTGTCACATACCACCATTGAATATCAATAATCTAACCTATGCATGCATTTTCCAAGCTTTATCATGCTGATTTCGTCTGCCTGTCAAAAGGACAAACTTCTGTTGTGCTTTCAAGCATTTTTTACCTTAATCTAGTTCCTAACGTTTATTCCACGACACCAGTAGAGATACTTTTGGAATTATTATTGCCTATCAGGAATCCATCATTGCTAGTTTTGAAGATATATGGCAGAGCAAACTTTCTTAAAATGTTGATAGATGTTGATCATGATAATTTACGACCAGTTCTCCTTCAAGCGCCAAATACCTCCCATTCTTAGCCATTTTAGAAGTCCAGACTCCCTCTTTTCCGCCGTTCTATGTATTCTTTGAAAAGTCCTCCAACTATGACAACAAGTTCGTTTATTTTCTAACTAAAACATTCTCTTGTTGTTACCTATGGTGTTTTTGGTTAAAGATTGTCATTTCCACTTCCAATTAAGTTAAAAACGACGTCCTATTGTGTTATCATATTTTTAAGACTAATAGCATGGTCCACCTCAAATCTGGAACAACGCCATATTTTTATAGTCATGAGACTAACATCAAATATCAACATCGCAAAGATCTTCCCTTAACTTTGTTTTGATGTTCGTAAGTTTTAATAAATAGCACTGCTCATTTTGAATAGGTACGGCATTAATATCTTATAAAACTAATACCATGGTTCGCACTGTATGTACATTTTGTAGCAACGCACATACAATGTATATTTTGCCAACAGCACTCATGTTAAGTTGTTGTTTTTTCATATCAATAAATGAAAAATAGTTGCTAATGCTTCCAAACATCCACTCAACTGACACACACACAAACTGTGCTCATAGCCTTGTTAAACATTTGCTTTTGTGGAGTCAGAATGGGGTTTCATCATGAAATGCATGTTGCTCTAGTGACTGTAAAAGCCCAGACTGGCATAACATTGTGCTGTCATGCCGTTTGCCAACAAATGGTCCAGAAAGATTGGCAAACAAGACATTGGGCACGACAACACTATGGAATTTCATTGCATGGACTTGCTTGTCACCATTATACATAGTTCTTTGATTTTTATTTGGCCTTGCAATTTTTCGAACAGTTCCATTGACAAACCCAAAACAGTTCCGTAGTGGGGACCCATGAGCATGAATGCTATCAGCATAGTAGCCAGGCTTTCAGGAGATAGGAATGGTTGCTGCCAGCTTTCAAGGTGATGGTGATGTGTGGTATACGATATTTAGTACCGTGTTGAAAATGAGACAAATTTCAGTTGGGTTTAGTCCAAACATACTGACCATATCAGTATACCGACAAGGATAGGCCAACCTTTTTAACAGAATGCACAAACATTCCAAACCACTACATGTTGTTCTTTGACAGCAAACAATTCTTTCAGGGATGTTAAGTATGTTTAAAAGGATTGAGATATCCGTCTTTCTAAAGCGGAACTCAGTGCAACATTCAACATCGTCTAAGTTCTCCAAATTAAACTCACCAAATTTCCAATACAGGGACAATGATTTAGATTGGTTTGTGTCATATAAATAAACAAAATCGTCCACCTCTACTAAGTCGTTAAGGTAAGCAAGAGTTAACTTATCACAAAATGCTTGCAAACCATAACCAGACATTTTACAAATTTTAAAACAAAATTATCGCCCTTGCAAAACACAACAGTGACAAAACAGTGACAACACGTCATATTTTCAAATTTTGAGTTTTTAAAATAGAACAACCGTCTTTTATAAGCATTTGAACTTCGAAATAAGCTAGCACAATCAACTGGAGAGCAAACATTTTTATCTTCGAATTAATGACTATCTAAACAAGGGCAGCAACTCACCTGAGAATATGATATTTCATGGAGGCGATATTTCAAATGGGGTTTATGGAAATTCATATGTAAACAACGAAGGCGATAGTTAATATGGCAGATTCAGAATCAAGCATTAATTTGAAGACGAAACTTGTGCAACTTGGAACAGCTATGGACACAACGGCGACGGTATTATCAATGGGAAAAGAGAGTATCAAACGACATGTCGAAGCATTGTGAGAGATTTTAAATGACGTTAGTAAACTAGTACGAACAGTCAAAGCCGAGAAAATAACAGCTAAGCAGAATATCGACGAGATCAAAACATGGGTCGATGGAATGGAGACTAAAATAAATGATGGTGATGAGAAGATCAAACTTTTAGAAGAGTGGCTGAGCAAAGCGGAAGAGAAACATGAAATCGATGATCGCAAGAAGAAATTGAATTTCGAAATCGAACTTTACGAAGCCAAATTGGAACTACAAGCTGAGCATTTAAAACCACAACCCAAGGACCTATGTCAAGTGATACTACCTTCTCAAAATTGCTAGCGAGATTGCCAAAAATGACAATTACAGTATTCAATGGATCATATGGAGACTGGCTGAGATTTTGGGGACAATTTTTTTCTGAGACTATTCATAAAACAAGTGTACCACCAGTGACAAAATTTACATATTTGAGAGAATTGTTGTGTGACCAGGCGAAACGTACAATTGAGGCTCTCCCATTTACAGCTGAGGGCTATAACCGAGCGATTTCAATACTCCAAGATAGATTTGGTAAAGAAAGCGAGATCGTTAGAACGTATGTAAAGGAAATTTTTGAACTCCGTCATGCAGCTAAATCAGATCCAAAAAGGATCCATGATTTTTATGAGAAACTATCCTATTGTGTGCAATTACTGGAGACAACGAAACAACTGGACGCTGTGAATGGAACTGTGGCTATGACAAAGGACAAGTTGCCAAATATGCGGGATGATTTGACACAAGAGTGATCCAGACTGGGATAAATGGAACTATCTCCGATAAACCGAAGCCCTGCAACAGTGGACTCGAAGGAATCTGATTGAAGTTCAGAAATTCGATGATGGAAAGAAAAGAAAGGAACGGAAATATGGCGGGTATCAGTTCTCAACGCAGCAGAAGCCATACCAGATAAGTAAAAGTTCTCGAAAGTGTGTATATTGTAATTCTGAAAGTCATAGATCAGCTGAGTGTGACACAGTATTGACATTCGAGGACAGGAAAAGGTTTCTTGCTATAAGGCATTTGTGCTTTAATTGCACTAGGCCCTCTCACAGGGCCTCTGAATGTAGGAGTTCCTCCAAGTGTCGATTATGCAATAAACGACATCATACGTCAATGTGTGATACACCCAAAGTAGAGGAACAGGATGCAGTAAAGACTGCTCATACGGAGGGAGATAATGAAGTAGTTTATCCAGTAATACTTGTTCAGATAAATGGCATCAAAACCTGTGCACTACTTGATACTGGAGCTGGGAGCTCATATGCTTCCTGCAGCCTAACCAATGCACTGAAGAGGGAAGACTCTTCTCAAGACAAAACGAATTGAAATGATATTAGGATCCACCACCACAAGAGTAGAGATTTATGCAGTCAATATGAAGTCATTAGATCAGAAATTTGAGCTTGAGACTGAAGTTTCAAAAGTTGACAAACCTGAATTGATGAAACTCAGCAACCCAAATTATGCCCACCTATCAGATAAATACAAACACTTGAACAGTGTGAAATTCGAAGACCCTGACACCCATGCACAAATACCCGTCCACCTTGTACTTGGGGTTAGCGACTATGCCAAGATTAAAACTACTGCGGCCTTAAGGTGGGGCGACCAGGTGAGCCAATGGCTGAGAAAACCCTCCAGGGATGGATGGTGCTGTCCCCAGGCGAGGAGAGGGAAGGCCCCATCCTGTTAACCCAATCCACCACACTAGATTATGAACAGTTGTGCTCATTAGATGTTCTCGGACTTGCAGACAGAAATGAAAATGATCAGAAAATTGTTTTTAATGAATTTGAAGAGCAACTTAGTAGAGATTAAGGCAGCTAGTACAAGACAACCTTACCCTGGCGAGAGAATCCCCCCCCCCCCCACTTCCAACTTATGAGCACAGCAGTAAGCGGCATCTATAGCAGTTAGGAAATTAGAATGAAATGGACAGTACTCCAAATACAATGAGATCATACATGAACAGCTCCAACAGGAGGTGATTGAACCAGCACCTGCTACTGAACTCGAGAAAGCATTTTACATTCCCCAAAAAGCTGTAGTAAGGAAGCAAGCTGAAACCACTAAGTTACGGGCGGTGTATGATGCATCAGCCAAAGAGACCAAAGCACAGCCATCACTCAACGATTGCCTTCACCCTGGGCCTCCCCTCCAAAATCTCCTGTGGGATGTCCTTGTGAGATCTAGATTCCACTTAGTCCTTCTAACTGGTGACTTAAAACAGGGCTTTCTGAGAGTCAGAATAGAAGCCCAAGACCGTGATTCATTGAGATTCCACTGAAAAGAGCCCAATAGCGATGCAATACTAGTCTACCGATTCACCCGAGCCCTGTTTGGGCTCACATGCTCTCCCTTTCTTCTTGGGGGAGTCCTCAAACACCACCTTGACGCATGGGAGGAGCGCTATCCTGAGATAGTTCAGCGAATACGAGAAGGGCTGTACGTAGATGATTTGATCATGGGGGGGGGGTACTACAGTCTCAGAAACCCAGGTCCAGAAAGAGAAAACAACGAAAGTTTTCAATAATGCTGTTTTCACCATCCACAAATGGTATTCTAATTCACCTGAACTCGAGCCAATGAATGAACCACAGCCAGAACCAACTGACCTCACGTATGCCAAGGGTGAGTTGGAAGGGAACGAACAGCCCAACGGGAAGCTCCTTGGTGTGCCCTGGGATAGGATTCGAGATACCACAAGCATCACCCTTACCCTAGATCCTGCATCAGAACCAGCAACTAAGAAAGTCATTCTGTCTAAGTTAGCCAGAATTTATGACCCCTTAGGTTTGGCCTCACGCATCACATTGGCTGGTAAACTGGTTTATCAGAGTGCAGTGACAGCAACATAGCACGGGATACAAAACTATCAAAGCCTTTACAAATAAGATGGGAGAAATGGAATGGAACGCTTAAGACTTATACTGTCCCTTGACCCTTAGCCCCATACCATCAACCCATCCAAGAGGTTACCCTGCACGGGTTTGGAGACGCAAGTGTAAACGGTGTCTGTGCAGTTGTTTACGCAGTAGTCAGACAGGAGGATGGTGTAACACAAGGTTTAGTATGCTCAAAAGCGCGAATTGCCAAGCGAAATTTGACAATACCACATCTAGAACTTATATCGGGGCACATGACTGTCAACCTCACTACGAATGTCCAGCAAGCGGTCACGGACTATCAAGCACCAATCCACTGTTGTCTGGATTCAATCGTAGCGTTATATTGGATCAAATACCAAGGAGAATACCGCCAATTTGTTGCAAACTAAATACAAAAGATTCGTCAGCACCAGAACATGATTTGGCACTATGTTCCAACTGGAGAGAATTCGGTGGACATCAGAAGTCGAGGTGGCAATATCAACCATAACAACCTATGGAAACACGGTCCACCGTGGTTAAGCGTCCCTGCACAGTGGCCAGCTCAAGGAGCCCTAGAGTCAACTCCAGAGAGCCAAATAGAAGTGCATTCATTACAGAAAGTGCTACGAATCACAGCCTGGGTTGGACGATTTATTACGAATTGTAGAAGGGGAAACTGTCGAAAGGAAGACTGCTCTCATATGGACAGTCATGAAGTTCAAGAACAACGAGAATGGTGGATACGATGTGCTCAAAATACAGTGAGAAATGATCAACAATTTCATGTCGATCGACAGCAGTTGAATCTACAGGAGAATATCCTGTGTACATTCCGGACATCCATCCATTTGCTACATCTCTAGTTCGTGAAGTACATGTCACAACCTTACACGGGGGAGTTGGGTTGACTATAGCGAAAGTGCGTGAGCGCTATTGGATACCTTGGCTTCGTCGTTCAGTCAAGAACATTAGATCAGATTGTAACGGCTGTAAACTATTTCGCGCAAAAGCCTACCAAGCACCACCCCCGGGAAATTTACCAACGACAAGAACACAAGGAACAGTAACCTTTCGAAGTGATTGGTGTTGACTTTGCTGGGCCGATCAAATACCTAACAAAGTCAAGAAAAGAAGCCAAGTCTTACCTAGCTCTTTATGCTTGTAGCTTCACAAGGGCAGTTCATCTTGATGTTGTGAGATCGTTGGATATGAGAGAATTCATCATGAGTTTGAAAAAGTTCATCGTAAGAAGAGGCAGGCCGAGATTGATCTACTCTGACAATGCCAAAACATTCAAAGAGGCTGCAAAGTGGATTCAGCTCGTAAGACAAGATGAGAGTCTGAACAGCCTTTTAGCTAACCTGTCAATTGTGTGGAGGTTCAACTTAAGTAGGCCCCCCTGGTGGGGGGGGGACAGTACGAGCGGTTAATCGGGTTATTCAAGAGTTCGTTTTATAAATCAATTGGGAACGGTGTGATAACTTGGTCGGAGCTTGAAGAGATCATGTTAGATATCAAGATAGTGATGAACAATTGCCCATTATGTTATCTAGAGGATGATGTGCAGTTGCCCATGCTTACCCCAAACACAACATTTCACACGCAACCCACCTATGTTCCTGAAATGGAAAAGCATCATATTGAAGATCGAAGCCTGAGAAAACGAGCTAAGCTACTGTTGCAATGTAAGCAAGCGATGTGGAACCGGTGGACCAGGAAATACGTACGTGGCCTTCGGGGACAGCACCGAACAACGAGACTGAAATCAGTTCAACATCCCAAGTTTGGCGATGTGATCATGAAGGAGGATCAGAAACCTAGAAATACTTGGAAGCTTGCTGTAGTTAAACAACTTATCACAGGAAAGGATGGCATAACTCGTGGAGCTAAGCTCAAAACTGCTGGTGGAAATCAATATCTGGAACGTGCGATACAGCACCTATATTCATTGGAGTTGCAATGTGACAAAGAGAGTACCACTTCGTCCGCTCAGCTACTGTTGATGCACAGGAATTTACACCACAAGCGAAGAAGAATGCTGCAGCAGCAGCCATGCTATGGATAAGAGACATTGCCAAGGACAAACAGTCACTTTGATCATCTGTAGTCATAGTTAAAGATCTCAGATGTATCAAAACTTAAAAGGACAGTGGAAAACAAAACAACGGTTGTAATTGTTTAATTGATTTGTTGTTTCCCCAGTCCGCATGTAACATGTATGACTCTTTGAGTATACATGGGGAGAGTGTGTAACGAACTGGGTGTATTTTCGAGGTCTTCTGAGAGTTAATGAACGTTGACAGTTTTGACAAGTCACGTGGTGGGAAAAATGTAACAAACGCATGAGACTTGAGAGAGACAAGCAACTATAGCGTGGAAAAGAGAGAGAGAGTTTTGTATTAAATATTATTATATCTTCTATGTTTACTTTTTTGTGATTTGCCCTGGATACAATTTTAGCAGAGGCAAGAATTCAAGACAAATTAAAAAAACAATGTTGTAAACATTATAATATTGCTGTTTCTTAACAAGCCTTTGAGATGGCAAGGACAGTCGTCTACAAAAATTGTTTACGTCGAATTCAAAAGGTCATTGCAAAAAAAGTTTAAAAAACTGCGACATGAAATTTGGCAGCAATAATGCTATAAGTCTCATTTACAAAAGTCTGAAATATAATGCTTCTTGAATGATTTCTATCCAAAACAATTCAAATTGTGTACCTCTGCAGAAACTGGAGCATTGAAGTCAAACATGTAGGCATTCTTGAACGTCGAAAAAAACGAATTGGCTATTCGTACTGGAACAGTACGCTGAGTTTGATTTGGTATTCGTACTGCAGTCGGAATATTTCTTTTAATTGTCGGGAAAATATTCGTTTTTATTGATTCGTATAACTATAGGTTTATATAAAAACAGTAAGCGATTACCATGAAGGTTATTTTCGTTCCTGAAATTGAATTTTGAGTCCTATGTATACTATGTAGATGCAACACTTGTAAAAAATTTCTATACTTTCATACTTTTACACAGAGAGCGAGCCCACGCGCTTTCAAATCGCCTGTGGAAAAAGGACACACGGGCCGAGAATAAAGCGTGGCATACAACCTTGTGGCTTCCGTGCGAATCTGATTTAAATTTTTAGTGTGATTTATTTTCGAATATTATACGTTGCTAAATGAAAGGTAGAAAAGAAATTCCTTTGCAACATGTCATCATCGTAGCGGGTAAACGAGCATGGTGACCTATCTTTTTTATTGCAGGACTTACATTATAATGACATTCGTAATCTTTTTAGAAAATTATTTAAGAATCGCCAGTGTAGTTTTTTTAAAAGCCAAAAATTAGTTTCACAAAAACTACACTGGTGATTTTTTTCAAATTTTGAAATTTACTATAACTTAATAGGATGAATACATATACAAATTTTGAGATATAGTCATCGTGCAAACAAGCGAGAAAATAGCACCTCTAGATCCTTCAAAGTGACTTTTGCACTACAGGCAAAAAGTATTTTCACTGACTGTACACACATTCATCGAGTGTTTGCAGGCGCGTGCCAGCCACCCAAGACAAAGTTCTCGATTTTTGTTCAAAAGCGTTTGAGGAAAAATGTGGTTGTTCAGGTGGTTTTAGATCGTATTTGTAAGTGAATTTGGAAAAACGTACAACTGTCAAACATCAGCTTTACCCAGATCGTATCAATGGTGGCTTTAATCTTGAAAGAATCACAAGATTTGTGCCTGGATTCTGCGATATCGCGTTATTCTCGGTTGAGATTTATTACTTGACTTTGGCAAAGCAACAACAGCAAACTGTCTGTTGTTTTCAAACTTCGCGGATATATTTTGGAGTGTTTCAAATAAAATGCCGTTTTCTGCTAGTTTCATCTTCATATTTTAGGACAGCACATTTCGCCCATCTGGATATGACATTTGTTTATATGTCTGTATGATTGCTTGTCTTCGATTAAGAAACTGAACATCCTTTATGGCATCCTCGACTGTTGTTGAACCACTATGTTCCAAAATCTGTTGAACTGTAACTTTGAGGGAGCTGTGAAATAGTACCTTGGACAACGCTTTAACGTCTTCGAGTGCATCGTGTGCATCGAACTGTTGTTTGAAAAGACCAGCATACAAAGTGCCTAACTTGTTTGGTATATTGCTGTAGAGTGCGGTGTTTATACTACATGTAGTATATATACTACATAATTCTATCAATAAACCAACTAATTGGGTAGCCATTAAAAAACTACTAGTTTTCCCACAGGCAGTTGTTCCACCCTTTGCCCACACCCTAACCACCTTGCTATGCGTGAATATGCTATGCAGAAATACATGTACCTTGGCTACACTTCGCTTATTTCCAAAGAACAGTCTGCCATCTTTGAAGTCATTCATGATGGCCGCCATGTATGTCATGCTGCAAAAATACGCTGCCAAAAAGGTCTTTGTTTTAAAGTGGTATATACAATGAAGACCTCAAATTTTCAGACTTTAAACGTATCATCATGTGGATTAAAGAGCAGACTTTTTTTGGTACCATCAAAATTGAGTTACATTTTTAATGTAAAAATATTGCCCAGGAACATTTGTTGTTGTAAATATGTATGCCATTAAGAACCATGGCAAAAATTAGGTTTGGAATAATTGCTAGTTTTTACCGTACATTTGTGCAAAAACGATGTTTCTGGGTAATCTTTCCCACCCCAGGTCTTTTGTAAAAGTCAGAGCATAAACAAATTAAAAAAGCATCAATAAAATTGAAATAAATACTGCGAAAATCGCAATTTAAACTATTTTGTGGAGGGAAAAAATGTGCCAATTAGTCGTGTGCAAAAAGCACAATTAACACTTCCTAAACTGAAGTCTCATTTCACAGGTGAGCTCTTCGCAAGTTGCAAAGTACTTGTCATTTATTTTATTAATAAAATATTAATTTCACATTTTTTCATGCCGGCAGTAAATAGTTTCAAACTAGAGTAAAATAGACAGACGGGATGCAGAAAACACAATCAAGGCTTTATTTTATTTTACAGGTTGCAAGATACAAAAATACTTGTTCTTGAATTTATTCATATATTTTGTCATACACACTCACATAACAACTATTACTTTCAAGCGAGATTAAAATATGCATACTGTTTATATCAGACGCTGTAGAAACTAGAATATAATATAGATGCTATATTAAAGCTATATTCAGTAGGGCAACCTTTTTGAGGCACAACAAAATTCAACTTTATTTAAAATGTAATTGTACACGTTTCAAACAAGCAACCCATCACTTCTTCAAAGTGGGAGAGCATTGTCAGAGAGATGAACGACACTCCTAACAGGAAAGCAACAAGGTTTACCCTATATATGCAGCAACCATTTTCCACAACAAGAATATATTATTCCATTATCACAAAATGGTCCTTGTAGACTTAAAAATACAGCTTTTTACCCAACATGTGTTCTCCACACAATGCAGTAACAACTATGGCATCTCCAGGTCTTTGCATACAAAATTGGAAAGCTCATGTAACTTATCTCCCCTACCCACACTGTCACCTCCTGACATTGTGTCTCATGACCACAATTATATTTCAAGATATTCGACTCAATTTAACAATGCATTGTCTTTATTTATTCACTCCAAATAACAAAATACAGTGAATTAAAAGTAAATCAACTGAGAACACATAACATAGTGTTTTGTGCCACCAAGCACTAGATTACTGTTGGCCTGTGCCTTCTCCTCGTGTTTTTTGTTCACCCCCAAACATGGCACAAGAAGTACTTACAAAGTCTGAAAATGTGATTAATCCTGATCCATCTCAGCAGCAAGACTCACAGGAAGGTAAGCTTCCTTCTTCAATTGACCTAGTTCAGGCAGTAGTAGCCGATCAGGGTTTTCTTAGCAAGCTTTCGTTGGCTTTAATTGCACAAATGGCTCTGAAATTATATAGTAAAGAAACTGCAGTGTTTCAAGGTCAAGCATATAGTATTATTCCATGAGTATCTGAAGATCAAAGGGGTTCAGGTAATATATCTTTAACTCCCAAAGTACTTAATGGTCAAACTGGTGAAAATGAGCCGTCAAATCCCATAGTATCACACGTTCAGTCCGGTAAAGCCAACAAACGTGTATGTTCACAAGCTATCGTCCATGTGGTCGATGATGATTGTCCTGTGCCAGTGAAACAATCTCGTGTTACTATCAAGGACGATGGTACTTATAACGATCTCGAAGTATTTGACTCAGATATAGTGTCTCCCAACCAGTGCTCTCACAATTAATTTCCATATCTATATTTCTATTGGGGTAGGTTAATTAAGAATGAGGCAACAAGCACCAATATCGCTGCCACAAGTTATAGAGCTCCAATTTTATATTTTTGTATTATTGTATTTCTTGGTCTTATTGGTGATTTTGACTTCTTAAAAGTTAAACTAAATGAAGAGGAAATTGAAGGTGAAGTTTTGGTGATCCCTCTGTTGTTAAACACTCATATTTCGTCAGCATGTACGTTAAATCAGACTGCGACGACCTATCGTGTCATGGATTTGACTCGGCATGATTTGACTCTGTTAGCCATTCCAAAGCGCTCGATTCTGCTGGATATCACTATATTTATGGACGTACATCCCCAACCTGGGCCTATCGAAGTCTTAAAGAGAATTTGTAGTGGACATGTTCATTTAGTAAGTAAATAACGAAGCACGAAAGAGTTACATCCGTATAGATCAAAGGAAGCTTTTGTCTTTTCGTAATTTCACTGCAAAGCCGTCTGCAAGCATACTGACATATCTTAAATTGGAGGGAATCTTAAAATATAGAGGTTGACGCGGAGGAATAAAACAAGATAGACAAACAATTAATAAAATAGCTGTAGTGAATGGTCGTCGACCTTTAACTGAGAATAATCAACAACAGGCCAATCACAGTAGTTTGATTCGCATATCCTGTGTTAATAAAACCACAGCTCGCTCAATTAATGAGTTTGCTGTCCCTAAGTGCTTGTTTACTAATATCTGTGGTTTATCGAAAGTTAAAAACAGAGTACGGGCTGAAGTGGCGCTGGAGGCGGACTTTCGAAATCACGATATTGATGTTGCTGTAGTTTCTGAAACCCATCTCGCAGCGAATATACCGGATTCGATTGCAAATATTCAAAATTATATCCTATTCAGGCGAGATAGAGGCTGGTATGACTTGGACAGAGGGAAGAATGGTGGTGTGGCTATATATGTGAGGAAAAATCTGAAAGTTTTGGATATTTATCGTGCTAGATTATATGAATTAATATGCTTGACTTTGTTATTACCCTCTGGTCATCATTTGTTGATTTGTGGTATTTACAATCTGCCTAAGCATACATATAAGGAAGCATATTTAATGAATTATTTAATTGTTTTGTTGATTGCGTGTTAGAGAAAAATCCTGATACGGTGATTGTATGTGGTGGTGATTTTAATCAATTGAACGTGCATGACTTCGAGACTCTGTCAGGACGGAATGCTCTAGTTGGTTTTCCAACGAGAGCTGCTTCACACCTTGATAACTGTTTAACTAATCGTCCGATTTGTTTGAAAAGGCTTATCCTATTCATATGCTAAGGAAACCAACCATAAAGGCTTTGTTATACCAGCTGGAACTATAAATTAAAGCCCCTTAGGCGTAAGCTTCAACTACGCGATTGTAGAGAACATAGAAAACAAGCTTTCTATTGAGATTTGGCATCACAGGACTGGAATGAAGTATTTGCAGCAGAAAATGTTGATATCGCAGTTAATTTCATGGAGGACAAAATCAAAAAGCTTATGGATAAGTGTATGCCTATAAAATATGTTAGAATGTCAACTAGAGACCCTATTTGGATGACTCCATTAGTTAAATCGTTGTTTAGAGTAAAATCAAGAATTTCTCTTAATAATGAAGAACGTTTGAGATTGATTAACAACAGAATTTCAGAAGTAATTAGTGAAAATCGGAGGAACCCTCGGATCATGATCGGAAGTCAGAGATGGTGGGAAAATGTTGATAGTATATCACAGCGTTGAAATTCCTCCCAAATTTCCTTGAATCCTGATTCATTGGATAGACTTAACGATCACTTTGCTCAGATATGTTATGACAATAAATGTATACAACCCAGCGACGTGACAATAGGACAGGGAGTGGAAATTCCTAAAATATCAGAAAACTATGCTTGGAATATCCTATCTAGAATAAAAAAACAACCACCGGACAAGATATGTTGCTATTCTGGGTATGGAGAGACCACTCAGAGATTCTAACGCCAGTAATTACGCATATTTGGAATCTGTCATTGTCTACTCACTCATGGCCAAGCTCTTGGAAGAGGGCTAACATCAATCTCTTACCTAAAGAGACATTACCTGTTGAGGACTCACACTTTTGTGGCATTAATATAACCCCTGTAATTGCAAGGGCTTTTGAGAAGTCAGTGTGTTATACACATGTTGAGAGTATCCTTGAAAAATGTTTAAGTACCACTCAGTTTGCTTATGGAAAAGGGGGAAACTGTACAAATGCCCTTATATCAATCCAACATCAAGTTTGTAATTATCTAGATGAAAGTGATTGTAAAGCGGTTCGTTTATTTGCAATGGATTTCAGTAAGGCATTTGACTCAGTCAAGCACAACCTATTATCTGATAAATTAAAACAGTTACCATTGAATCCTTATATCGTGAACTGGTATCATAGTTTCTTGTCAGGTAGACAGCAGTGCGTTTACTTTAATAACCATTGCTGTATTTGGAAAGAAGTAAATAAAGGAACAATCCAGGGGAGTGTGAGCGAGCCATATCTTTTTAACATTTTTTTGAACGACCTTGAGACACAACTTAATGGTATTCAATCTCTATTTAAATATGCGGATGATTCTAACATTGTTGCTCCTGTATGGAAGAACTATGACAGTTCAGCTGATATGGTCAATGACTTTTTAAAATGGTCTGAAAATAACCAGATGTTATGCAACCCAGGCAAATGCAAGGAACTGACTTTTAAAAAGAAAAATAACAATGAAATTTACGCAAAGGTTAGGGATATTCCTCAATGTGATAACCTAATACTATTAGGAGTTACGTTACGGAGCGCTTGTAAGTTTAACAAGCACGTAAAGCATAAGTTAATGAAAGCGAACAAATGTTTATATATTTTAAGTATATTGAGAAAAGAACAATGTAATCAGACAGAAATAGACCATTTATTTAGATCTTTAGTACTGCCTAATATTACATATGGGCTCTCCATTTACGGCGCTTCTGAATCAGATCTTAAGGTTGTACAGCATTTTTTGGACAGATGTCACAAACGTAATTATATCTCATTTCCGATCAGAGTACACAAGTTATTACAAAAGTAGGACACAAAAATTTTTAATACACTCACCACCTCTGATGATCATCCTCTCGCTGTAATTATACCGAAGAAAAAAGAGGTAACTTCTAATCTGCGTAGGAAACGATGCCTGTATCCCAAAATTAATATGCAGCGTTTTAAGACAACATTTGTAAATAGACTAATTTTTTATTATAATTTAGTGTAATAGTTCATTTGATATTGTAACATAAAAAATGTATTTTTATCTTATGATTGAATAAAGACTTATTATAATAATAATAAACTTGAAAATAATGCATCCTCATTATGACTAATACCACCCCACAGAAACAGCATAAATCTGAGAAACAGCATAAATCCCAACTCCTGTTGGGAGGCCGGTGATAGTTTGGCACAGGTCCTTGGGACTGCTGTGAAGTGCTTGACAAAGTTTGAGCAAAGGTCCTTAGTTAAAGTCTATCCGCGACCTGATGTCGATGTAGCTTACACTCCTAACATGGATGAGTATTTGAAACCCTTTATTCAAGGCATAACAGCACCAGACAAGCCTCTTAAAGAGATGCAGGATAGTGTGCTTGGTCCTCTGTGCACAGTGTATGAAAATCTTTTATCCATGGATAGCAACTTGTAACTGTCCCAGTGCAGCAGTTTCAACCTCATCAATCATGTCTGTCTTTAATGCAGGAAACTGTGTTGAATCAGGAGGTAGAGGATTTGCTACAAAAACAAGCAGTTGATCCAGTCCCCATTCCTCTTCTACAGCAGGGATTTATAAGTTCTATGTTTGTAGTCCCCAAGAAAGACGAGGAAAATTGCCCTGTAGTCAATTTTAAGCCTCTGAAACAGTGCCTAGTGTACGAGCACTTCAAAATAAAGGGCACCCACATGTTGAGGGATTTATTAAGAAAGGGGGATTTTCTGGTAAAAATCGAGCTCAAAGATGCCTATCTGACGGTGCCAATTTGTAAAGACCACCAAAAATTTCTACATTTTGTTTGGAAGAACTTCCTTTTGGAGTTTTGTTGTCTCCCTTTCAGCTTAGCAACGGCACCAAGGGTGTTTACAAAACTTATGAAACCAGTCGTAGGGGCCCTAAGACAAAGAGGGATTCAGTTAATTAGCTTTTCTCACGACCTGCGAACAGGTGCATGCCGCCATGTTTGGGGTACCAAGTAGCGCGAAGAGCGAGATGGAAAACACGACAAAAGTTGCTTTTTAAAAGCAAACTACAATGTTGTAGTTAAGTTTTAAATGGTTAAAAGTAAGCAGGCAGTTTGATCTTTCGTTGGTAAGTAAAAAGTATAGTTACTTTCATCCTGGAGAAATTCTGGTGTCAAACTTGCCAAATATAAAGAGAAAAATGATTTTGAACGAGCGAGGAGCCAACTCAAGGTGAGAACATTTTTGTACTCAATTGCTGGGTTTTTAAATCCGAGCTATGTCAATTCTACTACATCTAAGGTCATATAATTTGGCACATGCCATCATGGACCGTTTTTGCATCTGGATTCGGTAAAAACAAGACCCTAGTACAAAAATTTAAAGGTTTTTTTGTTGTTTTTAAAACATGATTGCGATATTGACTAAACAATTTAACGTTTTGTTCCTCGTATAGTAATATTTTCTGAACCCAAGCAAAATAAACACCAAAAAAGGTTGTAAGTGGTTATATAAAATTTCTATAAATTCTTAAATCTGAGCTACTGCACGTACATCAAATTTGAGCACTTTCAAAACCAGTACATGTACCGCCTACTGCAAAGATTATAATTGCTGGCATTATTACTACAAAAGCCCGTTTTCGAACGTCTAAAATTTCGTGCACTTACTTCTAAAAATGCAGGTAATTTATAGTATTTTAACACAGGAAAGTCAGCAGCCTTGTTTATTTCTATTTTAGTTTTGTTTTTGTTAAGTTTTAGCTAATATTTACTGTAGCCAGAGTCAAATCATCATTAAACTTGTTGAGTCAATACGGCCCTGTGGCGATCATGTTTCAAAACAACAAAAAAAAACCTTTAAATTTTTGTACTAGGGTCTTGCTTTTACCGAGTGCAGATGCAGAAACGGTCCATGATAACATGTACCAAATTATATGACCCTAGGTGTAGTAAAATTGACATAGCTCGGATTTGAAAACCCAGCAATTGAGTACAAAATTGTTCTCACCTTGAGTTGGCTCCTTGCTCGTTCAAAATCATTTTTCTCTTTATATTTTGCAAGTTTGACACCAGAATTTCTCTAGGATGAAAGTAACTATACTTTTTACTTACCAACGAAAGATCAAACTGCCTGCTTATTTTTAACCATTTAAAACTTCAACTCCAACATTGTAGTTTGCTTTGAAAAAACAATTTTTGTCGTGTTTTCCATCTCGCTCTTCGTGCTACTCGGTACCCCAAACATGGCAGACATGCACCTGTTCGCAGGTCATGAGAAAGGCTAATTAATTATACAGGGTGTATAAAAAAATGGAGCCCATCTTTTGTGTCAAATTATTTCTAAATTACTGAAGCTCATAGCACAATTTTGAACTTGTTTTAAACCACGTTCTTTTCTCTTTTGAACAAGTCGTAATTCGTATTTTTACTCACAGTAACATATGTGCTATGACAAATTTAGTAAAAGCTATCGATTTGAGATGCCCTCCAATTATGCAAATTCACTGTCTTTCATGGTCGTTAGTTAAATTTTTAACTTTTTTGCTTATTAGATAAATAGTATTTCTGTTAAACTTAATAAAACTTGTTATAAAGCTTTAGAGAAGATAACGGACCGTTAACGTGCACTACGAACGGAGAGTTCAAGCTTGTATTGACTTCATGAATATTGACAACATTGTGCATGCGCGGATAAACAAAACGCTAATTTCGATCATTATTTTGGCATAAATCTAAGGTTTTTGTTGAAGTAAATGGTCCATTATCTTCTTTAAAGCTTTATAACAAGTTTTATTAAGTTTAACAAAAATACCATTTATGTAATAAGTGAAAAAATTAAAAATTTAACTGGCGACCATGAAAGACATAGTGAATTTGCATAATTGGAAAGCATCTCAAATCGATAGCTTTTACTAAATTTGTCATAGCACATACGTTACTGGGAGTAAAAATACGAATTATGACCTGTTTGAAAGAGAAAAGAACGTGGTTTAAAACAAGTCCAAAATTGTGCTATAAGCTTCAGTAATTTAGAAATAATTAGACACAAAAGATGGGCTCCGTTTTTTTTATACACCCTGTATATTTAGACAACATATTAATAATGGCCGAATCTTAGGATCTAGCTCTACAGCATGCAGCCTCAACCTTGAACCTCCTAGAATGTCTAGGCTTCATAGTAAATTATCAGAAGTCTCAGCTCAAGCCTTGTCAGGAACTAGAATTTCTGGGGTTTTTGATAAATTCCAACACCCTATCACTCAGCTTCTAGGGGAAAAGTTGCAAAAGATCTGCAAAAAATGTCAGCAGCTACAGTGGCGGATCTAGCGTAAGTCAAAATAAATTACCACAGCTCATTCTAGGATATATTTACATTTTAAAATACCTTAAAAGCAACTTCATTGGTTAGATTTTATTCTTTTGAAATTCATAACCTATGACATTGTTATAAAGTTGTTTTGAATTTAAAATTGAGCTGCTATAATTTATTTTGACTTACCCTGGATCCGCCACTGAGCAGCTACTAGACCAACATGTTAGAGAATTGTCCAAATTCCTGGGCCTCCTAACCTCCTCAATTCAGGCGATATTTCCAGCTCCCATCCATTACAGGCATCTGCAAAGCTAAAAAATTGCTACCTTGGCCAGTCTAAGAACTTACGAAGCAGTATTGTCTCTAAACCTTCGAGCCAGAGCAGAAACTCTCTGGTGGAGAGATCATCTCTATGCACGGAATGGCAGGGTCCTGTTTCAGAACCCAGTCGATCTTATAATAGAGACAGATGCTTCTCGAAAGGGTTGGGGAGCCCATTGCCAAAGGGTGAGTACCGGTCGCCCTTGGCCTTTGGAAGAAAAGAAATTACACATCAATTGCCTCGAACTTTTAGCGGGCTCCTTTGCTATCAAAACATTCACCAAAAGCTCATGTCAAACTGTTGATGGACAATGCATCAGCAGTCGGCAGGTCTAAAGTGCAGACTGGAAAATGCAGACTGAAAAAATCTGCTAAAACATTAAGGCATTGTCAGGGCCGTCGCTAGAGCGTTAATTCGGGGAGGGGGTGAATATTCATACTTTTGTGTTATGCCCGACTAATTTCTTTTGAAATCAGGTAGCGATGGCCCTTGGTACTGTAGCTATTAATATTATTTATTTCATGCTGGCAAGTTTAATTTACTGTTGTATCAATAGTTTAACCTTTGAACTTTGATGTACGCGTGATCGAAGCTTGCTATGTTGTGCGGTTCCCAGTCTCTAGTTTCGCGCAGCCTGTGCACAACGCAGTAAAGGAATTATTAGCATACCAATAAAGATTTTATTGCTTCCAGTCCTGCCCTTAGGGGACAGAAATATGTTAGTTAGGTAATATAAATAGAACATACAGGTCAAAGTCCCAATAATTTTATGATCACGTGAATGTAAAGCGCGGGAAACGGAGAGGAGTGGTCCTTATACGTCAGGCAGAACTGTACTGAGCTCATCCTGCCTTTGGCTGCGCAAGGTTTGTCTTTTCCTCGACTGAATTCTACATTTCCATAAGGTAATTATCTTTTCTTTTCTTCTTGTACTAGTCATGTCAATGTTTGTACCGAATATTCTCATTTTGGGTCATTCCTTTGTTCGTCGTCTTCAGGACGATTTGGCTGCGCGTTTTGATGCACGTGCTGCCCCTAATTTTCATTTACCTGAATTGGGGCATGTTTCTTTGTATGGTACAGGCGGCCGCACGGTTGACAAAATACATGCATATGATTTATCTTTGGTTCTAAAATATAAACCAGATATCGTAATTCTAGAGTTAGGTACAAATGATCTCTCTACTCTTCGCCCTGAGGTTGTGGGTTCTAAATTTGACGACCTAGCACAAGTACTTCGCGATCAATATAAAAGTTCGTGTTGTTGGGGTGGGTCAAGTCGTAAACCGTAACATTCCCCACACTCGGTCTCCCGATTGTAATTTTAACGCCAAAGCTGCAGTTTTGCGCCAATATTTGTCAGTTATCCTTGCTGACCAGCATAATATATTTTTATGGGAGCATAAAGAATTTTATCGCTCAGATCGCATTTTGTTGTCCTTAGACGGTGTACACTGTAATGCACAGGGACAGTATTGTTTATACAGAAGCTATCGTGGAGCTATTTTAAAGCCTCTCACCATGCTGTGATTATGTCATACCCTATAATTTTACGTGCGTCCCATCACGTTTATATTCGTGGTACTTCATATACACTATTATTGGCATTCCCGCCTATGTGTTAATCTATATGTACCACGTCTGTTTTCAGATGCCCACGTTGCGGTATCAACATTGGGTTTTTTCGACACAGTCAGGACATTCATGAATAGGGCTGGTTATATATAATTTTTATCCCACAGGGCTTGTCCATCAATAGTTGTGCCGTTTGTGTCATATGCAACACACATGTCATAATCATACTGTAGCGTATTCATTATATATGACTAGTTGTTCCTGTGTGCGAAAAAATGCATGTCTAAGTGGGATAGAGCAATTTATTGTTTTCAGATGCCCACAGTTGATATCAACATATTGTGGGATAGTGCGGCATGTTGTTATCAGATGGCCCTTATATATTACTTTATATGCAGCATTTAGATGAATAATCAATTACGGCTACCTTCGCTGTATGTCATGATTATTCTGCTGTTTTTATGTGACTCACTTTGTGGGGGTCTGTTATTCTATTCTCTACTACACTGATAGCGGACATCTTGTTTTCTCCGTACATGCATAAATCTGCGTACGGTTATTTTACATTTAATTACAGTCGTTGACGCGTGTCTTTCCATCTACTCGCATGCAATGCTACGTCTCCCTGTCTCGTTCTTTAGTTTTTTCTTTCAGCATGCCTGCTACTCGTCCAAGCACTAGAATTCAGCGACGGTCGCAACCAACGGGGTCATGTCGTCGATCGTCCCGGCAAAAAACTCCTTCGACGACTACGACGCAGCGACAAGCAGCCAGTGTTGTCTCCTCTCTTGAAGAAGGTCCAACTGCCACCACTTCAGCTGAAGGTGCGCATAATCCTTCTGGTTCGTTGAACGATGCCACGTTCCAGCGCATTGTCTCCGCCGTGTCAGAGGCTGTTCTAGCAACCATCCAAGGAACTGGTCCTTCTACTCTGTCGCTGTCAGGTTCATCAGCAGCGACAGAGTTGGTGGAAATGCCTATTGTAGAGTCAGGTAGCGCATTGTCGCAGGCGACTGTACCTGCGCCAGTAGCTTCTGTTTTACATAATGTTACAGGTGAGGCAAATTTTATTCAAGTCTCTCCATCATCGCAACCTGCATTACCTACTTTCCATTCGGTCAATGTACCGATTGATGCTAACGTGAGCCCCAAAATTAAAACTAAAATTTGGGCTCACAAATTTATTGATTTTGGTATTTTACTTGGCTTCGGGGCAGGTGATACCCAGTATCATTTGTCTTTGAGCTCTCCACACAGTTCATCGTTGCCCACTTTGTCCATTGAACCGTCACAAAAGTCGAAAGCCGTGCCCAACATTGATGCATGGACTTCGGCTTTTCAAATTTTCGTTGGGGTTTATACTGCAAAATTTCCAATAGATGCACCAGCACTTATGAAATATAGCGAAGTTGTGCGCGATTTGGCGGCACGCGGGGTGGATTGGCGTTTTTATGACACGCAATTTCGTCTCTTGCGCCAATCTAATCCTACTGAATTTCCTTGGGGGTCCACACATTGGGAACTATGGATCAGGGCACAAAATTTTCATAATGCGCGTGTTTCCAAGGCCCAAACGCCTATGCGCCACAATTCGTCTTTTGTCGGATCCTCGGTTCCCAAGGGTTTTCGTCGTAAATTTCACCGGGGAATTGATTGCTCAGGCTGTAATTTCAAGCATCAATGTTTTAAATGTGGTGTTGTTCACCCTGCGCTAAGGTGTAATTTTCGTTCCCCACAGTCCACTCTTAAACCAGCCCCAGCTGCTGCCAAATCGCACCCTACCAACTCCGGTTCAAATTGAAAAATTGCTCCCATTATTATGTGGATATGATTCGACATTGACTTATATTTTGTCTACGGGCTTTAAATTTGGCTTTCCTCTCCATTTTTGGGGAGATCGTATTTCATTTTTTGCAAACAATCTTATTTCCGCACAACAAAACCCTGAGATAGTTAGTGCTAAATAAGTTTCGATAGCCCACCTCTTCCTAATTTTCGTGTGTCACCTTTAGGGGTCGTACCTAAAAAAGCTCCTGGGGAATATCGCTTAATTCATCACTTGTCATTTCCTAGTGGGGCGTCCGTAAATGACGATATTTCCACTGAAGATACATCTGTTCAGTACGCTCTCGTTGATGACGCGGTTGCTATGATTAAAGAATTAGGACAAGGTTGTTTTCTGGCTAAAACCGATATCAAAAGTGCTTTTCGCATTATTCCTATTCTGCCCAGAGATTACGACCTCTTGGGAATTTTTTGGCAAGGGAAATATTATTATGACCAGGTTATGCCAATGGGCTGTGCGTCATCGTGTCGCACTTTCGAGATATTTAGCACTGCTATCGAATGGGTTGCCAAAAAACATTTGTCAATGCCGCATTTAATCCACATTCTTGATGACTATCTTATGGCCGCGCCTACTTTTCACCAGTGTCGCATTAACCTTGATCGTTTCTTGTCACTTTGCGCTTACCTAGGCGTCCCAATGGCCCCTGAGAAAACGGTCGGCCCAGAGAATGTTCTTGCGTTTGCTGGGATTCAATTAGACACTTTGCGCATGGAGGCCCGTTTACCTCCGGACAAAACTGAAAAATGTAAAACACTAGTCTCAACTTTTCTTAGGCGCAAGAAAGTTACTTTGCGGGAAATTCAGGCACTAATTGGTTTATTAAATTTTGCATGTTCAGTAGTTGTCCCAGGCCGGGCTTTCTTGCGTCGCCTAATTGATTTAACGAGAGGTGTTAAATCCCCTCACCATTTCATACGTCTAAATAAATCATCAAAAGCAGATCTCGTACTGTGGCAATCCTTTTTAGATAATTTCAATGGCCGCTCGTTTTTTCTTAATGATGCATGGAATGATTCGCTTAGTTTAAACTTATACACGGACGCCGCCGGTAGTCTAGGCTATGGGGGCATATTTAGTTCAAGGTGGTTTTTTTGGAGCTTGGCCTGATGATTGAAAGAAATTTAATATCACCATTTTAGAATTTTACCCGATTGTGCTTAGTGTTCTGTTATTTGGGGACGCAATGCGTAACCAACGCATTACGTTTTTCACGGATAATGCGGCATTGGTGGATATTATAAATAAAGCTACTTCTCGCGATGCGACTGTTATGGTGTTTGTGCGCCGGCTGGTGCTGGCTTGCTTGAGTTTCAATATTTTATTTCGGGCTCGGCATGTTCCCGGTGTCAAGAATGTGTTAGCAGATTCTTTGTCTCGGTTACAGGTTTCCAGGTTCAGGCAGCTAGCTCCAGTGGGTGTACAATCCATGCTGACAGCCATCCTGATTCCGCTACTACCACACAATTGGCAGTTATAACATCTAAATTAATTCAATCTAGTTAGCAGCCATCATCCATCCCTACATATCACCGGGCCTGGAAACTCTATACCCAGTTTGCCTATACTGTTTTTCATTCTGTGTCGGTTCATTTGCCCATTTCGCCCTTGAATTTAGGCTTGTTTATCGCTTACATGTTTCAGCGCAATTACGCAGCTTCGACAGCAAACACTTATATTTCTGCACTGGGTTATAGTCATCGCCTTGCCGGGGTGCATGATCCTACTAAGGTTTTTTGGGTGATTGAAATGTTGAAAACTTGGGTCACGTTTAGACACTCGAATGCCCATAACCCTTCCTATCCTTCGCTCCATTTTGCAACTATCTGTGGGAGTGACTATCGTAGGTATTTGTTTACAGCAATGTGTACAACAGCATTTTTCGGTTTTTTACGCGTTGGAGAAATTACTTACTGTCCTAGGTCATCTGCCATGCTGCAGCTGGATCAAGTTGGTCGACCGCTTGACAATTCATGCAACATAGTCGGCTTTAAACTGACATTTAAAAATTTCAAGCACTCTTACAACCAGCGTGCTGTATCTATAACTTTAAACCAGGGTTCTGACGTATGCCCAGTGCAGAGTTTGCTTGCCTATCTTTCACGTCGTGGTTTTTCTAATGGTGCTCTTTTTTGCACAGAGGATGGTCGTGCTGTCTTGCGCAAAATTTTTACTGATCACCTGGCATTAATTTTTCGTACTTGTGGCTTGGATCCTGCCAAGTATAAAGGGCACAGTTTTCGCATTGGTGCGGCGACCCTTGCAGCGGAAAACGGCTTCTCCGATGCTCAAATTCGCCTATTAGGTCGTTGGAAATCCGACGCTTTCCATAAATATATCCGGAGTCAAGGCCTGCGTACAAGCATTGTTGCAACATAGGCTGTAATTCTGCTTGGGATTGATGGTGGTTGCATCATACAATTTTGTTTGCTAAGCCCGGCTTTCTAAAATGGTCGCGGTAAAACCTTGCAGTTCTCTACTTTTATTAACATTATTGACATTCACCTCAAGTTCGTTTCTAAGGTTCTGTGACGCTGACGCAGGGGCAAGGCAAACAGAACTCTAGAATTGTTCAGCATGGCTTCTTGACAGTTCAACGCAGGGGCACAAACTGTTCTAGACTGCCATGAACATAATCTAAGCTAAACAAGATGAGCAAGGTTGTCTGCATTGATTACTTGCGTGCATGGTTAATATTATAGTTCATCTGGTGGTCTCTTGTGACGACGAGGTGGGGTGTCTCCTCTACCCAAGGAGACTTGTGGCGTTGTTAGTACCCCCACCTTTTCTGTGTTAACTGTTAATCAATTAATTTCCGTTAATGATTTGTTATGTTAGTTTTTAACTCATTTATTACAAAATCAATAAACCGGCATGTGTGTTGCGCAATACGCACACTGCCATAATTATTCCAAAATGAGTCTGATATTGTTATTGCATAAAGTAGAAACACAGAAAACGGAGCTCGTCGCCACAAGATATCTGCCGGATGTAGTGCTAATTGAAGGAAGCGATAAAGGAATTATTGGCATACCAATAAAGATTTTATTGCTTCTGGTCCTGCCCTTAGGGGACAGAAATATGTTAGTTAGGTAATATATATAGAACATATAGGTCAAAGTCCCAATAATTTTATGATCACGTGAATGTAAAGCGCAGGAAACGGAGAGGAGTGGTCCTTATATGTCAGGCAGAACTGTACTGAGCTCATTCTGCCTTTGGCTTTGGCTGCGCAAGGTTCGTTTTTTCCTCGACTGAATTCTACCCTCCCTCCTCCCCGTTTTCTTCGTAACGCAACATTGTGCTACTGTATATTAAGCTAGTTTTAAATCGTGGGCGTTGTTAGTACCCCCACCTTTTCTGTGTTAACTGTTAATCAATTAATTTTGTTAATGATTTGTTATGTTAGTTATTAACTCATTTATTACAAAATCAATAAACCGGCGTGTGTGTGGCACAATACGCACACTGCCATAATTATTCCAAAATGAGTCTGATATTGTTATTGCGTAAAGTAGAAACACAGAAAACGGAGCTCGTCGCCACAAGATATCTGCTGGATGTAGTGCTAACTGAAGGAAGCGATAAATACAAATTGCACAGAAGACACATTAATTAAACCAAGTTACAAAACAAAACACTAAATCGCTCTAAATTTGGTACTCATACTGATAGTTAACTTTTATTTTAACGTATGAAAATCCAAGTTTTGCAAACAAAACTAGCTTTATTGTTTCTTGATGAACATCGAACTAAAAAATTAAATTAACACAAAATATTTTGAAATAACCCGCTGATAATATTCGGTCTATTTTCCCTGGGCACTCTTGGGGGCAATTGTGGGTTGTAATTTATTAAAAAATATTTAGTATCCTGTGAAACGCAAAAAATTCAACTTTGGCTGCAAAATCCAGCTGCAAATTCGAGCCGCTACCTGGACGAAAATGCCCAGCATGCGACACAAAAAAATCAACAGGTACTACAGGTTATGTAGCTAAATTAAGTGCTTATGGATGAAGACTGAATACAGTCCCCCAAGCTCGTGGTACTCTTTAATTTATTATCAGGTTTTTACTATAAATGAACATAGCCATCTTAAGGATAAATATGTTCATTTATAGTAAAAACACAATAACAAATCAAAGAATACGACGAACTTGGGCGCTTATGGACTGAAGTTATAGTAATCTTTGGTATTCTGGCTAACGAACCCAGCTGTAGTGATGTGAAAGAAGAAAAAATACTGCTGGTTCAACTTATGCCTCAAGGCTACCCTAGATGGCCCCCTAAAATTTTAAAATTATAGTAACATATCTAATCAAAAACAAATTTGAATCTGAACAGTTTTCACGTTGATTAAATGACGAAGCCAAATTCATTTCTCAAATGTTTCTTATGCAATCGATTCAGGGGTGGAAGTACATCATTGGTGACAAACATATCCCTTGAAGAAGTTGCCACTGTACGCTTCAAAACACAAGCTTTTCTTACGTGATAGTAGCATCATTGTTTCTTAGCTGATATTTTTAAACTACTTCCACCCTTCAGCGTGTAAACACGGTATTCCATTTTAGACCATAAAACATCATATGGCTGAGGTGGGGGAGGAATTGATGGAGATGAAGTCTGAATTTTTCACCACAGCCATAACAAACTGTTCCCTTGTATTTAGCAACTGGAATTACTCTGAACTTCTCATTCTCATTGAAATGTATGTGCTCATTCCCTGCTGATAAAGACGAGAAATTACTAACATCTCTCACATGAGGGGGGTGACGCTTTCGTTGCGGACCTGGCTTTTGTCCTGTTGATTTGGGAAGTTGCAACTGAAGTTGCTTTGAAAGATTTGGAGACCACGTTGACACAAGATAGTCTAACCTGTCCATTTCTCTTGCGACAGCAATGGTATCCGCACACAGGCTCCTCATCTGAAACCTGGTACAACCACATTCTAACCTTTTTTCTCCACCTTTTAGCTCCACGAGATGAGGCTTATTGGGATCCATTAAGGACATGACTACTTTTGTGTTTGATGTTCCTGGAGCAGAAGCGACACCATTTTTTCTAATGATCGAGTCGGCGTTCTTCCAGCTCGACCAAAACATCTCTGGAAGACCACTTTCTGAAAAATCATTACTGAACTGCCCAGCGCCTGTAAGGCAAGTATCATCTCTTGAAGTGCTATCAATTACTTCTAATTCTTCAGCATAGCACGGGTCTATAATTTTTATATGCTGTTCCTGTTGCTTTTTGTTCATATTCATCCACTGATCTGACGTCACTTTGTGATGTGAAAGCTCATTTACTAGCGTGTAGGGGCCAAGTTCTAGAACTGCCCTCTGAATATTTCTTACCTCGCTTACGTATTCTTTATAGATGTCCACGATTTCTGTCAAAGAACATTCAAGATTTGCTGTTCCACATTGCTCATTATTTTCTTAATTTGTTCAATCCTTTGTTTAATTCTTCTATTCATGCTCTCATTGGCGTTGTTGTGAAAAAAACTATCACCCAGACCGGCTTGCCTACGAATTGTGATGTTAATTTTTTCTTTCATATCGTTAGCAATTGTGGATTGAAAATATTCGAAAATATTTGTTCGAACCTCGAGCTTTTTTCTCTCTTTCATTCCAAGTTTTTTGTAAGTTGCACAATTTACTGTCAAAATCTTCATGACTTAAAGAATCTATTATGGCAAGATGTTTTGCGCTGTCACTGCCAAAAATATCCTTAATATATTCACTCTTCTCTGGCCCAGTAATTCCTAGAGTTGTTAATTTCGATTTGGTGTTACCTTCGACATGTTTCGACATGAAATTGAGCTGAAGAAAATACTGATTTTAAACCTTTATCAATTGCCGCGTCTCGATCTGACCCTATAGCACGAATGAAACTTAAGTCGTTGTCCTGTTCGACAAGACAATTAGCAAAAAATCGAAAATTCGTCGCGTCGAGTTGATCATGGATAAGAGCTGGTCCAGGTAGGGTTGGATGCTGACCAGTCTGCCCGTCTAACAGTTTAAGGTGTCAATAAGTCGTTGAAGTAAAATAGAATTTCTTGGATACGTTGTAAGTCGTATCAATGCCCAGTATTGAAAAATCACATATACCACAACAGAAGTCTTTAATGTCTCAAACCTGCAAATTGTTAGCGAGAACAAAACAAATGTTTGGTGTTAATTGCAGTGAGTGCACAAAATGATCTGACTTCGCCTTGTCTATTACAGTCGCAACTTCATCCTTTTCTTTTGTTTCTCTTGTGCAAGTGCGAATGTACTTAACTTGCTTGTTGTCTCGAGGAACATTGCTAAATGCTGAAATTCCCACAACTCCACCTGGTTCCTGGAAAACTTTATCAAGTATTTTTGAAGGCCCCGAGGCAGAAAATACCTCGCTGCTGATCCTCTCTCTAGTGCCTTTGCTAGTTGGTATGAATGTTCTTTCACACTGTTTGGAATTTCCATGTGGAGCTATTTTGATGGGATGGGGTTTACTATCAAATGCATGCTGTAGAAATACCAAATCGTATCGTTGGTTTTCCCCATCACTTAGTTCAGTGCTTATCCTTTTAGATGTCTTGTCAGAGCTGTGTACCCAAAACGTCTTTTTTACTAGGATCTCCCCTGGCTTAAGTGGAGGCCAATTTTTGGTCAAAGAAGAAACGCTAATCACTTCCTTGCCTTTAGTTTCTACAACATATGCTTTATTTCCATTGTTCAGAAATGATCCTAAATTGTCAGCTTTGTAATCCTCAAAATTCTTTAAAGTTGATGTACCTATTACAAAACTTGCGTTTTCTTGACAACCAATCAGTCTTTGATGGCAGATTTGTTTTCTATCTGGATTTAACAAGAGTTTCCAGCAAATCTTCGATGTCGTATTCTGATTGTGCTTTTCCTTTGCTGAAGTAGGGAGTTGCTTCATTTTGGCGGTAATAAGAAATTTCACCAGAGTTAAAACGGTTCAAATTCTTAAAAATTATTTTTGGGAAACAATTAATTGATATGCAGCAAACTATACATCACAAAGAACAATATATGCGCAAAACGCAAGCAAATGCACATTCCATGTGCATCTCCAGTCCTTACTTTTCATCAACATCGCTGTCACTTTCTGCCGTGTTTTCGTTTTTAGGGCACTCTGTCAAATCAATTAGCATATCCTGTTGAATGAAAATAATATATGAAGGCTATTAATTTTGGAATTTCTTGGTTTAAATATTTATTTGATTAAAAGGGTATAAACGATTCTGTTGCCGGTATTAACAAGAGGATGATATAAACAACATTTATATTTCATGTAGCATTTTCCTAATACGCATGACGTGATTGGGGGTGATAATCCATGCATGGAAAAAACATACTTGTGCCAAAAGTGGCAGATTGTCAAAGGCCTTCAAAACTAGTAGTGATAATTATATTCACAGTGCAACATAATTAATTGTTGGCGCAAAATATACCTTTGGTTTTTCCACCTCTTTATGGCTGTTAAGTATGTGATTACATAACCTCTTTTTGGATCGACAAATTGTATCACACTGAGAACAAGGATAACCCTAAAAATTAACCAGCAATTCTATTACATTCAACTATACTACATACAACTAATTCAATTAAGGTTGACATCGACAATAGTCAACTGTGCAATATGAGCGCCTAAGGAATGATGAGTAAAATATAGTTTTAAATAAGATCAACACATCAGTGGCTTTGCGAGATTACAACTATAGTATTTAGAGTGATATCTTTTACATTTGCATGTAAAACTGTGATTATTTCCATCATTCTTTTGTCGCTTGTATTGCACATGTGACAATTGTCGATGTCAACCTTAATTGAATTAGCTGTATATTTTAAATCACATGTGGCATTTCTACTGACCGAAGAAAACTGGATTTCTTCTAAACCATCTCTTCCATTCTCCACATCCGACTCCAAACTAGAAAAGCTTTTGGAATCGGAAGTGTTAATAATTATTCCTCCCCATACACTTTTACCAGGACAGTAGTCTTTGTAATCTTCCCACCATTCCATATCCATATTCTTTCTTCGTTTTTTCCGTCGTTTTTCAATTTAAGAGATGAAACATATGGAAAGTAAAGTTTGGATAAGCGAGATGACCATTTCTGTACAGTAGAAGCCACTATTTTCACAAATCGAGGCATAAACGAAGACACATTCATGCAACTAAAGTAGTTCTAGACGATCATTCGAAGACATACATTATAAACTAAGTACAAAAAAAAATTGGCGACAAATAATTTCAAATTCAATTTATGTTGCTAATTTAAACAGAAAGCTTAGAAATAACATTAAGAACCTCATCCAGATTAAGGGATTAAAACACCTTGAAACATTTTCGATGCATATAGTTTGAGTCATTTGAAGAAAGTGATGTTGAACTTGATTGATGAGATGGCTGTTTCCTCTCAAAGTTGCAGGTGTCTTCATGACATTCAACATCTGAATTGTTATTCTGTTTCAGTAAATTAGCATGTTAAGAAAGGAAATAGAAATTTGTAACGCTTATTAATGAAGGGTGTTTTGTTCCATAACGGCAATTTCTGACTGCCTTCATTCAGTTATAATTTGCCAAAAACCTTAATAATGATACACAATGAAAGCTTTTATCTTCTAAAACCTTTGAAATTGCATTATCTATGCGATCATCATCATCATCATCAGACATAAGAACTGCTTCTGGTTTCTGAAAGTGAAATGCATTGAGTTAGTGATGGGGGTCATCATAAAAATCACTGAAAAACCAGTTTAGTGATGCAATCTGAAGTTGCCTTTAAGGCCATGTAATGATGGCCATAATAAAGAGTTCCAACTGTTGCACTATTTTTTGGTGCTTTAATGTGCTTGACATAACCATCCTGATTGTCCTAAATGGCAAAAAAGTTAAACAATTACCAAACATGAAAATTAGAATTCTACTTCAAATTGCAGTCAAGCTACCAAGTGTTCAGGGTTAAAATGTGTCCTTATTACTAAATTAGTGTTTCATGATCATTACTTTTTTTGAAAAATTGCAAACTGTCCAAGGGAGAAAACGTTAGTGTGGACACTTTTGGCTGTTTTGGGCTAACTACTTTGAATGACATGGTCAAATTTATCCTTGATAACAAGAAACTGCTTTGCGAAGCCGTACTCGAAGCTGAAAATGGCAAGTTATTCACGGAAGGATTAATGCCACTAGTTTACGAAAAATACAAAGCGAATTTTGTCGAATTTGCATCTGGGATTGTCGGTTTGTTTTCTCTCGGACAGAAGCAACTCCAAGATGTTTTACGAAATACCTGGGGAAAGTATCTGTCTTCAGTATTTGGTGTGAATGTGATACCACCCAAAGCTCTCATTGTTGAAAGTTTGAAAAAGAAAAAGCAAGAACTAACACAATTGATTGGGTTGGAATTTGAAGTTTTTGACAAACTTGTTGTTGCCAAGGTAAATGTTGCTAAGTACCTAGAATATTTATTGTTCGAGCAGCTATTAATATCTCAGAAATTGCACCCAAGGACAAAATTCTTTTATATCAGTTTACTGACATGGCACCATGGTTGAAGTGGTCAAGATATTTCACTGGCATCACTACCGCATGTCTCAAAGTTGTTGAGTGCCGCAACCTAAACTGACTTACCATTACTGCTGGTGTATACCTTGGTCCCGATGATTATGCCACAATTAATAAGTGCTTTGGAGGAGTCTACCAAGAATACAGACAACTAAATGAGATCCACATTCCTCAGTGTCAAAATCCCACCAAGGTATTTTACAGAAGCTGTGCTGATAGGAAACAGCATAGAGTCGATACAGGAAATAGCTCTTCCAGATCTACAAATCCTATCCCAGATGCCCCAGAACACTCCACCTTGTTGGGTAACATGATGGTTATCTCCACTGGCCCAGTCTGGACAGTCAAGGACAGCAAAAAAAAGAGCAGGAGTGGAATAAAATTAAAACCCCAACTACCAGATCAGATTTTGCAAGGAACAATTTGGGAAACCAAGGGCAAGTAAATCTTACTTGTTGTGATATGCAGAATTATTACCCAGGTGTAATACACCTTGCCATTAGATCAGTGGAAACTTTGTCAGTCCAAATTGGCATGTGTGCAGTTAAACAAGCCTGAATTACTGAAACAAGTCTGATTGCTTGAAACTGTGTTGGTTGTTGTGACAATATCAGCCCTCCTTTCAAACAATTAAGGCCTCCTCTTTTTAATGGAAAAATTTATTGACTCCCCTATCTAATGAGCACCCCCGTATGAAAAGTACATCCTTTTATATATTCTTATACATGAATCTTTTATTCTTACATCCTACATTTTGTGGAAAATTATAGGTATCTACTGTACTGATTTGATTTTATTCATTTAGCAGATTTGCAAGTTATTAGTTACAAATATTGAGATGAAATATATACACAACTTGTGTTACACATAAGCTCCCTCCCTTGAATTACCCCCCCCCCCTCTGCCAATAAGCCTTTGTCAAAAGAGCCTAAAAAGAATAATTAATACAGATGGCGTCATGTTAACACGTGCTCTGTCAGCGTCAACAATCAAAATGCTTTTTTAGTACTTTTATTTGGTAGAGTTCTATATATTTCTCGAGAAACAATAAGTTAAATATCAAAGGAAAATAAAGGAGAGATCGTTATCACAGAAAAGCTCAAGATCTTTGAAAAATTCAACGAATATCGTGATAAAATATGGCAACAGGATTAACGATCGACTCACAGAACGATGCGATGAACACTAATCGCTACCAAGCACAAAATCTGAAGACAACATCTGCAAAACGAGTACCCTATGAAGAACTGGACTTTTCAGTCTACAAACCAACAGCGAATATGGTCGCTTTCTCGACTTCGGAACAAAGAATGCCGCTCTGGATTCGAGTGATGAAATTACGATACGAAAACGGCCTTCAAAATGATAACATCATCAAATCCTCGTGGGACGAAATTGACAACAGTGACGACGTTACAAAATGCGAGAAGGTAACTGTAAACCTAACGTCAATTCAAAATTCGGCTACTCTAGTAACGATTACTGCGATGATAACCACCGGCAGAAGCCATATTCAAGGTCGCTATATAAAAGAGTGGGGAAGCGAAGAATTTCCTGCCCTGCTCAAGATGATAGACGAAAATGTCATAACAGATACTGACATGAAATTTAACCTAGATTCTTTTGTTAGCAAAACAATCAATAAAGATACAAAAACACCCAACAACCCAACCAATACAGAACCCAACAATCACACTCCAAGGGGAAAAACTATGATATCCATGAAAAATAGCCTTGCATCCCTCGAGGCTGACTTCATTGAATTCAAACAAGAAACCAATAAAACCATTGGCGACCTCATGGACCAAAACCACTGTAAAGACCAAGAAATAAAACATCTGAAGGGACAAATTTCCACTCTGAATGATGCCAAGAACCAACACCAGCAAAACTACAGTGACTTATCCCTGAAGCATGCACTTTTAGAAGAAAAAATAACCAACCTTCAAAGAAAACACAAAACCCTTGAAGATAAAAACTCCCAGATATTACAACAGCTAACCGTGATGAAACAAAAAATGAACACCGATCATGAAAGTCCGAATAGTTCTGTTACAGAGAACCCACTGACACAACCTAAGGAATCGACACCCACTGAATCTGGTAATCAAGAACACATATACCAGGTTCCAACCTCAAACCCATTTGAACCACTATCAACACCTAGAGCTAACATTAACGAAACCCCTGCCTCAGTGTCAACCCCCTCCAAATCAAACCCGATCCCAGAATCAAGACAGCCACATCCTCATATTCAACCTGATGAGTCAACCATTCAACCTGAGAAATCCAACAATAACACAGAACCAACTCACACACCTAACTGCCAGACATCTGGTAACCCTAACCCCGACACCAAAAAACACAAAAATTCATCCGAAACCATAATTCTCTGCGATAGTAATGGTCGATACCTGAAACCCAACCTCCTCTGCCCTCGATCATCAACCAGTTACATCAGATGCCCTACACTCGAGAGAGCAAAAAACATTATCAACAACACCAAATTTGACTCCCCCAAAACATTTATTATTCATTGTGGCACCAATGACATCGAACACCCTGAAACCAGCGATGATCAAGTCATCAACACCCTGAATGAGATTACTACAACCCTGAAGTCAAAGCACCCAGATTGCAAGATAATCCTCTCCTCCCTACTCCCCCGAGAAGATAGTCTTGACAAGCGAATAACAGAATTAAACCAATCACTAGCAAGCAACATTAAAATGAAGGAGATTACTATTGTTAAGCATGAAAACATTCTCAAGACAAACCTAAAGGATAAAAAACATTTGAACCTAAACAGTGTAAAAATGTTTGCCTACAATTTAAAATCAGCCTACTTTGGTCATACCTCAACAAACCGAAGCAGCAATGACACGAACACTTCAAGACGGCACAACACTCGATTCAGCAATAAAAACACATGGAACAACCAAGGCAACAGCGCATGGAACAACAACTGTTACAATGCATGGAGCAACCATTACATGGACTCCCCCACCGTGACAGCCTTCAATTCAAACCTCCCCCCTGCACCCTACAATCAAAGAAATAAAGCCACACATAAATCAAAGATGGCCGAAAATGGAAATCCTATGATCCCTCCACAGATGATTGAATTGATCAAATTCCTGAATAGGTATGTCAGTAACTAAAACTTCTATACATCACGTTAATTGCGTATTTGCATTTCCTCAAAATATCCTTCAAAAATTTTTTAAAAAAAGAAAAAAAAAACTATATTTATCACTATTTCCTAAACATACTTTGTATCAAATTAATACATCCTAGTTGATAAAAGAACATTACTGATTTGTTCAGAGAATTTATATATAGAATACTCTACCTCATAGTAATACTATTAATGCCCTATAAGATAGCAATAAGCTCATGGAATATCCATGGTCTTTCACATAAAGTTCTTGGTGATAAAACCATCAACAAGGACTTCACCAAAAACATTCAACACTTAGACTTCCTGTTACTAAATGAAACCTGGTCACACACTAATATAAATATACCAGGTTTCAAGGCTTTTGTCTCGGATACAGCAGTTCCAAACTCTAATAGGGCTTGCCGGCTATCAGGAGGTATAGCCCTGTTAATTAAAAACAAATTTGAAAAGCATGTCTCTTTAGTACAACAATCAAAAAACTTCCTATGGTGTGAGATTTCAAAAGAAATTTTAAACACGAAGCAAAACCTTTTTCTCTGCGGTACTTACATTCCCCCAGAAAAGTCAGCCTACTTTGATGATGAAATATTTGAAGAACTTGAAAATTGTTTCATTCCAATCAAAAGGAAATATAATAATTCTTGGTGATTTCAATGCAAGAACAGGTAAACTAGATGATTTTGTTTCTAAAGTTGGAAACAACTTTATAAATGATTCAAGTGAGAGTTCCTTACAACCAAAGAACCGACAAAACATTGACAATAACATCAACAACCATGGCAAACAATTAATTAATATTTGTAAGAATACTGATTTACGCATTTTAAACGGAAGAACTAAAGGTGATTCTTTTGGAAGACCCACCTTTCATGGGAAAAATGAAGTGAGTACAGTTGATTACATTATATGTAATCAAACAATCTTTCAAAATGCACAACATTTTATTGTAAAACCACCAAATTATTTATCTGATCATAGCCAAATTGTTGCTTGGCTTGACATCTGCATAAAATCAGATAGTGATGAAAACAACCAAACACACAAGCCCAAATATAACCTACCACCTCAGTTTATTTGGGAAGAAAATTCCAAACATTTTCTCAGACAAACATTAAAATCTACTGAATTTCAAGTCAAACTAAAAAGATTCTTAGACTCTGATTTCATTGAAAATCCAGAAGGCATTAATAACTGTGTCTCTGAATTTGAAGACATGATTATTGATGCATCAAAACGATCATGTAAAATAAAAAAGAAAAAACACAGACAAAAACTAACTAATATAGCAAACAAAAAATAATTCGATGGTGAATGCAGAATTCAACGTCACCAACTAAGAAAACTAGCTAATCAAAAACATAGAGAGCCAACCAATACTTATCTACGAGATACATACCACAACATGCTGAAAACATATAAACAGACTCTAAAAAGAAAAAAAGATAAGTTCCACAAAGACAAAATTTCTGAAATTATAAAGGCAACCGAAACAGATCTAAACACCTTCTGGAAAGTACTTAAAACAACTTCAGATAACCTAGAAACAAAATCTAAGGATAGCCCAAAAGAAGATGAACTACTAAATCACTTCCAACAATTACACTCCACTCATAACCTTAATATAGAACATGATAATATCATTGAGAATTTAAAATCCATAGAAAGAAGCAGAGACCAATTTGATGAACTTGATGCACCTATAACAGAAAACGAATTAATGAACACAGTGAAAAAGATAAAATTGAAAAAAGCTACCTATTCTGATAGAATCAGTAATGAAATTATTAAATCGAGTTTTGATATTCTCATCAAAGGATTTATTAAAGTTTTCAATTTAATTCTAAAATCAGGAAACTTCCCAAAAGCTTGGTGCGAAGGCTTGATTACACCAATTTTTAAATCAGGAAACTACCTCGACCCCAACAATTACCGAGGGATCTGTGTCTCAAGTTGTCTGGGTAAACTTTTCTGTATGATTCTCAATGAAAGACTAATGTCACATGTGCAAGATAGAGAGTTAATACACCCCTCACAAATAGGCTTTATGCCTGGTAGCCGAACAACTGATCATATTCTAACTTTGAAGACGATTCATGACAAGTATGTTAACCAACAAAAAAATGGAAAGATCTACGCCTGTTTTGTTGATTTCCGAAAGGCCTTTGACTCCGTATGGCACGAAGGTCTTTTTCTGAAATTACTGAAAAATAAAATAGGTGGAAGATTCTATGATTTAATTAAGAGTCTATACTCCAACACTCAATGTGCAATTAAATGTTCTGATTACAGAACAACTTTCTTCCCATATAAGAGAGGGGTCCGTCAAGGATGCATTCTTAGCCCTCTGTTATTTAACATCTACATAAATGAATTACCAAAAATCTTCCAAGAGACAAGTTCAGACCCATTTGTACTACCCGATGGAACAACAGTGAGCAGCCTGATCTATGCAGATGACCTTGTCGTTCTATCAAAATCAAAAAACGGTCTCCAAAACTGTCTAAACAAACTTTATGAATGGAGCAAAAAATGGTTAATGGAAATCAATATGAAAAAGACAAAAATTATGATTCTCCAAAAACATAACTCAAAAAAGAGTCAAAATTTAAATTTTCTCTTAGGCAATTCATCTGTTGATATCACAAATGAATATACATACCTTGGTGTAAAACTAACGTCAAATGCAAAATTTTCAATAGCACAACAACAACTCAGTGAAAAGGCAATGGATGCCTTATACAAAATACAAAGACACCTCGACCTCCATGCTTTAACTTCCAAAATCGCCATCAAAATTTTCGACAGCATTATATCCCCTATCTTATTATATGGTTCAGAAGTATGGGGAGCATATGCCAAAAACGATTTTAAAAAATGGGACAAAACACCTATCGAAAAAACCCACCTAAAATTCTGCAAATTATACTTGGGAGTTACAAAAAAGCCAGTAACCTCGCAAGCAGAGGTGAACTCCGTAAATTCCCTCTACTTATTCCGATGCTCAAAAGAACATTGAATTACATTAACCATTTGAACCAACTACCAGAAAAAGCAATCGCAAAACAAGCTTTTCTACTTTCAAAAGCACTGCACAATCAAGGTAAAGAATCTTTCTATTCAAATATATTGAAATCGATAAATTCCTATTATGACACAAATGATAAACCAATAACAGACTTGGAAACAAAAATAGAAAACTCGGGCTCTATAGAAATTATCAAAAACGTAAAAGATACTTATATATCATTCTGGAAAAAGGAGATTTCAAAATCAACCAAATTATCATTCTATTCTACTTTTAAAAAAGACTACAAACTTGAAGATTACCTAACCAAAATACCGCTCAAAAATCAACGAAGAATATTTACACAATTCCGCATCAGCAATCACAAACTGAAAGTTGAATACGAACGCTACCAAAACTTACCTCGTGACAAACGACTGTGTAAAAACTGCAACATTGAAGCAGTTGAACATGAATACCACTTTATCTTTGACTGTCAATGTTACGAAGCAGAAAGAAACAACTCCAACAATATATTAAAAAATATACTGAAAATGGAACTCACAAATGAATCAAAACAAAATCTATCAGGTCACTTAATATCCTCCAGTGACCCAATATTACTCAAATTATTTTCAAAATTTCTTTTGGACTGCTTCACAACCAGAGACAAATTCCTTCAAAGTTCAACATCTTTGCAATAATTTAGTAACCAAAAATTGTAAATAGCACGAATTCTCGTAGATTTAACTTCATTTCCATATTTAGCACTTTCTTATAATATCCGCACTTTCATAATACTATAGCACCATTGTAATACGCACACTTTGAGAGCTTTGTAATACCTGTAATTTGGTCATACAAATAAAGCATTTATTATATATATATATACAGAATATAGTATTAATTTTCTGCCTTTGCCATCTTAATGAGAAGGGTCTACAAAAATGGCATAATCATCCAACAAAAGCACTGAAATGTCAAACTCCCTAACATGAGGCAGACACCATAAAAAAACTTCACTATTCAATGATGAAATTTTTCCCAATATTTTTCAATAAGAGAAATGCTGCCCTTAGTTATCTATTTCACCTTGCTGCTTCTTTCATTAGTATACACTTCAAAATTTTTAAATACTGTATATCTGTAGGGGTAAGTGGATCACAGGAGAAGTGGGTTGAGTCATTGAAACATATTGCTCTGTTTGCTAAATTGGAAAATGGGCATCTTAACGTGAAATTTGACGAAATTGGTGCACTGTCATTTGGTTTAAAGATACCAGAAACTCTTAGCACAGCTGGTTTCCAGAACTTTACCCTAGATGTTCTTGCAACATTTTTTCTGGGTTAACAGAGGTTTTTGAAAATCTACTGCGGCCAAATCCAACATTAACTGGAAAAGACTTTGAAATCTTGGCAAGAATATTACTAGGATTCCAAGCAGTGGTTATCTTTGGTGTCAAAGCTATAACCCCATCAATTAAACAGGTCAATGTGTGCAGAGTAGATGAAAGGGCCTAATGTGGGTAGAAAAACAGATTGCATGTAAAAGACAAAGTGTTTCAATGTTTTAAGCAAAAGCTATTCTCAATTTCACTGATGCTTGAAACATCAAAACACTTTTATATTTTTCAGGTCAGTGTATACACATCATACTACATTGATAAAGCTTTGGCTGATGGCAGAAATATTGGTCTTCAAGTTACATTGGAGCACTTCTCTGATGTCACTATGGAGATAGCTCACAAAAGACCAAAGGAGAGAAGCATACTATTTAGTGGTGGGCGGGATGGTCCAGCAGATGTTATTGAGTATCAGACATGCGTCCTTACTCAGGTTTACCAGAATGAGATTTATAACATCTGGGATAAAGGCAACCAAGTGAAGTCAAAGCGCCCCAAACTAGCCCCTTTGAATGATTCCGCAACACCTGAAACCAAAAGAAAAAAAATTCAGGTACACTCCTGCATCCCTGCAGCAAAATCTACAAAAAATACCATCTCTTGAATCGGCATTCCATACTGGCATTTGCAACGACTACCCAGATTTTGACCCCACCAAAGGCGAAAATCCACATGAAAGGCTACCTATTTTACGTAATCCAACACTTGTTCGTGCTGCACAGCTAGCTATCCTACGGCTTCGAAATCACTTCCAAGGCACTCAAAGCATCCAACTCCTTGTCGAGACTTTCGGCGGAATAGAAAGGCGATTTCATGAAATCCTGATGAAAAGGCTAGTCAAGAAGTCCCAGCTGAAAGCCAACAACCAGCACGAAGAGTAAAAAAAAAAGGTAATAAGCAGTTAAAAGCTTACAGTGCAATTCCATTATAAACATGTGAACTTTCGATATGATTTTAGCCGCTATATTTGTTTTTGCAGGCGCGCGCTGCCACATGGTATGGATTTTTATTTCAGAAATTTCTTTGCGCACTGATTGGCTAAAATTATTTGCCGAGATCACCTGGATATATATATATATATATATAAATATATATATATATATATTACAGGTTTGAAATTCACTTGGATGGTTTCATAAATGTGTTAATTAGTTAATATCTTTTACATATACAGTACATTAAGTGAGCATATTTGCACTTGTCCAACTTCACTCTCTTAGGTTTTTGTCTTCTTTGGATGTTACCATGGATACAGGATAAAAGATACTGGGATTTTATTTCATATAAAACCTTTCCTTCACTCATATGTTCATGTGTTTTGATTTGCATTGAGATGGCAGCACACAAACATGGTGATATTGGAATTCAAAGACATAACAAAATTGCTGTGGTGGCAAGAATAATTCAGCAATAATTTTGCTTTGATCAATGTTCACCATAAGGAGAGGAGGGGGGGGGGAGTGGAATAACTAGTACCTTAATTATAGATGAATATTCAAACATCCATGTCGACTAATGCCCCTTGTTATTAAATCTAAAAATAATTGATTTCAAAAAATTGGTTGGGCTATTGGGCAAGTCGATATTCACCTTAAGTCTACACTAATATTCACCTTAGTCCCTATTAAGGTGCAAGTTATGCACTTTGCTGGGTGATGCACTGATATTTGATATAAATGTTTGACCTAAGGGTTTGGACATTGACAAATCTGTCAAATCTGTGCCAATTTGCCTGGGCCCCTAGGGGGTGGTATAAACCAATGATAAGTGCATTACACCCCGGGCAGAAAGGTCATGCAGGGACAGAGATTTTAACATTTTCAAGAACAGTTGTCAATGTCTGCACCCTAATGAGATGAAAATTCCTGCCCCCAGAAAAAAGCTTTTGAAAAAAACCCTGGCTGATTATGCAGTGAGGCCCACAATTATGACGGAATTTAAGATAATTGACTGTGGACTACTAACTGCATTTCTGCACTTGACATATTTTGCACTAAAGCAAAATTGTATAAATATGAATAAACATTAACCAGCTTTCTCTGCATTTGTGGCATGTCATCCCACCAGTAACTGCAACTTCTTCATGGATATTTTCCCACATGCAACATCATAAAATTCAGTTTATTTTCCTTCCGTGTGACATCAGCTTTTGAATATTGCTACTGCTGGGAAATTTTGAGGCTTGAAAACCAGGGGAGATAAGGTGTAAAATCGACACCTCCCCCAGATAACATTGATAGGTACATTATTATATTATGCGCATATTATAAACAAATAGAACAATTACTATTTTACCCAGAATTAAATCTACATATATATCATATTGGGTTCGAGCAAATGTAAAAAGTACCTATAATGTAGATTAGGACATTTAAATTATGTTATTATAGTCTAAATTACTCTTACGGTGAAGCGATGATTCTCCAGATATTCAAAAATCATATTGTGCACTGTGTTCCAGTTAAGTCCCAGTTGGTAAGCTGTTGCCGCATAAAAACATCGGTCATCACCAGGAGGATTATAGGAAACAACAAAACCCTCACCTTCATAAAGGGTAGCAAATCCAGACATAATCCGTAAAATCAACGAGTTCCACAATGTAGTTAAGGCTAACACGTGTTCGCTGTGCTCGAGGGATACCAGAGTATATTTTGTTCATCCTCTGTTGTTCATCCTGTTTTATACATGTGTGCTGTGCATGTCATTTCAGTACGGTAATGCATGGTGAGAAAAATGTATATTTAGACGTCCAGGTTGTAAGCTATTCTAACCAGTCATTGAAAGTATCATCATAAGCGTGCAAGTACACATTTATATTTCAACTAAACGCACAATAGCAAGCTTCGATCGCGCGTACATCAGGGTGAATTTTTAACAGATTTTTTTTCAGTCTGCATTTTCCCGTCTGCAGTCTGCATTTTCCAGTCTGCACTTTAGACCTGCCGCAACAGCAGTTGCCTATATCAACAAGTTGGGAGGTACCCATTCCCAAAATCTTTCGAATCTTGCAATAGACCTGTGGAAATGGTGCTTTCAACATCAGTTAGTTGTGTCGGCACAACATCTACCTGGGAATCTGAATGTGAGAGCAGACCAGGAATCTCGAGCAATCAACGTTCCAGCAATTGGAAACTCAATCCGACAGTGTTTCAGGCACTTTCCAAAATGGCCCTTTCCAGGTCGATTTATTTCCATCCTGGCTGCCACATCAACTAACCATATTTGCCAGCTGAAAACCAGATCCACTGGCAGCTTACATATGTGCATTTTCAGTGGATTGGGGAAAAATTCAAGGTTATGCCTTTCCACCCTTTGCCATAATAGGTCGCTGTCTACGACAGATTCAAGTACAGGAGGTGGACCACCTAGTGCTGGTGGCACCAGTATGGCCAACTCAATCATGGTACCCATTTCTACTGCAGATGAGTATAGACCTGCCAGTACTCATCCCACCATCTCCTCAACTCCTCAGCAAGGGCAACCAATCTTCAATTAGCTGGGTGGAGGCTGTCAGCAAAAACTGTCAAACATCTGAACTTTCAGAAGAAGTTAGAAAGATTTTGTTGGCAGCCTGGAGACAAAGTACTGGCTCAGCCTATTCCTCTGCCTGGAGTAAGTGGGTTAGCTGGTGTACTGAATGAGAAACTAATTTACTTTCAGCTTCTGTAGAGACTGTTTTAGAGTTTCTTACAGAGCAATTCAATAATGGCAAGGCTTATAGGTCCATTAATGTTTATCAGTCAGCCTTATCAGCAGTGTTACCCCTAGTGAATACTTGTAAGATAGGGTCTTTAGTTTCCCAGCTATTGAAAGGGATGTTTAATTTGTGACCGCCTCAGCCTCGATACTTGCATACATGGAATGTATCACAGGTATTGACTCATACAAAGTCGATTGGGGTTAATAAAGATTTAAATCTGAAAATGCTATCCTTTAAATTAGTTACTCTTTTAGGTTTAACTGCTCCAGATAGATCTTTAGATCTTGCTAAGTGAGATTTATGATTTTGTACTTTTCTACCAGAAGGAGTGTCCTTCACTCTTCCTGGACTGGCAAAAGCTTCTAAGCCAAGTGATCTACTAAAAACTAGTTTTCATGTAGCGTTTCGGGCAGATATAAATTTATGTCCAGTAGATTGTTTGAGGGTTTATTTGGACAGAACCAAGGGATTTCGCTCCAATAATAAAGATCAACAAGATAAGTTCTTTTTGTCTTTTGTATTTGCCCACAAACCGGTTTCGTCAGCTACTTTAGCTAGGTGGATAAAATCCTACCTACAATTAGCAGGCATAGATACTTTGATTTTTTCTGCCCACTCTCTTCAAGGAGCTTCCACAACGGTAGCACTTAATCAGGGTGTTTATCTGGCCGACATTTTGAAAATGGCAAATTGGTCTCAAGAGAGTACTTTCACACGTTTCTACTACAAGCCTCAATTTCACACGCTTCCTATTAATGCAGTCTTATCAGCGAAACATTCTTAATGTTGATTGGCTTTGAAGGTGCATTGTAGTAATAAATAGATAATAGCACATTTTGATTATTTTGTGTTTTATAAATCAACTATATAAATATATAATGTCAAAATGTGTTGAATTTATAGTTTATAAAACAGAGCATTGTTTAATATTTGAGGGGTATTTAGGGATATATATTATCACTCATGGTTAAGAGGAAACTGAGGTATGGTTAGATTATATGTATACTGGCCTAGGGTGAGCTGCAACGTGCAACCGACAGCATTCACAGCAACCTGCAAACCTAACCCTTAGGCACTTACCAACCACTTAAGCCAGATCAAAATTGAAAGGGATGCTACTACAACCCGTTGTTGACAAAATAATGTAAACAAGAGTGTCCTGTCAAGTGGGATAAAATATAACAATATTAAAGCAAAAGTAAAGTTCATTTCACTTACCGTTCTAGACTGTGTTGTTATGTTGTTCAGGCGGCCTGAGCTTAATACAGTACAACTTACAAGTTGACCTGTTTATTAATGAGTTGACTGAAAAGTACACACTGGTTACAATATATCTACATTATATAATTATTGGGATAATAATATATGATGGGATAATAATATGTTATATTGTGGTATACATGTATAATATAGGCACTTGCACTTGAAATAGAGGCAGAGGCCCAATATTATCCATTGTGATTGTAAACAAGTAGTTTTGCCAGCCAAATAATTAGAGAGAATGAGATGTTAATGAATGATTGAATAGTCAATACAAAATGAACTTTATGCTTGCTTTTTAGAATGGTCCAGTCATCCTGCTGCTGCTGGAATAATCTTTACTTTGACCATTTAACTTGATGATCCAGTCATCCTGCTGCTGTTGGAATAATCTTAACTTTGAACATTTAACTTGATGATCCAATCATCCTGCTGCTGCTGGAATAATCTTTACTTTGACCATTTAACTTGATGATCCAGTCATCCTGCTGCTGTTGGAATAATCTTAACTTTGAACATTTAACTTGATGATCCAATCATCCTGCTGCTGTTGGAATAATCTTAACTTTGAACATTTAAATTGATGATCCAGTCATTCTGCTCCTGTTGGAATAATCTTAAGTTTGAGCATTTAACTTGATGATCCAGTCATGCTGATTCTGTTAGAAAAATCTTAACTTTGAACATTTAACTTGATGATCCAGTCATCCTGTTGCTGTTAGAACCCAACTAATTTTTTCTCTACTGCTCTTGTCCAAGCTAGTTTATTGAGATACAGGTAACAAAATCAGTGTGTTGTATAATTTAGGCCTATCACATTCCACTCAGCGATAGTGTTGTTTTTCCTGTTTCGCTGATTTTTACTTGCTATAAGTCAATACCAAAGTGCGTTATTTTTTCACTTGTTATCAGCTAAATGTGTGTAATCCATTCATAATTATGGAACATTTTCAATAAAATGACTCAGATAAACCTCTCTTTCGAATGTAGCATGTATGTCTTTGAAACATTGTTAGCTGGTATACACTGGAACGCTTTGGAACGCAAATGGAGCGCATTCGAAACGCAAATAGACGCGTTCGGAACGCAAATGGAATGCCAACGCTGTGTTAAGTTATTTTTTTTTTTCAGAAAATTCAACATTTTTTTCAAAATTTCGAAGTTAAAATTTTAATAAAAAGTGTGCTCAGGACGCTGGAAATCGCATTTCTGAGGCCCTAGACTCCAAAATTTTTGGGGGGAGGATACCCCCGGACCCCTCCCTACTTATGTGAGGTTTTGGATTTATGCATCAGTCAGCCCACTTGCTGGATTCGCCCCTGGCATACAGAAAGCCGCTAGGTAAAATGCACGTGGTGCTAATTATTATGCAGAAAGCCACTGCACAGGGCAGGCTCATGTCTCAAATTTCTGGCCATGTTCAAGAGTTGGAACAAAAACTAATTGTTTCTCCTCATGATGCTCAAAATATCCATGCTGATTTTGATTGTACACAGCTTTCAATCTTTACAAAAAAAAAACAATACAAATCATGCACCTACAGTGCGTTCATTTTCACTATACAAGTTCATATTTATGCAATAACTCTGCTCATACACTGTTAAAAAAATGCGTTATTTTACAGTAAAAAGTACTGGCAGCCGGGGCGCCAGGAAATATACAGTAAATTTAGGGGTTCCACAAAGTAGTAAACATCTGTATTTTAATGGTGAAATGACCGTATTTCAAATCCTGTATTTTTACAGTAAAAAGTACTGGCAGCTAGGGCGCCTGTAAATTTATAGAACTGCTATTTTTCAGCGGCTGTATTTATACCATAAAACGTCTGTAATTTCGTATCCTGTAGTTTTATGGTCAATTTATGGAGATCTCGATCATTGTATAGAAAACTATATTGCTATTTAGCTCTCAAAAATCGCATTACAAAATTTCAGATGTCTAAACTTACACCAACAACAACATTTAAAAGTATATATTAAGCATGCATGTTTTTAAAAAACAATATATAGAACAACTATATAAATGTAGCCAAATGTAAACCTATATTAAACCGTACTATGTATGAATATATAAATCAGTCTAAAATTATCTTTAACCCAACATTAACAAACATAAATGTAGCCCATACAATAAAAGGTGATTGTAAAAGGACATTGTGGGGTGTATTAAAGTATTTCACGATTTCTTTCCCGTGTTTTTTTTTCTCACTGGAAATATTTCAATAGAAAAAGTGAACCGTCTGCCATCTTAAGTGAGTTCCAAACCTCATTTAACAATCATGGTTTAAGTCAAAAACAACTTTAACGTGGTCATTTAAATGACCAGCAGACAATATGCATGACACACACTTGTCACGTATAACATATCCTGAAAAGATTTGACTTAAAGTTGAACTACTTAAGTCTTAACCAGTTCCTTTTAAAATCCCTAATAGGATGTATAGCATATTGTCCTTCAACTCCAGTATGTGGTCGTTATGCTCTTTACACGCATTCAAGTATTAAACTATACAAGCCACTGACTTTCGAAGTCTTTTAAATTGTTTGCGAGAGAAAGCACCTTTGGGTTCACTACATGACGTTTTTCACTTGTCTTTGCCCTTTTGTTTCCCCTGTTTAGATTTAGGCCCACGAAGCACCTGTGGTAGCAAAGATAAAAATAGTTAAACAAAAACACTTTGGACTGTCAGTAATTAAAACCTATGAGAACTGTACCTCTGAATAAACTCGAGTGTAGCTGCAATTTCCACTGGATAAATGATATTTAGAACAAAACTGTTGGCAAAATTATTTTTGAATGAACTTTATTGTTCAAAAAATATTCTGATTCTACAATAAAAATGGTTGTGAACAAATGAATGACTTATTAGCAAACTGATATTTTCTGATGTTATTTTTTATCCAACAAAGTTACTGGTGATTAGGGTACACTATGGCGTTCCGTTATGGACAAAATTATATCAAGTACAAAAAAACTGTTCGAAATTTGTTTGAATTAATCCAAGTACTCATAAAAATAGTGAACCATCCATATTCAGTTTCATATTAAAACTGCGTATTTTATATCAACATACAAATAAGACAATTGAATGATACCCATAACAGGATCATATCGAAGTTCACATAAATAAATCAAAAGGTCGTAAAAATAAATCGAAAGGAAGCGGAAGCGTTGTTCAACTCGATGGTCGGAACCAACGGGGCGAATCACTTTTCGCCATTTCAACTTCCGTTCTGAACTCCCGTGGCTGTTTGAAACGAGTAAAGCGACTTTGAAATTGAGGAATTTTTTGGGCCCTTAAAAGAACGCCGAGTACACTGTTCCTTTTTTCCCAAAATATTAAGAATGAAAAACATGAACAAACCTGAGCAACATTTTTGTATAAGCTTTCTTATCTGTATAGGTTTCAAAACATCTGCTAGATCATTCTTTTGAACATGACTCATGTCACTAATATCATAGACTCCAATACTTTTTAGTTTTTCTTTCAAATTATCTGCTGATTCTGGGAATAAATGTGGTAATGATTTGCTGATAAAACCCATAACTTCCCCCATTTTTTCTACCGGTTATCTGTAGCAATATAAACATGGACAAAAAGCATGTAAAGGCACTGTGTACACATTTCAAGAATACATTTAGAGTATACAGAGCATTTATACGATTTGCTACAGTAAATAAAGCTCATCAAATTCATTTTGTGATAAGACCTGCGTCAACTTTGAAAGTGTAGTACTATATGCCCTTTTCAAAAATGTTTTGCCATGCTACTGTAGCTAATTTTATGGTTGAAAGTATTTAAAACTACACTATATTAATTTCACTGACAGAATTTGCCAGTTTTAAATAATTCCTTTACACAATTCCTAACACAATTTTTGCTATACTACAAGTATAGTGATACTGTACAATGAAGTCTTTGTTCACGTGTGGAGTAAAAATCATCAATGTTATCATTTTTTTAAATCTTCAAATCACTCTTGGATTATATGCTTTAAAACAATGACATCATTATTACTAACCCTATATGCAGGTAAGCAGCATTTAGATTTTAGACAAGATAAACTAACACACTCATAAACAGGCTCACTTGTAACTATCTGATAATATCCAATTTCACTAGCATAGCTGGCTTGCATTTTTTTACTAAAAAGCAAACAGTGGAAGCATTGTGCTGGAAAATCATAACAATACAGCCTAATTGTAACATGTTCTGAGTACCTCCACTAACAATGTAAAAATCTTTGGCATAACTTATCCCATTTACTTCACGTTTTAAAGAAGTAACAACATCACCACAAGATGGATGATGAGTCATAAATGCATTCCTAATTTGGTCATTGTAAGTAGTATAGATATGCCGATTCTGGCTCACTTCGAATAAGTGCCTCCTCCTTTCCAAAATACAAGGTGGCGTCGCCCCGCCCCGAGGTGCAAAAAAGAAAAATCCTGACAAAAATATCAGGATTTACCACCCCGCCAGGATAGGTTCTGGCGTCTTGCAGTCCTCCATTTAATTTCTGGTCTAAAATAAATAAATGGTATACACTTGGGATTTTATAGAGGAAATGTTAAGAGAATTTCCGTTAAAAAAACTTCGAGTTATCCTTTACGATATAGGTGCTCCTCCGCTTTCGTGTGGGACAGAAGAGGACCACATATCCTACATTTTAAACAGGTACATTTTAAAACAGCATGGCTTTTTTTAAATTCCGATATTTAAAAAAATATCGGGATTTTACTAAAACGGTTTTATAACCGTCCTGAATTTTTCCATTGCCATCATTCTGCTCCATTCCGAGCCTAACTCCTGCACGTGCGGCTTCACAATAATTCTCACAACGTGCGCTTCGGTCATCCTTCCCGCTTTTTCCAGTTTGTCTTTTTCAACTTTTTTATGGTCTCTGTTAAGTACGGGCAAAACTTTTTTGTGTATAAGCTTATACATGCCTTGCCTATGTATTTTTTGTCTAAAAAATATTGAAGTTTTTTAAAAGTTACGAACTGAAATTTGTGACTATATCGCAACCAGGTATATAATCCGACATAATAAGTGCTACTCTGGTTTTTGTTAAATGAATGAAATCACCAAACAAAGATTACATTCACGACCCAACGTTTCGACACTCTGGTCTTGTGCCTTCATCAGGGGTGGAAGGATCGAACAACGATGCTAGGGAAAACGAGTGTCAATATGTAACCAATATTCTGAAAGAAAACAATTATACTAACTCTCCAGAGGGTGATTACGCTGTGAAAGGTTTTGCAATAGTCCCGTACATTTAAGGAATTGCGAAACCAATCAGGAGAGTTCTTAATAATTGTGGTATTAAGGTTTCCCTGAAACCCTTTCAGACATTGGGACATATTTTTGCGAAACCCAAGGATCGCGTTCCGATTGATCAGAAAACACATGCTGTATACTCTATACCATGCGGTGATTGCGAGAAAGTATATCTGGGTCAAACAAAACGCCAGTTTTGCACACGTCTGAAAGAACATCAAAGGGCTGTTTCTAATTTTAACAGCTCAAAATCAGCTTTGGCTGAACACGTGTGTGAAAGAAGCCATAACATTGCGTGGGAAGATTCTAAAGTCATTACCACTAACAATCATTAATGTCAAAGGCTTTGTTTGGAAGCCTGGCATATCAATGCGAGCCCTTGTGCCTTAAATAGGGATGACAGAAGTCATTTACCACAAGAGTATTTACATCTTGTTGGCAAATGACGTCACCTTGACAGCATATAAGGTTGTGAGTTTCAACATCAGACCACCCCTGATGAAGACACTAGACTGGAGTGTCGAAACGTTGGGTCGTGAATGTAATCTTCGTTCGGTGATTTCATTCTTTTAAAAAGTTGTTCACCGATTTTCCTAAAACGTCTGTAGGGTTATTTTCGATTATACTTGTAACCAACGCAATAATTAGGTAATAAAATTTGCAGCTTTCCTGGTGGTATTTATGGCTGTATTGGAGCGAACGGCGTATATCCCGTGCGAACGGCGTATATCCCGTGCGAACGTTACCCTTGCTTTTTTAAGCAATTCTGAATCCATTTATTGTTGTTTTTTTAAAAAATAAGTTTTATCACCTATTATAATTTCTTTGTTCATATATGCATGGACTAACCATTTGGTAATTTTAAACTTATCTGAAATTTCTTGAATGTTTTTAAAATCCTGGATGTCTCCTGTACTAATATTTTTTAAAGAATATTTTCCTTTGCCTGTAATTTCAATTCCTAAAGCTTCGCAAAGTTTTTTCTTTGACATTTTTGTGAAATATTTAATGCCATGGCTTACTGCTTCTTCCCTTAGTTCTCAGATTGATGAGTATTCAGTTAGGTTGCCATTCGGTTCCCGCGACCGTTTTCTGTTAACGAGGTTTTTAAACTTTAGTAAAAGTTTGCGTTCGCTTTTAAAAACATGCACTTTGGCACTGTCGCCTTAGGCGACATCTTCGCCGTTGTCTTCACCGTCGTATTTGTCGTCGCCTCCGACGTTGTCTTCGACGTCGTTAGGCTTACTACTTTTGTCATACTTATCATTATAATAGCTAATTCGTGGAATGTATTGGTTGTTCTCCGTTTCCCAATACCAAACGGGTGGGAATGTAATTGGTCCTTCAACCCCACAATTAACACAAAAAACTGTATTATAATTTTTTTCAAATTGTTTGTGAACACATTTTTTTGACGGTGGTACACCATACCTAATTTCTTCGTAACCACACCGTAAACAAACAAGCCTGCCACCGACAATTTCTTTGTGGATGTGTTCGCATTTACTATATTCATGCTTAAACCGGAGTCCACAATGACTGCATATAAATCCATGGCTGTATTCAAATTTAAAAGGATGGCTACAATTCTTATACTGGTCAGGGTGAATGTATTTTTTGTCACCCCAACAAAGGTCGTACCCACAACTTAAACAGGTTCCATCCTTTTTTAAATTGATGGCATTTACTAAAGAGTTCATTTTTTACTTCAAATCCATACCAGTCTTTTAAAAACATAATAAGCTTTTCATCATACTTTTTAAAAGGATGTTTGTCCATTTTTAAACTTAAGGTTTAATTCTTTTCGTTCCTCTTTCCCCATCTCCTTTAACCGGTTAGTTGCTTCTGAAAGGTAATACTTAAAAAATATCCCGTAAGGCCAGCCGGGGTCCAACGCCTTGTAGAACTTGATTTCAACTTGGTTCATTCTTTATTATTACAAAAATTAAACATTTTTTAGGCACCAGTGCAAAAAAAATTTTTTTTCATAACTTACAAAAGTTATAAAAATTTTTATAATTTCAATAACCTTTTAAAACTGAAATATGTTTCGTCCATAAAGTCCATTGTCTTTTGATTATCAGGTTCAAACACGAAATAGATGGAGTTACCAAGGATGTTTTGACACCAAATCTTGCATAACAAACTCGTACGTTTTTCCTTCTTCGTAATCTAACGACAAAGCTATTTCTTGTCCATAAATACGTGTACCCTGATTTAAAAACGATCCTTTAATACGCGTCCTTTTCCCTGTCCCTCGGTGGAAATACCCGCCTTGTGCATCGTTTTGTGCAATCTTATTTTCAAAACTCCAACTCCAGTATTTGTATTTCGTCGAGGCATTGTATCCAGACCCACCGCAGTCACCCCACAACATGATGTTGTATCCTCTGGATGTCGTTAACACAATATCCATTTCGTACGTGTAAATACCGTTTGGAAGCTTTGGCATTACGTCGAAATTAATTTGATAACTGTCGCCAACTTTTGAAAAATCTAAAGTCTTGTTACTACGTCCGTTTACATGGGTGTCGACCATATCATCAATGTGTGTTATCATAAACGAGTTGAGTTTCCCTTTAAACATCATGTTTGTATAATCCGAATAATACCTCTCGACAAACCCTTTTGTGATTGGTTCGCCGGACGATAATGGAATAATAGGTAAACTGGTAATATGATGACCGTTCATATCAATATCAGTACTTTTTTTAATGTACATCGTGTCGGTATAACTTTTGGATACGTCTGCCGTGCCGTCGGATGGGACTGGATTTAGACCTAAAACCTCATGATTGTTCATTCCAATGTTATCTTGCTTTGTAAATCCTCCGTCGGTCAAGTAAACTCTGTTTGCGTATTGTTTTGTAATGGGGTCGTTAGCTAATGTAGGGTCGGGAAGGTTTGTAATTTTGTTATTGTTCATATTAATATCTCCCTGCATTGTAAACCCGGTATCGGATAATCCTCCGAAACCACCTTTATTACCTTTAGGTCCTCTTGACCCTTGTGGACCAGGGTCATCTTTGTCTCCTTTAGGATCTTTCGGTCCCTGTGGTCCGGTATTACCTTGAGGTCCTTGGTCACCTTGGTCGCCTTTTGGACCTTGATCACCTTGGTCGCCTTTAGGTCCTTGATCACCCTTTGGTCCTTGCGTCCCACCAGGACCACCTTGGTCCCCTTTATCTCCTTTACTACCTTTTGGACCCTGTGGTCCTTGCGGTCCAGTGTCTCCTTTATCACCCTTCGGTCCTTGCGGACCAGGGTCACCTTGGTCTCCCTTTGGTCCTCGCTGACCGGTATCACCCTTATCACCTTTGGAACCTTTTGAAGAACTACCACTACCCGAATCTCCTTTATCACCCTTCGGTCCCTGTGGTCCAGGGTCACCTTTGTCACTCTTCGGTCCCTGTGGACCGGTGTCACCTTTATCTCCTTTAGGACCTCGCGTTCCCCCACCATCACCAGAGTAATGCATATTGGCATACCCTTTTGTAACTGGTTCCGAATTTATAGTCGGTGATGGGAGGTCTATAATTCTATTCCCGTTCATATCGATATCTTCTTCGATTGTCTCTAAACACGGTGAATATCCTAAGTATAAACTCATTATTTATAGACCTTTTTGATAAAACTGATTCTAAAACACTAGTTCCACTTGTTTCACCCCCTTTTTTCCCCGGTGCGGTACAAGGCGTGTAAGGCGGCGGTGGTGGTGCAGACGGTGTAGGAACTAAAATTATATTCGGTTGAAGTGTTAAAAGTTTGTTAAAAGTGAGTAAGTAAATTCCGTATCCTAATAATTCTATCATTTATTTATATAAATAAACGATGAATCAAATAGTAAACTTTACGATAGAGGAACTTGAAGAATTAAAAAACGAGTTAACGGTCGAATTAGCTAAAATGAAAGGGAAGACGAACAAGAAAAAAATGAAATTAATTCGAAAATCAGTATTGAAATTTTTCCTTATAGCCTGTGGCGTGACCGTTGCTATAGTTTTTCCTTCTACCATTGTCATTGCCGTGCTCGGTGGGATGGTTGCGTTTTTAGACGGAAGGGCAATTAAGTCGATAAAAAAGGGTAGGGAAAACCAAAAGAAAAGGAAATCTGGTAAAGATGACTTGGAGGGGGTTGAAACTGAAATAACAAAGAAAAAAACAGTTAGGGAGTACTTACAACAACAGGCTCCGCCTCTTTATCCAAGGGTTTAAAAAATTTCATATACGTCATTGTCTATGGAATTTATGAATCAAGGTCAATATCAGGTGGTTCTTTCATTTTAACAGGCTCTTCTTTAGCCATAGCAGCACGTTCTTTTAGTATGTGTATTAAAATAGTTAGCCCACCTGACATAAGCCTGATATGAGGAATTGTTAACGCTAGATCGCTAATAATTTTTTTAAATTCTCTTTTAAATAGTTTGTTATCATGCAATACTTTTTCTAACTCGTCGGGGTTCCTAGATAACCCAATTCGAAGTACTAGGTTTGCTATTTCGGTAAATAATTGGTCAACGATATAATCAATTGTTATTTCTAATTGTTTTCGTTCATATTTTATTTTTATTTTTTCTAATGCTTCCCTATTTGCTTTTTGGAGGTATTTTGATGTATAATTAATTTCTCCTTTCTCTGACAACGAAATTAAATCACTACGTAAACCTTCAATTGATTCTTCTTCAGGTTCATTAGGCGGTGATTCAAAGTTAATATTAGGATCCATCGTTTATTAATATATGATTTTATGTGTGCAATGGTGCCTGCGCAACACCCCCAACCTTGCATATTTATTATTTTTTAATTTTCCTATTATACTACGTTCTTCTTCTTTTGAGACGTCTAAACTTTCCTCGTGTTGTCCCGGTACGGTTTACAAATACTCGTTAGTTGTTGGGTAATAACGATGGTGCTGAACCCGTAGTGGCGTGCGCTGAACGCGAGCCGGACCATTTCGCTCATCCTGTTTTTGACGGACTGGCTTGCCGCACAATCATCGAGGATAATAAGACTATTCGTTACCCTAAATTTATCTGTAATGTATTTTAAAAACGATTCGACAGCATCTTGATCGCAATGGATAGGGAAAAATTTTTTATCATCTTTATGTTTCCATTCCTGGTACGTCTTGTTGTACATCTACGTGGGACAAATTAAAAAAATATAGTCAAAATGACCTTTGTAGTCTGTTTCAAGCAAATCCAACAAATAGTACGTTTTCCCACATCCCGTCATACCAACAATAATCATATTAAAAGGAGTTTCCATAATTTATTTAACGAATTCAGAAAATGAATAATTATCAATACCAACACGTGCATCGCCTACAACGTAAATGTAACAATTTAAATTTTCGGTTGCACCATCTCGTTCAATAGTTGACGTAATACCCTTTAGTGTATTTAGGATCCTTATTCCGGTCCCAATGACATTGTTGGGGAATGTTCGTAGGTCAACGACAAGTGCAAACTTATTACTATAATAATTTTCCACGGTAACAGTTCCAAGTTTGTCGTTTAAAAGACTTTTTGCGCTTCGGCAAAAAATTCGCTCCTTCCCAACCCTCCGCTATAAACAGCATTTGGATCACCTTCGTACGAAACTTTTACTTTTTTAATTGGCGGGCAGACAAACTCTTCGCTATCTGTGACTGCACTTTGTTTCTTAAACAGTAATACAATACATTTCATGCTTTCGTACGGTGCATTAACAGTATATGTAAAATTAGTGGTAGCACCTTTTTCCCAAGTGGTTAATTCTTCCATCGTAATATGGTTAAACATTAACGTTCTTGGTGAGAAAGAATTTAACACATCATTGTAAAGGCTTTGGTTTTGTATAGTTGTATATTCCAATTTTAAGTCATCTAATAAGTAGTTAGTGATGGATTGGTTGCACGTGCCCACCGTTTAAACCTTTTAAATTTCAAGAGGACGCTATTTTCGGTTTCGATTTTTACTATTTCTTCCACCAAATCCGTTTCAGGTTTTAAATTTAAGTTTAGTCGGATTTGATCGGCTTTTAACTCTCCAACTACTACAATCATTTCGTAAAGTTTTTTTTGCTCCGCTGTTTTTTTGCAGCTTCTTTTTTCCAATGGTTAATTTCGATGTCTAATGCCCTAAGTTTTTCCTCTCCAGAATTTCCTCTTACATTTAAAATCCCTCTTAGTTCCCGAAGTTCGGTGCCCATCATTTCTAACCTTGTTACCCTATCGCTTATTTCCTTATTAATTTGTTCGTCAACATTACTTAAAATATCTTCGACATCGTCTTCTTCGATATCGACGTTCGTACGTTCTTCCATCATTGCCAACAAACTTTTTTTATGTTCGTTATGCGCTTTCCTTAAAAGTTCTTTAAATTCAGCAACTGTCGAAGATTTACACTTGTCTGAACTGTACTCCATTTTCCCATTTTTTAAAACCAATATTTTTTCCCCTTTATACGTGGCACTGTTAATTTTATTATTTTTCCCTGTTGTAATTTTTAATTCGTCAAATAATATTGACGCATTAGGCCCGTCCCGTTTATTTACGTTAATTCCTAATCCTTTTTTTAAAATTGTTTTTTATCATATATGATATGCCGTCGTATAACACCTACATCGCGTCCTACGTATGGGATTCCTTTTGACGTTGAAGGTCCGTCTACCTGCGTAAAAACTGGGTTGGACCCGTCAATGATAAGGACACTTTCATCTTCAGGTTCGATAAAACTCGTTTCACCTTCTTCAACTTGCGGTGTTTCACTTGAAATATCTTCTAATTCAATGTCATCCATTTATTAATAAATGAATAAACTTACTGTTTTTTTAGAGGGTAATAAAAGAACACTTTCTTTAGACCCGTGCATTAACAAACAAAATAGGTCTGTTATGGTTTTAAAAAACGTAACAGTCTACTGGAAATTTAAAAATGCTGGCGGTTATATTTTAAGCGGAACCCAAAAAATTCCCTTCAAAGAGGGGTACTGGACGTTTGCAAAAATAAAAAAGCGGTTGGCTGGGAACAATATAAAATTAGAATTGGTCAGCATAAAATGTAAAATTTATTCGGAAACGGACTTAAATTTACAAGAAATTGAAAAATTACTCAGTTTCCCTAAAGGTAAACTTATAAATAGCAGGACGTGGGAGACATCACCGGGTGAAGTGGACGTAAATAAAGGGTTCAGATACATTACTATTATTTGCGACCTCATCGATTCAAACCAAAATTTTAATTCAAATGGTGCGAGGAGTTGTACGCTAGTAACGGTCCCGATTCTAACCAACCAACTTTTGAATGGGACAAATAGTTTTTATAAAGACGTCGACAGCCAAGTTGTAATTAAAAATGGAAGTATAAACAGAATATATTTTTCTATAGATTCCAACATTAGCAAAACGGTTGGTGTGGACGTGTCATTTGATTTGTACATTAAATAAAAAATGGACGATAATGAATTTGCCAACGAACAGTGGTTAAGGGATACCTATTATTCTCCCTCTGGAGGTTACCAATCCGCAGAAAATTTATATCAAAAACCAAAAGCTGGTGGGTTAAAAATCAGTAGGAGGCTCTTGAAAGAATGGTTGGAAACGCAAGATACATATACTAGGTTCAAACCCGTTGTGAAAAAACATAAATTCTGAAAAACTTATGTAAAAAACCTTGCTGATCAAATTCAAATGGACCTCGTGGATATGGGGAGGTACGCAAGTAAAAACAAAGCGTACCGGTGGATATTAACAGCTGTAGAAATCCTTAGCCGGTATGCTTTTACGGTCCCCGTTTACAGGAAGGATTAAAAAAATATGACCAAAGCTGTTGGACAACTATTAGATGACTTTAAAACAAGATTTGGTAAATACCCTAACGTTGCTCAGTTTGACGAAGGGAAAGAATTTTATAACGTTGGTGTTAGAGATCTCCTAAAAAGCTTTAACATTAATTATTTTTCCACGCAATCTGATAAAAAAGCCGCTATCGTAGAAAGGTTTAACCGAACGTTTAAAAAAAAGATGTGGAAATATTTTTACAGTAAAGGAACGTATAATTGGGTTGACGTGTTAGACGGTTTTACAAAAAATTATGGCAATACCAAACACAGCACCATTCATATGAAACCAAAAGACGTGAACAAGACTAATGGACGCGCTACTGGGAATTTGCCGTCACCTAAATTCAGGGTCGGGGATACGGTAAGGGTTAGTAAATATAAAAATGTTTTTGCAAAAGGCTACGAAGCAAATTTTACAGAGAAAATTTTTAAAATATCAAAAGTATTTCGAGGAGACCCTACCGTTTACGATATAGAGGACTATGAAGGGGAACCGATTATTGGGAAATTTTATGAACAAGAATTATCTACCATTAACAAAAAAACAATATGTACAGGGTAGAAAAAATACTTCGAAAAAAGAACGGAATGGCATTAGTAAAATGGTTAGGGTACGATAGTCAGTCGTGGGTTCCGATTAAAGATATTAAAGACATTCAATAAATGGAAGAAGACTTTAAAAAGTACGAAACGTCTTATAGGAAATATTACGGTGAAAATTATAATAAAGCTTTAAATAACCTTAAAACGACAAAAAAAAAGTTAAAAGATTAATTTATAAAAAAATATCCGAACGCACATTTGAGCACGTTGAGTTTTAACATTATCTTATCGAAATCCGGTGACGTCACCGGGACGAGCATTTTGTTTATAGTCCGCGACGGACAATTTTTAGATATTACAACGAGATTGTTTGAAAAGTCATACTCGAGGGAATTGTACTGGTCGCCAAGAATATGGGGTACGAGCGGCACGGTCCAACCGTTTACAAAAAACCTGACTAGCTTAAATGTAAACGCGTTTAAAATTTACATCACAAACCAATTAGGATTTGATGTAGTTTTCCCACCGTTCAACATAAAAAACAATGGGAACGATTAGACAACCAGTTTGTATTTAGCTGCGCTTTTTGCCGCTTACATTACAACGTATTCGTGCGGAATAAGCACAAAACATTTTACGTCATCCAATAATATTATTTCAAGCATGGCACGTACCACCTTTACTTTCACATGAAAAGGTTTATCAGACAACCAAACAAAATGGTAAGGTACATTACACCAGAAATAACAAAACTCATTATGGAAAATAAACCCATCGTTTACAACTGGAACCGTAGATTCCATTCAGGAAGGGAACAATTAAGTTATTGGGTTTCAAAACAATCAAAAGGGACAGTTAGGAATGCAAGAGTTGTCATGAGTAAAAACAATTCAGGACAAATTGGAATTTCATGCGAAAAAAGAGGGCGCGCAAACCATAAAAAGTTTAGATGATTACAAAATTTTTATTGCGGATAAGTTGAACGGGTTAATGGAAACAGGACAATTACTATTCCAACAAAGCGTAGAATCGTACGTGTACTGCGTATTAGGTGCACAAGCACAAACGCGGTGGCCGATCGTTGAAAAAGGGGCCATGTCAATACAAACGCAAGAAGTTTTTAAAAAATTAGTCGCCGATACGATAATCCAAAGCGACCAGTCTATAACTATTGCAAATATGCGAAAAGCCATTGCAGACACGAACGTTATTTTAAACATGGCAATTACACCAGGTATTATTTTAGTCCCGTCCGACATGATTATCCTTAAAAACAAGGTTGAAGGTTTTAACAACGTGCTAACCCTTGCTACCAACATGATGACATTTGGGAAAAACAACAAAGTTAATTTTGTTAAAAGCGTTGAAAAAAGTAATGATGAAAAAATAATATCTGGTAAACCTGACCAGCCAGGGTTAAATTTACTTGCCACCACTCTAGTTGGTGGCATTTTAATTGCAAAATTTATTTTGTAGCACCCTAAATAAATGTTAATATGCAAACACAGTAGAAGCCTTTTTAACGACGCTTTCAAAGAGTTTTCGAGAAATATGTTATGGATTGATGCTACAGGCTGTTATGGGAAACGGAATATTTTAAAGATGCTATTTTAAAATTAGTATTTAACATATGTGAGTTGAACCCAACAAATAAGGTTGCGAATGTAATTCATGAATTTTTAAAAACCCATTTCTTTGAAAAACAAGAATACCGACAGGGTGTATATAAACAAATCCGTTATGAAATCCTTCCAATTGTCTGGAAAAACCACTGGGCAGGCATTGAACGGAAAAAACAAAAAAAAACTAACCTTCCTAGCCAACGAAGTAGACAATGCTGGGAGGACAGTCGAAGCACACATCGTCCGGACCATTGTAAAACCTTACATCCGTGATTTAAATTTAAAGTGGAGTAAAATGACTGCGTTAGGGAAATGTTATTACGCAGGTAAACCACAGGTACGAATTAAATAAATACGATGAAAAAAGTAACGTTTAACGATAACGTGCGAGTAATATACATTCCAAGAGAACCACGGTGTGGTACATGGGTAGCAGACAGGTGTAGGTTTATGCAACGTGTATGCGAATTGGAACGGTTGTTTAAAAGGTTACTGTAAATTTGTTGTATAGTTGTTACAATTTGTTTTTAAACAAATTATAACAAAAACCTAACAAAATAAGTTTGTTGTAAATTTGTTGTATAGTTGCTAAAATTTAGTCTTAACAAAAACATAACAAATTGTTGACTATAATAAAGAATGGATTCTGATAAAACTGAAATTACTTCAAACAAGCCGGAAAAAACCCGAGCAAGGGTTGAAGCTGGAAGGAACCTAGCTAACTACAACAAGAGAGTAAAAGCTAACCACCACCACCAGCAACCACCACTGCCGCCGGATGATAGCAGTAACAATAGTGATAGCAGTAGTGATAGCAGTTATATTGTCCCAGCAATTATCGCGGCTGGTATTGCATATTACTTATACTCGTCTTCAAACTCACCACCACCACCACCGCCACCAAGTAAGGAAAAACCACCTAAAAATAATTTATGTAGTTTTAATAATTAGCTATAATAAAGTGAGAATGACTTCGAAAAATGACGCGATGAATGAATTATACACTGCAGCTGCTATTACTGCAGGCCTTGTTGCGGTTTTGTATGCAAGTAAAAACGTGGTAAAGGTTTCACTGGGGGTCCCATCATTGTTAAATGGATTGGCTAAACTTCTGCTGCTATTGGGGTAAGTGCGATTGGTGTTAAAATTCTTTAAGACAAAAAAGTGCTTCCCGAAAAAATAACAACAGAATAAATAACTCGCAAGCGTAGCAGCGTCGGGAATATTTAATGCGTTGGCATTTGCAGGGGCTGGATTCCTATTTAAATCCATCAATAAAAACGGGTACGAAGATGAAATGAAAAGACATAATCAAGCCATGGAAAAATTAACGGCAGCAAAAGAAAAGTGGTACGAAAACCAAGTGGAGAATAAAAACAGGATAGATTTACTTCGCCAACAGTTTGTCTGACGTGAACGCAGATATTAACAAGACAAACAAGGCGTTAGACGACTTGTAAAAAATTACCTACAACAAAATTACAACTTTTGAAAGGGAACCACACATATCAGATTTTTACAAACCATCAAACGAAATGGAAGAGTACCAGCACGTTGTTATTGGATTGGCAGGACTGATCGGCAGATGGGGGGTTTACAAATTAATTTAATTTCATAACTTATAAAAAGTTATGAAAACAAACTCTTAAACTTTTCTAGGGCAGTCATATTTGTCCACTTTCTGTTCATTCTTTCAAGATGTGGTTTGACAATAATTCTTATGACGTGTACTTCTTAATACCTTCCATCATTGTCAAGTAAATTAGCTAAGTCCTCTAGTTTACGTTGTCGTTTTAATTCTATTTCCTTCCATGATCTCCACATCTCTGGTAAAACTTCTTTTGTGAGAAATGTATAGGTATAGTCATTACACATAAAATCCCTACTACCCTTAGAATATTTAACTATTGATGATATACAAGATACATAAAACATTTCAAATCCTATATCTGATGGTGCCACCTTTGCCCTCCAGTACATAACACTATTATGGACATCCGGGTTGCTGTTCAAAAACATTCCAAATCCTTCATCCGATGGTACCACCTTTGCAAAGTACATAAAATTATTATAAAGGGCTTCCTTAAAAACCGGAAGGCTGTCGTAAAACATAGACGTTAAAATACCACCAAGAAATTCACGAAAGTTACGTTTAATAATTTCCTTGGGATCATAAACAGTTCTTTTTAAAGTTAATTGTCTGGTAGCCATTTATTATATTACCTAAAAAACATTTAATTTTATAATAATAAAGAATGGATTTTATTAAAGAAAAATTTGGTGAAGAAGGGGTGCAGTTGTACGAGGTAATCGACGATGTAATCATGAAACTTAAATTTTCATGCCGGATGGCTATTGAATGTAATGACTATACCTATACTTTTACACAATGTGGTACCGAGTCTTTTCCCTATGATGGGAAAAAGTTGATATTGAAAATTTGTGATGGTAATGCAAATATTAGAGTTACCTTTTGAGGAACCAAAGGTTGATGTTAACTTCGACGACCCTTCAATAGGTAGTCTTTTAAAGGACTATAATGGTCACGAATTCCACTTCACTGCAAAAAAGACTTGTGATGGTCTTGAAGTTAAAACTACCTGCCCGCACTAGGAGTGATGTGCAAACCTAAAAAACGTTTAATTTTACATAAATAAAGAAGAACATCCGGCTTTTCGTGTTAGCACTCATCCTTCTATAACTTTTTGTAAGTTATAGAAGGAATTTTTTTTGCAAAAAAAATTTGCGAACGACGTGTGCAGTGGTCACCGCCCAAAGTATTAATATAGGGATGAGTGTTAACACGAGTGTTTACAAAAAGTTCTGCAAAATAATTGCGGAGCAAAATAAGAAGATTGCACGACAAGAAGAGAAAATCCAACACCTCAAACAACGTGAGGAACAATGACGGCAACAAGAACGGGAGAAATTCCAACGCCTTAAAAAACAAGAACAGGAGAAACGGGAAAAAGCAATGAAGGCTACCCGTGACAAAGAACTTCGTAAATTCCAACTAATGCGGAAAAGAGAAGAGAAATGACAAGAAAGGGTAGCCGCTGCCGAAACAAGAAAACAGGAGAGGGCTGAAGCCAAACAATGGAACTGCGAGATCCAAGAAGAATGGAAACGCCGCGATAACCTCAGGTGGCAAGGGGGAAAGAAAAAGTTTAGGACCATTAGGACAAAACTCGAAAACAAACTTAAAAAAATTGAAAAGAATGTAAAGCCAGTACTAGTTTCCAAAGCAATTAAGAAAAATACTAGCAAGTGGATTATTAGTGGAGATGGTTTTAAAGACCCGGTGGTTTTCCTCGAAAATACAACACCTGCTGTTGGGAGGCTAATTATTAGCACCGGCGGTGTTGGGAAAAAAGTTAATACGGTACTAGTGTGCAAGATGGTTAAAACCAATGCCGCTACGGGGGAAAAAACAATTACACACTTTAGGAGTAAAACGCATAGTATGTTCACCAAAGAAAATTTTGAGACAGAATATCCAATAATGAAAGAAAAATGTTAGAGAATCTTGCTAAGTATTAAAAACTGGGTAGCGGGTGGAGGCTCCATTCTATAGAAATGCTCGAAATATTTATTACAAAATTCACACCTCTAAACGGAAAAAGCTATAAACCGTTCCCAAACCAAATTACAAAGAAGAAAGCTGTGATTAACACGGCAAATAACGACGACCAGTGTTTCAAGTGGGTGGTTACGTGTGCTTTAAACCCAGTTGATCATAATGCCGAACGGGTTGATAAGAGTTTAAAAACTCAGGCTGAAAATTATAATTGGAGTAATATTGAATTCCCAACAAAAATTAAAGACATCACCACATTTGAAACCAACAACAGCATGAACGTCAATGTCTTTTCCTACAATGATGACACGGAAAAAGTTTATACACTACGGCTAAGTAAAACTAACCATCAAGGGAACTTAAACCTATTCTTTTACGATGAACACTATGGTGTTGTAAAAGATTTAAGCAGGATCGTTTCAAACCAACTTAGTAAACGGGGCCATGAAAAACATATTTGCCTCAGGTGTTTAAACCACTTTGAGCTGGAAAAAGTACTCCAATCCCATTTAGAATTATGTGGGAACCACGACTACTAACGACACGTCTACCCGAATAAAAATAATGACATGGCTTATTTTAAACAAATTCAAAAATTACATAAAGTCCTGTTCATCGTCTACGCTGATTTTGAAAGTTTTATTAAACCCGTTAACCATAAGATCGGAAATGGCACGACCCAATACCAACAGCATACGCCGAGCGGGTTCTGTTACACGATTACGTGTATGGACGAAACGGTTTACAAACCAAAAACCGTTTTGTACGCAATGCAAAAAGAAGGGGAAGACATCGGACGTAAATTTGTAGAAATGTTAGAGGATGGCTTAAAAGGTGTACATAAGATTTTAAAAACGGTTATCCCAATTAATATGACTGACAAAGAAGAAGCAAGTTTTAATTCCGCAAGCAATTGTTATGCATGCGGGATGAAACTAGGGGGTGACCGTGTAAGGAACCATTGCCACCTCACCGGTAAGTACAGGGGGGCAGCCCATAGTAAATGTAAACTCAGAATGAGGACCCCAACATTTGTCCCGGTCCTTTTCCACAATGGACTCGCACTTGTTCATTAAAAGTTTAGGAGGTAAAGTGGACTGTATCCCAAAGACCGACGAGAAGTACATCTCGTTTAGCAAATCTGTTGTGATGAAAACGTTCACGGACAGTGAAGGGAAGGAACGCAAAGAAACATTAGAAATAAGATTTTTAGATTCGTTGAAATTTACGTTAAAGAGTTTAGATAGTCTTGTAAAAGGGTTAGGCCAATTTAAACATTTAGAGCAGGCGTTGGGAACGAACGGACTGTTAAAGAAAAAAGGTGTGTTCCCTTACGAGTTCATGACTGGGTTTGATAAGTTAGCAGTAAATAAGCTCCCACCCATAAAGGAATTTTACAGTAAACTGAACAGGTCCCATATCAGCTGTGAGGAATACAGGCGAGCACAAGTCTGGAAAGAATTCGGATGCAAGACGATGCGTGACTACCACGACTTATACTTAAAAACAGACGTCCTGCTCTTAGCCGACGTGATGGAAAACTACCGCGACGTCTGTTATTTAAAATTATGGATTAGACCCGTTGTGGTATCTCACGGCACCGGGACTCGCGTGGGATACAGCCTTAAAAATTTCCAAGGTCAAATTAAAATTACTTACCGACCCGGATATGTACCTTATGGTTGAAAGTGGGATCCGCGGTGGAATCAGTACGATCACGACACGGTATGCGAAAGCCAACAACATTTATACCTATGACTACAATCCCCAAAAAGAGTCCAAGTACATCCAATACCTCGATGCCAACAACTTGTACGGCTGGGCAATGTCGCAACCGCTCCCCGTCGACGGGTTCAAATCGATGAGCGAAGAGGAATTAAAATGCTGGGATAAAGGAAAAGGGTGTATTCTAAAAGTTGACCTGGAGTACCCAAAAGAACTCCACGACAGCCAGAACGAGTACCCCCTGGCCCCAGAACGGTTAAAAGTCAACAAGGTTCACAAACTCATACCAAACCTAATCAACAAAGAAAAATATGTAATCCACCACGAAAACTTAAAACAATATATTAGTTTAGGCTTAAAACTTACAAAAATCCATGGTGGGATTAAGTTTAACGAGCAGCCGTGGCTAAAAGATTACATCCAGTTGAACACCGACCTGAGGACGAAAGGCACGACTGATTTCGAGAAGGATTTTTCAAATTGACGAACAACAGTGTTTTTGGAAAAACCATGGAAAACATACGGAACAGGATTGATGTACGGTTAGTTACTAAGGAGGAAGAACTTGAAAAACTGGTTAAAAAACCAAACTTCGACCGCGTCAATATTTTCACAAAAAATTTGTTTGCCGTCCACATGCACAAGACGACAATTAATTTAATGAAACCCATTTACTCAGGAATGAGCATCCTAGATTTAAGTAAAACGCTCATGTACGATTTTCATTATAATTACATTAAACACAAGTACGGTGACCGTGCAAACCTCCTGTTTACGGATACGGACAGTTTGTGTTATGGGATTAAAATGGTGACTTCTATGAAGATATCTCCGACGACGTCCCCAAATGGTTTGACAGGAGCAATTACCCAGAAGACCATAGTATTCAAAGCAATGGGAATAAAAAAGTTATTGGGAATTTTGGAGATTGTTCGAATCCTGTTCTTGTAGACGACAGATTTCAGAGTTTGTTGGCTTGCGTAGTAAACTGTATGCCAACAAAATGGATGAAGGTGAAGAAGATAAGAAATGTAAAGGGGTAAAGAAAGGAGTTGTAAAGAAAGAAATATTGTTTGAGGACTACAAGAACTGCCTGTTTACCGGGAAAGACCAGCATAGGTCAATGAATACCTTTAGGAGCAGGAAACACGACATCTACACAGAAACGATTTGTAAAGTTGCACTTTCGGTAAACGATGACAAAAGGACCATAACGAACGATGGTGTAAAAACGTTAGCAATAGGCCATTGGCGAGAAAAACACCCAAGCCTGTACACGACCGACCTTGACTTAGAAAAATTATTTAAAAATGACTCGTTGACGAACCTGGCGTATAATGCAATTTAAATGGAACTCAATAAAAATTTTTTTTATAACATAATAAAAAATGATCATTGTCAAACCAAGAATCTTGAAAGTTAAATTTTCGAACAGGACGTCGACGTACTATGCGAGCCTTACAAAGATGGTGGAAGCAATTAAGTCTTACACGCTTGAAGGCCTCGAAAAAATTGTAGACATGAAATTAATATGGACCAAAGAACCACACGTTCGTATGCTTCCTATGCAATTTTCACCAGAACCCATCTCGGAAGATTGGTAATTCCGATATTTTTAGAATATCGGAATTTTTTTTTTTGCGCCAGAAATTAAATGAAAATGTGGGATCCAGGCAGGGTGGTAAATCCTGATATTTTTGTCAGGATTTTTTTTGCACCTCGGGGCGGGGCGACGCCACCTTGGACCTTGGATTTTGGAAAGGGGGAGGCGCTTATTCGAAGTGAGCCAGAATCGGCATATCTATACTACTATTGTATAGATCTGCATTAAATGGGATTCCATTTTCAATAGCGACACGAATGATACAATGAGATCTATTGCTTAAATATTCTTGTCGAAGCTGATGACGTTCAGTAAAAGTGTGACAAGTGGAAATAGAAAGAATGAGTAAGGCTATACGGTGATACTACATATACCAATACATTTCATGACATATATCTATTGGTTTCTTCATCACACACGACGATCAAGTCTAAATAATTTAGGAATCTTCAACTTCTAAAATTAGTCGCGCGAAGCACAATGAACACATTTCCAAGTTTTGTTGTTCGCTTTCTGGAATTTGCTTGGTCAAGTTGAACACTTTCCATCTCACGGTCATCATTTCAGTTTCGCGATAGTCAACGCATCCATTCTTAACGTAAGTTAACGTTCTTTTTGTTGTACAAAAGATAGGTGTGTCTCCCTTAAATGTGATATCTTTTGCGAAATGAGACTTCGAAGCCGGCAGGTGCACCTGTTGGCCTTCTAGCAGCAGTAAATCCTGCCAAGCAATTATTTGGTGGCGACCAACGAAAGTCATTCAAAAGCACAACTTGGGCATCTTCGGCTCCAACCCATGTGAAAGTGTTAGATGCAGGGTTGGTAAATGTGCGGCAAATTCTATTCAGCTGATTCAGCAGGAAAGTCTTTCCACAATTTGCGAGTCCGGTAAGCATCAAATTTCGATACTTTCCTCGCCCTTTTAAAAGCAGCTCTTTCACACAAGAACTAAATTGCGTGGAGGTATGTCATTGTTATGAAGTGTCACCAAAGCACACGATTCCCATTCCCCATGCGTTTTGCACGAGCATTCGGTTTCCAAAGCCTCATTTAAGATTTCCATGCAGGATTTTTCTCTTCTTCACATTGTTGCTTCTGCATTTTCCATACACCACACGTTGGTAATTAACTCATTTACTGCTTTTGTCCCTCGGTTCATGACAAATTCCACCAACTCCGTCTTTCCCTCTCGCTTCTGGGCATTAGCAAATGCCATTAACGCTATTCGGTCAAGAAGTTTCTTTGAAATAATGATTTGCAAAACATCGTATGACGAAAGACGCTGACGTTTTCTCTCCGGCATTTGATTTGTATTTTCACTATTCGATGCCCTAGGAACACTGACAGCTTTCCCATGGGAGTTTTGTTTTTTGCCCATGTTTTGTTTTCCTCTTTATTGCATCATGCGCCCTCAACGTTGATGGCTCGCCAGAACTTGAGAGATCCGGGTGTGGATCGCTTTGCTCATAATCTTCATCTTCTTTCGTTACATAGCGCCATGCGCTATAATAGTTCTTGTGCACATTGGAAAAATGCACAGATATTTCGTACGTATCTTGAAAGAATTTCTTCGCCGGTAACCACCGTTGGTTCTTCTTAAACTTTATTGCTAAGTGGTAATGCACACCAAAATGCACATGCTGCTCCTGTGAACAGCACCAGTGAAGGATAGATGCTGTCATGCCTCGACAGAAGGATAGGACAGCATCGGCAAATGATTTTCTCGTTGGAAATTTTATGGTATCGGCCTGGCTGTATGTAACTAAATATACCTGGCGAACTTGCCAAGGGCCTAGCTCACCTTCAGATCATGATCACAAACAGATCATGGCCTAGACATGGAGAAAGGCCTGGGTTGCACGCATGGTAATACTTAAGCTCATAAAAATTGAATCAAACTTTATGCCATGGTAATTGCTTTAATCCTGGGTTTTTTCCAAGCTCTGTTAAATCCTCTTTATAATTAGCAGATGAAACATGGCAACAGTTCCACAAATTTTTTATGTTCAAACTGCACTCCAGTTTCTTCAATTTTCTTAAGATCATTAACTAAAACACGAAATACAGCTTCCTGCCCAAAGTACTTAAAATCAACTTCTCGAATAAGCATGACCTAATTAACCATTCCTAATAGACATCGTAAATCTTGCTTGCTCTCGGGTGGAGGCATTTTGATGATGGCTCTGATCTTCTCAGGATCAGGTGTGAATCCCTTCGCGCTGACGATGTTGCCAAGGTATTTCACTTCGGTGACGCGCAGTTGTACCTTCTTGTTGAATTTGATGTTCCGTCCTTGTGCCCGTTTCAGAACTTCCTCGAGTGCTGTGTCATGCTCTTCTGTGGTGGCACCGGAGACTATGATGTCATCATGTACCGCTAGAGCACCAGGAATGTTGGAGAATTCGTCATCTACCATTTGCTGTGCTACGTCCGCTGCAGAGCATATACCGAAGGGCATACGGTTGAATTTGCATCTGCCAATTGGTGTGTTAAATGCGCAGAGATAGGATGATTCTTCATCGAGCTTTTTGTGCCAGTAACAGTGCGACATGTTGATTACGGTGAATATTTTCTTTCCACTCAGGTGATTTGAGATGGTTTCGGCAGACGGGGCTTTGTAATGACCTCTTTTAATGGCATTGTTGAGATCTTTTGGGTCTAAACACAGCCTCAGAGAACCATCTTTCTTCTCTACGATTACGAGGCTATTAACCCAGTCAGTAGGTCGATCCAGCTTGCTTACAACTCCTGAATTGTTGGTTTAGCATTTTCTTCTAAGTCAATGTGATATTCTCCTTCGACGAGACCCAGACCCACGAATACATCCTCATACTCCTTGAGAAGGTCGGTTTTCTTTTCCTGCACATCGTTGACTTGATTTATGTTAATCAGTTCAAGGTTTTGACATGTTTGCAGTCCAATTAATGGTTTGGCGTTTGGAGCTTTGACAACGAAAAACTCTCCGTCTAATTTCCGGTTTGCAGTTTGCTCAATTCCTAGGCTGCATTTTCCTATGACCGGAACTGGTGTGCCTCCATAAGCTGTTAGCTTGGTGCGAGTGGCGACGAGCTTCGGTTTCTTCTTAATTTTGTCGAAAATTTCCTCGGGTAAAACATTACACTGCGCGCCGGTGTCAATTTTGAATTTTACGCTTTTGTTGTTGACCTTGAGATTAGTGACTAAAACATTTCCAGTTGTTGTTGTTTTCATAAGCTCTCCTATAAACAGTTCGTTTTCTTCTGCGCTTGATTAGTCGGTACTCTCTTCTTTTCGAACTTCGTATACGCGTGATTTTGTATACGGCGTGTGGAGGACTTTGGAGTGGCAGATGGTTATTTCCATGACATTTGTGACATGTTTGTCCTAATGCTGGACATTGTTTTGGTCCATGACTTGATCCACAACGCGAACAGCGATTTGTTTTGCTGGCTCTTCTGCTGGGTTGCATTTCTTCCGGGTGTTTACAGCGGGATTTTCTGTCCAAATTCTGGTTAAGCGATTCTACTTCGATCGAGGGGTTGCTTAGTTTTTCCACTTGCGTTTTGCTTGTTTCCGCAGCTCTGACCGTGTTTATTGCTTTGTCCAACGTAAGGTCGTTGTCTCGAAGAAGACGTTCTCTGACGCTTTTGTCGTCGATTCCACAAACGATTCTGTCCTTTATCAAGCTAACTTGCAGGGAATCAAATTCACAAGTAGTCGCTTTGTTTCGAAGGTCAAGTAGAAATGCATTGAGTGTTCTACCGTTTTGTGCACACGTGTTAAATACATATCGTTCGTATGTCGTAGTATTTTTCTTTGGTGAGCAGTAGCTCTCAAATTTCTGAATAAGCAGCTCGATCTTATCTTGTTCGGTCTCGGTAAAGGTGAAAGTGTCATAAACTTCTAATGCTTCATCTCCGATTGTGTGTAGAAAAATTGCACATTGAGTCGCTTCGTCTTTCTCGCTAGCTCCACTAGCCTTCACATAAAGATTCCACCGTTGTTTCCATTTTCTCCAGTTTTCTGCCACATTTCCCCCCCATATTTAGAGGACCCATTGGCTTCATATTTTCCATGTTTCTCGTTTTATCCTGACACCATGTAATATACAGCGAGCACTATCACGTAGATTATAGTGTGAAAAATGTATTATTTTTTAAGATTAAAATACAATCCTTATCACTAGACATGAGGGCGTGTCGCTTCATGTGATGTCACTCTACCAATGTAAATATGTTACACCCTTAAAACGCCTTTTTCTGGCAATATAGGGTTGATAAATTGTGCCTTTACACTAGGATCTTTTAATAGTGTTTCATCTGTTTCAATGATGGGGACATACTCAAAACATCGCTTAATATTATCCTTGTCATAACCTAAAAATATTGATATAGGGTTGACATAATTGAAATGTTCTTTATAGTACTGTTTTCTTCTATATTCAGTACTGAACGCCCCCTTTCAGCATGGGCTGGGTTAAGGGTATCATTTGAAAGAATGTGCTCTGTGATGTCATTAATTTCAGGCTCAGGAATCAATTTTTCTTTTAATGTTACTTCAATATGCTGTTTCAAACAATTTTGTGACAAAGCATGCATGGATTGCATTTCCTGAATCACCAAATGAACAGTTGAAACAGGTACATGATGTTTTGCAGTTAGTTTTAAATAAAAAAGGGCCAAATTTTGCAAAAACAGCTCATTAAAATTTTCTTCAACATCATGCCGTTGAGTATTATTTTCCTCAAAACTATCATTCATTTCATGCTCTACATTCGTTAATACCTGACAATTTTGGTCAACATCAAGCAAATGTTTGTCTTGTTCATTAACTTGTAAAATTAAGTTGGATGACAGAAGTCTGATTCCTGTTTATGCTTTCTTGTAACATGGGAGGAAAATGAAGATTTGATTCTAAAAGTTGATCTATATCCTTCAAAAGGGCACTGCACTTCATTGCCTTGTATAGTGTGAGTTTTCAAATGTTGCAGCAGGTCTTTCAAATTTTTAGAAATTTTAGCACAAAAAGTGAATGGACATTGTGTTTCTAAGGTTGCCAGGTCACTGACTTCCAGCACCTGACTTCTTTGTACTCTTATATTTTGATGATTCCTAGCTACATGAGACTTAAATGCGCCATATGTTCTAAAATCCCTTGCACAATCTGGAATAGCACATGGAAATGTGATACTAGCTATGTTCGTGTGGAGTCCATAATGCCGAACAAAATCTTTCAAGGTTAGAGGCCGATACAAACAAGATTTGGATTTGTACATAACAAGGAACAAATAAAACAAATAAATTACCGTACCTGCCACAGTTTTAAGACTCGAAACACTTGTTGAACTGTCCTTCGAAAGAAACTCCTGACTTAAGCTGTTTCACACGTACTATAAATTTAAGATGGAGGGAACGAGTCATCTGTCTCAAAGTCAGTGTTTCCACCTCAAATTTCCTTTTCGTTTAAAACACGAACGTTACTCTTGTTCCAAAATGTTGCAAGATCAGCAAGAATCACGCACATTTATTTCGTGTGATAATACAGGTGTTTTTAAGATATACTTTAGTGAAAATCACAGGACGAAAAAATAGCCATTAGCCATAGAGTATTGTTCATATCACCGACCAAAGCCCAAATTTTTTTTTGAAAGAAGTTTTCCTGGCATATGGAAGCACTATATGCAGGCAAAAATTGTTATGTTGTAATACGACTCTGCCTGCGAAAATTATTTTGCATTATATGACTTATATATGGCTAAAACAGTATTTTATTATAAGCAACTTAATTATATATTAATCAAGGACGGCGAATCCTAACAATCCGGTTCAGTCTGTTATAGACATCGGCTATCATAGTAGTTTTGAGTTGTTCGCACAGTGATTTTTCAGTCTTAATACTCGTTCTCTGTAGCATTAAAATATACAATACAGAAACAATTGACCCTTAACATATGGGACATAACAAATAAAATAACTTCGAATTCAGGAATTTTGCTGTAATTCACAAAAACCGTACAACTTCTGTAAAAATGTAATGGTCAAAGACGTTAAAAAACATAATACTGTTATTTGAAAAAACGGTATGCTAACGGTTAAAATAACAGTAAACGATCTGTTAAATTACATATATCCTTTTTAATACAGTAATTGTCCGTCATTTATAGTTACACTGCAGTTTCCGTAAAAATTAACAGTAGGAATAATGTGAAATAACAGATTTCATTTTTTTAACACTTCATTTTACTGTAATTTCCAATTACAGTAACTTTTTTGTAAAAGTTTACAGTATTTATTCTGTAAAAAAGTGTACTTTTTTAATAGTTATTGGATATAGTTAAATCATGGTCGTATGTAAATTCCATATGCCAAAATATTGAAATATTACAACAAACGATGTCCATAATAATTTTGCAAAATAATGCAAAAGATTGGCGTTCACTTTAATTGTGCAAATTGTCTTCGTACCAATATTTCAATGTCTATGAAACAAAACAAATGGCTGTAAAATACTTTATTAGTAAAAATAATAAGTTAACAACAACATATGAAAGAAAAATTTATTTTGGAAATACCTGTGAAATGATTATAACAAAATGTTATCTTATTATGAATGAAAATGGCATCCTTTATTTCCTAGGATTTTAACAAGTCGTTGGTCAACAGAAGTGGTCAGATTTGATATTTCAGAAGGCATTATTGACGCTGAGACTTTTTTTATTGCATTCCATAGGTCATTAGGGTTTGTAAATTGCCTTCGATTGCAGTACACTCTTCTCTTGATAATGGCCCACAAGTTCTCGATGGGATTTAAATCTGGGCTATTCAGAGGCCATACCATCATCCTCTCGTTTTAAAGCCAGCTTTTTTGAGCCATTTAGAGGTATATTTAGAACTGTGTGTGGGGGCATTATTATGTTAGAAAATCATAGTTCTCCAGAACGACAGCGGCTGGTCTTCCAGCCAAGGCATGAGGTATTTGTTAAAGTGCATATGGCACGAAATTTTATATTTTAGAATCATAGAATACATTGTGTGGTGATTCTCATAGTGTAATTTATTTTTCAAAAAGATGATGCTAAGGCCACTATTTAAAACGTTTAAATAAGTGAAGCGTGATGCAAAAAACTGTCCTACCACTGGGAACGAAATTGCACCAAAATGACGTCATAATGACGTTAGTGACGTCATTTTGGTACAATTTTGTTCCTAGTCATAGGACAGTTTTTTGCCTCACGACCACGCATTAAAATGGTCAAATAATTCCCTTGGCATCATGTTTTTTAAAAACTAAAATACTCTGCCATAATCACCACAGAAAGAAGTCTGTAATTCTAAAATATAAAATTTCATGTCATATGCACATTAAGGAACTCACTGTAGGATTCTGGATCTTTTTTGACCCCTTGCTCGACTTTGAAAGGTCCAGTAATGGAATTTCCCTTATTCCCAGGAATAACCGTGACAATTGCTTAATGATGGTTGTTTTGTTGGTTTTGAGCATGCCAGCACTATCAAGATTTGTTTTACTTGTTGTATGGGGTGTCTTTGCCACCTCAATCTTTAGTTTGCAAATGCCCCTGGGGGAAAGCCCCTTCAAATGGCATCTTTTTGGAGTTTTCCTCCTGGTTCGACCAGAAACCATAAATTTTTTGATGGTTCAATGGTCAAGATTCAAAATTTTTGCTATTTCTAATGTAGACTTGCCATTGCCTAAAATAGATGTAATTTTTAATCGATCAACGTCAGTAAGATCCCCGTTCTTGACCATTTATGTGTCAAGTATAGGAGCTTCTATAATGGAGCTGCACACCTTTACACAAGCTTTTGTAGTTTCCCAAGCATATCACTGTTTGCAAATTTCTGTTTGAGTGATAATATATTCATTGGACTACCAATAACTTTCTTTGCCGCATATACGTTAAAGGGAAATGGCGACAAAATTTTTTCTCATATCATTTGAAAGAGACTCCAAAACAATATATAGAAGTCTATTACAGAATTTTTATATTTGCCTTATTTGGTGAGATATTTTGACTTGAAATCTTTAGTTGTCCGCCATCTTGGATGTTTGTAGATATGCACGGTACGTCACAACTGGGAACACGTGATTTTTTTTCTTACGACACAATGGTTAATATGCTCTCATAACAGCATGTACGGCAAGTGTTTCGGATTTCAGCACAGACTGGGAAGATTTCAAACAATATTTGATTGTTGGTAGGTATTTAGGAGGATTTTCGACAGGCTTATCCCTTTTGTGACGTCACCAAAACATTGTTAATGAGGTGAAAATTTAATCCAAGATGGCAGACAGTTCGTTGATTTAGGTGAGAATATCTCCCGAAGTAAAACAAATATAAAAATTTTGCAAAACACTTCTATTTAATGTTTTAGAGTCTTTTTCAAATGACACAATAAATTTTTTTGTTGCCATTTCCCTTTAATAGCTATATTATGTTCACGTTCATTTGTATCGTATAGCTAAAATATTGATTTGCTTAATCAAGGTATCATTAAGCAATACAAGACCAACACATTACTTTTTGGCAAAAATAGCTTTTTTTATATTTTTTTTTACCAATGAATTACTTACTCACAGTGATGATCAAAGACACTCTTTCCAAACTTATGGTTACTATGGTTACCGAGATAATTACCCCCAACTGTGAAAATGGTAGCTTGCGTTAAAAATGATTTCAGGAAAACCAATAAATATTTCACTTCAAAAATATTATATACAATAACTTATATACTTAATCTATGCTGTGAACTATAAGAATGAAAAAATATTATGTTTTAATGTACTTTTAGGAGGGAATAGTTCCCGAACTAATTTTTTATCACTTTTTGCAAAAAAAAAGTTTAATAATTTGCAGTAAATGTGACCATTTGCAAAAGTGCTAGTTCACAGCAGAGATAAGCTATATATGAAGCCTCATTGAAAGTTTCAAAGCATTTGGTAAAATAGCCTAGGAGATATCTTTTTTTGCACTTGGCATAATTAGTCTGCAATCTGAATTGAATAAATCAACTTTAAAGTTTAGGTTAAGGACTAACAAAGGATATGACAGAAAAACTAGATGTTGAGTGTTCACAATGCTCAGAATTCGCCACAGGCATATGTTTGTCGTTCTTTTTCCTTCATTTTGTCACTTTTTGATTTTTTCTTGGATCTCAATAACCTTCTTCTCTTCTTTACCTTTTCGGTTGACTGGCAATTAGCACTCATGATTCGCTGTTTATCAGCTAGACTATTTCTAGTCAAGCAAAATTCACCAGGTCCCAATACCCATCTTCTCCAAAGTTTTATTGGCTGCATTGGCACCAATATTGAAATGGGAAATGGCATCATACACACCCAAGTGCAATACATCAGATCCCACAAATACTTCCTTTGGCAAGCGGCTCCAAATCATTCCGTTGAATGATTCGTTCTGGTTTTGTGTCTTGCAGTCCAAGCATTTTTTCAGCAGTTCATCATTACTCAACCTTGAATATATGGGTTTAATTGCAGCAACTATAGAGGTTGGCAAACCTTTACCATGTTCATAATCGTCCTTTCCTTTTGCTTTGTCTCTCATGAATGCACACCAGCTCTGTTCTCCTTCTGGACAGTATCGATGGTAGTTGTGCTCCTTAGAAGAAGCACAATGAAACAAACTGGCCAGAACAGCATTTTTCATAGCTGCAAGATTACCAGGATTACTTTGAATTGCAATGCCATAGTAATTTTGCAGCTTGTCAATGATGCTGTCGGTCAGTTTACCTTTTCCACCCATACCTTTGTTTTCTTTGCGCAACTTTCGAAGTGCAGTCCCAACTCTCTTTTGTACATGACCAACACATTCTTTTTTGACCACTTGAGTTTTATCATCATCAAGCTGGTACACAGCTTCCACAACACCATGACTCTTGCTGTCTCCATCACCATAATATTCTGTGTAGCGCAGCTTATTGGAATTCACCGAACGTCTAAAAATTCTCAGTGCACCTTCAGGTTCCATAGCTGGGGCAGATCCTTGAAAATTTGCCTTGCATTTTGCCTGATGGTCAGTCTTCCAAGCAACATTTTCAGGCGAATCATCATCATCTTCATGCATTTTACAGAGCTTACAAAACTTTGTTAACACTTCAATGTCAACCACTTTCCCGGTGTCCATTGATATTGCAGTGACACAGCCGTTGAGAGAAGAGAAACCTCGTCTCTGCCAGGTTCCATCACATGACACACCACAGTCAGCTATTTCATCTTGACTTTTATTTTTTAGTTCATGGATTTCCTTTGCAGCATCAGACATAGTTTCTTCACATACATCTTTAGTAGCTTTTAACAAAGCTTTGTTATGGGCAGCATATGGTGAAGCAGTTGGTATTGGTGGCATGTTCATCAGACCACAAAATCGTTCAGCAGAAGATGCACCACAACCAATTGATCTTATAGGATAGACCAATCTTTTATTTATTTCAAAGAAATAACTAATCTTCCCAGATGTATAAAATTCTTCTTTCCACTGACATCCTTCGCAGTGTAACGAGAGATTAGAAGCACAGCCTTTGCGTTTGGACTAATTCTCAAACAGTTACAGCTTGAACTGCTTACATTATTTGCAGGGAAGCAAATTCAAAATAGTTGCCAATATTGCCAAATCAACGAAACGGAATCCAGAAGCTTCTACTTCTCCCTGTTTCACTTTCTGAGGCTCTGGTGTGCCAATCTTTCTTGCCGATGCGGAAGCTTCACATGAAAACGTGGTAGCTCCATCAACAACAACACGTGTAGTTTCAGCATCAAGTAGATCATGTAGTGATGGAGTCTCGACATTTGCTCGTTTATTTTCTCCCTTAGTAAAACGATTTCCATGAAATTTACGTTTCTTAGAGTATCCTGATCGAGTTTTGGACATAATTATTTCAATGCGTTAATAATAATCACAAAATACCAAACGAAACCCTTCACAACAATATCGCACTTCAAGATGGCCGCACAAACTTCTCGAAATAGTATTTTGAAATACTTGATGTAACCTATGATATACTGGCTTATGAATAAAGCATATAGGGGGGGGAGGGATAAGAAGGGATGTACAGAAAAGAAATCCAGCGATACCAAGCTATACCAAGTAACTATTGGTCAAATATTCATCACAAAATTGGTTGCTAAGGACGTTGCTAAGGTTTCAAATGCTGCATAAACCTAAAAAATGGCCAAAAATTCGTACTTGCGTTTAGAAAAAAATAAAACAAAGGCTAGAAAATGAAAGATTAATAGTTTTGGAATACAAAAATGCTGTTTCCAAAATTTCGAAAAATTTTCTAATATTTTGCTAAAAGATTATTCAAACCAAATGCACTATTGTACTGGCCGAAGGTATTCAGATGTAGTGAAGGATTTTACAGTAACCCTTACTATGCCCCAAAAACTTATGATTATGTTCATTCAATCCTGCCTTTACCTAATCCAAAAATGGTCTAGTAATGTGAACTCGGCTTCATTCAAAAGTCATTTGAGTCTATTGGCAATGATGCCAAAAACTGAAAGGAAAAGAGGGATTGCTACCATATCATTAATGCAATGTCAATGTCAACTAAAAAGCAAGTATTTTTGCATGCTCATCAAGGAAAATATGTGGAGAAACATCACCAGAATACCCAGATACACTCACATCAGAAGCAGTTGTCTTTTTATTAGTGGGTGTTAGAAGCCACTGGAAGTGTCTGAGTGGATATTTTGTTGCCATAAAATGTCTGCAAAAATCCAAATACACCTGGTAAAAGCTGCACTGAAAATGTCTGCAGAAGTTGGTCTCCAGGTATGGTCAGTAACTACTGATGGTACAGCAGTCAACATGAGCTCCATTGTCATTACATTACATCACATCACTGGAAACTATGGACACAAAATATCAACATCTGAAAGAAAACTACTTTGTGTATGCTATCCTTGATCCATTCCACATGCTTAAATTAGCAAGGAATGCACTTGGTCACCTTGGTTCACTTTTGAACAAGGACAAAAATATAATAAGATGGAGATTTTTAATATGGTAACAATATTTGAGAGTGAAAGATTTCAACTGGCAAACAGTTTCACTTCAAAACATTTAAATGTTTCATAAACATAAAATGAATGTAAAACTTGCAGCACAGACCATAGTTCTTCTGTGGAACAAAGGAGACTTTGGTCTGATTGGTCAATTGTTTTGCTTGTTTTCAGGCCTTTGTCTTGATAATTCGAAGTTCTTTTACCACGATGGCAAAAATTGTAGAAGACGAGTTGTGTGAAGAATTTGAGACTGATGTAGCAAGTGTTAGCAACATTGAACATAGTTTACTGCCGGGAAATTAAAGCGAAGATGAAGGCGATTTCACACTGTACTCTGAGTCATGATGATGATTTGTTTAATTTTGAGGTATCTGTGGCTATTACGAAGGCTGAAACGGATGAAATGGCTTCATAATTTTCTTATGCGCTAAGTGAAATTGATGGGGAAATGAACTTTCCATGTACATTATGCAATAAAGTCTGCAAATCAAAAGGCGCTCCTACAAGACACGCAAATTCAAAACACTCTGAGGCTTCCTTAGGATGTGATACCTGTATTTTGCAAAGAAAATGTCGATTCTTTTATTCAAGCTATAAAGGATAAAATTATACAAGATAAACTCTTTGGAACAGACCATTTCTGGATTAGATGCAGCCTCTTCAACCAAAGCTTTATTTAATGCCTTGCTACCAATCTACAAAACCTTATGCAGAAAGAAGAATCAAGGCAAGCTTTTGGAAACATTCTGTGGTTTGTACCACAAAAAAACTACTGTCTTGCCAGGACTACAGGGTAGCTAACTTGATAATGATCCATCTTCCGGAACACTTGATAGAGTTTTACCACACCAGTAAAACCTCAGGTACTGCAAAGCAAAGAAACAGGCACACCTCGACATAGCAGAATATGGACCTCTCACCCATGTTGCAGGGTATGTTATTGCAAAACTCTATCAGCTGAGCAGAAATAAGAAAACAAAAACAAACCAGGAACTACAAAGTTTGCCACAAAGTATTAAAAGCTCAGAGCCCAGTGACTACATTTCTGCTAGAACAAGAGGAGGTCTCATAACTCCTTCCAAAGACCTAGTGAACATTCTGGAAATTGCTGAAATGTGTTTCAGAACAAGTTGACACGCTTGGCATAAAATGACGCGAAATCGGCCAAGTTCGCCATTCATTTGATTCAGCGGTTGTCCGCAACAGTGCAGGAAAATTCAATATGGCGCATTTAATGAGTGGAAAAAAGAATGTTTTCGCGATTAAAAATTTTTGTTAGATTGCACCCCAACTTTTTCCCGAAACTATTCAAGCATGTGTGAATTTTGTTTGCACATTGTGAGTCGTACTGTTCTTAATACATTGAAAGGATGAATGGCTTATTTGTCTGGTAAAGGAATTAATATAAATTTATTGGACATCGTATTTAATGGAACTTGTCACGGACTCACTGGTTTGAAAAAAGCATATAAGGGGCATAAAAATTACTTGTTTCAGAGGAAAAGATTACTCACATGCTGGCAACTGAGGATACTTTCTTCAACTGATTTAAACGTGGAAAAGGAAAATTAGATAGGCTTTATCAAGTCATCAAGATACTTGATCACTCCATTCACTTGATGTATCTCAAGTGCTTTAATATTTTATCACTAGTTTAGCTTGTATATGAACTTATTGGCCAGGTTTGACTTTCTTGTTGTTACATTATTCGCCTTGCTTCTAAAAAGAATTTTTAAAAATTTGTTTATTGCTATAATTAGGCCAGGTCAGCATATTGCATTTATAAAGCTCAAGATCTGTCACTGTGTAGATGTATCAGTGTTTTATCTATATTGGATAATGTTTTGCTTATTTATTGATGAGTGAATATGTACAAACTAGAGTTGAATTGTAGCTGTCACTATTTAATAAATGAATAAATTGAGTTTATTATACCAAAATCTTCTGTTATGACTTTTTACAAATACACATTGTGTTATGTTTTCATATTTGATACAAATTAGTTTCTGCACCATTTTAATATTTTATTCCTGTTATTACATCATCAAATACTTTTATGGTATCAAATGTGGAATCATTGCAGTGGTCACAATGCCCATTTGGGTAAATAACACCATATAAAGTATGTTTCTGTAACAGCAAATCTAGCAGCTACTCAAGGTGAGGGTAATTTAATGATACTGAAAAGGCCTGATTAGTGACACAAACAGTAGTACAAAAAAAATAACCACTTGGACAATGTTTGTTGCTTTAACATCAGTTTACTCTGTTATTTTGCTGACCACTTAGCTATCAAGTGATAAACTAATGATGTTTGGTCAGTAATTAGAGGAAAATGTGTACTCAAAATACATTTTGTTACTTCACCAAGTCTAATTCTACACAGCTAATGCTGTGAGGAGATGGTCCTGGACACGGTGTCCTCTTGCAACTCTTACTCAAATATTACTTATACATACTGGTTGCTAAACTAAAAGGTTAGTCAGATATATCTCTGGCTACTGTGCACAAGCATCATCTTGGAATAGAATTTCCTAAATAAATGTGACACACATGTACAGTAAAACAGAAAAATTGGGTGCATGCCCTTACCTCATCGGTTGTCGGACAGTGAGAAAAGGTGACAGCTTCTATCATTCCAAATATTGGAATAAAGTCATGTGCATTTGAGCAGAATTTACAGCTTGGACACTAAATCATTGACAAAAAGAACCTATTTTTGTTGTTAACCAAACTTACTCTGGTGATTTCTGCTTGATGAAGTAACTAATGATATTGCACATGAGATTAATGACTTGTAAGTTTGGTAAATATCTTTCTTGTGTCAGTCAGTATACCAGTATGTGTTGTTTGCCAATGTTTGGCAAACAACAAATATACTGACTGACATGATTGGAAAATGCTTGTTTTGTTCTTAAATTGCAATTTGTTCTTAAATGTAGTTTAGCATTAGGGGCACATTAGAGCAAGAGGTGGCAAATATTTTCTAAAATAGGTAACAGTAATTCATAATTAATATGACAACTTTAAGAAGGGCATGTTTATTCTGCTTCAGGCTAATCAGTGAGAAATTCAGTAGTGACACCAAGAATGCATTTTTTGCTGGAGCAGGAAGTGACATACTCTTATTTTATGAACTTGTAATCCATGATCAGTCAGTTATGTTAAATTGGGGAAGGCAATTAGGCAAACTCAACTACAGTACACTAAAACAACATACTTGCTTATTTGTCTACCTTGACACTATAATTAGTATGCTATGCATGACCGTAGTCTGACAACAATTCCTTGTATTTTTAGTGTATATGAAAGACATGATTTTTTAATCAAAAGCACTTCATTACATGGCATTAAGTATGTTGAGTTGCACAAGGCATGTCACATTGCCCTGACACAAGGCTGTCAAAGCTGTACTTTGTAAGTATGTTGTAATAACTGCATTAAAAACTTTAGTTGTCACTACTTACTCAGTGAAAACATTAAAAAACAGTTAGTCAAGAGGTATAAACGTTGTATTTATGCAATCAGTAGACATAATTACACCTAAACCTTGGATTTTTACATTTACCATGAACTATGCAATATACTCAGTAAAAATTATTCTAATTCTAAACAAAAGCAAGAAGATTTTAAAATCTTCTAAACCACAATAACAGTTTATTCCCCTCGAAATATTTAGCGGCTAGATAAAGCAAAAAAGAAAATATAAAATCCTAATCTCACTATGAAAAAGTACAGCGTCGTCTAGTAACATATGTTAACATGTATATGTACATTCTTTTGAATGAACAGATACTAGTATTGTTTACAAATATTAATATAAATATAGCCAGCTCGAGGAGATAAACAACTGCCCGATCATCCTATAAAGTACTGAAAATAGATCACTAACTATTTTGTAGTCATTTCGCTTGTCTAGTCGATAATTCCACCTTTTTCCTCGTCCTTTGTAACGCCAGCATGTTGTAATCTTTAAAGGTCCATTTAACAACACTCGCGTGCGGCGCTCCTAGTTCAAAGCGCTTTGTCGCCGTATAAATGCCAAATCCGAAAAAATAAAAACATACGTTTTTAGATAAAAGCCACAGGCTTGCTACCATGAAAAAATTCTGAACGAATTGATTAAAATACAAAAGTTATTTGAAGCCAAATTTCGGCAATTTTCATGTTATCTACTTCGACGCGCGATTCTCAAGATATAGTCCTCAAAGAATGCTCAACCGCTGCATAACAATTCGTGTAACTATGGCAACCTTGGTATCATTTTGATCCACTCGTCTCACTCTGTTGATCACAATTGTTTATATTTATCTAAAGATAACCTGCAGTGCCCCGCAACGGTATTAAAATGACACATTTTTTAAGAAATAATTTAGGTACCATTCTTCCTAAAAATACGCGCGCCGTCAAGAAAAAATTGTTACGCTCGAGTTGGCCGAATTCGCTACATTTTATGCCAAGCGTGTGACAATAGTGAGGTGGTTGTGCAAAACATTCCTCTCGCAACAATACTGGGGTCTACCTTGAAATTGCTTGTGAAATCCTTTTGGGATAAGATGTTGAATCAACCAGCACTCTCCTGAAATTTTGTCTGGAGTAAAACTGTACATAAGTGTTTATTCATTTTCTTATGCTAGAGACTTCATTACAAAGTATAAAGTCAAATCAAAGCAGGTAAAAAAGAAAGCACTAAGGACAAATTTAAAAAAAGTGATGTGCCATGACAGTGTCATCACAGTTGTAAATATTTTACTGGGAGAGGGAATAGTGGGCCTGCAAGGAAGATCGTTTATTTTGTACTTGCTGCGTTTGCACGTGAACTCAGCATTCTGATTGGATGTTTGCTGTTGGATACTATAATTAGAGAATTTTCAAGACGGATTCAAACAATATATTTATTGCAGAGGCTCGAAATTAGCTTAGAATTTAATCTTATCACCTTTTTTTATCAAAAACGGAGCAAGAATAGATTGTTTATTTTAATGTGCAGTTATATCTGTTAAAACATTGAACGCACAAAGGTATGGTAGTGTTGATCGATTTATAATCGCTAGAGCCGATCGTGATTCACATCAGATTGTGTTTGACGAGTTGTTTACTCAGCCCATCACATTCCAAATAAGACATTCACCGAAATGTACAAAAACTGGTCATGAAAGTAAACATTGCATTTGAATTGCTCGTGGGAATTGCCTATAGCTTGATTTTTCACAGTTTAAATGTAAAAACTCAAGTTGTGACATTCTGCACCCCTAGTTACCAATTGACATATCTATATTAATCTTCATACTTTGTGCTTTACTTTGGCGTACATATTTTATTTATGTTGACTGCACACAAGTTCTAGAAAATATTACGTATTAGAATGGTTTCCAACATTAGTTGCATATTTCACTTCTCAAGTCATGAGTCATGACTTATGGGCTACGACCTATCGGTTAAATAACTTTAAATGCTTGCACTCCCTGTTTACAAAAAATCAAACTCTAGTCTCTATTGTATGTTTGTATGTAATATTGTACCAAAATATTGTATATACATTGACGTTAGCTAAGGCCAGTTTTATACGGCGTGCTTCTCATGTGCCAAACTAAATGACAACAATAGGCACATGAAAAGTACGATATCTAAATCTATTTTGCGCGGCAAAATTAATTTAGGTCGACTACACAATTAAGTTCGACTGAACTAGCCGTATTTATTGCATTTAGTTCGGCATTGATTTAGATGGCGAACTTTTCATGTGCGAAATTGATTGCATAAATTATTATAAATAATTTCTATTCCCAGAATGCAATCTTTCCCTACAAATTTGTGCGTATTTAGCAAAATTTTTCAAGATGTCGGCTTTGTTGTCACGCAAGCCGGAGGGATTTTGCAGTAGCTGTAAACGCGTAACTGTATACGATTGTTTAAAATGCAAGATAAAAATTTGCAATGAGTGCTCCACCTTCGAAGAAAATGAAAACGTTGAAGGGTGGCGAATGGGTAAAGCAGTGGGTTATTGTGAAGGGTGTTTTCTCGCAAAAAGCGACAGTGAAGATGAAAGCAGCGATCATGAAACTAGCAATGAAAGTATTGGTCAGAGTTTGAGCGAACACGAAGGGAGTACTGCAACAGGTTAGATTCTTTTCTTTGCATGGATGTGAAAGTTTTGTTTCAAGTATTGTAGTAACTGTACTATTCAGTATTCGCTATTGTACATTTGTATGTTGACTATTGCATTTGAGTATGAACCCATCATCTGTACTATAATCCTGGGACGCGCAATATTTTCAATGTTTGTGTTTTATCTGAAACAGATTTAAATTATTGTAAAATAAATTTTATTCCGTCCCCCCCCCCCTCCCTTTGGCTTCTTCCAATGATGCTGAAGTTGTGGTCAGGCAAATGCAACATTTTTTACAACCTTCAACCATTGGCTGGGGTGGGGAGGAGATTGCAAGAGGGGGGGGTGCTTTTTAGAGGCTGTAAATGTTCAAGTGTTCCTACACTTTTGTCCTCAATTGTATATAGCTGGCATACTAGTATAAAATAGTACCAGTAATAGTGAATGGACTTGATTGTACTGATGCTGTTGCATTTTGTTGTGTTTGACAAAGTGAACAGTAAAAGTAAGGCTTACTGTAGTGCACCATTTCCACCATATAGATCACTTGTGGTGTGATCTTTGTCTGTCATTATAACACTGTGATGTGAAAATATTGTATTTTCTACAGCAGGTCAGCTGTGCAATATAATATATGTGCAATGAAATTATTGTACTCAATTCTTTTTCTCTAGCATCTCTCGGATCTCTGCCAAACCATAAAAGTTTTAATGATCCTGACAACGAAAGTGATGAACCATCAAGGTCCACCAGTACCACCACAAACAAAAATTCCAAAAAGCGTGGCAGTCGAGGAAATTGGACATCAGAATGCTTGGACGATTTCATTGATATAATCATAAGTGATGAATATTTTAAGAAAAAGCTAATTTTCACAAATACGAAAAACTAAAAGAATGCTCCCATTTATGAGAAAGTTTTAACTGACTTGAAGAAAAGATCTGCAGAACGAGGGGAAGAATTGGAAGGAACTATTCAACAATTAAGAAATAAGTTTAAAAAGTGTTTGGCGAGTGCAAGAAAGCAGCCCTTACGATGACAACGGGAACTGGAATCAAAAGATTGCAGGATAGTAAAGGTTATGGTAAATGGTTCAACCAACTCTTCCAGCTTGTTAAGAGTAGGGATTCCTGTCAACCAGAACAAGCAGTGGAGCCTTCAGCTCATTTGAATGAAAGTGATCCTATCTTAGAAGATGATTCCAACAAGACTGCAACAACCAACCAATTCATCCCTCTTAAGAGGAAAAAAACTAAAAAAGAAGATATTTTAACTGCAAATTACTGAAAAACTGTATTTTGAACATGGGCCGATACTAAAAATCTAATAACTTGAACACTATTTGACCAATCTTGCTGATTTTTTCAGAGGTTGTTGTCAGGTTAGTCCTGAATAAAATAATGGATGCTTTTTTCAATATCTTATAAAGTAAGGATTTTAGGCAATTCTTAGCAAGCCGTACAAGTTACTGCTATTAAAATGGTTGCTGTGGCCCCCAGAAAGTGAGCTCCTGCAAAAGCATCCATTATTTTTTTCTTTTGATGTTGTGATTATACTGGGTAAAAACCACTAACCCACAATCAATAACCTTTGAGAAGATAGGTTTTGAAGTTGGCTCCCTATAACGGACACTTCTGTGAACTCACAAGCTTATTCATTGTTATGTTTAATCATATGCAACCTGTACTTAATTTATTCGTTTTCAGCATCTTTTAAGCTTTAAAATGATATATAGCATGGCTTTTTTGGGGTAATCTGTTATTTTTTAGAATAATTTTCCCAAAACAAGTCGGCGAGCCCAAAAAATAAGGTGTACTCCCCCCTTAAAATCTACAGATGACCTGATAAAGAAGACCCTTGAAAGCGATAAAACAGATACCATGATCGAATTCATGAAAAAGGAATTTGAGCAGTCAAGCCAGCATGAGTTGAAGCTATTTCAGATGTTCCTCTAATCCCAACAGCCATCCTCATCTGATCCTGTACAAAATTTTCATGGGGTTCAAAATCATCAGCCACCTTCACAGCAGCCAGTTGTCACCTTACACCCACCAAGTACAATCCCTTGGTCCCAAAATCAACTACCTATTGGGCAAGCAGTAAGCTCAGAACCATGGGTTCAAAACCAGTCAACTCTTCAACAGTTCAACTGGGAAAACAGCTATTAACATTGTGGACCTTCAACCTCCTTCAATATTAACTGTGGTACATATAACTCTGTACACAAATTTCATGTTGTTCAACAACTTTTGAGACAACTTGTTTTTTTGATGAACTATTTTGCAAAACAATTGTATTATGTAGCATTTTACTTTTTGAGTTTCTTGAATTGTCATTTATGTTTTAAACTGAACAATCGCACAATTTCCATTCGTGTGGTATTTATAGAATGTTGTGTTTATATTTTAAATCCAGTTGTCATTTACTTTAATGTTCTCAAGGATGATTGCAATGTTTTTCAATTACCATTAAAAAAGCTGTATTAAACAGTTTTTATCATATTACAAGACTTCTGAAACAACAACAACCTTATGATAACAAACTGTTTGCAATATGGAAATACATTGTAAGCCAATCCCAATTAGATTTTACTGGGTCAATTATATCACCTTGCTACTTAGTTTTTCATTATGCAGTTTCCGGGTTAGAGCAATACGGTTTTTGCTACCCTCTGCTGAGGTATCCCTTAGCTTCCCACATGATCTCATTTGAAGAAGTGAGCGTACGGTTCTCTATCTCTTTTTTCGTTTGTCACAGGATCGATTGACAGATCACATTTTTTGGACATCGCATCTCCAAATTCAATACACATATTGTGCAACACTATACAGGCGAGCGTTACCATTTTTGTTTGATCAGCACTGCTTTCACATTTCCTCAGAAGAACACGCCACCTGCCTTTTAATAGTCCATATGCTCCTTCTGTAATTATGCGCGCACGACTGAGCCGGTAGTTAAAGTACCGCTGCTCTTCGGTTAAGGTTGCATCCGTGTACGGCTTCATGAGCCAAGTTTGCAATGGAAAGGCAGAGTCACCAAGCACAACTGGAGGTATAGTTCGTTTCCCAATCGTCTTTCCAATGTTGGGTATAAGCTCACCCTCTGTTATTTGCTTTCACAAATCGGTTGACTGCAATATGATGGAATCATGGGAGTTCGCCGGAAAGCCACAGCTAGCCCAAATGAAACGGTTTTAGCATCTACAGATGCCATTAGCACCAAAGAATAAAAATTTTTGAAGTTGTGATATTCTTTGCAAGACTCGAGCCCACCAGGTGGGCACTTAATTGGAATGTGGCAACCATCAACCGCTGCCCAACAACACGAGAACTGCCAAAATTCTTCCGTATAAACCATCTTGTCGATAAACATTTTTTCACTTTTTGGAAAATGTTCAGTTACATGTTCTGTCCACAAACATTCCACGATTGCTTGGGAAACTTCGATAACTATGTTGCAGACCGTCGCAATTCCCAAACCAGACATTTGAGAAATTGTGTGGTGGTAATCTCCCCGTGCTAAACGATTTAAACAAACAGCAAGTCTTTCTTCTGGTGATACTGGTTATTCGTTGATTGTTTCTAATCTAATCTAGACTAATCTTCGTCTGATAGGCTGCAAAATATTTTGAAATGTCTTCCGTGAAACTCGAAAGGTCTTCTTAAATCCCGACCCGCTATAGTTGTTCCATACCGTTGTCCACCAGCCAAGATTGCGAAGAGACCTGCGACAAGAACAATTTCTTGGCGAAGTCAAACAAAAGGACTGCAACATGCAAATCACTGACAGAAGAATCTGCAGTAATATTTTCTTTCTCAAGAGATAAGACATAAAATTTAGTAAACGTAGTCTTCTCTTGCGGTTGTTCTCAATAAGTTTCCAAATACCAAAGCTATTTTGAGAGCGTCTAGAAAATCTCGCCATATTTAAACTAAGCTTCGTGCCATAACGCGCCAAGACATTCGCCGCTGACATATATGTTTGGAAGGCAAAATAATTAATTTAGCACGACCTAATTAGTTCGCCGTATTAATCAAGCGCCGTGCAAAATCAATAAAGTCAAACCAAATTGTTATTTAGTTCGACACATGAAAAGTACGACATATAAAACTGGCCTAAAGTAGTTTAAAATTGATGTTCTATGCACCATCTTCTTCCCTGATTTTTTTAAAGTATTAGTTTACAATTTTAAAAAAAATATAAGCTCAATTAGATAACTTTCTAATGCATTTAAACACTAGAAATGGATGTCAGTGATTTTATTGTTTAATGTTCAAAGCATGCGATAGTAGAAAAACAGTGATATACCATTAGGCCTTCTTATATATTTTTGACATACTTAACCTGATAGAGTTCGTTAATAAAACGATCTGTTCTCTCGGGATATCTCACTATTTTCTCAGAAATCGACAGTGTAGCTAACTGAAGTTTTATAATGCCAGAAGGTGTAATCCAGTAAAAGGGATGTCCACTTCCATAACTCAAGAATGATTATTATTAGGCAAAATATTGAAAGTGTCTAAAAAGTGTGGCTGGAGCATTTACAAACTGTTGTATTTTTAACGATGAAATTGCTTTAGAATAACCCTTCTTAATGGTACACAGTCTTCTATTCCATCCACTTTAAACAAGAAAACAGATGACAGAGAAGGGAGCTGCTATCAAACATTGCAACATTGCCTAAAGAAATTCCAAATCTGACCTAGACTATATATAAAAATGTAGATATTCAATAATTAAACTACTTGCTCTAGTTTTCATTTCAGTATCAACAGAAATAAGAATGTATTGCAAATGGTTGCAATTACTTCAAATAAGATTGCAAATAATATCATGTTAATACCTAAAAAAGTTTGGCATTTCATTTGTTATTCCAACATTCGAAATAAGCAAAGTTTTAAAAAAAAGAAAAAGAAGAAATCTTTGGATTTCAAAAATAGTATTGCTCTGACGTCATACACCATGTACGAAAAACATAACCCTCAGGAAAAAACCATTAAAGGTCTAAAACTAAAACATGTTTACTCCTGAGTTAATAAAAAGTTCACATCATTTTAACCTTGGGCCTCATGACACTGCGCATAACAATACAACAAAAAAATGTTTCATTTGGGAAAGGAAAGAAGTCATCGCTGGCTGGTTCATCAGCAGCAAATCCCTCCTGCTTGCAGTTGAGAATTTCTTCCATCAATCTTATTTCATTTGTTTCTGGAACTTCATCGTCTGACGACTGTTCAGTGCCACAACAGTGCTCTAGAACATTTTCTGCTTCAAGGTTGACTTCGGTTGTCAAGCCATTAACAATGCATTCTTTATTGCCAGAAACTGTTGCAAATGACTGGGCAATGAATAGCTGAGCACTTTCCTGCAACTCAAATTGTTTATTGCATTCCTCGCATGTTGCAACTGCCTCCCTCCTCCTTTTCATATTCTTTGAGGAAATTTAATTGCAATTTTTAGTGCTTTTTATACATTTAACAGCCAACCAGACCAAGTGTGCAAGCGTTGCTTGATGTGCCTCGTCAGTATTTTCCGTTATATTTTATTTTAACCTTTTTTAAAAATAATATAGATTGGTGTGCTTTTAGCATTTGCTTTCTGATATGGAAATTAAACACGAAACTCTCGGTCCCAATTGGCTAAAAATCATGATATTCACTCATTTTGATCTTCAAGTATTTTTCCGCTCAAATATCTGTGTCTTTTGCTGCGCAATGCGCCAAGATGTTTTGTATTACCAGAAATTAGGGACAAGATGGTGGATGAGCATGCTATTTTATTTGAAATGGTGATTTCTATGAGGAATGCTGGAGAAAGCATTTTGACTTTAAAAATACACCAGATTAAGTTACATATTGTCAAGCTGTCACATTCGATAAATGTTCTAAAGCAGTCATACATTGTAAACCACTCAAGGTCTACTTACTTCCCAAGATATCCAGGGAGATCCATTTGAGGCTAATGTTTCTATTGCCAATACATGAATCTGTTGAAAATGCTTGCCAAAATTGGCCAAATAAAGCATAAACTCTTCGTCATATCCGAAGTGCCAGACTTTCAAAGTGTAGTCCAGTGTTTGATGTACTCAAATCGTTTGTCATATGACTGATTTATCTCACAGAAAATACTTCGAAGAGCTCTTGCACTCTGTCAAATTGTTCGCTGTGCATGTGCGAATAGTCGCGCCATTTGCGGAAGCCACCACCAATTTCTCTCCCGATAAACAGAGAAAGAAAGCTTCTTCGGCAGCCATGTTTATGTTGTTTACTTTGAACATGTTTGAGAGCAAAGGCCTGGATCATAGTCCAGTTCCCAGAACATCGTTTAGCTCATTTTTAAGGTTATTCGAGCGAAATTCGTAAACTTCATGTCAAAGTATAGCAGGTGTGTTAAGCAAGTATAAACAGAAAGCACTGGAATGGCAACTAAAAGTAAGTGCAGAGAGAGTAATTTCAGAATACCTGGCCAAATGTTCACGCTTTCTTTGGATCATGAGACATGGCTACTTTTCTTCTATCTGTCTTTTCCGACCACATGCTACGTGGCTACATGAATACGCAGCTACTGGACTACGTGGCTACATGACTACGTGGCTTCGTGGATACGTGGCTTCGTCGCTACATGGCTACGTGCAATATCTATGACTACCTTAGCACCTGACTACCAAGAAGGAGCGCGTAGCACAACAATCATTACTCGCCCTTCGGGCTCGTGCTTTAGCTAAATTTGGTGAAGTAGATACAGTCTTAAATATAATACCTTTTGCTCTAAAGTTTTATATAGCAAAACAGTGCGCTTACGTCTAAGTCAACTGTGACATATTTGCTAGTTATATGAGTATGGGGATACACAAAACACGTGGGTACCCATATCACTGTGACAGCGGTTGGTATCACACAACAAAAAAAAATAATAAATCAATATTAGTTTATGTAGCTACATTATGCATGGTACTTATACTGTAGCCACGTAGCCAGTAGCCATTTGCTACACAGCCTCTTCTCACCTGCCCGGTATTCTAAAGTTATGCCAAAATAAACAGAGTGTATTTAATATCATTCCTGTAGCTGAGTAGCCATATGTAACCACGTAGCCATGTAGCCACACATAAAATTTACTATCCTTTGATGACCAGGTATTCTGAATTTATACCGTACAGAGTTCCTGCTTTACATCAGGGAGCAAAATGCATTAAACCAGGAATTTGTAGTCTGTATAGAGATTCCTTAGCCCCTCTTATGGATGTGGAGCCAGCTGTTGGAAGGGGGTTCTGGTGATGCATGACCTTGAAACCCCCCGATTACCATGACCTTGTTAATTTAACCATGACAGATGGGTGGTTTACCTAAAAGAGAATAAGTCAACGCACAGAGGAATGAATACGTAAGCATGCCAGTTATGCACAGCTGGATTATAAGAGATTAACTGGCCAAAAACGAAAGGCATTAGACAGCAAAGTATACAAGCTCTCTATCAGGAGAGGAGAAATAGACACTGTTGAGACCCATAGTACAAAGCTTCGAGACTGTACTCAGGAGCTAAATGAATAGAGAAGTAAGTACAGTATAGTAGAGGAGAAAAAAATATTGTATGAAGATATGATGAAGGAAGTAAATAACTTAGAAATGGAAATAACTAATTTGAAGGAGGCCAACAAGGATTTAAGAGACTATGTTGAAATTCTAGAACATAATGAAGCTTTAAAGTGTCAAGGAAAATCTGTGAATGATTTGGGAACTAAGCAAAAGGGACAAAAGCTTCAACTGCTTAAGAACAAAGCCCAGTGTGCGTTATAGTTCATGAAGAGCTTTGGTTTTGATCTGACGAATATAAGATTGCAAGATGAAAGTGGCTGTAGCTACTTGTTGGAATATCCCATTCCACCCACCTTGGGCAGCAACCAAATGGAATATGAAAAGTTGCCCAGTGACCGAAAGAAAATTATTAAGCATATGTGCTATTCCTTCTCGATAAGTTTCGTGTGGGGGACAAGGTTTATCATGAACTCTCAGTTACAATCGAAGGACTGCCAAAATCGTATCTAATCAAGCAACTAAGAGGTGAGTTAAATAAGATGTACCATATAGAGAGAATGCCTGGACCATTTCCTGATGCTAGAATAGACTTTAAATCTACCCTGACAGATCATGCGAGGGAACTCCTCAGTATAAAACCAGAATTAAGAGATGAAAAGATTAAAATAAAATTAAGTGGAGATGGGGCACAAATGTCAAGGTACACAAACTTCATGATGTTTTCATTTTCCTGCTACAGTTAGATGAAACAGTCATGTTAGCAAAAGGTAACTGTTGCTATTGTCAATGGCCCAGAAAAATATGAAACATTGAAAACCTCTTTTTCTGATTTTTTGTGAAGTAAATGAACTGATATGAAATAAAACAATACCAATTGATGGAGAGGATGTAGAGTTAGACTTTTTTCTGGGTGGTGACATGAAATTTCTATTAAACAATACAACAGCTAACTATTCATGTTTATGGTGCCTTATTTACAACGATAACAGATGGGACACTTCAAAACCATTAGATAATTATACTGAGGAAAAATTCCAAAGGACTTTGGATGGAATTAAAGCTAGCCTTAGCTCAAAAGATAACCATGGTTGCATAAATGCCCCTCTATTAGATATACCTTTAAGTCATATTATACCTGATGAGCTACATTTACTGTTGGGAGTGACGGACAGACTTCTTGAGAACATAATAACTAAAGTAGTAGAAAGATGCCATAGCAGACTTTAATAGAACTTGCTGTCGACCAAAGAAGATTTACCTGGCTAAATTAGTTGCTTCAGTTAATGAACTTGGCATACCTTTCTCTGTATGGAATAAGAAAAACGCTGATGGATCAGAAAGTAAAGAGATTGACTGTACTAGGCTGGTTCATCTCTGTGCATCTCTGTTTTGAACTCAATGCCTGTTGCTGTTTTCTGCATAAACAGATGCATCACTTTCAGATGCATAAAGCTCCTCCATAGATTTAGAATAAACGTCTTTGGTGTTATTCTTTCATTGACTTTCATTCATCTGAAACCACTCCTCCCTTTCTAATTGAAACTTACGAAAAGGTTCTTGAACTTTGTACACTTCCAACGCTTCATGCATTGCCAAGACAACTTCTGTTTCCTGGCTGTCCTCTATTAACTCCTTCATCTCACAGATAAATTATGTTTCCCCTTGCTCTCTTCCCTTGGTCTTATCATGCCAACGTCGGTTAGTATTCTCCCTGTCATTGGTGTAAAATTTTATTGGCAGATTTCTGAGGCCAGCTTTAGTGTGAATGCAAGCGATTATACTTGACTTCATCATAGGTGAACGTTCTTCTATCTATTCATAGACTGTGCATTTTTCCACTTCACATTGTTAACATTTCGCCCAGGATTCCGTTAGTGAATGTAGTCTCACGTCAAATTCATCTTCGGAAGTGGCATCCAGCAAGCGTTCTTGATAGACAGTACCTTCTTGTTTTCCAAACACTTCATCATAATATCATCAGGTCTCGCTGATACCCAAGTTCTTGAGTGACTGAAAGTTTCCCCAAAAATGTCGAAAGCAACAAATTAATTGCCAAGGGAAATGCCTCTGCTAAAGCATCACTTACGGCTTTTTCTCCATCAGTTCCCTAATTACGTCACTTAGCTTTTCTCAAACACTTTTTAGTTTGTCAAAAAACTGCTTTGTATGATAAATATTAGTCCAACAAAGACATGAATATTCCCCGTTTGACAAGATTTTAGAAGAAAGTTTTGATAAGACATGGGAGTGACACCAAAGTTTCCGAAGTTGAATGTTGGATCAACTGACAAATAACTAACGTAAATCTTGCTAGTTCAAAATTGTACCAAGTCATCTAATTGATATTCTGTGGCTATCACAATCAAGGGTTCATCCTTTTCATAAGGTAGAATGAAAAGAATCAACTCAATAATAGTAATTAAAATAAACAATATGAACACAAATAAGCATTTCTGGCAAAACAGTAGCCTACGTTTTGTGAAATTCTATTTGTCAGGCATTTCCGGACGCGACAGAAACCATGGTGTCTGTGACGCAGGCTAACAAAACAGCGAATCGCAGGTAATCAGGGCATTTTTTCCATGAAAGCATGACTGGATTGTCTATTTATCTTGTGAAATATCAAATAGTCAAAAAGAAATGCACATGCATGCCTTTGGAAACACAGTTTTCAATTTTGAGGGAAAAAGCTGCTTCACCATAAAAAATACCTTTATGAGGAATAGCATTTTGCGATCTAGTACATCTTCTGCTACGTGATTCCCCATTTTGGCAGCTGAGTCGATATCAAAATGTGCCAGTGTCAGCTTTTCGTGAAGAGGGAGGGAAAAATTTGATTAGTCCCAGTTGAATGCGTCTCGGAATTTCTGCCACGTGATGTTTTTTCCATCCATTTGAACACATCGGGGTTTAGCAGGGGCTTTTCAATGCGTGTACCATTCCGCCATTCGTATTCCTATGAAATTGGCAAACGAAATTAGGAGAATCAAAGCCGAATTTCGTTTTTCGCATTTCAATTCTTATTTCAACGGAAATCAAAAATTGAACCCAAATTTCGATTTTCAGTTTTAATACAAACTAGAATTTGAACAATTAAAAATAAATTTTAAGTCCGTTTCTTTGTCTCTCATATAACCCACAGTAAAGAAACAGGGGGGATAACTCCAAGTAGAGAAACAGGGAGGGGATGAATGTCTATTTTTCAGCCGAAAAACATGCAAAACCAAAATGGCGTCTTTAGAGGACATTGGAGTGGAGTTTGTTCAGCGTTTTTCATCACGCAAGGGGAGCACAATTAAAGATTTATCTGAACATTTAAAGGAGCAGTTTCCAAATACAAGCAGTTTTAGTACAAGAAGTATTGAATGTTTTTGTAAAGAACATGAGATTAGAAGAAAAGGCGTTGTTTCAGACGAAGCATTGGATGCACTGGTTGAAAGAGGAGTGTCACAGATAAGACATTAGACAGCAATTAAATAACAAAAACGTCTTAGTTGTTTCATAGATTATATGCCTATGATTGCTAATCCGAAGGTGACCTGGGTGGTGTGCTGGCTGGGGCCCCACCTATCGTTTTGTGACCTGGCAAATGTGAGGGGTTTTTTTCCCGAATCAGGCTTTCTGGTATCTTCACCTGGAATGTTTTTGAGGCTTTTTTCAGTTTTTCCATGATGCCCCACAGCTTATTACACATATCCCTTGTTATTTTTTAAACCCAATCAAAATCTTGAGGTAATAAGTACCTTTACTGAGCACTATATTACTTTGGCTTGCTAATTTTTATACCCTCCACTTGTTAACCCTTCCGCCCACATACACACCTACCTTCCCACCCTCTTTGGCACCCCAGAGTTAAAACTAATGCAAAGCATATAATATATTATATTATATTATATTATTGTGACTAACACTAACAAAGCAAAGTCTGTTCATAAATTTTGGATTCAGTATGCTTTTGCCGTTTAATTGCTGTTTAAGGTAGGTCCAGTATACGGAAGAAAAATGATGAAAGGTTACTTGGAAAGCCAAGTTGGCGAAACTACTGCTTCACAGCATCGTATTGGCAAGTCACTTCAAAGAGTCAACCCTGATTACCATCAACAGCGCCTGCAACACACAGAACGACAAACAAATCCCATACCATATCATGCGGACTACCATGGTCACAAACTACACATCGACCAGAATGAAAAACTAGTGATGTATAGTGTCACCCATGTGTGTGCAATCGATGGATTTTCAAGATATATTACAGCACATTCCACCATGCCAATCAAGAATAATTTTGTTATATACGACCAAATTTTCAGGTACATGGACAACCTTGCACCCAGGGTCTTATGGATGTAAGACTCTGGGAACAAGGTATACATGTTTACATTCAAAGAAAGCAACAATGCTGCTCAGGCATTTACTCAGGCTAGCAACATACCGAGATAGAGGCAGTGTGCAATTTGAAGGATACATACATGAATTCATGAAGATACCTAAGAATATTGGCACAAAAAATATAGCAGAATTTAGATTCATTCTACCATGGGTAGCCTGATTAAACTCAATGTATATAAGGTATCTTTGTTAACCAATTAAGGGGCAAGGCCTGCATCATGGCTGGATAAATATTGATGGACGGTGATTAAAGTGTGATATTAACAGCATGATTCATTTGTGTTGTTGGTACTGGTGAAATAACAGATAATTATCATGATTGTTTATAGGAGAACCGTTCTCGAAGAGGGATTATTTGATCAAATCCGTGTAGATCATGGAAAAGAGTTTTACTTAACCCTATATGGACAGGAATGCCTAGCACATCTAAGAAGAAATCCAAGGCGAGACCCTCATCGACAAACAGAGTCAAAAAAGGTATTTTCAAACCATATTCTGTTTAATGAAAATTTCATAGAATTTTATGAGATACTCAAATTTATTGTTTGCCTTGTAGAATCTTAGAATTGAAAGGTTGTGGGTTGAAATAAATGCACGAGTGAACTATCCCATAAAAAATGCATTACAGTCTATGGATGCAGATGGTTTCATTGATATGGATAGTGAAGAAACTAAATTCTGCGTCTCTGATGTATCCCGTAGAATGGCAAGCCTCAGCTTAGAAGAAGTGGTGAAGTCCTGGAACTGGCACCCAATACCAGGTATAACCATACACCTGTATCAGCATTTTAATAGGTATAAATCTGCATAATTAATAAATGGCGAAGGGAGAACTGTGACCTTGCGCCAGAAGATTTTTGACAAATTTTCATTGGAAAATTGGTGGTGTCGAAAATGTGAGTTACCAAAGAAATGCTGATATTTTAATTCTGTTATTTTGTGGGTTGGATTTGCCAGAAATTTTGAAAACTGCATGTTTACCACCTTGAGAAAATGATAATTATTATGATATCAGTTCTACAATTTTAACAAATTTCCTACATCAAACTGTAGACAAGTAAAACTGTGTAAAAACTAACTGACAAATAACATTAAAAGTGTGTCTGAGTGGAGTTTTACACTAACTGCTTGTTTGTATATTGGTGGTAAATAGTCATGCGCTTGCGCGGCTCCCAAATAAGGATGTTGTTCATACTGTTTGTGTTCTGTTTAATATACTGACTGAATCGCGCTCCTTTTTTAAGACCCAATGTGATTTGCAAATTATAAATTTCACTATTAGGTGTTGGTAAACCTGTTGATGTCTGTGAGGCCAATAACAGGGCAGTCCAAATCGACCCTCAAAGTGTGCCAACTGCAGAAGAGGCTGGTGAATCGTACGAAGGTCTAGGTTGTCAGTTAACTTGGTTTCCATCTTTTGGCACGGATCCTCTTGCTAACCATGGTGATCTTACAGAAATACGAGAGCGACAATTTCTGAACCAAATAAACATTCAGGACACAAAATCTCAGCTTGTTAATGGGAGTGATGTATTATTTCGGAATGCTCTTGAAACATTTATGCACATAACACAAAATTTATTAAATTAATAACCATAAAATGCAATTCCCAAATTAAAGTCATAGGAAACATTGTAAAGGTGTAAGTAATCTTAATGACATAATATATAGAATGTTTGGTTACAAAGAAAACATCAACAAGAATATCAGAATGTTCTTCTGCATTGCCTGCTAGGCAAATTTCAATAACATGTCATCAAACCCTTTCAGTTCCGAATATCCACTCAATAGAGATTGGGTTGCCCAGCACTTGGGGCATGTGCTGTTGCTTTCGTACCATTTTTCAACACATGCTTTGCATCCAAGGATACTACAACAACACTCACTGATCATAAGTGGTGGTCTAGTGACTTGATGGCATATCACACAAGCAAGTATGGCTTGGTGTTCCTGCAGCAGTTGTTGCTGTATGGATGAATTGGTGAGTGCGTCATCTATTCCTTTTTTTTACTAAGGTAGGAATTGTTTCCTTAAGACCATCAATGAAATCTAAAGCAAAGGTTAATGTAGATGTATGTTAAAAGATCTATTTCTATATTATGATGTTGATATTTAATGTAGTTATAGCATAAAAAATACATGTATGTACATGTAATTAACCCATTAAGGGGTGAATAAAATCATCTGGTGTTAGGCAAACTTGTGCCCTCCCCTTAATGGATAATTGGCACCCATACGTTATCTTGCTTTGAGAGACATGATAACTTGGGCCTTTTGGTCTCATTCATATCATCGTCATCACTATATCTGTCACCATTATTGTTGCAGCCGCTCCACATTTTCCCTTTTTAATCTTTTTTGTTACTTGGACTGGAACAGCATAAATTTTCCGGGAATTTGCTTTCCAGAAACTCAGACCTGGTAAAATCAATGAATTTGATAGCTAGTGCACTGTACTATGCACATGTTTTTGAAACACCAGTGTGGTAAGTGACGTGTATGACTGGTGATAAGTTGTAACCTCCAATGTCACAGTCACCAGTATCAACTAAGATAATAGTTACACTATATGATGCCAGATTTGCTAAACATGATTTACAACATCTGCTTCAGAATTCTTTTGGCATTTACAGTCACAATTATAGGATAGAAAAAGTATTACGGCAGATCATACAACTAAATACTGAATGCTAAATTATATCGCCACATAACAACAGGAAATATCCACCTGGATATTTGGTTCATCCCTATATATAAATGAGGTGCAATGTAGTATTATTAAGCTACTGATGGACCAATTTATGTGTTTTGAACAAACAATCAGCCACCTAATAATGGGTTTCACAGTTAACATGATTAAAAAAAAACACCATTTCAGTTGAAACTAACTGCAGTAACAGAAGTACAGTATGATTAATTTAACTTAAACTGCACCTCTTGTTGCTTCAGAATCTTCTACTGGCAAGCAGTTAGCAGAAACCAAAATCAGAGACTCGTCGTTGAACTCTTGTTTGCAGATATTAACTATGTAATCCACATAAGCTGTTTCTTCACTTAAGCTTATGTAAGTCTGTCTTGTAGGATTGGCAATTTTGCTCCCATTTCTTTCTGCAAGAGTGACTTTTAACGTATAACTGACTTTCTTCTTACCAGGAACAACTGAACTAAAATAGAATAACAGCAATGGCCATAATCATGCAATTTGGTTTGGACAAATTCCCACCTTTCAGTACAGATTTATACATGATAAAGTTAATATAAATTTCAAAAATTTCCATGAGATGATTCATGGAATTTCTTATGACAGCTACAGCAGCAGTGCATGACCATTCACCCCTTGAAAAATTTGAACTCCCCACCAGATTGGCCTGGACTGCCTTTATTAGTATCTGCTGTCAACAACAACACTTAAGACAGTGGCCTGTCATTTCTCATTTTACACAGAACAGTAACAGTGAGAATAGCTGACTGTCTTTAAGTAAGGGATATGTTAAGTCTTACTGAAACAATGGTGAGAATGTTGAGTTGCCACTGGTTTTGGGTGTCAAATTACCAAGACTGCTGGTTGGAATCAAAGTTGGGCCTGGAGAGCACTTTGATGCATGTGATCTCCCTTCAACGTGAAGATACGATCCTGTTTTGAATACTGTCATGTTGAAACGCCCATCGCGGTTTAGCCGCACTGCAGTGCCCTCTCCAAATTCCTCAACCAGGTAAATGGTTGATGGTCAAGCTACAAAACCATTTGTCAAAATGTTCAATTGGGCCCCACTAGATTAGGCATACAGGAAGGGATAATTATTGGGGAAAAAATTCAGCATGAAAAACATTAGAAACCTCTACGAAGCTCCGTGTAAAATGTTTCAGTTTTGAGGCAATTGTCTCGGAAATTATGTTAAGCAGAGTGAAATATTTGTATTATAACACAAAATAGATACTGTAGGTGTTGCATGCCTGCACAAGCTGTGCCAAAAAAAAAAAAAATAACAGACGTCGTAAAGAAATATTTTGGGCCTGTTCAGTGGCTAAGAACAAAAATTTTTCGATGCACATGTCAATGCTCAAGCTTTAGATAAAAGAGATGTAGAAGTAATTTGGGAAAGCAGGCGAGCAGACTGCCAGTGAGATTTGATAGAGATTGATATAAAACTAATAAAAAAAACAATTTGTTTATTACAATCAAAATACAAGTGTCCCAAATATTCCGCTTCTGTAGTGATTCTGTAGTGATTTGCTGTACTTTACCAGTTCAGTTCCACAAAGCTAAACTAGTATTGTATTTGCCATGCAAACGTACAAACTATAAAGAACTTATTACTGTACTTTGTTCTATTTTTTTTCTGTAATGGAGACCGATTGAACAATGAAATCAAACGAAAAACACTTCTTTTGTAGAAACTTATCATTTTGAAAAAAGTCGCAGTATTTGCCGATAAATTGGTTCTGAAAAACAAAACAATGTATAGTAACAAAATGATAACAAACTATAGAAGCAGAAGTAGAACACTTTTTGTATTTTGATTGTAAAATACTTTTTACTAATTTTATGCAAACTTATGCAGTTTTATGACAATAGATGTAAAAGGACGTTTGCAAATCTATACGAACCACTGACATCAACATTTTTCAAAGCAAACTTGAAGAAAAGAACCCTGCATGTAAAATAAAATACTTCGACATATCAGTGTGTCAGTACTTACGCTAAACATCATGGACAGCCTTTCCAAAGAGATCTGGTTCTTTTGTATTCTTCGTTCTATGCGCTCACCATTGTCAGATAGTACAAGATAAAACACTTCGTTCTTTGCCTCTTCCCTTTCGACAGGGTCCTCCATACTATTTTGCCACCAATGTGTTAAAATACTCGGTTTATTTCGTATCAACGGCCAGCTAGTCTGTGTATTATCCCGGTAGAAAATAACGCGCGAACTCGTGGTGAGGAAATAGACATTCATCCCCCCCCCCCGTTTCTCTACTGTGGGTTATATGAGAGACAAAGAAACGGACTTAAAATTTATTTTTAATTGTTCAAATTCTAGTTTGTATTAAAACTGAAAATCGAAATTTGGGTTCAATTTTTGATTTCCATTGAAATAAGAATTGAAATGCGAAAAACGAAATTCGGCTTTGATTCTCCTGATTTCATTTGCCAATTTCATAGGAATACGAATGGCGGAATGGTACACGCATTCTTTTCAAGATGTTGTTTCCGATATTCTTGATGTTGTGCTACGTAAAAAAGACGTAATCATCATTGTAAAAATATTTTGTTTTCCCCTACCTTATTTTTCAAATACATAATTCATAAAGTCACTAACTTGGCCTGGGTTCGAGAATTTAGTCGCGTTATGCAAAACTGAAATTATAATACAGTCAATGAACATTTGCATAGCAAGATTACGAAGTCAAATTACGGCCAGTCTAAACTGCTAACAAATACTGGCTACATTTAATTGAATTAGTCGAAATTAGTTTCATAACTATCAGCTTCAGCAGGTTCTAACCTTTGGATCCATTAGAAAAACCATCGGGCATCCAGAGTATAAATTGCAAGTCACAAATTTTTCCTCAACTATATCCTTGTTTTTGAAATGCAACTTAACAAACTGTCTGTTGTATTCCGCTCCATCCAAGACACACCAATATATCCTAAAACGAACAGCGCAATATATTAAAAGCATAATATTTTATCCATACCTTACAAATATAATTGTAACATTCCCTAGTGAATCATTCATTGTCTAACAATGAATATTTTTTATCTGTTACATTTTACAACAGAAACTTGAATTGGATTAACCGAGACGTGGCTGAACAGACTCGGAGTAGATTTAGGAAAACCGGAAGTAAATTGACACTTCCTATACCAGGAATTAAGACTAAAACCGGAAGTAGACCATGTGTAGGAGAACCAAAAAGGTGTTGAGATGTGAGAGGGTTTTGTGTGTTTGTTTGTAATAAATTATTCGTTTAATACAATGGGTGAAGGATTACGTTTATAGTGGAATGTGCCAAACGATTTGGTACATTTGTGGTGCCATGACCAGGATTGCGAGGATTTAGTTTGCGAATTAGGAAAGGAAAGCAGCGACAAAATACGAAACACATTGCGAGTTCATTTAATAAGGACATGGGCGACAAATCTGGTGAGGAAAATCATGTAGTTAGCGAGATGGAGAAGAAGCTTGAGGATGACATAAACAAAGAAATTTCGAAGCTTAAGTATTTCTTGGAAGAAACAGACGAATTAATACGAAATAAGGACTATGATGAGATGGGAAATTTGCATAAGCGGGCAGAAAAAATTACCGACAAATTAGCGGACATTATAGCACAAGCAGAGGAACTAAAACTCGATTCGGGTGTTACTCCTCATGCGGTTAGACAATGGAAAAAGAATGTGAGATCTCGGTATTTATCATTGGTTCAAGACAAGAACAAACTATTGCGGGAAATCCAGGATAAGCAACGGGATTTGGAACATGAACAACAAGCGGAATTAGAAGAAAGAAGACAACAACAACACGAGAGGCGAAAGGCGGAACTTTGCGAGAGACAGGAAAAACATTAAAGGAGATTATAGGAAGAGAAGATGGAGGCAGAGCTACGAATGATGCGACAAAAAATGGAAATGGAGAAATCGGCGAGGGAAACAACAGGTTGGGATCAGGTCAAAATTGAAAATTATGCCAGTTAAGGGGACACCGACTGATTGGGTACGGTTTGAAAACATATTTTTGACACAAGTAGATGCGAAAGTGATTACGGAAGAAGAGAAGTTTGGATATTTGTTCATATGGATGAGTTGGTAAACCAGAATGTGAGAGACAAAATTGCTAACCTAAAGCCATGGAAAGCTGGCTATGAAACGGCGTAGAATTGGTTGAAAAAGGAACATGGACAGACGAAATTAGTGATAAATGCTCATGTAGAGGAAATCGTAAACCTGCCCGTGGTTAAGGGATATAATTGCGTCAAGATTCGAGATTTTTACGAGACGTTGAGTAAGAACTATGATGCCTTGTTGACATTGGGCGAAGCTGATATGCTGAAGGGGTTTGTCATGACAACCGTGAATAAACTGCCACAAGTGAAGCAAGATCTTGTACGTGCAGATGACACATGGGAGGATTGGACCATTGCAGCCCTTATGGACGAAATTCGGAAATGGTCAAGTCGACATAAAGTAGACCCTGGCGAAGCTCGAAAGGAAGGATCTTGGTTCACATCAAAAGAAAATGGTAAGCAACATCAACATGGTAAGACAATATCTCCTATATGCATTTTTTGTAAGAAAGATAATTGGGGAGGAGACTGTAAAACAGTGGTGACACTTGAAGCAGGAAGAAAATATTTTTATGACAATGAATTGTGTTGTAACTGTGGCAAACGTGGACATAGGGCTAACAAATGCCACAGCCGAGGATGTATTAAATGCAGAGCTAGGCATCATACTAGTTTATGTAACCAGGAAAATAACCCTGAAAATCCTGTCTTTACTGGATATACGTCACCAGTCAAAGGTCAAACACTTCCACCAATGATTCCCATTAACGTAAGTGTAATAAGTTCTAGTCCTTTATTTATAACTGCTATAGTATTCTACATATAGGTGTTACTCCTCTCGCGTCTCTAGTTCAACTGTCTCTCAATGTGAATGTCTCGGCACTTGATCATTAGCAATCAGATTATATTACATTATATTACATCTCCCTTTTTCCGATTAAATTGATTTATCCTATTAACATAACAAAACTCGAATATAACTAATTTAGAAATGTTTCAGATCTTTTGTTGCGATCAGTCGTTATGATGTTCTTAAAGCTATTGCTCTGAAAGTTTTAAGTTTTATAGATTGGATAAGGGTTGATCACTCTTCCATAGCGACTTGTTCTCTTGGTAGCCTGTATTGTGGAAGGGTTAGTTGGGGTGCTCGTGCTTGGTACCTTTGGTTGTGTTTCGGTGCTGGTTGTTGGCATAAGATTCTCCACTTGGTCTGGACTTTCTGTTTGTAGATGTCTCTCGTTAGTTTTACGTATATGAATTCTGTTTCTTCTATATCTTGATCCATTTGCAGCTTGGAGTAGATAACTTCGCGGAGTTGATAGTTTCTCCACAACAGTAGCCAACATCAACTTTGAATCAGGATCTTTCTTGAATCTCACAGTCTCGTCTATTGCTAACGAAGAAAGATTTTTTGCATTTCGATTGAAGTATTTTTGCTGTTGTTCTTGCTCATTTTCGCGGGACGACCGAAAAGTGGAGCTGTTGATCAGAGAAGGTTTGAGCTTTGTGGTTGCAACAAAAAGGGTGGAGCGAAGTCTTCGGCTCATCAAGGCTTGAGCAGGCCTTTCTCTATCGATAGGAGTATTCCTGTAGTCAAGCAGGGCTAGGTAGGGATCTTGTTGGGTTGCTGCGCACTTCTCCAAGATACGTTTAGCAGTCTGGACAGTTTTCTCATGTAACCCTCCAGATTGAGGGTATCGGGGGCTAATGGTGGTATGTTGGAAGTCGTAATCTTGTGAGAACTGGCGATATTCATCTGATGAGTATTGGGGACCATTGTCAGAGATGATGTTGTCGGGAATACCATGGTGACTGAAGATAGACTTAGTTTTTGCTATAACCGTTCAAGCTTTGGTGTGCCTGAGTTCCACGACTTCGGGTTAACGGCTGTAGTAAACTACGATAACGAGATGAGGTTTACCTTTCCACTCGAACAAATCTGTTCCAACTTGTTGCCATGGTCGAATGGGATGGGGTTGTAGTTTCTTGTGTGCATTGGCGTTGCTGTTGCTTTGACATGTCTCGCAGCTGGATACCACGTTGTCGATCTCAGCATTCATACCGGGCCAATATATACTTTCTTGAGCTAGACGTTTCGTTTTCTCCATACCTTGATGCGACTGATGCAACTTGGTAAGAGTATCTCTACGCAGTTTAGGAGGAATCAATATGTTATGAGCTTTATAAATTAGCCCATCTTGCCTGGTCAGTTCGTGTCAATCTTGATAATATGCACGAATATCTGTCGGAACGAGAGATCTGTGTTCTGGCCAGCCGGTTTGGATTTGCTGTTGGAGTAATTGCATCGTGTGGTCCGTAGATACCTCCGAGCGAATAGCTTGTAATTTGCGATCTGTAACATAGGACTCGATTGACATTAAATGAACAAAACGTTCCGAGTCTATGTCTGCTTCGAACTGTTCGTGAACGAGCTCTGGGGGAAATGCGCGCGAAAGCGCATCAGCGAGGTACATTTCACAGCCCTTCTTGTACGCGAGTTTGATATCATACTCTTGGATTTGCATGAGCATCTTCTGAAGTCTGCTGGGTGCTTGCGATAACGGTTTGCGGAAAATACACTCTAGTGGTTTGTGATCGTTTTCCACGGTGATTGTCTTGCCATGAACATACTGGTGGAACCGTTTACAACCAAACACTATAGCCAGCAGTTCTTTCTTGATCTGAGCATACCGACGCTGCGTGTCATTCATGGCTCTAGAGGCGAATGCGACAGGGCCATCGTTTTGAAGTAAAGCTGCACCAAGCCCGTCGTGTGATGCGTCGACTTGCAGAGTTACCCCTTTCGTCACATCATAATATCGCAGGGTTTCAGAGTCCCTTAAAGTTAAAACGCGTTTCAGTTCTTCGAACGCCCTGTCGTGTGTCTCTAGTCAGTGAAATGCAACATTTTTCTTGATTAATTCACGTAGGGGGGCAGTGACGTCAGAGACTTTAGGAACAAACTTGGCGATAAAGTTAACCATGCCCAGAAGTCTCTGAACATCCTGTTTGTTGGTGGGCTTGACGTAATCTCTTATCACTTTAAGTTTGGCGGCATCCGGCTTAACACCTTCTTGAGTTAGTCTCTCACCGAGATAGGTGACTTCCGTTTGACGAAACTGGCATTTCTCTTGACTCAAAGTCATGTTTATTTCTTAGACGCGATTTAGAACCTGTCCGAGACGTAAGTCGTGTCCATCAATTGTGCGCCCCCAGACGAAGATGTCATCGATGTCAGTTTCACAGCCAGGAATATTGTTGAATTTCTCGTGGACCGTTTTGTGGAAAACTTCTTGCGCGAAAACCATGCCAAAGGGAACAACAGTAAAGCGATAACGCCCGAATGGTGTGTTGAACGTCGTGAGATACGAGCTTTCGTCATCGAGCGGCATTTGCCAAAATCCAGACATTGCATCGAGTTTACTAAAGAATTTCGCACCTGTCAAGCGACTAGTGATTTCCTGCTGTGTAGGTAATTGACAATGTTCTCTGTGAATCGCCTTGTGTAGATCTCGAGGATCGATGCAAATTCGGAGTCGTCCGGATCGTTTCTCATTGACGACCATCGAGTTTCGCACGCGGTTGGCTCATTAACTGCTTTTATAATGCTCTCCATATCGAAAAGTTCTGCTTGAACTCGATCTCGTAATGTTGCCGGAAGCTTACGAGGCGGATGGACTACAGGTGTGACGCTGTCATGAATCTTGATGTGATATGGTTTGGATATTCTGCCTATACCTTCAAAACAAGGGGCATATTTGTCAAATATTTGTCCACTCGTTAGCCCAGTGAGTGCGCTTTTTGCCGTCCCAGGATCCAATGCTTCTTTGTTGAGTTGACTCACGTTGTGGAACGATACTAGTTTCATGCTCTTGCAATTGGTACAACCCAAAAGAAATGTACCTCTTTCAACAACATGAAACTCGAGAATCTGTGTTACGTTTTTGTATTGACAGCGAAGATAACATTTTTCTAGCACAGGAATGTTATGCGCACCAAACGCAGTCAATTTTGCGGCACTGCATTTGAGTTTGTCATTTCGCTGACGTTTTGGTATAACTTTCAGAAAATCATGAGTGAGAATGTTGGTTTCTGCGCCAGAATCGAGCTTTAGTCACGTGTTGTTAATTTTCAGTGTGGCGTGTTCATTGTCTTGTGTAGTGGGGTTTTGAACCGTATCAATACCGTGTTCAGATACGTCGCTGTCTACTTTGATATCATTCACTGGTTTGTTTTGTTTTGTCTTCGAGCGACAAAACTTGGCATAGTGTCCTAACTTATGACAGTGATTACAAGGTTTGCCGTACGCTGGACAGGTTTTGGGTGCATGAGATCGTCCACAGTTGCTACATGCTTTACCCCGTTGTTGTTGATTGTTGGATTTCTGGTGGGACGCTTCGTGACTGTAGCGGTTTCATCGATCTCGTCGTAAAGTATCAATGTTGTTTTTCTTCTCACCGCCGCACAACGATTTTAGTTGATCTCGAGATGTCTCTGCAGCTCGGCATATATCTATAGCTTTCTGTAAGATCAGATCGTTCTCGCGTAACATACGTTCTTTCAGGGTTTGTGTTTTGATACCGCAAACGATTCTATCACGTATCAAGCCGTCGTGTAGACTTTCGAATTCGCAGGTTGCTGCCAATGTGCGTAGAGCGGTGACATACTGATCAATAATTTCATTCTCGTCTTGATTACGGGTATTGAATTTATGTCGTTCAAATGTCAGGTTTTTTCTTGGGTTGCAGTATGCTTTAAAAGCTGTTTTAAGTTCCTGGGTTGTTCTCTTCCAAACTGTCGCACCTTCGGTGTTTGTTGACGTTTCTGGAGTTGAGAAAGCTAAAGTTTTGTGTACCTCTCTCGCGTTTTCTCCTATACATAGCAAAACATAAGAACATTTCTCCTCTTCTGACTTTCCTTTGAGCTCTGTTTTTTCAAATAGCATCCAGTGCTCTTCGAATTTGCGAAAATTCTCGTTTACGTTGCCCTCCAAATGCAATGGTAACCAGCACCCAGCTGCCCACTGAATGCTGCCAGATGCCATTAATCGTTTTGTACTTGTGAGTGTTGTTCACTCCTGACACCATGTAATAAGTTCTAGTCCTTTATTTATAACTGCTATAGTATTCTACATATAGGTGTTACTCCTTTCGCATATCTAGTTCAACTGTCTCTCAATGTCAATGTCTCGGCAGTCGATCATTAGCAATCAGATTATATTACATTACATTACAGTAAGGGGCACAATTCTGTGGGCGTACTTAGATTCTGGGTCCAGCAGAAATTTTATATCAAGTGAAGCCATTCAAAAGCTAAAGTTGACCCCAATTCGGCGTGAAACATGTCAGATAGTCACGAAGTTTCAAAGTGACTACGACATCGCTTGACGGTAAGACGAGTGAGAAGATAGAGTTAACTGGTAGTAAGCTGTCCGATTTCACAACAGTGCACCGTCCAAAGTTGAGTGATTTGAAATCGAAATACAAACATACCGCAGATAAGGGTTTCTACATGAAGGAGGGAGATGAGTATCAAACGCATGTTTATCTTGGGAGATTCTACGTACTGCAGGATTAAAACGGAGGAAGTTTTGAAGGGGAACCCCTGTGATCCCATAGTTGAGGGCACCACCTTTGGCTGGACAGTCCACGGAGGGGAGTTTCAGAGTGACGGGTGTTGGTTCTCTCGGGAGGTCCAGGATTGTCAGCAACTGTATAGTTTAGACATGTTAGGGGTAGAAGATCGGGGTGGGAATGATCAACTTGACGTGCACTGAGAGTTTAAAGAGAACTTTACTAAAGACGAACATGGGAGATACGAGGTAAAGGCACCGTGGACACCTGGCGCTCAGTTGAACGAGACTAATGAAGTGCAGAGTTGATTACGTTTGAATCGGGTAGAGATGAAACTCGAGTGCAATGATAGCTTGTGAAAGGATTATGAAAGAATTGTCGTTGACCAAGTCACAGCCAGAATAATAAAGAAGGTACCTGACATTCCTACAGGGGAGCGAGTATGCCTCACAAACCTGTCGTCAAACAAGAAGCAACAACTACAAAAACTCGGATGGTTTTCGACGCTAGCGCCAAGCCACAACCTACTTCAAGAAGCATTAATGAATGCACATACCCTGGCCCTTCCATTGCAACCCTTGTTGTGGGACATACTTGTTCAAGTTCGGATGTGTCCGTACCTATTGATAGGAGATACAGAAAAGGCGTTCTTAAAGATTTGTCTCAGCGAGGAAGGTCGGGACGCGTTTCACTTTCTTTTCAATTTAAACGAAAAGGAAGAACATTTTCGGTTTTCGCGTATTCCATTTGGCGCCGAAGCTAGCCCCTTCATGTTGGGTGCGACGTTAGATTACCATTACGATCAACAGCCAGACAAAAGAGATGGTGAGCACGCTGAGAGATTATGTAGACAATTTGATGGTGACGAGAACCAAAGTCGATGATTTACGTAAGTTTAGGTCTGAAGCCACAGAGGTTTTAGAGAACGGGAAATCTCATGTGCACAAACGGGAAAGCAATGTGTTAGCCTTAGAGAGCGGAAACATGCCCAACCCGAGAAAGATCTTCAGACATGGCTGGGACAAGGCGAGGGACACCCTGAAAGTTCAGGTGCATGAAAACGACATTAGTCAGCTAACCAAGAGAGCTATACTTAGCCGATTAGGGAGAATCTACGATCCATTAGGAGTCATTTCACCAACGACAGTCAAAGGCAAGCGGATCCATAGAAACACCTGTGAAGGTGAAAGAAGTTGGAATGTAGATGTTTCCCCAAGGATTACCCAACAGTGGAATAACTGGGCGAAGCAGTTGCGAGATGTTGAGGTACCGAGAAGCTTAGTGTCATTTGGGAAGACTAAGGGTATTGATCTGCGCTTGTTTTCGGATGGAAGTACAATGGAGTGCTGTACTGCAGCGATTGCAGTTGCCGAGGATGGTTCTGGGAAGTCAAAAGGACTTTTGGCCTCAAAGTCTCGTCTATCCAAAAGAAATACATCAGTGCCTAGATTAGAATTGGACAGCGGGCATATGAAAGCAAACCTGGCTAGAAACCTCACTCGTGCACTGAAAAGATTGCCAATTCGACTGGTAATTATATGGATGGACAGTTTGGTATCTCTTTACTGGATTGTTAATCCAGGTAAATCTTGGAAGACCTTTGTCTCCAATTGTGTAAAGAAAATAGCTGAGATCACTCAAGAAGTGGAAATCCAATGGAAGTTCTGTGCAAGTGGAAGAAACCTTGCAGATATTGTAAGTAGAGGGGGATCCTTAAACAACATGGAGAAGAGTGCTTGGTTCAAAAGCCGGGATTGGTTGCTGAAGGAGGAAGAGTGGCCGAAACAACCAAGCCTTAAGTCGTCCGTTGAAGCGCTATATGAAGAGAAACACATTTGGGAACTTGTCCATTCGTAGTAGAACGGGATGATGATGAGTTAGACGAGCTTTTGCGATGAAGAACCTATTGGCAAACGGTTCGTATTACAACGTGGATTCTTAGATTTGTATATAACTTACGAGCAAAGAAGAATCGAGTCAAGAAGAGACGGGGACCCCTAACTACGAACGAGTTATCAGAGGCGCAAAACTGCTGGATATGGAGAGAGCAACGTTACGTTGTTCGAAACCTCGAGCAACCAGGTTGGTCTCCGTTCGAAAATCCAGAAACGAAGGTCCTGAAATGTTAAGGACGAATATCGAACTATACACCAGTCAATCTGGAAGACGGAGTTTTTGTAGGAAAGTTGATTAGACACGTCAATGAGAAAGTCATGTCTGTGCTCATTGGTAAAGAGACATATTCACAATTGCAACGTCTGCAAAGTTTTTGCAACCAAACCATTGGTACCGTCGACTACTGCTTCATTGCCAAACTTTCGTCTTGAAGCGGTCCGGTCATTCCAGCATACGAGGGTGGATTTCGCGGGACCTTTGGTTTATAGAAAGAAAGACAAGTCAGAAGGGAAGGCGTACATCATAATATTTACGTGCGCGGTTACCAGGGCGGTACATTTGGAAACAAGCAAGTCTCAGTCTGCTGAAAAGTTCCAAAACAAGCTGAATTTGTTTATAACGAGGAACACAAGACCAATTTGATAGTGTCGGACAACGCCACTGTTTTTAAGGCTACAGCAAAATGGATTCGTATGATACGAAAAAGAGAGTGATTGCAGAATCATCTTGCCACTCAAGAGATTCGCTGGAAATTTAACCTGGCAAAATCACCGTGGCGGGTGGCATGTACGAGAGATTAATCAGAGAGATAAAGAAAGTGTTCTATGAGACATTGGGCAAGACACACCTTTCCTTTGCTCAATTCGAAGCCGTTGTGATGGACATAGAGAGACATTTAAACAATAAACTGTTGACATATGTGGAGAGTGATGGAGGTGGCGAGGAGTTGCTGACTCCCAATTCAATCATGTGGGGACAGCAATCACACATCTTAGAAGATTCCGAAGAAGAGGAAGAACTTGCGAAGTTTCATCAACGTTTAGTAAAGGCTCGACAGCATGCGTGGACACGATTATGCAAGGAGTATATCCATGGGCTAATGGAAAGTCATCGGATTAATCAAAATACAACGCCGTCACCGGAAGTGGGGGAGATTGTTCTTATTGTGGGCGAAGAGAAGAATCATAGGAGCTGGATGAAAGGAAAGGTTTTGCAAATTGTAAGAGGAGCAGATGGTGTCGCCAGAGGTGTGGTTTTATTACATAAGGGGAATAGACTTGAACGGCCTATTCAGGCAATTTTTCCCCTCGAAATTAAAAGTACAGAAAAGGAGACCATAGTGAAAAAAGAAGAGGAGCCAACAAAGGAACCTAATCGAGAGAAAAGAAAGGCAGCTGCTGATGCACAAGTGAAGATTCTGAATTAGCACAAGACGATGCTATTTGAGACAATAGGTCATGTTGACGTTGGTATTTGTAAGTTGTGTGTAAAAATTGAACTTTGTTAATTTTTAGGGGAGGGTGAACGGACTCGGAGTAGATTTAGGAGAACAGGAAGTAAATTGACACTTCCTATACTAGGAATTAAGACTGAAACCGGAAGTAGACCATGTGTAGGAGAAGCGAAAAGATGTTGGGATGTGAGAGGGTTTTGTATGTTTGTTTGTAATAAATTTTCCTTTAATACAATGGGTGAAGGATTACTTTTAAAGTGGAGTGTGCTAAATGATTTGGTACAGTGGCCTTTAAAAGTGGACCTGTGAAAGGAAGTCCTGTGGTATTAAATATTTTAGTCATTTTAGGGTTTGTTTCTCCACATGGTTTAAGCGAATATTCCCCAATGATCGCTTCTTCCTCTTGGGTAAATACATTTTAAAAATAATTTATCACGCTGACTAGTTACGTGTCCTCTCGTCGGCAATATGCTTTACATGGAATTTTGGTTATAGAACCAGATATCTAGACAGATGACTTTAACATTATTATTTCTATCGTACTGTTTAATGAAGTACAGCTCGAGGGTCAAAAAACAAAACTTCACAACACGAAAAGGCTAAATAGCTATTGAGTCAGTGGACCAATGAAACATGGTAAAAATGAAGTATGCTTACACAAAATTAAATTGTAATATCTTCAAAACTCGTTTCCAGAAAATAAAATACAGATCACTTGGTGTGCAATCAGCGGATGGGAACTGTGCCATGGGAAACCTAAATCCACTGTCACTTCTAAATATAAACTGCAGCACGTGAGTTGCGAGTTCTGGCTCATCCGGTTCACCTGTTTAAATGCAATTGATGACACACTATAAGTTATCTAAAGATATCACTTTAATAAGTACGATCTTATGTAAGAGCATTTTACCTGACAATGTTCTCATTGTAGTATGTACGTTTCCAAGGTTAACTTGGTACGTTTCCAAGGTTAACTTTCCTAACAGACATTTCCAGATTTTCCTGTCATTGCACATAGATATTCAGGAGTGAATGTTTGCATGTAAAGTTTTCGAATTGTGTGCATAAACTCGTGATCACAATGTAACATTACAGTATAACTTCTAATATAAACATATACCTGTATCTTTATCTCATCTAGAGCGAATCCACCCCAGAAATCACATTCTCTTAATCCTTTGTCGGTCGCCTCTTTAAGACACCACTTTATCATCTCGTCGTCCCACCCTATTGCCTCTCGCACTCTGCTCTTGTATAGCCTATTAAAAAGTATTTTATTTATAAAAGAAACACGAATAGAAAAAATGACACGGCCATGATTGTCTTTATGTAGTAAGCTACATATGTTTTTGAACTGTATTTGAATCTGAAACACCTGAATTATAGTCTGGCGTGTTTTAATATTAGTGCCACTGCTTATTAATTATTAAGTTTCTACTAGCGTTTTACCTTATGTTACTTTTACTTGGTAGGATAAGGAACCATCTCAGTGGATCCAGGACATGCGGGTTTTACAGTACAATTCGAGGCACAATTTCATAATCCTAGCGCAAACACAAACATAATAGTAGAACTAGAAATTATACTACACGAAAAAAGCGTTGTAAAATATAAAGTATCATTTCTCACTTGGGGTGCCGGCGATAACCTTTTTTTTTTGCACCATTTTCAGCCGCTCATTCCAGAGACTGTGTAATTCTTCTGGCATGTTGTTGACTGATTTTCCGAGCAACATAGCGGAAAGGTCATTGTGATCCTGTTCTTCAACCTCCAATGATTCTTGGTCAAACTTGTCCCGCCAGTATTTTTCTCTTGCCTCCGCGTTGATTTGCCTTTGTTTCTCCTTTTCCAACTGGACAACGATATCACTCTTACTCATGTAGCACTTGGGTGTGTTTGGGCGGATAACGGTGTTTTCGACTTCATTGCTCTTCCTCCAAATGACACCACGGAAAAAACGACTACAGATAACGCAGCATCTGCCATGTGACGTGATAACTTTGCAGTTGGATGAAAAATGTCTATAATCTTCTTTTGGAGAAGAATCAGCGTTAGATAAATCACTGTAAATGCCGTGCTCGTATCTGGATAATTTCATAGTTGCGTCTTGGTCGAAAGGAACTCCTTCACACATCGTGGATTGATCCAGCAGAATCAAGATCGTCAGCACTTGTTCCTTTATTGGCTGTTGCACAATGGTATTGATATCAATGAGATTCTTAAATTCAATTTCTTGTCCCCGGCATGAAATGGTATACAGAAATTCACCAGATGCTGTCTTCGTTACAGATAGTTCAGTTTTAACACGATTTTTTGGTAGGCACAGTTTTCCAAACGAATGAAGTTAATCTTTTTATTATGGTCAATAAACGGAGTCCAGTTAACGGGGAGCTCATTGTGAGAAAAGAGTGATACGAAACTGTCATTCAAACTGTGAATTGGTTGTGGCTGGTTTGGCTTTTTTCTGAGGTTCAGGTAGAAATGCTTTTGGTTTCTTCTTCAGCCTCGCTTTACCAATTTAACTTTCTCTTTCCATAACTCCTTTACAGCCAGTCCGAGAGACTTACAACTAGCAAGTGGTACACCACCGGAGACATTTTCTTGTACTTGGTTTCACTCTTGTATTACATCATTACAAGCTAACAGAACACCATTGCAAATTTCATAATTTGAAAGAAGCCTGAAACCAGTGACACCAATGAAGTAACAAAAGTCAATAGGCCATAGCCATAATGACGTAATTTAATAGTTAATCGAGTAAAACTATTCGAAATTCGAATAAGGCAATATTTTTAATGGTCAAAGTAACAAACAGATTATTTATCAAATTGATGTTACTACAAATTATATTTTTAATTTAATACTCTGTCCAAATAAAAACATAAGAACCATTTAACAATATAGCCAGTTTCAAATAGTTTTAAATTGCTTAACTACTAAACACGTCATTGTGGGTAAGGTCTATTTATAATGCACATGCACTATCAAACAATTTCACAGATATTAGTAGTGGTTGATCTATTACAATACTTAGGACCTGCATGTTTACATGAGGCAGGGTTGTCACGCAAAACTTTTTGCTTTGAAGTGAAGCGATTTTGAATAACCCATGACTTTAAAATTTACTTTTAATAGGCAAGTCTAATTGATGCAAGCTGAGGTATATAAAGAACTAGTCATGGAAACAGCCTAAGGTTACTTTTTTGAGTTATGCAATAAAAAGCTTATCTCCTAAAATTAGTTTGAAAAAGTTTGGTGTAGGATCCAATAGGACTGTTTAAAAAGCGCGTACAAACTTTGTTTAAGAATTTCTAGATCTGGTGCTGTTGTGCATAAAAATCAGTGTGCTCGCGGTATTAATTTTTGTTTTCTAAATTATTTGTAAATTCAAAAAAACACATTTCTTTTAAATCGTTTCAATTCCCAGTTTGATCACGAAAACTTTGTCAATGACAGTTTGCAGCTATAGTATAACTCTTATGCAACTGCAGATCTAGAAGTTGTTTTATAAACGCAATATATTTACATGTTTTTATACACATGTACATTTTGCTGCTTTCTGTTACCTAGTATGTTTTATTGTCAGTAGCGCGTGGTAAGAAACAAATTAAATCCGACCGATGAATTAAATTTGTCCACGATGTTGTATGTGTATTGGTCAGACAGACACTTACAACGTCTGTAGCGCTTCTTTGTTTCACACGACACCGTTCGTCATGAATACAGAAATTATGATAACAAATATTTCTAAGCTCACAATCTAATTTTTCCTAATTACTAGTAAATCCACCGAATTACATCATCGTCCCAATTAAATCCGTCATTTGAAACGAAATCCACTGCAGTCCATGTATCATATTTCAAATAAGGTATTCTTAGAAACTATTATATTTCGAATCACTTGTAATACAGTATCGTATTTCCAAATTTACATTTCTTAGCATGCTTTCCAACAAATAGCTGCTGTGTGATTTTTCTTCCTTACATTTGTATTATCTCCGTCGTTTAGCTTTCTTTTCTGCGACAACATCATCGATTTGTAGACGATTTCAAATTTTTCAAGTTTGAAAAGTTTTCAAATTTGAAAAATGTAAACACTCGCTAGCACGACGGTGATTGGCTAGCATTTACTGGAAATGTCTGTTTGGAATTTGTATTCTGTATGTCGAATGTGATCCTCCCCTCCCTGAGAATTTTAACTGAATATGATGCGAGGTTGCTAAGCTGGCTCGGTAGCCGTAGAGCGGCTTTGGAGGTTCACTGGAAATAGGGCGTTGGATTGTATTGCAAAAATATCGGTTCAAAAATTGTACACGGTGTTAAAATAGCACTGTAGCACAAAAGATTGATGTTTCTTCTACACTATGGTGAAGTTTCGAGGAGAACATGAGTTTAAGGCGTAGAATTTTTAACGCAAAGTATTTGTATTGGCGAATCTGGGCTGGGAGTCAGCAGCCTTTCTATTATTTTAAGTACTAAATGGGCGGCACTGAGTAGACATCAAGACTGCCAGTCACGATAAATTAAACTATCAAGAAATAGATAGAACACAAAAGGCAGGTAAATTTTATTAAAATATACATTTTAGTGCATATTTTAAAATTTTTTAAAAATATTTACAATAGTAGACCATAACACGATGTACGCCTGGGCCGTCCTGTGCTCCTGAAGACAAAACAATGTTCTCCCATAATGACTTTACAATTGGTGAGCCGATGGTTAAAACGCAGATAGATTCTACGTTAATATTTCTGAGCACTTGCTTCCCCTGAACCACAAAATGGAAATGTAACTCTGCCTGATGCAAAATTTGGACAAAGTCGTCAGAAGGCATTACAAGATCACCTCATGTTCTGGACAGTATAAAACTGCTGCTATCTTGCTCCAACTTTAAACATTGTAGCAAGTTTTCAAGTTTGCTGCTATTTTTTTTGAATTTTTTCAACTAGCTCTGCACAACTTTTGGATGACATATCCAGCAAAACATTCCAGAGGACCATGTTCACTAGATGTAATTTTCCCACTACTTGTTTCTGTTACTGCAGACGAGGGCCTTGTTCTATTGATACTGACAAATCCAACTAAATGACCAGGTATATGAATCATCACAATATTTGCAACACGAGAGTCCTCGCAATTTAAAAGCTTTGCTGATTCTGGCATGAGTCCATAGAAAAGACTGTAGAAGTTTGTCTTAGTTTCTGCTCTCGCAAAATTTGTTTTGCAAAGACACTAATTTATCCAAAAGCTTTAGGGTGACAGATGCCTTCTTGATAGCAGGTTCTGTTTCGTCTCCGTGTGGGCCAGGGGCGGATCTAGGATTTTTTAAATGCAAGTCAAAAATTCTGGGCAGTGATCGCTGCTACGTCAGAGCAATGACGTCACCAATAAGGTGAGGTCATCATATTTGCATTAACTTTGTCACAGCCGCATTTGAGCTCTACTGCTGTTTTACCCAATATCAGCACTCTTAGCTTGGAAAGGCATAAAGAAATGAATCTGACACACAAGCTTTCTCTGTTTTGGTTGTTTATTTTTTGACCTTCAAAATCTCATACACTTACAATAAGTCACTCACAACTAGCTGGCATGCTATTTCATACTCTATGTTGACTTCCTCGTTAGGAACAAGGGGACTGTTGTTACTAAATATTGTTTATGTTTGCATGACACCAACATGGTCCCTATTACCTAATTAAATGTTGTTTTTACCTTCCCTAACTCATACATTTACCAGTAGCAAAGCCAGCCCGACATTTGGTCATGCAAATGCAAGTACTTATCATGCTCTTTCCTAGCAGACAAAAAAGGGTGTTGTGAACAAAAATTAGCATTAATGTAAAGCTCAAGGAAGTTAAAATTCTCATAAACTGTTATCACCTACCAGTACCAAAGACACAGAACTGTAAAGACAATCACCAGAGACATCTGATCTAGTAGAAATATTCCAAAATAAATAATGTCACTAATCTGTATAGTACAGAAAACCCCCGCATAAAAGAGCCAGTTAGTTTTGACTTCAGGCTGAAGTGTTTTTTATATAACAGGTTCTTAGAAAAGAAATCAGGCTGAAGTGGTTCGTAACTGGTTCTTATTTTCAGCCAAACACAATTGTTCCTGGTTTAGAGTTTTAAACCTCTTATTGTGTGGGGTGTGTTGAATACATTATGAAGTTTAATTATGTTGTGAATTGATTGCTGTTTTGATAAAACATGCATGCAGGATGTGGTTGAAGGACAATTCTTGCTGGCAAGATCACAGTATTTTGTTTTCTTCCTAGTACACGATTAGCATCTATTTCAGCTAAAAGTTTAATAAGGATTTTTAAGAACCAGTTTGATTTGTCAGCCTGAAGTGGTTCTTTTATTTTAGGTACCCATTTGCCTAAATTACAGGCTGATGTTTGTTAATCCACTGGTTCTTTTATGCAGAGTTTTAGTGTATCCAATAATACTATAGGCAATGTCATATTTCAGAAATAAATACTATTACATAAATCAACAGAACTTTGGTTTATAAATGGCAACATACACAATATAACACACTGTTGTGTTGTGATTTAGAATTTTAGATTGGTTTCAGTGGTTTACAACATAAGTTAATAAAGTACACAACAGTGTTTTGAAATCGAGTTGATCTTTGCACCCAACACAAGTATATGCAAATATATCAATATGCTATATATATGAACGAAAGTTGTCCATATTTCACACTGCAAATCTACATAGTATAACTAATAGCACTGACGAAAAAACGAATTTGCATCAAATTTGCCTTGTGCAAATATGTTGCAAATATGAAATTTGCAAAGCTTTGCAACCAGTGCAAAGGTGGCAATCGCCGAATTTGCCCGTTTTTGTGCAAATTCGGCGATTGCGACCTTTGCACTGGTTGCAAAGCTTTGCAAATCTCATATTTGCAACATATTTGCACAAGGCAAATTTGATGCAAATTCGTTTTTTCGTCCAGTGATAAACAAAGTATTGTTGTCCAACTGACCTTATAACAGTATATGCTTTGTTCTTTCCTTTATGAGCATTTTTGGGCACGTAACTTTGAGCTCCAAAAATTCTAGCTAAAGTGTGGTCGAGTGAATACACCACGTTCGCCAAAAGCTCTTGTGAAGAGCGCAAACATCAAATTTTACCCTTTATTTCGGTGTAAATACTTTTCAAAGGCTTCGTATTGCCTCTGAGTAGTTCCGATCTAACCATATTGTATTTGCAAGACATATTTGCGTTGGGGCATGCAAATCGGTCATGCCCGTTGACATATATGGTCGTGACCAGTCAAGAATTCTTAGCCAATAGGAATGGATAATTTTTTTGAATCATCCAATCAGAAGACTCGCTGATTGCAAACCGGTCAGACCTCGTGCAAGGATCAGTCAAAATGGTGGATCTCCATGGAGATGACCCCATTGACTAATCAAATAGCTAGAATTTAACATGTGACCAGGCAAAATTAATGGGTAATACCGCTTATCCATCACTTGATAGCATTGCTTTACCAAAGCTGTGCCACTGAACGAATTTATTTAGCTGGACTAGAATGTCATTATTAAAAAATTATTACACTGCTGCCGCTGCACGAAAAGTAATTAACTGGATTAACTTTGAATATTAATTACCTGCGCATTTTTTACATGAGTCGTGTGACCGCTTTGAGCTCCCTAGATCCTCCTCTGATTGAGGCCATGCACCACATCACGACTTTTTTTCCTTTGTTGCACAACATATTTGCCGCCTGCCTCTGAACAGCTTCGAAGTTCGCGGACTATCCAAACCATCCCTCTTTGATTGAGTGTGATGTTACTCATGCTCAATTTGTCTGGCGCATTGCTGGTATTGTTTCAAATTGACCGATGTTTAGGATGCGAAAACACATAGACAAAAGTTATTCCTCAGAACTTGTGATATATCATTAGAATGAGCATGAAAATCTGTATCGTATGTGTAAACAAGAAATTCTATAAAATAGGTGACTAGAAAATTTAGTTGGTAGCACTCATATCCAGTTGGCTCATTGATTGTAAACATCATATTACATTGACTGACATTTAAGTTACAAAAGCACATGGGGAAAACTTGTTCCCCAGAAATGGTAATTTCATTGATTTTAAACTCCCAAGTATACGTTACAAGAGCTGTAATTATTATTGCTTTACAGACGAAAACTTAAGATATTTGGTATGCTAAAAGCTTGATCTAAAGGTGAACACTGTTTGAATGATTGTAAATAGTAAGCATACTGCAGGTGGTCATAGTCTGTTTATTTAATCTCATAATAAATGTGGGGACGATTGTGGAGGCAGTTTCATCGTAGTACATTACATGCACTATGTTGCACCGGGATAAAAAGTCTCTCAGCAGGGATAAAAGGTTGTTGCAAATTTAATTTGTTGCAAATGAAATTTAATTTTTGCCACTTTCATCTGCAATATTCTTTTTAAGTTTGTTCTAGTAAAAAGTGTACTTTTGTTCTCTTTTAATTGCCAACAATCTTTTGGAACTGTTCATTGGCAAACATGATCATGGCCAACATTGTTACTGTAATCCTTTTAAGAATGCTTGTGGCAATCTGTTAAGCTCCAAAGCAGATCACTATTATTTGCTCTAGACGTACAAAAGCATAAAATTTTACTTGTTTTAAATGAAAAGCTTCACTATATATACTATTATTTATTTAATTTTTTTTTAATTATTATAGATCATTCATTAAGAAGAAAGATGCAGTAACAGCACTATTGCGTAGACACACGAGCTTGACCTTCCATCATTACTAGCTTCTTTGGGAAACTGTGTCAATTTTTGGAATATTTTAGATGGCCTTGTAAGAGTTCTGACACCTTTGAAGATGCCAGCCAGTTCTAGTTTTTTGATTGATTTTAGTTGGAAGAATATCAAACATACAATAACAAACAAGGCAAAGCTGTCAAGTCAATATTTTAACAATATCACAGTCAGTCATGACAATGGTAAACTAATTGCTTACCAGTTAATGAGCATAGGGAATGCACTGGCCCAAACTTTAATCCTCCGCTAAAAAAATCCTAGAGTTTTATTTGCATAGCAATTGTTGGTCGACAATCATAATTGTGTACGTCATTGAGAAACTTTACGTAACTTTTTACTCAAAGCGCTTGTATGAGTACTACAAATGTAAACCATTGCAGTGTATATGGTGTAATTCTACTGAAAAATTTACCAGTTTTTCATATTTGATGACCAGAACACTTGATGTCATTTGTACGCTATTTGCCCCCACACACACATTTCTTACTCGGTTTTGAAAGAATTACAAAACTTGTCCAAAACAAAACTGGGGTCTGCCCCCCCGCCTGCAACATTTTTAATCCCGCACCAAAATATAATACACCACTTGGTTTCAAACGATAGCTTGTGCAAAGAGAACAAACGGAGAATGTGTACAGTGAGTATCATTTAAAAACATTTTTCATCAAAATTATACAATACTGACTGATGGCAATTGTGCGAGTCAGAAATTGCATAAAATCCCCTTCAGAGTTTTTCTTCACTTAATAACTTTATTTACTAAAAAAGGGAAACCAATCACAACACTCAACAAAATACAGCCGAAAAACGTACCATCACTCTGCAGTAAAGTGAGAAAACTTCTCAACACTAGCTACAAAAAAAATGTTATACATGTATTATTATTCTGCGACACTAGCAACATTTTGTCTAGATTTTGTACATTTGTTAATACATTTATCCAAAACTCATACATAATTGATTGTTCTAAAAAGTTTAATACATTTTACAAACAACATACCAATTCCTTCTGCAAATGTGACAATTCTAGCTGAAAATGGTCAACAGGATATTCTAGTGGAAATGCCAGGTGCGTTCCTCTAACTAAAAAAAAGGAAAACCAATAAAAACACTTAACAAATACAACATCAGTGTTCGATACATTTATGCAAGAATAATACATAATAATTGATAGTTGTAAAAAAAAATAATAGATTTTACAAACAGCATCACCAATTTCTGCAGCAAATGTGCCAATTCTGGCAGACAATAGTCAACAGGATATTGTAAAGGAAATGCCCAGGTACATTCCCGTAACGACAAAAAAGGAAACCCAATCAAACCACCTAACAAAATACAACATCAGTCTGATACATTTATCCAAAACCGATCATATGAATAGTGATTGCTCTAAAAAAATTTAGTAGATTTTACATACGGCATCAAGATACCAATTCTGGATGAAATTCATCAACAAGATCCTGTAATGCCAGGTACATTTTCCTGAAGTGGGAGTCAAGACTGTTTTGTGCATTTTTTCTGTGCATTGTTTATAAACAATAGATTTGGACACACAATTATCATCTTACACTGTCTTCCTGCGCAGGGAACATGTTCAACTGGATTTTGATCTGTGCATTTGTGACAAACTGCACACAACTTCTCTGACAAACTGCACAGATTTTTGCAATATTGAACCTGTTAGCCACACACTTCATGTTACTGGATTAGGAAATGCCTAACAACAACATTGATATAGAAAATGATTCACACAATATAAGCTCCAGTCTAAAAATGTAGGTTTTTGTTTGCCCAATTTCAGCTCTTTTCATCTCCACAAAAACAATTTACAGTCTGCCACCATACAGTTTACATTTGACTTACTTTAAGAAGATAAAATAGACTAATTCTTGTTTACTACAATATGATAAATATAGGAATTGTTTTTGATAATTTGAATAGATTTTGATATTATCAGTACAACAGTTCCAGCAGCACTTGTCAGGCTTCATGGTGAGAATAATCTACCAACTCCACCACTTGAAAAAGAAATTATAGCTGAACAGCTTGCATGGGATTTACTAAAAATACATTTAATTCTTGTACACTATAATGTGACATTTGCAACTTTCAGGGTTCTGTCTATTGTGGGCAGTGGTGGCAGGAGAAGCTCTAGAAGAGCTCTTCTGCCCTGGATTTAAAAAGCTTTTTAAAAATGCAAAAAAGACAAGCAAATAAATAAGTTATTAAAATGAGGCCATTACTACATGCAATTGTTCATACTACAGTGAGCATACATGCAAACTAACACTCCTGTAACATATTGAATGATAAACTAATTTTAATTTATACTCATATTATATAATTTATATTATATATACTTTTAGTCACTGTTAGATAGTTTTGAAACAATGCAACCAGGGGAACGGGCAAGTACCCAGCAAGGGGTAAGGGGTAAGGGTAAGTACTCACTAAGATGAACCTGAGCAGAACTCTGAACTTTCTATTAACTAGATCCCTCATGCCAAAGAAGTCCAATATATGTTGATGGGCAAAATCATGATACAGCATTAACCCAGGATTAAAATTTGCTAACCCAGGTTTAAATTTTAAACCTAAGTTAATTTGCATTGCACAAAGCTCGATTAGTCTTAACCCAGGGTTAAAATTGACGAAAATTTTAACCCACCTAGCTAGGTGGATTAACTTTTTAACCTTGGGGTGAGTCCAAAAGATCGTGGCAGATGATTTCCACTTTGTTGTACCAATACGGAATTTTCCACACAGAGAACGACGCTATCGGCATGATAACTTAAACATTGAATGTTTAACTGATGCAGAATTGCGAATTTGGTATAGATTTGGTGGGCAAACAATAAATTATGTAACAAACTTATACGATGACCTTGTTCGCGACACTGACCGAAACTGTACATTAATTGCCGACGTTCAAGTCCTCATTGCACTACGGTTTCTTGCCAGTTGTAGCTTTCTACAGGTTATCGGAGACACATTTGGGGTTAAGGCCACCGTATCGCGTGTAGTACGAGACGTTTGTATGGCTCTTTCAAATAAACAAGACCAATTCATTTCTTGGCCATCAAATCAAGAAAAGGAGCTGATCAAAGATAGGTTTTACCAGATGGCTCGATTCCTCGACGTTATTGGTTGCATCGATTGCATGCATATTTGAATTCAGGCACCACATCTAAATTACTACGTGAATCGAAAACGCTATCATTCTATCAATGTCCAAGCAATTTGCATCATCAAGGTAATTGTATAAGATAATGAAGCATAGTTATAGCAACAATCACTATAAATTGGTGGAACTACAACATGACTAATTTTATTGAGATAATTTAACTACATTTTTACATTTCTTAATGAATCTAGGAAAATTCATCAATCTAGTTGCCCGGTGGCCCGGAAGTGTTCATGATAGCAATATATTTCGAACATCACAAATGCAAGAGTATTTAGAACGTCACCACACATCATTTGAAGATGGAATCATATTGGGAGATAGTGGTTATACTGTACCTTAAAACCCTACCTTATAGTCAGGGAGGCAGAGGTACAAAAATACATGTCTACTTACCATATCGAGGGACAATTTCATTTTGCTCTTAAATTGTCCGTTACATGCCTAATATAACAATTCTGAATGTTGTTTGGCCCAATTTTTCTTGTGGGCTCCAGCCAACACGTTTTTTCTTAAATTTTCTATAAAACTATATTATTGTCAAAAAAGGCAAAATTTCGAACTTATTTCTAGGAAAAACCACTTACGTTATCAAAAAGGTGATAAAAAAACTACATATAACACATTATTATGGTTACTTTTATTTTCCACATTTTTGTTGAGTTATGAGCGTTCGAAAACTTATTTTCAGACTAGTGCCCAGGAAATTGGCGTCATTTTAGGACATTTTCCTGTTTTGAAGCAGCAATAACTCGAAAACAGCTTGAAAAACCAGGGTGTCCGTAATGATGTCTTATATGTTGTTTTTTATAAGCTTTCTGATGATACAAGTCATTTTTCAAATGAATGAACTTGAAAGTTTGCTATTTTTGACCACATAATAGTTTTATAATAAAACTGAAGAAAAACGTGTTGATCGAAGCCCACAAGATAAATTGGGCCAAACAACATTCAGAATTGTTATATTAGGCATGTAACGGACAATTTAAGAGCAAAATGGATTTGTCCCTGGAGAAGGTAGGTAAAATGACCTCTGCCTCCCTGACTATTATGACTGCCAACTCTGATCCCACCACAGCAAAGGAAAGGGCTTTTAATTGATGTTTATGAAAAACAAATGTCCTAATCGAGCAAGTGTTTGGTCGTTGGAAGAGAAGGTTTCACCTTCTACACTTGGAGATCCAGATGAAACCAGAAAAAGTCTGCTTATTAATTGGTACTTGTGCAATCCTGCAGAATATTGCAATTATGTTTAATGAAGCTGGAGGAGGCTGATCATGAGGTTGAACCACTTGTCGGTCAGGGCATATATAACAAACACATTTTTTGAATTGCAGGAACAGCAAATACACACACAATTTTCAATATAGCACATTATGAAGATGCATGTTAACAATTGTGTATATTATATAATAATTAGTTAATTGGAGTTAATTCAACAGAGTTGAGTAAAGAAATATGGAGTGACTAATATTTACAGTGCAACACTAGGACCAACAACACATAGGGGTTGACTATGGTGGCCCAGAGGTGCCATAAGAAAATTCTATATTTTTTAAATAAAAATATAAAATATTAACAAAAAAAAATTAAAAGAAAATCAAAATAAAAATAAAACAAAAATAAAATTAAATTAAATTAAAAGTTAAATAAAAGTTTACATGGCCCAGAGGTGCCATAAGATTTTTTCTTGAAAAAAATTTAAATGCACCGATGGCCCAGAGCTGTTATAGACTGGCATGCATTGCAGTAAACTAATTATGTGCTGTATAACACGAAGAATTGCAAATGTATTGCCAAGATGGCGGCCAGGATTCGAAAGTAATAAAGATAAGTGTTGCAAAAGCGAACTGTCAGTGATTTGTTGCTGGAAATCTACAATGTCAGAAAATACTCAGTTTCATGAAGTGGGATTTCAGCGAATATGCACGGAGTATGCGAATCTCGACCTACGGAAGAACAGACAGCGAGGTTGCACAACAATCTGGTAGAGTACACTACTAGAAACAGGCAGTGACTGACTGACTGCCTGCCTGCCACCGGAAATAAAAAATTTGAACTTATTTATATTCCTTTTCCAGCACTAATGAAACCATGTATCTAACAAGAAGGTATCATAAAAGCAAACTACTACTATATACTTCAATAAGTTCAATTAGTCCACACAATGACAGTGTAACATAAAAGTACATTTCGTTGATCATGTTGTAAATGAAATTAATATATGATCTTCGTTCACTGTTCAAAATCCGCGCACGCGATTGAGTGCGTTATCACAATAATGCTCGAAAAGTGTGCAGTATTGAAAATGGCCAGGAGTAAAATGTCAAGAAAACTGTATTTACAAGTGGATAAAGCTAACAAGTTGATGAAAATATCGATGAATTCTACTATAAAGACCAAAAAGGAAAACAATCTTGAGAATTTCTATCGTCAGAGGTAATTAAACTTATAGTAAACAGCGATTATTCCCATTTTTTCGTCTGTGAACTCTCGCATGAAAGCTCATTTAACAGGCTATTTTTTGACATATCGTTGTGTTTATTTGCTTGACTCAGCTTGTAAAGGTTGTTCGCTACAATTCTTCAAATTTGTTGTACTTTTTTCACGTATAATATTTTTAAAATCGGATTTGTTTTATTTTGTTTTGGTAGCAAAAGTGTACGGCTTTTGCTTGTGAGCACGACCAGTGAACTCAGATCATATATTAAATGTGTTAGAGACTGTTAAGTTCGTGTTTTGTTTACAAATACACGCACTTGCTGAATGTACAATGAACTCAAAATTTTGTATATTATAAGTAATGTAACTTTATCATATAAAATTAAATAACCTTTTATTATGGTTTGTGTGTTTGTTGGTAGCGTTGCCCTGTACAATAATTTCAAAAGTATTGTTCTAATTTGTATAAATAAAATATCAACCACTTGCTTAGTTTTTAACAATGATGAATTGAGTGCATAAATTTTGGTTTCTGAGGAATCACTGCAAGGAACACCATCATTGTTAATATACTTCAAAAAGCTTTTTTCAACATAGTCTTTCAACACAGTGACACTTCATTGGTATTGACCTAATTCTGTAAAGGCCTTTTCAAGCTGGCATGCAAAATTTTTAGCAAATACATGCATTGCAGTGCTTTCTTTGTAGGTGCCTTTGCTTAAATTCTTTAACTGGTTCTTTTTGCAGAAAGCAAATAAACATTTTACACCCATGCAACATTAGCCTTACACCAATGATGATGTGGTGCAAGAAGTAAAAAAGCTGCAATTTTACACCCATTCAGCATTAGCCTGGTTGTTACCTTGTAATGTACATAACAGAAAAATATTGAATGTACTAATTTGAGGTCATCTGTTTCATGTTGACTGTATGTAGGATGCAAACTGTGGAACCTTGTCAAAAACTTTCCACGCCTGGCATTTTTGCATGCGAAAACGCTAGTTTAAAGTGTGACAATTTTTTTGCCACCGCGCGTCAAAATTGGAGAGCTTGGTAGCGAATTTAATTCTTGAAAAATTCTTTAAATTCATCGAGTTATTCCTCGTGCGCGTTTTCCTGGAGGATTATCTGATGGTAATAGGGAGATAGAGGGTTTTTCGAGGATCAAAATGATATCAATATTGCCATGGTTACATGCAGTGTTTTTCTACGGGAAGGCTTCTTGTTCGAGGCATTTCGCGCAATGGCGACTTTTTATACGGTGTTGTAAAAATGTGACAACTTCGGCTTGTATAGGCTCCTTCGTTCCGGCTTCTTTTCATTTGATTTTTGTTGCCTATACAAATTAAGACATCTATAAAAGTTTGTATGTTTTTTGTTTTTCGAAAAATGTTAGTAAAACATAAAAAATGGCTTTTACAAAGGCATGAATTTTGGCGAATTGTGAATAAAGGTGCAAGAAAAGGTTCGGCACGTTCACGGTTAAAGAGAAGGATCAAAAAGCAAAAAATACAACTCAAAAACCTAAGCGATTGCTCCAAAAGGTAGGAAACGTGTTATAGATTTTGTATTTCTTGTGATAACGTTTCTGATTTATTGTTTTTCCATAAAATTTCAAGTCAACATATCACAATATAGTATTCATCAAAGAAGAACTCACATATATTTTTGTGTTGATGAATTTATTTTCGCCTGTTAAAGTGCCTAAGTTTGTTAACTGTTCAGAAAATCTGCTATCTAAAAGTAGTTGTAATATATATAATGCTATATTTTGCTATATATATATATATATATATATATATAGTGTTCATATGCCACAATGGGTTTTAATATAACCACTACACCAAGCTCAATGATATGGCCCAGGTCAATGATCATTAAAAATTTCTGCCAGACTAAAATTAACAACTCTCTGAAAGAAAATGAAAATAAATGTAGTTGGTTATGATATGTTTGTGCTATGCTGGTGATTTATAGGGCTAAACATTTTGCACTAATCCACTTGACAGTCAAGCTATAAGTACTACATGGCCCAACCCAGAGTAATGAACTTATTATAAATTGATAGATGATTATTAGCAAAGAGAAATTGATGGTTGATGATTGCCGGGAGAGATTTTGTTAATAGTGAACAATATGGGCTATATATTTATTGAGAGTTATTATTAATAGTACACCTGTTTTAGACATCTGCATTTGAAAGGACTGTTTAATAGTCAGCAATTAAAGGTGATTTTGTATAAAGCTTGACATAGTACAGAATATATTTGAATTCAACTATGCCTGCACCATTGTATATATTAATATTTTTCTGCTATTTATACAATTTCTTATATCATTGTGCTATGTGAGCCAAATTAGTAATTCAAGAATTATAACAAAAAATGTCCACAGCAAATTTCTTTTCAAAATATATGATTAAAGTTCTGATTTCTAATCATCTTGTCTTTGCCAAATTTTAGTGGGTTGAACAAAACACCTGAAAAATGATATATTTGATAGGTTGGTGACATATATGCTACAACATTTATGATCTGACCAAACTAACATTCTGCTTGTGTTATTTAGATTGTTTCCAACTGCCTGTATCAGCTGACATGACAAGTCATAAATCATATTATGATTATCATAATTAGGGCAGACATTGTGTGGTCTCCCCCAAGCAGATATTTGGTAGATTTTAACTATATTATTACCCACCTATATAAGGTTATTATACAAACAAGTTATAAGTTTTCACAGGAACGTCAGGGTTTTGCACATCAGACAATTAATGAACCTATATGTGTCACATTGTATTATGATGTAATTGCCTAATTGGTCAAATTAGTTAACTTTTTTATAGTTTGCCTAAGCCATTGAGCAACAGATTCCCCTTGGCAAGTAAAGTTGGTTTCATAGTGAGTAATACTGAGCATGTCCCCACTACTTCATTACACATAACTGAATTATACATAATAGACTATTACTTTTACTTGTCAAGGGAAGCCTATGGATACTGTTTGAACCATTGAGTCCGAAGCAAACTATGACAATATATGAATTTAAGACAATTTATTCAGTATTTAATTTTAAATTTACAAAGCCTGTAACTATTGTGTAAATTACAGTAATTAACTATATAAAATAAAAAACAGTTTTGCTTTTTATCTTTTGCTGGTCTAATTCACACCAATGATATAGAGAATAATACATGGGTGCTCGGAAATACCAGATTTATTTTGAGTGTTGAACATGATATCTCACGAGTAAGCGCAGAGAAATAAATCTGGTATTTCCAAGCACCCATGTATGTTTCTGTTTATTATTATAAACTACAGGTTTTCCACCAATATAAAATGTCCAGAAGCTATGATTGGTAATTGTTTGAAAAGCGATAATTTTCACATGTGAAATCATCATAAATAATCTCACATGTGAGATTATCAGTTTTATCAGTGCCCAAAATCCTTATAAAGCACTGTACTTTATATAATACACTATAATAATGTACACCCTAACTAACAAAGCATCAGTTGTTGTATGACGAAACTGTTGAGACTTACACGATGAGAATGTCTTTCATAAAATCTTTCTGCTTTTATATTGTTTATTTCTGTGACCATATTAATACTGTTTGACACAAATTCACTCTTGTACTAGTTTAGTAGCTAATGTATTACAAGATAGCATATTGTTTTCATATTTCTTGTGATCACTTCCTGACGGGTAAAAACTTCTAAACAAAGTTTCCAATTGTGTACTGTGACAAGACAAGAAGATTTTGACAAAATTTGCTCGCACTCAGCTATTCACTGCAATAATGCAATTGTGACTGTCCAGTGTCCACTCTATCCAATATATAATTGAAGCCTTTACAGAGAAGAAAACGTGGCATGGAAAATTGTCCTGCTGTAACATTTGTACAATCCTTTCTTAAAAACTTAAATCCCTTCATTTTCCTTGCCATAGTATTGTGCATCTCTTGTCTTATTGTAATTTGCGATTTCGTGCAAATAAAATTTGTTCGCCATTTTGAATCAATAATGAGGAATACTTGGTGTAAGCTGAAGTTATTGGATATTTCTTGCGGAATAACCGCTGGATTTGCGTACAGGCGAACTAGCGATTTCGCATTCAAAAATGCCAGGCGTGTTCCTGGTCTCAGCATTTCAGGCATGAGTGTAAAATGTTCATTTGCTATCTGCAAAAAGAACTAGTTAGAAATTTTGAATGCCAGCTTGAAAAGGCCTTTACAGAATTAGGTCAATACCAATGAAGTGTCACTGTGTTGAAAGACTATGTTGAAAAAAGCTTTTTGAAGTATATTAACAATGATGGTGTTCCTTGCAGTGATTCCTCAGAAACCAAAATTTATGCACTCAATTCATCATTGTTAAAAACTAAGCAAGTGGTTGATATTTTATTTATACAAATTAGAACAATACTTTTGAAATTATTGTACAGGGCAATGCTACCAACAAACACTAACATAATAAAAGGTTATTTAATATTTTATTTCATTAATTTTTACCACTAAACGTTTATTACTTTCATTTACAACATGATCAACAAAATGTACTTTTATGTTACGCTGTCATTGTGTGGACTAATTGTACTTATTGAAGTATATAGTTTGCTTTTATGATACCTTCTTGTTAGATACATGGTTTCATTAGTGCTGGAAAAGGAATATAAATAAGTCCAAATTTTTTATTTGCGGAGGCAGGCAGTCAGTCACCGCCTGTTTCTAGTATTGTACTCTACCAGATTGTTGTGCAACCTTGCTGTCTGTTCTTCCGTAGGTCGAGATACTCCGTGCATGTTCACTGAAATCTTGCTTCATGAAACTGAATATTTTCTGACGTTGTGAATTTCCAGCAACAAATCACTGACAGTTTTTGCAACACTTATCTGTATTACTTTTGAATCCTGGCTGCCATCTTGGCAATACATCATGTTATACAGAGCATAATTAGTTTACGGCAATGCATGCTGGTCTATGGCAGCTCTGAGCCATCGGTGCATTTAATTTTTTTTTTTAAGAAAAATCTTATGGCAGCTCTGGGCCATGTAAACTTTTATTTTACATTTAATTTTATTTTATTTTTGTTTTGATTTTAATTTGATTTGATTTTCTTTTAATTTTTTTTGTAGTAAAAAATTGAGCTTAACTTTGCTAAGTACTGTAGCAAAAAATCAAGTTAGAAAGAAACTAACTGGGAAAATTGAACCTGTTGAAACTAAGTTCAGATATTATTTTAGGCACATCGATGGTGACCACAAATTAATTTCACCATATCGTTTTGTCATACGTGGTGGTATTGATGGTTTTTCTCGACTAATAGTTTATTTGAGAGCATCCACTAACAACCGAGCAGATACGGTTTTGCAGCTTTTTTTAGAGGCAACAAGAATTTACAATGTTTCTTCAAGGGTTCGAAGTGACATGGGCCTTGAAAACATAGATGTGGCTAGATTTATGGTAAACACAAGAGGATTGAACCGAGGTAGCATCATTACTGGCAACTCGGTCCATAATCAAAGAATAGAAAGACTTTGGCATGAAGTAAATAGAATCGTGGTGAGTTGATTTCTCAATATGTTCTTGTTTTTAGAGAACTCGGGAAATTTCATGCCAACCGATGAAGTTCATCTTTACTGTTTACACATTGTATATCTCCCACTAATAAATGCTGCTCTAAGTGAATTAAGTGCTCAGTGGAATGATCACCCGGTAAGTACCAATTCAAATTCAATTCCATGTCAAATGTGGTCACAAGAAATGTTGGAATCGAGACATTCAAACCTAACTGCTGTACAAGATGTCACACAAAACAATTCTGTTGACCTAGAAGATTTTGGTATTGAGGAAGAGGGTCCCTGTTCCAACTTGTCATCCAGCAGAGATAACTGTCCCACAATCCACAGTAGAACTTACAGTTGAAGATGAGACAATTGTTCAAGACGCAATCCGGGCAATTCCACCAGATGAAAATGGAATCACTTCATATGTTGCAGCTCTCCAGGCATTTGAAAGTTTACATGGTGATGGTGTTTAGGTAGAAGTAACACAGCTGATGATAATATAATGCATATAATATGTTTGCATAACAATCATTTTACTTGATAAGCCATGCATAATAACGTCCATACTAAGGGCCTGTTCATTTGGTTTCGCTTCGCGAGATAATGCCATTGAGACAAAATATGTCCCAGTTTCATATGGGAAATTTTGTCTTGCTTTCCACAGGAAATTCCTGGAAGTGAATTGGCACCCAATCAAAATCACTGCATTTCATCTTGGCAACCGGGCAGGTGTGTTCATATGGAGCATTTTCATCAAGCCTACCTATGACCTCACCTCTCTCCAGGCAAGATCTAGGCACTTTCTAATATAAACGCAACGTTAATTTTTATAGTAAAACTTTTAGGAAGCGCTATCATAGGTCCGCAGTCAGCAAGACATCTTAAAAACCGGGCTCAAATGAACAGAACCTAAACAAGCCAAACATTAGAGACTAGTCTGAACTGACAACAAAACAATGTTTAACTAAAAATATAAAAGTAAATTTTGTCTACATCGATTGTTTTCTCTCCTTGAGAATGTTAAGATGCTACATTATCAGATTAGCAAAGTTATCCTCGCCCATATTGCTGGTATTGGGAAGATATTGCTACATTCATTGCTCTTTGAAAATCATCATAATTCCTGTGACATAGAGGTAACTGAAAACTGTAGAAGCATGATTCTGGATCTGGATATACCATTCTGTCATTGGATGAAAATGAAATTTTCAGCATTGATGATGGAAGGTACGGATGCCCAGCAATAAACTGCACAACTTTACAAAAAGGTGGAAACCAGATAACACACTTCCAGTGTGTTCATTTGGTTGGCTAAAAATTCAAAAAGCTGACTTCATTTTTAAGAATTCTGTATGAAGCCAGAATGATAACATATTGCACTAGCACAATGTGCAAGCAGAATGCAGAACCCAATGATAAACAGTATCTTTATAAAGCACAATACCAGTGGTCAGATAGTGACTTGTAAATATGCTCAATTTTTCTATTTAGTTTGAGTATATTTTACATATATTTTAGCAGTTTTTGAAATGTGTGGATGTGTTGTACCCTCAAAACTATGATATACAGGTAGACCTTACTGTTTATTCATTTTTTATCCCGTAGCCCTGTTTTCATGTCAAACACTTTATAGCAGCATATGGGCATTGTGTAAAAAAGAATAATTAGTAAAGTCTATTTGTACTCGCACAAATATACCATTACCAGGGCTGCTTTCGACTTGTTAAGTTTCTCTGATATATTGTTGAAACCAATTCATTACTTTCTCCTCTTCACCAACTAGACTTCTTAGCCATTCTTTGTTGATTAAGTTGATTACATCAGAAGCATTTAGCTTGACATCGTTAACAGAAGGAAATGCATATTTAATGCAACCATGACACATTTCTAGAAACTGCAACAAAGAAACACTCTCTAGACCTTCCCTTAACTGCTGCAACTCTTCTTCTTGTTTTCAACACCACATGAATTATTATCCACTGGCAAGCTCTGTGCTTATTCTACAATATAACTAATTCATTGCAGAAGCCTGCCTGTGTTAGCAACATTAAAACATCATCTTTGGTTACAGCTTCATTTAAGGAATCTTCTGATTCTGCATCTTGAATCTACAAAACAATACATACTCCATTTACTTGAATAAATTCTGCAGTGTTGACTACATTTTGTACACAGTGGGTGTGGCGTCTCTGCAACATCAGTGTACTGACAGTCACTTACAGTGTTTAACAAACTCTTAATTGTTGTATTGTTATGTTGTTATAATATTGGGTTACCTGTGTGAGCGCCTGCAAAGGTCAGTGGTTATGCACTTTTGTAACAAACGGCCATGTTGTTTTAAGCATGAGGTTTTCGGAATAAAGCCTATCTTTTCGGCTCTAACAGTGTATATTATTCACTACAATTTATTTCAAACCGAAAATGGATAAGTGTTACGTCCTGAACGTTTTGCAGCCGATCCAAGTGGCTCTAGAGCATCGAAAGCGTGGATTCACTGGAAACGAACATTCGACAATTTTCTCTCAGTGCTACCTAGTAAGGATCTCGATAAATTTGGAGTGTTAACCAACTTTGTGTCCCCCACCGTCTTTGAGTATATAGAAGAATGTTCAACCTTTGAATCTGCCTTGGAAACGCTTCAAAATATCTACGTTAAACCTACCAACGAAATCTACGCAAGACACCTTCGTGCAACTCAACGACAACAGTCTGGAGAGACACTGGACGAGTACTTACAAGCTCTAAAGGTGCTCAGCAAAGAATGTAATTTCCAGTCCGTTACTGCTGCTAAATATTGCGAAGAATATATCCGAGATGCATTCATTTCGGGCTGCAATCAAATCAGATTCATCAACGGCTTTCAGAGAACAAAACCCTTGATCTAAAAACAATGTTCGAAGAAGCTAGAGCTCTCGATTCTGTGATGCGAAGTTCTGAAAGCTACTCCTTTCCTCAGTCATTCAATGTTGCAACTGCGCTATCTGAAACAACATTCCTGGAGCCCTCCCAATCAGACTCCAATTCGTCACCTTCGACACTGGCGGCCAGAGATCCAAAATGCTTCTTCTGTGGAAGTGCTAAACATCCCCGTGCCCTGTGTGCAGATCATGCCAGAACTAGGGATCCAAGGATAGTGCAAAGTTTCACAAGTCAGACAAGTGTGATGACTGTCAGTACTCAGTAATATAGCTGATATCTTTGAAAAAACATTTTAAAACTTTCTGCTCTGCAAATCAAATGGAAAGTGTATTTTTAAAAATTTCAAAACGTTTCAAGTCAAGTCTTTTGAGTATGTGAACGTACAATTTCATCGCAAACTATGACGTCGAAACCGTTTAAGCATTACCTTTCAATCTTTACATAAACTTTTAAAGTTTTCAAAATTTTCTCCTTTGGCTTGCACACGTTCACAAGCACAGCAATTGATTTTAGCATTGCCTGATGGGCTACGACCCGTCGCCGTGGCGTATTTAGTTAGTGCGTTTTTGACAAGAAATATTAGCCTACGACGTATAGACCTCTAAACCGACACGGTGAAATGGATTTCACTGTGGTTTCTGAGATGTGCGTCGTAGGCTATAAAATATAGTACTTCTGGTTAATTTTGTTTACCTGAAATTATTAATACTTCGCACACTAACTTTACTTATTGCTAAGTCAAAACATTCGTTATATCGTGTTTATTTTCTTGTATTTTCGATTGAAACTTTGCAAAAATGTTAAGAAAACGACAGCACTTCATATAGTTGTATTTTGAGAAATATACAGTGAAAGAATAGCCGAATATATGAATACATGTTAAAAGATCAACAGTCGGCAAGCGCCAGCTACATTAATATTCTAAAGATTTCGCTGTATCTTGTTTGCTTTTATTACTTTCGCACGAAGCTTTGCCAAAATGTAGAGAACACTACGGCAATTCATATCATTTAGTGTAATTTAGGGCAATTCATTTGGTGTAATACACAACGTTACATAGCGAAAATTTTTGCCGTAGCCACTATATTTTTATACCATAAACAAGACTGATCAGTTCATATTAAGCTCGGTTTAATTTGATGTTTTTCAAGGGAAAAATCCCTTTTTATGCGTAGTAAATGAATAAGTAATTGTGTAGGCTAAAGTATCTCGCAATGCCGGTTAAAATGGTGTTTTTAGTCTTGGAAATATCACTCATGTTTGCGACTCACTCCTAGAGACCGACATTTAAAGACTATAAGCAGCCGATACGCATTATACACGTGCTTCGCTGAATAATTAGATTCCGGGGGTGTTTAGCAAGACTGTTATGTGCATATGCAATACAACTATTACTCTCATTAGATGTGATAGTGCTTATATAACTATCTTTTTTATCATTACGAACAAAAGCAAACACTGTTGTATAACTAAACTCTAGCAAATTCTAGTCATTTTGATTAAAACCTTGTAGAGATAATATTCAAGCAACGTGCTCAAAATTTTCACCACTCATCTTTGAAACTTTGCACTAAAAAAGGACACTATGCAAAAGTTTGCCGAACGAAACCGCCAAAGTCAGATGAATTCTCTGCTGCTCTCCGTTCACAGAGACTTGCCTCAGTTGGGACTCCAGACGCTCTTAAAGGCTCAACTGCAACTGTTGTAGTCAATGGAGGCTGGAATGTGAACGCACTCTTTGATAGTGGAAGCAGCGAAAGCTATATTCACCCCAGTTTGGTACAAGCAGCTGATATTCTTGTTCACCTTTCGTCTAGTACAGTGTTCATGGCCACATCAGCATTGTGTACAAAACTGAGGGGTTCTGCACTGTTGACCTTAACTACCAAGGACACATCTACAAGGATTTCCGTCTGTCAATAATGCCGAAACTATGCTCTGATCACATTTTGGGACTGGACTTCCAGTCTCAACATGACAGTGTCACGTTCGACTTTGGGGGTGCAAAACCAGCACTATCTGTCTGCGGCCTAACTACACTAAATATTGACCCACTCTCGCCGTTTGCGAACCGTACATCAGATTGTCATCCTGTTGCTACCAAGTCCAGACGTTACAGTGCCGAAGATCTGACATTCATCAGCGGAGAAGTGGATTGACTACTAAAAGAGGGCATCATTGAACCCAGCCAATCTCCGTGGAGAGCACAAGTAGTTGTCACTAAAGACGAGAACCACAAGAAATGTATAGCCATAGGCTACTCCCAGACCATAAATCAGTTTACTCAGCTTAATGCATTCCCCTTACCAAGAATCAGTGGCACCATCAACAAAATCGCTCAGTATTTTTCGGCATTATAGGGTTTTCAGCACCCTTGACCTTCAAAGTGCCTACCATCAGATACCACTGAAAGATGAAGACAAACCTTACACCGCCTTTGAAGCTAAAGGAAGGCTCTACCAGTATACCTGGTAACTTTTTGGTGTGACCAACGGGGCAGCAGGCTTCCAAAGAGAAATGATGAGACTAGTTGAAGACCACAGTGTGAAAGGAATATATCCCTACATGGATAACATTACCATCTGCAGAAAGGACCAATCAGAACATGACACTAACCTCAAGTCGTTCATGGATGCTGCACAAGGCACCAACCTCAAGTTTAATGATAGCAAGAGTGTCTTCTCCACACGTTGCCTCCCTTTACTGGGTTATGTCATCGAAGACGGCACCATTTGCCCTGATCCTGAAAGGCTGCGGCGCTTGAACAAGCTTCCTCTTCCACACAATACAAAGTCACTCAACAGATGCCTTGGACTTTTCTCCTATTACTCACAATGGGTACCCAACTTCTCTGATCGCATAAGACCCATCACCAGCTGTAAATCTTTTTCGTAGTCTCAGGAAGCCAAAGAAGCATTTGAAAGCTTGAAGGAGACCATCGCTGAAGCTGTTGTCGCAGCCATCGATGAAAGTGTACCCTTTGAAGTTGAAACAGATCCTTCTGCGGTAGCACTGGCAGCCACCCTTAACCAGAACAGGAGACCGGTCGCCTTCTTCTTGCGCACCTTACAAGGAAGTGAGCTGAAGCACTCTGCTGTCGAGAAGGAAGCTCAAGGAATCGTCGAGTCTATAAGACACTGGAGACATTTCTTAACAGACACTGGAGACATTTTGCCACTTTACTTTGAAAACTGACCAGCAATCAGTTTCATACATGTTTAACCAATGCAAGATGAAGAATGACAAGATAATGTGCTGGAGGATCGAACTCAGTTGCTACAGCTTTGACATAGTCTACCGACCTGGCATAGAGAACATTCCCCCAGACACCTTGTCCCGAGCAAGTTCTGCCGCGACTACACACAACTCCCTCTACGAGATTCACAATTCGCTATCATATCCAGGAGTTACCAGACTCTGGCATTTCGTTCGAGCAAAGAACCCACCGTTTTCATTAGAGGAAGTCAAGAAAACAGTAAGCTCATGTCCTGTTTGCTGTGAGTGTAAACCAAAGTTCCACCCCCTAGAAGAAGCTCATTTCATTAGGCTACCAAGCCATTTGAAAGAATAAACGTTGACTTTAAAGGTCCTCTACCATTGAACAACAAGAACAAGTACTTTCTGAACATTATCGATGAGTATTCCCGTTTTCTGTTTGTCTTTCCATGTCCTGATGTATCCACTCCCACCGTTGTGAAGTGCCTTACCATGTTGTTTTCTCTCTTTGGCATGCCCGCCTATGTACATTTAGACAGAGGAGCTTCATTCATGAGCCGCGAGCTACAAGAGTTTCTGACTAGCAAAGGGGTTGCAGTGAACCACACTACCAGTTACAAACCTGTGGGCAATGGGCAGGTTGAGAAGTACAATGGTACCATCTGGAAGGCCGTTACAGCATGTATGAAGTCCAAAGGTCTTCCAACAGAATACTGGCAAGGTGTCCTCCCTAATGTTTTACTACCCGAATGGGCGGGAGACAACAGTGTCTATGAGAAGTCTTGCTCCTCGAGGTCAATCGACAACTGAGGTCCGACCTGTAAAACCACCTCCAGCCAAAGTTCAACTTACAATGCCACCACCAGCTGAAGCACCTAAGCCCCAACACCATGAAGCTACAGGCTCAACAGCAGATTTTCCTGACAAGGATGTCAATCATGGAACCGGAGAACTTGAACAGTCCCCAATAGCCCTCAGACGCTCTCAGCGTGAGCATCGTCCCATCGATGGACTCAACACCTTTAGGCAGGAAAGAATGTACTGACTGTCACTTACAGTGTTTAACGAACTCTTAATTGTTTTATTGTTATGTTATAATATTGGGTTACCTGTGTGAGCGCCTGCAAAGGCCAGCGGTTATGCACTTTTGTAACGAACGGCCATGTTGTTTTAAGCATGAGGTTTTCGGAGTAAAGCCTATCTTTTCGGCTCTAACAGTGTATATTATTCACTACAATCAGTGTTACTTCAGTGGAATTCATTGTAAACTATGCCATATAATGTTAATATATTAATAAGTAAAATTCCAATACCTATGATAATAACAACATTGAAGCAAAAAGGTAGGCAGACATTTATTGAGGTTTAATAAGATCTGTTACAGTAAAAATGTGCTGACTGATATAGCAAATTACGCCTTGAATGATGGAAAGTTTTCCCTGTTGACACTTCATCACTAACCACTCTTAGTTGATCAGCATTCAGAATTTGCAAATGTTATATTATAATTAAACTAAAATATAATTGATTCAAAACTCTAAAAATAGTATGAATTGTAAAATTTTTAAAAGAAGTTCACTAAGGCAATGTAAGTGTGTACTGGTTTACAGTATTAAGTGAAATCACCCATTTGTTACCCCATTATAGGACACTGGAAAAACTTCAGTACTTCACCTCTTTAATTTTGACCTGTATGTCGTGATCTGGAATGTCCTCAACAGAAAAAAAAGTAAGACACTTTTGCATGTCATCTTCAATAAGGAATTGTACAATAGCTCTTGACAACCCCACCAAACCAAAAACCAGCATGTATAACTGAATGTGCAATCAACTTTCCAGCATAAACAAAATACTTGGATGCAACATATTCTTGGCTGTGGACAGGTATCAAGTGGTCAATTTTCCCTTCAAATAGTAAAATACCACTTTTGCCATCTCGCAGGGATGCCATAATCATATGGCAAAGTTCTCTAGTTAACCCATCCGCATCAATACCTGCTTCACCTGAGAAAACTGCGTTTGGTTTTGCTTGCAAGTTGAAACTTCCACATTTGAATACCCCGAACATTGTTCGCAGTATCACTGATGAATCATGGCTGGCCAAAATTCGTTGTTCTGGTAGAAAATAATCAACAGCTCGGGCTCTAAATGTGCCAATCGCTTCGAGTGGTGACATTCCTACAATGTTCAATGGCATGTTCTCTGTTACACTAGTGCGAGCTGAGGAGGCATTCACAGGCAATTCCATTTCAGCATTTGGATTTTCTACCACAGAATCAATGCCTATATGAAATATACAGAAAAGCAATTTATGACACATGCTTTACATTATTTGGCAGGAATGACTAAGAAGAGACTGTAAACCTTTCTGTGTTGAAGCCAAAGTTGTATGTTATTTAATTGTCTCACTAAAAGACACTGGTGCTAAACAAATGTAAGCAAAATGATGAGATTGTAGAAAATTTAAGTTAGTGCAGGGAACACATCAGTTGATACATTTGGCAATATGTTACAATACTTTGTATGAGAGATTACAACACTTACCATTCTTACTGTTTTCAACTAGAAGTGCCGATATTGTGCTGTCAATATCACAACAGCAACTTTGATACACCTGTTCCAATTGCTCTTTACTTATATTGGGAAAAATCAATGATAGCTGACCAACATTATCAACTAAAAAGAAATTTCCACACTCATACTCATAAATGCTACAGCTAGGAAGGTCATGTGATCAAAATTTGTTCTCATTTCTATATCAGCTGGAAACAACAACAAAGCAGTCAAAGAAAAGAAAAGAGCATTTTGAAACCAGACTACATTACAAGTACAACAATTAAATTTTCTTTGGTCAAATCACTGGAAGTGTTTTCCATAACTAAAAACGGCAATATATCCCCAATATCCTTATCCTGCTCCTTATCACATATGTCTTCTTCACATTGTTCTTCGTCCTATATATAAACAAAATAGCTTTCTATACTAACAAGGCTGTTGCTAGAAGGTTGGTTGTGCTGTATATGCACATATTCATCTTCTCCCCAACAAGTTTCTTTTGAAATTAAATTCAAATTTATCAATTTGAAAAAAAAATAATTGTCTAGCGAAGGCCTCACATACAAAGTATACTTGAAGTTAATGAATTAATACTAGTTACAATAGCAGCATTTCTGATTATCTACAAATTAAAAGCATCATTATTACACGTATTCAATATAGTATATACGGTACCTACAGTTCAACATTGTCCCCTACCAGTGCCTCTCTAGGCATTAAGTATATGGGCCCCTGCTTCACAACGCCCTACAATATCTTTCCTGTCAACTCCGTTCCTTGTGGGAGGTTTATTTCATCAAGATTTTTCCTAATGGACTTCATAAAATCAATGCTACAAATGAATATTGGTTAGATCCCTTATAGTTTGAAGCTAATTCGAGATGTACTGAACAAGCAGTGAAAATGAAGGTAAAGGTATTAACATAACTTTTGTGAGGTTCTTACCCTAATCCATTTAGTTTTTTTTTGCAAATATAGTCCCAAGTCTATTTCTCAATTTTTCCTCGGACCAATTTTTGTCGACTTCTACAGCTTCCATGATGAAACCTGTTCAGTACAATTCTGATTTTTCCCCATATTTTGGAACTTCCTTCTCACCAGTCCTCTTCAGCAAAATAACCTCCTTCATGGTTGTAGTCGGAATTGCAGTGCTTGATTTAGTTGACCGACTGTTGGAAACACTCCGTTGATTCCGTGTGACAATGATATCTGCCTTCTTCTTAGTGTACTGCAATGTATACAAGGTGTGTAAAAATGCACCAAATATTTTAGGCCCCTGGGATTTAAAATGACTTCTAATTGTACAATTGAATGTAGACACTATTTTGAAATCTCAGGGACCTAAAATCTATTGTGCTTGAAAGCAAAGTGAGTATTTTGAATATTAAGTGTAGCATTTTTTTGATACAGCTTGTACAAGAAGATGTTTATTACTAGTTTACCCATCTATAGTTGTGTATATTAAACATTAATTAAAGTAAAATATGTAAAATTTACCCACCTTGCATTATTAGTGTTGTAATTTGTATAGCCATAATTCTGGCTTGGGTTGTATTGTTGTGCTATGGACCTCAAAGTATGAATACCAGAGGTAACATTTAATGTTGTATTAGAAGAACCAGTGCCAGAACTCCTAGAAGTATAGTCGGCTCGAGGTATATTAAATCTTCGATTTACCTCCTCATCAACTGTGTTATTCACAGCTACGCTTCGATTACGTACGTCGGGACACTTCTAGGAGATGTTTCCCGCCATGCGTTTTGCAAGGAACTTAAATTTTGTTGAACAAGATTCTCAACGTCCTCGTTGGCATTTTGTTCAGCCATATTTTCCGCCTAATTACCGGCTTCATCGTCGTTGATTCCTGCCAGAAATATTTTTTGGCGAGAAACTCCCTCCCCTCGTCACTGCATTTACAAATCAACCTTTCCCCCAGTAAGGATATATTAAACTTGACATAAAAATGAACAACTTGATCATAAAATATCCAAATTGTTTTGAAAATACGAATGAATTGAGTAAATTATATGAAATTGATATTCTGTCACGCTTGGAGTAGTATAGTTGTCACTCGGTAGATAATGCGATTAACTGGATCAAGTCATACTTAAATGGAAGAACCTCAAACGTATATATCAATGGTGCTTTTTCTGACCCAATCGAGATGACTTGTGGGGTGCCACAGGGTAGTTGTCTTGGCCCACTACTCTTCAGTTTATTTGTTAATGATTTACCATCAGTCTTAACAATATCACCTCGTATGCTGATGATAGCACTCCATTCCAATCTGGACTCAACGCCAGGCTCATATCAGATAACCTTCAACATGATTTATCTAAAGTTGAAGTATGGGTCACGAAGAATCTTCTCATTCTTAATGCTGATAAAACAAATAGTATCCTTGTTGGAAGTCGGCAGAAGGTTAAATCTGCTTCACTGCTTAACTTATCCATTAAGGATAAAATTATTGAACAACTTCCATGTGTAAAACTTCTTGGTGTCCAGGTTGACGAGAACTTAAGTTGGAAGCAGCATTGTAAAGATCTACTTAAGGATTGTTCTAGAGCTCTTGGCTTACTGTTCAGGTTCAGCAGATATATTCCATCAAAGGTTTTAAAGGGTATCGCTGAGGCACTCGTACTGTCAAAACTGAACTATTGTTGTACAGTTTGGGGATCTTCACAAAATCAAGAGTCAATTAATGATTTACAAAAACTTCAGAACAAGGCTGCCAGATTGATACTAGGATATAAGGTTAATGAAATATCTAGGGAAAATCTCCATGACTAAATAGGTTGGTTAACAGTGAGACAAAGGATTCATGTCAGAACCTTAGTGACATTGCATAACGTACTTTATTCTGGTGAGCCATATGCAATTTATGTAAATCTTAAACCACTTGAAATTACGCATGAACACAACACAAGATTCTCGTCAAAGTGTCGAAGTTATAATATGTTATTAGAAAAACCTATGTTAAAGAAGAAAACATTTTTAGCTCGTGCTTTTAGAACTCGAGCTATTGATTTATGGAATAATTTAGACTGTACTATTAAGCTTTTATCTTCGAAATCAATGTTTAAGTCTTCTGTTCTTAAACAGCTAGACTGGTTTATTTAATTATACTATTGCTATTTGAATATTAATGTATGTTAGTAAGTTTGCAAATTTAGATTTATATTGACTGTTATATATATTTATATAGATTTTTTATCTTAAAGTGTAATTCCATATTTAAGACCTCGTGTAAACTAGCGTGAGCTAGCAGAGGTTCTTTGAATAAATACAAATACTGGGTAAATAAATTCTGAACATGATTACAATTTAATATGTTACATAAGTTATATAAGCATGGCTTTTAGAAACTGCCTTAGAACAACTGAAGGGTCCTTGTGTTCACTGGACCTGTAAAATGTAAGTTATCAGTTACTTAAATATTACAAATTTTCTATTGATCTCATTAAAGAACAGCTGCTTGCTCGCTGTTTTAACAGTTCCACCTGCATCCTAAGTTTCTCATTCTTCAGTTGCAACATTTCTTTTTGCATTTCAAGGACGTCCAACCACATTTCCAGCACAACTTGTTGTGTGACTTTCTTTTTTTTTAGGTTTGAGTTTGGATTTGATCAGAGTACTTGTAGATAGTGATGTAGAAGTCGGGAGTTTCAGCATTTTCTTCCACGTTTGTAGGGGTAGTTGGTCTGGAGAAAGGTGGTGGGGTCAAATTTAAATCATCATGGCTATCAAGTGCATCTATTTGGACTCACTAGTCTGATCTCACTAGTCGAAATTTCATCATCCTGACCATGTTGACCATGTATAGTCACTGATTTCAGCATGCAAAAAACAGAAAATTTACTAATTAAAATCAAAACGACTTTATTATGCATGAAGTTTTGTTTTTATACCAATAGAACAGAATAGCCTAACCAGGGTTCGTACAGGTCAATGATAGTAAAATTCAAGGACCTTTCAAGGCCACATATCAGGAAATAAAGGATTAAAAAGAGTAGTTAAATAATGATCTAACTGCAACTTCAATGAATTACAGGTTTAGAAGTCATGAACTACCGCAATTCATTTTTCAATGTCAAAAAAATATACAGAAACTGAAGTAAGAAAAATTCAAAGACTTTCAAGACCTTGAATTTTTGTTTTCAAATTCAAGGACATGTAAGGACATTCAAGTTTCGTACGAACCCTGCCTAACGCCAGAATCCACAGTTTGTGTTTTCGTACTATGTTTCGTCTTACAGTAAATATTTCGATTAAATCAATTGCGGTTTCTTTTACTGAAATATAATATGAAACAAAAATACTTATCTTTGTTGTTATGCCATAAACGACCATAAATTTATGTAATATTTTTCTGTACAACAATTTTCTCACAAGGCAGTCACACAACCGAATAAATATTTGTTGACGTGCGCATAATTGGTCGTTGCAAACCTGCCTAAACTTGCCCAAAAATTTACCACTCATTCCAAAACTGTGCAGTCCAGTGAATGATGGAGTGTCTTCAAAAATTTGAATGATTTTCTCCATGGCCTCTTTTGGTTTTTTACATAGTGGACCACCCCCTGTTTGTTCAAAGCTTCTTCTTTGTCACGCAAACTCTTTCTTTGCCGTACTCTGCAAGTTTTCCTCTTGTCCTTCATTTCCTGCACAGAGTGGTGAGTCACATCATTTGCATTAACTTGCCAGGTAATTTTTGCCCATGTTTCTTGTTTAGTTCTGTTTGCAATAGAATTTGTCAGTTTTGACTGAATCACTTCTAGGTTTTCTTCCACTAGTTCAGTTATTTTACTGATTTCCAAAGCAGAAAAATTTAACTCTCGCTTTTTCTCTGGTTTGCTAAGATTTTGCCGCCATTTTTTTTCGTGTGCTTTTTAATCCTGGGTTAAATATTTTAACCCAGGATTAACTAATCACAACACTAATCGACCTTTGAGCAACACCAAATTAACCCAGGAAAAACTAAGCCAAGGTTAGCATTTTTAACCCAGGGTTAGCGTTAATCCTGGGTCAAAGTTAATCGTCTTTTGAACAACCGGCTCCAGGTGATAAAGGTATTTATGTACTATAAAATTCTTTATTAAAATCCTTTAAATACTTGTCATAAGTGGAAATTTGCTTAATTGTTATTTGTCATGCTCTTAAATCAATAAATGTTACTATCTTCCTACTCATAAGTTGACTAACTTCCTGTCCCTTCCCATGGGGGCCGGGTATTTTTTCCGGGCACCATTCTTATTCACTAATTCATAAGATGATTGATAATGGTACAATGCAAAGTATTAAGGGGGGGGGGGGTTATATGATTTTACTGAATGTTTCATTCTTGAATGGGCCAGTTCCACAGCTTAAGAAGTTAATAGAGCTTAATAATTTACATACAGTATTATATTTACTATAAATACTCTGGATGTTAGATAATGTAAAATTAGTGCATATTACAAAAAACTTACAAAGGTTTTATGTATTGACACTCAGGTACAAGTCATACTGGAAAACAAAGAAGGCCTAAAAAAGAAAGGGACATAAGAGGCATTACAAATTAAAAATTGCAAGACAACAGAAACAGATGCAATGACTTTGTCAAGTGCTCAACATGAAGAAGAAGAAGGCAATTGATAAAGCTACAGCTCTTGATGTTATAACAACAATGCTACCTGAGAAAATAGTTAAATTCATAGCCATAGGAATGGACTTACACAAAAAGAAGAATAAAGGCTAGAGGTATTGCAAAGAGATAAAGTCATTACCCTTGTCCTTTCATCACCTAAATTCAAAAGCTACTAACTAAATTCTTTAAGATGCCACATCTCGAAGCAGCTTATCAAAATGAGTTTCACATGTTCTTACAGCTTTTGGACTGCCCAAAAATTGCTAAAGAGATGATCTCAACCAAAGTGCAAATGATGAGTCCTTCAGGAAAGTTTAGCACCCTCACAATGAATGAAGTGTCACTTAAAGCAAATCTCCGATTTGACCAGTGTAAGGATGAAGTGGTAGGTGTAGAAGATTCTGGTGAAGGAAAGAGAACAAACAAGGTGACAAATTTCTGCTGTTGATTATGTTGTAGTTTAGATGTGTCTTAACAACCTTGTACCCAGGGTCTTTTCTCTTGCTTTGGCGCCATGGATATCCAGCTGAGAAAAGACCCTGATATTGTGTGGTCTTGTGTCTCCCAGAATTTGGGAGCTAGAAAATAAAATGTGCTAGGGTGGGCTGGCTGGTAGATTTTGTCATTTACGAAAAAGTATTGAACTGCAAGACAAGGAGTGAGTAAGACAATAATGCCAGAGATAATGTGCAAATAATGATGGAAACTATGCAATGACCATGTTTTGGCCTCAGTAGTATCAAATTTCATATTCATTGACTGATAGACATATATTTGCTGGAGAATAAAGGCTCTAATTTCATTGTGCGCAACATGTCCTCGAATGAAACACCTAAAAAAGTTAATAGATTGTTAGATTCTAACGTAGAATTATTGTCTTGTCATTTGTACTGTGCTGTCGGTGATCCAAGTCATCGCAAAAATTTATTTAAGCCATCTAATCAAGTTTTGTTGAAGATTTCTGAAATAATTGTTTTGGTATCCTATTGTACTGGATTCGCGTTTACCCCAATTTGGTTTGGTTAGACCTTATGAATGTCGCTAAATAACTGTTTGGAGTTACAGAAGGTCATTCAAAAAACCAAACAGAGTTTTCAACAAAGTAAGTCAGGTACCACATGAGTAAAACGCTGTATTAGTGCTTCGCTCTCAATTTCCAGACCACAAAAATCATCTCCTGCAAGAACCTAGTAGTCATTTAATGTGGGCAAAGAAGAGTCTAGTCTGAATCCTGATAAAAAGATAATTTTGCATTCTTACCTATGTGAAACACGACAAACACATTTTTCATTTGTCAGAGGTAAATGCTGAAGATATAAAAAGCATAAATTATGCAAAGTTTTAGTCAACAGTAATGGTTATTCATGTTTTGTTAAAACATTTTATACTACATTGCATTTGGTGTCTGTTCTGTTATGAAGGCCTAGTAAATACACCATGTGGCTTTCTTACAGTAATTTTCTGTTGTATATTTCATATTTAAATTTTGGGAGTTTTTGGTCTGAACCATTGATGCAAAGACAAAGACTCTTTGTTGATGACAACGTACGTGGTAAATGATATGTAGTGACATTTGATATGAGGTGCTTTTACCAACAGGTCTTTATGTATTTGGTTCAAAGCAAAACCCTAACAAATCATTTCTCTTGCTGCATGATAATTTCTGTCTTTACCTATTTATTTAGAATGTGAATAATTTTCAAACTTTGGCAAGTATTTTGAAAGTGGCCAATACTGAGCTGATGAATATTGCCAGGAGAGACATGCCTTCAGTCTATTGTGCCAGAGTAATTGGATGCCTGAAGTGACCAATGAATTATTAGATTGTCAACATTGCTTGGTTGTGATCTGGCTTTCTGGAAAAGAATCTACCACCTATGCGCTTGAGGGAAATTGTTAGCCATAATAGATTAATGTAATATTTGTGAGTTATAAATACATTAGTTTATAGTCAATTTCAGCTAACTTTAGACACAAATTGTCTGAAAGTAAGTCAGGAGTTTGTTAGAAGATTCCCAAACCTATTTATAAACTAAGCATTAGATTGCCTACTTTAATTACAAACTACCTTTAATTTACAAACTACAAACTTACTTGTGAAATTCGTTATCAACTTTTGCACTTTGTAACCAACTGTGTAAAGTATGTAATCCATTGAGTGTAACCCATTGAGCTTCAACTTGCCATAGAGTGCCCTAGTCTGGTCACAGGTCACCTGGAGTGCATACAGTTCTAATATAGCGTTCAGTGGGACAGCATCTATTACATAATGTATATATTAACACAAAGGTTGGCAAGTAAATACAAATTTGAACACTCATACAAAATTTAAACCACAAAAAAATCTGCAAAAAGACTTCGATATTCATTTAAAAACGAAATTCGCGAAAAGTCATCAAATTTTTAGTTGATTTTCGCTAAAACTATGCGCGATGCCAGCTGCCTGCCTTATGTCACAGGAAAAAGTTGTTTTTAAAAAAGCTTTCGCTTCAAATTTCCCTCTACAGCGTTGGCGTAGCCACAGGCGTAGCTCTTTGAAAATTTTAACATTTCTCCCCCGGTTTTGCTTTTGCGGTAAAAAAATTGAGTTTTCGCCAGGCCAATCAGGGAGCTATTTCCTGTGACGTAAGTCAGGCCACGGGCATCGCGCATAGTTTTAGCGAAAATCAACTAAAAATTTGATGACTTCTCGCGAATTTCGTCGGGTAAAAAATGTTGAATTGACACAAAAATACAACGTATATGCTTTTCAGTTATGTCTTCTCAATATGTGCATGTTTCTAAATGAATATCGAAGTCTTTTTGCAGATTTTTTTGTGGTTTAAATTTTGTACGAGTGTTTAAATTTGTATTTACTTGCCAACCTTTGTGTTAATATATACATTATGTAATAGATGCTGTCCCACTGAATGCTATATTAGAACAGCACGCATTCCGGGTGACTGTGGTCTGGTGTCATAATTTCCTTTCTTTCTTTTATCTCAGTGGACTACCTGTTATGGATCATAAGATCTTTAATTTTAACCTATTAACATATTAAGTGGCAGCATTCTTTCCCTGGTAGGTAAAGTCACCTAGCATTTGCCAAAGTAAAATAGTAAATTAAAACATAAGGTACATTACCACTTAAAGTTTAAACTGCATTGAGGAGCAATAAATGTCTAACATTATTACCTCACACAAATTTATGTTTTTACAAGAAAAAAATTTTTACTTAAGCTGATAGATCGAATGAACAAATATGGATTGTGTGTCACATATTCAAGGAAGTATGTGGTAGTTGATGACATTGGAAAACACTTCTTTGATCATGCCATAGAGCTGGTGAAAGCTGGAATGAATTTCGTTTATGTTCTTGACAACATAAATTGGGAGGAAAAGGTTTATGACATGAGGGAACATCATCAAAACAAAAGTGTTCATGCTGTGGCAACAAGTATGGTGTTTTCTAGGATTTCAAGTGATCAGTTACCTGATGATGGTGCCCAAAAGGATGTGAAAACATGCAACTTCAAATAAGTAGTTTCTGTTAGTGATGAAGAAATGAAGAGCATTAAGTCGCTATAGAATGTTTGTGGTGACAATTTTCATGAAAAAATTTGCAGAACTTTCTACACTGAAGCTGTATGTGTCTGAGGAACTTTCATTAAGACATGATCATTCCATAGCCATGACCGGAAAGTCAAAAGTTATGACTCTTCCTGTGTTAATGAAAGATGAAAAGAAATATAGCTATTGTTTTGATGTGCTAGATCAACTTGAAACATGGACACATGAGATCTACAAAGCAAGTGGTCTTTGTCAAGATGCCCAAGCCTTCTGATGCTAACGACTTGGTTGAAGTTGCAACCAGACCTGATCAACCAAGAGCCCAAATTCCTCCAACCTCTACTGATGATGACCCATTAAAAGGATTTAAAATCCCTTATTACATGATTGAGTTGGTTTTCATTGTTATTCATAAACCTGTATTTAGCATGAATACCTCTTCATTAGGTTTACGTTCTAAAAGCACGGGGAGGGATTTGAAATCAAGCAGGGAAGAGCGGGGCTGATGAATTGAATTGAAATGATCTTCAGGGTTGTATCTACATACATCCCTCTCAGTAAGGATGTATCTAGATACATCCCTCCTAGAAAGGATGTATCTAGATACATCCCTCCTAGAAAGGATGTATCTAGATACATCCTTACTAACAGGAACGTATGTAGATACAACCAACAAAATAACAAAAGTCAAATTACTTTTACCGATTACTTTCAATACCAAACAGTTAACATCACACTAAAATCACACAATATCTCACACAAACTACACTGCACACTTTACTACATTTTCTTAAATTAGGGAAGGGAAAAGGCCCTGGGATCGGCTGGTCACATGACACCCAGAATATCTGGGTGTTAGAATATGTTAATTTCTGTGGTCTCTGTGAGCGTTTGCATAAATAATAAATCAGAGAAGTAATTTTTAACGTTCTATGCAATACAGCTAGCTTTAAGGTAAATAACTTTCTATAAAAGCAAACTTCTACGGACTACAGCTGGCCCTACATCTTCGGCTGTATATATAACACTACAATGCCCAATGAAGTAAAGTAATATGTTAAACCTGGTAGAGTAAGTGCTAAGTAGGTCTAATACAGTTAAAACTTGTTTAGAATATTGCCGTGTGTGAGCTGATAACATGCATGCATAAGTTGTCCCTATACCTTCATCAAATTCCGATAATGAAGCATACGGATATTCTACGTATATGACTTTATACGAAGAGCGTTAAGAGTCAGCCGAATAAGTGATTTAAAGCTACGTAAACAAACTAAGCAAAGGGTTTAAATGATTTAAATCTCTCTTCAGTTGTATTTTATGAATAAATTATACTCTTAAATGATTTAATTGACTGTTTGAATGAGCCAATGGGATTACAAAATAGACCAGCCGATGCCAGGGCCTTTTCCCTTCCCCAATTCAAGAAAAGGCCCTGCGATTGAGGTTGACTCAAACTTAAGCCAAAAAGTCATGCTGCACAAAAAAAGTACAAGTATTAAATGCAGAGCGTGTCATTTCACTCTTCTCATTCTTACAAAGTTTTACCTTGTCTTTACTACTTAAAGTGTCTACTTCTACTTCTTTCTTACTACAATCAATGACATTTTTTACATCCGACACTTCTGCGTAGTCCAAATGACTTTCCTCATGAGACGATGATAAATCAAACTCTCTTGAAATCTCAATCTTTTGTTGGATGTTTGGTCTTTGATATCGGTGAAGTGATCTCACATCTCTATGGCCGGTTCTCTTCATGACATATTTCTCCGCAATCCCCTTTTCAAAACCACGTGTTGGAGTCGTAACCCTAAAACTATGATTCGTGTAATGCCCTTCAATTCCAGCTTTCTCACACAAATTTTGCACCGTATTGCCCAACGTATTGCGCCCAACTGGGTTTAACGTGAACCACACTAAAATAACAAAAATTTAACTATTTAAATTCTAAGCAAAGGATATTCAAAATTTCTAAGCTAAGGATATTCAAAATATCAGTAGCATAACATACCTTTATCAGAATCAAGACACTTTCGCTTCGGAGCAAGGTAAAACACATCCTTTATCATGGCTTCAGAAGGGCATCTCTCCACATACATCTTATATACATGCACCATACAATGATCAGGACACGCATCGTTTGCGTAATGCTCCAGGTGCTTTCGTTTCATGGCATGATGTTTAAGACCACCCAAGTTATTCTTTTCTCCAAACGATGTGTAAACAAGCTTCTCAGGTTCATCCCCAGTCGCAGCTTTCACTGTAAGTTGACTGAACTTTAATGCACGATGTTCTTTTCCACTCCGAAGCGAAAAATTCTTGCCGATCAAAAAAACCATTGTATTTAGTAATGTCACTGGTGAATAGCAGCCCAGTAGATTTAATTTCCACAAACGTTCTTCTTGCTCTTCTGAAAATGCTTGCGCTTGTCGGACATTAGCACCAACACCGAGACTAGTAAGTCGTTTCATTTCACCATCTAAAGTATCCTGAAAATGCTTAAACATGGGATCATCAAATATATTCCATGCTGGCCGACCATTATTTCGCAAAAATCGTAATAGCCCAAAGCATATCTGATAAAGTGTCATAGGCGGATAAAATGCTGCTTTGTCACCTTTCTTGCAAACGTCGACCACAAACTTAGCTAACCAATAGTTAAGTTCCTCTTCAGGCACTTTTAAAATATCTGAGATGACTAACTTCAGAAACGTGTTCTGCGCCAAACCCGTAAAACTTTCGTCGTCTTCCCTATCTGCCATTCTGTTTAAACTCGACTAAAACAAACAACACTAAGCGAATTCTACTAGCACTTTCCACATAATTTCACTTCTAATCATACATACAATAAAATCATAAATCTACATACTACTATTCAAAATTTTAGGCATTTAAACAATACAAACTACACCCAAATTCAAAGCAAAACTATTTCCAACTTTGCTTACAAATAAGGCCCATTTTAAACGTCAAGCAGAAATCATTAAAAACAATAGATAATGAGGTACTTTAGCTGATTATCTATCGTTTTTAATGTCTTCGCCACATGAAAAGGTCGACGTTTAAAACGGGCCTAAGATCATTTGTCTTCTTTGAACGCAACAATACCCATTGCCTTTATAACCGTATATTAAATGTCTGTTATTATTCTTTTGTAAAAACCTGCTAACTCTTACTTGTTTTGGTGATGAGCTGACCAAAGTCAGATTTGCTGTTGCCCATGAGTTTAGAACTGGGTGTCATAGGGCAAAACAAAATATTATTACTTCATATATAGTCAGTCTTTAAAAGGCATTACAAAAACTCTGGCAGGGAGAATGGAACTGGAACCATTAGATACTTCTGTGAAGTACTGAACCGAAGAAAAGTGGCCGTTGATGTTAAACATTTTGAAGACTGGAGCAAGCTTTTTATGAGTGTTGGCCATTGTTACCTCATTAAGGCTTTGCTTGAGTTGTTTAAGATGGATAACATCAATGAGTTGCCAAAAGAAAACAACCCATTTCCTCCAGTTGATTAGAGCAAAAAACAGAAAAAAGAGTATCTCTTGGCAGTGTTAGACAAGTTCCTGGAGAAGTATGTATCACTGGAAAATCGAACATGCAATGAAGATATTGATGATGATTGTGGTGATGATGATAGGATCTTAAGTTATGGAGTTCACCTTTAGTCATTATTTATGGTACTTCTGGATTGTAAGAATATTGTGGGAACGAGGAACATTTGCCATTAGTTCAGAAACTGATGTTATATTGCTTTTCATCTGTTTCTAAATACAATTCATATGCCATTGGAGTACCATCCAAAATGAAGTTCTCTTCTCAGCTGCACGGGCTAATCAATGCAAATGGCGGCATTGATAAACTGGAAGGGAAGAGAAAACAAGAACGTTGAGATTGATTTGAAGAGAACCGAAATAATAAAAATTAAACAGGGCTAAAAAATGTCCGGCAGCGCTGCTGCCAGGAAATTTTTACAAAAATTGTTTGCAGGAGTTTTTTTTATCCTCACAGGAATTTTTTTCATTTTAGTCTTAGTTTCTTGTTGTGGCCAAAATACAGCTAATTCAAATAAGGTTCACATCAACAATAGTCAAATGGCAAATGTGCAATATGCATGAGCATAAAAAATGATGGTAATCATATAGTTTTAAATAAGATCAATACACCAGCAGCCTTGCTGGATTATAAATATAGTATCTGTATAATGATATCTTTTACATTCGCATGTAAAGAATCATCACTCTTTTGGCACTCGATCGATCATAATGCACATTTGACTATTGTTAATGTCAACCTTAATTGAATTAACTGTATATTGATAAAATTTTAACAAATGATTTAAGTGTTTAGGTAGGCTGGTAAAAGCAAGCCAGAAGAGAGAATCAACTGATTCATGATTTGAGAATTTGAGTTAGGTGCACTTTGCGTTCTGACAAGTGACAATTACATAAGATTGTCTGCTTTGAAATAATAAAAACAAACATTGCTTTAGATGCTGTTCTCGCTTTTGTGTTTTGGCATTTTTCGCAAGTTATCAGTTGTTTTAATGTCATTGCCATGTCACTAATAGTGCAATGGGGGGAATGATATTTCAATTTTTACAATTAAGATTATTTGGCGTTTCACTTGACGTAGAATTTTGCTGATGTAGAATTTTACACAACCGGCTAGGCTGACAATAACTAGACTTGAAAAGTCAGTTTCATGTCAGACGGTCATGCAGTTCAAACTGTTCACAACTTTGAGTTATGTTTTTTGTTATCGATGTGCATGCATTATATAAGAAAGTTTTGAAGGATTTTCAAGATATTTTAGTGAAAATTTTTGCAAAATTTACCAAGGCTAAGCACAACAAAATCACAATATTACCGCTATAAATAGTCTAGCGCAAATGGGTTTGATGGACAGATTCAACAGTGAAATGTTCTTTTTTAAACTTTAAAAGTCATTTACGAAATATATTTGTGTTGTGAAGATTTGTTATTTCTTTTAGCTTGAAAATCTAGCTTATTTTGGTTCAATGTTATTCTCCAGGTATTAACTGTGGTTAAAAATATCTGTTGTTTACCTTTGCTATTTTTTGAGGTTCACTAACATTTGAACTAATTAAGATTATTTTTGGCATAATTTTGAAAACAGGTATAAAGTGTAATTATAGAGCATGACATCATCATGTTTGACTTGTCAATAGCGAAATTTGTGAAAGAATAATATTGTCAGGATGTTAAGTAACAAATGTAAGTTCGGAAGCAAAGAAATGACTGTAATTTGCCATGTTTGCAAAAAAGTGATGCCAGAGCAAAATTACTCAACGCACATAAAAAATATTCATGGTTCAAACGAAATGTGAGATGCTTCTCAAATGTCAATTGCGGCAATGTTTTCATCAGAAAAAAGATCTCGGTTAAAACAAGACGAACCAAGTAGCTACATAGTGGAAGAATGTTGAGCAACAGGATTCATTTGCAAACTTGTCATGTCAAGGCGGGGCCACAGAAGCATTAGAGCTGAAAGAAATCCAGATGTTAAGCAACTTCACGGATATCTGTAATACAGAAAGCAGTGAAACCGATGGGGATGTGACACCTGTTTCATGGAAGACGTTTCTGAAAACACAGCTCACCCTCAGCCCCAGGATCGACCACACTCAACGACAACGGATTCACTAAAAAATGAAGTTAGCAACCTGAGGGCTGACTCGACTAATCTCAACAGAAACGATGCTATAGCCTTGCAAACTGGCTATGCTTGTTACAAACTGTATTACCGTGGTTGAGCGTATACTGACTATGAAGATGAAGTTCTTTTGCTGCACAGATGTGGAGTGGATGTCAGAGATATAAATCACTTCTATAAGTTTCCACAGAATTTTCTGGGATCTGTTGCTGAAGTTGTCAAAGACAATGTGAAAAGCTACTTGAAAACACCACTACCTCAAACAGGCTTTGCACCTCCTGTTAAAGTGTTAAAAGATAAAGCAACATACAGGTATCACACTCAACAGTTTGTTGTTTTGACTAGCGTAATACCAGATGCAGATGACCTTCTACAATATGTGTTTCTTGGGCTACCAGTTGTAAAAGTTCACACTGGATAAGGTGTTGGCCAAAGTGTCATATTCGTGCTGAAAGAGTTTGAGATATCGCCGAGCAATTTCAAGGTGGTTCCTTTGATGTATTCCACTTGCTGTTCGTGAGGTTCTAAACACCCACTTTGGCACAGACGGCAATGACGCATCTGTTCATTACGACTACTATCCCATGGATAAAGCTGGCTTGGTAGACACTCGTATTCCAAAAAATGACCATTTCTAACTAATGTCGTTGCAGCTGTTTTCAAGAACTTTAACTGGGGAAAGAATTACGAGGAACTTGCAGATGCGTGTGAATCACTGGGCCAAATGCTTGCAAATCGTGCTAAATGCAGCACTACTTGTTTTACAAATAGTGTCTGAAAAGTTTATACGAACTTTGGTAAGGACTATTGTGCAATTGTGCAGTGTCTCGAGAAGACGAAGACTGAAATGAGTGATGGTGACTCAAAAGAGAGGCAAAAGGCTGCTGATGCAGAAAGGCTCATGAATTCTATTTGCAAAGTTAAGTTTGTACTGATATTATCTGGTATAACTGATATCCATGAAAAGTAAGGGGATTTGATAAATGTGGTCCAGAAAGTGAACTCTATTCCTCATGAAAGATTTGACACTTTTATCTACGTTTGCAACAAGATGAAGATGATGTCTGAAAGAATGAATCTTGAAGAATGTGAAGTGAAATTCTGCTTGTGGCCTATTGTGATGACGTGAAGAAACTGGATGATACTGGTGAATACATGGGCGTACCTATCGTTGACTACTACAGTGAAAAGGGACCAAATGTAACAAGGTCTTCAACAGCAAGTGCAAACCAAGCTGGTAACGTGCGAGATAATATTTCGAAGCAAGTGATGTCCCTCATCAGCCGCTTGGAAAGCAATTTACGTGATCAAGTGTTCTCTGATGCAGACAAAGTGATGATCGAGGATACCAGATTTATTACTGATTTGAAGACCAGTGCGATAAGAATAAAGGCAAGAGGTTCTATCTTTATTTTGAATATTGCAGGAGCAAAGTATATAACAACGCTACGCAAAATAATCCAATCCATTAAAGAGGTTCCAGACGAAACCATTATTCGTCAATTCCGGGAATTCTAGTCAGGCTGGAGCAAGTAGTCAAAAACAAAAAGAAAGAAGACCTTGATAGCAAATAGCTTATCAAGCTATTTTTGTGTCGCAAGAAAGAACTGTACAAAGTCATTGAACTAATCATCCACTCCATTTGTGTTTCTGCTGTGAAAATCCCTGTTGAGTCAGTAATTGAATCATTAACGTCCAAGTTTGAGATTCATTTCAATAAATTTAGAATTGTAAATGAGGACACTGCATACAATGAAATGATGGTCAGTGTTAATGGCCCTTCACCAGCCCAATGTGATCAAGTTGTGATGGCAGCTATGAGACAATATTTTAAAGGGAAGCATGGAATTCGCTTTGTAAGACAATCGAATGACATCACCATATTTCACAGAACGAGACCAACGGGTATTTCCAAAGTTGTTAACAGAATGCTGCAAGAAAAGTCAAGACTGCCATTTATGCAGTAAGATGCACTCAAATCAGAAGAGAAATCACAACTGAAGTAGTGAATAACATTCTGATTGTTATTAGTTCATTTTTTAGTATAGTTCATTTAACTCCTCATTCAGAAATCATGGAATGTATCTCGATTACTACTTCATATTTGCAAACAGCTAGCTATTAACTGTATTCTTGGGTTTCACTGGAACCTTTTTCAGTAATTCTGAGTGGGGGTCAACCCAAAATGTATTGATGATTGTACTGCACTGGAACAAGCAAATCTCACGAAATTGCACACATTTGCTGCCAAACACAAGGTCAACACATACAGTAAAATTTTTTTTCAGTCTGATGACAGTGTATCGATTTGGAGTTGATCCCCAGTGAAATTTATGATGTCACGTGAAACCCAAGAATTAAGTATAATGTACACTATACATAAATATCAAAGCTGTAATGATTACTCACACTGATTACTCATAACAGAACAGTCAAAACTACAAAAGGACAACATGTCCACAAAACAATTTTTTAGAACAAACAGCAGAAAAAATGCTTGTTAATTACTTAATTCAATGGGTTTTCCATTTTTGTATCACAGTGTAGTTGTTTTGCATAATTAAGGGCATTTAATAGAATATTATAGTGGTTTAATCGTTTTCATTTTTGACGATAATGCTTTTATGCTTAGACGCATATTTATATAACATTAAAAATTCTTGCAGGAAATTCTAAATTAGTTTGGCAGGAAATTTTCAATTTTTGGATTTTTCTGCCAGGAAGAAAAAGACTTTATCCAGGCCTGAAATTAAAAACCTTATTCAGTTAATGAGAGAACTGAAAAAGCAATCCAGAAAATAAGCAAAGCAGCAGGAAGAGTGTCAAAGATTATTAATGTATGCAAAGAGCAGGCTTTGATTAAACCTAAGTCATCAGCTCACCCGCACAGGTCATCTTTAGAAGAAGTTAAAGCCTTTCTCTCCTACCCCTGAAAGATTCCATGTATCATTTGTTAGAATATTTTCCAATCCACTGGACGATTTTTATGAGGCAACATTTAGTGAATGGCTTCAAAGACATTGCTGTACATTGTCCCACAGTTGATGATACAGATATTCATGATAACAAAATTGAAGTATAAACATTTATGGATAATGGATTTAACATTTAATAACTAGTCCTCAATGAACGGCATAGAATATGGTTTACAACACCTTATTGTATATAGATTTACTTTTGCTTAGCAACTCAGTTATTGATATACTATGAAATTAGCTCATGTTGTAGGTTCACAATAACCTTGTGCTCAGGGTCTTCAAATCCCTGAAGTTTCGAAGATCCTGGCTGACAAGGTTCTCATACCATTGGGCGATATAGATTAAATAGTTTTGTACATAGGTTTAGCTTTAATACATTTATATAAAATTAGGGAAGTATTATTGACCACTATGAAATATTCTATATATTCTTTTTTTATCCACAATATTGTCTCATTTTTGTCTAGGGCTTAATTATGAAACTTGTAAGTAGCTTTTAAAAAAAGTGAATAACAGGTCGACCTTAGTTTGGAAATTGCAGTTTGTTATTCACTTATGCATGTATACACAGGATGAAAAATCAGATTTAATACATTTTTAACCCAGTACCAAAATGCAAATACCGTGAAGGCAATAAATTTGCTATAGTGCAAATTTGATCATTTAAAAACACATACATTCTTCTTTTCGACAGATATTGCTACAAAAATTTGCCACACACTTGAATGATTTGTGCACATTTGATGCATGTGCATTTTGGCACCCAGGTGCAAATTTAGTGCAAATCTGTGTATGTGTGTTTCAAATGATCAAATTTGCACACAAATTTGCACTATAGCAAATTTGTTGCCTTCATGGCATTTGCATTTTGGCACTGGGTTGAAAATGTATTGCAAATCTGATTTTTCATCCTGTGGTACTGTATATAAGTAAACATGTCTTAATAGTAAATGGCTGTTCAAACTGTGCTGTGCATTATTCGACATAAAACTACTTTAATCTATTGTGTGAATATGGTAGTGACATGCCAGCTTGCAAACATGTTTGGGGAATGCAGTCTGAAAGTACTTCTTGCCAGCTTTTCAGTAAAGTGTACAAGAAGCTCCTGAGGCATTCACTGTTAATTTGGCAAACATCCTTCAGATGATTCGAATATCCACATTGGGAATGGTCCCAATGCCACTGTGGCAAATACCACTCTTATATTGCTCTGAGGGGACCACAGCTACTTTCAGATTTCATTTTCTTTGTTTGAGGTGAATAAAACTGTGCAAATAGCCTGTTTTCTGGAATTTGCATTGACCCAAAAGGATAATTTTCACTATCCTTTGCATTTGCATTTTGGCACTGGTACCCAAAAACAGATTCAAACATTTTATAGGCAAATCCACACTTCTTTAATGGAATATAAACAATTGTAAATGGATACTCTACTTGTTCCTTTAATAAGCCTTGTTCAATTGGAGTAAGAATATCCATCAGAGAATCCATATCAGGACCAGCTCTAAATTGTTTCTCATACATAACATTTTGGTGATCAGGATTGCCAGCAACTTCAAAACAACTTCTAAGACCCAATGTTTCTTTACACCTTTCTGATCAATTTTTTGCATTTGCAGTCATAGCCAAGACAGGCATGTTTCAAAAGGTAGAACAGAGTACTGACAAATTACCATAATCAACTCGGAAATCTTTACTCTTTTAACGGAAAAAATACATCTACTTGATATGTAAACCTTAATCAATGTGGATACTTAATATTTTGTATTGAAGAAGGGAATAATACCATATGGAACAACAAAAATCTGTAGTTGGAAGGTCAGAGGGTTTTTTACCTTGCAATTGTTGAAAAGTATTTGACAATACAGAGATTTTCAACTTACCAATCTAAAATACAATGAGCATCATCTACCACAACAGCACAAACATTATCTTGACATGGTTTACTTTGCATTCATTTCCTTCCATATACGCAGGACACCACCGATTCTGGATGCACAGACACAATGTTATAGTGTCCAATTTCTCACTATAATTGAAGTCACACACAACCTCGGGTTTGCCATCATCAGAAACGTCTTTAATGATTATTAAACCACAGCTGAGGCTGTTATTCCACTAGAGTTTAGCCTTGATATTTGATTTGCAATAAGAGCATTTAGCGGTGAAACAACGATTAAAATAGATGATAAATTCGTACATTTTGTCCCATTTGGCAAACAAAAGGACAGGAAGCAATCAAAAGATCAATGTTTTTCCATGTTCAGTTGGCAATACAGCAAGAAGATCCAAATTCAAAAAACCTTCTCCAGAAATGTTACTTGCTTAGGTTTTAAAATAACCTCACAATACCAGCTATTTAATATTGGGATAGGGTCAACTTGGCCCACTGACCAACACATTAAAAGCTGTGGATTAATACATTGAAGTGCAGTAGAAACTGTTTTTATAAGTTTAGCAAATTATTGCTCGCCAAAGATTACTCGCAAACGCTATTTGCAAGGACAGCGCAATGACACATACAATAATTAAGTTCGTAAGGTTAGCAAGTCTTTGAAAAAAAGCCGTACAGTGTAATGAAAAGGAAAAAAATGTTCTCCTATTGGGTCTTGTTGTAGACAGAAACATATTTTAGTTTACATTACAAGTGAAATCAATGTAATTTAAAACAATCGCAATTAGCTTCCTAGCCTTCTTTTAACCGATACGTCATTAGATATAGTTTCTAAAACATGAATAGAAAAAGCCAAGCACATCTTTTTGTTAGTTAATCCTATTGTTTGGATTAATTGCCTTGAAACAAACAACATAAATAGCGTGCAATTTTAACAGATGTTTGGATAATATGTCCAAATGCATCTATGCTAAGTAAATCATAGTGTATTGGAAACATGTCTGGTTTGAGAAAAGCTATTTATATTTTTGTGCACTCTCGGAAATGGGAAGAATTTTCTGACATGTCGGACGAGCATTCTTGGGTATGTCGGACGAGCGTTCTTGGGTAAGTTGGACTATCACATGTGACTACACAAAGGTATGACTCAACCATTTGGAATTTTCTAAGTTGCGTAAACCAGTTATTGACATGCTAATGTTATAGAAATTTAAAATTGAATGCTATAAATCTGGGTTTCCTAGAAACAAAGAAGTGGCAGCTCATTTAGCAGTCCTTTGTCTATATAGCACTTTGTATAGTCAATACAAAGTATTCATAAGCTAAATAGTTTGCGCCACTTTTAAAAAATAAACGTGCTTCGGACTAGTCGTTGAATTCCAGTCATTCACTGTGAAACAAACTCCAATTTATGAAACAAACTCCAACTGCGTTAATTTTAAAATGTTCGCCGAAGATTTGTGCGCTGAATGTTATATGTCTGTCCGACCACGATAAGAGGGACTATAATGTGATGGTTGTTTTACCTGGCAACACAGAACATGTAAAACCGGGATTTCTCAGCACAAGTATAGAAAAGCTGTGAAGTCAGGTAGAGATATCAATTGGCGTTGCAAATACTGCACGCTTACCAATGACAGTACCATCACGAGGAATGAAGATTCCATAAGCCAAACCATTCCCGTCGCGACGAGTACGAGGGTTGATGAAGTTGGTGTAACAGGTTGGTTGTACTCTTAATATTCCCGCGCTTTGTAAAAACCTTGAAAGACAGAAAGTATTATTGGAAAATAGTATGCAATATACTTATTTGCGTGGTTTTTATAAAATAAAGGTTTAACATCACGCATGGTTTTAAAGTGATACAAACTTCTGAAACTTTAAAAACAGAAGTGAAAACAATATAAATGATATACAAATTGATAACAACTTTATTCATCAAATTTATGTCATCTTTTTATTGTTTCTAATTGTCTATAGGCAAGATGCAACATAAAAGAATATAGGAGAAACAAGAGTTGAGAATAGTTTATCAATTAAATAGCATCTCATTAGAAAACATTTTGCAGATACTGTGGTAAGCCTGCAAGACAAGAAAATGAGCTTATTCCAATTTTTGTGTTATTTTTTCACGTCCGTGAAAAAACGTGAGATTTTAGCTCAATGTCATCGCACTAAATATGCCCATCGTGCCTATACCCACAAAACTTTTCCAAATTCACGATCAAACAGTGAATTTGGAAAAGTTAAAAAAGTCACGTGATAAATAAATATACTCACTTCTAAAGATATGGTATAAAACATCTTACTGTGTATTTTCAGTATCTTACTCTCTGTAAAATAAATTCATTACATGCTGTAACATTCGCTTGATTAACTGTTAACTTCTCTTGTCCTGGGTAGGTAGTGATAACCTTAGTATGCTAATTTGTGAGGCGGATGATCTAATGAATGGCCTGCCGAGTCAAAACAATGAGGAGACATTCGGTGAGTTTGATTAATTTACGTGCATTTTAATCAATTGTTTTAATTTAGCCTAATATGTATGTTTATCTTATAAAAGCTGCATTAGGCAATATAACTAAATATATTGCTCATATTTTTAAAATAGAGTATCACATTTACCTTCATTCACTTAGAATAAGAAACTTCACGAATCTTACCTATGAGAAAACGTAATGCAACTGCATTACAATTGTGTTCCTGAATGTTCTTTTCTCACTTTCTTCATTGGAAGTGACGTAAGAACGCACAATTTATTTAAAAACTATATTTCAGCTAAAACGAATTCCGAATATACAGAACACCTTGAAAATCATTCACACAATTAACAAGTGGGCCGACTTGGCTTGATATTGGGCCGAGTTGGTTTTCGTACTGGGCTGAGTTGGTTGGGCTGAGTTTGTTAGTGGGTCGAGTTGACTGTAAAACCAATACCGGCTATTTAATATTGCACACTGCGAACAAGACAAGAAAACCCCGCACTTGTTATTTTTCAACATGGTGTTGATAAGGTTGATATCCATTATTTAACTATCCTCCAAGGGCAGGAAATTTCCTGGGAACACATGACCAGACAACGCCAGGGCATTTGAAGACCCTGGGTATTAGGTTGGTCTCTTAAAACAATTTCATAATGTCGTTTTGGCAGGTTTTTCTCGAGTAACGTGTTAAACATGGTTTTCTGTCTAACTTTAGCATGTTCAAAAAAGCACCAATTTGTTTTTTAACTTTGGCAGAAGAAACAAGCCACTCTATTTCCCCCAGCAGGTCATGCAGAAAGTTCAAGTATGCAAATTGATATTCAAGCCTTTGCATGTGTATTACAAAGTGATTTTTTAAATTTCAAAAATTATGTCAAAAAAGACAAAGACAACTTCTTTAGAAGTTAAGCTGAATCTAACACCATCAAAATGAAAAATGAAGCTCCAAAAGAGAAAATGCACTCCTAAATGTAAGCTTGACAAGGATTAACACAGTATCAGGTTTCGTCAAACATGGCGACAAGTTGTTTACCGAGCTACACAATTCAGCAATGATGACAGTGTTATTTCCATCCTTGATTTTTCTGGGGAAGAACTACCTTCAGTTGATTATGGATATCACAGAATATGTCATCAGAATTACACCAATAAGCAGCTGTAAGAAAAGTTAAACGAGGAAGTCATTGAGCCTCAGGAAACTGTTGAGTTGGAAGCATCGACTTCAGCTTGAAAGTATCATGCAAACTCCACATACGTCATCCAGAAAGAGAGTTTATCAAAGTAAGATTATTGCATTACAGATGTTGTATAATGGAATTATTGTCCAAAAAGTCACAAAAGTATGGTATTTCACGGCAATTTGAAACAATTTGCGCATGCAGTAAATTGTTCAATTTCTCCTATGTGCACATGCACACGAATAATATGCTTCAACGCCGTTACCCTAACCCGACATGCGCACATTAATGCAAATTAATTTTCAAAATGGCCAGCCGAATAGGCAATTTTTAGTGCAAAGTTTCAAAGAAATTGTGGTGAGTGGCAAAAATGTACATCAGTCAGTCAGTCAGTCAGTCAGTCAGACTATTCAGAAAATTTTGAACATGTGGCTCGAGCGTTATTGTTACAAGGTTTTAATCAATTGATAAATTACTCGAATTTACTAGAGTTGTAAGAGGTTAATTATACACCAGTGTATGCTGTTGTTCGTACAGATGGGAAAGGTAGTTAAATGAGCAGTATGACATCTAATGAGAAGAATAGTTGTATGGCATATGTATCTAAACAGTGTTGTCAACATCTAATGAGACTAATAGTTGTATGGCATATGTATCTAAACAGTGTTGTCAAACACCCCTGGATTCTCAGTTATTCAACTCAATACGTGTATATGCGCAGTGCCGCTTATAGTCCTTATGCGTGTCTGTAGAAGTGGGTTGCCAACATGAATGATATCTCTATGGCAAAATACCCAATTTTAACCAGCATTACAAGATATTTCAATCTAAACAATTAGTTGTCCGTTCACTGTGCATAAAAAGGGATTTTTCTCTTGAAAAGCATCAAATAAAACCGAGTTTAATATATGACCTGATACGATGAGTCAGAGTGATGTGCATAGTATAAATATATAATAATTCTTGGGTTTCACTGGAACATTTTGCAGTAATTCTGAGTTGGGGTCAACCCAAAATGTACTGATTATTAGGCTGCCCTGGAGTAAACAAATCTCACGAAATTGCATATATTTGCTGCCAAACACACGGTCAACATGTATAGTGAGACGTTTTTCCATTTCAATGACAGTGTATCGATTTGGAGGTGACCCCCCAGTGAAATTTATGACGTCACGTGAAACCCAAGAATAAACACGAAATATTTTCGCTGTGCTATGTCGTGTATTCCTTTAAATACACCAAATAAATCACGGCAGTTTTCTCTACATCTTGGAAACGCTTCATACGAAAATAATTAAAAGTAAACAACATACAGCAAAATCTTTACCATATTTATAGTGTGCATCTGCTGACTGCTTAGTGTGAATCAGCTATGCATTAAAATTTTGCTATCATATTTTCATATATTTCTTTATTGTATATTAAACTACCACTAAATGAAGCACTGTGATTTTCTTAACATTTTTGCTAAGTTTCAATCGAAAATACAGAAAAATGAACAAGTTATAACGAATTATTTGACATAGTGTAAATCTTAATAGCGTGCGAAGTACTCATTTCATTATCAAGTAAATAAATTAACCGGAAGTACTATGTTTCACCCACAAAAACATACGGCTATCTGTAAAACCCGGAATGAGGAATCAAGGGATGCAATGGATGAGGAATACGAAAACCCGGAATTGTGAAGCTGGAATCTGTAAAACCTGGAATTGTAAAAGCCGGAATTTGTATTTCCTCTACTTTCACAACATTTTTGCATTTTAGTTCGTTAGGAACTTCTTTTAAGAATTTATCAGTCTCTCGTTGATTGGTTTGTCTTTTAGCATAATTCTTGACCAAGACAGCTTGGCCCTTGTACTCACGAGTATATACATATCGTTATCCGAACATATGTTTATAATTATTCTAAACCTCAATAATTCATGAGAAAAACACAAAGGAAATCATAGCTGTGACTAGAGTTTATACATGAGATAAAACACATGTCGATTTTCACAAATCTTTTACTTCGATTTTCTTGGCTTATGCAACATCTATATTGAAAATTCTTTTATATACAGACAGACAAGATGGGTATAAAATGAATCGATTTAGAAGTAATTTATTTTAGAAGTCATTTTGCAATTCGCGCTTCATCAGATATACAATATATCTGACAATGCACTCCTGCGCTTGTTTTAAATATTACTTAACTTCTTCCCATTTAAAGCCACCCAAATTTGGTACAGAATGCACGGCAATTTTCGCATTTCCCCTGCTTTTAATAATGGTTAGTTTAACCAGTACAGTATGACGTTTGTAACCAAGTAATTTTGGCTATGATTAAATGTATTTTAGGTATGTGGCATGTGCTGTATCTACAGTATGTGTGTTTCTGGTTTAAATATGACACACATTAAAATGTAACTAATATATAAGCACTAGAATATGTGATGCAAAATCGCGCTGAATGTGCGAAACTATTTTGATATGTAGTTTTGATATAACATAACAACAGGGACTACGATATATCTTTAAATATATGTTTGATTAGTTAGTTTAAGAAGAAACGAACAACTGCATGCAAAGCTCTCCTAACAGCCACTTAGTACATGTATATAAAGAAATATATAGCTAATGTAGGTTACAGTCGCGGCAATAGAAGCATTCTGAAAATATTTGACCAATTCATTTGTGATATTTCTACGTGTGTCTATGTAAATTTCACGAGTGATATTTCTATGGCTAAAAACACTATTATAATCGGCATTACAAAATGTTTCAATTTAGGGTAATATATTCATTTACTATTCATGAAAAGGATTTTCCCCCTTCAAAGCACGAAAGCTCAAAATCATACCCAGAACATCAGTGTGAACTGATGTGGATAGTAGCATAAACATATATTTTTATAACATTTTCGCTAAGCTACTTCGTATATTCCTCAAAAATACACCAAATGTATATATCGCGGTAGTGTGTCTACATTTTGCCAAAGCTTCATATGACAATCAGAGAAAACAAAACAGCAGCTCTATATCCAGCAAGTCTATCGGAAATAAACAGCAATTCTATCAGAAAATAAAACAGCGAAATGTACAACCTATTTTTGTAGCGTGCAGCGCATCGTTAACTGGGATCAGTTACATGACATAATTCAAATATTTTTTACATTTGGCCGTTCAGCCTTGTGGTGCTCAAAGTACCGGGTGGGTAGGGTGTCTTAAATTCATAACAAAATTTTGCATTTGAATATACGCCCCCCTTTAAGCAACCGTTAATTTCCCCGTATTATCATTCCTATATGTTTTGCATTTGCATATACTCATATTTGACGACACTGGAAGGAGATAGTTTATATATGAAATAACAAATTTCAGTATTGCACATCATTTCAACACACTTGTTTTCGCACCCTTCATTTATTTGGGGGTTTTCTCGCTTCTACACAGTCGAACACTCATACCACGCAATGTCCAATATTCTGGACATTTCAAATTCTATTTTTAACTCTTGGGAGACCTATGTGGTGTAATAAGTGACGTCAATGTTGATTTCAAAATGGCAACCAACACGAGGAAGAGGTATGTTGAAATAAGCTTTAAAATATGCGTTTTTTACCCACAATTTCTGATTTTTTTTGCCGTCCAGTTTTTTATCGTGAGCTATATTCCATGTAGAAACCTTTTTGAATAATTTTTGCTTAAATCTTTCTTTTTTTTACCTATTTTATCTAACGTCCAATATATTGGACATTATGCACCCCACGGTTGCATTATAATTTTTTGTTGAGTTTTACAGTAATCTCTTATTAGCTCTAGTAACAATGTTTTTCTTGTATTTCTTTAGATATCTTACTTTTGAAGCCCTTGATTGTGAGGATGTTGAAATACCATCAAATAGTGAGGATGAAAATTTTAGTGAGGAAGATGATGAGGTTGATTTTGTGCCAGAAGATGAAGGCGGTGATGATGACAATAATGATGACAATGATGAATCTGATGATGACAATAATGATGACAATGAATGTGATGATGGCACTGTGGATGGTGAGGCAAGTTGTGCTGAACCAACAAAGAAAAAGAGGAAAAAAACTGAAAGGTATTTGACTTTTGTGCATCTCATACTTGAAGCTTTTCATTGCCTTATTGTGTTTTTTTATATTTTGCAGAATTTGGCATTGGGTAAAGGAGGACTTACCAGAACATGTCAACCCAGAAAACCACCTTGTTCCTAAAGGTCCTGCCCTGAATGCAAAAAGCCCACTTGATATGTTTATCGCCCATTGTGGGGAAGATATTTTTGAAATGCTGATATGGAAAGCAACCGGTACCGGCAACAAGTAGGACGGAGCCGTTCAACAATAATATCAGTGCAAGAAATGCGCATCTTTATCGGTATCTGCTTTTATATGAGCGTTGTTAGTTTACCAGCCAGGCGCATGTATTGGTCGCCGAAGACCAGAGTAGCAGCTGTTGCTGATCTCATTCTCCTCAAAAGATTTGAACAAATTTTATCTTTATTACATGCAAATGACAATGAACTGATGAAGAAAAAAGGTGAACAAGGCTATGATAGGCTGCACAAAGTCAGGCCTTTGATAAGAAGTATCTCTTCTGGTTTGAAGATTGTGCAGAGCCTGAGTTAGTTGGAGCTGTTGATGAGCAAATAGTTCCATTTAAAGGCCGTCACAGTTTGAAGGTCTATATGAAAAAGAAACCAAAGAAATGAGGGTATAAAATATGGGCCTTGGGTGGAAAGTCTGGGTACATCCACAAATTTTATGTTACAGGAGACAACACAGTAAGAGCCCAAGATGTAGATCTGGTAAAGGCAATTGGCAAAAGTGGTGAAGTGGTTGTCAATTTGACTGAGAGCTTTGCCCAAGGTTCTTATGTATTTTTTGACAACTATTTTTCCAGTCCTGATTTGCTTGCAGAACTGTCGAAGCGAAAAATCCATGCAACATCTACTCTTCAGGTAGACAGAACAAGAAAGTGCCCTCTCATGTCAAGAAAGGAACTCTTAAAGAAAGGCAGGTGGTCATATGACTTCAGATTGGAGAAAGAAAGTGGAGTTTTGGTATGCAAGTGGTTTGACAACAAAGTGGTTCTGATGGGTTCCAACACACATGGTGTCAAGCCAACGCTCGAGGTGCAGCGGTATGACAGGAAAGAAAAAAACATCAATGTGAAGTGTCCACAGTTGATAAAAAGTTACAATGAGTGTATGGGCGGCATTGACAAGTGTGATATGCTTTTGGCTTTATATAGGAACAGAATGAAAACCAGAAAGTGGTACAAAAGAATTTTGTTCCACCTTTTGGATTTATGAGTTGCCAACTCCTGGTTGTTGTACAAGGTTCTGGTCCCCCATTGTACTATGCAGCTGGTAGATTTCAAGCTCGATGTTGCACAATCGCGGATGCTTCAACGAATTGCTGTCGAGAGTTACATTGAGCCAACTCATGGTGCCAAGTTCCATTCGGCAAAAGGTGTCAATGAAAGTCCAAGGTATGATCTTGTCGACCATTTTTCTTTAAAACCAAAGGACCAGAAAAATGGTCAGAGGTGTAAAATGCCTGGTTGTTCAAGAAAATCACTTTCAATGTGCAGAAAATGCAAAGTTTATCTTTGCATAACTGCTAAGGATGGAGATGAAGACTGTTTCTATGCATTTCATCATCGTAAATAACATTGAACAGGTTATTGTGTACAGTTATCTCAATCAGATAAAGATTGTTTTTATAGATTTCTATATTGTTTTCATACATTTACCAGACAACACTGACCATTAGCTTATAATACAGGTATTTCAACTAACGTTGTTAGCAACAGTAATCAGATGTACAACATGAGTGCAAAAGAAAAATCACCATAATCATTTAATATGTAGAGCAATGATATCCCTATCATTCTTTTTACATCCATATTGTACACTGTCATCACTGACAACCTAAATTGAAAACCTGTATTGCAAACTGTAAATAGAATATAGGTTTAGGGGTAAAGATTGAGGTGCTACTTATACTGTAGGTATATAGAATTATAGTATTTTCTTTGTATAAGTACATAGAATTTAATTGTTGTAATTGTAGAGTTATGTAACTATAACAGAGTTGTGTAATAAAATGATTTTGTTTTGAACCTATTTTTACTTAAGGTAGCTGGTGTGTATAATGTCCAATATATTGGACATTTTGTAACTACCAACCAAACAAGTGAAATCTGAAAAAAATTGTTGGCATGCCATAATTATGTGTACTTAAGTAGATTCACAAAATTTTATCACTCAGAAAGACTTTTTGACTGTGCATGCAATAAAGGGTTAACAGTGGTAACTTTTTGTTTTGTCTTTACTCTCCATGGATTGAAGTGGTAAAGTTTTTATTGTCTTGATGGATTAAAGTGATAAGGTTTTTTGTAAACAAATTCAAATTAGTCAATTTAGCTGTGCTATCTTGATACTGTGTTGATCAAAACAACGGCGTATTTGGTCGATGAAAAGATTAAAAAAACAGTTCCTTTTGGAACCAACAAATACATAAAAGATGTTTAAACAAGATTGCGATACGTTTTTCACTTTATTTCATGTTATAAAAGAGTGCGTATTGTACAATGGCAATGGCCGGACGTGTCACTTGGAGCTCCTCAAATTTTGCTCTATTCTTACTATTTTGTTTTGTTTCTCAACTAGATTTCTTTTTCAACAAAACTACAACTATCAACACTATCGATAGAGTTAAAAATTTTGCTGTAATTCGGAAGATATGGGGCCAGAAATCGTATAATACATGCAAGTGGCTTAAAAGTCGCATATTGTGTTATCACAACTCAACCGCATCATTTAACACAACTTCTTCGGCTGTTTTGCTCATCTGTGGCGATATCCACCCAAATCCTGGTCCAAGTAATTAATCTGCTAAAGCCAAATTGAAATCTACAGCGAAATGTCAACAATGTCTCAAGACAGTACATAGAAATCACAAACGGCTTCAATGCAATAACTGTTTTGATTTGGTCCACGCTCGCTGCTCGGGAATTGGTCCTGATTTATGCAAGACACTCCGAGCTACTCAAGTGCTAACTTGGACCTGCAATAACTGTACACTATCAGAACTTCCTTTCTTGAAGGACTTTCTGCTCTACAAAACGATTCAGCGTCGAACAGCTTAAATCTGAATGGTCCCCAGAATTCCGACATTCATCTTGACGAACTTGCTTACCGACAAAAACAACTATCATTCATGCATTTAAATACCCAATGCATGACATCAACTTTCGATGAATTATTGCTTGTAATACAGAAATATGGCTTTAATATTTTAACTCAAGTGAAACATGGTTAAGAGACAATCCCTATTTGCTCGGTCATGTATCTATTCCTGGTTACGCGAGCGAGTTTAGGAATAGGGATGAAATTAAGGGTGGTGGCGTTGGTGCTTACATCAAAACTAATGTTAAATATAAACAACGGAAAGATATTGAATCTAGATAACCAGACTTGGAACATCTTTGGCTTGAAATTGAAGGTCGAAACAAGGAACAGTATATAGGAACAATTTACAGATCAACTAGAATCATGGATACTCAGCAATGGCTCACGCACATGGAGAGTATGTTATCAGATTTAACAACTTCGTGGGAGGGCTTATTAATTATAACTGGAGATATGAATATCGATTTATTGAAACCATCTGATTCACTAGCAAAGAAGTACAATGATTTATTATATACATTTAACTTAACACAGCATGTGGAAAAGGCAACAAGAACTACACAAGTTAGTGAAACTTTAATCGATCATATAATCTCTAACGACCCAAAACGAGTGACTTATACTAACGTTCTACCATGCTCAAATGTTAGTGACCACGATGGCCCTTATGCATGTCTGAACATCCGTGCTGAACGATTTGTTCCACGATACAAGATCATTCGTAACGAGCGTGCCTTTAAAGAAGAAGACTTCATCGAGGATTTTTCATCACTTCCCTTCAATATACTGGAAATATCCTACGATCCTGAAGAAAAACTTGAAATGTTCAATAAACTCATCTTGGAATGCATTGGCTGTCACGCACCTTTAAAGAGAATAAAAATCACACGCCCACCTGCACCATGGTTGCATGACCAGGAAATTGAGCAGCTTCAAAATGAAAGGAGCCTTTTGCGTCACCTTGCACACTCAACGAAAACGGCTGATGCATGGAAGGCATTCCGCAAGGTTCGCAACCTTCTAAAGACTAAAATCAAAGAAGCCAAACGATCATTTATCAATATAGCCCTTTCGTCATCGAAACCAAAAGCAGTATGGCGTGTAATTCATCGTATACTAAACCCCTGCCAACAGCCATTAAGGTTTGATGTTGATGAACTAAATGATCATTTTGCAGGAACATCTACACGTACTGCCGGCGCCTCAACAATAGACACTAGAGAAGACTTAATGAACTTCTTTGGCAGTATAGACTCTGAAACTCCAGTTGAACAGCAGTTTACACTTCGCCCCATTACACGTGAAGAAGTTCTTTGTGAGATCAAAAGAATTCGTCTTGACACATCCACAGGTCCAGTTCCTAAATTACGCATATATTACTATCATAAATTAGAATATGTAAATATATAAATAAAATACATGCAAAATCTAAATTTAGTAAGTCCAAATGTTAATTAAAGATGCTGTCGAGCACTAGGATTATTTCTGGCAACAGAGTTCTCTCTTAAAAGTTTTAAAATTTACAATATTCTAAATTTTATCATCCAGATCATTCCAATCATTTGCAGCATGGAATGCAAAACGTTGCTTTCCCCATTCAGTCTTGACTTTTGGCAAATGAAGGTTATTCTTCCCTCGGGTAGAATAACTGTGAATAACTGTTTCTTTTCATATTAAATTCCACTTCCATAAGACCGTTTATACATTTAAACACAGCGGCGCGACGATGCTTTTCACGTCTTAGATACAGTTTTGCCCAATGCAAAGTTTGAAGTGCCTTGGTAGAAGAGTTAGCTCTTGGCAGACCCAATATGACTTTCGCAGCTTTATTTTGCAGAATCTGGAGATTGTCCATCAGACATTTATTACACTTATCACCCCAAACGATATCTCCGTAGTCAAACAAAGGTTTTTTATTGCGTTATACAATCTTACAAGTTCCTTTTGGGGTAATAGGTGATGAACACGCTTCAGAATTCCAATACGCTTATTTATTTTGGAACTCAATATTTTAATGTGATCTGACCAAGTCAAAAACGTATCCTATAACAGAATCATTGACATTGCCACGTGTCTCAGCTCTATGGGAAGAGCTTGATGATGCATTCTCAACGACGCTTTGAGTACTTCCTTTGTCTGTAGCAGCACATTGTTTTGCACCTTTCATTGCTTTCGACGTTTTTTCAGTAGACTTGCCTACCTTCTTCTTTGGAGACGTTCCTTTATAGCTCAGTTATCTGGGGTAATTCGATTTAGCCTGTAATCACTGATCTGCAAGCTAAACATTGCATCCGCACGGGCCTCATGGCGAAAACATTCAACGTCGATGTGATGACTGATGTTGACTAAGAGCCAATGGCTAAGCGCAAAGTTGATACAGATACATTACTGGGCGGAAATAAATTCTCTCACGCCACAGCTATTTTGATTCGTGTCATGCGGAGAGCATGGGATACAGATGTGTTGCCGATTTTATTAACAAAATACAAAACAAGTTAAATAGGTTTTAAAGATGCAATGGTAAAGTTTCACTGTGTTTGCAAGGGGATAAAATTTATACAATTAGTTCTAAAATGAGCATTGGAAAATCATGTTTATTTCAGCAGTAGGCTGAACACAGACCTACTTTTTGCCACCTGCCATTTTTGTGTGATCGGGAAAGGTGGAACGTTGGTCTGATAAAAATGTTGTCAAAAGTGCCTTTCGCCCACTTTGCACTATTATGAACAATTATGATTGGCACATTTTGACACCTAAAAATAGAAATAAGCTTGTCGATTTCAAAGATAAAATAGTCAGACAGTGTTTTGTAAACATTCACGCAATATGTTGGGCAAGTGTGTCGTTTGTTTTGGTAATTTTAAAATTCAAGAGACTAAGCACACAAGTGTTCTGCCATTCACTGGCACCAATTAAAAAATAGGTATGCTTAAGCATACATGTGTCTACTGTGAATTTGATTTGAAGTCTGAGCAACCAGAAATGAATGTTAGCAACTAGAAGTAAAATGAAAAGAATGGATAATTGAAAGACTTTTTATTCGTAACATAAAAATTTATCACACATATTCACTTTGCTGTTGTTACAATGAAAGTGTTGATAAAATATTGTATCAATTCATTTCTCAAGTTGACAAATTCATTTGGTAGAAAATTGATCAACTTCCTTATTATTTGTCTGTGATTGGTCAATTTGTTCTGAAGTGAAATCTAATTGGCTAACTGGCTAACAGGAACTGGACAACAGGAAGTTGATCAATTTTCTATAAAATTAATTGATCAACTTGAAGAAATGAATTGATACAATATTGTATCAACACTTCCATTGCAACGACAGTAAGTAACATAAGCTTTAGTTTTGCAAGTAATTAGTGTACATGATTGTTCATTATTATTAAGCAATACAAGTCATTTATTTAAATTGTGTACCATTATTGGGACATCTTTGACTTTTTGTCGTTTGACTTGAAAAATTACGTTGGTGAAATTTCGCGGTAAAAAAGGGACTAAATTCTGCAAAATAGCAAATGCTAGCACACTAATTAGTATACAGGGACAAAATTATAGTAAACCTCCACTTGTAGGGATTTACCTTTCCTGAAAATAATTGCACATCTCTTAAAAAATAAGATTTCTATAATTTGTTAAATTATGTAATAGATTACAAGAGGCAAATCATAATTACATACTTCATGAATCTCTTAATGATAAATGTTTTGAGTTTTAGCCAAAATACATAGTGAAAGCCCTCTAGTTCTCCATCTCATGTAATTTTTCAGTTCGAATAGTTTACTACATATATTATATATAGAGTATATTTAATGACAATGACAGATGTCCCCTTAGAAATTACAGAATTTAATGACTTTGTACACACAACATCTTTATAAATCAAAAGAACCGAATAACAAAATATTGATATTGAAATCAAGTAACTATCCTGTGAGATAATTAATTTAGGAAAATAAATACTAGTCTTCAGGTATTTTAAGATCGACAAAAATATATACAATATTATTACAGTAGACAGGAAGTCTGAGAGTTCTTGACCAGAACTAGTTGCTTAAAAACTATCCAAAAGAGAATTTTTTCCAAGGAAATAAGGTCAGCTTGTCAAGATTCGAGTATTCATCATCGAGTATTTACACTACTAGGCCTCGGACAATGTGCAATTGAAGAATTTAAGCTATCTTACCTTGATACCGAAGAAAGATGTGCCAAAACGTCCATTTTTGATAAAAATTTCAATACAGCAGCGTTTAATAACACACGGTGAAATTTGAAACCAGAAGTGATTGGCCTAAAAGTTGATGCTCAAGCTATTTATGGGCATAGACGTAAACGTTCGGAATACAGAAACCTCCGAAATTAGAATCCTCGTACAGATTGATCACCCAAATTGAGCTCACACGACGACATATACGTCTACACAGTAGACACATAAATGCAGTTAAGCAGTTGTAGTTAGCTGAATAGTGTTTTGCTACAGTTAAAATTAATGTATTTTTAAACCTTTCATGTCAGTAAGCAACCAATCACAACCCATTTTCCTGTGAATTAGCCACAACAGCTTTGTCAACCGCCTGGCTGTTAACTTACATGCACTTTTGACAACATTTTTATCACACCTACGTTTCGTCTTCCAGGCCACCCGAAAATTATCAGGTGGCGAAACGTATGTCTGTGTTCAGGCTATGAAAGAAGTTGTTATTGTTCACGCTAGGCATTTTTTCTTGAGAAACGTCCAGTTCGTTTTGTCGCAATTTTTTTGGTTGCACAATTTTTTCGGGCATTGGTGACTAATCTTTTTTTTCTTAAATTCTCCGCACTTTTGCATTTGATAAAAACGTGGGGATATTGGGTATAAAATGAAATAATGCATGATAGATAGGGTAATTCAAGAGCTTTTATTTGATCCCTGTATTGCCATGGTAACTGCAAGTGTTTACCTGGAAGCATCCTTCCTTTTTGAGCCTTTTTGCGCAATGGCACTACTCGTTCAAATTTTGAAAAAATTGTCAAAATTTAGCTTGCATGGGATCCTGTATGAGTAGCCGTTGCACTTTGTTTTTGCATTCTGCCTAAGGATAAAAACATAACTTAGACTTGTATGTTTTTATTTTTTAACAACGGCCTTTTAAAATGAAATAACATGCCATTTTCGAAGGCGTCAAATTACAAGCACTTCAATGTTGGCGAATATATGCACCAAAAACACCTTGGTTAGGAGGCTTCGGCGCAGAAGAACAAAAAGCTATCAAATATCTAAACTAAGCTGAAAAGATTGGACAAAAAGGTAAGATGTATTTTGAATCTGTCTAGGCTTTAATAGCTTGTTTATATAGTAGAGCATGCAGTATAATTTACTTGGATATTCAATGGAACTTGGAAAGAACCTAAACTGTGAAATCAATGAACCAGCATATATTATTAGCACAGAGGTTGGCTTAACCAGATAAAGGCCAGTTATTTTAATTCTACAATCCACAATTTTTTTCATGGGTGCTCAAAAAATGCATACCTGGAATTAAAAACTCTGTCAGTAAGCATATTTTATACAAGCTGCCTTCCAGATCTAAGTATTGTATGCATGTAAAATGAGCTATTAATTTTCAGTTATTCCTTAGCTAGTAGCATGATACTTGTTATGTTACAGTATTTACAGGAGACAGTTGTTCAAAACATGGTTAGCCTAACCCCGAGTTAACGTAGAATTCAAAAGTAAATTTACAGCAGCTTGTAAATATTTTGTACAAATTTTGTCTGGATCAACAGCGGTGTTGTTTGAGTAGTTTAGAAAGAAACAGACATGTAGAAATAATGAAACTTAACTCTGGGTTCAACTTTAACCCAGGGTTAAAGCTAACACTGCTCTGAACAACTGGCCCTAGGAGGTTACCTCATACAGAGTTCAATAAATTTCTAAATTATACAGGCCATGTATAGTAATATACTAGAAATACATGCATGCAGCAACCCCTCGCCTCTAACTAAGAGCATGCAACTATATTTTCGGAATTACATGAAGTACTTTCATAGGTTGTTGTCATAGCAACACAGCAATTGTTATTCTTTCTGTATATTTTTTCAAAATGACAAAATATCAGTTTTTAATCCTTGTTTTATTGACAATTTTTTTAAATGGCACAACATTTATCACCAGTATGTTATTACGCCTAATGTAAGCTTAAATTTCGTATAAAATACGACCTATTAATTACATTAGTAATAAGAAGACAGTCTTGCATTTACAAAACATAAACTTACTCTGGAATTTAAACAGTGAATAGACTGGATGAGTTCGGCTACGCCGGCCTTTATAAAGCATTAAAACACAAGTATAAATACGCATTATCAACAAACTTGCCTTGTGTTTCACGTCATAGTCAATTCTTGGCGCTTCTCTGTATTTTCCCGAATTAATCTCTCTTCAAGAGTCTTGTGGCAGTCGTTTTCGTCTTATTTCTCGCCTTTTTGGATGCCTTAAGTGTTTGCTACTCCTGATAGTCCGCCATATTCCTGAGATCAGAAATGACCACCCTTCGTTGGTTGTGAAAGTTGCCAAATCTTTTTGCAAAAATACGAAATATAGTAGTGCAATATAGTCCGCCATATTTTTGAGATCAGTGATGACCACCCACTCACCGCCACCCTTGAACCACGTGCCCGCGATATTTGATGAACTTCAGACTTCGCTATGCTTTCCTTTTCCCGGGTGTAAATAGCCATGCGTAATTAGTACCCTCGCACAGCGCTTCGCGCCGTTGGCTCGGGGATAAATAGAATATTGTATACAGCTAATTCAATCTAAGTTGACATCAACAACAGTCAGAATTGAATTGAATTAGCTGTATGCATGTTTGTTCAAGCTCCAGAAATTACCAGCTCAACAAGGATTAACCTTGGCCAACAAACTCTCATCAAACCATCTAAAATTTGAAAAACATAAAATGAATGTTAGGCTTGCCACACAAATATTAAGTTCCTCAGTAGCCAATGCAATAGCATTTATGGATACATATGATTCTACATATTCCTCAACATTTGCTGGAAGTGCTGGCACTGTGAATTTCATTCGGGTTATCGACAAGCTGTTTGATATGCTAAACTCACAGAATCCATGGGGCAAAGGTTTCAAGGCACTTCCAGAACTGAAAAATAAATACACATGGCAAGAATCTTTTTTAACTTCAGCAGAATACCTGCTATCATTAAAAACAACCACCGGTCAATTACTTTCTACCTCACCACGTAAAACCTTTGTTATTGGATTTGTAACATGCATAAAATCAACTATTTCGATGGCCACAAAAATGTTTAATTTGCCTACCAGTCCTTTCACCTACCTACTGATGTACAAATATTCCAGGACCACCTTGAGCTCCTTTTTTCATGTATTCGGGCTAGAGGTGGCTGGAACAACAATACCAATTGCTTGCAGTTGCAATATTCACTACAAATGATGCTGATGAGAAATGCTGTGACAGCTTCCAAAAATGCCAACTGTGTTGACTTTACCGGCTGCAATAGCATCATCCCAATATTTCACACCAGAAAACACAGGGCATCACCTATCAACACTGACAAGACGTCAGATGAATCCATAAACAAGCTATGTGAGCAGTTTGACAAAGAAGGGCATAGTGAGTTCACTGCCAATGTCCTTTTTTATATTGCTGGTTACATTGTGTCTAAATTGATTGACAATCTGCCATGTCCAGCATGTATGCAAAGCCTTCTTCCCTTGCCAAAAGAAATACCAGTTAATGGACACGATTACACTGCATCCTTGTACCATGGCATTGGTAAGGCTTCAGCGTTCACCACATTCATAAACAATAGTGGTTTACAAATACCTTCAACCTCAGTATTTCGCACAGTGGAATATTGTGAACACCTGTTCAAAGCTATGGTCACCAGCAAAGATGGAGATTTGATCAGCAATGAATTCAACCTCAAAAAGAAAATGATCGTCAAAGTCTGCCACCTCAAAAAGAAAATGATCGTCAAAGTCTGCCACCACTTTGTGTTAGATTCGACCATCGAACTTTTTCCCGATCACAGACATAGCGATACAGAACTTTTGGTTGAAGAGGATCATATCACAAAACTTATCAAATTTATTGCTGAGAAATACTTTATGCTCAGGCTGTTTAACTTTGGAAAGAAATTTCAAGAAGGAACTAGAAGAAATTTCAAGACATTTCACATACAAGAAATTGAAAATGATGGCAAACCTAGCAATCGACACAGACTTAATAAACTAATCCTATTTAATAATCAGTAAATGCACTTACGCATAGTAGAATATTGAGAGAATACTTATCTTTTGTAATAAATCCTTGTAACGTTCCATTTGGTTAAACTTTCATGCACCAATAGTGCAGTTTCTTTTGATTTTCAAGATAATCGGATATCTTTAGACACATTATCATAAACTTGATGGGTTAGACAAGACATTCTATTTTTGATTGAAAGCAAAATGTACACAATCATAACCCACAAAATAAACAGTTCACTTCACTAATCGTCTAATCCTTTCTTGCGTCTTGCCTTCTTTCGTTCTTTCAAAAGTCAATTTGTCGCCCCCTGCAGTATAACGCGTGACTCTCAAGGAAAATGCGTGCAATTCGCGCGACAGCACGCTAAAGTGCGGAACTTTACCTCCAGACATGCGTGTCTGAAGGTAAAATTTGGCTTTAGGCAAGTTCAGGCATGTTTCATAGGAGGTACCCTTCCAGTTATATTGAGTTCAATGTGAGGAACATCCTTGCATACATCCTTGCATGCATCCTCTGCCCAAGTGCAGGAGTTTTTATCACTATTTTGCTTTTGTCGTAGGGCGGCGAAGCGACCTGTAGAACCACATTTATTAAGCAGTTTACGATTTGCGAAGCGACCTACAGAAAAGTCACCTTTATTAAGCAGTTTACGATTTACGATGTGGCCAACTGACCTGACAACACCATTAAATTTTAGCTGAGGAATGGCTCACAAACTGAATACTGCTATAAATTTTGAAAAATTATCTAATCTTCAACCAACTAAAAAAGTATACCTATCAAGTCAGTTTACCGTTGCATCAAGAATAACAACACGGTTAAGAGTACTGATATGGGGCTAGAAATTATTCGATTTGCCCCTTAATAAGAATAAATATTTGTTTCAAAGACGTGTCGTCGGCAGCCGCTTCATAGATTATAAACTCCCTATCATAGTGAAAACCGTGAGGGTATAAATGTTTTTAACTCAGTCTCTCAAGTTTGCTTTGTATGCACACACGCACACACACAAATAGAAATCTATTCTTACAAATCAAATAACTAAAACTCAGGTACAGTTCAGCATTGTGGACATAACCTGTAATCACTTGAATATTAAATTAATGTGTCGAATGCATGAATCAGTTTTATTTCAATGCCAGAATAAAACTCAAGAATATCAGATCAAATATTATTTTGTATAGTAAATATATTATTTATACAAGAGACTTAAACACAACAAAGAGTTCACTTTGTGTAAGCATATTAATATATTTATATAATATATGTGTATGTATTCACCCTGCCTACTTTTTGTACCTAACATATACTTGCAGGATTTAGAAGCATATTAAGTGTATTACCAAAATAAAAGCATTATAAGGTTATGGGTGTTTTAACACCATTTTATGGGTGTAACGCGTGGCGTGAAAATATGAATATTAATTTTCGTGTTGAATTTTTTTTTGTGTTTCCTTGCTTGAAAATAATATTCATGTCTTCATGCCATCGTGTAATATTCTCTATGTATGGGCCATATGGGTGTGCATCAGATTGGATTGTAAGTTTCCAATGTGAAAATTAGTATTTTTTTTTAATTTGAGAGATTTAAAATGGTCAAGTCCAATCCAAATTTAAAAACAAAGCAAATTAATCCTTAAAATTCCAGAAGTGAAAATTCACTAAATATATATTTCCAAATGTGTAATAGTTTAGAACTGTATGTAGTTTAGTTCTAAACTATCTCCCACAGTCTGGAGCTCAGTCTAAACTGGTCATTGCAGAATATGGGGGCAAACTAGATCACATATTATTATCACAAACTAGATCAGAATAAAATGTTGACGATTTACGAAGTTTCAATTATTTTGTGTTTTATAAAAAAACTACAGGTGTATGTACCACAGAATACCACACTATTTCTGTCATTCATATTTTATGTCACAAGTATATATCATGGACTATTATTGGTTTTTTGGAAAGGTTTTCCATGTAGTTTTTCTTCCTGTGGGGTGTTGCGGTTAGATTTAGCATATTCTAGTATTTTGTAAGCCTGACATTATTTGGATAAAATCCTAATGTACCACAGAATACCAGTGTGGCAATAATAAGTAACAGTTTATCAAATTGAAACAGGATTTGGTCTTTGATGCTGTATGGTAATACTGTATAGATATTGCTATCTAATTTAGTGGAAGGTTAATACTAAAGTCACTGCATAATACCCATAGTATGTACTAGAATATATCAGGTTTATCAATATTGTTGAAAGATTGTGTTCTTTTATAGCAAATTTGATTGCTCCCTGTTATTCTTGAATGGCAGGAATGTTTTATCGCTTAGTACAAATGTCTATGAACATAATTTATGTTGGTTTGCAAACTTATTTTCAAACGTCCTGATTTTACAAGCATTTAGCAAAAAAGAGGTATCAAAAACAACAAATTATGTTTAAACTTTATCCTGGTTACTTTTAAGAATTTTTATTAAAATATTCATTTTTCTTATTTATGTGTCAATTAACACCAAAATTAATATATATTTACGAGAATAAAGTATTTTGCACGTTTCTTTCAAGTTTTCTACTGAAAATAAATACGACTGGTATTCTGTGGTACCGAGGTATTTTGTGGTACATATACCTGTAGATCACACTGGTAAAAATACTGTTTCAAATACCAATGACTTTAAAGACCACGTAAAATCCGTTCTGAGAGCATATTTGCTGCTCAAAACAAAAACAACTGTCTGGACCTGACCGTTGGAATTTTAATTAAATTACATCCATAAAACAATAGAAGGATTAATTCAATTAAAATTTAAGAATTAAACGAGACTTACCTTAAATAGAAGTTTGATTGTAATTCTATGAGTCATAATGAGGAACGGGGGAATTATGTGAGAGATAGCGAATGCGAATCTTACTCATAGTTTAAAGCGGTTATGGCACATTTCAAAGGGTAGGGTACAATATATGGAATAACACACACTTATGTTCTGGGGTGGGCAGATAATTCCCCCGTTCCTCATTATGACTCATAGAATTACAATCAAACTTCTACTTAAGGTAAGTCTTGTTTAATTCTTAAATTCTATTTCGTCATAATGACGTCGCGTTGGAATCATGTGAGATTTGAAAGCAATGTGCCATAACAGTCAATTCAGGTAACATACCGTGCAGACGGAAAATCAATATATTTACAAATTTATGAAATTTATTACAAAGGTATAACTTCAACAACATTTTAATAAATCGATAATAGTCCTGAGTACAGCTAACTACTCAGGTTGTTGTGACACAAACTCGTCCAACAATGATTCTCCAAAGTTTGATTTCTTATTCTCTAACTGCAGATTGTAAAATTTTTCAAAAGTATTATTGCTACACCATCCTGCACTTTCCAGGATTACATCTGCAGACAAACCTTGTCTTGCTGCAGCTGAGGTTGATGCAGCTCTAGTACTGTGAGTACCATATACAGTGGTATCAATTCCCGCATCTGTTAACATTCCCCTTATCCATCTAGAAACAGTGTCCTTACTAACTGGTCGATGTGGTTTCTGTGAACTTATAAACAGAGCTGTGGTGTCATGTCGTAAAGTTGCTGTAGCCACTGAATAAGCTTTCAAACATGTTAACACACAAAGTTTCCGGTCTCCAGGAAACCCCTTAAGTGATATAGGTTTCAAGTGGGTTCCAGGCCACGAATGTTTAAGTAGTTCCCAAACGAAGAAAGTACATTTCTCGCCCTCTAGGTGCATGTCTGTATTGCCCACAGCTAGAGCATGAATGGTTTGACATCGCTGACCCGTTAACACTGCCAGGAGTGACGCTAACTTCCCCGATAACTGTCGCAAAGAAATGCTTTCATAATCGGGTAGTTGTCGTAGATGAGACGGCAGTACATTTAAGTCCCACATCTTGCCATATCTGGGTAGGCTTGGTTTTGCTTCAAATACCCCTTTCAGTAGTCTTTTTACCAACGGATGTTTCCCAAATGTAGATCCGTCTGGCATGACAATGATCGACAATATAGCACTACGTGCTGTATTGACTGCACTGTAGCCAACTGAGTCGACAAGTTCCGCAAGGAAATTTATACCAACACTTACAGGCGCTGAAAAAGGATCATGCCCTGTGGAATGACAGTACTGTTGCCATTTGGCGAGGTATGTTTTGTACTGTTTTTGCGTTCCATCCCTCCATGCTCGAAGCAGGAGTGTTGAAGCTTTTTGTGAAATGCCCTTTTTTGCGAAGGCACCCTGGAAACATGGCAAATTAGCAGAGACAGCGTCTTGGAAAGTGGATGATGATCCGCTGGATAACAAGGCAAGCTCAGGACCTTGGTCCCTGGTGGCAGTATTACAGGATTGGCAATGCAAATTCTCATGAGTGGCTGATACCATACTTGTGTTGGCCAATCTGGTGCTACTAAAATGCCCGTCGCTTGGTCCTCCTTTATCTTTTTGACCACTAGATTCAACACACTAAAAGGTGGAAATGCATAAAACTGCAGTGAGTGCCAGTCAAGTGTAAAGGCATCTACTGCCACGCAACCTGGGTCAGGACGATAGGACACATAGTCAACATATTGTTTGTTATGCCTTGATGCAAATAAATCAATATTTGGCATGAATTGCAAAAGCGTTAATGCTTGCTGGAGCATTTTCGCATTAAGTTTCCACTCCATACCAGTCTGCGCAAAGCGAGACTCGTGATCAGCTTGTACGTTTTCAGTGCCTGGTATGTGTGCAGCAGTAATCCACACGTGGTTTACTATGCACCACTCCCAAACGCTTTTAGTCAGCGCATTACAACTCTCAGAGTGGCTGGTACCCATGTGATTTAAGCAGGCAACCGCTGTGGTGTTGTCACACAGGACTTTAATGTGCAACCCACTGACTAGGTGTTTAAATGCTTTCAAAGTGTAATACACTGCTAGAAGCTCTAAATAGTTTATATGTCTCATTCCAAATGTCACCAGCCCTGATATCTGATTCAGTGACACCACCCCAACCTGATTTACTAGCATCAGTATAAATGGTAAAACTGGGTGGGGGTCAGTTGATAATGTTGTATGCATCATGGGTATTTTCTACCCACCATTGCAGTTCCGTCTGTGCACTGCCTGAGAGGGTCATCTTGCCCTCATAATCTCGTTTGCAGTGCTGCAAGGCCTGGGATTTTTATTTTTCTAATAAGCGATAATGCAATTGCCCAAACATGACACCTGGAAAACTAGCAACTAAGTAGCCAACCACCTGTGCTATTTCGAATTGAAGAGCTGGATGAATTTAACACGCTTTTACATGCAGTTTTCAAATGCTCTGCTTTATCAGATGTCAGCTTAATAATCATCTTAACTGAGTCAATCTCAAACCCTAAAATAACCAGCTTTTGGGTTGGCTCGAACACTGACTTGTCAGGGTGAGCAACTAAGCCCAAGGAGTGAAACAGTGTCACTGTGTCAAAGACATTGTTTTTGCATTCTTGCTTCGATTCACCTTGTAAATATGTATCATCAATATAAGCTGCAGAAATGTGACCCTTTTTTCTCAAGGTGGACAGGGCTGGTTTCATTAACTTTGTGAATTTTCGTGGGCAGCATGCTAAACCATTTGGAAAACATACATACTTGTACAGTTGGTTTTTCCAAGAAAATTTTAAATATTTTTGATGCCTCAGGGCAACTGGGCAGGAATAATAGGCGTCTTTCAAATCAACAGATGCCATCCAACAGTTTTTCCTGACCAATTTAAGAATGGAGTGCAATGTATCCATCTTGAAATGATGGTATTCCACATTTTTATTAAATCTTTTTAGATTTAGAATAAGTCGAGAGGTTCCATCTTTTTTAGGTCTTAGAAATATTCTAGAAATAAACTCATGCTTTTCTGACCTGCAAGGTGTAATAACCCCCTTGCTTAGTAATTTATTAATTTCAATATCAATCAACTTGCTTTCACAATCACTGAAATTATTTGATTTTGGTGGAGACTTCTGCACTGGCAATTGTTCAAAGTCAATGTGTGCACCCCGAACAATGTCTAATATCTCAGGGTCTGAAGTCAGGAGTTTCCATTGATTATAATAGTTAGCAACTTGACCAGCCCTAAAGCTATTAACTTTCCCTTGAGAAATATTAACTAAATTAGTAGAAAAAGAATCATCTGGCTCACTTGCCTGTACAGTAGTATTCATTGAGTAGGGGGCTTTGCTTTGCTTTTTGGAGGAAACTTTTTGTAGCGAGTCCTTGGCCGAGCTCCCCTGTGAAAATCCTTATTGTAGCCATATTGTCGTGAGCTGGAGCCTTGACTCTGCTGGTGGTATCGATAGCTAGCAGTGCTACGTTGTGTCATTTGATTTCCAATCTTATTTGTTTCCTTTACATCCTTCATTTCTTTTTGTAAATCATCACCAAAAAGCCATGAAGTGACTGGGTGATCTGGATTACACAAATTTCTATATTCAGTATTTAAGGTAGGTCTCATTACCTCTCATCTGACAAGTGACAAATCTATGTTCACATGTCCCAACATTGCAGCAGTATCTGCAAGACTGCGCATAAGGGCCGGGATGTCTAGTTCTGTCTTTTCTTTGTTTTTATATAGCATATCTAAAGTGTATGCCATGCATGCTCCAACAGCAACACATGTCTTTTGAATATTAGACAGCTTTACGTCTTGTTGTCTGCGGTAGCTGTCCAAAGATTTCCAGACAGGCGCGTTTACTCGCGGCACCCTTATTAAATCACAATTTTCCGGCCTGTTGTACTTTGCCATTTTTTCTTTTAACAATTTTATGTCCATTCTTTGACCCCATCTTTTATTCATAATTTTGGCCACCTGGTCATCGACCTTTGGCCCAATCGCGGCATCAACGTATTCTTGGTCAAGCTTGTCGAGAACTTTGCTGACACTGGCATCCTCCTGGCAATTGTCAACTTTATTGTCAGTTGATGTTTTGGCGCAAAGAAGACCTTCGGCGTCATCGCCATTGCTGCTGTCGTTCTGTTGCCCTGAACTGCTCTCACTTGAGCCAGAGCTGTCAGAACTGCTTTCAGATTCATTTGGTCGCCTACGCTTTTTTCCCTTATTTCTCTTAGCGCGGTCTGCCGGCAAGGAATGCCCTCTTTTGCGTGAATTCGAGTGTTTCTCTTGCAGGTCACTATCTCTTCGACGTTCATCATCGCTACAGTTACTGCGTGTAGGTGGCGGTTTTTGCAGCTTTTCGACCGATTTTTCCAGGGATCTCATGCTGTTCTGCATTGTCTGTATCATGTTTAGCGTGGCTTCTTGGCTGGTACTTCTTGTAGCCAAGTTATGGCGGTCCCTACTTTGCTCTTTTTCTTGCTCATCTTGCAAAAGTCGGTCTTCTTGCTGATCAACATTCCCAACAAGTTCGTCGCCTGACATATTTACTTGCAAATAGGGCAAGTTAATAAGCAACGCGTGTTGTCTCAGTTTAAAGTATAGTTTTGTCTTTGTAATAAGCCCGATTAACTCATGCGTGTGAGTCGATGCAATGTCAGTAATTTACTTGTTTTTATAAGATATCAGTGTGTCAAGACAGCGCGTACTGTCTTGCTAAAACGCAATTCGCAATGAGTAAGATTCGCATTCGCTATCTCTCACATGATTCCAACGTGACGTCATTATGACGAAATAGAATTCCAACAGTGAAGTCCAGACAGTGTTTTTTGTTATGAGCAGAAAATATGCTCAGAACAGACTTTACATGCATGTTCTCTATATTAGGTCCTAATTTAATCCAATTACAAAGTAACCTTATCTAGTCTATATGAAATGATTATTTTTTGTCTGAAATCTGAATGAATCTGCTGGGGCTGCTAGGTTTCAGATCAAATTTGCACACCCCCGTTATGATGCTTATTTTGCTCTAAAAATGTCTGTCGAGTTTTCCAACTTGTTGTGTTACAAGCCTAAGCCTTGTAACAATTTTTTAACAAGTTTGGAACAAGCAGCGGGAACACAACTTGGTAATGGGATTTTAAATTTGAAACAAAGTTTTCACAAGTCTGTGGGTTTGTGAAGCCATATACAATAGTTCATTGCTCTCAGGATAATCTGATAATGCTGACTGAAATCTTGTTAAATACATGGTCTAATCATTTTGAAGTGAGCTGCAATTGTATTGCACATTGTATGCCATACAATTCAGTTACAAATATACACAGGATGAAACATCAGATTTGCAATACATTTTCAACCCAGTGCCAAAATGCAAATGCCATGAAGGCAACAAATTTGCTATAGGGCAAATTTGTTGCCTTTAAGGTATTTGCATTTTGGCACTGGGTTGAAAATGTATTGCAAATCTGATTTTTCATCCTGCGATAAGACATGAAGATATATAAAGTTTCAACTTAGCAAACTTTGTGTCAACATTTCCATAGCAAAGATTTAACTGGCTACAAAGCTGGATGTAAAATAACTTATTACAAATGAATCTATATTTTGTTTAATAGCTGCTTTTATTTACATGTCCCCAGCGTTGCCTCCCCCCTGTCTGTCACGTGACCATGGCACAGGTATACCATAACATCTTTCTTTTATATGAAAGGTTCAGACAAGCATCCATTCAACGAAATATGAAAGTAAACCTGAAACCCTAGTATGTTCAACTAGCAATAAATATTAAGATTTGTTTGTCATTTGATAAAAAAACTTAGTATCTCATCCTCGGTGGTACTTGCTCTGGTTCTTCGACATCGCCTTTCTTGTCTGTATCCTGTGGCTGAGCTTGTACATTGTTGGGGCGTCGCTTAAGTAGCTTCCGATGATTGGATTGGGTTGATGCGGTCGGCGACATTGCCTCCCTTATCAACGATGGGTTTAGCTTCGACACAAAGGAGTCTCTGATGTGTATGCAGTCTCTGCGATACTTCCTACCATCCACCTTCACTATATAGTTACGAGGCGCCGGAGTAGTTGATTCAACCGTCCCTGCTCTCCAACTGCTGCGGGGTTGTTGAGGATGTGCCTTGACCCTTACTGGCAGACCAATAACTAGCTTGGGTAGGGATTTTGCGTGACAATCGTGGTAGTATTTGGCTTGTTTCCGTTTGTGGATGATCTACTCTGTAACTGTCGTTTGTACTTCAGGCTTATACTTCGTTTGATTACAAGGAAGCATGGATCTGGTGCGCTGCGACATAAGTCGTTGTGATGGGGAGCTACTCGTCCCTGGTGTTGGGGAATTTCTCCATTCTAGTATGCATTTCCACATGTCCATCCCTTCTTTTTTTGCCTTCGAGATGATTTCCTTTATGATCTTGACTGCTGATTCTGCTTTTCTATTTGACTTGGGGTTATGAGGGCTTGTTTTAATGTGGTTTATGTCGCATGCGTGGGTGAACTCTTTAAACTGCTGCGAACTGTAGTTGGTGCCATTGTCTGTTATTAATAGAGCCGGTGTTCCATGTGTTGCGAGGATTGGTTTCATCTGCTGAATGAGAGCCTTCGTCGACATGTTGGGAAGGTGTACGACTTCAATAAAGTCAGAGTATGGGTCAACCAAGACTGCTGGGTTCTCTTTGTTGAGATGACTGTGCTTCTTGACTAGTGGAGCATCAAGAGACTGCTTCAGTAAGGTCCATTGTCATCCGTGGCCATTACATGATCTCTCTCGAGTATTGTATTCCTAGGTGCGATGCATGTGCTCGTATGATCATTTCGGGTCTCGTCTGTGAAGGAATGATGATCCTCGTCCCTCGATATACAAGACCATTCTGTGTGGATAGCTCATCTCTATACGGCCAAAATACACGGATACACAAGGTTACTTTCGCTTTGCTGTCAGGCCATCCTTCTGTAACGACACTCATCAACGTTTGCAGAGTGGAATCATTGGTTGCTGCGTATCGAATTTTCTCAAGTTGACTGTTTGTGACAAAGAGTGCTTCTTCCATGTCCATTTCTTCCAACTCTTCCTGAAATGATTGCTGTTCTCAAACTTGGAAGATCTGGTAATCTGCACAACTCATTTTGTCATCGGTAAGAGGTAGCGATGCCTGAGATAGTGTGTTGCTTATGTGCATCTTTGGACCGAGTTTGTAGGGTAGATCCAGCGAGAACTTCTGGAGTGTCAGTCGCATTCGCTGAAGACGTTTTGGAGAGGTGAGAATTGGTTTCTTGAAATTTGTGACCAAGGCTTTGTGGTCTGTCAGTATTGTGACGTGGTCTTTCCCGAGGATATACTGTTCGAACCACTCGGTAGCAAACTCAATAGCCAGGCACTCTTTCTCAATCTGGGCGTAGTTCCGTTTGGCTGGGCTAAGGGCCCGAGATGCATATGCAATTGGGTGGCCTTCTTGTGTAATGACAGCCCCTAGACCAACATCATAGCTGTCACTCTCAATTGTTACCTCTTTGTTCACATTGTAGTAGCGTAGTATCGGCACTTTAGTGATAAGTGCTTTGACTCTAGCGAGTACGTGTTCATGCTGTGGCAGCCAATCAAAGGTAGAGTCTTTGTCTGTGAGGCTTTGTAAGGGTTCTGCTACGGTGCTGAGTTGTGGGAGGAACTTGGCTAGGTAGGTCACCACTCTGACAAATCGTTGGACAGCTGCTACATCAGTTGGGGTTGGCATTTCGCTTATAGCTTTAACTTTCAAAGGGTTGGCCGATATTCCATCGCGACTCAGGATGTGGCCAGTATAGCAGACTTTGTCGAACTTGAAATTGAGCTTCTTCTCGTTGAGCATCAGGTCATTTTCTCTACATCTATCCATAAGAGCTGTGAATGCAGCATAGGGGATTCTATTGCCTCTTGCTCTGTGTTGCCTGTTCCATAAATGATGATGTCATCATGGATAACCACTGTGTTTGGGAGTCCTTCGATGCACTCATCTATTCTTCGCTGAAACTCTTCCGAAGCCGATTTGATGCCAAAGGGCATTCGCAGCCATCTGTACCATCCATGTGGTGTCCAGAACGTTGTGAGGTAGCTAGATTCCTCATCTACTACAACTTGCAAGAAACCATCTTTTGCGTCAACGACTGAGAATATCTTTGCATTTGCTAGTTTAGGTGCGATGCCTTCGATTGTTGAGGTTGGATAGTGGTTTCTTATGATAGCCTTATTGAGTGCCAGATCCAAACATACTATTAACTTGTTTGGCTTGCAGACAACGACCATACTACTGATCCAGGGTGTAGGTTTTTATATCTGCGCAGCAGATATATTGTTATCACCGTGTGTGTGTGTGTGTGTGTGTGTGTGCACGTGTGCGCGTGTGTGTGTCTGTGTGTCCGTGTGTGTGTGTGTGTGTGTGTCTGTGTGTCCGTGTGTGTGTGTGTGTGTGTGTGTCTGTCTGTCTGTCTGTGTGTGTCTGTCTGTCTGTGTCTGTGTCTGTGTGTGTGCACGTGCATGTGTGAACAATTAATCAGGTTGATTCCACCCTAGGGACTCCTGTTCGCAGGCTAAACAAAATGGCGGCTGAAACTATGAGTGCGTTTTAACCACTGATTTTTACACTAATATATGAAGCGATTTACGGAAAGTGGAGGTGAGTTATTTGAACCTTTTGTATGTATGGTATACAGGAATGGTCCAGAAAAGTGCCGTGGTTTAAATGGATGTATTTCAGTCATTAATTAGCGAAATATTCATGAGCGACTGGGCAAATAAAATTTAAAGGTACGAAAGTGTTTAGTGTTTGGAATTATCTGTTTTAATACTATCTGAGTACAGTACGTGTTTTTATGAATGGTTTTGTTGCCACCACCAAGAATGTTTGCTGTGTTTTTGCTCTACAATAACAGAAATTGCATCGCCCTTTGTCAACAATTTGTTTCTGACTACTGCAGAATATGCCATGACCTCTGGTTCTGTAGTGTCAAATTTGAATCTAATATTTTATGTATGTTTTTTTATATTGGTTGTGTTGGTTGTTTGATTATCGCTCATCAATTCATTATGTTAACAGAACCGTCAGAAAAGTGAGTTTAAAGAACATCATCTGCTATCGTCCTACAGGCAGACGACACATAACTTATCTCAATTAGCATTTGTTACTTAATAATTATAGAACTTGTTTGTTTATGGCTTTAATGCACTCTTGTTCAGTAATATTGGCATCTGTACTGTTATCAGATGTTATCATCATGGAAAAACTAGAATTGTATCTGTGATATTATATGTAAAAAAATATAATTTTTAATAATACTCATCTTTTGAATTAGTAGTTAATATTTCTTATATTGTTTGCATCAATTTGTATATTTTGTTTCCGGAATGTTTCATGTTTCTCCAAGTTTGTCAAATTATTACTTGTACAAAATATACAAAATTTCTTGCCACAGCTTCTAGAATTTAGACCTTATGTCTCATGTATATGAGTATAGCAATGCGCAATTTCTTGTTTTTCCCCTACTTGCATCACCATTTTTGCAGCAACCTAAATATCTGCTGAATTAACTAGTTGCTACCCAACCTATGCATCACTCCGCCAAGCTCCTCCACCGAGCCAATTTTGTTATAGGCAATTAAGGACTTTACTAATCACTTTTTTAAGCCACAATAGACCTTTTCACTTGTACGTCACAATTAGATAGAATCTAGACAGACGGCTGGGCATAATATCCAGCATTATAATTCTTCAAAAACTGAGGATAATGCACACTGCACAGATACATGTATGCATAGCGTACTAATTTTTTTACTTTGGCCAGGATTCCCTTTCGCTCGAGTTTGTCTATCTTATCTTTCAACTCTTCTCGAACTGGGATTGGAACTTGTCTGGGGTTGTTTTGCACAGGTTTCACTGATGGGTCAGTTTCAATGTGGTAGGTTCCGGTAGTTTACCAAGTCCACTGAACACGTCTTTGTAGTCATGTATCACCTGTTCCTTAGTGAGTGACTCTTTCTTCATGGACGTAACGTGGTAGACACAATCTTAGTTGAATTCCACGAGTTTTAGGGCTTCGCATACTCTGCCTGATAAAAGTGAGATTGGTGCATCCTCCACAATTTGGAAATGTACTTTCCTTGTGACTCTGTTTGCTGTACATTGCAATCTAACCTGCCCTACTGGTTTTATGACTGTCTTGTCGTATAGCTTTAGTTCAATCTGTGATTGTCCTGGTTTCTGGTGGGTTAGCTTGTGGTAGTCACTGAGAGTTAAGGTGCAGCATGTGGCTCCTGTATCAAGCTGGAATGTATTGTAGTGGCTTCTGCATCACCGCTTTCTACCAAAACATCTGAGAAGTACTTGCACTTTCCTTGTGTTGAATTAACGACATATAAACTTTCATCACTGCTGAGATCTTCAGGAATATCACCATCACCCCGGTTATTTTCAAGGTAACAAACATCTTGCTTCTCTTTCCCTGTTTTCCTCTTTGTTGAGTGTTGGTGACTTTCCTGTGGCCTTGACATACACACTTTGGCGAAATGGTTTTGTTTGTGGCACTTACTGCAGGTCTTGGCATATGCTTTGAAATTGCCCGCGGAATGGCTATCACCGCAGTACTTGCAATCCATGATTTGAGCTCTTTGTCCGGAGTCAGATTTAGGCTTGCTGACTCTTGACCTTGCATAATGCACGGTATCTGTGGGTTCCATGCTATGTAGTTGTATTGCAGCTGTTTCGCTTGTGCGGCATAGGTTGATGGCTTTGTCTAGGTCTTTTTCTCTTAGGAGTCGTTCCCGAGTGTTGTTGTTATTAATTCCAATCACAATGCGGTCTCGTAGCATCTCCTTCTCCAGAGCGGCATATGTACAATGGGATATGCGCTCTCTAGCCTGTTCAAGAATCTGTCAAAACTCTCATCAGTTTCTTGAATGGTGGAGTTGTATAGGTACCTCTTGTAGATGACGTTCCTCTTGGATTCAAATTCTGCAGTGAGCTTTTCGATTATTGTAGATGAGGATTTTCTTTCTGCATCACTTAAGGGTAGATTCTTGTAAATTTTATAACATTCCTGTCCCATGATGGATAGTAATGTTGCCACAACAACTTTCTGTGGGTTTTTTCTAGTTTTGTACCTAGAATATAGTTTTCCCAGTTGTCTTCGAAGGATTCCCAATTAGTTGCTAAATTGCCTGTTAAATGCATGCATTTTGGCGGAGGTATTGACAATCTGGCCATGATCTGCGTTTGTCTTATTTAGATGTTCAGATTATTTCAAAATGGCGGCCTCGTAATTATGTCAAATGACTCCAAATTTAAAGCAAATGTCCCCGTTTGTTCAAATCAACGATTAAATTAGTTAAAGTTAACCACATATCTGTATGCTTGCCAATTTTAAAGGACCAAGTCATTGTATAAAGGACGTAAAGTTCCCACTCCTGACACCATGTTTTAATAGCTGCTTTTATGTACATGTCCCCAGCTTCACCTCCCCCCTGTCTGTCATGTGACCATGGCACAGTATACCATAACAATATTAGTACAGTTCTCATATAAACTAAGAGTGCTGTGGATCCATTAGCATTCCACTCACCAAAATTAAAACTTATAAAAAATTTACCTTGTCTTTTCTTGTAAATAAAGGCAAAATCCTTAGATTCATTTGCAATAACATTAACTTTATGTCCAGCTTTCAAGCCAGTTAAATTTCTCTTGAAAAATGTTGCCACTCCCTTTTCTGGATATCCTGAGAGCAAAGTTAGTAACTCCATCACAAGACGTAGATTTGTGAAGGATATTACATCTCCTTTCTTGTTGCTGCCCACGAAACAACATGGCTCCACAAACCCAGGCACAGCTTTGACCACCCGCCGAAAAACAACAAACAATTCGTATGGCATGTCTCGCGCTATCTCTGCTGAAAACAGGCTTTTTGCACACCTTCTGCCACAGAATCTTTTTCTGATGGACGTCAGCCATATTTTAGATTCACCCCGAAAAACTGCTGCTGCATTTATTAAGCTGCTAGCCAGAATCTTAGTAGGACAGCTACCTGGCAACTCAAGTAATGGCTGCAGTAATCGCAACCCCTCTTCCAAAGACTCACTCTTCGAGTCCTGGAATAAGGGTAGCAGGCACTTTCTCACTTTCGCATTTTATCCCTGCTGTTGCTTGACTCTGTCTCAATGCGCCTCCTTTTTGAGGGAACAACAACAGCAGCGACTTCTTTGGCAGAAAATGTTGCCGCCATATTTGAAAATAATTTAGTAAATATCGCAGACCAAAATCACTCATTTACACACTTTTATTAAGTTTACCGCAGGACAAAATGAATGGCAAACTTTTGCAAACTGGACGTTTTTCGAGAAAAAATGCCAAGCGTTGTTCGTCGTTGTGCGCTGTTCAAAGGCTGAATATGAAGTGTCGGCATTTGATTTCTAATTCAACCTATGACAAAAATCTCTTGACTCGTCCGAGAGCGGTATTTAAAAGCAAAAGACGAGGAGATAGCCCGTGTGCTATCGCCACTCGCTTCACTTGCCAAGCAAGCCTTATGTAATCGAGGAAAACGGCAAGGAGGTAGCCCCAACATGTTATCGCCACTCGCTTCACTTGCCAGCGAGCCTTATGTAATAGAGGAAAACAGCAAGGAGATAGCCAACGTGTTATCGACACGAACCATGTCCATGGGTCTGGCATATGGGTGCAAAATCGTGTTCAATTGAGAGAGAAACTATCGAGATCTTATGAGAAACTATTAGAACTTATGAGCAATTATGAGAACTTATCTGAAACTGTGAAAGCTTTATGTTATGTGAGGGAATTACGCCTATGTAGTGAAATGCATGTTGACGTTAGCGACACTGAAGATGACCTTAACAATAAATCAAAGGTCAACACGACTTATAATTTAAAAATATGTGACAATCATAAAGAAAAAGCAGTAAGCCCTAGACCATTGGCAGATAGCAATGCACATTCATCTAGGGTTACAGTACAAAAGCAAGCACATAAATTCTGACGAGTCAAATGCTTTCGATCAAAGTTCAGGCAGGTCACGATGTTTAACTAGACATTTGGCACATGTAAACAAGCGTGATCTTGAACTGTCTAGAATTCCGATGGAAAAGTTGGTTCATTCTATGACCAGAAATAGAAAGAGAAGGCATAAGATAAACAGTTTTATTAGACTATTAATTTCTAAATCGTCAGCTTTACACAATTTACTCTTGACAAGATACCGTAAATGTTTAAGCCAAAAACTAACAAATAATATATACAAGTGGCAATTTAGAAGGGCGTGTCATGGTAGGAAGATGCTAAAGTTAAAAAAAGAAATTCCAAAAACTTCAAATGTGCATAGTAGTGGGAGAAACCAGCATCAATTCTGTACGTTAAATAACCCTATAAAGATTCAAAACACCAATAAATGCAAGATGCAAAGAATGAAAACATCTGAGAAACGTATCTTGTTTGTGTGCCGTGATATTGAGTTAAATCCAGGACCCATAAATATTTCAAGTATGTCAGTGTTAACTACAAGATTAGCTCGTATAGGTCGAAAGCCTGTAAATATTATTGGTGATGGTAATTGCTTTTTCCGTAGTATAAGCCACCAACTTTTTGGAACTGAAGATTGTCATCCGCAAATAAGAGCTCTTGCAATCCAACATTTAATAAACTGTCCAGAACATTTTGTAGAATATAATACTCATCAGCCATGGTTGCAATATTTACAAAGTATGTTTAGACTTGGTACATGGGTGGATCATATTATTGTACAAGCCATTGCTAATGCACAAAATTTGCGAATTAATATCACGAAAAGTGAACTGAATTTTTCTGAGTCAACAATTGTAAGTTCTATTTAAGCTGGAAGTGAGACTCAGCGATGAAATTTAGGAGATATTTGTATCAGACATCTTGAGGAACTGCATTATGTGTCAACAACGCCTATAAGACATACAACACAATCTATTTCTACAGAAATAAATTATCAGACAAATAATAAACCAAAGACAATCTCACAAAATTCAGAATTTAATAAAACCTCTTCAAAAGAAAGAAAAAAGAAAAAAGTTTCAGAAAAAAGGAAACAATATATGGAAGAAAATATGAAAGAAGGAAAAATCAGATATTCAAAAAAAAAAGAAATTCAAAGAAAAAAATCATATAACAAAAAGTATAAAAATTCAGATCCTGAAAAAGTTAAGCAATCTTGGCAAAAAGCTGCTGCCACATACCGAAAATCAAATCCAGAGAAGGTTAAGCAATCATGTACGAAAGCCACTGACACTTACATACATGTTAACGCTGAAAAGACTAAAGAATCTAGGGAGAGAGCTACTTCGACATACAGAAAATCAAAGAGAGAAGTTCAAAAAATTATTTAAAATATCGACAGCCTTATACCAAAAATTGAATCCTGAAAAAGTTAGTGTCATCAAAAAAATCGACACCATCATATAGGAAATTGAATCCTGAAAAGGTTATGAAATCTTGTAATAAAGCTACTGCAAAATATCGACAGTCAAAGCCAGAAAAGGTTGCTGATTCATTTAAAAACTCAAGCAGAATTTATCTTCAAAACTATCCAGAAAGAGTTCAAAATATCCAAAAGAGGAAATATATGAAAAGGAAACTGGCTTGTAAGGACAGTGAACATAAGAGTGAAGACAAAAGATTGATAATTAGCCCCGAAGTTCATTCGTTTCAAACTTTAGAAGGAACTTCTAGTTGTGCAGGATCATCAATAAGCATACCTCAAGCTACCAAAGTATTTCATCAGAAAATCAGTATTGGACCAGAATATACTTGTACATGTTGTGACCAGCTATGGTACAGATTGTCGGTAACCAAATGTAATGCATCTTTATATCAGTCGTGTAAAAGAGAAATTCTTGATTTATGTCTTACAGGTGTCAAAAGCATTGATGGCACTGAATGGATATGTGGTACATGTCATTCGAACCTAAAAAGTGGTAAATTGCCACCTTGTGCAAAAGCAAATAAGGCGAGTTTCCCACAGCAGCCTGATGTTTTGAAGGACTTAACACCTCTTGAAGAACGATTAATATAACCAAGAATACCTTTCATGCAAGTGCGAGAACTGCCTAGTGGAGGTCAATTAAGTATTCATGGCAATATAGTTAATGTACCTGCTGATGTTAATTCAACTGTTAGTGTTTTACCAAGACCAATTAGTGAGTCACACACTATTCCGATCAGATTGAAGCGGTGTCTTGGTTACAAGCATCATTATCAATTTCAAAATATTAGACCTACAAAAATAGTGGACCTTGATAACAGTGAAATATTCAAAAACGAGGGAATCCAAGTAATGGATGATTATATATCAAATATGGTCAATAATAAGGATGAAGATGAATGGTCAGAATTAGTTTACGACGATATCAAGGAGACGTCACAAAATCTGTCAAACAATTTGAATACTCAAATTGTAGAAAACGATGAGACAGAAACACGTGATGATACAATTGAAAATGATACAGATCATGAGTGGTGCAAAACAACTGAACAACTGTCTGGTGTTATGGATACTTTATTACAAGAACCAGATATTACTCAAGATGGTGATAGAATTCTAAGTTTTGTGCCAGGAGGAAACAGACCTCTTGGTATATTTATAGACAAAGATTCTGAATATCTTTCTTTTCCCACCATTTATTGTCGCAAATGTCAAGCTGACAACAGTGAAAGACTAGCACCCGTTCATTACAGTACAATGTGTAAATTGGAATTACGAAGCAAAGATAGCAGAGTTGCACGGTCAGTACCGAACATTTTTTACAAATTAAAGAAGTTGCAAATCGGACAAATTCAAGGAAGTGCGAGCTTATCTCTACGTAAATGTAAAACCAAAGGTAAAACATACACAGCTGGAGATTTAAAGTCAGAAAGTTCTGTCAATAAGCTGATTACTTTAGATGAAGGTTTCCAAGTTTTGAGAAATCTACGTGGTTCACCGCTACACTTTGGAAGATGTAAGAAAGATCTATTTGCGATGATTCAACAACTGGGTAATCCTGATGAGATGTCAATGGTAGGCAGTGGAATGTTCAATTTTCTTGACTTACGATTGCAGCAAATTATGGGAACAAAAAACCTTTCGGTGGTCTTAGTGTAATAACTGATGGTGATAGTGTAATAACTGATGGTGGTCTTAGTGTAATAACTGATGGCTATATCCCATTAGCAACAAATCTCTGGCAACAGTATTTTAAAATGTTTGAGTTATCAGAAGTAACGAGACAAAGAGAAGACAAACACTTCCCTGAAATTTTAAATTGCATCAGAGAAGGAAAACGCACTGAAGCTGACATTGCAGTTTTGAAAAAAAGCATTTTGAATGCTAATCCTCAGCATCCCCATTATCCATTAATGCAACTCACCTTTTTAGTACAAATATGCCAGTTGATCAACATAATTATGACATTTTCCATAAATCTACAAACGAGAAGGTTCAAATAAAAGCAATTGATATTGTACTGGGAGATTTATCTGATGAGTTAAAGGACAGACTTAAGAAACAGATCCCTAACGATCCTTCCAAAACGATGGGCTTGTACTCAGTTTGTTCGGTACTTAAGGATGCAAAATATGATATGATAACAAACATGTCAGTCATTGCTGGTATGACTAATGGCGCTGAGTGTATAATTCAGAAATGTGAAGGCAGCAGATGTCAATATCTTTGTTGAAACTGCTTTGTGTGGTAAGGATGACAATGCATTATATGAGATTCCCGATTTTCAACTACTTTTTTAATTGATCCTGATATTCCTGTTATAATTCTTGGGGACTGCAATGTTAATCTAAATGAAAATGCATCCGATAAAAACACACTTTGTAGATACTTAATTGATGGAAAGCACTATGTACAGCTAATTAACCAAGTAACAACTGATTATAAAACACAAATTGATCACATCTACACTAATGTCCCTGAAAGAGTGAAAATAGTGGTGTTTTAGAGTCATACTTTAGCAATCATAAGCCTATTTTTGCATCACTGATTTAATGTGTAAAGATTAGTATATTTGATTTAATAATTGTTACAATACCAAGAAAAGTCAAACTACAGAATGCAATAATGACATACCAGTTAATCTTTTCACAGCATAAAACAATATTGTCTAGCCTTAATTGGGGGGGGGTCCATCCTAACTTGTTGGGGACAAAAGAAAGTTCCCGCAAGGTGACTTCAAGGTTTTAAAAGCCAGGTAAGTTTACTTGATTTTATTTCATTCTGTCTTAGTTGTGTCCTCAGATTTCTGTTTCCCAGACCTGATTCAACCTACTTTTTTTATTTTTGTAGTGACATCATGACCATCATATTCGTCAAAGGCAAAGATTATTTATTCTGCAATATGAAAGAATTAAAGACGGAACTAGTAAGGTATATATTGTATGTGATTGCAATTTGCATGCTATAATTTGTGTATTATACCTTTATGTCTTCTTGATTAGAATTTTTTTACCCATATGGCATACACTCGGACATAACTAACTGGTCCGAGACAACCGGCTTAGGCACTCCACCCAGTTCGAACTCCACCCAGTTCGCACTTTTTACTGTTGGAATACACCCAAACCACATCATTTCGACAATTATATCGATACAATGTTTCTGTAGTTTTTCGATTGAAAACTCGTGTCTTTTCTTTTCAGAAACTTTGCACTATCCTTGGATCCCTAGTTTAAGCTTTTTGATGGTGCGAAACTATTCAGTGGGTTCGTTTGGTATCTCTTGGTTACTCAGCTGTTGCAATTAAATATAAGAAAGACAGTCCTTGGGTTTGTTTATCACCTAAAGGTGAGCACAATATTTTCTTAGAGGGGGTATAAAGCTGAAAGGGCTATCAGGCTTGGCACTGAGAAGAATATTCAAGTTTTTTGTAAGATTATTAAGCCACTAACAGTTCCTTTATTCAAGTGCACATGCGAAGCAAAAGGAATCCAACCCAAGCTGCAAACAGATTTCTAGATGAGATAGGAGTCACTAAAAAACCTTGGTCTCGGCTAATGTTCTTTGGATTTTTAAGAAAAGACGTTTTAGAACTGCTCCGAACTAAGATACAGCCAGTTCTGGAATTTGCTGGAGCACCAAATCATCAAGATGTCAACCCAGCTGAACAGCTGGCTACGTTTACAACAGGAAGTGACAGCACTCTAATTAACATTGTTAAAAAATCTGGAAAAGTTGTTAATTGGTTGGGAATAAAGTATACTGGAAAAGACACACCTAACTCAGTAAAGTGGTTTTATTGCCACAATGGGAAACATGTGTTACTTCGTCTGGGATATGATGCTACACAATTAATTTGCCATAATAGAAAATCCTTTGAAGTGTCATGTCAGCTTATACAACAAAGTGAATTAGGTGAATTTGGACCACTCTTTCGGTGTGAAGTACTACAAGGTGGCCAAACTGTATTTACATCTGCTGAGACAAAACCAACAACAACACTGAACAATGTTTTTGAGTATTTAAAATTAGAGAAATACAAGAAAAATCTATCTGGCTATGAGTTCTTTGGGCTTATCAGGCCTGAAGTTATTCAACAATTACATCAGTGTTTAAACAAGGTAAATGTAAGAAAGTGAAAACCTGCAGAGAGTTTAGAGCCAAACAACTTGGATGGTAGCTCTAGAATAAAGTGGAAACCAGCTGCAGCACTTATGCCATATCCTTTGCTTGAGAAGCTGTCGAAAACAAAGACAAGAAATGCTGGGCCAACAAGTGGTTTGCAGATTAAATCACAAAAGGATAGAAATGCTTTAGTGCATGAAGCAATACAATTTACTTCATTTAATCATGTAAAATCTATGTTGTCATCTCTGTGAGCATGATCCCGATCTTGTTACCAGTGCCATAAATGAAACTGAACTAGGTTAGGACATAGTATCCCAGTTAGACAAATCTTGTCGAAGGCACATTAGTGTACATGATTCAGCTGAAATGATACTTGGCCGGACACGTTTAACTCAATGAGAGTATATTGCTGCAAGGAAAGCCTTAATGAAAGGGAATGTACACCTGGCAAAATATATAGACACTGTTAAATATGCTTCTGAATTGGATGTGGGCTTGGTCGACTTCCATTAATGCCACAAACATGATCCTAATGTTTCAGATGGAAACATGGATTGTATGTGTGCCACTACCAAATTTGGTGAAACTTTTCAAAGGATTGTTGCAACTGATGCATTATTTTCGGATTTCCCAAACATTAAACAGCAAATTCAACTGTTTGAACACTTAAAAAAGGGAAGAAATTCTTTGTACAAAGGGTTAGATGCAGATAAAAGGACATTATTCTTAAGGGAGACTGGTGATAATTTCAGAGTTAGGGATAATTTTTGGTGCTTGCCAACCTACCAAGCAAATGTCATTTTCAATTCTCAATTTAACAGATTTGATCAATTCTCCCAATGGGCAATTCTTGTCATCAATTTGGAGAGCTCCTGAAAGTAAAAAATTTATACAAGCCCACATGAAGGTTCATTACAAGGATGTAACTCAGGCAGTGGAACAGGGTTTGACTTTGACAGTAAATGGATTGTGCGAGACATTTAATGTAATTGCCTTCTTTATTGCTGACCTTAAAAGAAATTCTTGGGAAATGTCAGTGCACAGGCAGGGCCGTCTCGAGCGGGGTGGGGGGGGTGCGGCACCCCCCCAATAATTTTCGCAAGTCGATCCAGTCGGCAAATTGCTTCATTACCACTCGGCAGTTGGCAACTTTTGCGCTATAGACAATTACTGTGATAAGTTATATTAATCGATTCTAATATTACCATTATAGTTATTAGCGATAAAGAACACAAAGGCGAAAACACAATAAACTTTAGATAAAGAAAGTTTTGAGGCGTTGTGCCAGACTGCCAGTGAATCTTAAATTCATTGTTTTTTATCAGTCGTTGAAAATTGAGTCATTAAAAATTGACGGTAGGCTGAAGTTTTTAAAATCGTTGTGGAAACACTGTATACAAACGTTACTTGATATTTGATACCCCTGGGGCATATATTTTTCGCTTGATTGCTGTTAAAGCACTTTGACAAATTACAACTATGCGTGGTTCAAAACACAAAAGAAAAAGAATAAAACTTCAGTGCCTTGAATGTAATTCGGTTTTTGACGACGATTATCGTAAAAGACATGAACAAACTTGCCATCAGGGCAAGCGAGTGCGAGTGGCACACAAAGACGTGCCGGCTAATCCATTTGTGGCCGCAAAACGCAGTCAAAGCCAAAAGGAAGGCTGCGAGAAGTCGCAAGATCGTGATCAAGAAGACACTGTAGGCACAAGAGGGGAAGACAAAGAGAAAAACGAAGAGAAAAGCAAAGAGAAAGGCGAACTATGCGGTATGAAGACTGAAGTATAATAAAAATACGAGGCGCACCGTGTTCTGTATTATGTATAAACAGCGTGTCGCAACGTTAATCAACCTGCTTAGAAACGTCATAAATTCTACCTACTAATAATGTAAACGGAAATGGAAACGTAATAATGAACGGGATTATTCGCATTTAACAGTCTTTCCGAAGACTTGTTCCTCACTTCGACACAAGCAAAAGCGCGAGAAGAGGAGCCTATGATGTGCATAAAAGCAAGCATAAGAACGCAATGTTTTCATTTTCTTATGTTTGCGTTTATGCACATGCGCGCTATGCTTGTGAGTTGTGCTTATGCTTGCGTCGCAGTGAGGACCAGGCTGAATGGAACGGTGAAAGAAAATTAAATTGCTGTAGTATTACGTTTACGCTCTCATACATTACCTGATATATACGGCAGCTTTATATAGAGCTTCAGTTCCAATTATATTCCAGTTTAATTTTGTGATCTTAGTACAGGTGTTTTAGCTCTAAGTATCATATTACTATTAAATGATATGTCATATATTTATATACAAAGAAACTTGCTTTGTAGCTCCTGTCGAATGTTATGAACAAGGTGACACAAACAACGAACAGGCATCCAATTCTATGGAAGAGCCAGCAACAAAGTACGGTGATCGAGAGATCCATGCGTTGACCAGCAAACCAGTCATTAAAGATACATTGCCAGAAAGTGACGATTTCATTGCAGACACCAGTGATTCGTTTACCGTTTCTGAAATTACAGATTCTGTTGCCTTTCCTGGCATTCCTGCCATTTCAGATTTGCCCAGTACCGAAACAACGGATCCTGTTTTCTTTCCTGTAATTCCAGATTCTCCGACTCCAGATTCGGTTTCCATTTCCAAAATTGAAGATTCGCCCAGCCTTCTTAATGAGTCTTTTACTCCTGGAAATGCAGATTCACGGTCCGAAATCACTCAGAAATCGTACTGGAATAATCGTGCTTGAAAAGGAGCTGCAAGGAAAAGTTATAGAAGAAGTTAAATATGCCGGTATGTTTTCTGTTATGGCAGATACCACTCCAGATGAAGAGCACACGGACAGACTATCAGTTGTCCTGAGATATGTCAATGCCACCGGAAAGCCAACCGAAAGACTTCTGGATCTTTCAAAGACAGAGGATAAGACAGGTCTTGGACAAGCGAGAGATATTCTGTCAACTATAACCCGGTGTAGTTTGAATACCGATAGCCTGTGTTTTCAGTCATACGACTTTGCGGCCGCAATGTCTGGTGAATTCAACGGTGCTCAGAAGAATTTGTCCGAACTCATTGGACGTGAAATTCCTTATATACCATGTCAAGCACATCGCTACGACACCGTAATTGAGCATAGTTGCAACACAAGCGTCATCGTCAGAGAAATGTTTGGGGTGCTGCAGGCACTGTATGTATTTTTCACATCCAGTACGAAGCGGTTCCAACCACTGGAAGATCAAATTATTAAAGTTGAGAACTGCTTGATGCTCAGAAATCTGTCCAAAACGCGATGGAGTGCAAGAGCGGAGAGTATCCAGGCTGTCTGGACATCGTTTGAAGTCATCCTGGATGTCTTACACACAGTCACCAACAAAGCAGACATAAAAACCAAAACGCAAGCTCTTGGTTTAAAGAAAAAAATGCTTTCACTGGACTTCTTGTTGCACTGATGTTTATGAAAAACATTGCGTATAAAACAATAAGTCTTGTGGTGCAGCTGCAATCAGTTGAATTGAATATTTTGGATGCAACTGGCCTTGTTCATGGAACGTTAAGCATCTTGCAGAAGTTACGCGATGACGACAAAATGATAGACGATCAAATTGAAGCATCCGTAATCTTTGCCAGAAACATCGAAATTGATACTGAGGCAGATTTCAACCGTCATCATCGCCCGAGGAAAGCACCTAGACGTGTGGACGAGCAAGCGGAAACAGCCACCATGTTTTCACTTTGAGCTTACTACCGAAATCAATTTCGTGAAGTCCTTGATGTTCTAACATCCCGAATGAAAGAACTTTTGGTGCAATGCCAGAAGAGTCTTTTGCCTTTGTTAAAGTGCTACTGTGACAAAATTTTCATTTTTGTTTTTTTCCCGTTATTGTTACGTATAGCAGTAAAGAAGTTTTCTCGCAAAATTTTAGCGCGATATTTGAAATCTTGCGTCAGTTATACCTCGACAAAGTTTGTATTTTAGCGGCCACTATTAAAATGCGCCATATTGGAAAGGTCATAATGCTAAGAGGTCTGTGACCTCATAGTCTTAACTCGAGTTTCGCGGGGATAGCTATTGCAATACATAAATGACTAGAATCACTTGGTTAAATACACTTTTTTAATCATGCCTTCAACGCGTTGTGTCGTACAAGATTGCTCTAATGTATCTGATAAAAATGCAGGCATATCATTGCGTAAGAGCCCAAATGACGAATCTTTAAGGAGAATTTGGATTAAATTTGTTCAAATGAAGCGCGCAAATTTTTATCCAAGTTCGCGGGAGAGTCGCTTTATGATCTGTTCGGAGCATTTCTCGACGGATTGTTTTGAGCGTCTATTTCATCTGAGTGGTGTGTCACGACGAATCAAGCCCGGTGCTGTATCTACTATTTGGAAGAAATCACCTGCGCAAATTACAAGAGACCGGCGTAAGGTGAGTGGAAATATGAATACACATTAGCAACATTTGCATAATCTGTCAGATCCAATTTGTTGATCACGCGACGTTTGTGTAATATCTCCTTGCCTTCTAAAATAGGTTGTAAAGGACATCCAAAAAGAAATATTAAATACGCAAAGTATCGGAGGAAATGATTCTTCAAGTTATAAAAACCAAAAGACAACTGAAACTCCAGACGTACACGAATATATTGTAAGTTTAAAAACCACAGTTTGAAGGCAGACATTTCTATATTATACAAACTTTTTACAAAATTTACTTAATTTTTCAGGCTCAACTAATTTCAGATGAACAGGTACCTATTTATAGACATGTATAACAAATGATATAAGTTCATACATTTGATACAAAATAATAGTAACAACAGTAACAATTACTACAATATGTTAGCAGCTTATAATATGAAAACTTATTCACAAAACTAACTTTTTCAGGCTCTACCAACTTCAACAGAGGACACCGACAATTTAACAGATATTATCAATTTAGCAGATGAACCGGTAGCTATTTATATATACATGCATAACAAAGCATGCAAGTTCATATAAAATAATAGTAATAACAGGAACAAAAAATCAGATAATTATTTTCACTAATTCTACTAAATATACTAATGCTGTAAAACTGAGCGTTATTTTGTATGTCTAATACTGCGTTGTATTCACAGGATCGTTGCGACTTTTCCTGTGAGGAATGTATAAACAAGGATAGAGATCTGCAAGAACTACAGAATAAGTTGACGAAACTACATGCAAAACTGGCCATTAACCAGTCGCAATGGATACGGACGATGGAGGCAATCCCAATGGAGAAAATTACACTTATTTGAAATTATCAACATACTTGCAATATGCACATGCATACCATAAAGGTTTAATTTGCATTTTCTTTCAGATGATGAGAAAGCAAAAAACGACGCCGCAGACACTGTGACTGATAAAAAACTGCATAAGAATGTGGCAAATGAAGGTTAGTACCCGATTGTAATATTATGCACTAAAGTACACCAAAAGTCATTTTGCGTTATGTACTATAATCTAGAAAAGGTTGTTGAAGAACTTATGGAGGATATGGACACATACAGTGATACAGCTGATCCTGGTGAATCAGACAGCAGTGCTGATGAAGTTGACCCCATATGGGAGCCTGAGAAACTTGACCAGGAATATGAAAAATCTGCTGATGATGATGATGATAATTCAACTCGAAGACAGTAAGTCTTTCTTTAAAAGTCTGGCAATAATTGAAGATTACAGAAAATTTTGCGTTATAATGTTATCTAATTTTTTTACTCTTTTTTTTATAGATTAAATGAAGGAAAAAACAAAAGAGATGAGCCAAAGGGCATTGTCTTCCTTTCAAATTTATTATTGCTTTTGCCCCAACCCACAAGTGAAAACTATTCATTGTGGTACCATGTTAACCATTGAAAGCAGATGTAATAACTTTAAAGAATGTTTTACCTGGAAAAGCCAACCATATCTCTTTGGCAAGTTCCCAGCAGGAAATATTCTCCTTAGTTTTGGTGTTTTGTGTGCAGGAGCTTCCATCAGAAAGGCAAGGAAATGTGTGTCTAAATATGCCATTTGCTTTGTTTAATGGACATCACAGTTGTTTATGTTAGGTGGTGTAAATACACTGAACAGTGTAATATTCAACAAAACAGTAAAATTCCTTTCATAAAACAATGATATTGTTGCAGATACTTTGAGTGTTCAAGAATATGAGTCTCCTTGGATACAATGAGGTCACATATTATTACCACCAAAGGCATTTTCTCTTCCCTTCCATCATTCTATATTGGCGTGCTTACCAGAAAAGTATTTTGGAATCCCTGAAAGGAAAAGAAGTTGTGTTAGCTGGTGATGGATGACATGATAGTATGGGACATTCAGCAAAATATGGGACCTACACTATATTTTGCTGCACCATTGGACTGATCATTCATCTTGTTGTCATTCAGGTAAAATATATATTCATTGAATAGATTCAAATCTAAATGTCATTTAGCAATCCATTCTCTTTAATAACAGGCAAACCAAGCAGGAAGTACCTCAGCTATGGAGTCTCTTGGTCAATAAAAGGCCATATCATTTCTGCTCAAAACCAGTATGATTATAACAGCGTTTGTATCAGATCGACATGCAACAATAGCAAAATGGATGAGGGAAACATGTCCTAAATGTGCAAGGAATTAGGGAAACCAGTTATTGAACACTTCTATGATTTGTGGCACATTGGAAGAAGTAAATATTATATAAGATTAGATCCAACTTTTAATCATTATCAGGATTTTGAGTCTTATTTTAATGCAGTTTAATTATGTCATAGAGATACAGAAAGTTCTTATCAAACTGGCCAAGGAAAAGGGCTGTGAAGTGCTAGGGAAATGGAGAAGAGCATGTGTGCGGCATTTCTACTGGGCTGCTACATCTACCTTGTCTGGAGTTGGAGAAGTTAAATGGGCAAAATTTGAATCTTTTTTCCACCACATTATTAACAAACATAAAGATTTCCCCAACAAAATTTATAATAAATGCAGTCACAGTGATATTCTGAAGCCACGAGTTTGGTTAACAAAGGGTATTTTAAAATTTATAATAGTAAATTTTTGCATGATTAATTTAATAGAAAGTAAGAATGTCGTATGTTTGCAACTTGTATCACTGTAGGAAGCAATGTGTGTCTTGAGATCACTTTTTTTTATCAGAGTACAATCAAGTAAGTGTATATTACTATGTTCATACATATAGATTCTCTTGCATACGAAAAGCTAAAGAATGCACTTACCAAGAAAAGGCTGGTAAAAGCTATCAAACAAGCATTTTCTGTTGCCCAAACCAGCTGCTTGGAAGGATATCATTCAGTTGTTAATCATTTTGCCCCTAAGATGACTCACTTCTCCTACTCTGGCATGCTTTGCAGGTAAACTGAAGCAAATGCACAAAAAGATGACAATAACATATGATTTGTAGAAGTCAATAACACAAAATATTTAATTAATACATATTACATAATTGTGTAATACGTTAATTGTGTAATAATTTGTATTTACAGATCCATCCTAGCAGCATTACACTTCAACTTTAATTTACGAAGGGCCAGCAAAACAACTAGAGATGGGCAGACACGTCTTCGTGTGTCATGTGAAATACAAAGAGGGGGAAGGAACTGTTCGAAACGTACGAGTAAAGCAAGACTTTTGTAAGTTTTACTCTATTGGTAATGCGAGGTAATTTATCAGCCTATTTGTTGGATTCTATACTCTATGTAACCAGTATTGTTTTACAAATTCTAGCATATGTTGAAGGAATTTATGACATCATGCTGAAGACACCCAGAAAAAAACTGGAAGAAATTGAAGAGGAATTGAAAAAAGAAACCCCTGAACCACTGCATATGATGCTAAGTGAAAAACAAGCAAAGAATGATGCTATAGGCATTTTCTGCTCACGAAAACACAAAATTAACATAGACATTCCACCAACGTGTAACGGTAATAACCTAGAATGTTACTGAAAACTTAGTCAATTGGAATGTAATAATTCAAGTCATTTAATTTTATAGGAGAAGAGCTGCAGGCTTTGCTAGGCAAAGCAACAGGTCAATGTTGCAAAAACAGCCAAAAAAAGAAAACCAATGTGCAAGACATGTGGTGCTCCAATGAAAGGCCACCCGAAAGGTAGCTGTTCAGCAAATAACAGTAGTTTAGTAAACAATTTGTAGATATTGTAAATACCGTGTTCCTTGCGTGGCTATATCCCACTACTGTATATATCATATTAAATTTTAAATCACCATATAACCATATTTACTGTGCTTGTTGTTTAGATAATTTTTGTAAGCTATTGACATTAGGAAAAATAAGTATCACCTTTAATATGTATTACCTTTTTATATATCGCCATCTTCCTCGAATCCTGTGTAAGGGCGATGGTCAGTGTTGGGGAATGTCGATCGTATTTTGTTGTAACAACAACACGGCAACGGGAGATGCCTGGAACTGCCTGTGAATTCCCATACAAAACGCACAAGTTGTCTATACGACACTGCTCGTAAAAATCTGAAAGCAAATATACAAACGTAGTTTCCAATATTCTAATTTCGTACTCGCAAATTATGTAAATCAGTAAATGCAAGTCAATATTTAAGGACAATATCTTACTCATGTCTTGTCTTTTGACCATCTCGAAAGACCGAAGAGTAATTGCGATTCCCCTTGGTCTTCAAACCTAACGAAGCTGCATCAAGAACAAATTCACTCAAAACAACTTTGTCGAAACCAGGATGATCAAGAATACATTTTCTCTCCTCTTCGTACTGCTACATTTTATCCCGACACATGTTTATCTCCATGCAACAACGACATTCTTGAGGCCTGACGACGAAATCCAGTGAACAATGGCCACATTCACACCTGATAAACCATAGTAAACAAGGCAAAACGCGCAATATTAATACTTTATATTAGGCCGCAAAAGCAAAGAAAATAAACTTACCAAGAAGTAATATCGACACGACCATTCAAACGATCCTCTAGCATATCCTCGAGTTGTTGTTCTTCTGCCACAGCCTCGTTGTACTCAGCTATTTCCTCAGGTGAAGCAAGTGGCTCAACATTATCGTCAAATGGCAAAATTTCAGTATTGGATTCGCCTGAACTTGCCGTCATATACACAGATGAAAGGACTGAAGAATCTGTATCAGATGAAGATGCCGAGACCCCACTAGATTGCGATGAAACTGACATTTTGAAGCCTACCCTGTCCTGTGTTTATATACTGTTTAGCTTGCGCTCGAGTGTTGTGTTAAGACTATGACGTCACAAGCCCCCTCACGGACGAAGCAATCAAGATGGCGGACAGCGATTTTGAACATTTCAAATGCTAATAACTCTGTAGTTATTTATCCCATTTGTTTGCGATTTTACGCAGACGTCTACCGTCCAATAACAAAGCTATTAATTAATCAAAATTAAGGTTTTTTGATGACAAATTTTCATCACAGTAGCACTTTAAAATGTTTGAAGCCACCAATTGATGGATCTGAAATTCATTCTGCAGTTCCATTATTTCCACCTTCACAATTACCTGACCCATTAGCTATAGAAGCCGAACTACAAGTTTTAGCAGAGCTTTTACCTTCTGATATTGATAAAGACTACAGCAAGGTGGTTGAAGTCAGCGAAGCCAACAAATTGTCACTTCCATTAGCAAATTCAATCATCAAATTGATGCTTACTGCTCCCGTGACTGTGGCGTCAAACGAACGTTCATTCAGTCAATTAAAATTTGTGAAGAATAAACTGCGTACGTCAATGAGCGACGCAAGACTTACTGGTCTCATGCTCTTAGCCAGCGAGAGAGACCTCACAGACAATCTTAGCTGGAAGAAAGTTGAAAGAGAGTGGAGCCTGTTGAAGAAGAGGCAAGTCGCTATATTCTGAGCAATGGCAAGTGGTGAACATTTCTCGATCGATCGTCAATATACATTTAGACATAAATAATGTATTATTAAGATAAAAACAATTTAAACAATACAGAGACAGTATTCTGAGTTTTCTGACAATTAAACAGACTAGTTAGCGGACAGTGATTGACAAAAAAGTGCGCACAGTGTTCTCACTATGTATCGTATATTTTGATTTGTAATTTTGTATATGTTAACTTTCCATCGTTTGAGGGTATTCTTTTTTACCTGTCCCTGGAGTGATAAACCTTGAGGACGAATATTACATAACTGTCCATTAAATAATAATTCAATATAATGATCGCAATGTAACACATAATCTTGCATAATTTTACTGATAAAAAGCATTGTTCCAGTGTTAGAAAAGTCGGAAATTTGACTGACATCACTCGGCAATTTCACCCTCCACACCCCCCCCAATTCAAATCCCCTAGCGACGGCCCTGTGCACAGGAATGTATGGTTGCTGCTTGTGTAAGAAGAAATTGTCTACCTGGTTTTCTTAATTCCCACTTCACCATAAATTTCACTTGAAAAAGTTATTAATGAAACAGATTTCAACAATGAACTGTTTTTCATCTATCAAGCCAAAGATCCAAGCCCTTACATACTGTAGTTATGCTAGTTTATTTATTACAGTTCATGATTTGGAACTTTTCCTTTTTTTAGGGAATGCCAATATTTTCTGCATTTGGTCAAAGTTGCCTTGTTCTTGCAAAATGTCTTGAGCACCTTCCTATAATATACCACTTCTTTGCTACATACATGGTTACAATAAACATGGATCTATTTCTAGCAAAAAGAAATTCTATGATGGTAGTAGTACACTGAAAATGACAGGAAATGATTGTAAGTTGTTAGAAGATAACTGCAAGAAGCTGATTGAACATTTTTTGAAGGTAATTTATGTACAGTATATACGTGTAAGAAAATTGAGTAATTTATCCAAAACATAAAATAATTATGTTAACTAAATCCAGGATTAATAGTACAAATATTTAAGATTAGATCTAACCAAGGACAGGGTACTGCTCTCCTTAGCTGGTATATTATATAAGTCAGTTTTTTAATATTTTAGACAGGCAAGACAGGCATTATACAAGTTTTTTGAAGATGAGACAGTTACATTCTTTGTATGCTCAATTTGACAGTATAGCAAGGTACATACTAGTACATACTTTAACTAAACTAAAGTAGTTTACCAAACTAATGAAAGTTTTTTCTTGGATCATTTGGGCTGTTCTGAGGGATTGTGTCTGAGAGGGAAAAGCAGATGATTAATACACTATTTCAATGATTTGGGTTCATGAGAGTGAGGCTTGCTCCCAGGCCAAATGACACAATTATCGAAAGGGTGTATTACATAGTTTCATCCATGCAACAAGAGGTGATAGCAGTAGGTGAAAAATAGTAACATTTTTGTTAGATTAACCACCAGGAGTAGGGCTACTTTGCTGAGGTTACCTTTATAACTGCATCACTGTGCATTACAAGATTATGCTGGTATAAGTAAATGTTAATTAAAGGGGTGGTGACAGGCACGTATGCATATTTTCTGCACATAACAATTGGTGGGCCACTCTGGAAGTCAGTTTACTGTTGCCATATCAACGTAGTGCTAAAGTATTTCTAATTTTTTTGCGACAAGGAGTGAAGACAATGTATTACTGTAAAAAAATGCATTCGAATTAGCTGAAATGCGCAAAATGAAGGATTAAATTAGATACGACAAGGTACTGAAACATTGCGCGAATATATATATTATACGTGTCGTGATGAAGTGTCGCCTGCCGCACTGACAACAGAGTCCGACAAACAGGATAGCCTAGGGCTAGGCTCCTTTCGGTATCATATCTTATTGGTAAAATATGGCTTGATATGTTTCTTTCATTAACACATTGCTGGAGCTTTACATGGGATTTACTTTAAATAATTAGCTACAAATAGACTAAAAAATCGCATCATTATATATAGCCATAGATAGTGTATATAGCGCATCATTATAGCACGTCATAATCACTTTATCGAACTGCGTGTAAGGCAATAATTGTATTCAGGAGAAGAATTTAAGGCCAATGTAGTAATATGCCAATGACTTTCAACGATAGCAATTCTGTATACATCAACAAGTAAAAAGCTATAGAGAGATTTAGATATGATTGATCGGTAAATTTTTGCTGCTTTTGTCTTTTTATACTGTAATTTGGAATTGTCTAAAATTGGTACATTGTGTCTCCAAAATGCCCCCACCAAACTTCAGAGTATATTCTTGCAACTTGGCACAAGTTGCAAATTGTCATTAACCAAAAAAAGTTACGGCATCTCATCGTCTTCATTGCTAATTTTTATGACAAAATATTAAATGCATATAATCCTGTATGAGCACAGATACTATTTTATGTATAAAGACTAAAGTATTGAAACACCATGAGAGCATGTGCTGAAATACCGTTTGTGCTTTTGCCGCAATAACAGAGGAACCGTACAGCCGCCTATATAGCTCCCATATTTCAGATCAAAATGCAGTATATGTGCGTGATATATTTCTTCCATTGAAAAACAACTGAAGCTTTGGTTGAGTTTTCCTCCACAATACGAAAAGGGACGCGCGTTAAGCCTACGAAGAAAATTCGCTATATCTAAATTAAATTAAATTAGAGCTGTACACGAAAAAAAATGCGCTGATCTACCGGACCATCTGGGCAAGGTTTTCCTATTCTTTTACAAGAATAGTATGGAAAATTGAATTTGTTTAAATTTTGTAACATTAGTTTCTTCTTTCGTGTGTTTCTTTGACGTCCCTGTACTGTTTCTCTCGCCTTTTACAGCCCTCTTATAAAGTGGCCTAACCATCCTTGTTTGTCGCAATACACGAGTAAAATCGCCTTTTATGTACAACTTGCAACTTTGATACTAATATAAGTTAATATGATGTTTTGCAGTGGGCATTTTGGTGATACAATGTAATAACTGTAGACAATTCCAAAGCACAGTATTACAAATTAAAATTTGCAAATCAATGCAAAAGCAGCAAAAACTCACAGATTAATCATCGCTAATTCTCTCTACAGCTCTGTGCGTATTCGTGAATGAAAAATTTCCACCATGGCAGACAATGGAACAGCATTTTGATATTAATTTATTGGCATTAAATTCTATAAAAGCTTTCATCTGTTGTGAATACAATTGCTGCGATACGCACCTGGGTAAAGTGATTATGACGCCCTTTTGTATTTTATTTAAAGCTAATTATTCAGAATAAATCGCTCATTTAAAGCTTCAGCCACGTTTCAATGAAAGTAAGTATCAAGCATGCATTTTACCTATCAAATATGATACCAAAAGGTGCCAAGGCTAAGCTGTTTGTCTGACTCTATTTTTGCGGCATACTGTTAACACAAGGTACTTCGAGGAATTCTCACAATGTTTCAGTACCTTTCCGTATCTAATTCAATCCTTCATTTTGCGCTTTTCAGCTAATTCGAATGCACATTTTTAAAGTAATACATTGCCTTCACTCCTTGTCGCAAAAGATTTAGAAATACTTTAGCACTGCGTCGATAAGGCAACGATGAACTCACTTCTGGAGTGGCCCACCAATTGTTATGTGCAGAAAATATGCGTACTCGCCTGTCACCCCCCTTTAAGCAACAAAAAGTAAATTAATGGCCAACTATGTTTTAATTTCGGAGATATCCATGACTGTAAGACAACTAGTGCTTGAGTGACATCAATCAAGGAAAGGTCTGAACTGTTTTTCAAAAGCTGAAAGAGTATGGTCCAGCCCAATGCACTGCAAACCTTCCATATTTGCACATTCTAAGAGATCATCTTCCACAACAAATGCAGTTTTGGTTTGAAATGCTATGTTGGGGGGTATGGGTACTTTAGTTGTGTTGCTTAAGAGCATTCAAACAAATCTATCAAAACCTTGGAATGGAGCAGTACCAACCAGGATACAAAGAGGTTTTTGACCATTGCCAGAAAAATTCGTACACAGCAGTTTCATTACACGTACATGTTGTTTACAGAGAATCGAAACATCACATGCGCTGCTTGCCAATAACCAGGCCAGAACAAAAAAAAAAACAAAAGCTGTCCAATGCACCCATCTCAGCCAGCTATTTACTTTGAAGACTCAGATGATGAAGCAACTGGAGACATGTAACTGCCAAATATAGGCATGGACAAAGCTAGGGTCCATGAGTGCATATTTTTATCTATTGTATTACTATATTAATTATATATTTATATATTGTATTAATATATTTTTTTGTAAAGATTGGAGCCAACTGTTAATAAATTTATTTATTTTTACTATTCACTGTGGCTATTTATTTCACACAACCTTCACAGTTCTGCTATACCTCAAAGAGAATAAAAATCAACTGAAATATTCTATTTATAATATAAATTTTTGCAAGCATTGTCAATAAACATTAATTTTCTTGAATTTGCCATAACAGTATAAGCATTTGTAGTCATTTTGTATTGAGACAAAATCTTGGTGTTTCACCTATATCTATTGAGTTACCAATTAAGGTCGTGTTACCAACCTCATAATGGGTTGTTCCAAAAAAGATTTATAACCTACTGCCAGAGGAAATTTCCGCCATCCAGAGTGCGAGGGGGTCATTTAAAGAATGTCTTGAAATAGTATAGGATGTCCAGAGAGCATATCTTACTTTAAGGGTATGGATCTTTTCTGGAACAACTGAATGTCAATCTTAAAATGTGTGAAGTGTTTCAACACAATTCTTCAACTTCAGCAGAAATAGAGACATCCTGTGTTAGAGTACCCATTTTATTGAAAGTTGCATTCCAGAATCGCAGTTCAATGTGGCCATAAGCAGATGTTTTGCCCTCCTTGTAAGTCAGTTTCATTTTCCAGATGCTGATAATTTTGTCACATGGGATATTCACAGATCTAGCAAGCATTTCAACCGGTCTTTTAATTTGATATACACAGTGCTTTGAATTAAAATCGGAGGAATAGCTTAAATGAACAAGATCTCTAGTTAAGTTGAAGGTGTCATTCATAACTGCGAATACTTCGTATTCCTTTCGTCACAGTACAACAACACTGTCTGGTTTTATCACATTACATGGTGAATAGACAAAATCAAATCCTTTTTCTACAATTAAAGTACCTTCATCTTTGTAACTAGGAAACCAAAGTCTCTCTTTGCTTGTTTCCGTATATGTGTTGAAATATCCCTTTGATATTGGTGTCTGATCTTCAGCATTGGGATCTGTACCACCATATGGGATTAAACACTTGAAACAGTTGCCAGCTTTCTCAATAGCAAAAACAAGTTGAACAGCAAGTAGTGTTTCATGGGTTATGTCAATATCACAAGTAACAACGAAGAAAGGTAAAATCACTGCAAAATCACCCATTTTAAATCTTCTAACCAATGTTGTTGAACCGTATATTTCCATCATGCGGTGCAGAGTGTTCAGAACGAAAGAAGCACATGGACCATCAACTCTTTCAGACGTCTTGAATCGATCAGCCATGGACATCATAAACACGAGTCCAAATGCATCAATAACAACACGTTTTTCCATTGGTTTCTCTGATGTTACTCGAATGAAATTGTTGTCAATAATATTTGTAATTAATTTTCTTTAAAAAACTATCATTTATTGACGAAAAAGTTCCTTTAAAACGCCTGCCGAGGGAGTAATTTCGAGATCATTTCCAAGGGGTGACAAAACAGCTGCCATTTTAAAAATATACACATAGCACTATGCGCATGCTCTGTACGCAAAACCGCTAACAACACGACAAAAAAGCACACTGGAAGCATGCAAGGCATTCTGGCTAGCAAAGGAGTCTTGAAATCGCTGTGACTTAAAGTTCACTGTAACATATTTCTTTTATTTTGAGCGTTCAAAGTGAAAGCCTCATAAATGTGGACAACGTATGTTAAAGTGCCTATATCAAGGTCAGGGAATTTGCATATTTCGATTATTTAGGTTATTTAATGACGATTTGCAATATGTTTTATAAGTCGAAAATTTCATCTTCATAGACTTTTCGGGGCCTAAATTTGGCGATTTTGACTGATTTTGGCTTATGGCCGTTAGCATGAAAAAACTGGTAACTACTCTTAGTTTGACGCCGGATGTGACGACATATTGAGAACACGCTTTCGAGAACAACAAGGTTTTATTGTTTAAAAACAATGTTTCTTTGTATTAAAATCAACAAAATCGGATTTTTTTTTCTTGTTAATTCTTTGTTACTCAATGCGCAAGAATGCCACACAGATGTGTAGTATTTGGGTGTTCCAATGAACCGAACGTCAACGAAGGATATGTGCTTCATACGATACCGTATGCAAATGATCAGCGTCCTGAGGCAAAGAAACGAAGGAAAGTGTGGGCTGATTTTGTAAAAATGAAACGTGTGAAATGGGAACCATCTTCCTCTTCTGTTATTTGCTCAAGGCATTTTAAGCCAGATGACTTTATGACCCATTATGTTGGACCTCACGTAGCCCCTGGTGAGTGACAGGCATTTGTTGTTAAACCCCGTTTAAAGACAGACGATTTTGGAATATGTGTCTGTCCTTCCATACAATTTCCAAACCAGGAAGACCAAACATTGACAGCTAGGGATTGTCGTCGCATAGTAAGTAACTACTTGTATTTTATAGTGCTATTAATGTTTTATTGTTTTGTTATTATATGGATATGATACAATGAGGTATTAAGTAATACACAGAATCAGGAAAGAAATATTATTTACGATCTATAAACATAGAATATGTATATTTTTATAGCTCCATCAAGCCAAGAGGGAGTTTGGTGATACACCCGCGACATTGCTAGCTACTGAGACTGGTGAAGCATCAAATGTAGAGACTGCTGTAGTATCAACTGTTGAAGAACCAAATGTTGAGACTGGTCAAGCATCCGCTGTTGAAGGATCAGATGTTGAGACTGGTGAAGTGTCAACTGCTGACGCTCGTGAGTTATCTGTGGAGGCTGTCTCAGTAAAGGCTATTGAAATCACCGAATGTAGACCACAAGAAGCAGAAGTAAGTATACTTAGTATTATCAATTCTTTTGACCAGCCTCTGAGCAATAAAAAGCCCTATATTTTGAGTGAAATATAGGTACATGATTGATTATTAATGCACATTGAATTTTAGGCGGGCACTCACAAAAACATGGAGGATGCTTGGTCCCAGACAATATCTACCAAATGTGAAAATTGTACAAGGTTGTCTGCAATGTTTAAAAAGATTAAAAGGAGGATGCTGTTTTACAGGTCGCAAATAAACAATGGTATGTATAGTTTGAATAAATGAATTCAGTTGATTGAAAAATAATATAATGGTTGCAGTGATGTTTGATACATCTGTATTGCTGATGCTTTTGTAATTCCATTAGATGGTGAAAATTCAGAGAGTGATAGTGAAAATTTGGAGAGCGATAGTGACAATGACATGGATATGGTCAGCTTAGAAACAGACTTTCCTGGATATTGCCCTGAAAGTGATGATGGTGCTGATAGCGATAGTGATGACACTCACTCTTCAACTTTGGAACCATCCTCACCGACAGAAGAAGAACCAACAATGGAATGGACAAGTATAAGTGATACAGAAACAGAGGAAGAAAGTGAAGTTGAAGATCAAGGAAGAAGGTATGTTATTTTTATGAGTATCATTAAAAGCTGAATAGGCCATTTAAGTGCAGGTCAAGTCATGTTCGGCTGAATATGGCGCATCAACAGTTAATTCTTGTGAGTGCGATGCATTTTCTGTTGCTTGTGGCAAATACCAAAGTTATGGCAACAAAACATAAGATATAAAAAAGATTTATACACTGTAACATGTAGAGTATGTTACAGTGTATAAATCTATTTTTCAGAGTATATGTTGATGATCAAAATCTGAGAACACAACCAAAGTTTGTTGTTTTTCTCCCACAACTGTTGGAATTGTTTGATGTTTGTCCCACTTGTAAACTGCCTGGTGTATTGGTAGAAATCAAAGGATTTTCTACGATGGTGCAAGTTGAAACAACATGCAACAATGAAAACTGCATTCAACGTGATAGAGTATGGAAAAGTCAACCTACAATGCCTGGTACATACATTCCAGCTGGAAACTTACTCCTGTCCCTTGCCATATTGTCTGGTGGTGGATGTGCAAGCAAAGTCATCAGAATTTTTCAGCACATGGGACTGGGCTGCATATCTTTGTCTACATTCTTTCGTCATCAATGTGTAAGTTATTCCTAAAATTTGCCATACAGCATAATGTATTAGGTAGCTCTATATATAGTAGTTAGGAAATACAGTAACCATACAATACACTAGCAGAGCGGTCTAGCTTTGTTGTGATTTTGTAAATTGCACAAATCATTTTGTTTAGACAAAATTGTTGCCAGCCATTCACATCCATTGGAAGAACTATAAATCTTTATTGCAATCAAAGTTAAAAGAAGTCAAAGACCTTGTTGTAGCTGGAGATGGGCGCCATGACAGTATGGGCCACAGCGCCAAATACTGTGCCTATACTCTTTTTAGCTGCAATGATTCTTATAATCTAATTGTGGACTTCAGTTTAGTGCAGGTATATTTGCTTATTAATTAATGTAAAGTGTAGATGCTGGTTTTATTTTTATGTTATGAAAGGAAGGTGCTACATCGAGACATAGCTAAGTAAGGTTCTTGTAATACACACTCAACCACAGAATATTTCAAAATCTAAACAATACAAACTGAACTGAAATGTTTCAATCAAAGACCTCAACAAGGTCAAACTTCCTTACAAAGGACCTCTGCCTGAAATGTTTCAATTTTTTTTTATTGTTCCAGTAATGAAATATCCTATAGTTTTGTATGCTGCAAATTAATGATATAATACACTTGTTGTAGGATTTATCCTATGCATTTTATTTATTAGAGAAATGAAGCTGGGAGCAGTCCTGCAATGGAATATGTAGGATTTACCAGATGTATGGATAATGCTTTCAAGAATGGTTTAGATATTACAACATTTGTTTCCGATCGACACGCAACTATAGCAAAGCACATGAGGGAAAAACTGGACAATGTTACCCACTACTTTGACTTATGGCATTTGACTAAGAGTATGTAGGTTACAGTAACTCATTGACTGTGTAGAAGAAACTAATCATACTAACATGTATATTGATAACTGTCAAAGTATATTTGGAATAAATTTGTGTAAATTTTCATCCTAGTGCGTTTTTACTCTTATATTGTCTCATAAACTTTTTATTCTGACTGTAGGAGTTTCCAAAGTTCTGAGCAAAATTGCCAAAGAAAAAGATTGTGAGGAACTTCTGCCATGGGTCAAACCTTGTGTAAACCACTTATACTGGAGTGCAACATCGACAGTTAATGGAAATGGACAAGTTATATGGGCCAAATTTGAGTCATTTTTTGAGCATATTGCAAACATACACTCAAACTTGCCAAATCCAGTGTTCAACAAGTGTGCTCATAAAGAAGATATACAAGAAAGGACTGGCTCAGTAAAGGTACCAGTATTTTCTTAATATTTTAATGGAGAATACTAAGTTCAATCATCATAAAAGTGTTATAAAATGTTTGATAGATAACCATCTAAATTGCATGGTGCTCTTTTTTTGTGTTGGTGGAATGTGCTCATCGATCCTCAACATATGGAAACAAATATGTATGGTACAAAAACTTATTTGATTGATGTTTTCCTGTTTTAGATTCTGCTGTTTATGAAAAGCTCCTGATGCCCTCCAGAAAAAAAAGATGAAAAAGGGAATAATGCAGGCATCACCATTATCTCAGACCAGCTGTTTGGAGGGGTTCCATTCACTTTTAAATCATTTTTCACCTAAAATGGTTGCCTACTCATTCCAGGGAATGTATTGCAGGTATGATATGCAATTCTGTATTTATGTAAGTATTTGCCAGCAATTTTTGAAGTGCAATGGTAAACAGTACTGGCTCCTGTTCTAGGCACATCTTGGCTATATGCCATTTTAACATCAACCTTCGAAGAGACGAGCGAAAAACGGAACTGGGAAAAACACAAATCAAAGTGGTGTATCCAAAATTTAAGAATGATGAAGCCACTGTAAAAAGTGTCAGAGTTGCACCAATGTTTGGTATGATTGTATTACAATCAATTACAATTACCAGTTATTTTTGTATACAATCAGCATTTGGAAATGTATATCTCTCTTTTAGATTATGTTGAAGAAATTTATCAACAAATGATAAATGCCAGTAAACAAGAGCTGGAAAATGCATGCACAGAACTGGTAAAAATGGCCCCTCTCCTATGAACACAATGTTAATGAAGGAATCAAAAGAAAAGGCTGTACAAAAGATGAGCCAGCGAAGCAAAATGGTTGTAGTCAATGTTCCACCAACTGCAGGTACATGTTATGGGGCAATACAAACCTGATATGCTTATATGCCAGATTAGCTTTGTGTATGTTTGCTCATAAAATAGACAATATAGTACATAATTTATTATACAACAGGTTACACAGTTGGTATTTTTAGGTTGAAACTTCAAAAAATTAATTACAAGTTTTCCTAAAACATCAAGTTTAACAATTTTATTATAATTACTTTTAGCACCTTCGGTGCCTGAACCACAGCCAACACCAAAGGAAAGAGCAAAACCATGCTGCAGAACGTGTGGCCAACCCATGAAGGGTCATAAGAAGATTCAAAATTGCCCACGAAACCAAAAATAAAATTTGAAAAAGATATGTGTATCTTCTCAACTACTGTGTTCACTGACTTTAGGTAACTACAATTGAAATTTTAATCTGCACCTCCCATGTTGAGGAACCCAGGAAGTGCCACTACCCCCAGAACTTTTCTGTTATTTAACTATTTTACATTTCCCCTGTGAAATTTTCCCGTTTTGGAATCCCCTGAGGATTTTTATCATTTGTTAACATCCCTCTCTTGGTTATTGATGAAATTATTTTAGTAGTGCAGATTAAAATTGGAACAGCCCAATAGACATGCAGTATGTCAGTACATTTGTTCTACTAGTGAGACAACTGCGTGAGAAAAACAGTATATTAAGCCACTGATTGGGCTGATTCTTGATGGTCATCATCGTCATACCCTGTAAATAGTTTTCCTTCAAATTTTGTACGTTTGGCATTATAGGCACATGCTGGTAAAGGAATTTGTCTTTTCCCTATGTGCCCATAGAAAAGTTGGATATATTCTCGGTATGAAATACTTCTGAGATAACTAGAAAATAAAATAAAAATTGTATGATAAGATTGAAATACTATCCATCTTTCAGTTGTCAAAGTTGCAATTCACCAGCCATGTCAAATGGTGTAAAGAGGAAATTGAGAGGAATATAATAAACAGAGAACTTTGAAACAAATGATAGCAATATTAAATCTTAAATCTATTACAGCAACATGTAGATCATTTGTTTCGAAGTTAATTTTGAGGTTATTTTCACAAAAGACTTTAATAAAGAAGGATGAATTAATTTTATTAATATCTTCATGGTTTAATGCATTATTTGCTATACCTATTTTCATCTCCATGCACTTCATACTTCTTCTTGTCCATCTTTCTGTAGTTCGGTCCAGCTAGGCGCAATGACCAAGTAGCCAAACATACCTCAGTAAAGCCTGGGTGCAAAGTTATGCAAGTTGGTACGGTAGAAACCTCTCGTTTGACCAGGTCACTGTTCAAGGATTCAACACAGTCATCAATCTCTCTGCAACACCGACACTCTCTTTCGTTTTGCAATTTTTCAATCTTACAATTTCCACATTGACACCTACAGTAATTTAATACACAGAAACTCTTGTAAGATTCCATGCAATTTACACAAACAATGCAAAATAATATCAAGTACAGTAACTATAACCAGTTTTGTTATTATTTACATTTCTTCGCAGGCCAGTCAAATTTAGCCTGCATAAATGGTATATATTTATTCATGGTTTGAGAATTTCCGCCAGAAAATATTTCTGACCTCACAGGGGTTCCTGGAGGATAGAATCAGGAAAAACTGAAAAAATTATGAATTCATTATAGCACTGCTGTGCATTTTGTTACATGGTTTATAATATCAAACAGTGTAACCTATAACACACGGCCTCCAACACTGATTTGGTTAAAGGTTAATTCGTCTGATTAGTTCGTCCGGCATTTATGCTATACGTATTTAAACGTGAGACGACTAAGTTCGTCCAGACGAATTATCCCCCTAGTATAAACACAGCTAATGTGTGGCAATACAACAATTATAAAAAGAACATCCTTGTGCGTGAAACTGACTTTTCGACGCATTATAAAGCATGTGAGTTAAAATGAAAAGCTTCTACCTGGGAAACAAAATGACAGAGTAGCAAGGAGTTGATCCTTCTGATCAAAATACTAAAAATAATCACTGTACTCACCAGGTTTGCAAAGCAATATCTCCGCGCAATCGAGACCGAAGATTCTCCAACCTTTCTTCTTCAAAACGTCTCTGTTCATAATAATTTGTAATCCAATCATCATCGGCAATAGGTTCCCCTTCGTAAGGTTTACAGCCCCACAATTTTTCGTCTTCGACCGGATTTGATCCGACAGCTTCGTCTTCAACCTCCATTATATAACCCGGAATAAAATTTGTTTCTGAATCATTCTGACTGCTAGCCGGGTCAGAAAAGCTCGAAGACATTTTGCCGTTATAAGTTAAATAAGAATGAACAAAAAAAAAGTTTTCACACAAAAAAATTCAATGCTATCTAGCCCAATCCCTATATCTTATTAGTTGTTTTACTTTGTGTAGAATCTGCGTGTTCTCAATATGTCGTCACTTCCGGTACCAAAGCCAAACTCTCCCTAGTCCATTTACCCTAAGGGCAAAAAGGAAAATCGCCAACTTTAAGCCCCGAAAAGTCTATGAAGATGAAATTTTCGACTTATAAAATATATTGCAAATCGTCATTAAATAACCTAAATAATCGAAATATGCAAATTCCCTGACCTTGATATAGGCACTTTAAGATGTTTACACATAGTGACTTGTCTTGTATTCTGGCATATGAAAATTTAACTTCAATAGCAGCCCTACTATTAAATAAAAACCATGTGGCAATTTAGTTGAATTTAGTTTGATGTGATTATATGCAACAGAATACGAATCACGCCCAACAAATAGTTGGGTGCAAATGTACTTCAACAGTGATATCATGATATAGGTAAAATTTTGGCTGATCACAAGTGCTGCATCTGTGTAACGAAAAAGACTGCACAACATGGGAGTGGATATGAGCCATTGCAAAAATGTGTGACGGCAAATGGCGCAAAAACATTACAACAAGTGGAAAACGATGACCAGTATCCTTCGTTATGAGCAGAAGTTGCTGGTGTCAATCGGCAAACCATAATAGCAAGAAAATATTACTATGATAAATCATGTTACAAAAAAATTGCTAAGAAACAAACACCAAAGAAGACTGCAGTCATAGATTACACAGACGCAGATCATGTTTTCTGAGAAGTTACCAAGCATATCACAGAAAAAATAAAGATGGATGGAAGTCGTACAGGTGAGTGATATTTCAAAGATGTATTCGGAGAGGCAGATCAACTTCTGGTGATGAAGATAACCTTGTTTTAATGACGGCTCAGAAAATGAAGGAGAAGATTCAAAATTATTTCAGAGAGAAAGTACAATTTAACTATAAGATTTTGAATCTTATTTTCTGTTTTACCTATTAACTTCTCTGACATGTAAAATTAGTTCATCTTGGCAAACGTTTTTCCATCTTATTTGCTGCCAGAAGGCTTATTTTATAATATGTATATATACCTTGTTCTTTTAGTTGGCCACCATCGGTAAAGGAATTTTTATTGAATGAAACACCCATATCCGGTTTGACAACTCATTAATTGGAAGGAATTCTTGTCAAGAAAACAGCAAAGTCAGCCAAAGTTTTGCACTTAGTTTTTCCAATTGGGCAAGATCTTATATACCACACTAACATACCACATTTTCATTTTCAAATAAAAGGAAGGCTGGCTTGAAACAAGTCATTAGTTGGGTGAATAAGTTTGGACATGGAATCTCTTATAATGATGTTCTTCTTATTGAAACACACTTAGCGATGGAGCACACTAGGCGATGGAGCATGCCAATCAAAGGAACTCGGTATTCAACATCACACGTCACTGCTCTCTCCTCTTCAATCTGAACTGAAAGCGGAGAAGCAAGTATTAACAGAAACCAACGTTGTTCTAAGCATGGCTATCTACGCCAAAGCTGTCGAAATTATCATGAATCCAAGGTATGTCAACCTTAAGAAGTTCATAGTCTTGTGCCTTGGAGCATTCTATACCATGTGCATTTTTATTGCTGTTATTGAAAAATAATTTGGCAGTGCTGGCCTTTGAGATATAATTGTGGAATCAATTCTACTTGAAGAGAGCTCTGTTGATCAGATGTTCAAGGAAACACTACAATAACACCACAAGAGTTTTGAAATGTTTGTATGATGCAATGAAGAGGCATATATGCTTGGAAGCTATGAACAGTCTGTTCACAATAGCCAGTTAGAGATAAATTATAAAGACTTTATCGAATCAGTAGGGCTTCAAAAGCCTTTTCCCACTCCATCTAGCTCTTTTCCCACTCTTTTTCCAAAGCTCTTTTCCCACTCCAAGAGTTGCTGGAAACCTTAATGATCACCAGGATGTAATTAACCATATCCACACACATATGAAAGCTCTTTTTTGGCTAGTTCCCTAGGTCCAACAGGAAGTGTTTGGTCATCATTTTTGCTGGATTTTGCCTGATCGGTAAAGCTCAGTGACTGGAAACTGCGTCTTCAAAATCTGACAAACTTATGCATTTCCCCCATTTTTACTTTAAGGGATATTTCTGTGCAGATACATACGTTTCAATTTCAAGACCTTAGTAACTTTTAGTGGCTTAGACCATAGACAATCTAAGGAATGATACGCTTTACTTTGGAACCATGTAACTTCCATTTAAATTCATTTCAGGACTTCGTATTTACATCTTTTAAACAAGAACAGAAATGTGAATGCAACTATGGACTTTTAAAACTTTTCAGAGAGATAAACAAGGGGGAAAATCACCATTTAATGTTTCTGTGAACCTTTTTCAACAACAACAATGGCAACATTTCTTTTGATTGTCTATGCTTAGACACTTGGTTATTTTATACTTCGGCACAGTAAAAACAGAATTGAAAGTCAAAATATACTTTTGAAAGATGTAAAAATATTTTTTCTTTTATTCCAAATTTGATGGTCGAATTGGGAAAAGCTGAAAGTAAGAAAAAGTATGCACTGGTTTTGTTTTTGGGAAGATTCTGTTATTGTGAGAGAGGCCTTTAGCCCTTAAAATAAAAATGGGGGAAGTGCATAAGTCTAAGATTTTCTTGCATTTAAAGCTTAAAAACAAAACAATACCCAATGGACATGAAAATAGAATAATATTCATGAAAATATTCACTCCCCCGGTATGGTTGCTCACATGGAATTTTCGTGAGAATTGCGTGTAACTTTCAAATTATTTTGAAGCTCAAACTTTCAACTTTGACACTGGATTTTAAGTGGGTGGATTTTTATATTGAAATTTGATCAACTTCAAAACCAGAAATTAAATAGTATAAAATACTATTGGATTACATAAAATAAATACACATGAAGACAAAGGAGCCACATTTATCGGATTCAAGAAGCAGCAAGACTTCATAATGGCAGCAATTTTGCCTAATATTCAACAATACAAAATCAGAGATAAAGTAGACAGCCAGTCTCAGAACAAATCGAAACTAGGCTGAATTGTTCTTTAGTTATCTGTGATTATGGAAAAGTACAAGAATAGTATGATACTTTGGCTACTCAGAGATAAAAAGGAAACAAGATGGAAAATATGGCTGAAATTGTTTTTTTGGCGGGGGAGGGGAGTGAAATACGATAATAATTTCGTGTTCTCAGTACGTGAAATTAAATTTTAATCCAAGCCCTAAATCTAATAAAAAAGATGACAATTAAAATGCTGGTTAGGATTAGGGTTTAGGTTAGAGCTTGGATTAAGATTTATATGGGAACACGGAATTACTACTTGAAATACAATGCCTTAAATATCACAAAATAATCATTAATCCTTTAGAAATCTGCAATAATTGGATTCAATTGAACATGGTTTTTCATGTTATATTTTTTTCAAAATATGAAATATTAATTTTTTCTAGCAATTTTAGTGATTTATGCATAATTAGCTGCTTAGCTGTCATGTTGAGTGGTGATTTCCTTGGAAAATATTATAGTTGGGCAATGTTTTGCTTCTGATAACCACCCCTGTAAGCAACCCTTCTTAACAGTGTAGGCACTTCAGAGAGGCTGTTGCGTGGATTGGTCTGAAGTTAGAGCTATGTAGTTAGAGCTTTTTTTTCAAAAAAAAATTGGCATGCATTAACATATGAAGCTGGAAAACTGCTTAAAAAGTGCCTGAGCAAATACATCTGCGAGACATGCACTCAGACATTTACAACAGAGAATGTTAACGACAACAGTCAATTACTGTGCGTCTTTTAGACCTTTGAAAGAACTATAGCATCAGGAGGTCTGATACACCCTGAAGGTGTGTTTTTACGTCATTTGGCAGAGATGGAAAAAAATTATCAGAGAACTCAAGAGTTGCACACAAAGGCCTCAAAATAGCTGAATATATATGTTCACAAATGACCAAGTTGCCAGCAGGCCTTTCTAAGTGCCAAAAGTTTCCCTGGCATGAACTTAAATCAATTATTTGTTAAAATGGAATTGCATTATGGCTTGAAATTCAGCAACCAGGAGCTGAGTTAAAGGAAGAAAAAAAATAGGAAATACATTAAGGTTTAACATTTATGACTTGACATGATTTGAATTTAAATATGTCTGTACACAAAGAGAAAATTATTTAAATAGTCATTTCATTTCTATGGCTGATTGTATAAAAATCATGTAGACTGTACCAATGATAATTTTTTGGTTATATATGATAATCACAGAATGGCAATAATCATGTATTTAATGTACCAAATCGTAAATATTCACCCTTAAATAAATTAGGTACATGTATATTCATAATGTATGCTAGAGGTGAGCTGATCATCAGCAAAACACCGGGAAAATTGATTAATTAGCTTGTTTTTTCACAATCGGCCATGTCATTCATGTCGTTCACCATCGGAATCATTGTGAATAGTCAGCGGTGTTAGCTAAAAATATTGAAATTCCAAATTTTTGGTGTGGAAACACTGATTTTATTACCGCTCTTTTTGACCGTGTTCTCGGCTTCTCGCAATTTGCAATTTGTATTTTTTCGGCTTTAATTATGATATGATATGATGTATCTTCTGAAGTTTCAACGTTCGTGGCTCTTTTCCGTGTTGCATCGAAATACCTGAGTGCTCCAAGTTCTATCTTATATTCCGAGCCTGTGTTTAGTGAGCAGGGCAATATCTACACCGAGAAAAGAAGTAAATATTGGTACTGGAAATCGGTATCGGCAATTGGCTTTTTTTTGCCCATTGGCTCACTTTTAATGTATGCAAGACAATATTAAGTAACACCTCAATTTTTACTTTCAAAGTACTGACTGAAAATTTTACTTATTAAATGTAAAAGTATTGCTTCAAAATTTTAGTTAATGTACCAGAAAAGTTTTGGAAAAATTTACTTTTTGGAAAAAGTGAAAGTACAACTTAAATAGAATTTAACAGAGCATTTATTTGGGTGGCATAGTAAACTGGAGGTAACAGCCCAGAGCCATAACCTGGCAGAGTCAAATAACTTTAAACAAGGTTTTTTACTTTGCCAAAGTACAACAAAAGTAATGAAGTAGAAAAAAATATTAAACAAAAATCGTACTTCGCTACAAGTAACAAGTAATTCATAATACAATTACTTCATACAAGTAAATACTGATTTTTTTTACTTAAGTAAAGTAACTAAGTAAATTTACTTGCAGTTGTTACTAGCATTGATTAAATCTATGGATTATTAAGGCATGCAAAAAAGATGTATAACACCATACCTGGTACTGTTTTCAATAGTAAAGAACTCATGACCAACAAAATATATGAGCCAACTTATATTTCACAATACTTGTCACACAGTACTGTAGCAGATGCAACTTCTAGCAGATAATCAGAACAGGATAGAAAGAACCAGACCTGTCAAGGTTGAATTTTGAAAATGAGTAAGAATCAATGCCCAATATTCCATGAATAGTGACAGTTTAAGTACTGGAAACAAAACTTGCAATTATCTACGAGTCCTATGGTATACAAATACACATGCGCTCTGTCATATGTCCCATTACTGGGCAATAATCGTAGTGCAGACTCGCGCATCCTGCACGTAAACATAAAAGTTGTTTTGAATAGTTTATATAGCTTACAAATGATTACAGTTATTACTTATAATAAAAAAAATTCAGAAAACATCACTAGTTCGATTTAAAAAGTTATTTTTTCTGCGTATGTACTTTATTGTACTCCCACATGGCACTCTTTGCTTTCTTTAAAAGTTCATTTGTTGGTTTGAACTGTACAGCATCAACATCAGCAAGCTTTACAGTAAGAATAGAAGAAAGAGTACCATCCATCGATAGGCTGGAACGGAATGGTGTTTTGTTCTTGCATAACATACTAAAAACTCGTTCCTCGCCAGCCTTTGAATGAGGCAATGCCAAGATAAGTTTTGCTACTTTAAACAGTCTCTTAAACAAAAACTGTCCATCTGCTGCTTTCATCGTAGATAAGTAACCCCAAATCACATCCATTCTATAATACTTCTTCATTTCATCACCATCAGCATCATCTTTTTCAACAACTCATGCATCATCCCAAACTAATTTAGGAATGTTGTCTTCATTGAGAAGTTGGTAAAAGATGAACTATTCCTGGAGAGAGTTGAGGTTCTGGGAGCTAAAAAGTAGTCTAAACCATTGAATAAAAAACTCAACATCTGCAAATTCACAGCTCTCTGGTGTGATAAAATTTACAAATGCAGAGTGCATCAATACTTCATCACATAAAGGTAGTTTCTCAAGGCCATACTTTGTTACAGAGCAATAAAATTGGACAATTCCTGCATAGAACAATAAACTTAGCCATGAACTGCCTCATAAAGCTGTTTAACTTTTCATGGATTAAATATATACAAGAATCTTCTCATTGCAGTAAACGATTTGTTGCTGTAAACGATGGCATTATAGAACAAGAGGTATACTTCTGCCATGCACCCGATCCGAACGTTGTATTCCAATAAAATTATTGTCTCCAATAAATTATTGGGATGGTTAGGGTTGGGGTTTGGGTCAGGGTTAATTTTATAATCATGAAATGACAATTCCCAGTAACTATTGGAATTATCAAACGTTGTAAGCAGTAATTTTATTGGAATACAACGTTCGGATTGGTTGTGTCATGGGGCTTTGGAAGTACTTCATAAGGCGTTTAAACCTTGCACATGGTTCACTTTCACTTAAGAAATAACTCTTCAGACTTCATATTGCTTTAAAATGCATTCAACTGCTTGTTCAAGGCTCAACCATCTCACATTAACATGTTTCAGAATCTTTCTGTATTGCTCATCGCAAAATTCATTGTATGACTTCAAAGCTCCCTTTCGTTTAGTGCTTTTATCGACAATATTGTCTGTAATGGACAAATGCTTCTGATCCTTTGTGAGCAGTGTTACGTATAATGTGGCACAGACAACCCATGAAGTAACACAATGGGTTTTTACCCAAAGCACAAGAAAGAATCGAGTTGTGTAATCCCAAATTTACACTCGTGTTATCAGCTGAAAACACAACACAGTTAGACAATAGAATAGCACGTTCTGATATTTTTGTGTCAATTTGATTAAGAAGTACTGACTAAGCTACATTCTGTTCTAGATGTACAGCACATGTCTAAAAACCATGTTACAGTTCAATTTCTGTGAACATCGTAAAGTCAGACGGTGAGCGGGTTCATTTTTTCCAAGTCGCTGTTATTAGAACCATCAGTTGATAATGAAAAAACATCACTTCTCATTACTTCTACTGTTTCTTTCAGAAAGTGGGGTGCTAAAGCTTGATTCAAAATACATGTTGCTTTTGTTCTCTTTGATGCATATTATTATTATTATTATTATTATTATTATTATTATTATTATTATTATCATTATCATTATCATTATCATTATCATTACACGAATTATTTCACAGGGTAAAACACTTCAGCTTAAGAGGCAAACCACAGCTGTTATCAATGTGTGTCATGTAACTAAGCAATAATGTATTTATATTTACAATTTACAATTTAAAAATTAGAAAGTTAAGAATAACAAACTAGAAGTACAATTTCAAGGTTAACGAAAGTTAATAGAAAAGTCTAAAGGTGTAAAACGTCATCAATTATTAAAGTATTCATGTAATATTTTTTCAAAAATACGAAAGATTTCAGCTTATATACCTTGGCCCCCATAAAGAAGAAAGACCTTCTGGCATATTCAGTTTTAACAGCTGGTAATCTTAGCAGATGTGCATTATTCCTTGTTTCTTTATTGTGATTTATAATGGTAAAATACTTCTGCAAGGACAAACAAACGTTTCCATCAAGACATTTACGAACCAACGTACAGGCTCTTTTTTATCACATTGTAAACTATCTTGATACTCTTTCGCTATCTTGCTATCGGGGAAAAGATCCTTGAATATGTCACTTAGTTTATCTGCAAATGACATTTGAATGTTGTTCTCTGCAAGAAGCAATGCTACTTTTGTTTCTGCTCGAATAACCTCAAAAAATACAGAAAAACAAATCAATTGGTATTGAGAACATATGAATATTTCGTAGTGATTACAGACAGTGTTTACAGTGATTATCGGCGTTTATCACAGTGTTTTTAATACTTGCTCCTTAATGGGATCATATTGCATTCTAAATCCACATTCATTTCTTCGTCCAGTCCAGATTGAATTTAATTTAAATATCGCTGCTCCAGCATATTTATGTTTATTGTAAACATCACTTGCTTTTTCTTTTTTGCTAATAGTGGACCATTCGACTCTTTATCACCGCTGTTATTTATGTTTCATATTTGCTCGATCTGTTCGTAATTTCGCCATGTTTTTTTGCAACATTTGTATGGACAAAATAACCCAAACGAATGATTCATAAGAAGTAAGATCACTTTTAAATCAATGGGAAGGCGGATGTCTGCAAACACAATGCTATTTTGGATTTTCATTGGTTATTTTGTCAACTCTACAATTAGCTGTCTTGGAATTAGCTTATATGTCTTGGAATTTATGGCAAGTTAACTCATATAGTTATTATTTGGCATTCCAAATTTTTTGTGTTCAATTCATACCAAAATTAGTAAATATCAAAACCACTGGCAATGTTCAGGGCTTGTTCAGCACATTCCAAAAATTTGTGAGAAAGATTTTCTCTGCATGTGAGCATGAGAAAATGTCCAAATGCATGTGTCTTACGCAGAATGTGTGAGACTTGGAAGGTCTGAAGAACCATGCAGTGAGAACCAGTGACTGGAGTTAATATAAACGAGTTTATATTCCAAGTCTATAGCAAGCAGTAAGTTCCACTTTTTAGCATAATTAGGGACTGTTTACTTGAAACAGGTTAGCCCAATATTAACCAGGGCACCAAGCTAATTTGTGTCAAGAAAATTTTTCCTCTTTGACAAGAGAAATTTTAAATAGCCTAATTTCACTTTAGGGTTAACCAGGTTTGCCGATCTTGCTTAATAAGATTAGCGATTTATATGCATGCAACATTGTCATTGTACATGTATTTGAATATATATAGAGTATAAACTCATGCTTGAATATTGTTAATATGTTGAATGCAAAAGTTAATGAATAGTGTTTACAACACTACTATGTGCCTGTAGCCTCGATCAAAGGTCTTACTTGCAAAGCTTTCTTCCTTGGTCTTACTTGCAAGCTTTCATCATTTTGAAATCAGCTCTTTCGTGTTTTCTTACTATTTTGTGATTTCAACAATTGTAAAACAATGTTAACCGATCATGAAACTGATTCATTAAAGTGATCTAATGCATGGTAATCAAAGGTCTTACTTGCTAGCTTTCATCATTATGAAGTCAGCTCTTTCGTGTTTTCTTACTATTTTGTGATTTCAACAATTGTAAAACAATGTTAACCAATCATGAAACTGATTCATTAAAGTGATCTAATGCATGGTCGGCAGAGGTCAGCATTGACCGCACAGTCATGTAAATACATCGCTTGTATTCTCTGCCTTGAAATAAACTCTACATAAATCTTTTCTACACAAAAACAACTGCTCACCATTTATCTTGCAAAGCAGCAAAACCTTGCTTCAATTTTGTAAAATAAGTATTTTCACTCTTTTGAAACACCAGAGCCAGAGCAATTCACTTTGCGTGGTGCATGTGGTGATGCAAGGTGGTGCATATGTGGAGGACACGAAATAATGAAGAAACATGCGCGAGTTTCATATCTGTATATACTTACTCCGTGGCTCAGATATGCTGCAGTTGCCTGTTGAGAGTGATGGCTGATTTTGAACCGTCAAGTTCCAAAGCAAATCCAAATGCAGGCTATTCTGGCAGGTCTGAGGCAAGAAAGGAGATGATGGGAAGTGGAATAGACCTTTTCTGAACTACAAAGCATGGTGCATTGTGGTTTAGATTCAGTACAAAATAATTAATTTATCATACCTTATATGGAATTGCTTGTACTGAAGCTATACCAGCATGCATCTTGTTCTCTTATTTCAGAAAAGGCCTATGCCTCTAGGGTGTGTTTATTTACTGAAAGGTAGAGAGCGTTTCAAGATGAACACGGCCTCAAAACAGACAAGTATGTTGCCGAATTTCTCCTTGACAATAGTATTGTAAAAAATACATGTGTGCATAGTATTCATATTGTTTTGTGATTCACTTTTTTATTATTTGCTGCTTTTTTTATACGTTCTTTTCTTCTGCACCTTCTGTGATGTTTTTAGTAATGCAGAGACTCAAACAAAAAAATCAGCCCGACATTGTCAACAGACCAGAATTTCTGAACAATTTTAACTTCAACAAACTGCAAACTGTGTAAATTTGGTGGCACTCAAATGCTAATTTGCCAAATAAATATACCAAAGCCTGGTTATGACGTTGCATTGACTAGCTGGCTTTTTGCTTGATGAAAGCTTACCAGAGGCTTTGTTTATAAATCTACTTTATTCAATTTTTGGAAATAGCAATCTCATATGCTTTAGCAGCATTCTATTATTGCAGTGCAATATTGCAATGTTGCTTGCAATAGAACACTAGTTTAAACTGTGATAATTTACACTGAGAACAAAAAAGATTTGGAATGTAATACAATGATAATATTTACAGTATTAATAACTATAAAATAAATGTGCAACACTATGATTTTTTAATGTTTGTCATTTTTCCACCCTGTACCTAGTGCACATGTCTACAATGTTGCCAGCGTTGTACCCACTATAGATGCCATTAGGTGAAGAATAACGAGCACATATTGCTACCACACAACAACTTGGGCTGACTCTTCTATTGTCCCTTACCAAATGATGATGTTGCGACAACAAGATATACTTTCTATAAGCAACATGTCCCTGATATGTTTTATTGTCCCTGATGTTGTCTAACACAAGAACATCTTCTCCAAGAATTGCAACGAACATCTTCTCTTCTGCAAGATAAAGCACATTTGGATCAAGGACAAGTTGTGAAAAAAGTGGTGTTGTTGAATGCAAGGCAGCACTGTACTTGTGCACCACTTGTTCTCTTCCTGTGTTGGCATAACAACAAAGTTTCTGCATTTGCACCAATCTGGGGCTTGTCCAGCACCTTGTCCTCCCTGTTCTCACCACATCCCCTTCCTCTTTCAGCTGCTCTACCCCTGCTCTAAGCTTCTTCTTCCTTGTACTCCGACTCATTATTACGCAAAGTATAGTTGTAACAAAAAAAATTGCTATCGATCAAAACACAACAAGTTATTATCTTTTGTTATCAACTTGAATGGTTCTGTGCAACGTTTAGAATTTAATAAAACTTGACTAATATTTTACAACCTGACACATTTATATTATATTTACTGGTAGCACAAACACACAATATGTTTACAATATTATAAAAGATTATAAATCAGCGCAGGCGTATGCAAACTTTCCTTTCTGAAGTGTGAAACACAACAAATTTTACATACAAAATATGGTTTGACATCAGTTCTGTCCCTTTGTTTGAAGTTGCTTTGTATAAAGCGTTTGGATAGAGAAAAAATATATAATCTTTTTACTGCGTGAATTAACGCACATGAGACATATGCAGTTATACACAAAATCCCAGTGAAAGACAGCTATAACTGTATAAACATAAATGAAGAAACTCACCAATGAAGAGGAATCATCACTATCACTTTCTTGCGCTCTGTAATTATTCAAGCACGAAAAATTTCCTGCATGGCAAATGCTCAAACAACACTGGTTCAAACTTTTGCAGGGGCAAAAGTTTTTTCCTTTTTCCCAAATGCCATTTCTGCAACACAATTCAGGAAATTCAGGACAGATGCAATCTTTTCTATTTGGCTTATCTCGAGTTGTTTGACAGTATCAAAACTTACCCAGAGCTTTTATGGCACGGCAGATTGAACAAATCGATGTTTTGTCTTTGAGATGATTATGGACAGGTTTAATACGACGATAGTCCATGTTTAATATGATTACATTGCACCTTTAATTTAATGATGGTACATCTTTTAATTGATTTGCCACATTTTTAACTCGACGACACAGCTATGATATAATAATGCTACATCTTTAACGACGCAGCTTCGATGTGATAATGCAACACCTTTAATTTGACAATGTACACGTTTGATTTGACCAAAGGCCCACAAGTCTTTTGCCGTGGGAATTCGACTTTGACAGTCCTATCAAAGTTGTGTTTGAAGGTGAACCAGCAGTGGATGGAGGTAGGCCAAAAAGAGAGTATTTCACCCTTCTCCTCCAGATGCTTATTTCCTCTTCCTCACCCATTTGACTCTTTGAAGGATGTGACTCATCTTACTGCCCATGCATAACACCGCGGTCAAACGTTTGCGCATGCACGGGCAGTTTGGTGAAGAAGAAGAACATCAACTGATGATGATAACAGTACATCGCTACCGATGGTTGTTGATTGCAGTGATACTTAACATGTTGGCATATTGCATAATTTTCATTGTGAGCACTGCTGTTTGTTGTGTTTTCTGGCCCTAGTTCTCGATTGTGACAACAACAGCTGTAAGGATATCTAGCAGGAGTATCGCTGTCGGCACGTTTATGGACCTCCAGAAAAAAGGGTAAATAAAATTATGAGGGGGTAAACTCAGAAAAAATTTCTTTTAACATAAGGAACTTTCGTTACCATATATTTTCAACCGTTGTCTTGTATTCTTCACTTTTCATTCCTTTGTATTCAATTTGCCTTTGTTTTTCGTGCATGCGTGTAATGTTTGACCGTGGTGTTCCCATGCATAATATGGATGCAATCCGAGCAGGAATGTTTAAAGGGGACCTCCGGTCCCAAATAAAGTTAGGTTTAAATGAAATATCGTACCTTTGTTAGATTGTTCCTAAAATATTTCTGTCCAAATGTTTATCGTAAACGAGAAATTGCTCTCCAAAGTTCGCATAATATTCAAATTTGGGCGCCACCTTGTTCTTTTCCGTGCAGACACAAATTTGGTAAGCGCCTCATTTTGTGATGTCAGTGAGTGAAATCTGCATGGCAAAGCATATTATTTTTATACAGCAATACAGCATTATTTAGCTTTAACGATGAATGTCAATCCTTTAAAATCGTCAAGTGACCGTTTGTCGGAATCAAGCACTTCCAGCTCATCAGGTGAGAGTTCAGATGAATTCCATAGAGATCTTTTACAAGCGGACGCAATCCTTGGCTACCTAGACGAGATTCGTACAGTGCGAGTGACAAGTCTGCTGACATCAACGGGGAAGAACACATGTCGATCAAAGGGGAAACTTCGCTTGTTCGTTTGGGCAACTTAGACTGGTAAATCATCACTTTGATGGTTGGAATTTTCTTGTTCTTAAATTGTATCAATTTAATTTAAGTCAGTGGCAAAGTCGTTCTTTATTGACTGTTGTTAGGTGTTCATGTGAACATTGTCAGGTCATGGATAGAGAACAGGAATGCATCTGTTGTCACAAGATTGAACGAATTGCCAGTAAAAACGACGAGGTTTTTGAACACATTAAGCCTACCGAGCCATATGATTGCATAACTGATAACCCTGGTTTTCGTACAGTCTGTTTAGATCGATGGGTGTTGCAAGCTGCTTGGCTTTATTATAAACAAAAGTATGGAAGTCGAGCTTACGAAGGTCCCGAGCACAAAGAACATAGGCATATTGCTTACTGCCAGCTAGTGCGATGGTGTTGGGGAATTCTAGGGAAAGAAATATGAGTTGTCCTTCCATCTTGTGCAGTTAGTTGTATTCGAGCACACTTTCCACCACCAGGCAATGAAGATGACTTTGAATTTGTTGGATTTCGTTTTGCTGATGAATAATTCTATTGTTGTGGAATTACGGTGAGTTATTTGATATGTCTGAAGACTTGTAAATATCTTAAGACCGAGTTTTAGTGGCAATTGTGTTTTTCATTTTTTTCCAGACAGCCTTGACTTATGTTGTTCAATAACCTCCTGTTTTGAACATACATGTCCAATACTGACAATCTGTATCCGATCGACAAATCAACTTTACCGTCGGTACGTTTAGATCCATTGGTCAGTTGTTACTTACGGTCGGACAGTTGTTATTTACGTTTGGACAATATTTTGCAGTTGATACAATGTCATGCCATGCAGGAAGTGCGTCATACAGCACTTGCGCTTCTGTCTTGCTGGTTTCCGCCCTAGCTTGAACCTGCTGTGCATGTGCATGGTAAGTCAAATGGTCCGATCGATCGATCGGATCCATCGGACAAAGCTGTTTACGGTCGGACAATTTTTTATCGATGGATATATTCTAACCCACTGAGAACAAAAATATCGCTTTGTTCGTTAAAAATTGCTGAAGTCGGGAATGTGAACAAGGCTTAGAACATGGAGTTTTCATGCTAAACATTGACAGAATAAGTAGAATACATATATTATATTTTATGACGCACATATGACAGAACAAGTAGAATACAATCAAATGCAGTTCGTAATAAAACCATATGACATGCTGACTATTATATTTTACGACGCACATAGTCACAGTCATATTACATTGATTACAATAACAATATGCTTGCTTCGTTGTCAAGAAAATCTATATGACGTGCTGACTCATATATTTGGACGCAAATAATCATAATCCTATATTGCTTCGTTCTCAAGATAACTTACAAGACATGCTAACTATTATATTTTACGACGCACATATGACAGAATAAGTAGAATACAATCAAATGAAAGTCGTAATAAAACAATATGACTTGCTGACTCTTATATTTTAGAACGCAAATAATGACAATCGTATAACAATAACAATATGTTTGCTTCGTTCTCAAGATAACTTACATGACATGCAAACTATATATTTTACGACGCGCATATGACCGAATAAGTAGAATACAATCAAATGCAAGTCGCAATAAAACCATATGACATGCTGACTCTTATATTTTACGACGCACATAGTCACAATCATATTACAATAACAATATACTTGCTTTGTTCTCAAGAAAATCTATAATATGACATGCCGACTATTATATTTTACGACGGAAATGATGACAATCATATAACACTAACAATATGTTTGCTTCGTTCTCAAGATAACTTACATCACATGTAACTATTATATTTTACGACGCATATATGACAGAACAAGTAGAATACAATCAAATGCAAGTCGTAATAAAACCACATGACATGCTGACTCTTATATTTTACGACGCACATAGTCATAATCATATTACAATAACAATATGCTTGCTTCGTTCTCAAGAAAATCTAGCTATATGACATGCTGACGCTTATATTTTACGACGCACATAGTCACAATCATATTACAATAACAATATGCTTGCTTTGTTCTTAAGAAAATCTATATGACATGCCGACTATCATATTTTACGACGCAAATAATGACAATCATGTAACACTAAAAATATGTTAGCTTTGTTTTCAAGATAACTTACATGACATGCTAAGCATTTCACCATCGGTAAAATATTTGTCCGACCGTAAGATTGCTTGTCCGATGGATCCGATCGATCCATCGGACATTTGGCATGCTTGCAAACCCTCTTGCTTCAAGACTGTGCCCCCTAGCGTTTTGCAATAACGTCACATTTCACCATCGGTAAAATATTTTTCCGACCGTAAGATTCCTTGTTCGACGGATCCGATCGATCCATCGGACCATCTGACATTTCCCATTCTTGTAAACCCTCTTTCTTCAAGACTGTACTGCCTATAGCGCTTTGCAATTACGTCATTTCACCATCCGTAAAATATTTGTCGGACCATAAGAATGCTTGTCCGATGGACCGATCGATCCATCTGACATTTGCCATGCTTGCAAACCCTCTTCCTTCAAGACTTTACTACCTAGCCCTTTGGAATTACGTCATTTACTCGTCATTAATTCCCTTTATCTTTAACCAGATTCGTCAATTCACCATCGGTAAAATATTTGTCCGATGGATCTGATCGACCCATCGGACCACCTGACATTTGCCATTCTTCCAAACCCTCTTGCTTCAAGACTGTACTGCCTATAGCGCTTTGCAATTACGTCATTTCACCATCGGTAAAATATTTGTTCGACCGTAAGAATGCTTGTCCAATGGATCCGATCGATCAATCAGACCATCTGACATTTGCCATGCTTGCAAACCCTCTTGCCTCAAGACTGTACTACCTAGCACTTTGGAATTACGTCATTTACTCGTCATTAATTCCATTTATCTTTAACCGGATTCGTCAATTCACCATCGGTAAAATATTTGTCTGACCATAAGATTGCTTATCCGATGGATTCATTGGACATTTGCCATGAGCAGTTGAAAAAAAATCCACACTTAGGAAACGTAGGAAAAGCGCTGTTAAGCTGTTAAGTATAAATAACCATAGCAATAAATGCGTATGCATATTATAGTTCCCTACTTGACAAATATTTTTCGGACGGTAAACATCTATTACCATCGGCTCGATCGGAACCACCTGTAAGAGAGATTTCTCCATAGGACTCTGATTGCCGATATTGGGCATCAATCGTTTTGAACGCTTTGGAGTTGGTGCTATGCATTGAGCTTGTTTAGCTGGATTATATTTTTTAAGCTTCTTGCCTTTCTTACATTGCAACACACGCTTCATCATTCCTACAACATAGGCAGTGGATTTTGGGCTCTTTATTTCCTTTGCTTTGCACAAACCAGCTTGAATCGTTTCTCGCCTTTATTGACTCCCTGTTTCAATTCTGCTTGGCTTCTGTTGACGTTAGTATTGTGATCGAGAATAGCCAACTGGGTTCGAGTTATCATTCCATTGTAATGAAAATGCTCTCGTTTGGGAACACATTTTGTCATAAGGGAATGGTAAGATTCCAGTTGATCAGTATGATGGAATTCTGTTAGTTTACCAATATCCTTCAAAAGCTTATTGTTCGTCACAACTTCTTCTAATGCAACATGTGCCGGAGAACCAGCTTCAAGCCATTTTATGGACTTTTGGTCTTTTTGGCTTATTGAAGGATGTCCACACTTCTTGACATTTTGGAAGTCTTTTGAAGTCTTCCATCGATGTTTACCAGTGATGTGGTATAATAATGACAGCCATTTTCCCTTAAGATGTCAGCACTTTCGTCACAGGTTGCTGCAGACCACCACAAATGGTTTGATACACTCCGTATCCATGGCAATAACTCTTCACAACCCTTCTTTTTTGCCTTTTTGGTTAATTTTTTGGTTATCCATTTACTTATGTGCCATACATTATATTGGTGGGTAATTTTAGGATAGTTTGACCTCATTTTAGCAGTTATGGTTGTGTGGCAGTCTTGTCAGGCACTGGATTGGAATTTTCTTTTTGATGATTGAATTCAATGTTCCTTTACAACCTTCATACTCATGCATTTGAGGATGTTACTTCTGTTACTTGTACAACACTGAATTCAATTATCAAATTAGTTTTTTCATCCTTGAGGGTATAAGTCCAATATTTTGCCGAATGTCTCGGTCTGTCACATCACCCATCTCTACATACATCCACACTGCCACTTTGCTTCATCTGTTTTAGAACAGCCATGGCCATTAATACAAGTTGCAGCAATAGTTACCATACTTCCCTGACTATGTTGTGTTGTTGTATCAATAGGGCTACCACAATTTTGAAACAGCTTAAATAACTTAAATAACTGACTTTCAAATACTATAAATTTTTTTTCAGTGGAAGGTGTAGTGCCATCAAGAAATTCATCATCTGTTTCAGAGTCATTGTCAGAAGCTGAAGGACAATATGAGGAACAGCTATCACTCAAACAGCTGTTGTTATCGGATTAAATTGAAAATGCTTCATCCTCAGATTCCAATATTACCAGTTCATGTTGGTTATCACCACATGTGGATAAAATGAACAAAGGCAACTTTTGTCTGATTGGTTGATTTTTCACATTATGTAATTGCACTGTTGCTATGGAAATCACAACATGGCTGCAGGTCAAAGCAAAATGAATTGTGTGTGTTCTTTCGAATTCACTGCAAATATTTTTGGAAATAATACTTTAATAATATCCAGAAGAAAGAGAAAGAAAATCTACTAGTACTGGGATTATTCCGAGTTGATTTTATTGCATTATGTCCAGAATCGTGGCGATCAGTCGATCATGCATAATTGTATTTTTCTTCGCCCTGGGTCATGTTGTGCAGTAATGGTTACATTTTCGCTTTTTGTGCTTTAAAACTACAACCAATGGCTACAAGTCTTTACTTAACATTATATACCATATTTGTCAAGATGTTTCCTTGCTTCAAGACGCTTGACAGACTTGAGGCGGGAAATTTTGTTCAACTTTTTCGAAGGCTTTTAATATACCTCGTATTTCTGTTGCTCAGTGCTTTAAACTTAAGTTTTTAACAGTCTTTTTAAGAACTATTTCTGTGCAGCAGCATGGTTTAAATTTCCCTGTCGTGTTTGCGGAAAGAAGTCTGCAAATTCGGCCTTTGTAAACCCTGGTTTACATGAACAGTGCATTTGCAGGCTCTGTTATGCGAAACAAATAGGTACATGTTTGCAAAATATTGGCGTTCATGTAAAAACACAAACTGAATTGAGTACAATGACTGAAGGAGGTATGTACACATACAATTTATACATATTTGTATTGGTTGTTTTATGTATTAAAGTCTGATAAAACCTGAAATATTAAAACTCCTATTTGTTAACAGAAACTCCAACTGGTCAGAGCCCAAATTCCTACCTCACTGTTTCTGGTTAGTGGTTTCTTTTGCTTTTAAACTGTACGAAAACAATACTAATAAACATAGTACATGTTTTAGGACAAGTGTAAACATGTCCAACTTTGTCCAACTTTGTTCAACCTGGCTTCAAGTGGCTTTGAACTTGATCAATTTAAACCCTACTATGATAGTACATGTATGTATATACTGGGTCAAGTTATTATTCAAAAGATGTAGAGCAAATGTGCAGTTACTTTAATTATGCCTAAACCATAATCTATTACTACAGTCAGACCAAATGAAATACTATAAGATTATACTTCAACAATATAATATTACCAATCTAGACAGGACCTGTGAGTAGCAGAGGTGATTATAGTCAATGCTATCGGCATAAACAGTCTCGCTCGAAATGTCAAAGATCGATCACATCTCAAATCTATTATCAACAGTTGACAATACAGTGCTGGTATATGAAATGTGTTTTAGTAATATTTTAGTACTTGCCCATGCTTTTTTTTCTCTTCAAAAAGCTGAGTTTTCTTTTCCGAAAACTGTGCATTTTTAGCAAGGGAATTAGTCCAAATACCCTTCAAATAAGGGTGGACCAGATCTAGTATATTGTAGGGGTACGTCACTAGCGGTCAGGAGTTGGGGCACACCGAAAATGCAGAAATGAAGGTCATTTACTAGGTTATTACTAGGTTAAGTTGGGTAGGTCAAAATAAAATATTTTGGACATTCAGTTCCATGCTAAGAATACACAGTTGTTTAGCCAAATAAACAATTGCTCCAAAGAACTATGCAAATCTACTGCTTTATAAGATAGCTTAGTTTAGTATTAGTTAATGTGAGGAAAGTAATACTACCATCATGTACCATAGCTTAATTTATAGTCTGGGCAGGTCAATTTCTGTTGTAATGCACTCAATTCACATGCCTTTTCAGCAATTGTTTATTTACTTTTGTTAATCACATTAATCTGTAAAAATAATGTTTAGTATCAAATTTATAGGCTAGTTAGAAATGGCATGGTTACAAAATTACTTGCTTGAATCATGCATGCTTGAACACTGCACTAAATTCTTAAAAATAGCATAAAAATATGTTTGGGAATTATATTTTTCATGTTTATTTGGAACTATTAGTATAAAAGCAAGCAATTGTAGCTATCTCATTTAAACAAAAGTGAGGTTTACTTAGGTTGAGAACCGCCGATGGCCCCGACTGGGTCCGGTACGAGGCTCTTTTAAACCTTTTTAAACATCATCTGTACTTAATTAGGGTTATAAAATTAAAAAAACCATAAAATGTTTGTTGTCTCCTTGGGTACTGAAAAAATAGGGAAAAAATTGAACAAATGTATACAATACGTATGTATAATATACAAATGTTACAGTAAAACTATCCTTTATTGAATGAAAAAATTCGAAAATATTTATTCGAAACTCGCTGTCGTCAACTATATTTCGAATATACAATAAATTAAGCAAAAAATGTCCAAGTTTAATGCATGGCCACACATGCAGTGCAAGGTCGGCAAGAAAACTAAATATATTTTTGTAAACATTGTAACACAAACAACATGGTCAGGAAGCCATTTCCCGTAACTCGGTCTAGTTTGTTCACAGGCAAGAGAACTCGCTCGAGTTGTAATCATGCATTTAATTTGTGAGTTTTATCTGCCAAGAGGATATATTCGAATGAATTGTTGTTTAAAAAGTAAAGGGCTTTCATCTCAAATCTCTCGAGTAAATAACATTTCGGTTATAGCAAACTTGTTGCCAATTTTCCATTGTCAAAATTATATATTTAGCAGGGCGACGAACCGAGAAAGCTAGGCCGCGATTCCAACAAAGTTTTACTGCTGAAAGCCGACCCGCACGATTCGAAACAGCCTTGTGTTTGAGGTGCAATGTCGATGGAATAATGAAGCACATTTTCTAAAGTAAAAAAGCTCCATTTCAATGTGAGTTCAGGGAAATCCTGTAACTAGAGCTCATTACATTTGTGTAGCTGTTTTAGCGCGCTTCATGCAAAATGAATCCACTAATGCTAAAATGTAAGTTGTAAATAAAAGCCGGTTACTTCGACTACAAATATTTACAAGTCACGGTAGTGAGTAGTTAAAATGCCTTACCTTTGTAGGTTCCATATCTGAAAAATGACAGGAGCTCAACCATATGCATACCTCTTGCTTAAAAATGTTTAGAAAACCGCACTGGTTAAATAAGTCCTTGACTTTCCCATATTACTTGCTCTGGTGTCCCGACTATGGGTTCACTCAACTGCTCATATTGTACAAATACTTTATGCTGAGTAAGCGGACTTAATAATTCATTTTTGGAGAAAAAAACTACAAAAGGATAAGACTTTCATCAGAAGATCTTCACTTGCTTCTATTATGCTTTCATGGGCCCAACCAAATCGCGATCAAAAGGTAGAAAAGCTTTATCCAAAGTCTCAAGATTTATGAATATGACACAGCAACAATCACTTCGTACAGTACTGTTGATTTCATAACAAACGCAAGACAATTTTGTCTGTTATACCTGTTTACGTTCACCAGATACGCAAACGCACACACTTTCGAGCCTTTGAACCGGAAGTATTTTTATCAAAAGAAAACTTCGAAAAAACTGACCAATCAGACGAAAGTTGCCTTTGTTGATAAAATGATGGACTTGTGATTAAGGTCTGGTGTGGATGGTGTTGGGCATGATTTTGCAACTTCAAAGTGGTCGTCAGTTAAGAATTGAGTTTTGGGGTCCAATGAGTAACAGTGATCTTATAAATGAAGAATTTTGTTGATGTCATCAGCATTTCTAGTTCTTGGTATTCTTTTTGTCAGAACATCTATAGTTTGTGCCCAATTGTTGTAAACATTTTAACCTGTCCTGAGGTAGTCTGAACCTCCTTGTGCACCTTGAGTTCAGTGTTTTGTACAGTGACTTGTTCAAAATCATTAGAAATATCTATGCTTTCATTTTCATGGGAGCAGCCAGGTGAATTACCAGAAACAAATTCTTCCTTTTCTGTTTCTACAGCCTTGACAATGTTAACCGTACAAATTGATAAAATCAATTAAATCACAATGCTTAAATGTATTTTATATGTCAAAATATGTTTGTTATAAATGTCAGTGCTGTTCACATAATAGTATCTATCAAATACCTATCTACCTATATCCAAGTCAATTGTTGACAATTTTGGAAGCCAAAATTCTTGGGATTAGTAAATAAATATTATTTGACATTTTGACCTTAATATATAGTACAAATCAAAACCAACCTTCCTTTTTTGATTTTTTATTTGCCTCGTACTCGATGGTCTGGCTTTTTTACCATTGTCCCTTGAACCAAACTTAAAAATTGTCGGTATTGCTGACGATGTTAGCGTCTTGACCTTTTTAAAACCAGGTATAATTTAAACACCGGGTTGAAAACAATCTTCTGTGAAGTGTGCACTACAGACAAACGTATGCGAACTTTGGAGAGCAATTTCTCCTTTACTATAAACATTTAGATGGAAATATTTTAGGAACAATCTAATAAAGGTACGATATTTAATTTAAACCTAACTTCATTTGAGACCGGAGTTCCCCTTTAAGGTGGCTGGAATATTGATCACAGCAAGTGTTATCAGCGGTGGTCCTGGGTTTCCATTTCTTTCTCCTGTGCTGTTCAAGTACTTCACTTCTGCAGCATGTGAAATAGATAATGTGTTAGCTGAGATAACTAAAGATGTGGTTGACTGGAATACTCTAAAAGGTATAGAAAACGTTACCATGTGTAGAACATGTCAATGCATTGCACGGTTAAAATGATCATTTTGAACCATAGAAAGGGAAAAATAAGACGATTTGGAACAAAAAAGAAACAAAATCTGAAGCTCATACCAAGATTTCAAAAATTGCACAAATTACTGTAGAGGGAATTTGTTTGCACAAAAGGTTGCACTATATATGCTGTAAGAAAATGTTGATGATTTTAAGAGAAAAAATACATAGGTCATTCAGATTGTTTACTTGTTCACATTGCTTGCTGAAATCTTAAACAATTCATTGGCAGAATTATACATTTGTTAATTTTTGTTTTATTTACAGATTGACGCTGCCACTGACAGTGACATTTAACATGTCTCTTCTGCTGTACAAAATTTGCTTGTTGATTATAGGTACACCAAAGTACTTCAGATCAACAACAAACTGGAAGCAATAACAGCACAGTGTATGCACTCAGTTATCCTTTCAAGAAAAGGTGCAATTGACCAATTTGCCATTGGCTCAATGCCACTCTTGGAACTAGCAAAAGAAACCCCAGTATTTATGAAACAAATCTTTGTGGCTGGTGCATCCTCTCTCAGCGTTAATGTGGAGACATTTAAGGAATTATTAGTCTTTGAGGACGTTGATGCCAATATAAAAGATATGTTTTTAAGATATATTGAAACGGAAGGTTAGCTTCTTAAAATGCTTATTTCCAAATGGGAAATGCAGTATACTCCAAAAAATCCTAAATAGAATTAGTTGGAGTCACAATTTGCTTAGCATTGACTGCATTGACCATTATTCTGATAAAAAGGTTGAAGTGTATATGAAGTGAAATTTTGTATTCCATAGTTAAAAAGATCTTTTAAAATGGTTTAACAAGTTGTTTTGCAGTTTTTCATTTCCTTTCAAACTTAGACATTTTAGTTTGCAAACAATGTGATGTCATGTTGCATAATGAGCTCTCGTTTAACCTTGCTATACTTGGTTAGTCAAGCAAAAGACCATGCTAAGATGAACATGTCTGTAACTATTAATGCTTCATGCCCATGTAACTCAGTTTGGGTTGTTTAACTCCCTGGCAGCTGCTAACATGAAAGTTTGAAAAATATGTACATGACTTTGTATTGTTACAATGAAAAGTTCAAAGAATCTAAAATATTTCAAGTTAAAAAGAAAAAAAACCCTGCAAATTAAGGAACTTGTTATACAGTTTTAAAAGATCCTTCCAACTAAAGAACAAAAAAATTCATGTGAAATGCATTTCAACAAAGTTGAATTGATAGTATTTGATGCTACTGGAAACGTACAGTATGAGGTATTTTCTCTATTAAAATAAAATATTTTATGAAGCAAAATTTTTAGATTAGGAATCTTTTGTGTGGCTTTTACAGATTACAAATGCATCATCTTTTGCTCGTTTATTTAGCTGAGAAACTCCAAGACTTGTTAATGTTTTGCACAGGAACGAACCAACTCCCTCCTCTCGGCTTTCATGAGCCTGCTAAAATAACTGTTATGCAGTTGGATGAATTACGTGGAAAACTTCCTAATTCTAACACATGTCCTCAAGAGTTGGAACTTCCCAGTGTCCACAATGGATAAGAAGCATTTAAAGATTCTATGAACTGTGCGTTGTTGATTGATGAATCACGAATTCAAGTTATTCAACTGTCAGCAAATATCTAACTTTAGTTAGCTGTTTGCACTATAATATTTTGTATTTTTGCAAAAAGTTTTGGGAACTTTAACAATTTATTGTTGCAAAAATTAAATAAAAAGCATTTATCAGGTCAACAAATATGGAGTCAAGCAAGCAGCAAAAAAAAACACGAGGAAACAGTACGTTTAGCAAGGCGAAACGAGCGTAGACGACGACAAAGGCTCAAGGAGACTGCTGAAGAGGATTGAAGAGAGATTAATTCGGGGAAAATACAGAAAAGCGCCAACAATTGACTATGGCGTGAAACACAAGGCAAGTTTGTTGATAATGCATATTTATACTTGTGTTTTAATGCTTTATAAAGGCCGGCATAGCCGTACTCATCCAGTCTACACGCGTAAAAATTGATGAGGTTGTTCGGCGTTGTTCGTTGAACAATGCCTGAACAACGTTGTTATCATGACTAAACAACATTGTTAAAACATCAATCGTCAACAACATTGTTCTAACAACTTGTTCACGCTTGATGGACGAACAATGGTTGTTGCAACATGATGGAACATGCGTCGACAAGGTTGATGAAACATTCCTGTTAACTGTTGTCGAGTCATCAGGCATCAACAATATTGTCTAAACAGGCGTGAACAATGTTGATGAAAGAACAGGTTGTTTTTAGTTGTTCAAACAACCGTTGACAACATTGTTTACTATTTTTTATATTATTTTTTTATGCGTTGCGAGGTAACAAGGAGGATAGCTGAGGATATTTTATTGACAGATTAACTTCCGCTTTGTCCCAAGCTTCCGGCAGGCATTTTGCCGCTACAAGGACAAAGTCGACAGTTGTAATTTTAATTTTTCGAATTGTTTCATCGATTGTATTTAGAGGATTGTATTGCAAGTATATAGTTCTTTTCAAGCCACTGAATGTATGGACTATACTTACAATCGCATTCTGACGTGCAAAAGAAGATATTCGTATTGCACATATCGCTTGATTCCTCACATTTTTCAGTCACGTTAATGTAATTATGTAACTAATATAATTATGTAATTATGTAAATAATCATGTAATTAATTGTTTCCAGATCAAGACTCACCACTCACATGGAACTTAAGCAATCAAGCTCTTTTCCAGGTATTTAAAGTTCTATTTAACAAACCCATAGTAATAAAATGATTTTGCAGCAATAAAATTAGTACTTTTTGGAGTATTGCGTGGCATACAAGACAGGATATTTTTGTGAGGGAATTAAGTTCAAAATTCTAAATCGGAATGCTACTATAAAGGCCTTGTTTACATGGAGACAGGGTTACCCTGGCAGGAGGGTTATCCTAACAAATGGGTCAGAAAAAACCCCCAACATTAACATGAGATAGGGTGATCCTATCTTAATGTGGTCGCTAAGCCGTTCATTTCAAAAGTTCTTGTGGCAAGGTGTACGATGCTATTGCCTTGCTCAATTTCTTCCTGCATGTCAGTGCTGGGACCATTCTTGTTTGTTTGACATTCACAGAAGGCAAATAACTTGACCCACTTGATAGGGTAACCCTGCAGTTGATGCATCTACATGGCATATTTAAGCAAAAAGATGGCCCTACTGCTAGGGTAATCCTATATATATTTGATAAGGTAACCCTACCACTGGGGCTACCCTACCGTGCATGTAAACACTCCCTGTAAAACATATTGTAGTCGGGTAACTTTCTTGTTAAGGTCACCCTTACTCCTTATTGTTGATATCGTGAGATTGATTATGATGAACACATGAGCATGTGTTAAATTTAATAACTTCATTTGTAATATAAACAGTATGATTTTTATCAGTATATAACAAAAATTAATAGTTCATTCTTCTTCGTTTAGAATTTCAGCCCAGACAGATGGGGAAGGTCCACGTGCACCATATGTTGCTTTCTCCCATGTCTCATAATTGATCCAGAACTTGTCATCTTTGGCACACTCATCCCTTCCAGTCTCAGCTACATAGATCTTCTGGAAAAAGGAAAGATAATGGTAAGTAATCTTAACTTTTCTGTTGTTGTTTGTTGCAGTTTGTTTTGAGGACATTTTTGAGGGTATTATGTCAAGGGAGAGTGTTGTGCTGGTTATTCATGTTGTGTAGTTAATAACTCTGCTTTTAATTATAAGTACCCTTGTCAATTTATTTTTGTATAGAATTGGGACACTTGTCTTGGTGGTAGATGTACTAAATACTTATGATAATCTTACCACAAGAGCAGTTCGACGAAATACTGCTTCCTCCAGCATTGCGTTGAACTTCACTCCAAGGAGTCCACAGATTTTAGTTGCCAACTCCCTAGTGGATGCTTTCTCTAAGGGTGACCAGTTTCCTATACCAAGAATCTGAGGACAAAAAAGTAAATATTATAAATGCATGAGCAAATATATATGTTAGACCTTTAAGTGAATGACATTTACTTAATTAGGTTGATTGTAATACGATTTAATGAACATTTTTAAGTAGGATTTGTTCTTAAGAAAGGATTGATAGAATTTTTACCTTTCTCCTTTCCTCAGCCCTCCATTAGGTAAACTTTTTCGACTCAAATTGGTCCACTTTATTCATCATTTCCTCCACTCGTAACCCAAATGGGGAGTTTTGGAATTCCAACTTCAGTTGTTCCTTAGTTTAAAATCAAATCATATTATATAAAACTATGATTGGTGTATTTTCTGACAGTTTTTTAACAATTTGTTCATTGTATATAATTATTTTATGTAAGCTTACAGTTTTGCTGTCATTAGATTTGGAAAATCGACCAAGTTGTATATATGCCTTTGCCAATATTTTCGTTACATTTGCCTGTTATAAAAATTTTAAACACATTGTAAAACTAAAATAAACTACATAAGCCTGCAGGTACTGTATATTAAAAATAAAGTATCACTGCTATTTTTTTTGAGAAAGAGATTTATGTACTTACTGCATGGCTTGACTTGGCCACATCAAATTCTTGAGTTGAAAATTTAGTCGCCAAGTTTTTGACAGCCTTTTCCATCGCTCCCTGTCGCTTTTGCACGTCTTTTACCAACTCCTTCAACTCTCGCAACTCTTGTAAGATGGTGTCGTATTGGTCTCGCTCTCTGAAAAACACTGTCGGGTCTTGCGTTTCTGAGTCGTCTGACAAAAAAGTCGGAATTTTATTTCGTGCATTCACAGTTTTAAAGAATGTTTAAGAAAATTTTGATACTAGTATGTACCTTTAAATAAACATTGAGGAGTATTTCCGCAGGCATAAGGTGCTCTTCTTTGTGGGTTTCGCGTATCGCTGCTTAGGATATTGTTAACGTCTTGCTGCAAACTGTTTCGGCTGTAGTTTAAGAAATAATAAAATAAAAATATAGAAAAAAACTTTAATGAAACGTGTCAATTTTATATTTTGTGTACCTTTGTGAAGCACCAGCTGTTGTTCTTAAATCATTGTACGTTGCCATTAGTTCAAATTTTTGATATTTAAAAACAAGGGCGAAGGCGAAGGGCTTCAAAAATCCTTGCAGTGTTTTTTGCCTTTCGACCAATCAGGGCGAGGTATTTGCAAGCATCTCAAAAAATCAGCCAATCACAGTTGTTTTAAGCAAAGCGGGAGATTTGTTTGCCAAAAAAAATGTCGCGGGGCGGTAATTTAAATCAACAGGTCATGCAAAACAAAAGCTAATTAAGTTGATAAATTGCAAAATTCTGAATTTAATTTGAACGGGAATATGAAAAAAAGGGCATGCCAACATCACTGCGACATTTGTGCACTGAATTTTGAGTCATGGGAAAGATTTTCTGTGCATTTAACATCGAGAGGACATCGCATGAAACAGCTCGCGACCACGACAGCGACCTAAAATATACAGCTGGTTTCAGAAACATTTGAACATTCCACCCATCAATGCACTGACCAAGACGACTTTTTATCCGTGCGAAGCATATTCTATCAGTTCTCATATCATTAGTTCTGCCCGAGTGTTCACAAAACAATGAATACGCTACGTTTCGCTACGACACTGTTGATAAATGGAAAACGGCCTTAAGTCCCGCTATGCAAATATTTTATTTTTATTGACTGTAACTAACAATCCATTTCTAAAGAAATATACATGAATAATTTGAAATTTGCATAGCGAGACTAAATTGTCGGGCTGGCTATGCCACTAAACCTTCATTCTTTTAAACTGAAAACTTTTATAGTCTTGTGCAGACTTAGATTTTCTGTGGATGATATTCAGAAAACTTCACGTTGATGTTCCTTCCCTGAATTCAGTGATAAATTTCAAAATAGCTGGAGTAGAAGAGTTACTACAACCACGAAAGGTAGGTGCACAAATTTTCATATTGCACCTTGGCCAATGTCTCATCCACATTTTCCTATTTTACAATACCAGGTTAAAATGCTTGCAGGTTATGTCCTAGCATATTTTTTGTGCACTGAATTGGAGAATACAGTGTGTTTCACTTGACCTTAAGCACAATCCAAAGTCTTCTCCTTTTTACAGTACACAAAACGTAACGAAATAATCAACATTAAAACTAGACCAATGGCAATGAGCAAAATCTAATAAGTGGTAAAGTCTATGAACCAATCGCATAATAGACCTAATTTTGAAATTTTGAAACAGCAAAAATTTCAGTAGCATTGAAAAAATCCTAAACTGCAAAATAAGTCGTAACGGACTTGTCAGAAATTAACAGGGAGGGAGGGGGGGGTGGGGTGGAAATACAGAACTTAAGGTTGGAAATGAGGTGACCCATCTAAGCAATAGGAACGAAATTTCCTTACCCTCCCCTTGGGCCTAGCATGAAACACCATGACCCTCCCCTCTATCATCAGGTGATTTAATACAAAAGTTCAGTTTAGTTACACACACACATAAAACGTTTACACTATAAAACTCAATACTTTTTCATTCTAGAATATGTCTATTTGACATTGTTGTTGTGTTTTTAATATAATATTTGAACTAAGCATAGCACTATTTACTCCGCCTGCCGTAGGCGAGGCGGAGTTTTAAATTCGCCCGTTTCTGGGGTTTTTTTCGGTGTCGCAAGTTGTCGCAGCACTCATGGGTGATACAGCTGGCACTAGCCACGTGAGCCGACCTAAACACGGCGTTTAAACTCAATTTCTAGCAGAATATGTCAACAAAACACGCATTTAAACATGTATGCTAGCACATCTAAGTCGCAAGAAGATTTTATGTGCAAAGATTCTCATGCAAAATGTTTTAAAATGAAAAATTCCACCGCAAAACTTTACCGAGGAGCGATGTATCACGATGAAGTTTTGAGAGCGTGTTTTCATCATTTTCTCTTGTGTTTCCACTTTTAAGGAAATTTAGAAATTTCTACTTAAAAATCAAGCGCAAGTTCTACTGAAATATCAATGTACAAAACACAATTTTTAACATGTAATAGTTATTAAAAAGGGACAGGAAGGTTCTTTATCAAAACATTGCTCCAGAAATGTTTTAAAATGGCAAATTTTGATAGACTCCATCATTCCATGATCAAGGAGTGAGTGTATGAAATGTGTTGCTAGTTCTAATCACGAAGTATTTGTTGTGATTTCTTTCCTCAGTTTTCTATACCTATGTTGAGATGCTGATATTTCATGCAAAATGATTTATTTGCTAGTGGGATCTCATACATTTATAAAAGGTAAGAGACACTTAACATTCCAATTCCAGAAATACATATGTTAGTTTAAAGCTCCCAACAAATTATATCGTGGAGACTTCAGGTAGTGTGCTGCAGAATTGATTTAAATGATGCCATCAGGTTAATATATTTATGTATTGTATACACTTTTAGTAAAATTTTCTTTACCTGCAACTACCCAAAAATAAAACAGCCATATGTTAGTGGTATTATCACAAAAGAATCTTGTTTAATACAATTATGTGCAATGAAAGTCTTTAATTTAAATTAATTTCTAAAAAATGCAATCGTACTAGGACTCTGGGGCAGAGTTCCTGGCAAGTCACTGAGACATTGATTTTTGGTTATCTTAGTGATTACATAAGATGTGCTAGCAATGTCTTAAAATGTCTTGGAAGGTACCCTAATAACAATTGATTTAAAAAGGAGTTAGTTGGGCAGAACAGAAATAACTGAATATACCCCACCCCCAATGAACGCTCTAGTTACAGCCTTGTGCCCATTTTCGTTTTTCTAATCTATTCATACTGTGTACTAACAACTGTACGAGCATAAGAATAAATTTGAATGACCCTCCCCTTAAAAGCAGCTCATTTTATGGTCACCCTCCCTTTTTTAGGATCTTAAAAAGCTATGACCCTTCCCACTTTTCCACCCCCCGCCTCCCCCCTGTTAATTTCTGACAAGTCCCTAAATAAGGGAAGTTTGCAAAACAAAATTGATACTTTTTTGGCATGTGGTAAAATGCGGACTGGATTGGACTGGTAAACTACGGACTGGACTCGATCAGTAAAACGCGGACTGGACTTGATTTATTTAGTAAAACACGGACTGGACTGGATTAGTAAAACGTGGACTGGATTAGTAAAACACAGACTGGACTCTATTAGTAAAACGCGGATTGGACTCGATTAGTAAATAAGATAATGTTGTTTAAATAAAGGCAATACATTGTATAAAAGTCCATTCCAGTTCGCGTTTTACTACTTTCTTCCGTCGCTTTTTTTAAACTGTGTCTATTATGCAATAGGCATGTTGCATTGTTTTACTTCTATAATCTTTCCATAAGAATAGAACATTTAGTCATTTATTGATGTGCACAAGTAAACATTTGAATTTCTAGGATTATTACAACTGCAACCCATAGTATTGGCTGCAGCCTTCAGATAGCGTTCGATTTCAACTGGCAATACCAGCTAAAGCAAGTGCGCTAATGAGGCATCCAGAAGAGACAGACATGTACATTAATGAAATGCCACAGGTTAGATTAAGTCAACTTAAAATATAAGAATTCACAGCAAAATATGTCCAAGTATTTGACGCCAATCGTTACTGTACTTGAAGCAAGATATTGCATGCCATAAACTGCAGAATGTAGATTAGAATTTCTTTGCTACAGGGAGGCAAGTGGTTGGAAAATGAAGACTTTCAAAGCTCATCAATCTGTTCGAAAGAAACAACATATTACCTCAAAGACATGGTGAAATTTACATCTCACGGAGATATTTATACAGGGAAACTAACCAAATTCTTTGCTAAGGTACAGTAAATTATTCCTGTTGTACAATAGTTGAGTATATTTTGTCGATTCAATTAAGGTTGTACTTTTAAAATCCTGGCTATGAACACACAAGGGTGGTAAGTTGTTGCTTGTTTGGACGCACAAACAGAGAAACTTGGTTTTCAAAGAATACCTCACAGTGACATATAGAACACTGACAACAAAACACATAGTCAATGTAAAGGCAGTTTCTTAAAGGCCTTACCCATCATCCTTTGCGCACCCAGAGTTATAAGGTTTATTGTTCAGAAAGGACAACTGTATATAATATTTGTAATGCCATGTATGTTTGCGATTTTTACAATATTTTAACTATATAGGTCATTCAAAACCAAACAGAAATTATGACAAAAATCGAATACATGCAAGATGAGGGAGATGGAAGTTATTGCGTTTGTCCAGATGTGATAGTGACTATCAATACTTCCAATATCCAGAATAAAGTTGCTCTTCATCATAGTCAAATCAGGCACAAATATGTAAATGAGCAAGCCACAGAAGTATCCAAACAGGTTTGAGCATAATTAATAGACTCTAAACTGTAACACACACATATAACCCACCTGCAGTTCCTTATTCTTTGAAATAACGTTTTTGCTACAGGAAGACATTCTTCAATCACACATCGACAAGACATTATCTGGTGGGAAAAATCCGTCGTTCACAGTTACGTTGCTCGTCTTTAGCGATAAAACAAGCGGACATACAACAAAGGAGTGGAATCGGTTGGAAAGTTTCTCACTGAGTTTGGCGGGTCCTCCCCGAAACGAATTTCGGAAAACCGAAAACATCCACTTTGTTAGCACATCTAATGTTGTACCATCTGTTGCACTTGGAGAATCTATTGCCCATGACCTACGAGGTAAAATAAAAAAAAATCAAAAGTAAGCAAGCCTCACAAACAGCTCAAATTAGTTTTGTTTAAAATTGTAATGAGTTATTCATTTTATCTTAATTTGTTGCAGAACTTGAAGAGGGTAAAATAATGTATGACGCTCACTTTAACAAGACGATTCTGGTAAAGTCCCCTGTTTTATGCATGTTAGCGGACAATCCACGGGCATCAGAGTTTGAACATCACATGGGGAGCTGTGCAAACAAATTTTGTAGGAAGTGCAATGTAAGTTCATTTCCAGACTTTCTAAAATGTACTTTAATAAAATGTGTCTATTACACTGCCCTAGATTCGCTTTTTCATTTAATTTTGTTACATGATTTTTTCATATGTGCTAGATCATCTCTCATACGCAATCTTATTATTTTAATGTCATAACTCATTCATATGTAAATCATACAGCAGCCAAAAAAGTTCTAAGTAGTCAACATGTCTGACGTAATTTATATTATTGCCAAAGACGCACGATTCGTACACATTATCCACGCATAACTTGTGTGATTAAAATACAAAATTGCATAAATATTTACTGCAGGCAACACACGCTAATGGAATGCACATTCAAGAAATGCGAACTGATGAATTTGTTCAAGAGAAGATTCAGGAAATAGAAGATTGCCCGTACGTTAACAAAACTCTCTTACTTTACTTTTTTGAAGACTTACCATGCATAAAAATTAAATTGGTGCTAATGTAAATTTTTGACGATAGATCTGAAAACCAGAAAAAAAATAAAAGATGTGAGTGTGGAGTAACTGAACAAGGTGGAGCGTTCGACATCCTTAAGAGCTTTCGTGGAAATAAGTAAGCAAATAGGATATCACGTAATTAACGTGGCGGCATAACATGATTACTATACATTGCAATGAATGGTATGCATTGGCCCAAGTCGTACCAGGTCTTGTGGGTTACAGGAAATGCAATGATTTTTTTTAAATGTACAGATTGAGATGCTAGCAGTGAACCCACATATTTGATTTATTGCAAATAAATTATATATACATAGGCGAGTACTTATTTTATACCGCCTCTTTACTTTTTATTCAGCAAAACCCCTATTGAAATACTCCATACAATACTTCTTGGACCGGTCAAGTATTTGCTGTCTAGCACAATCAAATCCCTATCCCAACAACTGAAAAACCAGCTCCACGCTAAGATTCAAGCACTTGACATGAGCGCATTTCCAGCACAAATCAGGTAAAACATAACCAGGAACTACGGTTTGTATGTTAGCAGAGATTATAAATTATGGATGCAAGTTGCTGTCTTCATTCTGCAAGATATTATTCCATCTGAACAACTCTTGGTCTGGGAATTGTTGAGTGAGGTATTTTAGTCCTTTTTAACATCTATAAATTGCATTCGAGTTACACCCATCATGAGCAATATTGGATAATTTATACACCCTGTCAAACTTTTCTTTCCTCTGATCAAGGTCAGTTCAGATTTCAATATTCATTTCAGATATTTGCCTTGGCATATTCAAGTGGTTTTGATAAACGAAATTCAGAAGCGGCAAAGCAGCTACTTCAGTCATTTGTAAATGCAGTGGCAAAAACGTACCCTGAATTTCTAAAGAAGGCAAAAGTACATCTCCTGCTACATCTTGTAGATTACATTGAAAGCCTGGGACCAGCAAATGGATTTTGTACTGAAAGGTAAAAACCCTTGCTAATCAAACTTTATGTGTGCAAATTAGAACCACCCATATGGAAATGCTTGCTGAGGAGGTAATTATAGCAAGTTCATAGCCATGCATTCATTTCGACATGCCAAGTTCTTCATGCGTCATTGCTCACAGTCACTAAAATCTAGAAGGCACCTTCTGCACCTCCTGCCCCCCTTGGCAAAGGGCAAGGGGGACAACCGCCCCCTTGCCCCCCAGTTTCGGCATCACTGCATGTTTTGTTATTCTTCCAATCTTTTTGTTTTCTATAACCACCTAGCAATTTTACATAATATCAAAGTGACCGACTGACAGTGAGACTTGAATTTGTTAAAAATACCATTGTAGTATATAATTTTCTAATATATGCTCACCTTATATATTATACAAATTGCTATAATAATAGATTTGAAGCTTTCAACCATTTTATTAGAGGTCTGAATATCAACAGTAACAGACATGCATCCAGCTTAGATATATGCACAAAATTTGCAAAGATGGAAAAGCTTCGATTTGTGCCAGGAGGAGGAAAATGGGGGGAAGACCATAGGTCAGAGTATTTAATACTTAGTACTGTAAAAATTGAATCAGCTAGTTCAATGTACCTTGCATTGTAATTAACTAAAGAAGTTTTTTATAATTATATCATCAGCTTACATGCATCAGAATCCATCATAAGGTTGGCACAAGATCCAAAGCTGCAACAATTCTTGGACAATATTCCCACAAAGGAAAGCATGGAAGATAAAGCAATTTATCAGCCAGGATGTCTAAGAAAAGTAAAAATTAAGTGAGTGTCTAGAACAGCACACAATTGAAGCAGCTGGCCTGCCTCCAATACAGAAGCTACACCTTTCAAAGCTGTTGTTAGTGAAAAGCAAACTCTGGTCAATTTGGATTCAGCAATTGTACATGTGGATGATGATCATCAGGTACATATGTAGTTTTAATTTACAGAACCTTTTGTTACCAGGTGTTTGGAGCAAGTTTTGCTATGTTGTTAATGCCCAATTATTATATATAATATAAACAATATAGCTCACCAAAAGTGAAACAAAAGGTCCACCAAGTATTCATTCAATCACTTTTTTATCTCAGCATCATCTTGGCATCTTCAAGAAAGGTATCAAGATACAAAATACCAATAGAGAAATTGTGGCAGTTGAAGAAGTGAAATTTTGTAAGAATGAATTGGGAAACCAAGTCTTGGGAAGTTTTCAGTGCGCCAAGGTTGAAAGAACTGGAAAAGTGAAATTGATATCACCCGAGTATGTTATCAACCAAGCATGTCTCATCCATGATTGTTCCACAGGAAGGTGCTGTTTTGGCGAGAGTGAAACAACTGTCACAATTGAAAAAGAACCAGTTAAAAAAGTCACATATTGTCGGGAAATGTTGGAAGGAAAGTGGAAGCACGTGTGTAGTGAGAAAGAAACTCGTGAGCGAAGTGTGACCGTGAGTTATTATTGAATTAAAACTTTAAAAATATATGCGTGAGAGGTTGTTGTGTAAACAATTCGCAACAAAAGTGGCGACCCCGGCAGGATTGCTTAAAAGCAATCCTAAATCTGAGATATTAGTGACGAAAAAAGGCGAAAATAACGAAATCTAAATACGGAAGTAAATATGGATTTGGCGACATCTCAGAAGAAATTGCAAGGTAAACTCAAGTTACTGAAGTTATTAAACGAAGATACTCAAAATATAATAGATCAACGTAATTTAGAAGCTATCGAGTGACATTTAAGTACAATGCGAAACAAATTAAGCGAAGTACAAGACCTGAAAGTTAGTATTCAAGAGTTAAAATTCGAGGACGGCAAAGATGAGACCGATATACGCACCTGAAGTGCTCAAATCAACAAGGATATAAAGCAATTCCAACGGGTTGGTACCGAGTTAAAAGAAATCGTAAAGGAGATGAAACAAGAAGAAGCTGAAAGGGAAGACAGAATTAAACAAGAACAAAGAATTAATTTGGAGAAAGAAATCGAGAAGATCAAGTTTGAAGAGAAATTGAACTATGAGAAACCAAGACCTCAAACCCAACCCAAGGGCCATCAAAGGTAAAGTTTCCAAAGCTTATTATAACTAAATTTAACAGAACATTTACCTACTGGTTTCGCTTTTGGAACCAGTATGAAGCAGAAATTGACTCTTCTGACATTAGTCCAGTTTCTAAATTTTTCTACCTGAAAGAGCTAGTTATAACTCCAGTACATGCAAACATTGATGCATTACCTCTGACCACCGAGGGCTATGAAAGAGCAAAGCAAATCCTAAAGGCCAAATATGGAAAACCAAGCGAGGTTGTGAACGCCTTCGTTCAGAACATCATGTCCTTACCCCATATCCGCGGCACAAATCCATCCAAAATACATGAATTTTATGGAAAGTTGGCTTCAAGTGTACAAGCATTAGAGGCTCTAGGGGAGCTAAAAACAGTGTCTGGCTATGCACGACTAACACTAGACAAACTTGAAGGAATACGAGCTGACTTAGTGAGAACCGATGATGGCTGGCAAGATTGGGGGTTCACACAGTTATTGGAACAGTTAAGGAAGTGGACTGAGAGAAACCCATTGGAGAGCAAAGGTGACCAAGACACAGACCGAAATACTTGACGAATGAATCGGGATCACTTATTTGGTGCCCAACGACATGAAGTGAAACCGAAATCCTGCCCGTATTGTGATGGAACCAACCACAAACCAAATGATTGCAAAAAGGTAACTCAAGTGGCAGATCGGAAGAGAATCTTAGTTACTAAATCGTTGTTTCAATTGACGGCGCCATCACACATCAGTTTGTGATTCCAGCAATAAGTCACCAACAACAGGAGAAGAAGGCAGAGAACGGATTCTTGTAGCAACAGGATCGGGAGAGGTGGTGTGCCCAGTAGTCGTGGTTCGAGTCAATGGAATCAAATGTCAAGCTCTTCTTGACACTGGAGCTGGCAGTTCTTACGCTTCATCGGTGCAAAACGTCGTCTTTATGCTGCAAAAGACGAACAGTAGGCCTGCTAAAAAAGAAAACAAGCAAATTGAAATGATGATGGAGTCTTGCAAAAAAAGAATCGAAATCCACAAAGTGACCATCTGTAGTTTGGGCAACAATTTTAGAATCAATACCGAAGTAACAAAAGTCGACCGGGACAAGCTATTAACTTTGGAGAATCCACAATATCAACAAAAGATCAATCAGTATGCTCACTTACAAGGAATTTCGATGGATGACGACGACACCAAGTTGGAGCTTCCTGTTCATTTGATTTTGGGAGCTAGTGAATACGCCCAAATCAAGACCGAAACAAAGCCAAGAGTCGGCCAACCAGGAGAACCAGTTGCTCAGCAAACGAGATTTGGGTGGACAGTGATATCCCCTGGTAAAGAGATTGATCTCGGCAGCATCCTCTTTACCCAGACCTCAAATGTGGACTACGAAAACCTTTGTTGGCTTGATGTATTGGGTCTTAAGGATACACCACCAGGAAGTCAGGAGAATGTCTACGAGGAATTCCAAGAACAACTTACAAGAAGCCCAGAAGGATGGTATCAAACAGGACTTCCTTGGAAAGCTTGCCATCCACCCCTACCTAGTAATGAAGCCGGAAGCTTGAAAAGGTTGAATAGTCTTACGAAGCGATTAGAAAGGAATCCCGAATTATTGCAGAGATATGATGACATCATCAAGGAGCAGTTGCAGGACGGTGTTGTTGAAAGAGTAACTGAAAGTGCAAAGGGCAAACAATTCTATTTACCGCATAAACCAGTTGTACGCCAGTCAGCAGAAAGCACGAAAGTACGTATAGTTTTTGATGCAAGTGCCCGTGAGAACGAGAATTCACCATCGCTCAATGAATGTCTTGAAACTGGTCCGCCATTACAGAACCAGCTATGGCACGTTATGTTAAGAAATAGATTCTACCCTGTGGCGATTGCCGGTGATCTCGTAAAAGCATTCCTCCAAGTCAGAATTCAAGAAAACGAGCGCGACGTTATGCGATTTCACTGGTATAAAGATCTAAACGCTAGAGTCATCGAAGTTCTCAGATTCACCCGTGCCTTGTTTGGCCTGGCTCCATCCCCGTTTCTCTTGGGGGGAGTAATTAAACAGCATCTCGAGAGTTGTCGCGAAAGACACCCAGAGTTGACAGATCAGATCCTCAATAGTTTATACGTTGACGACCTGATTGGTGGAGGAACAACGACAGCGAAAGCACAGAATTTGAAGGAAACGGCCACAACTGTATTCCAAGAAGCGAAGTTCAAGCTGCATAAATGGCACTCCAACGAGCCTTCCCTTGAAACTGAGAACGAACCTATTGAGAAAGAACATAGCTGCGCGAAAACACAACTCGGAGTTAAGGAAGGAGAAACGAAATTGCTTGGTTTGCCTTGGAACAAAACAGACGACCAGATAGCTGTTCAGTTTCAGAAAAGTGACTTTTCAACACCAACGAAGCGTGAGGTGCTAAGCAACATTGCGAAGATATATGACCCTCTCGGTGTCGTCTCCCCAATGTCATTGGTTGGCAAGATGTTGCACAGAGAGATTTGCGATTGTAAAATCCCGTGGGATAAGCAGCTTCCTTCAGATCTAATCGCGAAATGGTTAGTATGGCAGAACAAGTTACCTGACAAAGTAGAGTTCCCGAGAAGTTTGGTCAATTTCTGCGAAGATATCAACGACATCAAACTACACGCGTTTGGCGATGCCAGCGGCAAGGGCGTCGCAGCAGCTGTGTTTGCAGTTATAGAGCAACCATCCGGTGTTAGCCATGGTCTAGTGGCTGCGAAATCCCGTCTGGCCAAAGAACAGTTGACAATCCCGAGGCAAGAGCTAGTGTCAGCTCACATGGCGTGTAACTTATTGCACAACGTGAAACAAGCTTTAAAAGGATTTCCTGTTAGTGATGTCTATGGTTGGCTCGACAGTACCACAGCCTTACATTGGTTGAAAAGAGGGGGCGAGTATAAGCAGTTCATTCGGAATCGTGTGAAAAAGATTCTGGAAAAGGCATATATCCAATGGAGATATGTAAATACTAAAGAAAACCCAGCAGATTTGGGTAGCAGAGGCGGTAAAGTCGACGAATCAACGCAGTTATGGCTGAAGGGTCCTGAGTGGCTGTCTAAACAAGACGTTTGGCCTGACGACATCACCACAGTGTCAACAGTTGAGCGATCGGATACACGATGAGCAAGATACGGGAGACGTATTGATACCGCGATTACGACGGCTTGTGAAGAAAGTGATTCATAAATGCAACCGGTGCAAACGATTTCAAGTGAAACCTTTGCCTAGTCCACCAGTCGGGAATCTACCGAAAGACAGGACCAGTGGAGAAGTACCGTTTCAGACAATCGGTGTAGACTATGCTGGTCCGATCAAATACCGTCACAAGAGGTTAGAGAAGAAAGCCTACATATTACTCTATTCCTGCAGTTTGACTAGAGCTGTATATTTAGACTTGTTGCCAGATCTTAGCACAGAGGAGTTCATTCGAAGTTTTAAACGCCTAGTAGCCAGAAGAGGAAGACCCAGGAAAGTATACTCGGACAATGTGAAAACTTTCGTTGCCGCAGAAAAATGGGTCAAAAATGTTATGAAAGATGAAAAACTGCAACACTGGCTTTCACGCAACGACATAAAGTGGCAGTTCAACCTAAGCCGTGCCCCTTGGTGGGGCGGGCAATTTGAACGTATGATCGGTCTTGTGAAACAAGCCTTTTACAAGACGGTTGGAAAAGGAAATCTCAAGTGGAATGAGCTAGAGGAAATCATCATCGATATTGAAACCACGATAAATTCGCGTCCCTTATGCTACGTCGAAGATGACATCGAACTTCCCTTGTTAACACCAAATGTCATGTTGTTTGGACAACCCAACGTAATTCCACAACAAGATCTGAGCGCGATTCAAGATTGACAACTGCGCAAAAGAGCAAAATATCTACGCAAATGCAAGGATGCTCTGTGGTCAAGGTGGTCATCTGAGTACGTCAAATCTCTAAGAGAGCGACATAATATGAAGCACAATCGTAGAGAAATGTTGTTAAAACCTGGAGATGTCGTGTTGATCAAAGGTGGAGATAAAGTCGTACGAGGTGCAAAATTGCGAGCAGGAAAGTCCACTCTAGAAAGACCGGCGCACCACTTGTTCCCGTTGGAACTTTCATGCGACATCCTGCAAACTATCCCACAAGCGTCAAAGGAAGGAGCAAAGTTGGACGCAAGGGCTGCAGAGTTCCGTCCAAGACGGAAAGCGGCCGAAGCGGCGAGAGGACTGTTGAAAACAATTGCGGAAGCTGAACTTCAGGACAATGATAAAGATTAACAATTTAGCCCAACATTGAGCATAAACTGAAACTAAATGCAATTTAACAGCTAATTAGATATATTTACTTTGTTGTTACAATATTTGCAAGGTTATCTTGCAAATAGGGGGAGAGTGTCGGGAAATGTTGGAAGGAAAGTGGAAGCACGTGTGTAGTGAGAAAGAAACTCGTGAGCGAAGTGTGATCGTGAGTTATTATTGAATTAAAACTTTAAAAATATATGCGTGAGAGGTTGTTGTGTTAACAATTCGCAACAGTATAACTTTGTCCATAACACCAATCACCCTTATTACCTCATGAACAAGTTTTACCTTGGAGAATCCCTTAAATACTTTTATATTTCATAGATCTAATTTAGTTTATATCCCACAATATTTAATTAAAGACGCTGCCCACTCCGTGCTGCGCATCAGTTCTGCTAATAAATTTCAGATTTTTTAAACTTTTTTGTATTGAAACTCTAAATATTATATTCATTTATGAACATAGGAAACCAGAACAGTGGCTAACAGTGTCAGTTATTTCATATTTCTCGAATACAGCATCTCAAAATCTAAACAAAGCGCTTGTTTACATTATGGAGTGGACAGCATCTTTAAAATAATAATATATCTTGCTCAGCAACTGCTTATTGCTAATCCATCCTGAATTATTTAAATCATAATTTATAGAGGTTGCATTGTTCAGTATTTTGTTCAGATCAGATCCCCCAAGTACAAAAAATTCAATCTTTATTGGATATTCCTAAGTTACATTTTGAACATCAAATCATGGCAGTTCGTTTCTTAGGGCAAATTTATTTACTACAACCAATAACAAATATTTAAAATACTTTGTATTATTCATTTTACTGTACATGCAACCTCTCTCACAAAGGCCAAATAAACTCTTTTAATAGATTTTGTATTTGCACATAAATGCATAATTTGTACATCATTTATAATTTGAATATAAAAACTAAGGCCACGACAAGCTACCTGTTATAAAGTGTACTTAGAATTATTATGGTCTTACCTATGTATTTACTTCTGTAATTTGTATATTGTATAATAATACATACTGTAGCTTTCATATTTTGGTCCGTGAAATAAAAATATTGGAACAAACAAAATTTGTGTGTCTTCCCCCCCCCCCCCCGGGAATATCACGTTGATTCATAGGCGGCTCAATTCAGTGTGTAGTTTCATATAGAGATCAGTGCGCACATAAACACACTTCGTAGTTTCTTAAATATAATTCCCTAAGGTTGGCAACTAAATCAATTACGAACATACACCCCCCATGAAATAAAGCATAAATACACAAAGAAAACGTAACGAATTCCAAAAAAAAACAAGACCAGTGTGTGGCTGGATAAATTTGCTACCCTTGTGGTGAGTTTCTGTTTTGAAAACCACTTAAAAACGTTGTATACGGGTCAAAATTTTTAATGTTTTGTTAAATTTTACGGCTGTAACTATGCGGGATGCTCTCATCCTGCTACTGGAAAGAGTTTTAAATGACGAATCCCTGCAGCGATTGGCTTAACTATGAATTTTTAACGTTAAAACTTTGACAAGCCAATCGCTGCACGGATTCGTCATTTAAAACTCTTTCCAGTAGCAGGATGAGGGCATCCCGCATAGTTACAGACGAGAAATCGGCAAAATACCTTTATATTTCGTGCAAATACGGTCCGTTTAAAGCCGTGTTTTGACAAGAAAAGTTGCTAACAGGTTTGTAAAATTATTCTAGTTTATATTTGTGTTGTTTTTAAAGCTGTTTTCTTTCTGGTTTTGATAAACTACGGATTTATTTCATGCCTTAGGAAATTAACTATATAAACTACGAAGTGTGTTTCGTGCGCACTGATCTCTATATGAAAGTACACACTGAATTGGGCCGCCTATGGTTGATTTAATATCACATTGATTTGTGCTGTTTTGACAACCTTGTCGTGCATTGTTAAAACAACATTGAACACAATTGTTGACAACAGAAAACACACTGATATCAGGTTGATTTATGCTGTTCCGACAAGGTTGTTCATTCATCAATCGTGAACAAGATTGACATCATGTTGATTTGAGCTGTTCCGACAGCGTTGTTCAGGCCTTGTTAATCCATCAACCGTCAACAACATTGTTCGAACAAGCTTGAACAATATTGTCAACAAGCTTGTTGACAGGGTGCAGCACAACATTGCTGCAACCTGTTCGGAACAACGGGGAACAAGTTGATATCAACGTGCATCAGCCTGGGCATTTTTACGGGTGTATTCACTGTTTAAATTCCAGAGTAAGTTTATGTTTTGTAAATGCAAGACTGTCTTCTTATTATTAATGTAATTAATAGGTCGTATTTTATACCAAATTTAAGCTTACATTAGGCGTAATAACATAGCGATGACAAATGTTGTGCCATTGAAAAAAATTGTCAATAAAACAAGGATTAAAAACTCAATATTTTGTCATTTTGAAAAAATATACAGAAAGAATAACAATTGCCGTGTTGCTATGACAACAACCTATCGAAGTACTTCATGTAATTCCGAAAATTTAGTTGCATGCTCTTAGTTAGTGGTGAGGGGTTGCTGCATGCATGTATTTTTTGTATAGATTATTATGTACAAACTGTACCAGCACCCATTACTTGGTTAGAACGTAGTTCATTAAGTTATACAATATTTGATGTAGATATTGTGTTTTTGCTGCATATTACGTACTTAATATATACATTAACAGTTTCTATAGAATATATACATCTGTTTAACTTTCTGCAAGGCCAAGGGAGCTGCAAGTTGTTTATATTATGTTATAGTTGTTTATAGTATGTTTATATTACGTTATAACTGCACAAAAATTGACTTAAAACAAACCTGCTTAAAACAAAAGATGTAATTTACACTAAACCAGAGATTGTAGTTATTTAGTCTGGCTTAATTACAATTAGAACACATGCATTATGAAAAAGGAGCAATGTGTGTGCAATACAAGTTGTATTGATACTCTCAGTGCATGAGATTAGGTACTGTTATTTCTGATTGATTCCCATCTCAACCAACCATTTTCATACTTTCATGTACAAATCAATACCATATAAATTGCTGTCAGCCAGTGGTTCCACCATTGACTTCAATTGCGATTCTTGTTCCTCACTCATTGCAATATAAACATTTGGAACTTCAGCATGAACATAATTATGGCGTTACATCCCCGCCAAAATTCATGTTCCTTATTTTACCATCTGGTTATGTTATTCGGCTCATTTTAAATCTCGGTTTCTTGCAAATTCGACCAGTTTAAAACAAATTCAGCACGTTCTAAATTTTGCTTGTCCATTGTTCCACTCGTTTCAAACAAATTCGGCTTGTTTCAAATTAAATTCGGCTTGTTTCAAATTTCGCTTGTTTCAAATTTTGCTTGTTTCAAATTCGGCTTGTTTCAAATTTGGCTCGCTTTAAATTCGGCTTGTTTCAAATTTCGCTTGTTTCAAATTTGGCTCGCTTCAAATTCCGCTCGCTTTAAATTCGGCTTGTTTCAAATTTCGCTTGTTTCAAATTCCGCTTGTGAACTGCGCATGACCAGAATACGGCGTCTGCTGTACATGTATTCTACGGATTCAGGATTGCACGTCATTGTCATTGTCTGTTAGGTCAAAGGTTATCATCATATATTTAATTTTGATTGCCGGGTTGCGGACCAATTGTTGAATTTTGCAAATCAAAGTAAGTTAATTGTTTATATTACATCTCAAACTCATTAATGATTCATCAAGTTAAGAACAAAGAAAATCATAACCGTGGGGGTTTGGATACCTGGTCTTAATTAGACAGATTTTTACGATTTTATTTCTCCATTTACTTCATAGTTTTTGTTTCGTTTGAGAATATAATATTAAACACTCGAGACAGTGTTTTATCAGCTATCCAAGCATCCTTAATTTTGTCAAAAATAGGATATCCCGTAAAAAACTGTCACTCGTGTTTGATATATATTTATAATATAGCATTTGTAAATTCTGAACACTGATTGGCTAAGAGCCGTGTTGATATAACTCTATGTCAACACGGAAAATTTCCCGCCACTTTTCTGTTAAAGTTCTTTGTGCTATATTATAAATGAAATATAAAACATTTTTTCCATATTGATATACAGTTATATCAACACTTGTGAAAATTGAAAAAACTGGAAATTGTGTGAAAACACTCTGCCCTGCGAGCATCATGTTTCCGCATAATTTCTCGTTTTTTCAAATTCCACTCGTGTTGATATAACTGTATATCAACACAGAAAATGTTTTATATTTCTTAAACATCACTATGCGTATAATTGATACAATTATATAATTTATTTTCAGATCAAAGCCAGGTTAATTGTCAAGCCTGGTTAATGTTAATAAGATATACAGACATGGGATGTAAAAACATTAATAACAATAAAAATAAAAGATGTGAACATGTAATATATAAAAATATTTATTTCAGGAAATGTAGCAAATACCCCTTCAACACCAGGGGCTCAACAAAACTTGCAACAACAACCAGCAGCAACCATGCAATCAGAAAACAGACGAGTATTCAATCACTCACCAGGGACTCGACAAAACTTGCAACAGACCCTGCAACAAACAACAACACTAGAAACAACCATGCGCCAAGCGCAAATTTACATCTGGCCATTACAGAAAGATATTATGCGAGATGGAAAAGCTCAAAAGTACCAGGATGAAAAACATGCACTTGTGAGTTATTATTCCTAAAATATTTATTTGTATGGTAATGTATGTATTCTTGAACCAAACGATTAACTTAAATTGTTCATGATGATTTTTCACCAGACTGGTCCACTTGTCAAGTGCTTGGAATGCCATAAAGAAATTGTTATGTCCCAGTTCAGGAACCACCAAGAACAAGAGCATGGGAGAATAAGTAAGGTGTGTATATACAGGAAAATTAAGGAAAACTATCTCATTTTCTACTGATTTGGATTCTCCATTGGGCCTTCAATATTCAGCTTATATTAATAAAAAACAGTTCTGGATGCAATCTAAATCATGACATCAAGTGTGTTAATCCGTTCATTAATTGAAGCTGGACAACTTGTGCACAATGACCGGGGGTGCATGTAATCCTGTGCTTGACTGCTAAGGCTAATTAATGGCTTCAAAATATCGAACATAGACAAACTTTTTTCCACTAGAGACAGAAAACTCTGGACAGCACGTACCTAGAAAGGTACGAAGTCCCAATAAATAAAGTTCAGGCATGTACATTATAGCAATCAATATCACTCACACACACATATACGCATCATCTGTGTGTGTGTGCTTTAATAACACACAGCTCGCGACCAATGAAAATGCAGAATGAACATGTATTATTACATAAAATTACATATTATCATGTGTGAATTACTTATTGTAAGGTGTATTGTAATTTATAGTCCACAATGCGTGTGTACAGTACAGTGTTGCCAGTGCACCCAATCTTGAACTTTAATGAATTTAGTCATAAAAAAACACCCTGAACAAGGCCAGATGATTCCCACCCACCATATCTACCACAGACCTACTGTCTGTCTAAAGCCTAGTTCCCATATGGTCATAAACATGTCGTAAGAGTGTCATAACTGTCATAGAGATAGACTTTTCCATGATCTCGATGACATTTATAGCACATTCACGACCATATGGAAATCAGGCTTAACACTACAAATACACACTCTTGATGCAGGCTGAGTTATTACAGTAGATCTTTCATTTCAGTTTAGCCAGGCCTATGAAGGTACCCTATGCATTATTTGGCCTTACAGTGTATGTAACTCAGTGGAATTCTTAATTTCATTATTCTTGAACAGTTCATCCATGGGTGAAACAGCATCAAAATCAGATGATGATACTACATGCACTTCAGAACAACAGAGGCAGTCAGTTGAGGAATTGCCGAGTGAGTCCTGTACTGCAGGTTGCATATGAATTGTACTTTACTCATAATTAGTTTTTTTTTGTATCAATATTTTCTTTTTCTGGTTGATATTGAATGGTCAATGATTTGTTACTCAGTTTATTCAACTTTTACAATCACTGAGAGTTCCAAAAACATTCTTAAGTCAAAACTATGTGATATAAAATATATGTAGAAACTATAAAGGCCGGAACACACGAGGCGACAAATTGCTGAATCACGTTGCTGCAACAAATTGCTTTGTGTGCACAGTCACAGAGCATACAGAGGTTGAACTTCTTATTAATTATACATACCCCTGGCTTAGCCAGTGTGCTAAAAAGAGGCATTCTCCCCCCTGAAAATACTCATGGCCATTAAAAATGGCCAGGGGGGAGAAGGCCTCTCCTTAGTGCACTGGCTAAGCTATGAGAAGTTCAACCTCTGTATGCTCTGTGGTACAGTCAAGCGACAAGTTTTATGTGCTCATTGCACCTCATTGGTTAATTAACATTTTGTCCCAAGTCAGAATTTTGTCGCTGCAACATGTCGCGCAAAATCAAACCAATTTAATTTCGTGCAACATGTTGCAGCTACAAAATTCTGTTGCGGTGACAAAATTTTCAATAAAGTTTTCCTGTTCAAACAAAAATTGTTGCTACAATGTGTGGCAGTGATTTGTCGCCCTGTGTGTTCTGGCCTTAATATATAAGATAACTTTGTTATTGATACATTAAAGCAAAGACACACTGTTGATCTCATTATGATACTGAGCCATTTTACATATTTCTTGTGCACTTGTCCTTTTACGTTTATAGATGAAGAGACTTGTGGCAAAGCTCCTTGTGCTGCCAATTTGTTACTTCCTGGAGCATCTGGAGCAAGTGTTGGGAACCAATCACTCCCAGAACCATCTGTTTTAGAGACTGACAAGAGCAATCTGATCCAACTAATGGATATATTTCCTGAGAAGGGCAGGGATGAGCTGGTGCATGCTCTAAGAATTTATGGAACTATCAGTAGAACAGCTCTTTCTCTTTCTTCCTCAACTGTTCACAATATTGATGACAGCCATAATGATGATCTGGCCCAACCCACTTTTGCTCCCACTTTAATGTCCCTGTTAAAGGAGCTTGAGAAGGGTCTCAATCAAGAAAAAGAAAAACTTAAAGTTGATGAAGATGATATACTACAAGCAGCTAGATTTTAACCCTAAGAAGAGGCTTCAAATCCAATACAGAGGCCAGCCAGCAGTGGATACAGGGTAGGGTGACAAGGCAATTTTTCACAAAATTGCTTGAAGTTGTCTGTGACAAGTTTTTCAGTGGGAGTGTTTCCAAAAGTCCTATCTATAGTCCAGACATTGCTGCTTCTGGAATTATGAGACATTTAGGCACAGTATTTGTGCACAGTATTTTACATGGTGGACCAGGTTTCCCTGTATTCAGTCCATCTGTGTATTCTTACCTGGCAACTGGTGATGTGGATGTGGCCATGGCCACAGCAAATTATGGAGATTGTTCTGATCCTATTCAGCATTTTATTACAACGGTAACTGGTATTAACATATAAATGCATTGCAGTTGCACAAACATGTACACTGCTAATAAATTGTAGATTATTTACACCCTGTACTGAGTACAAAAGACCTGCAGGGATTGTACAGTGAACTCCTGGTCATTATTACCTAAGTAATGTTAGTAATTGTTTTATAGGTTGCTGAAGCAAAAGATGTTAATGATATTGAGTGGATAGATATTCTCAGTGAATGTGGATTAACAGTTGCATTAACAGTAAGTCACATACATCCAGCACTTCAATCACTTGGGGGCAAGGGGCTTTTTGGTAATAATATGCAGTATCTCCATGACATGTCACCATAAATGTAAAAAGCTTAAAGGCAAATTCAACTTTGCTTCTTTCTTCATACATGAGTAGGTCAAACTTACTTTATATACTATAGGTGGTAAAATTCCAAGAATCATAATTGCTTTAGGTCTTAGGGGCATGTCATTGATTGTAATTGCACTCAACTGATAAATGCATGACTTTCCTAACTTGTTTACATCAACTTTGCTGGATGAGGTGGAGTAGAATACTGTACATACAGGATGTACTGTAACTGACTGCCAGAAATATAAGAATTACTGCACAAATATAGATATTTAATTATTGATCATGACAAATTTGTCATCTCTAGAATGAAAACAAGATGACAATTATTCAATCTGTTATTGCCCATGATGTTATTGGCCGCCCAAAGATTGTGCTTGACCAGTTTGAAGGTTTAAAAACTCTGGGATTTCATGGCAAGGTGAAGAAGTACCCCGAACTGTTTCAAGAACTCTTTGTTCCCAGTAGTAACATCACAGTGACTTCACTTTCTGTCAAGGATGCCCTTGAAATCCCTGCAGAGATGGGCGAGGATGAAAAGAATGTAGAGCATTACCTTCTTCAATACCTGGAAAATGCAAGGAGTGACACCTTGGAGCAGTTTCTCATTTTTGCCTCTAGAGCCAAGTCTTTACCCAGGTTTGGTCATGGAAAAATTCAAGTAAAGTTTGAAAACATGCCAGCCATCTTTGCTTCAACTTGTCTTCTGCAGATAACATTTCTATGTCAGTTTGAAGACTTTGACATATTCACTCAATCTTTGAGTGCAGTGATTAGTGTGTCAAAAGGAAAAGCATTTAATTGTGTTTAAGATGATCTATAACAGTTTGCTTTCCAATCCTCAGTTATAAAAAGATGGTGACTGGTACATTTTTGCAAAATTTATTAAAACCGACAGTTAACCAGTGATCTCATAACCAAGTGGGTCTGATACCCACTTATCAAAAACAGTTTTACTCACGTCTACGAAATAATCAAAGCCTATGCGTACCCATGTTTTTCAGTTTTAACTACCAGTATTTATATTCTTAGAATGCTTTCATACTGTAGCAATCCCTGTGCATAAAATGCAATGTGGAATCCAAGAAACATGTCAGATGTGATTCACTCTGTTTCTGTTTGGAAAAATTGTGGTAAAAAGTGCAGCCATCATCTTTTTTTGTAATCATAACGGGGCTCTGCTATAGTTCATACACCACGCTTGGCAAAAAATGTAGCGAATCCGGCCAACACGAGTGTGACATTTTTTCACGGCCGCACGCGTGTTTTCAGGGCATTGGTAACAAAATTAATTTTTGAAATTTGCGCCACTTTAAAACGATTGAGGGTGCTTGTGGATTCTCTGCATACAACAAGTATTAGTGGGATCAATAGAGGGGATTTTTGGGATCATAATGATACCAAATTCACTTATGTTGCTTCTAATCCCTTGTTGAACTAACACATCCTTTTTGAAGCATTTCTGACTTTGTGCCGCGTTGTTTATTTTGAGGAAAATTTGGGCATTTTTGGCTAGTTATAACTTTTTTGTTTTATGTTATTATGTGGTGATTTGATATTTAAAAGAAAGCTGTGATTATGACTTAAATTCGTATCTTTTTATTTTTTTCGAGTACTTTCATATCACTGTAAAATAAGCAGTTGAATTTGGGGGTGAAATGTGTGTTTTCACAAAGTCGCAGTTTAATATGAAACAATATTCGATGTACTCTGCCACCGTTAGCGAGGGAGAAACTCGCGAAAAGTAAGCCAATTCAAGACAAACGGACATATTTACAAAAAGGTGTGTACCTCAATTGTATTTTGCTTTTTATTTTGCTAAAATAACTGAATTTGTTTATTATTTAAAGTATATACATGATTGTATAATCGACATCATATCATTTATGTGCATCAATATAATCTTGGAACAAAGATTACATACAAAGCTTTTCACAAATAGATGCGTGTATTTGTCTACCTAAGGTCTGTAATAACATGAGATATTATTTCATGCATCTTGAGTACAACTACTTATTTGTATATTGTGTGGTAGAATTTAATAGACCACATAATAGTCCTTTACTTGTGTAGGATTGTGTAGATGTGGAATAATATACCTGGTATAGAAAATCATAGCTTCAAAACAATAATTGTTGAAGACATTCAAGACACGTTGAAATTGAGATGTGCTTGGTATCCTAGTTGCTTGTAATCATAATTTTCTTTACATTGGGTTAATTACACTTGCTTCAAAACATTCAATTTTGAAACATGTACAATAAAGGGAGGTCAGTCTGCTATATGATGCTTATGCCACCTGCATAGCATGGGTATACATGATATATTAATTGACCTTTTGTAATGTGAAGGATATTTATTACTTTCTAGGATGAGGAGGGAGGGGGAAGTGGTGTTATTAATGCAATAACTCATCCAGTCACATTGTTATCTGACTCTGGTTGTTTACTCTGCTTTTTAATATGCAAATATTCAATCTCGTCATTTATTCACCAAGAAGGGCAGCATCTTAGTTATGTATTGTATTATGCACAGGAGGTATAATTTTGACACTGCCATGTGTAACTGATGGTCCATAACCCTTGCTACAGGTTATCCCATTAAGCTGGAGTACCTCCCACTGTCGTCTAAATAGGCTGTGTACACTGGATAATGTTGCCCGCCAAAGGGGAAACTGTAGCTCAATGGTGTGAGCTTCCCAAAAGTGTGTACATACATATATATTTGTTTTTTCTGGGATACAGAGGGAAGGTATTTTTCATCTCATTGGGAATGTAGCCTGCAACCCTGTTCAAAATATATTGTACTTGTATCTTCACTCTTGACATATTTCTTGTAGGTCTTCAGATGCAATTGTTTTAATGATGGACAACATGTGCACTGAAAATTTACACTATGTATACCTAGTGCTTTGGTTTGTTACTGATTTTGAAATAAATCTGTGTGATATTGTATTATATTTTATGTAAGCTTTTGGTTTAGTGTAGTATTTATGCTGTTAATAATTAAGAATTTCATGTTGGTTGTACTATCAATTAAAGAGGAGTTGAATAAGGGTTGTACCACGAATTAATCCACTACTGTGTTGAGGATTCTTTTTTATTGAAATAGGTGGTGAATGTTATGAAAAATCAAAGCTATGTTTGTTTACTTAATATGTTTTCTTTATACTTGTTTGAAAAACAAACATACCTTTGTTTTATCAGACATTCATCCAATTTCATTCTGTACTCATTACAAAGGTAAACTCAATAACAATGTAAATTTCTTGAAACACTTAGACACCACTCTCATCTGTATGATTTAACTAGATTAACTAACTTATTAATACACCAAATACTATCAAGGTACATACACCTCTGCATACATATAGACACAATGCAATTTATTTTATTTTATTCACATAATACTGTGAACTACAAAGACAATATATGCCCCCAGTATCAATTACTCTGAATATAACTGGTCAAACTATAATGCATTGTATGGACACCATGCATGTAGAGTCAGATACATTATTTGGCACCTGAAGAATAGTGCATGTAATTGCCGAGCTGTTGCAAAGCATATAGACATTACATTCGCACCACGTGTACCTTGTGAAAACCTTATAGTACTGTTAACTTGTTCTTGCATCATGAATATCATACATATTTGCAATGACACCAATAAATACAAATTAACATGGACAGGGGGTAGATCATGATATAATATTCCCAAATAAGAGCACAACACACACAAATACAATGATATAAAATTAGCCAAAAGGGCCAGATTCTATGAAAAATTACATCATTTATCATGCCGATTCTCAGATAATTTGTTTTTCGATGATGTTGCGAGCTGGTACATTTTGATTACCACAAACCAGATAAAAAATAAGCTTCTAAATGTTCAATATTCTTTACCCCTGGTCGGCGCCATCTTGGATTTTTATTATGCTAATGGGAAAACCGCTGAACGCAATGACAGTCCAACTTGGCTGAATTCGCTGCATTTTATGCCAAGCGTGCACATACAGGATATCACATTTTTCAAATAGAGGTTTTTACAATCCAACTTTGAATGTTGTTCTGTTACAGTTATACAATAACTTACAATAGGGTTCAGTTGAGATTTTTTCTCATTTGTTGATTTTATGTTACTTATCATCAGCATTAGAGTGATCCTTTTTAAGACGGTCATGGTACATATTAGTCAGGATTTTATTTTTTCATTGCAGCAACATGTATGTAGCAAGACTATGCAACTTAGGATATCTCATCGAAATAAAAATGTTCTCATTCAGTCTGTTTTTTATGCTGTACTCAAATATTTTTATTAATTGAGAAAATAAAATCCGGTTATGTTTCACATTCAATTCTATGTTTTTCTAGTTTTGTTGTGTAATCAGCTTGTCAACAGATTGTTCTCAATCACATTATAAATATGTACTAGACCGTGTTCTCTCAAAATTAGTCAGGGAAATTGATTGCGATGCATCCTTGTTACCTCTGCAACAGTTCGATAAGAAAATAAAATTCCATAGTTACCATCATCACCAAGTTGGTCTACTAGCTGCTGTAATACAAACAGGTTATCTTGACTTAGTGGACATTGTGTATCAGGAACTTCCACAATACTATCATCTTCATAGTGCACTGGCCCATTCAAGTCAATTCCATACTGAGCTATTTCATCCTAAAGAATGTGTTTAAATGATTGGCTTAAACATATTTACACATACCGTACATATGTCAAATCCAGTTACACAGGAAATGTTACCTTTGACAATGGCTCTTGGTTTCTTAACAATGTCTGACCTCAGTGTGTAAAGTGGAGTCCACTTATCCAGAGCTGCATGGGACCTTTATTGTTTTCAGTAACAGAGGAGCCAAAAATTATCGCTATGGAAATCTTAAAATCTCTGCAGAAATCCCTCACCTATTAACACAATCATGAAATCAAAACAGAATTCATAAAATCTCCCCACAATAGCGTAACTACCATGGGCTTGGAAATTCGGTGGACCAGGGCAAAAGCCCAAAGAAACCCCAGATATTGTCAGTTTGTCAGGAAAGCCCAGTGAACTCTAAATTAGACTGGAACATAACTTGGCCACCATCTTTGAAGCCAAACTGGTTATCAATACGTTATCAAGTTCAGTCCTTTTCTATTGTTTCTCTCAGTGCGGTTGACACCATTGTTCTGGAAATGTACCGATATTTGATGTTTTTATTTTAATTTAAGAGGAAATTTTATGGTTTATGAGCTTATAACCTAGTTTGTGATTCAGTCTTTTTTGAAAATAGCAAATACCTCGGGGAAAATAGTACTAGGGCTGTTTACGACATTTGTAGTTGTTGCCGCCATCTTGGCTTCACCCAAACGTAGGGTATTTATCTGGAGTTATCGTTCCAGTGTTTATAGAGTTCACTGGGAAAGCCCATGAAAAACGAAGAAAGGAAACGTTTCTGACTAATGACAATCAGAATTTGACATAATTCTGTAAAAATCTTTCCCCAAAGTCCAGATTTCTTTATTCGTATTTTGTGGAGAGGGGGGCTTCACAAATTTTGAACCCACAGCCTACTGCCATAACGTTACGCCACTGTCTTCCATGAGAAATGATCCAATTAACATTAAACTTCGCAATCTGTTAGAGTTCACAAAATCAGATTAGAAATCACAGAAATCAGGAAATCAAGTTAGAAATCACCTCATTTCAAAATCTTGTGCGCAAAATCTCGAAACCCGTGGTGAGCCCCTCGTAAATAAGTTTTCAAAAATTAATAAACTATCCACTTGAGAGTTGCAATGAAACCGTATAAAAATAGATTTAAGTTCAAAACCTTGTATATTTCACTAAACTAACTTAACAACTGTCTATTAGTTCGTCAAAACTCTATTAACACTTTTAAACATAATTAACCTGTTTGTAAGGCTGAGATAAAAATGTTAACAACAATCATGTAAAGTTAGCTTCGCATCCCCTGGTAGTTCATCTATCTAATTACACCAATTTCACAAGGTGGTTATTTAAAACCAGCTTCCTTAACAAGGAAAAGCATGTACTATTCCCTGTTAATTAACCTCTGCAACAGGGTTGGTAGGCTTTTGCGCATGCACAAAGCCAAATGGCATTTTAAAAAAGGCCAAATTTAACAAAATAAAGCTAAATTTTATTTTTTTTCCAAAAAAGCCAAAAAGGGCCAAATTTTATCAATGTTTTGACATGGTATCAATCAGATTTGGTCCAGCTAGTTTTCAACTTCACAAAAAATGAAACAGTTTTATGTTGAGCACATACATAAAATAACGTTTATTTACACGAATGTGTCTATGGCATTGACAGTTTTTACTTAAATTTTGTCACTCGATAAAAAAGCCAAAATAAAGCCAAAAGGCCAAACAGTTTTTTCAAGGCCAAACAAGAAATAAAAAAGCCAAAATCGAGTTATTTGGCCTTAAAAAAGCCAAGTTACCAACCCTGCTCTGCAAACTTGGTCACGTGACAGAAACCATGGCAACTATGACAAACATTCTCTGCCTTAAAGTGCTACTAAACCCAAAATGGGTTTTTGATGATTCAGGTAGACCTAAAAAGTTAGTTAATACTTTTTAGACTAGTTTTTGCATACAACTTTTAGTTTTCAAAATATGATGGCTCAAACAATGAAATTTGAGCTGTTTTAGAGAAAAAAAGTGCGCACTTTGTTCGGCCCGTCGGGGGACTGGATCCGGGGAACCCATTTTCCACAAGAACTAGGGATTTCTATTGTGAAAGACAAAATTTTCGTGACTTTTGGTCAAAAATGCCCAAATGATGTGTTGTTGGAGGCTGTTCGAACACTGCCAACCAAGAAGAGGGAATTTCTGTGTATGAAATACCTTTTTGGGAGGAAGAATCGCCCATATTGGCCAAATGGAGGGGGAAATGGGAGAAGTTTGTCAAGAGCATGAGACATAAATGGGCAGCAATACGTGGGGCTGTTGTGTGCTCAAAGCATTTTACTGAAGCCTGCTTTGAATACAGCTCAGACACGGTTGAAAAGTACAAGACTCCAAGGTTAAAGAAAGATAATTTAGGAGCATGCATCTTTCGTACGTTGGCCACGAGTGCTGAGACAAGTGTGGAAACTAAGCACACGAGACGTGGAAAGCGAAGGCAGGAAAGCAAGGTATTTATCTGTCCCTTCACATATTAAGTAGCATGAATAACATCATATACGCTCATTCATGTAACGTTATATTCGTTTATATAGTCTCATAGACTTGCGTCAATAAAACATAAAGTGGAATAATTATACTTATTGTGTCAATTTGCATTGTAAATATATTCTTGTTCAAAAATTTAATAACATTCATGCGGCTTTTATAGTTTTATACTACACCTCTACAGTTTCTGCTCTGGAATCCTGAAATTTGATATATATTGTTGTCATGTCTTATCTTAACTCGACAGGCTGTTGATGAAGAAAGCTCTGGAAGGTGAAACTATTGCTGTTGTGTCAGAGACTACAGAGAGTGGTGTGCCAAGCGAAGAAGGAATGGTGGTAGGACTTATTTTAAAGTCTCGCAAACAACATATGTTACTACTACAGCATGTATATGTTGACTCGTGTGTTTTCATAAATTTATAGATTGTTGGTGAAGAGAGAGGAGAGTCAACTTCATTACAGTTGTAAAGACTTGTATCTTAAATTCAATAGAAATTCAGCATAGATGACATGTGAAACTCAGGATATATGACATTTGCATTCAGTTTTTTGTTTTGTTTTTATAGTATGTAGAATTAGAGGCTTGTGAAAGAAAGAAAACCAGGGGATTCACGTTTGGTGAAAAAAATCAAAGCACAATTTACCTTTGGCCAGAGTGGAATTAAAAACTCTTAAGGCCAGTTTTGCAGGTGAGGAATATGCATACATTCTGATTATATGTCTAAACCTTCTATATTTATTTGAAAAGTGTGACATGTATATTTTTTGTCTTTTATGTGCAGGTCAGACAGGTGAAAGTATTCAAACAATGATAACAATGTCGAGATTGAGACATCAGATTCTGAAACTGACAAGGATGCACGTGGTCAGTCACAAAGGTAGACATTTAGTTGGACAATTTCTAGTTAGATTGTGATATTCATATCTCTAATTTTTGTATCTGCGCAAAGCACGGATATATATTGTCGTCATGATATATGTATGTATGTTTGTTAACGCCGGAATTTGTACCTCATGGTACAGAACGCCCGGGATAGAGATTTGCAGGCTAAACAAAATGGCGGCTGAAACTATGAGCGCATTTTAACCACTGATTTTAACACTAATATATGAGGCGATTGGGGTGCATTGAAGTGAGTTATTTGAACGTTTTAGTATGTATGGTATACAGGAATGGTCAAGGAAAGTGCCGTGGTTTAAATTGATGTATTTCAGTTGTTATTTAGCAAAATGTTCATGAAAGTGTTCAGTGTTTGGGATTATCTGTTTTAATACTATCTGAGTACAGTACGTGTCTTTATGTATGGTTTTGTTGTTATCATTAAGAATGTTTGCTATGTTATTTGCTTCACATGGACTGAAACTGCATCACACTTGGTCAACAATTTGTTTAATGAGTACTGTAGAATATGCCTATAAATGTGGTGCCAAATTTTCATCTAATATTTTATGTAACATCTGCTATCATCTTACAGGCAGGTGACAAATAACATATCTCAATAAACATTTGTTACTTTACAATTATAGAACTTGTGTTTTTTGAATTTTATGCACTCTTGTTGAGTAATATTGGCACATGTACCGTTATCATATATTATCATCATGGAAAAACTAGAATTATATCTGTGATATTATAGGTAAAAAAATATGATTTTTAATAATACTCATCTTTTGAATTACTAGTTAAATATTTCTTATATTGTTTGCATTAAGTTGTATATTTTGTTTCTGGAATGTTTCGTGTTTCGCCACATTTTCTAGAATTTAGAACTTATGTCTCGTGTATATTCGACACCCTGTACACCTTATGCATAATTTTTTATCTTGACCACATATCGAAGAAAAAAAACTCTTAGCGAGTTTAGCAACGCGTAATTTCCTGTTTCCTCTACATGCATCACCATTTTTGCAACGACCTAAATATCAGTTGGTATGCACCTAATTGGTATAGACAAATAAGTACTTTACTATTCACTTTCTTAGGCTGCAATAAACCTTTTCACTTGTACATCACAATTACATAGAATCTAAACAGACGGCTGGGTATAATATCCAGCATTAGAATAATGCGCATTGCGCAGATACATGTACGCATAGCGTACCTATTTTTACTAATGAAAATGGTATTTCAAAATTCTCCAGGAGTACAGTATATAGTCAGGGAGCAGATAGCCGAAAAATAAGGTTTCGTTTAACAGTCGCCACAGTAAAGGTTTGAAAATGGTTTCTGATAGAGGAAGACCTGCTGATTAACGCTAGATAGTTCGTAAAGTCGAATTGTGGTATACACTTCGAGTTAAAGGGGCGTTTTTAACAGGTCTTCAAACCACAGGAACTCAGTCATGGAAATTTTTAAATTAAATTTTTTGAAATTAAATTAAATTTTTTGACATTCTAGAGGTCTATAACTAATTTTTCAGTGATAGTTGATAGTTTTTGTCCAAAGTGCTTAAATATTTCAAGGGGTAACATCGAGGTAATGTCATTCTTTCTGGCCATGCATCTCTGATCATACCTTATGTGGTTTTAATATAATGCTGCTGAAACCATGCATGGTCCGAAAAGTTTTATTCAAAAAATGTTCTGCTTTAGAACACTTTTGCTAATTTTGCCTTTCCTTCAACGCAAATACACAATATCGCATGCTCTATTACGAAAGAAGCCTCGCTTCCGTTCATCCTGCAATCGGGCTGGCATTACATGTCCAATATGGCGGCCATGGGGACGTAACGGCATTGACTGTAAGTATTTCAATATATCTTTTACATTAAATATTTTTTGTTATAATTGCTTTATTAAAAGTCACTCTTACAAGCATAAAGAAAGCGTTTTGAGGAAGAAAAGTCAAACGGGACTCTAACTGCCAATAAAGTTTAGATTGTTTTATATTTTAGTAGCCAAAATTACGAGTTAATATCTGAACGATTGTTGACAAGTTTACTTCATATTTATATGAAGCATTGTGTAGTATCATACTCCAATAGTAGCACGAAAGAAAGATTTAGAATGGAAATATATAAGTAAACATACTGTACATCACCTAGATTGTGGATGAATCTGTCAAAAAAGAGGTGAAAATAACATATAGGAGTCGAAAATAACTACCGGGAAAAAACAACTAAAAAAGCATCATAGAAACTTTGTAGAAGCTTTGCAAACTGTTATTTTACAACATTGGTGGGTGTTTGAAGTTTAAAGATGAAATATTTATGTCTATCTTTATATTTATCTTTTTATATTTTGTTTATTTTATCTTTTTTGAACGTTTTAAACAATATTTTCGTTCATTTTAAAAATCAGCGCCATATTGACCGAGCAGAAAAGGTCTGGGGTGAGAGTAGCTGAGACTAGTTATGAAGCTAAAATTTCCTATTACCTTGAACTTAAACATGTAATATTGAGGAGCAGTCGGAATAATTTAAACTCTTTTTTGTACTTTCATTTTTTAAAGAAATATATATTCAAGTACGTACGGATATGGATAGCACAACAGACGATATAATTAGCATACCGCTTCCCGAAAAACGACGAAGGTTTCTCTCGTTCGCTAAATGCATCATTTGCCAGGTTGATAAACCAGACGTTTTAAGAAAAGCTAAGGCATCGTCTATCGCCGTTTTCGTACGATCTCTGCAACTCAGGAAAGATGAAGTGTATGACAGGCTAAGCGAAGAAATTTCTAATTTGTGTCATTGTGTGACCGTGAAGTGGTGTGGCATTCATCATGTTACTCTTCTTATACCAGTGAGCACAACATCCAACATGCCACAGGTGCAGGCAAAGTAGATATCCAAGACACCAGCAATACCAGCAATAGAACGGCTCATATTGGTTTACGGTCTTCATCTAATGTGTCCATCGATTGGTTCAAGTGTTTTATTTGCCGCAATCGAACATACAAGAAACGCCGAGAGATGAACAATGTCTCTACATTTGAGGCATGTAAGTCCATTCAACAGGCAGCCGAAAAGCTGGGAGATGAAGATATGCTAAGAGTTCTCCTCTCAGTGAACAGTGATTTAATAGCAGCTGAAGCAAAATACCATAAAACCTGCCTTGCCTCATACATCAGCAAATCAAATTTGAAGCATAGAGTCCTAAGTGAAACCAGTGAGGACGCTAGTGATACAGTCTTCAAAGAGTTGGCGGCAGAAATAAAAGAGGGTATTACCCAAGGAAGGGCATACGACATGTCCTCCCTTCTGACGGCATACCGCGAACGCCTTAAAGCCAAGGAGATTGCGGCTGATAACTTCAGCACCAAGCAACGCCTGAAGTGTCGACTTGAGAAGTATTTCGGCGATAGCATCGTGTTTCATCGACATCCTGATAAAGCAAAACCAGAGATTTTTTATTCAAGTGCTATACCCCTTCAAAACGTACTTAATGCTCTAGCTGCCCATGATGTGCACAGCAAAAGTGATGTTCAGGAGATTGTCACCACAGCGCGCAATATCAAAGAAGACATCAAGAAATGCAATGGCATATCGATTAGGCCGCTTAACGTGGATGATGTATCTCTGGATTCCGCAAGAAGAATAATTCCTTCACGTCTATATTGGCTAGTTCGCATAATGCTCACATCCGATGACAGCGGAATAGAAGATTTTGACCACCCAACTCCTTGCAGCAAAACTGACAAGGAGAGACAAGTTATCAGTATCGCTCAGGATATCATACATTGTGCTTCACATGCTCGTGTTAAGCTGCCGAAACAAATAGGACTTGCAATGACAGTTCGCCATCTCACAGGTTCCAAGCAGTTGGTAACTCTTTTAAACAGAATGGGACACAGTTCATCCTACGACGAGGTTCAAGCTGTTGACACAAGTTTTGCAACAGACGTGTTGGCTAAGATGGAAGCCTATGGCACAGTAATTCCTTCAAACATTTCTTTGGGCCCATTTGTACAACTTGCAGCCGATAATAACGATTTGAACGAAGAAACAATCGACAGTAAAAATACTACCCATGTTACTACAATGGTCATATACCAACGGAAGGTATTTGGTCCCGAGCTTCCCCCTACTACACCAGTTGGAAACCATTCAAAAAGAAGATGAACCTTCAAAAAAGGTGGTGGTGTCTATGAGCTTCAGGAATGTTCGGCGTATGCACGAAGACCCAAAGTGAATCAGTATACCGGCGCAGTTGATTACCAATGGCTAAAAGATTATGGTACAGTCCTTTCTAAGGCTCTGAACATGGATGTAACTTGGGCACTCCTCCGCATGAAGCCAGCCTGCCTAATGGAAACCGGCATTTCCCAGAAAACGTGCAGCAAGTTCCCGGCTGGGGAGGATATCAATCCATCTTAAACCCTGCGGTTCCAACTATCTGCAAAATTGGATATTGTCCTATGATTGAAGGTTGCTGTACCGACTTTACCACTGTGTATACAGTCTTTAAGCATGCACAAAAAGTAAGTGCTGCTATGGGACAGCGCGATGCAGTAATCACATTTGATCTAGCCATCTATATCCAGGCAAAACAAATCCAAATGAAGTTCCCCGAAGAATTTTCAAACACCGTTGTTCGTCTCGGAGGATTCCACATTGCGCTGAATTACCTGCCTTTGTTGGGTAAGAAGTTTCGCAGTTCTGGTTTAGAAGATCTACTTATTGAATCCGGGGTGTATGCTGCAGGAACGACATCCGCAATCATGAAGGGCAAATCCTATAACGGGTGTAAGAGCGCACAAACTGGTCATGGAAGGTCTGTTTCGCCTAATGTGGAGTGCTTTTATCGCGTGGTACAAGAATCAAGCAGAAGGTGAACGCTGTGCAGTGGACCAAGAAGAAAAATGTGAGGTAACTGGAAGAGACAGTGGTGATTGCTCTCTCCGTGAAGACACAGGAAATCGTGTTAATGAAAAGTCATTGGTACAGCAAGCCGAAGAATGCAGACTCGCGATATCCAACAAGGCCGGGGTCCAAGAAGCTGTGGAGGCGTTGCATGAAGAAGCGACAAAGATACGTACGCTTCTCAAAGAATTTACTATGATGTCAAGTGCAAAGTCGAAGTTATTTGCCTTCTGGGCTGAATATGGTGAAATGGTGAAGCTTCTTCTTCAGTTCATCAAAGCAGAGAGGACCGGTAATTGGGAGTTACATCTGCAAAGTGTTGCAGCAATGGTACCGCATTTCTTTGCCATGAACAGGCCTAACTACGCACGTTGGCTTCCCGTTTACATAATGGATATGCGGCAGTTGGCATCAAAGCATACTGAGGTATACCAGGAATTCATTAATGGCAATCACGCTATCAGTCGTTCCCACAAGCCTTTCGCTCAGGTCTGGACAGATATGGCACTGGAACAGTCTATCTACGCGGATTCGAAGTCTGTTGGAGGGATAATTGGCATCTCACAAAATCCTGGAGCACTAGATCGATGGTTTCTCACCAGTCACGAGCGCGCGTCGGTCACAACAGCTACCAAAGGCATGTATATGCAGGAGCAAAACCAGGTTGATACGCACAAAGAGGCTGCCACGAAACGAGTATCGCGGGACGAGGCTGACGTCCAGAGGCTTCTCTCTTGTTTCACGACTAATCTCATGATTAATCCGTTTTCACCAGAAAACGAATCTTTGGTCAACATCGCGACTGGAGTCGTTCTGCCTGCTGACATTGCTAGGGACTTAGTGCAAAGCACCAACAAAGGAAAGCAAATGATGAACACTTTTGTGGAAAAACGACTCAATACTAACCAAGTCAGTTTTTGGGATCCGATCTCCCAGCTCAAAATAAAAACCTTTGAAAGTACCACAAAGAAGGTCAAGGTGAAGTCAGTAGATAACAAACTGGTGACAATTGGAGCGGATGGAGAATTGTTCGGTCGACTTTTGATCGCCGCCAACGCTAGGCAGATTAATCTGAAGGACGTCTTGTGCTACGAACTATCTTCCATCCCATTTTCCCTGGCTTACTCTGACGGCAGCTTGCGAAAGACGACTAAGTCTGCCTTGGTACCACTGATTGAAGCTAAAGTACAAGTGTCGACGCGATTGACGAATTTCCAAGAAGATACTATCCACCTCATCGATGGAATGGCATTAGTACAGGTCTTGAAATCAGCAGGGAGTGCAACATTTGAAGAACTTGCAGCTAATTACTACAAGGTAAGTGTACAGTAGCTGTCAATATGACTGCTTTAGGTTTAGTGTTTGTGACGGCATTCTTCCTAATATTAATGCTGTATTTTTCTCATTGATAGGTCGTCACCACACCACTGGCTACCTGCAAAGAAGTCCACATTGTCTTTGACCAGTACTGGGAAACGACAATCAAAGAAGACAAAAGGGCTCGGCGAGGTGTGCTTGAAGGTACACTAGAGGTTATGATACATGGACCATCTACCCCTGTCCCAAAACAGTGGCGGAAGTTCATCCCCAATCCCCAAAACATGAAAACATTATGTGATTTCTTGTCCTTGATGTTTTGTGAACTGGGAAAGCAGCGACTTCCTCCTGGGTGTACTCTTGTTATCGGCGGTGGTTTCAAAGATGGGAGGCGGGCGGTGTTAGTGAGACATGGTCATCTTGAAGATGTTGCTGACCTTGCATCAAACCAAGAGGAAGCTGATACTAGGTAACACTTCTTAATCATTTCTCGGCAAATTTTTTTTTCAACTGCATGTATGAAATGTTTATAGTTCTCTCGTGCAATGCATTTAAGATTATTGTTACACGCAAAGTTTGCAGCAAATACCCACCCAGGTTGTCGTGTCGTTATCCAGTCACCGGACACTGATGTGTTAGTCATCAGCGTGTATCACTTCCGAGATATCGGCTGTCGTGAGATGTGGTTCAAGACTGGCGTGAAGGACCACCTTCGTTACATCCCAGTGCACGCTGTTTACGGAGAGCTTGGAGGAAAGATGTGTCAAGCTTTACCGGCTTTCCACGCCATTACTGGGTGCGATTCCACGAGCTCCTTTGCAGGGGTCACTAAAAAGAAGGGATGGCAGGTACTGTCAAAAAGTGAAGTTCACCAGGATAGCCTAACACTTCTGGGTGTTGAAGCGAATCTAAGCGATGCTGTGGCTGCCAAATGCGAGTCCTTCGTGTGTAACCTTTATCGGGTAACCAAGCAGACACTAAGTACGGCTGACGAGTTGCGGTACCTCCGATTTTGCCAGAAGCCGAAGAATGAGACGCTTCCGCCCACGTCTGACAGCCTACTGCAACATTTGAAGCGTGCCAATTACCAAACACTGGTATGGAAACAGGCCTTGGCAGCTGTACAGAATCTTCCAGACCCGGAAGGCAGCGGGTGGGTGAAAGAAGGCTCCTCCTTGAAGCCCCAGTACATGACGAAGCAGCCAGCACCAACCAGTCTATTGGAGCTAACAAAGTGTTCTTGCAAAACCGGATGTGAGGGGAACTGTTCTTGCAAAAACACGGGTTTATCATGTTCAGAAGCTTGCTACTGTATGGGCAGTAGCGATATATGCCGGAATCCACCTTGTGGACATGTCCTTGTGGACATGTCCGGCAATGAATCAGATTGTTCTGATTCTGAGTAGACTGTGGTATAACTCGCAAAAGGGATCTTACTATTCATAGGACGGTAACGCGACGGCAACGGCGAGAAGCATCTTATGATATATGCTTGTAAAGGATAGAAGTTGTTTATCATGAATCGTACGTGTTTAATCCATTTTAAGGATTTTGAGAACAGTTTGGCTAAACAGAATTTAAAGTTCCACCGGCTGTATGCAATACGCCAGCGTTGTATACAATACGCAAAAATATGTGGTTTGCCGTTGTAGACAACACGACAGCCGCGTGACCAATATTAAAAAGAATTGTGCTTAACCATAATTATTCATTTCTTTTCAATTTACTATTGGTCTTAAGACCACTGAGCTCTATTTAGAATATCTGGAGACTGCACTCCTATGCAGTACCTTCGTCACTGAGTAAAGGAGGTGAAGTCTAAAACATGGTGGCCGCGTGACGAAAAACACCAAGAAATAAGAACCCTAGTTACTTGCTCGAATGCGGCTATTTTAAAATATGTACATAAATAATTTTAGGCTATGTAACATTTCAGGAGGTTATACCACGACAACTCATTTACCTCCGCCGCCAATTTGCCGCCAACAGCATCCAAATCCGCCATGTTGTTTGCTTATTCGAGAGCGCGAGTTCAGTGCTTAAGACGTTGCCGTCGCGTTGCCGTTCTGTTAATCGTAAGGCTCTTAAACAACGTCGAGTCGAAAATGTTGGATATGAGCATTTATATTGTGTACGCATGCGCAGGGGAAATATCAAACTTAAATTAGAAACTTTTTAAGAATTTTTCAAAGCAAATTGTTACCAAATGTTTTGTTAGGTTTAAGACCACTAAAATGTCAAAAAACCTTTTGATTAAAAAAATCCATGACTTGGTTCCCTGTGGTTAAAAGACCTGATAAAAACGCTCCTTTAACTCGAAACGTATACCACAATTCGACTTTACGAAGTACCTAGCGTTAATCAACAGGTCTTTCTCTATTAGAAAGCGTTTTCAAACCTTTACTGTGGCGACTGTTAAACGAAAGTCCATTCTGCTCCCTGACTATATAAGAACTGAGCCAAAATTCATTGTGTTCTCGACACAGCTGTTGACTCTTCCAAATTTGCCAAGTATCCAAGTATGTAAGTCTGACAAAGCATTGACAGAAGTACATGCCCATGGCACTATGGCTGAGGTTGTCACAATATGTGTCAATCCAGAGTGTGGAAAGCAGACATCCTGGTACAGCCAACCCAATTTCTCTGGCACAAAAATTGCAGCTGGCAGTTTATTGCTTAGTTTTGCCATCCTTGTGGAAGGTACCTCAGCAACCTACAATCATGGAATAGTTATTTTGGGACAATATAGCAAAATTTTTGATAAATACATAACCTCATTCTCTCCCCTCCCATCCCCTCCCGTCCCCTTCCCTCCCGTCCCCTCCCCTCCCCTCCCCTCCCCCCACCTTGCAATGTTGGCTGACGCACAGATATCGTATACAAAAATATATGAAAATGTGTTGTAGCCATAATACACACACGAGAACCAACATTGGTTGGTGGCGGAAGGGAAGGGGAAAGGGAAGGGGAAAGGGTAGAATTTAGAGTGCTCAAGAGCAAAGCGCACTCATATTTTATAAGTTACTTTCATGTCTTTCTTTTTTCAACATGCCCTACTAGGATTGTCCCAAAGAATTATTCCATGATTGTCTGAGGTAGGGGGCGATGCTTTTTTTTACTTTATTTTATATAAAACATCGTGCAACACTTTGAGTAATGGGATCACGAAAATACACACCATATAATAGAATATATATATATATATATTTTCAATCATTTGGATATGCATGTTTTTCTTATAAATAATATTAATGTAATGATGAAATTCTAATTGTACTTAAATTATATGTCACAAACGTTTACGAAATAGCCTAATGAGAATAAAATGAAGTTGACTCCTTTTCAAAAAGCATATGCGCCTCTTTTGAGACAAGAAAGAAAATTAAGTCTTAGAAGGATTGCAGCTATGTCAGGCATGTCGAAGTCTTCCTTGCATCGTGTTTGTAAGAAAAACGAGATTTTTGCGTTGCGGCGATGGCTTAAAATGTGAATGTCGTGAGATTCACCGAAAGCCCGGCCGTAAAGCTCAACGCAAGAGATAAATGTATGCTATTGAGAACGTTGCATGTTATGCGGAGGAACCGAGGTCAAATAACAGTTATGTCACTGGTTAAAGAAGCTGGTTTAGATCCTACACTCGTACATCAAAGAACTTTTTCAATGTATCTGAATGCGTGGGGATTCAAATTTCTGCAAGCGCAAAAGAAGGGGTTGTTGTCAGATAAAGACAAGAAAACAAGGTTTCATTATGCCAGTGACATGAAAAAGACTGCGCCAATGCCCAGACTTCTATGTTAATCACATATCATTCTACCTTGATGGCATATCCTTTATTCATAAGTTTAATCCTATGAAAGATGCATGTCAAACAGAGTCTAGAGTTTGGTGAATCCTTGGCGAGGAGCTACAGTTAACAGCGAAAGGAAGCAAAGAGCTTGCTGGTGGAAGGCGTTTACATCTCATGGCTGCGATTGCACATGGAAAAGGTATCATTATGACTGGGCCGTATGAGAAAATGTCAAGAGATTATTTCGCCTCATTTATTCGACATCATTTCAACATTACATTTGCAAAGGCTGGAGTGAAAGAGAACCACTCAAGGCGTTTCATTATGGATAATGACCCGTGTCAGACAAGTAAATAGTCTGTTCATGCTCTTAGTGAAGTAGAAGCTGAGCTTCACCTCATACCTGCTCGTTCGCCAGACATTAATCCAATTGAAAATATATTCCATCTCATTAAAAAAAAACTCACTAAACAGGCTTTGAATTTGCAAATCAAAAAGGAATTGTTTGAGGAATTTAAAACATGTATTCTTCATTGCTGTAATGATATAGATCCACTGATCGGACGATTGAAAGCTTGCCAAAGAGAATTGATGCAATTTTAAAGGGGAACTCCACCCCTGATACAACTTAGGTTTAAATGAAAGGCCTTACCACCAATAGTTTGTGTGTAAAATATTTTGTCCTAATTCAGTTTCGTTAGCGAGATATTGGGCGGAACATCCATGAAAATTTGCATATAGAAAACCGCCATTTGCCGTCGGCGCATAAAGTTTCAGCAGTTTGTTGTTTGACGTCACTCGAGAGCTGGAAGTGCTCTTTAAATGATATGGTTCTGTGTTATGACCTGTCGCTTCGTAGCGAAATAAGCATGATTTTGTTTGGCTTTTCTCTTTTGCCATTAGTGTTTTACGGAAATATGTGTGTCTAGGACGTGTCCTCTAACAAGAAAAAGTCAATACTGTCTCACACTTGCTAAAATGGCGTGCACTCGATGAGAAGTCAAAGGCATGCGTCTAAACTGATTGCCAACCACAGTAAGTTAGTTCAACGTAACTTAGACACTTAGTCAACAATACTTTAAAGCTTTTCCTGTAATATAATCTAGAGAATGATGTCTGGTTGTGCTTATATGTTCCGGTATTTTACTATTTCCTTTTACATAGCTAATAGCCTAAGTAAGTCATTCTAATATCAAACCTACTGTTTGTAAATTGTGTTATGATGGAGCAAAATTTAATTAACAAGCAAGTTACTTTGCAGAATGACCCGGGATGTCACATCGACCATCGCCAACTACATTTATCTGTACCTTTTGCTCTGTGAACCTGTTTTTGATGATTGTGCCATGTATTATGGTTTACAGGAAAAACGTACTTATTTTGTACTTTGTAGAAGGTAGTTTACTAATCATTTGTAAATTAAGGCATGAAGAAAAGTGTTCTATTGGTGTAAATGTGTTCCCGGTGAAAAGTATAGCAGCTGGTATGAGTAAATTGCATAGTGGCATTCTGTTAACATATGGTTGAGAGTCCCATGTGTTTATATGACCATTTATGCACGTTGATTTAACAGACACCATGCTACCTTTAATAAACTTACTCTGATCAAGTATAGCCTGCCCACATGTGATACATACTTTGAAAAGTTTATTAAGTGCTTCCTTGCTAACAATGAAATTCCTGGGTTGCTTTGTGACAATGGGGACACTTTCACATTCATCCCCTGATTGGACCTCGTTTTCAGGGTGATACTCAGTGTCACTTCCATTGGACATTGCATCAAGTTCTTCAAGATATGCAGCAGGGGACAATTGGTCGGGTTCTTCAAGTTGAAAGGGTGGTCTGTAGTGGAGGTTTTGAAACAATTACTGGCTCGTCAAAAAAATGTTGATGATCAACGTAATAATTGTGATCTAATAAATGATGGTTGGTTGATGGTGATTGAGGATAACACGATTCAGTATTAATAGTATCGTCTAATTGACGTAGATAGCACTGCATGAAAAAAGACATATTCTAACATATTCACATGTGAATATGGGTATGAATAAGATGCATATCGAAGGGATATTCTGATGCGCAATACTCGCCTGAATATTGTAAGTATTCCATGGTATTCCAAGTGCGAATATCATTTGAATATGGCACGTATTCTATACCATAATCTGACTTAGAATATGTGACTGTGGGGATCGAATTAGTTGTCTCGGTGTTTCCATTATTTGTAATATTCATGAATTCATGTGATAAGTGATCATGTGTCAAGACTGAGAAAACCAAAATAAGGAATGCGAATGTGTTAATAAGGAATTGTAAGGAATATCGTGAAAATTGAACTCATGTATAAATTGTAAGAAAATTGTATATGTTTCGTTATTTGTTTTGTTCATTTTGTCGTAGTTCACGAATATTATATATTTGATCATCTATTTTGAAAAGGGGATATATCCAAAGCTGCCGGCCTGCCGCTGTTTTGTGTGGAGATTTTGTGAACAAACTTCGATTGCTGAAAATATAAAGTTCGTGTGTGCTTTTTAGGTACCATATAAATTAGTATAAAACAATTATTGAATGAGGTCGAGCAGGATAGGAGGAATCATTAAGGCAGACGTTTGTGTTATCTGGCGAAGCCGGAGGCTGAAGCCGAGAAAACAAACCAAGGCCTTAATAATTCCTCAAATCTGCGAGAACCAAATTCAATAATTGTTTTATTATTTATTTGTAAATACTTCTTTCATAATCGGCAAACCTTTTGTTTGAGGAAGCCATTTGTATTTTTTCCCTTTCAGCAAACCTCACATAAATTAGCGTGACATTATATCGTGTTACATGGTTTTTCAATATACGATGAAATTGGGTTTTTTTCAATATACCACAGTGAAGTCATAACCCCAAATTTTGGCAACTAGCATGCGGATAAAAAATGAAGCTATGCTGAACTACCAGATGTGGTTTAGCCTACATTACTTTACAACATGTACAACTTTAAATTCCAAACAATTAATTATATTAGGGAAGATATGACCCATGTGTTTCATATTCAATATTTCAACCCATTTCAAGAAGCATTAAGTTCATGAATGTTAATTGTTCTTTGAGATGACAATAAATACTTGTTTTTTGCACTTTAATCTGCTCTGGGTAATTTTATAATTGTGGGCAAATAATCTAATCTTATTTGCCCATTAAATACAACAAAAGCAGATACTACAACACCTACAGGCTAAAATCACTAATACTGTGGTTATTATACCAATAAGTATTTTTTTTGATTTTCCATTCAAATTCAATTTTTTATCTAACTTGCACCAATTTGACCAAAAGACCCTATGGTTACCATGGTTACATGGTACGTACCTATAGGCCTATTTACATGCTCTTTCTAATCATAGGTACATAAAAATAAGTGCTAACCCTAATTTGTCGACTGTCGTTATGTTGGAATGTAAACTATTTGCCCACAATTAATCAGCATATAAACATACCTATAAAATACGATTAAAAACTTGCAAGCTGTGTTGCAAAAATATGTTGTACAGCACATGGCACAATAAGTTTTAACACCTAGGACCAGTTGTTCCAAGCTAGGTTAGGCTAATCCAGCTTTAAAATTTAATCTGGTGTTTCAGTTTATGTATTCCTGCTTGTCTGTTTAATTTGAAACTCTAGGAAAGCAAACTTCAATTTATCCAGACAAGATTTCCAAAGAAATTTTTTAGAATTCATAAGTAAGCTGCTGGAAAATTTGCTAGAGTTAAGGTAACCCGGCTTTTGAACAACTGACCCTTGGCGTACATTTTTTTAAAAAGAATATCAGTGATTATCTAACACTGGTTTATAGCTGGTTTATCAGACAGAAGTGCACATTTGACTATTTCGGCTATTCCTTTCAAAGTAGGTACAGGTAAATTATGACAAATTGCAGCAAAAATGAATGGTTTAGCTGGGATTGTTGTGTCTGATTTATTTTTTAGTTTAAAATTTAGGGTATATTTTTTCGAAAGGTTAGTTTGGTACATGAAACATCAGAAGGTCCAAATGTATAGTTTCCTGCATAGTACCGGTATTTTACTATTTTTACCTGCATTGCAAAACTATATATAATGAGTACAGGTAAACAGTTTTACTGTTTTTAAATGGTGCACTTTTATTCTAATACCCTGAATAAGTCACACTGCATAATGGTGTAAATATTTAGGCAATAAAAGAGTACCTATTCAGCTGCCCACTTTTGTTGCAATGGGTTTACAATCAAAACATTTTTCTTCTGGCTTTCTACTAGGTTGACTTCACCTTGAATTGGGCAAAATCTGCAACTAATCCTGCCAACTGGTAGAAACATAGCTGGACAATCTTCTTCAAACACACTTTTGCACCAAACTTGAAGTGTTGAATGTAGGCAGTTCTTCTTTTCATGTGCCTAGTACCAAGACACACAGGCAAGTAGGAGCGTGTGGAAATTTGTATCACCATTTCTATCTGTGACTTCTATACACTGTTTCATGAAATATTCAATTACAGCTGGCCGAAATTCATTGACATCTTTAACAATAGAGCCTTCCACAAACCATGAAGCCATTATATGGTTTGCTCAGGGCGATGGACTTGACCTGGAATCATAGATTTCACCATAAATCTCCATAGTGCTAGTCTGTAGATAGGCAATAGGAACAAATATGTCCTGAGTGTTGTTTTTGTTGCCTAATAAACTGTGGTACATTTGTTTCAGGTCATGATTACCATCGTCTATTACCTTGGTTTGCATTGGTGGATGAGGATGAAATTTACTGGGGTCGTCATTCCAAACAACATTTTGGGGATTGACAGTGGTGAAAAAATCTCTGTTTGAGACGTTACCGTTGAAAATCTGCTGCAGTGTTCCGGACAATTCTTCATCCTTGTTGGGAAGTATATCCTTAAAGTACTTTGTAAATATTGGGGATGATGCATGACTGGAAGCTGCAAGGCATTCATCCTCGAGGAACTTTCTCATCATTTGAATTGGTATGGCCTTATTGTTGTGCTGGTATGTGCCGAAAATACCATTGTATCTCTAATGAAAAACACCAGAACGCATATACAAGTCCATAATCAATAATACATTCGACGAGATGGCAGTGGAAATGCATGTCCGGTGTAATGGAATCTTTGCCATAGAGATTCTGGGCACTTTTGCAAAATGAAAGCAGCATTTTGTGAGCTTCTTGCAGTTTTGTGATTGAGATTGTCCGTCCACATAAAATGCCACATGCAGCTACGAACAACATCCAGCAATCGTAATGATTTTTTGGAAGTAACTTTGACAAAATATATGGAGAATATATCAAGGTCCAGTTTTTCCACTGATCAGCCGTCATACCCGAAGTTCCTGCTTCAAGTTTGTTGGGGATCCTTCCAATGTCTGGGGGAACTACAATACTGTCAATGTGTTTTTGTATATCTTTGAGACTCTGAGGTTTAATTTATCAGTCCATGTTTTGGACATATGTTTTGCAGTGCCATTTACAAATTATGCATAGGATCAATGATAACAAACCTAACGCTATCGTAGTACAGCAGACGCAATAATTTAGTGTAGCGACAACCAAGTGTCCATTCCATTTCTTTTGCTCTCTGATGTCGCTTTAAGGGTTTTGAAGGCATGAGCGCGATGCTGATGAGCATTCCGCTTTGGCCAGGAATTTCTGTTAAATCCTGAATAGTCTGGTCGTTCGCCAAATGCATTAACAGGAAATACCTTAAAGCATCTTGAACATCCAAATCTTGCATTGTGACTTAAAAAGCCTGCTACTTTTCTGGCCGCTGGAATATCACAAGCTACGCATAATAATGCTACCAGAACAAAAGTATATTTTAACTTGATCCAGAACCTGTGTCCTTCCCAAAGGGTAATTAATTCGTCAACAATGGGTTTGAGGATAGCGTTCATGTCATGCTTTGGTTCACCTTCGATTAGAGCCAGTAAAAGTATATTTTCTCTCTTGTATCTTTCGTTCCGTGGCAAATTAGCAAGGACACAATAGACAGCCCCAATTGAGCCTGGCGAATGCTTGAAAGGGTTAAACCAATTGACATTCAACATCAAGGCATAATTATTTAACATACTTAAAATATTCATACTTAAAATTTTGGGAGTTGAAGATCCTTTTCAACGACGAGAATAAACTTTGAAAAACAGCCACTTTTCTTGGGTACCAAAAAATATTTCCAGTTTTCCTTCGAACCTTCTTCATTAGCTTTTCACCACAGGGAGATCGGTTATCTTTCCTGGGATGATTTGGCCATTCTACGTTCGTGCAGGTTTTAGATACAATATGTCCGTCAGGTAGTGTCTTGGTGCAGGATTGCTTTTCGTAAATTACATTGCATTTAGGACACACAGGATAGGTTTGAAATTCATTTCCATTTACACGAAGAAGTGTTTTGATCGTTTTCAAGCTAGTGGAGAATTTGTTTCCAATCGTTTTTACTAGCTCTGAGCCCGTAAGATCTCCAATCATCACAAACATCATTTTGAAAAACTTGAGTACTGCTGATATTGCTACGCCAGATATGCTGAAGCATCTTTGCCATAAAAGAATAAAGAAAGCCAGAGCCATTATTATGGCGCTATATGTTTCATTTCCAACATCGGGTACACCATCAATTTTATGTTCCTGTTCCTCATTACTATCATTATTTCCCATACTTCTTCGACTTCGTTGTTGTCACTTATAACTTGGTTTGCACTTCATTCTCACTTGCTGTGTCTGACTGACTAGTTGAATGTTCATCTAGTTTGTCGGTCGTGGTCTGTTTCAGCCTCAGTTGTTCTTCAAATTTTTCTTCTGCTTCAGGACTCAAATGTATGCCTTGTTCATCATTTTCTTCATCGCTTTCGATATTCGTATTAGGTGGACAAACAGGAAATCTTGCACTTGTCTCGCCTAAAATTCCACAAATGTAAAGGCCCGGTCAAACGAGGATGAGAGTTGATGAGAGTTGAGAAGCGAGAGTTCGCACGAGAGTTTCGTCAACTCTCAGATGCTCCAGTCAAACGAGGATGAGAGTTGATGAGTATGTATTTTGTACTGCTTTGCTGAGCCAGCTACAACAAAGTGCAAAAATTTAGCACTTTTGCAACTCTCATCAACTCTCATGACTGGTCAAACGCGCACAAACTCTTATCAACTCTCATCAAAATTTGAACTAGTTCATAGTTGATGTGAGTCGATGAGAGTTAATGAGAGTGGATGAGAGTTGGTGGTCAAACGCTAGCGAGAGTTACAACTCTCATCCTCGTTTGACTGGGCCTTAACAACAATTACGTGACATGTTTTAGTAGTGCTAATTACATTGTCCATGGTATCAAGCAAGAAGGCCATTATAGGCGGCGTTTCTATCGAGAATGGGACTAGCTGATTTGTGTCAGGTCAATTTTGCATTTGCTTACAAGAAGATTTAGTGTTACCGAAATACGAATTTGAAGTTATTTCAAACGGCGCATTTTGTGTGTGTTAAATTGAACTCGGCTAGGGCTAAAAAAGGGCAGTCATTTAACAGTCAACACGAACTAAATGAGATGGATGTAAAATTCGACGTGTAAAACCGGCCAATTGTAAACTAGCTTTAAATTAATATACTCAAATTTTCTTGAAGCTGCATTGTTGTATATTGTATATTATATATTTGTTGTATTTAAAAGTCGTGTTAGCTGAAATCTACTTGTCATTTTTATGTGTAGGACTGCATTAAACTGTTGACACCTTGAATTTTATGATCCTACAGGCAAAAGTTTGGTTTCGAGCGCAATTTGAAATAAACATGCACCATGTATAAGTGAGGTTTTCAAGCACTTATGCTGTTATAGGCCCTTAGTCTAGCCAGGCAATAGAATTTTATTCCATAAGGAGTCAGTTTCCTCAGATTGCCTAATGCCATGATCAATGTTGAAAAATTCCCGATTGTATATTTTGAAGTATATGAAGAAACGTCATTGGTACCCAGTGGCGGATCTAGTGCAAGTCAAAATAAATTACCACAGCTCATTCTAGGATATATTTACATTTTAAAATACCTTCAAAGCAACTTCATATGTTAGATTTTATTCTTTTGAAATTCATAACCTATGACATTGTTATAAAGTTATTTTGAATTCAAAATTGAGCTGCTATAATTTATTTTGACTTACCCTGGATCCGCCACTGTTGGTACCTATTAATAATACAGCTACAATCCTGGACAAAACTATTGACTACACTCTAATTATTTACTCGACATGTGCGTACCTAATGAAAAACATCAAACTAGGCCCCTCAATTTACCCCCTTGCCCCCAAAACAATGTTGAATCTGTAAGAAATGAAAACAACATTGATCGGTGGGGGAATGGGGGAGGTTTGTTCTATGTAATAACAATGAGCTAAGAAAATGACGATATTAGGAAAAGTGTCGTCAATGTTTTGTCCAGGATTGTAGTTCAAAAAAGGGTTTTTGCAAACCTTGAACCTTAACCTATAATAAGTGGCAAAGCGTGACAGGAGCACAAGTTTCAAGCTTATCAGCTGCATTTTGCGGCTATTTGTGTATGAAATATTCTTGTACACATTTTGTAGACACATTGAGCACGATTGCAACTCCATTTATTTCTTGCCCTTGAACTGATAAAATTGCGCTCCCATTACGCACTTAAAGTTTAAGGTTTAGAGTTTAAGATTGCAAGGGACAACCTTTTGGAGCAAGAGCATTACGTATCAAGTACACAATTGACCACAATGAAAATAATGGCCAATGTATATTAATTAAAAGAATTACCAGTTTTAATGAAAAATATTTAGCTTCCAAAACTTTTGTGGTTGGTGGGCCATTATGCATGAAGTTAACTTGAATTTGATCTAAAAATCCAACCTGTTTCGCCACTTAAGATATTTTGAAATGTTTATTACTTTATTTTGATGAGCGAACAACGTACTCAATTCAAACATAACCATATTTGGGCAGTGGTTTACAATTACAATGACATACAATAATGATAGGTAATCTCGCCTACGTAATCTCTATGAAGCGAGTGTTCTTATATATATGAAGACTATGATTGTTTCTTTAACAAAAACCTATATTGTTATGGTAATGTTGCTCGTTGTTGTCGGAATTTAGTGTTGTTGCAGTATGCCAAGATTCCAGAGTTGTTCTGTAACGATAGGTTGCCTTGTCTAATATTTTGCAGTCATCGAAGTTGATTTTATGATCATGAGTCCAAGCATGTTTTGCTATGTTAGAACCGGATTTAAATTGTTCTACGTTTCTTTTATGTTCCTTTTTTCTCGTTTCGAAGGCTCTGTCGGACTCTATACAGGTTTATAGGCGAGACCGGCAGAGCCTTCGATTGGACTCATGACTATAAAATCAACTTTGATGACTGCAAAATATTAGACAAGGCAACCTATCGTCACAGAACAACACTGGAATCTTGGCATACGTACAGCAACAACACTAAATTCCGACAACGCGCGACAGATTACGTAGGCGGGATTACCTATCATTATTGTATGTCATTGTAATTGTAAACCACTGTCCTAATAGCTATATCCGTAAAACAGTTTCAAACTTAGTATTATTTACCTGTCGAAGACTGCAGACTGGCAGTCGAAAGCTCGTGTTTTAATAAATTTATCACTCAGAGAATGTTTCAGAATCTTTACAGTGCCAAATGTATACATAATTTAAATATAGTATTATATTGAATTTGATAATTAATTTTAAAAGTGACATATCACAGACTACTATTTAAGCATACGTAGCACACTATGCGAAACTTAGATAAAAAATATATAGAGTCAAAGATTTTAAAACTTACTAAAACAATAAAAAAATATATTTGTGCGAACAAACATTCGGTAGGTGCACCAGGAAAAGAAATTAATAATATTCACACTTCTTGTCTCAATTTACAGTTCATTCTCCAAGTTATCTCACTGAAACGTATCAGTTGTCACTATCATTATCAACTCGGCTTCACTGTTGTCATTGGTAGCGTTCACTAGCATTATGCTGTTTTGAAAAATACGTTTTGGTACGTTTACTATTGAGCAGGTTTTACTACAAAGGAATTAACGTTCATCTTTTTGAGTCATGTCTGGCTCTGACTTTTCCGATGTCCAGGACATGTATGAAATTAGGTCGATGGAAGACTTATCTAACGATAACGCCGGTCCTCAACTGGACATGGATGATATTCTTCATGGCATACAGCAAGAACAAAATCAAACAACTAAAGTAAGTTACAACATCGTTTTAAACGTTTAAGATCATTTGCAGTTAAAATATCTACTGAGTAGAATCTGAGGTATGATACAGCATTTGTCTAGACTAATTATACGATTTTAGTAAAACACGCGGATGCAATAAAATTAACTCGCGCATCATAAGTGCGTTGGATACCATCTATTTATATTATATTTAGGCATGCAATCTAATAAATAAAATTTGCGTTGTGTCACAGTTTTATATATTAAGCCGGATTTTCAATTTTTTACAGCACGACGGTTTTCCTGAGAAGCGTGTTACATTAATAGCCAATTGTGGGCATTTGTTTAAGTTTAACTGATACATGCGTCTCACTTTACAAACGATGCCTATACATTGAAAAAAAAATACAATTACTGGACAAGATTGAGAAATTAACAATAAAAAACAAGAATACTATAAAGAAAATGATAATCAAAGATAATTATACAGAGAAATCAGTTCAACGCAGTTATTTGTCCCAAATTTACATGGTCTTATCAATAACATCGAGTTGCGCCGATGTTGCTCATAATTATAGACTTAGATGTTTTTGTCCCGTTTTACAGAAACTTGACGAACTAACAGAAACCTGTGAAAAGTTATCGTCATTTTTCCCTGCCATGTCCAAGTCCATGAAAAACCAAGAGCGTCGTCTTCAGGAAAATGAAAATGTGGAGGGTAAAAAAACCCCACAGTTTTCCTGTTATATAAAAGCAAACCATGCACTGCAACCTCAAAGATGCCACTTTAGTTCAATGCCACAAAAAATACACATATAGGCACACATTTGTAGTTACGTATGCCTATTACCAATTATCTGAACTTTTATTCATCTTCCCATTAGCCGTACTGACACACAGTTTGCTGGTCCTTGTCGGAAACTACTGTAAATTACATTAAAATAACTCTTGATATTACAGAATATGGACTCTCATGGATTTGCGGACACTGTGGTTGCATGTTGTGTTCTTGAATATTTAGAATTTGGTTTAATTTGAATTACTCTCGACGTGTTTCACTGGCAGGCATTTTCGTCTGTTATTTTGCGGACGCAAATACAGTCCCCAAAGGTCTCCAACAGCGAGACTTGACTCATCGCAAACAAGTGAGTCAAACTTAATGGCACTCTAGCGAAACGGGTGCATGCTCTTAAAAATACGAATCTGAACGCTTAAAACATTTTGTAATATTCTTAGGGTACACTAAGGAGCATCATTAAACAAAAAGAAGACCAAGATGGTTGCAACATCTTCAACCTTGATGAAACATATGTTCTGGAATAACATTAGAACAATGCACAAGTGCAACGGTAATATATTGCTGACAATGAACATGAATACCCTTTATCTGCTGTATGATTTTATATTATTTCAGTATTAACTCTCCAACAAACCGCCAAAAAGTTGACCTTTTGGCCAGAGAACTGGTACAGGCTAAAAGAGCAAAAGGAAACAAACTTGCTTCAGCTGATGCTGTTGGTAAGTGTACTGTAATTCCAAAAGAGTTCTACAGAAAATTGCTCTCCAAGGCACTATTTAGCCGTATGTACTATAAATATAATCGCCATGATAGCTGTCTTGGAGCTGTATCCTAATTGTGTTCACTACAAAACAAAAAGTAGAAAAGCTTATAAGCATGCAAGAATGCACAAGTTATTGAATAAAACATCAAAATGATATATCCTCGTAGTGCTGTATGTCCAAACATTTGCTAGTATGTAATTATGTCTCACTTTAGATGCTGTAAAAATTCATTTTCGCTCGAAAAAAAGATGTAAAACAACCCAACAATGCCACGAAAGAAAAAAAAGAATGGTCCTTCGCCGTAGGAGAGAAAGGGTAATGTGATTTTTTGGCCTATGAATCTCACTGCCATGTGTCAAGTACGAAATGTGATTTGCTGAGCAATCATGAGAATGAAGCTCTGAGGCCAAGGGACGTAATTATCAGAAACGTGTATAACATTCCTCTCATGAACCACGTTTAAATGCATGCTACGTAAAGAAAGTATTAATTTAACAGGCTCCTCTATTTGCAAAGGATATAGAACACATTGCTGGTTTCGGGGATAAACCTGCCTACATTAGATCGAGAACATTTTTTGATAAACTAACACCACGTATCCGTACCAGAAAATCCTCAGCATCGCGTATGAACAATTTCAAGCTCGATTCAGTTGAAGCAGAAACCAATCAATATGAATGGTTTGGTTAAGTTTTAAATGCATTTCCCTTGAGATAACTAAATAATTTAATATTTTCTTATGCGCAGTATCTTTTATTCTTGGGTTTCATGTGATGCAAGATATTTGAATGGGGGTCAACTCTAAAAGAGACACATTCATCAGAGTGAGTTAAATGTTCACTGTAGGTGTTGCCCTTGTGCTTCGTAACAAATGAAAGCAATTTTAAATCATTTGCTCACTCTCGTGCAGTATAATTGTGGATACCTTTGAGGTTGACCCCACACTCAAATTAAAACGATTAGTGAAACCCAGCAATAAATGACTTTTTTAAATTTAGTTGTTGGACAGAAGACGAAAAGAGGCAACAGAAGAAGAAATACGCCAGTACGAATCAGTATTGAACATAAAGTATATGTCCGAGGACGAGAATGTCGCCGATGGAGAGGGCTGGCATCATCTGAAACTTACTTGGAGGTACGATGACGTCACTAATTTTTTCTACGAGCTGGATAAAAGGTCAGAAACTGCAAAAAAGGAATTCCAAGTAGAAAAAACACCGCGCACACAAAGTGGCATATTAACTTAGCGTTCCGTTCCCCCAAGAATGCTCCAGACTGGACAATCAAAATAACCCACGATAACACACCACTAACGAGAAATCCAGGAAGAGGTGGTGGAATTCGAACATGTGGTGATCGAAAATCGACAGAGATGAGAGGCTCAACCAGTGACGTACGTGCAACACCAACTAACCCAAGGTACCAACGGCGTGGAATAAATTTTTCCAGAGACGATATCTTGAATGATGTTGTACAATCATAAACAGACAAATTATAGTTTTTTAAACTACTATACATACATACAAGCTCGTTATTATTAAAGTAAATAATTATTCATACACTTGTGAAAACGTATAAAAAATATGAGCATGGGGAATTTCTCGCCATATCATTCAGTCTCAAAACCGCAGAAAGGATTTTTTACCTTTGCACTCCTTCGTGTTGTATAAATTATTAAAAGATGTTCATCTCTTTATCCAAAGGTAGTTTTCTATAACGTAAGAAAAAAAATTCAATTCCATATTTCAGACAAGAATCATTATACTGTATACGGATATATCGTGTTGGCAGTTACCAACTACGAACATGGCTAGGTATAATACAAATTCATTTGGAATTTTGGCGTTACTCCCCAATCTATTGACTTTTATCGTTGCATTTCTTACCGCCATAGCCTGCAACTTGTGCTTTCTGAACAAAAAATTTTGGGGAACGCGACTGCAGATTGCACTATGTCTATAATTAGCTGTCTCACCTGACATGACTTCACCAGTAAAATTATTTAATGTTATTTATAACGCGTTTTTTAAGCATGGCAAAAGGAATGATAATTACTGGACCTACGATTAACGCTTTTTGTTAAATTTAGGTGAGGACGTTAACTTGAAGTATAAAAATAACTAGAAGGACTGTTTTTGAAAATTAAAATAATTTATTTGTAGATACTTCACAGTATTTCACAAATAATAATAAAAATAAGAATGATATACAATACGTGTTGAAAATAAAATGTAACATAACAATATTTAAGCACATCTTTTATTATCGAAGCTCTGCTTGCAGTAATGCTCGACTTACAATTTATAGTTTGTAATATAACAGCCTCGTCCTGAGTCGCTTTCTTATATTTGGAAAATTTATCACAGAATTGGCGAATTTATAATGAAAAATTCATTGATGCTTATAATGTACCCGGAAATTATAACCAGAAAACAAACAAGGTTTAGCAACGGTTTTGTATTTTGTTGCCACAAAATTGTGCGCATTTCGCCACCGCATGTTTGACAAGCTTTACATTGAGTCGGTTGTTTGTGCTGTGTTACAAACAAAATTTACCTAACACAGAAGCCAGAAATGGCACCTACACTAGAGCAGAAGAGAAAAGTGCGGATTGCTCGAAAAAAGCGAAAAAAGCTGATGAGAAAGGAAGAAAGAAAGGCCAAGCAAAGAGCAGAAAATGCCAAAGAAATTGAAGCTACTGTTGCAGCATTAAGGGAAGAAACAAGCCGGCAAAGACAGTTGGTTAGAAAATATTACATGATGTGGAAAAAATGCCCAGTAAAAAAAGATACTTCCAAGCGGTTAAAAATGAAACTGTAAGTTTAAATTTACATACATTTACAGTATTTGAATATAGTAAAGCGTGGAGATGCCATAATATTAAAGCATGCCACTGGCACTGCTGTGGTGGGGAGAAGTAACTTTCACATGTTTACCTATCGTGCTGTAGTCACTTAAGGGGGTTCATCTTTGGTCAGGTGTTAGGACATGGTACCACAAACATAAAAATAAGTTTTTCAAAGTTACCATTGCCATGGTTACCATGTTAATTACTCCCTGATGGTGAAAAATCCATATATTTGTAAACATGATATCTCAACAACTATGAATGATAAAAATCTAAAATAACTTTATTTTAATAGTATATCACATGCTCTTGGAGATGAACCAGAACTATGGTGATTGAGGCAAAAATAAATTTTTTGCGGACAAAATATTGAAACTAGATATTATCGAGATGATACTGATTATCATAACTTGCATGCTATTGCAAATATTTTTATGATTCTGGTTCATCTTCAAAAGAATGTAACACAGAACACACACTGAAAGTTTGAAGTCAATAGCTCACATACTTCTTGAGATATTGCGCATGCAATAATGGCGATTGGTGGTTTTTGAGAAATGAGGGTGAGGGTGCAATTTGAGAAAAACTGCTTTAAAGTTTTTGCATGCATTAGAATAACATTAATCGAACAATGCTATGGAAAAGGACACAATAGAGTAAACCTGCTCTGGGTAAAATCATGGTTTTACCCTAACACGGTGTAGAATTTGCTGAATTTCTCCGTTTATAATTCATTTTGTTGTTTGAAATTTTGGATATGTTTAGAGAACGCCGTTAACAATATTTTGTAAAATTTTTGAAAATCGATGAATTTTGAAATTATTTACTATTGGACCCCCTTAAAGTTGCTTATTACTTTGGTACCACATAGGCCACATTGTAGGTTAAAATGAATAAATCAGAAATTACAGCTGACAGTGTATTTTCACAAGTACAACCATGTGAATTAGAGGACTTGCAATCAGAATCCTCAATTATTGGAGATGCAACACATGGAGAATGTCATTTAACCCTGTAGAACCCGCACTGTGATTTACAACAGCTAAAATTATTCTGTTTTTCATTTTTTAACATTTTGAACCTAATTTTTCACAAAAAAGAATTTTTTTTATTTCGACTAAAATTGCCAAGTTTAGATGATGTGACATATGTGTAACATTGGGTTCATCGTGACATACAGCTTTAATGCTTTGTCTAAGTACATGATAAGTATATATACGCAAGATGTAGAAACAATGTGGTAGACTTGTAATTTATCTTCAATGAAGTCTAAGCAACTTTATTGCAACTGTTCAACGTTTCTTTCTAAAAAGTCTTAACAGACGTAGTCCTACTGATGGAAATCATAGAAACAATTACGGTCCTCGACAAAATAGAGTCGAACCTCACATTTCGTACACACAGTGCTAGTGTTATTTACTTCGCAAAGTTTGCAGCGACCACGTTTCTCAATTTTCTTAGGCCAATGGCAGTAGCCATCTTTACGCACATCATCATCAGGTAACCGTTGTTTTTTCCTGGGTGGCTGAGGGCTTTGTAATGATGATCTTGAGGTTGATGGTCGGCCAACAGTCCCTTTGGAATTTACTTTTACCAATGATGAGGCAACAGATGCTAGAAAATTACGACGATTCATCATATTTTTGACTGGAAGGCCTAGTAATTTGTACTCTTGCCTGTACATACTCCATGCATTCACAAGTGCCACCATGAGAAAATGCCAAAATAGGTAAAGATACCACCGGCGAGATTTCATTTTGAAACAATATTGCGCAAGAAAAGAATCGAGTAAGTCAATTCCACCCATGTGCTTGTAGTGATTGATGACTGCTGGCATGGGTACTTCAACATATGCCTTTTTCTTCTTATCCCATCTCTTGGCAGATCCAAGGGGCTCAATTCCAGTAAGAGTCGAGAAAAGTGTCACCACTTTGTTAGCAAGCCATCGAACAGCAACAATGTTATTATTCTGCTCAACTCGGTGATCATAAGACCCTCTTCCTGATTTCATCAAGGTTTTCTCCTCCCTCATTGTGCATCCTGCTAGTCGATTCTTTCGTACTGTGCCAGTGTAATGAATTCCTCTCTCCTTGAGCTTTAACAGAAGATTCAGGCTGGTGAACAAATTATCTGCATAAAGTTTGTAATTGCCATGAGATACCAATGTTGATGCTAACTTCAAAACAACATCAGCTCCTTGACCTAAATCACTTCTTTTTCCATCCCTACCCTGATATACTTCAAAATCATATAAAATTCCACTAACACCTGCTCTACACCACGACTTGAACCCCCACGGATGGGGTTTGCCCTTGACATATTGTCGGATTGGGCTTGTTTTCCCACAGTACTGACACATCATTTCATCGATGGAGCAGTGCTCTTCTGGGACTAGCTTCAAGCAATTTTCCCTCATTCTGGCAAGCCATGGACGGATTTTCCACAATTTATCTTTCTTATCCTCAGATGAAACCAACAAATTATTAACAAAATGAAGCATTGTCAACAGCAGTTGGAATCGGTTTCGACTCATCACACTACAAACAGGACTATACGCTGTTGCCGATTCCCAGTATTGTCTAACTCCACTCATCCGTACAAGGCCCATATGGAAAAACATACCAATTACTTGTTCTACTTCCTTCTTGTTAGTGTTAACAGAGTTCCCAGACTTTTGAACACTGTATTCATTAGTATGTGTAACTAAACTTTCAAGCATGTCATCCATTACAAACTGTTTGAAATACTGAAATGGGGTTTGTACCTTCATACTTGCTGGAGGTTCTATTTGTGGTCCAGTAAATCTTGAGTCAGACTCTGGCATGGAGAATGTAGTTTTTCTCCATTTGGGTTCATTCTTTCGCTTTCTAGAAATCCGGTCAGCTAGCGGTGTGTCATCAACATCATCACTATATTCATCCACTTCAACAATCTCTTTTTCACTTTCTTCATCACTACTCTCAGAGTCTTCTCCCTAATTTCATAATAAATTTTCAGAATGAGTAAAGTTATAACAAATGAAGGTCACAAGAAAAGTGGCAAAGCACTATTGACTTAACTATTTCTATCCATTCTTTATAGTATTACTGTTATTGTTATTATTATCAATTATTGTTGTTATTAAATTTTTAATGCTGCTAATAAATGGTATATTAGAATCAAATATTATATTAGAATTCAATTATTTGAAACTAACTAACATATCTTAACCATTAAATTTTTTAAAGGGAGTAGGAATTCCAATATATATAATATTTATTTGAGCAAGCAAATCCAGCAATGTGCAATAAGAGTATACGTGTATTTCATTTCAATAAGAGTATAAGTGCATTTCATTACCTGCATCGGTGAAAAATCTTCATCATCACTGCTGCTATCAGTGTCACCTGCATCACTATCATTACAATCAAGCATGTCCAAAACATTTTGAACATCAAAATGTTTTTCTGCCATTATCTAAAGAATAATTTTAAATATTAACAAGTTTGTAAAAGTATAACAATTCCAAGCAAGTATTGGCAGGCAAGTATCACGATATATTACAAAACTCGAGATATTGAAAACAAACATTTTCAAAGTACACATCTAAAATACACTATGATAGAATATGGCTGTAAGCCCAGTGTGACACCAGCGTACACACAAGATTTACTTTCCACAACAATACACTTGTAATACATCTTTAACAATTACTCACTGTTATGTGTTCACTAGCATATAAAAAACAAAAATACAGTAAAAAAAATTTGAATTGTACCTTTTAAAACAGTAAAATTTCAGCATATTTGAAGCGCTTCGTGGACTCTAATTCTCACATGTTGGCCGCCATTTTGAATTTGAAACACTGATCTCAATATATAGGATAATAACGGAAACGTTATATCACTTTGTTACCGACATGTAACCTTGGGTTTTGGTGCAAAAAATTAAACTATACACAAACTTACTGAAATAGTACACTCTGCCAAAGATTATGTTATGACGATTTAATATTCCAGTCGTTGAAAAACCCAGCTAGCAGATAACGTTATCACAACATATTTTGGTCGTATTTTGGTTAGGTCCGACCTATCCTGAATACGACCAAGATGCGACGTTATATTTTGGTCGTATTTTGGTTGGTTTAACGTGAAGCCTAACGTGAATACGACGTTTGTGAAACGTTACTCGTGTTTCAGGTTGGATATCAAGTTACACATGGTAAAACGACAACGTCGTAGGAACGTTCTGTAAACGTTGTGTTATGACATTAAATACGTAGACCTGAAAACGTTGTAGAAAGGGTATAGCAAAACGTCTAAAAAACATTATTACAAACCAAAACAAAACGTTTTGCAAAGTTTCAACGAAACGCTGTATGGTTAAACGCTTCGCTTCTCTAATCTCTAAGCTTCCGGCTTCTGCATTCTGTCTGTAATTTCGTGGTCGAAGGACACAACCAAAGCTTCGAATTTTCAAAGTGAATTCTGTGGCATTTTACCAAAATACAGGGAATCTATCCTTACAAGGTATGTAAGATGACTTACATGTATTGTATGTAGTTTTCTTTCGTTACTAAATTGAATACTAATGTAAATATATCTTAAGTATTCGGAAAGCGGCCCGTGTGTGAGCGGCCTATGTGTATAGCAATGCAAATATTTCATTGTTAACAAGGCACCAAGAAGCGCTGCTACTCCGATGTGATTGCAAATTTATTTTGAGTTTAAATCTTTATAGAATGAACATGTTTATGGTTGGGTGTTATTTGAGAACGCTATTACCTTGTCAGGTTAATTATTGACACAAGGTTTTCTTATTTTTAGGGGTATCCGGTCATTTCGCCAAGGAGTAGTTTCGCCAACTGTCAGTTCGCCAATGTCGCGTAGTTCGTATTTGAATCATATTTTTAAATAAATAGTCTTTGCTACTGATGTCCTTGCATTTTGAAAATTATTCATTCAAAAGGAAAATATTCAAAGCGATTAAGTTCATCCAGCTTTTTCACGAACGATTGGTGAACCTTGCATGTGTTATTATTCAGTCATTGTGTATAAAGTATTTTGTAATTCTTCGATAAATTTGCTAATAAAATTCATACAAGTAATATATATATGTTTAATTGATATTCAAAACTGGACGTGGTAGGAATGTCCCGACAACATAATATTATGTCTTCTTATCGTTGCACCACCGATCTTTTAATGGTTTGCAAGGCTGTTTTAGACACAGTTACTTTACAATACCACAAATGCGCCTTTTGTATCAAATGCAGGGTAACTTTATGAAACTACAAATTCGACTTCTGTGTCATACCTGGGTGTAAAATACACTTTTATTTAAAATTATTTGTTAAAACTTGAAACCGAAATCACCGAGTTTGGCGAACGTCGCAAGAACGTTGCGAAAATGTAATATCACAACGTTTTTCACAACATTGTGGCAACGTCCTCTGGAGTCTACAAATTTTCGTTTCGACAAGGTTATAAAAAACCGTTATTGCAACCAAGACCCAACGTTGCCACAACGTTGTCACAACGTCGTTGTGCGAGCTGGGAAAGACTAAAAGAGAGTGATTTAGCAGAACTTAAAAAAGAAGCCTATTACATGCAGTTATTTTCCCACCGCTGTGTGCCTCACTTGATTGGAGTACAAACACAAATTAAACCCTATTCTCTAATTATGGAGTTCCTTGGAAATGAAACAATGTCAATGACAGTTCATAGGTTATTGTTTGACTTCAAGTTTAATGAGCAAAAACTGTTGATGTCCATTGCTAATTGACGTTGTGTTTGCTATGATATAGCCGATGCTTTAGATTATATCCATGAAAAAGGTTACTTGCATAGTGATATTAAGTCAAATAGTGCCTTAGTCTTTAATCAGAAAGGTTATCTCATTGATTTTGGTAAAGTTTGCCATATTAGTCAATCTCGAGGAAAGAAGTATAAAAAAGCTTATCCCCACATTGCACCAGAGGTTCTCAATGGTAGTCCAGTCAGCCGAGCAAGTGATGTATTTTCTCTTGGAAAAATCATACAGGCTATCCATGAGGAAACACAAAACCAGGAACTGGGTAAAAAATCAGTGTCAAAATTGCCTTGTGATAGACCAGCTGTTTTGGGGATTTTGACAACTTTACAGCCTATAATGGCTAAAAATTATTAAAATGAACACTATATACTTATATTAATGCAGTGGCAGATATTTGAGAGCAGCCTGACTCTACCTACCAACCCACCTCCTTCCCAAAAAATGGAAATCCTATTAATGATAAGCTAAAAAGATTTAAGATGTATAATAAACATAAACAACCCTTTTATTTGATACAGAAAGAGCGCTGAATATAAAAAGATATTTATAGTGCAAATAAATTATTATTTAAAGTGGATATATAATTTGATAATTCATATCCAAAAAGAAATGCCTGACAACAAATGAAAAGATGATCTACTGTATGTTGAAAATGTATGAAATGTCTGCCACTGCATCCACTTCATATATAATGATATATTATATGTTTCTAAAAAAATTTAAAAGTTTGTTACTTTGAAGCAAAAATATTGTCAACAGCTAGCCTTGGTACTAAATTGTTTTTTTTTGAGTGGCAAACCTGCCTTTCCATGCACTTTGGCATAATATATTATGCAAGCCTTGAATCACATTTATGTGACATAAGTTACTTGATTAAAAATATAATTGTCCGGTAGCTTGGGCCTCTAAACTTTTAAGATTTATGTCTTTGGGGGGTTCATCGCTAAGATTTCTGTCTTTTGGCCATGAGCCCAATTAAGCTGCTGTATTTTTTGTATATCTCCATTTTATAAAGTTCATACTATACCGTACTGTAATAAATACTCAAGAAAATATAATGATTATTAATAAAAAAATTATACACAAATTTTTAAAATATAAAAATCAAGAATAGCTTGGTAATCTATCGTATAGTAGCAAGCTTGAGCTTCTAAACTGTTATGATTTCTGTCTTTGGGCAGTTCATTGCTAAGATTTCTGTCTTTTGGCCACGAGCCCAATTAAGCTGTTGTATTTTTTGTATATCTCCATTTTATAAAGTTCATACTACATCGTACTGTAATAAATACTCAAGAAAATATAATAATTATCATTAAAAAAATTATACACAAATTTTTAAAATATAAAAATCAAGAATAGCTTGGTACTCTATTGTATAGTAGCTTGGGCTTCTAAACTGTTAAGATTTCTGTCTTTGGGCTGTTCATGGCTAAGATTTCTGTCTTTTGGCCATGAGCCCAATTAAGCTGCTGTATTTTTTGTATATCTCCATTTTATAAAGTTCATACTATACCGTATTGTAATAAATACTCAAGAAAATATAATAATTATTAATAAAAAAATTATACACAAATTTTTAAAACATAAAAATCAAGAATGCCTTGGTAGTCTATTGTATAGTAGCTTGGACTTCTAAACTGTTAAGATTTGTCTTTGGGCAGTTCATGGCTAAGATTTCTGTCTTTTGGCCATGAGCCCAAGCTACTGTATTCTTTGTATATCTCCATCATATAAAGCTCATACTATACCATACTGCAATAAATACTCAAGAAAATATAATAATTATTAATAAAGAATTATACACCAATTTTTGAAATATAAAAATTAAGAATAGCTTGGTATATATATCTTATTGAATGGTTTGACATATAATCCGGCCGAGTATTTTACAAGTTTCGAGCATATTTTTTCGAGCCCTGAAAGGGCGAGGAAAAATGCAAGAAACGAGTAAAATGCTCGGCTGGATTATATGTCAAACCATTCAATGGGATTTTTATTATATGACATACCTGAAAAAGAACTTTTCCTTCATTTTTCGGAGGATTTGCATGTAAATTGTTTCCTTTTGAACGGCAAATTATTTCAAGTGAAATGAGAACAACAATAAAGTTGCGAGTCGCATACTAAATAAGGGAAAACCGTTTACACTGACATCATCATTCTTTAATCTGATTGGATAAAATATTTCAAATACAAAACCTGTCGATCAAGTTTTACATTTTTCATTTTGACTGCAAAAAGTCGGATTTTTGCTTCGTCTATACCAGAAAAACCGGTATAGACGAGGGCAAATACGGCTTTTACCATGTAATCCGCTCTCAGATTTTTCGTGTTCTCGTGACCTTATTTGGTAAAATGGCGTCATTGTCATATAATAATCTATTGTATAGTAGCTTGGGCTTCTAAACTGTTAAGATTTCTGTCTTTGGGCAGTTAATGGCTAAGATTTCTTTCTTCTGGCCATGAGCCCAATTAAGGTGGCTCCCTACAGTAGCATAAAATGTAAGGCTTTTCACGACACATCAGCTTACAACGAAATTTGTACCGACTACACTTGAAACAGGGCAATGTGAGTGCTTTTAGGAAAGACATGAAAGTGTTTGATCTGCATATATAGAAAAATAGAAACAAAATAAGCGTTGCTATGGTAACTATATCGTTCTATTTTTTGCAGTTTTAATGCTTAATTTCACAATGAATGAACAATAACTTTCTTTCTCTTTGGTCAAATTTTCTGAAATTTTTTTAGTTGTTTTTTGTTGTTTTAAGGAAAAAGATATCAAAGTTTGAAGACAGGTTTATAATCAGATTTTAATATATTCGTGGATTTCGATTGTGGGGAAACGTATTAGTAGATTTTTTTTAAACTCGAATATGTCTTACCTTAGATATGGTATAACAACTGGACGTAGTTTTAAAAAATTCAACGAAAGAAACAGCGGAAAATCGAGGCTAAAATCCATAAAATCATTGCTGACGTGATAAAATTTCGACTCGACATACGAAAAACATTTCAGAATGAGCTAAACATAAAAGCTTACGAAAACGCGGTCGAATAACAGAAAAAAAAGTTTAAAACATACATACTGTTTAGGTTTCACAAATTTTTTATCATGTACAGAACACTTGGTGATTTTGCCGTAGAGAAACCTCAAAATACAACTTTTCATGTGTCGTTCATTTCAAAACATTTGCCGGTCGGTGAAGCTTCACACTGATCTATATAGATCTGCCCTGCAATTGTAGGGAGCCACCTTAAGCTGCTGTATTTTTTGTATATCTCCATTTTATAAAGTTCATACTATACCATACCATAATAAATACTCAAGAAAATATAATAATTATTAATAAAAAAATTATACACAAATTTTTAAAATATAAAAATCAAGAGTAGCTTGGTACTCTATTGTATGGCAGCTTGGGCTTCTAAACTGTTGAGATTTGTGTCCATGGGCAGTTCATGGCTAAGAATTCTGTCTTTTGGCCATGAGCCCAAGCTACTGCAGTCTTTAATTTGTATATCTCCACGTTTATTCGTAAGACATAAAGTTCATATACTATATACCATACTCTAATAAATATTCAAGAAAATAGAATAAATATTAATAAAAAAATCATACACAAGTTTTACAATATAAAAATCAAGAATAGCTTGGTACTTTATTGTACGGTAGATTGGGCTTCTAAACTGTTAAGATTTCTGTCTTTGAGCAGTTCATGGCTAAGATTTCTGTCTTTTGGCCAAGAGCCCAAGCTACTGTATTCTTTGTATATCTCCATGTTTATTAGTAAGATATAAAGTTCATATACTATACCATATTTTAATAAATATTTAAGAAAATAGAATACATATTTATTTAATAAAATTTATACACAAATTTTAAAACATAAAAGTTGAGATCAAGCATGCAGGTTGGTACCAGTACTGGTCGCCAATGTATATACCCTCTGTGTATTTGCAAGTTCATTATATCAAATCTTGTTCATATACTGCACATAATATAAGCATTCAAGCAATTTATTTTATTTTTATCATGATATGTATACCATAGATTAGTATACCATAGATCTTATATATTAGATTATGTATTTACATCATGTGAGACTGTGAGGATAGAATCATGTAAAATTATAATACGAAAACATTTGAACAATATGACAACTACAATGCAATGCAGAAAGTTGAGATAGAGTATTATTCAAGAATCAAATTCATCAAGTTGTAAATTTTGTGAAAAATGTATTCAATAAATAGAATTTAAAATCAAGGGTAAAGGCAACGGTAAAAGCGTTGTCTTTGCGCCTTAGTTAGTGTTCCTGTTTTTACTTGTTAAATAATTTAACAGTGCAAAGTATATATGGTTTTATTTCCTGAAGACAACCAAATGCCTAAATCAAGTCATTGGATTTTCAGTCGAGATGACGTCATGATGCATTTTGTTTGTGACTTTGGTGTTAGTGCAAGGTCAATTTCAAGGTAATTAAGTACCAGCATTTTTTATATCAATATTTTAAGTATTGGAATATGTATGTATATATATATGGTAAACTCTTATTTTCATTTCCTAGGTTTTGTTGTAATACTAGAACATACAATACACAAAAATTAGATTTCTACATGTATATAGGATTTCAAACAAGATAGACTGTGTAATTAACAATAGTTTAAAAAAAAAATATGCCATTGACCTATGCCATTGACCATAATAAAAATATAGTGGATGAACATATACCAGTTTGAGAATGCATTTTGGCAGCCCAGGAAGATGTATGTGTTGATTACATGCGGTTTGCTGGGCTACCATGTTTCAATTGTAATTGCGATTTTATAAAAAAACAACTCTTTCAATTGGCTATATTATTCACATTATTTACATGCTATTTAAAAATAATTTATTACAATATTTATATAATTATAGAGCCTTTGCACATGATATCACATATATTGTCAACAGATATATATTTTTATTAATTACAAAACATGCAAATTTTCAGTAAAGGTCAGGGGTCAGAATTTAAATTCGTGTGTACTATAAACATTTAGCATAAATTTCCAGGTGACTATCAATTTTTCTAGATTCTCTTTCGGAAGTGATAGAGTTTAGTTGATTGTTATTTGTAAACACCTGGAAATTTAAGCTAAAGCAATTAGTCAGCAACGAGAGGACTTTGTGAATTATGACATCAGTGCAATTGGTCTATATATTATTATTAAACAATAAATATGCAATTTTAATTAAACAATGAAACATATAAACAAAAATATACATATAAAGTTCACAATTGCACATTTGAGAAGTTTGATTTAATCAAGCTTCTCAAATGTGCAATTTTGAAATGCTCCATTAAATACCACTGAATGACTGGCATTGGCATTGCCTTTATAGAGGGGACACTTACTTGTACTTGGTGTGTGACCCCCTTCGCCACATACATAGCATCTCATTCCTAAATTAAGTGAAATATAGTTTTAACAGCCTGCAACTAAATAACATGTTAACCAAATTGAAGGAAACCAATACAAGAGGTCAATTTTTTTTACTTGCTATGAAAAATGCTTCCTGATAAAATTAGGTAGTAACAGGATTTTCAGGGGGTTTTTGCGCTGTAAAAGAGAGAACCCTTAATAGATTATATTTTACATACAGAATATATTTACGAGCTCTGCACTCGGCTTTAATGTGGCCTTTTAGGCCACACTTGAAACAACAGCCTGTTAGTAAGAAAAAAGACAGTATTGTAAGCATATGTAAGAACTCATAAATATCACATGTACTTAAAGGTATTATGCAATAAAACAGAGTTGATGCATACCATATTAGAATCTAAATTAATATAATGGTTGTTACTGGTATAGTAACTGTACTTACGTCCTTCTTTGTTGCCAGGCGTTGCTATTAATTGAAGCAATAAAAAAGAATAGATGCATGTTAGGATCTTATAGTGATGGTATGCATGACTAATACTGTTAATATCTGTGTATGAATTGTATTGCAAGCAAATGAATACAATTAAGTATATACAGGTGTAATGTTCATTACACAAATGTACTGATGTCTTGCTTGATTTTTACCAACTGCTGCTATCAAAGCAATAAAAAGAATGAATGGAAGCAATTTAGGATCTTTAGTTGAGGCTATACACTGACTGCTATTACACAAATGTACTACAGTTTAATAATATCAGTACATCAATTGGATTGCGGTAACAATCCACATATGAATCATGAACAAGAATCCGTACATTACTGAGGCTATAATCATTGTTGTTACTTACTTGGACGCCCATTATGTATTAACAGTGAGATCAGTCATGTATCAATCAGTCAATGAGAATATTTACCTTCTCCACCTCTTCCTTGTTCTGAAAAAGGATGGTGAACACATTAGGAATCTAGTGGAGGTGTGTGTATACAAGCATATATATTATCATACCATAATCCAATTATCATGCTGTAATCATACAGTCATATTTAATCACCTCTCTCTTCAGGTTGATGTTCTACAAAGGGGAAGAAAAAAGAGCAGATATTAACAGACCATAGACAATCAAAAGAATGGACTGGAAACGCAAGCTAAAGCATCAATGTTGCTGACGCGACATCCATGATACAGCCTGATATGCTATACTTTAGAACCCTGTAACTTCACTTTAAATATACTTCAGGACTTTCTGTTTACATATTTTAAACAAGAATGGCAAAGTCTACAGAACTATTGACTTTTAAAATTCTTTATGGATATAACAAAGCTAAAACCCAACGCTGAATGCTTGCATTCTTTTTGACTACAGAAATGACGCCATTGTTGTTGTTGAAAAAGGTTTACGGAAACATTAAATGGTGATTTTCCGCATTGTTTATCTCTCTAAAAAGTTTTAGAAGTCGATAGTTGCATTCACATTTCTGTTCTATTTTAAAATATGTAAATACGGAGTCCTGAAATGTATTTAAAGTGAAGTTACAGGCTTCCAAAGTAAAGCGTATCACGAATATCGTGTAAACTTTAGCTTGCGTTTCCAGTCCATTCCTTAGATTGTCTATGAACAGACCTATGTGATCAGGAGGAACTGGGAATAGTGAACTGAATTTCCCAAGACCACAATATGAACTAGAGAATTAAGTAATCATCTGCAAGTATTTAATTAGAATGACTCATACCATTGTCTTCTCCATGATTCACTAAAACAAGAAAATTTTAATTAGTTTAATTATGAAAATTATCAAAATGAATTTGATAATTTATAAAAAAAAATAGATTTAAGGTAAACTTACATTCATTCAAGACATCTTGCAATTCTACAGGATTAGTGAGAAAGTATTTAACAATGATATAGAACATAAAGTACAATTATTATAGTTATATGGCTGCTGAGGCAATATTTGACAATGCTTGCATGTTATTCACTATTAACTTTTTAAATTACCCTCCGGAAAGTTGCATTATTTCATTTTTTGAGATTGGATTTAACATACGATTGTATTTTCTGCTTAAGATTGATTTCTATATACCCTTGTTTGACAGTATTATATACATAGTTATATAGCTCATCTAACTACCTCTGTTTTCAACTGACATGGGCTCATCATGCAGCATGTCTACCAAAGATAAAAGATTTTCATATATTAAAATTAGTCGTACAATCATAGCTGTATATGATACCTAGGATGTAAGTTTGTGGCAGGAAGTGTGAAGACTATTAAAAAGTGAATCTTTCACAAAATTTTCTAGTACATAAATTGCTTACTTATTTCCTCAACCAGTAGTTCTTGTGACACTGAAATAAGAATGTGCAATGTTTATTAAAAAATATTCACAAGATTTCCTACCATATATTTTTAATAGTTGTCACGACATTGTTCATGGTTTTTAGGTGTATAAACTAATACTGGCAGACAATTACAAGAAAATCATTTCAACTTACTTCTTTAGCCTTTTTCCTCTTCTACAGGTAGAAATGCAAAGGCGAAGCATATAAAGCGTCATTTAAATAGTCTAAAAGCTCGAGTTTGTAAGTATTGAACAATGAAGCATGAATATTGTAAAAATAGCCATATAGGTTTCATGTCATGCTACAAAATACTCACCAGGTTTTAAAAAGTTTGTTATTCAAGCAAAATCACAGTATACGTACCGTATTTTTTCAAATTATGTCATTTGTCTAGAAAAATGAAAAAAAGTATAAGTCAAACGATTCATTACTTACGTCCCCCAATTACGAAAAATTCATGAAACTTCGTCTAGAAACTCCAATTGCTGTTCAGCAAATAGTAATAGCTATAATTAACTATGAGTTGGCCAAAAAACAACACAATTTAGTATTTAAGATATAGACAGAGAAAAAAAACTTTGTTTAAGACATGAAGTACTTACCTTTGCCAAGCTTCAAATTGAAAAGCAGTCAAATTTTCATGTGCTTTGTTTTTTTTGCACTGCCTCACTGACCTGAATATATACTTGGAGTGAAACTAACTGAAAATTCACTGGATATACATAAAGACATATATATATATATATATATATATATATATAGTATACATATGCCTTCCCGGTTATCACCATAATGGCTTTATGGCAACTCCTGAACTAGAGCACTGGATGAACGATTACACATATATACATCAGCCAACCTCAAAACACAATATAATTTATTGTGCCTAGGAACCAGCCATATTCCACCTCATTACAATAGACCTTTCTGGTAATTACGTCACAGCTAACACTGTTTCCAACTTAGGAACACCTTAAATGTAGAGGGTTTTGACTATTAAACATGGAAATAAGCTTAAACACGAAAACGAGGCTGAGGGTCATGACCCCTCAGCCTCTGTTTCATGTTTAAGCTTATTCCCACATTAATTGGTCAAAATCCAAAATTCTTTTTATGCATGTATTGACGAAGGATGTCCTGCGCCTTTGACAATAGCCTGTGAGAAACAAACTTAAAATCCACTCTACTTAAGGTGGTCCTAAGTTGAAAACAGTGTTAGCTCTGACGTAATTACCGGAAAGGTCTATTGTGCAATGTGTGCCTCCTCAAAAACACAGTAATAGAGGCATAGCTATACTATCCCTCTAAAACTAGTGTCCAGTAACAGGCAATTGGTACAAGTAATAGTCCATGGTTTTGAATGCAATGTCGAGAAACATTACTTGTACTAATAATATGCATGAAAAAACCTGTGATTTTTAAAACCTAAATATTTTGCTAACTCATGTTGTTCTTATAAAAAATATTTATCTATTTTTTTGAATCTGTATAGTTCTTGTTAGCCATGTGCTACATTTCAAAAAAGTTCCTCTCCTACTACTTGCAGTAGACTTGAGATTTTTTCATTCATATTACTAAACCTTGAAAGCACTACATACCATGTAGACATGTACTACCCAGTATCTTTCTTATGCTCAAGAACATGCAACACTAAGTTTTAAACAACCATGTTGGGTTTTAACATCTCATACCATCACTGCTGCTTGAATAGCACCAACTTCGAAAACTGTTTACATATAATCTTGTCATGCATTCTTGCATTTCTCAATTTCGCTAAATGATGCATACGTATTGTCACATAGCTCTGAAAACAACACTTGATCAGACTCAACAGGTGGTTACCCACTGCGGTGGAATCAAACATGTGTTCGTTTAATACGCTGAAGACTCCACTTTCAACACATACAGGTAACACTGTTGCAATGATCGCGCTTGGAACTCCAGCAGCTCGCGGTAAGTCACCGCCATTAGAATTTAGCATTCTCATTATACACTTTTCTCTTTCCTGGCAAATTTTGAGAAGTCCATGTGACGAAAGTTTCAGGCCTCCCTTCGATTTCCATGTCACAAATAGATTTGGAATGTTTTCTTTGGTCATTGTCAAAGCCGCTGTACATTCCACGCAGTGGATCTTTTTCTCTACCATTCTGACAACATAGCCAGCAATGTATGATATCGCAGCCTCTTTAATACTCGGACAGTTCCACGACGCTAGGAACATCACAGCAATCGTGATTGCTACTTTCGGGCTCTCTAACCTGCATCTCGTATTTCGTGCAATGGCCACATCTGAAATGCTCGTGGGCACCGAGTTGATCTCGCATTGATCCCTGACGCTGTCCAAAATTTCTGTTTCATCTTGAGCAGTGCAGTTTCCACATCCCCCTTTGATGTTGTGTCGCATCAAAAGCTGCTTATATGCTGCTATGAAATGGTGAGTCGTTGGATTATTATTCCAGGCTCCACATGCTCTAACGGCCGAGAAGAATAATTCTAAATGATCCTGACTCATCTTGTACGTCAACAGGTACTTGAGCACAGGTTTCTCGGGAAGAATCAGATCTTTTGCTAGGCCTAAAACAGAATCAATGCAAACAAGAAAACCAAGGAATCCTGTTTTTCGCTTGGACGTGAGGATCGGTTTGCCATCTGAACATTTCAGCTTACGAATGTACTTGCCTGCCTCATCCAGTTTGCTCTTTATGTATGAATAATTCGATTTCCTGATAGGCGCTTTGAAATTTCTGGCAAGCGGATTTCTGGAATTTAGAATATCAAAAAGACAACCAAAAACACGAATAAACTTCACTGTCGCTTTACAACCTTGAAATTGTGGCAATTTCAGTGTACCTTCACAAAACTCTAATGCATCCGCAACACTCGAGCTTAGCGTCTGCGCTGCTAGGTTTACCTTCATTTTCTACGGTTTTCATTTTATGTGTGCCGAGCGTAGCTTATTCGCAAGGCGCAAACCTTCGGCTTCCTGCAGTTTTTCCAATTCAATCAAATACTGCCATTTGATTTCTTTGCCATCTTTGTCCTTCAGTACATACCAGTCTGACATGGTGTTTCTTACCAACTTCATCATATGGCAAGCATCTAGAAATACATAAATTTCCCCCCCGATGTCACATGGATGCGGAAAGTAGGCTTGTATTCTATCTGGCAAAAGTTGCTTTCCCAGATGTTTCAACATGGATTGGTGGCATGTTGGACCATCGCACATGAAGGAAACCACCTTCACACTTACTTCGTGCAATTTGGCGATGCACTCCTTCGTCAAGTTGGTCTTCTCATCCCCAGTCATACCAGCCACCAGAAAGTATTCGCAAGGCACCTTCCAACTTGAGTTTACCGACACTGCCATGAAGACGAGAACATCTGTCGCTTCGGGCAGCGAGTCGTCATCGGCGATGCCCGTACCGAGATCAACAAAGCCGCGATAGCGTTTGCCATCCCATTTGACGTGCTTGCGTATAGACATCTCGTCGAGCATTGCTGAGCAGACAACTTCTTGGCCATCTCTTTTTGCAGCCAGAACTTTAGCTTTCATTGCTGTTAGTGCATCCTTGGTGAAACCTGGCTCGCTGTTGACTGAACTACACCATCTTCGAATGACGGAGACATGGGGGAGCCATAAATAAAAACTTTCTCGCACATAGTTACACGCCTTAGTAGAATAGAATTTTAGCATCATGGCGAATGCTCTGAGCTCTGGTGGATAAGCCCCAGGATTCTTACTCGCTTTTTGACTTACTAACCTTTTCATTAATTCCCTTGGAACTGCAGAAAATGTTGATTCAAGTAGTTCTGCGCAGCCACTACTTACGAGATCATTTGCCTTCAAGTCGTCCACAACCGCAGTCAACGTATCAGCCTTTCGCGCCAGTCTTCTGGCCTTCTGTTGGCATAATTTGACTTTCTTGGTTAGACACTCTACCTTATCTACAAGGTCATCTATTCGCCTTTTCAATCTACGAGGAGATTTGGACATACCATATTAGTGTTCCTCATTAACCTGATAAGGCGTTTCTTTCCGAGGAGAGCTTACCTCATTTGAAATCTCAACATCATCTGAGATTTTTCTTCCTGAAATACTTGCAGTATCATAACTGACATCTTCTTCCATGACCTGCTCTACACTAGTTACAACTACATCTTCTCTGGTAACAATCATTTCAGTGCCCTCAAAATCTAATTCATCATCACTTACCTCATTTTCACTTGGTACTACTGGTTCTGGTTGCAAAATATTTACCACTGACAAACCTGTAGCCTATCCTACCTCTACATCTCTAACCTCTATAAATTCACTTTTGACTTCCTTACCTGATGCACCTTGCTCTTCACAATTGTTTACCTGTAATCAAATTAAATGAATGTTCAATGAATAAATACATGACGTATATATCAGAAAAAGGTAATCGGATTGGGAGTATTAAAGTATCAACATTTTTGTAAAATTTGACGAAAAAAGAAAATAGCTGATAGTAATAACAGATTTTTCACTTCTAAGCATGATGAGAGTGAATAAGGAATGGAAAACCATGTAATCAATTTACCTTTTAAGATAAATATGTTGATGTTAGTTTCTACATAGATTTTCAATGGATTCCCAACAGTGAAAATGCAACTGACTGGCAAGTTTTTAATGATTTGTATTTACTCAATTTTTCTTCAAATTTTGCAATACGAGTCATTGACATTTAAAAGCTAAAAGTCCCTATTGCCCTATGTTACTCCCAATTTTGATTACCCCATACAATCTGTAGTAGAATCTCAAATACATGGACAGGTAAGTAGTACTGCATAGCAAAAATCACAAATATGAAAATTTTATAAATACAGTACTAGAAAGAACTAGATGTTCTTTGAGGACAAGGAGAACAATTGCATAATTTTATACTATGACAATATCATAAACATGTATTATTTATTTGTAACTATCCTGAATGTACAAATACACCACAAACGTACTTGTCCCTTTCTTATCTTCTAAATGTGGAACAAATTTTCGGAAATGTAACCCTACAGATACTGATCTGAGAGTCATTAAATATTGTGGGAACAGCGTTGTGTTTCAAGATAGCTCTTTTTTATCGTCTTTGAACATATCTGGACTAAAGTGCTTCGAACGAACATGACTTCCTTTCCCTGGAACAAACTTAACAGGTGCATCCTTGTTCACATTTTCTAGCCACAACGCATACATCTCAGGATTTTTTTCTGGATCTGGAAAACTAACAACACATATAAAATGTTTAAACCATCACATTTTCTTTGGAGAATGCAATGTGCTCCACAAACATCCCTCTTTTCTCCTTCACCCCATGGAGAAAATTTAAAATATTCCCTTTCTCTTTCAATCCCAAAGAGGTCCAAGATAGCCAGGCTTCAGGACATGCTTTAATTAAAGGCACAAATACCCCTAGACTGAGTGAGGCCCTTTAAGGACAACAAAGCCCTTTAATTTAGACCAACTGGAAAATTTCTAAAAGAAATTCTGGGCATTAATATAAATTTTTGAGATAAACAACTTTAAAAAATCCTGCCCTGAATGTTAACAATATATAACATTGTAAGTTGTCAATCATCTGCTTCATAACACTACATAATACAGATGATGGATTTTGAATGCATACCGAAAAACAAACGTCTTCTGTATTTGTTTGTCCGTCTTGAAAGCTCATGAAATGTTTATGCTACCATTTGTTTATGAATATTGAAATAAAGTGCAACATTGTAATACAAATTGTAATACGGGGCCAACAATGATCGATGCTATCGCAAATTTTTTGTCACTGTTCGCCTACTTTTTATTTAAATTTTTTTAAATATTTGCAACGCCCTATAAGAAATCTTCTCAATAAATTTTTTACCGGTGGGTAGAAATACTTCCATCGTCCAGAGCGTTTACGCATCCATAAAAGGAGCATAAACGAGGCATATTTGAAATCAATGAAATAATTTGAACACTTGCTTGCTACAGCCTTTGTAAAAAAAACAACAGCCAAGATGAGAAAAAAAGTTGCAGGGGGGCGAATGACTTTGCCAGATGTATAGCATTGCATTTTGGGTCAGTGGTAGCTACCTGTAGCCGGGAACCAATTTTGCAAATTACCGCCATTAAAATGGCTTAAAAGATGGCGGCACATGCTTTCTCTAGATGTAAAGCTCAGTGATAACAATTGCCATGTTGCTATGACAACAACCTATAAAAGTACTTCATGTAATTCTGAGAATATAGTTGCATGCTCTTAGTTAGTGGCGAGCGGTTGCTGCATGCATGTATTTCTAGTAAATAACATGAAGTTCCCAGGGGGAAAAAAAGATCGATTTTTGATCGTAAATTACTAAAAAACTGCAGGTTTTTGGAAGTGACAACATTAAAATTCGAATTCAGCACATAAAATTCCATAGAATCACCTAGAGAAAAAGTAGTTGGGGAACGGGGGCAGCGAAAATAATTTTCTAAACGACTTTTGAAGTCACAGAATATGGCCTAGGAGAGCTTCTTGATAAATTGAAAACCGAGAAAGAATTGGTGATTGCTGGAGACGAAAGGCACAATAGTGTAGACCTTTTCTGAACTACAAAGCATGGTGCATTGTGGTTTAGATTCAGTACAAAATAATTAATTTATCATACCTTATATGGAATTGCTTGTACTGAAGCTATACCAGCATGCATCTTGTTCTCTTATTTCAGAAAAGGCCTATGGGACATAGTGCTAAATACTGTGCATACACTGTATTTTGTTGCACTGTCCTTACATAATTCATTTTGCTTTAGTACAGGTATGAAATCAACATTTCATAGTGAGTTAATCAAAATAAAAGTTGTTTGATGTAGGCCAAATAGCTTTTGGTCAGTATGTGCGAAGGAGCGGAAATCTACTTACATGTACTATACTATACTTACTTACATTTTTACTTTACTAGAGGAACAAAATGGGTAGTAGTATACAGCTATGGAATATGAAGGTTTTTGTTGGACAATGGAGTACTTGCTAAGTTTGATAGCAGTAAAGGCATTTGTATCTGATCGACACTCGTCAATCACCAAACATATGAGGGAACAGCTACCACAGATCATTCACTATTTTGACATTTGGCAGTTAAAGAAAAGTATGTTGCACAGTTGAACTTTCTGTCTAACGTGTAATCAATTCCCTACTGAATTTACTGTATGCAAACTACAACATTTAGTTGTCAGAAAGAGTGTCAAAATAGACTTCTTAGGCAACCAAAGGCTCAAAGGAGTTTTTTTTTTCTATTTTAGAGGTGACAAAGGTCTTGACAAAAATTGCCAAAGTTACTGGATGCGAAGCAGTTGCTGAGTGAATAAAGCCTTGCGCACGCCACTTGTTCTGGAGTGCTAGAACAACCTGTGATGGAAACGGTGATGTGATCTGGGCCAAGTTCTCCTCCTTCCTAAGTCACATTATCGATGAACATGGAAACCCGGAAAATCCTTTGTTCAACAAAGTGCGCACAAGGACATAATTCAGCCACGAAAATGGCTAGACAAAGGCATTCACCAGTATATAATATAAACACTGCACAAAAAGAAAGTTCCCCCCTACATACATCAGAATACATTCTAAAGAGATGAATCGCTGTTAATCAAACCTAGAACTAATTGGACCTATTCTGGGCATGATCTGAACGGCTTTACATGATTGCACTACGATTTTGTGTTTACCAATGAATGGTGAATGAGCACTAGCATATTCAGCATGTTAATTTTGAAATCGGGTATTTTTGTATTCAATGGGGTTTATTCTACTCTCTATATTCAACTCATTATTGCACGCATGTGTGACCCAATTCTTCACACACCATTATGCAACCTACCATAGGTCCTAGTAGTTCTAGGTTTGATTAACAGCAATTCAATTGTTTAGAATTTATTCTGATGTATTAAGGGGGGGGGGGGGAACTTTCTCTTTGTGCTGTGTTTATATTATATTAGCCCATATTAAAAGCATCTGTAGTAGCCAAGTTTGGACAAGTATTAAATTTTTTTTGAACATTTACACTAGATTCTATTGCTTATGAAAAATTGTGCTCTTCACTTAAAAACAAAAGTCTCAAGAAGGGAATAATGAAAGCATCTCCCATTGAACAAACAAGTTGCTTGGAGGGATTTCATTCGGTTTTGAACCAATTTTCCCCCAAGATGATTGGTTATAGTTACAAAGGAATGTTTTTCAGGTATATGTTTGCTTCAAGTTTCATGTGCTTTGAATGAGTAGAAGTGAAAACATGAGTCATGGTGGTACTAGAAATTACTACAGTAAACATTGTTTTTTAGACATGTTATTGCAGCAATGCATTTCAACAAAAACCTTTTGTGGAAAAAAAATGAAGAATAGCGTTGAGCAATACCACATTGCCTATCCAAAGTTCATGAATGGGGAGGTAGTGGTTCGAAATGTTCCAACGAAAAAAGAATTTTGATAAGTTAAACTCAGGGACCGCGGAGGAGGGGGGGGCCGGGGGCCTTGGCCCCCCCAATAATTTTCCTGTGATTGATTGAATGGCAGTTAATTATAACCAGTGCTACTTGACGTTTTTCCAATAAGTAGCGTTACAGCTCAGGTCAAGTGCACCTCATTAACATTTTGGCTGTGATTTTGGGAAAAGGCACTCCAGCAAAAGGAGGCGAATGGATTAACGTCGAAATAACATACATATATTTTTTCCAATATTTACTAATAAAGAACGAAAAAAAACCCAACAATAAACATGAACACGTCGCAACCGCAAGATAATTTAAGAAAAAAAAAATCAAAAACTTAAAAAACGGAAAAAAGTTGAAAAAGAACAAAGCAAGAATGGGGACTCGACTGTTGCCCCAGCCCCCTCCCCACCCCTGGGAAGCTAGGCATTCGGCCCCCTCAATCCAAAAATTGCTCCGCGGTCCCTGAAACTTTAAAAATTCATATCTTTACTGACCATCATACATACCCAAACAAGGGAGGGGAAAGTGAAATAACATCCAAAAGGGACGGTAGAGGTAGGCATACTAGTGCAAGATTGTCCAAGAGGTCACACTTTGTAAAAACCTACTGTGTTTAGAAGTACAGTCAGAGATATAGCAGGAGCGGATCAATTTTTATCTGACAGGAGGGGTGCAAATTTTCCTAGGGGGTGCATTGGTGCGCTACCAAAGGGGCTGCCTGGGCTGTTGTATTTTTTGCCACATTGTCTTAACCCCTGTTTTGTGATTCCTGCTATGTATTTATGTCCCTGAGCTGGGACAGAAATCATCAAACAAAATGATAACATGCTCTGGTAATGCTAGTATACTTTAGTAGCTCGCTAATTTAAGTCCCACACGGCATATTTGCAAAGTATCACACTATTCTTTATTAGCTATATAATAATTTATTAATGAATGGTAGACATATAAAATTATCAATGTAATAAATAGATATATAAATGATTATTGCATCTAAGCTATACAGTAGCTACCTTAGAGTATATTTACAAAGTATTATTTAATTATTAGTGAGTGGTATAATAAAGTTACAAGAAGTATGTTCGTAGCTTCCGTAGAATACTTTAAAATTTAAATTCGTGAAAATCATAAATACCTAACTAGCAAAGTATCAAAGTTTTTAAATATATAGTAAATAATAATTAATAAATGAAATATTACCTAGTTGTTCAATTTTCTCACTGTTAGACAAGTTAGTAAGTAAACGACTTAGACTTTGGCCCACCTATTACGCATGTTTCCCCAAGCTGTTACAACTTTTTCCAAATCCAACAAATCAGCAACATCTTTGTTTAACAAAATGCATAAAAGATCGCTTAATCTGTCTGGAAGAAGGGTGGATCACAGGTTCGTGCAGATATGATTCATACCGGAAAATGCTCTTTCCACTGAAGCAGTTGATGTGGAAATGGTATTCTTGACAGCAATTAAAGTTGTCAAATTTGGAAGCCTCATGGATTTATTAGTAGACCAAGACGGTAATCAATTTTTAGTGCGAGGATCAGTGTTAATGCTGAGACAGCTGAAGGTATTCAGTAGCACATCCAGCTCATTTAAGTCCAAGTAGGTATCTGAGCCTGCATTAAGAGCATTGATCACTCTAAGAATGCCGATGTTTTTAGAGTCAAATCTGACGTTAAATTCATCGTTAAGTTTCTTTTTCAGCTTGGTGTTGAGTTCTTTGATAAATTATTTTACCTGATGATCTTGATCATCGGCAATTGTAACTGCCATAGCCCTAGTGTTATGAACAGGCATTGTGTTGAAGAGAGCTAAGGGGTTTCCAGTCTTTCTTGAAATTTCTTTCGACTCATTAAATATGTCCTCGTCGTTGATGTTGTTTATTGAATTCCTAGTTCAAGTCAGCTTGTATTGAACGTCTGTCCAATCAATTTCTTAGTCTGAAGTTCTTTATTAAGAAAATATAGTTTGCCGAGATACTGATGAAGTGCTGCCAGGCCGGCAATGAATTTTCCTGACATCAATTTGTGGTACAACCCAGCTGATGTTTCTGCTTGTGATTTCGTATAACCATTCTCATCATCTTCCAAATTTTCCTTGCTTCCTCTGGGTTGTTTGCAACGTCTATCTGGGTTGTTAGAACAACTGTATATCTTTCAGGTATAACATCAACGGCTTCATATTTGCATCCCCAACGAACATCGATTAGCTGCGGAATATGTTTAACTTGTTTGCTGGACAGGAATTTGCTGTGGTCATAACATCTGTTGATAACAAAGATGCCTTTAAAGGGGCAGTGTCAGGGTGCTACTGCGCATCCAAATTATGCGCAAACTTGAAAAGTTGTTTGCCAACAAGTTGTCAAGTCTCTACTCTTTGAAGTTAAGTATATGAGTAAAGAGCTTCAATCTTCCTGTACAATATGACTTAAATCCAAAAGGTTCGGTTAATTTTTATAGCATTTGATTTTGAGCAACGTTTTGCAATATGCTATTAAAAGGATCAAATTACGGAGATAAACGAGCCAGTAGTAGTAGCACATACATGCATTTACTGGGTACGTATGCTAAAAGGAAGGCAGAGCGAGGTTTATATCTTAAGAAATGGCAAGCTAATTATAAACGAATTTCTGTTGAGAAGACTGTCTATAAAACATGGGAGGATCTTAAATCTTTGTGCAAGATAGCAGCGACACAGCTTTTGCCAAGCACTTGCTCTCACTAGAAATGAGACGAAGGGAAAAGTAAGATTATATATCATTTGTATAAATTTGCATGATTTTGTTTCAGTCGAGCTTTTTTGTTTACGCTCTGAAGTTTAAGTACCTTATATAAAAGCAAGTTTTCTTCTCATCTTATATTATAAGCTGGGGTGACTTTGAAAACCGGGTGACTTTGAAAACCGGGTGACTTTGGCCAGTTTTAAGTTTTTTTGTGCAATTCCAGGCAGAACTGATCTTACACAAAGGAATTACGAAATTTTACACTTTTTGTAAAGAGTGACTTGTTTTGGACTTGTCAGTCCCACAATATCTCCACAAACACATAGTTCAGTCATATGATCAGTCAAATGAGCTCAAAATACTCTAATTGTAACTCTGAATCCTATCTTTCTAAAAAAATGTTTAGACTGTTCTTCTCTGATTCAGAAATGCAGAATGTAAATTGAATTATGATAAAATAGCCATTGCTTTGTTTTTGCTGTACTCCTCAGCCAGAAAAAGTAGGTGGTCAATGTCACCCCACAAGCTTTGCACTTTCTGGGGTGACTTTGTCCACGTAAAAGTACGCATAAATTCCGTGAAGCGCCATCTTGAAAATACCCATAATGCATTTCGCGAAAGAACGTGGTTAACTCTTTCTTTTTGAAAAAGAAACTGCCAACAAAGTTGACGTGGAAAGAAATCAAGGTACGAAAAAGACAATTTTAGCTATTTATTTTTTCACAATCGTCTTTTTAATCTAATTTATAAAGTTGGAAAGGCAACCAGTTATATTTGTTTTATATTTCTGAATCACTGTGATTATAATATCAATGGTTTTTTTCAATTTTTCATTGTTTAAAATAAATGTTTGTTGGTGGACAATTTCACCCCACGATATCTTGCAATTTATATTTGTTGGGTGACTTTGACCACTAAGTTTATTTGAATTTTAGAACAAGTTTAATGTTTGCAATGTTCCATGCAAGTTCATTTTCACTTGGGTTCTTCAATAAATTATAGCTAAAACCCTTATAGATGCCTCGAACATATATTCCAAGGCAACAAGGAAAGCAAACGTATCAAGCATATTCTGCACAAGATCTTGAAGCCTGTTTGGATGACGTTACTAGCGGAAAATTATCTATTCGAAAGGCGGCAGGTTTATATAATATCCCTTGTACAACAATAAAAAACAAGATAGATGGAAAGCATGGAAAATCAGTTGGTGGGCAAACCATATTTACCATTAAAGAAGAAGAAATATTTGTTTCGCGATTAACTGCCATTGTGTGATTGGGGATTCCCACTAGATAAGATTGATTTACGGATGATGGTGGTTGCATACCTGAACAAACAAAAAAGGGTTGTATCCCGTTTTAAGAACAACATACCAGGGGATGACTGGGCAACTAGCTTTATGAAAAGGTGGAAATTGACACACAGAGTTGCAACAAACATAAGGCAAAAGCGAGCAAAATTGTCAAAACAAGAACTAGAAACTTATTTTAACAACATTGAAAAGGAAGTGGAAGGGGTTCCTGCATCAAATATTTGGAACTACGATGAAACTAACCTTAGAGATGACCCTGCTGATGAAAAGAGGAACCAAATATCCAGAAAGACTGATTGATAGTAGCAAATTATGTTATTCGATAATGTTTTGTGAAAATGCAGAAGGAATTATGCTTCCGCCTTATGTTGTTTATAAATCAGTGCACCTATATGATACATGGGTGAAAGGAGGACCCAAATATGCTCGGTTTAACAGAACCCAAAGTGGGTGGTTCGATGAAGTCACATTTGACGATTGGTTTTTTCCCCTTGTTCTGCCCAAATTAAGAAAACAAGATGGGAAAAAGGTCCTCATCGAAGATAACTTGTCCTCTCATCTCAATAATCGCGTTATTGAAGCCTGCAACAACCACAACATCACATTTGTGTGCCTTTTCCCTAATGGCACACATCTTCTGCAGCCTCTGGATGTAGCTTATTTTGCCCTGCTAAAAAAAGCATGGAGAGCATTGTTATTTGAGTGGAGAAAGTCTGCCGTTGGACGTCAATATACCACATTACCAAAAGAACTATTTGCAGGACTACTGAAGAAGCTGATTGATAAATTAAGAGAAGGAAATGGCAAGCATAATTTGGTTAATGGATTTAAAGCTTGTGGGCTGTACCCATTCAACCCGGAAGAAGTTTTCGCCAAACTCTCAAGCGAAAATACCATGAGTCCTAGTAAGGCACTTGATCAAAGTCTCCTAGACACCTTGGCTCATACGCGAGGTAGCGATGCAGAAACAACGCCAACCTGTCCCAAGAAAAAGCGTCTTGATGTTCAACCAGGCAAGTCCATTTCGGCAAATGTTTCGTCTGAAAGTGATGAATCTGAAGGAGAAATGAAAGATGACACTGCGACTGACACAGAAGAAGAAACACAGACCAGTGATTCTGCATCTGAAAAAGAAAGTGAATCCGAATCTGAAGCAGATTCTCATCTTGATACCAGCTCAAACAAATTACCTTCACCAAAAGAAAAGGTCCTGAAAATACTGTAGGGGGTACATAAGTCTTTAGACGATAGTAAGAAAGGTCATCTCTATGCTGTCTACTACGGCCAAAAATACTATTGGGGAAAAGTGCAACTGTGTTTTGCTGACGATGAAGATGTGAAAAGCGTTAAATTCAGTTTTCTGCGCTATCGAGGAGATGGCTACTGGGATTTTCCCAAGAAGTTGCATGTCGAGATGGTGGATGCAAAGTACGTATTCTATGGTCCATGTACTCCCCAAACCACCATTGCAGGCAAAGGCTATAAAATCGTTGATGACGAAGCTGCCCAGGGCCGGTATAAATTGCTGAAACAGTATATCTATGCCACTTTGTGACATTATTTTAACTTTTACCAGTTAACTACCAAGATTACCACGCTTAGAGAAGTGTGTTTATTGTAAAATGATGATATGTTACTAAACAAGTTGTAAATGTTGTTAAACGTTGTTAATTTGTATGTTCAATAGATTACAGATTATTTCATTTCTTTTGCTCACTCTTCATTATATAAGCGCTTGCATTTTAATTTTATTAATAGAAACAATACTGAAAGCTTTTTCTTGTATCTTGTAATTGTCGATGCTCATTTGCTCTGGTAGCTGATAAATTAGAGATACTAAATCGTGGTCAAAGTGCCCCCAACCCAGGGTAACTTTGGCCATCAGAATATGATGCTGTCAAGGCAAAGTAGAAGTTACCATATTTCATTTACGTACCTAGCAGCAATCATACCCTTTGTACAAGTGTTTTTCACAAATTTTAAAATTGATAATAATAATGAATAATATGCATGTGATAAAAAGTAGAGAAACTGGTACAAAGTCACCCCGTTTTACGGAATTGCATTTTATTACAGTCAGTCAGTCAAAGTTGGTAGATGTAGTGGAGCCGGACTCATGTGGAAATAATATGCGAGATGCTGTCAGTCCGTGATATAAATACTGAACCTATGCCTATGGATATCAGTGGAAGTAAATTGAAATATCTGTAACATATGCGTTTTGATGTGGACATTTTATATTTTTTTAACTAATCCAATAAAATTACAAAACAGTAAGTATACTCTAAACTCTACACACAATAATGTATTTTTAAATGAGTAAATACTCATGATATTGTCTTCTTAGCTGCAGAAGAACCTTTGCATGCATCAACTCCTATAAAAATAAACCAGTCATTTGGCGATACTTCTCAGGAAGCCTTGCCGTTTTCAAACTTAGATTCAGAGTAAGTTAACGAAATAATTTGTAAATATTATGGGTGTAAATTGTCATTTCACCTATCAAGATAATGTGAACATAATTCCAAAGTCACTGATTATGGTGTGTGTGAGATGTGAGGTGTTGAATTTCAGTAATGTTTGGAAAATATTTTACATATGATCGCTAAAATATATTTTCTCTTATACAACTGTAGCTCTGACCATGATGCAGACACCTCAAGGGCACCATTTATACAGGATCCTAACCAAAGCTATAGCATAGTTGATGGCACTGTATCTGTGTACCGATCATCAGAAGATATTTCTGATGAACACAGTTCCTCTGATGATACCCATAGTGACCATGACTCATCTGAAAATGATGAGGATGACAATGATGATGATGATGAGGATGACAGGTGTCTTTGGTAGGTTATTTTTAGTGATACCTTAACCATATATGACTTTACATAGTTTTGGCAACTGCATAATTTCTCACCATTCAGTGTGTCTCTGAACTCTTGTACGATTACATATGGTTGACTGTTACCACATCAGTGATTAAATCCAATTTCTGCATTAGCCACTTGAGTGAAACATGTACTGTTAAATTTTGTCTGAATACTATATAATGTATCAATATTTATTCTTTTGGAAGGAATCTTGATGAGATTGATGATGATATTGAAATAAATCCAATAGACATGGCAGATGTAACTGTTACTCCTCTCGAAAACCCTATCCCTGATGCTAATGCTTTGCAAACAGGTTCTGATGAGGTGTTCCTGCCACATGGTTCCAAACAATGCCCTCCATCAACCTTTTTAAAGTATAAAGTCGAGCCAAGATCTCATCATTTAAACCACGCAGAGGACAATATAAAACACAGCAATCAACATAACATCGGCCAAAGTGATTTGTTCATTAGACCTATTGCTTCAACTTTTTAATTAAAAGTGTCGACATGCATCATGTAATCTTGAAGCAGCAACAGAATTTACTCTTATTGATACAAGTGTTTTAATTTACTGGTCATGCAGCAATGGTCTCTGTGGAAAGTTTTATTCCTCTTATGATTGTAATGGTGTTCTTGCCACAAACTGGCAAACTGCAGCACCTATTTTATACACAGGCAACAATTTTTCAAAAATGGAACAGTTTTCTCAATTTTTAGGCCTATCATTTATTTCAAAATCAACATTCTTCAGGTACCAAAGGCTGTATTGTATACCTGTTATTAATGAATGGTGGACATGGCAAGAGGAAATTATCCAGAAAGATTTAAAAGAGAATGAGCTACAATCATGGAATAATTAATAGGGACAACTTCTGCCAATGCATTCGTATTTCCGGCATTATTATGTTGGTGGGCACAGTCAAGGCTTATTTTAAATTTTTCGTTCTCCTTCCCCCCTCCCCCACCTTACAATGTTGGTTGCTTGCCAAGGAAAGCAAAGAACAACCAAGGAGACAACATTGTAACGGGCATGCGGGGGGGGGGGGGAGGGGGAAAGGAGTGCAAATTTTTATTTGCATTTAAGGGGTTTAACAGGGAAGGGGGGAGGGGGAAAGGAATGCAAATTTTTATTTGGATTTAAGGGTTTTTTTAATGTCCCAATTTAACTGTTCCTTGATTGTCTGTACAAGCACGCACTCGTTTTTCCATATCTTTTCAGTTTTTTGTTTTTGATAATTAATAAATAATTGAGACGTCACAGAGAAGCAGCAATAGAATTTAAACTCCATTGCAGATTCGATATATTGTAAAAATATGCAACGATTAAATAGTTTTCAAAAAGCTTACGCGGTTTTGGTAAGGGAAAACCGTAAGGCGAGTTTTAGAAAAATAGCAGCCATGACAGGTATGTCAAAATCATCTGCCCACCGAATTTGGCATAAGAGAAATACATTACGTGGAATGTCAGACAACATTGATGAAAGAAACGCACGAAGAAAACCCGGTCCAAAGGCGAGGCTTGACCTACGGGATAAACATATGCTTTTAAGAACGTTTCAAAAGATGCACAAGAATAAACGACATGTAACAGTGATGTCCTTGGTAAAAGAAACAGGTTTAGATCCTACTCGATTACATCGTAGAACATACACCAAATACCTTCATGGCATGGGGTTCAAATTCCTTCAAGCAAGAAAAAAAGGACTATTATCGGAGGGGGACAAAAAAGTAAGATATCAACATGCACGTTATATGAGAACAATTCTACGCGCTTTGCCAGATCTTTACCAGAGCAATACCCCTTTTTACTTGGACGGTGTGTCATTTGTTCATAAGTTTAATCCAATGAGAGACGCTTGCCAAACAAGATCGCGAGTATGGCGAAAGCCCGGCGAAGGGCTGCAGTATACTGCCAAAGGTAGCAAAGACCTCGCTGGGGGGAGACGCTTGCATTTGATGATTGCTATTGCACACAGGAAAGGTATCATCTTAGAAGAATAGTATGAAAAGATGTCTGGAGAATTTTTTTCTGCGTTTATTCGAAGTCGATTCAACATAACATTTGCGAAAGCAGGACCTAAAGCCAACGGTGCGAGATTATTTGTTATAGATAATGACCCGTGTCAAACCAGTAAGAAAGCTTTGGCGGCACTAGGTGATATCCAGGCTGAGCTTCACCGTATACCACCTCGCTCTCCGGACTTAAACCCTATAGAGAACGTATTCCATCTTGTAAAGAATCGTTTAGCGCGTCAAGCTTTGACTATGAAGATCGAAAGGGAGACGTTTCAGGAGTTTAAACAACGTGTTTTTCGTTGCTGCGATGATATTGACACATCAACAATTGATCGGACAATCAAAAGTTTACCGAAACATATTGATGCAGTCACAAAAGGAGGCGGCTCTCGAACAAAGTATTAAAAAAGAACAGTTACTCTGTATAGTAATTCAGTATAACCAATATAATGAAAGGTTAGGTGATAATATCATTACGTATCAATTAATCCATTTAAGTTAATAGTAGTGTTATTACGAACTTTGTCCCTTAAAAAGTGAACATGTTATAATAATGCATGCATGCGGTACTCCATGTAGTTTTTTGAATTTCTTTCTAAATAAACTGAGAATATGCTACTGTTTTTGGTTTGTGTTATACGGTGTCTCACAGTTTAATAAAATATACAGGTTCTGCGATAATACGTCGCAATGTATGATAGTTCAAAATGGTGCTCCATGTAATACAATAAAAGTTTGGAATCGTATTTCTTTATATGCTATTAGCGTTTGCATGGAACATCCTTTACAACTCACCAAGAAACGGTTAGTAAGCAATTAAAAGTTTCAAAACAGGGTTTGTCAACGGCAATTTATCGGCTCCTCAGATTTGGAAAGACCAGCTATTATATATTATGCAATAAATACGTGTTTATTTGTGGAGTACCGAAGAGGAGTAACGCTTTTCACTGAAATATGAGCTACAAATTAGTGTCGCAGATGTATTGTTGTATTTACTTATGCCGAATCGCCACCAATGTTGCTATAATCAATTGTTAACCTCGCAAAGCACTTGGGGCAAGGTAACAATTTAACCTGTTCATCTTGCGGAATTTGATTCCACAAATGAAAAAACACCCATCTGACCTCCATCATTTGGGTATTACATACATCCAGTGAGCCTCCCTTCACCAGAACAATTGGAGAATCTGCCGTGGCAAAGAAAGGTGTATCCTTGCTAAACTCGATGTCTTGGCTGCAAACATTTCTTGGGGCTGGTATATGGACTGTATCACCTTCTAGTAGCTGGAGAAAATCGCCCCAGGCAATTATAGATGGGTGCCAATGAAAATCATTCAGTAGAACGACTTCTGCATCTTCAATGCCCATCCATGCAAATGTACCAGTTGCTGGGTTTGTGAAAGTCATAAACACTGACTTCAGGGGTGATACCAAGAATGATTTTCCAGAGTTTGCTGGACCATATATGTACACATTTTAGTACTTTCCACGACCAAGACTGAGTGCTTTCAACGTCACGTTGCAGAAACGTGACAAAGGGATCTCGTTTCTTTGCAGTAGCATAAGCCCACATTCCAGCCTTTTACCATTGCAATCACTCACGCATTTTCCGGAGTACGCCTCCTTCAAAAGATGCACACGGCTTTCCGCATTCGTGCCAACGTTTGTGGTGCTTCATCAAATCCCTTGGCCAAGTTCAGCGCTGGAGTCAGGAGTGCAAATTTTTATTTGGATTTAAGGGGTTTTTTAATGTCCCAATTTAACTGTTCCTTGATTGTAGTTGTCTCTGGGGATCATCAATGTGATTCCCCCAGCCACTCTGCAAAAAATCTTTGCTATTTCATGATGGAGATAAACAGCAGCTCCATTATTGATTTGGAGGTCCTAGATAAGACATACTGAATTGAAGTCCGCAAATATGGAAAGGGAGGCTTTGAAAATTATCTTGAAGAGGCTTACCAATGTTCTGAACATAGTTGAAGTGGTAAAAGATGCCTCATCCAGCATCATAAAAAACAACAAGGTCAACTAGCCTAACTAAATGAGCAATCACAGTTCGAACTTATCTTTGTTGCTTCTGAATTTAACGCTGGTAAATGTGCGGGTATTTATCTTCAACATACTCACTTTTGAGACTTTGGATACAGATTTTAAACGTTTTAATCCCGATCACTTTGTCAGCCTTAAAAAACACTTCCACACGAATACAACTACGTTAATACATGATTTGACGTTTGATGTTTCTACCTTCAAAGGGATAATATTAAAACAGCCCTAATTCAAGGTATAGCATTCAAAGACTATAAGAGTTGTCAAGTGATGAAAGAATTAAGTTACGAAAGCGAATATAATAAGAAAAGAAGACCTGTTTATCGTGTTCGGTTTCCTTGACATGAACTGGCAAAGAACATGTATACCATGATATATAGTTTTATATGCATCTGATTAACTCCAAATTTTACTTGCTTAAACTAATAAGGTAAGTCACTTTGATTATCAATTTTCGTGTAATAACAGTATTTTGTCTGGAAGTTATCGGCTTTTGTTTTCAACATTTATTGTGATAGTAATTTTAGCTTTTTTGTAATGGAGTCTATTTTGCCAGTTTTTACCCACCACGAATGCAGTGCAAGGTTAACAAAAAATAAAACTCATTTTAAACAGTAGTTTCACATAAACAACTCAGCCTGGTAGCCTTTTCCCGTCACACGCTTTCGTTTGTTTACAAGCGGCGAAAAACTCATAAGTTTCAACCTACACATTTCCTCTCCAATTTTTGTTCACGAAAAATTAAAAAAAAAAGGTAAAAAGCGTAACGTATGCTTTACCATTTTCAAGAGCTTGGGATTATAAAAGCTTAGGTAAAAACAAACTTATCTGCAAATATTCTGTATCTAAAACATACATTACTAGGTAGTCAAACACTGCTTGTAATCTTGTCCTTTCATTAAACCTGAATGACCACCCGCACGATTGAAACTATTAAAACTACATGTGGAACAGGCTGCATTGAAAAAATAACTGTAATTACTGAAAAAGGAGTGTATAATTTCAGTGTGTTTAAAGGGAATTCCCATCACACGAGCTCGTTACATTAGTCCAGGCACTTTCGTGCGAGCAACTGAAAAACGAAGCAGCCTTTTCTTTCGTTTAAATTTAATGTTCAAAACAAAAAGTAATAACTTTCCAAAGAAATATTGTCATAATGTGAAAACTCACTTCCGAGATAATATATCTTTGAAGTCTGGGCGTACAAAGTTTTGAGATGATCAGTTGTATATCAAGCCTGGAAATTACCATGGTTGAAGGCTATGTATCTTCTTTGCTTGTTTTTGGCTAGAATATTACACACATAAACAAGGCTTTGTTTTTCCTATAATACTAGTTTCCATAACGTTACTTTATAGTCATTCAACTGACCATATATCATTGACATTACTTGCCGAGTTAGCCATTCTAACCTCTTTTGATTGAACATAAAAATAAAACGTGAAGCCTGTTATGAACATTGTATCATTACGTGCATGTATATTTTCACTGCTCCAGAACGAACGGCATTAAAACTTTGAAATACTGCATCAAAATTCCCAAGTTTAACGGCTGCCTGAGATAAACACTTGCTGCATCAATTAACGTTGATTTCAGAAAGATCACAAGCAAATACTATTTGTAAACGCTGTTTCAATTGTCGACTAATTGTTTTAAGAACTTTGCCCGCTCCTTCCCGGCTTCTAGAACCGGAAGTAAATTTCATCCAAGAAAACTCTTAAAAGAGTCGTCCAATCCGACAAAAGTCTCCTTTGTTGTAAAAACACTATCATGGTTAGTTTTAGTACACTTCTGGAGTATCCACTTGCCAATTGATATAGAGATTCTGTCTCATTGTCATGCTTGTGTAGTCTTCAATTTTGTGGCAGTTAACCAGCTTTAATATATTTTTATAAAGTAACTCTTTTCACTTTATTAAGTTGTACTTCTGATTGGAATTCTGCAATCAAATGGAAAATGTATTTATGACATGTTTTTGAGTTGCTGACCCTTAATCATGCATAATGTGGGTGGCAATCTTGAAAATGGTTTGACAGTGTGTGATTTTTCTTATATTTTCAAGAGGATGAATTTAAAGACTTGTTTCACTCCTTAGATGTATGGCACAAATCACAGAACATGAGAAAACAAATCACAAAAGTAAAGAAACCAATGCAGAACTATTATTATAAGTAGTAACTATAGTTGGGTAGCTTAGCTAAAATTCCAGAGTTTTACAATGAAATAAAGTGTTATTTTGCATGTCATAATTTTTTTACTTTTTAGGCAGGTCAATCAAAACAAAATAAGAAGATTATGGATTGGTCTGGGGAGATTATAAAACATTTTTGGTATTGTTGTGAGATGGCTTCCAAACAAAATGCATTGCAACCAGAAGCATTGAAAGTTTTGAAGGTTTGCAATGTCACACTACTGTAATTGCAAATTAACAAGCTTGACATGTGCAAATTAGCATGTCCCTTTTAGTTAATGAAAAAATTCATGATAAATTTGTTCTACAGGATAAATGGATCGGGCTTTTGACCACAAATAGTATGAACTTCTTCTGCCCCACCATCGTCTTGTTCCGTATCATCCCATTCAGCATCTCGTTCAGTGTCATGATCGTCTTGTTCATCAACATATTGTTGATCTTGATCAAGTACTTCAACATCATCTAGTTGTGCATGTGCATCTGATTCTGAAAATAATATTGAAGACTCCATGAAGCAAAAAAGTGTGACAACAAAAAAATCAAAGAAAAAATTAAAATAGATAACACTGCAAAACATTTTGATAATTCTCCATTTTTTATCATGGCGAATTATGATTACTAACCTTTGTTTTTTCTTTTTAAAAAAGTCTGTTAGTGTCGATTGACGCCTTTTATCTGTTGTCTCATAGTTCACGCACCAGCATCGGCTTATATATATTATCAGTTAGGGTAAAATATAACTCATTGACATTTGCTGATGTAAAGTTGTAAACACAATTAGCAAGCAAAATTTCATTATAGTGCAAACCTATTCTGATGTAAACAATATCAAAGGTCAGTTACACATATGTAAACACAATGACCCAGTCCCAGCCTAGCTTGCCCTAGCACACACAGTATTTTTGTTTATTCATGCAAATTTATCGTTTAAAAACCACGTTTTCTCAATAGATTGGTGGATTTACTTGGTAATAATAATTGTGAATGTTCTTGTCAAAGAGCAAATTTCAGGTTCGCTAGATAAAAAATATTTGTATTGTAATTCTATTTTTAGCTCTGAGCTTGCCAAGCTACACAGACGGCACCCACCTGAAAACCTCATATATAAACCACTGTCATGGGATATAACCTATATATGTATATATTATAATAGTATTTGTTGAAGTTATAAGTAATTTGTCTGTCAAATGTACAAGTATAAATTTTAAATAAAGTCTAGGATAATAAGTCTATGCCAATTTCATTCGATTTTTTTTTGGGGGAGGGGGGTGCCAGAAAATTTTGGAGGTGGTGCACACTCCCAGAAAATCCACCCCTGAGATCAGCAAATTTAAACCAAGAATAACTTGAAAGATGGGTGGGGGTGTCATAGGGAAGGGGTGTCATAGGGTGTCTAATGTAATACTGTGGTGTATGCATTATATTTCCATCTTGATCATTGTATTATGACATTGTAGATTATGTAGAGGAAATCTTCCAAACAATGGTAGAATCTATTGGAACAGAAAAAATCAAGAATGCAATTGAAGAATTAAATAACCTAACACCACCTCCAATGAACACCATGCTTACCAAGCTGCCACGGGTAGAGGCAATTGCCAAAAAAAGAATGAGGGAGGCTATGCAACTCACTAATGTTCCACCAACAAACCCAGGTAATTTTATTGATAGTGAAACTTAGTTTAAATCTTTAATAAGCATAACTAATCATAATCAATGTAATTAATATTAGTTTGGCAATATTTTATAACTTCAGTCCCTGCTGTCACCGTCAGCAAGATGAAACAAAGAAATCCACCAAAGTGTAGTGTATGCAGGCAGTCAATGAAAGGCCACAAAAATGTGGCTAATTGTCTGCGGAACAACAAAACCTAGTTAATAATTGTACATAAATATTTAATGTACTTATCAATGTTAAACCAGCGGGGGGGGGGGGGGGGGGAGACCAGGACATTATTTGGATTTGGTAACAATAATTGTGCCCTTCCTAGGTAATTCTTATGCCATGGTGCAGGTGTGGTTTGAATTATGACAACCTTGCCAGGCAACTAGCTATATGCAAAGGTTTGACTATTCTTTTTTGTTATACTTCCATAACATGCAATAATACAGTTAAAAATAAGCTTAACTGCTTAGCCAGTTATATTTAATGATTGCATGTCATACCCATGAAATTATAACTATTTTTTCAAATGCTCTTCACTTCCCCCTCCCCACAGGGTATTTAACATTGATAAGTGCATAACATTCAAATAAACTTATGAGCTTTCATCATCTGTTTCCAAGTCGTCATAACCTTTAAATTCATCATCATTCTTAACACTGTGTGTTGAACGGATTGCACTATATGCACAAGAAGGCAGTGCTATACGCATGTTCTTTAATTTTCCGTGTATCATGCGGGTGAACTGCCTGTACGAAACACCTCGAAGAAACCTGCTATAAAATAAAAAGAATATTTCTTGGTATATTTATACACTATTAAAATGAGTACAAATCTGGTAAAAAATATGCAATGTGCTTATTAAAAAAAAACTCTATTACATACATACAAGTGGCTGTATAAGAAAATGCTCTCTAATGTAATGTACCTTTCCTTTGCACCAAGTTCCGTATAATGATAACCATCGCAAATTTTATAGTTATCTGCCACGAGCTCCAACGACCATACGTTGAGGCGATTTCTCTGCAGCAATAACATTCTTTAGCGCTTACAAGCATCTCGGTGCTGCAATTTCCACACTTGCACCTAAATAGCACAAATAATACAATACGCTATATGGTAAAACTCTAGAATATATAATATAAACAAACACCAAGCATTGAAATGTCCAATTTTATAAAGCACAAAATCTTACCATGACGTTACAGGTTTATTCCCTTTCAAACGCAGCTCTAAATCCTTCATTCTTTCTTCATTTTCCTCTTGCTTTTGATAATATTATGTTAGCCAAGCTTCATCCGCAATCGGTTTGTCTAAGTATGCCTCTTCATCGAAGTCCACATGGCCGCCATGACTGGCTTCAAACTCAGCTTTGGATTCAGTTTCAACAAACTCATCTTCAATTTCACACAGCATACTGATGGCAGAATTGGTGGAGACACTTAAGAGTGAATTTGAGCTGGACATTTTAGGTTTTTCACAAAACTTAAACTTTTCACAAAACTTCCTAGTGTGAAAATATGAAGTGTTCCTCCGACCCAGTCCCTCTGTGTGCGTGACTTTTGTTTCAAAATTGTCACTTCGAGCCACTTTATCTCAGAAATTATGAGTTTTTACCAAAATCTCAAATAAACTAAAAAGAATCTAATTTAACCACAGTGGCAAAATTCCCTCAATTTTCTCTCATCGCGTGCAGTCATCACATGATTTGGACAAAACAAAATGGCAAATGTCTGGGGGCGGTTGAACAAGTATATTTCATTAATATTAATGCGGCTGAGCCGCCTACATTTTGAAGCCAAAAATACCTTGAAGACACAATAAAATCTATTGTCTTGATAAAAAATATACTGCCCAATCGCATTATAAACATAGTCTGGCACAAAATGACATTTTTAGTACCCCACCTTTCTTATAGAAAGCCTTTCTAGGGACCAGTGTGTAAGATTAAATATATATGAAAGGGGTGGGATGGATAGATCACATGTAAAGCTACCTTTTTGACTTAGTCCACTCCAAAGAGTACTCAGCAGTTCTAGGAAATTTCGGAAAAATGAAATTTGAATGTAAGTGCTGCATAGGTTTTCAATTAAACGAATTATTTGGATAGATATGTTTACTGCACAGAAAAATGTTTAAGTTGTTTGAAAAGTGTAAATGAAAGACTATGGAAAGCAATATTTGACCCAGTAGGGCAAGCTGTAAATTGAAGATGGCGACTCAAACATGTGAAGAACTAGTTTGTTGCAAACGAAGTTAAAATGTCACCTTCCGCCTTCGTGGTGAGAGGAGCTTACATGTGGTGAGCTCTGAAATATCTGATTTGAAGTTAAATTCTTAGTCTATATTAATATACACATAATGCCTGAAACGGTAGCATCTCTAAAGAAACAGAATGATGCCCTTAAAGCTGAAATTGTTCTGTACAGAAGAATTTTGATAAACTACAAAATATGTTCGAGTCGTACAAGGAACCGGCGAAGCGAGACTACACAGCTGTACCAACCAAGGCTCAATATGACTCTTTTGAAACAAGTCTACAGTTCTTAAGCAGCAAATATGATTCATTGAGTAGCTCTGAAGCTGAAATAAAGAGTGAAATGAACAACCTAAGAACTAGATTAGCCGAAATATCGAGTAAAGTGGATAGCGTTGGCGATGCTCAAGATTATAGTCAGGTTCATAGTATATGCCAGGTTCAAGATTATAGCTATCAGTATAATATTAAAATTGTCAGTCTTCCAGAGCGAAGTAATACGGAATCGGCAATTGAAACTAGTTGTGTAAACCTAGTTGTGTATACTATCTGTGTAAACCTCTTCAAATCGATTGGAGCTGATGTTAATATTGGTGATATTGACATAGCACATCGCGTCCCTAGTAGAAGTCAAGATGGTAGACCGCGACCGATAATTTGTAAATTTGCTCGTCGAATTGTCAAGGATGATGTTATGAATCGACGAAAAGATATCTCTAAAGTTAATTCGTCTGCTAGAATATTTGATCATCTAACTCCAAAGCAACAACATATCCTATTCGAGTCAAAAAAGTTTAAGGAGCAAAATTCATATCAATATTGTTAGACAAAGAACTCTGCTGTTTATTTAAGAAAGAGTTCTTCCTCTCGAGCTGTTAGGATAAAAAGTGTTGATGATCTTCAAAATTTAAAGGAGTGATTTGTAAACCAAAGATAAGTACAAATTAATACTTTACTTGATTAGCTATGGGTGAAAATTATAATGGAAATAATTTGCAGTCTACTCGATCGTTAATGCAGGAACTTCCATTTTACAATGCTAATTTGACTCAGGAATTTTCTTCCTGCAATACTAATAGCTTATATCTCCCTACTATGAAACAATTAAAAAAAAAACCCAAGTATGTGTGATTTAGGACTCTTTAATCTGGACACAGCCACTGATGTAAATATGGACATAACACAGAAATCAATAAGAACTCAATATTACTCGCCTTATAAATTTGCTGAAGTTGCTAATAAGAACCCGCAAACAAAAAATTTTTCAATGTTACACAATAATGTAAGGAGCTTGAAACGCATTTAATGTAATAGGTGTTACTTACATTACACAATAATGTAAGGAGCTTGAAACGCATTTAATGTAATAGGTGTTACTGAGACAAAAATTAGAGATAATATATTTAATGATTTTAATCCAGAATTAGTAAACTATCAATTTGAATTCGTCCCAACACCTTTGGCGTCGGGAGGCGTAGGAATGTATATTCGTGATGATCTGAGATATACTGTTCTGGAAAAATGTTCTAATAACGCCTTTCAAGCTCTTTGGGTCGAAATTGAACTTTTAAATAAACCAAATATTATCTGTGGAGTGATCTATAGACAACATAACACTCCTGAATCGTTTCAAACATACTTTGAAAATGCTATGGACAAATTTAGTGCTTTAAGATCGAACAAGCCCATTTATGTAATGGGTGATTTCAACATAAACCTCCTCAAAGCTCAAACTTGTAAATATACGCAAGATTTCTTATCAATTCTTCAAAGTTATGCTTTAACTCCAACCATTGATAAACCCACTAGAGTTTGTTATAACTCGGCCACATTGATTGATAATATTTTTGTTAATAAAATCGAAGATCCAATTTTAAGTGGAAATGTTGTTTCTGATGTTAGCGACCATTTCTCGCAGTTTTGTATAATTCAATCATCTATGACAACAAAATGTCATCGTCAGAATAAAGTGCGAGACGTTTCACATTTCTCACAGTCCCGTCTTAATAACGATTTAATCCAAATTGATTGGAAATCTGTTATCGATAGTAAAAGGGAAAATATAGATAAATTATTTGCGACATTTTACGATAAATTAAATAAATTGTCAAATAAACATGCACCCCTTAAAAAGATGTCTAAACGTAAGATCAAACAATCTGTTAAACTGTGGATAACTAAGGCTATTAGAAGATCTATTAAAATAAAAAACAAATTATTTTATTCTGGAAACAAAGATAAATATTAGCTATATCGAAATAAAATAACTAATTTAATAAGAATGAGTAAAAAACGTTATTATCAAGACTATTTTGAAAATAACATTACCAATTTGAAGAAAACTTGGGAAGCTATAAATAACTTAATAAATCGTAAAAAAAGTAAACGGAAAACGGTCACAAAAATAAGATGTCCTGTTAAAAATGAACTAATCTCTAGTCCTACGGAAATACCGAATATTTTTAATAAACATTTCTCATCTGTCGGTGAAAAATTAGCTTCTAAAATGCCTAGTTCATCCAAGCATTTCAGTCAGTATCTTAATAACAGTAATTATCCTAATTCATTCTTCTTTACTCCTGTTACTTCTTCTGAAGTAGAGTTTGAGATTAAATCAATTCCATATGGCAAAGCAACTGGGATCTACTCCTGTCATACACGCATATTAAAATGTATAAATAAAATGTAACATATCCTGGCCATTAGCTGAAATAATGAATCTTTCAGTCCTGAACGGAGTATTCCCCTCAAGACTGAAACGAGCTAAGATAATACCTATTTATAAGGATAATGATGTATTCGAACCAAAGAGCTACAGACCAATCTCATTACTTGCGAATTTTAGTAAAATATTTGAAAAATTAATGTACAAACGCCTCAAGATATTTTTCGAAAAAAATTTAGTTTTATATGAAAAACAGTATGGATTTAGAGACAAGTATTCAACACAACATGCATTAATAGACATGGTGAACAACATTCAGAATAATATGGAGGAAAAGCTGTTTTCATGTGGAATATTTCTAGACTTAAAGAAGGCTTTTGATACAGTTGACCATTACATACTTTTACATAAGTTAGATCATTATGGTGTTCGTGGCATTGTTAATAACTGGTTTAAATCTTATTTAATTGATCGAGTGCAGACAACCCAGTGTGGAGACAATATATCTACCAAAGAAATAACTAGATATGGTGTACCGCAAGGGTCAGTCCTTGGGCCTCTTCTTTTTTTAATTTATATAAATGATATATGTGTGTCGTCTAAGGTATTCCAGTTTTATTTATTTGCAGATGATACAAATATACTATATGCTGATAAAAATCTAAACTCCCTTGAGACAGTTGTTAATAAAGAATTGATGTTAGTTTGTGAATGGTTAAATTCCAATAAACTGACATTGAATTTGAGTAAGACAAACTATGTAATATTTCGGCCTTATCAAAAAAAGCAGAGTTATCAAGTTAGTTTAAAAGTGTTTGATAATAATACAAATGATTTCATTGAAATTGAGTCTAAAGAATTTGTTAAATATCTGGGAGTTATAATAGATAGCAATCTCACATGGAAATACCACATAGATAACATAGCCTATAAAATAAGTAAAGCTATTGGTATAATAGCCAGGCTAAGACATTTTGTACCCGTATCAACTTTAAAAAGTATATATCGCTGTTTAATACAGCCATATACAACATATGGTATAGTTGTATGGGGAAATACCTCTAAGAAGTATTTAGATAAAATTCTTAAATTACAGAAAAGGCCCTTACATTTATACATGGTGGACAGGTAGATTACCATTTGATAAATACATACAGTACATTGTTAGCTAGAGTTATCTGGCACTTCTTGGATTTCACTAGGGCATTTTGCAGTAAATCTGAGTGGGGGTCAACCCAAAATGTATTGATAATTATGCTGTACTGGAGTGAAAAAATCTCACGAAATTGCACATATTTGCTGCCAAACAAAAGGTCATTACATACAGTGAAAAATTATTTCCCTCCAATGACTGTGCATCAGGGACTTAGCCAGGAGTCGAAATTTGACCATCCAAACAAGTGCATTAGATTTCACAACTTTCCTAATATTTAGAGCATTACATCCAAAATAAGCCCAATTTGGGTGGAATGCTCTATTGGGAAAGTTTAAAAATCTGATGTCCTAAAGCTCAGATATGCACTCAAGTTCCGTAGAAGCTGCAAAACGACCTGATAAAGTTCACAGAAAAACGAACGCAAAGTGCATGCATAGACAATCCAGAAGACAATGTGTTCTGGATTGTCTATGGTGCACTGAATAGCAAAGAAAAATATATTGTAAATTTAGAGGTCACACTTTCAGCAAATGTGTAATCAAAACAATGAAATAAAGACAAAATACTAGAGTTTTGTTCGTTTGCTTGAAAATGTTTCCTCGAAAATGTTTCCTCCGTCCAATTAATGTTTCAGTTTACTTTGAAAAATGCCTGTCAAAAAGATGGGTGGATGGGCCTCTGGCTAAGCCCTTGCTGTGCATCGATTTGGAGTTGACCTCCAGTGAAATTCGTGATGTCACGTGAAACCCAAGAACATGTAGAGTAAAAATCATGCATAGGTAAATTGTATTGTGTCAGATTGGTACGTCTGTAAACAGCTACTCGTAAGCGTATGTGCACCAAATTAGGTGGGGAGAGGGGCGGGCATTGTCACATTTGTCATTGTCGCTCTAATTTCACCTCAGTTGGAAGACCAAAATAGAGTGTTGTTATGTGTTTCTAGAGCTCTGCATATTTTCCACAGTATAAATTAACCTACAAATCGCTTTTAATGCATTGAAAGGCACAAATTTCATGAAATTTTTGACTGAATATCATTCAAAATTTTTGCCTTCCCCCTTCCTCGTACACTTATGCAACATCAACATGTGATAATACCTTTCTGATTTATTTTACCTTGTCTACAGTGGTGAAAAAATAAGGAGTCCCCCCCCCCTCTCTAATCATTCATATATGAACAAAATGCCATTGTAGGTTCTTTATTGGATACAAAGAAAGGAAAGCATCTACAACAACTGCTTGGGGACTCTTTAAAAGATTACCAAATTTCATCAGAAGCTATGAAACATGCATTAGCTCTGAAATACCAGAATTTTCTGTCTAGGAGAAAGTTAACCCTTGTGTGCAAGACACAAATGTCCTACTTCAATACCGAGAAGGAAGTGTGGCTGCCAAAGAATATTAAGTGCCTTGGATTAGATCTAAGGCACCCTCAGCCAGTATCCTCCAAAGCTGTGGATCTGTTTGTGAAGAATCTCAACATTGGTCATGTTGAACAGATCCCAGCAACATCTGGAGTTTCCAGGACAATCACTGGCCTGGTATTTATGGTTATTGATTTGCATCTTCGAGTGCAATATCTCTCTAAAAAGGTTATTTGGTTTAATGAAATGGAAAATCACTTCATATTCCAGTTTTCTGACGATGGTGCACCAAAGACAAGTGATCTAACAATGTCAATGGGTACTACATCTATAAATTCTAAAAACAATTCATTTTCTAACATATTGTCTCCATTTAGTCATCCTCAAAAATTAGCTCCCCTCTTTAATAAGCCTTTTAGATAAAAATACTATTAAGCCCCCTCTCTCCTAAGTTGAGAGTGCTTAGAGAAGAGGGCATTGCAAAAGACTAAAACACATATGCATCTTTTAATAGCATAAATGTTGATCGATGTAGTGGTGATCTCTCTCAGAAAATGAAAATCTATTGCTAAGTCACTTTATTCCTTTTTACTTAGGTTTTGGGAAGTATAAAAAATTTGACCTAGCAGGGAAAATTACTTGTGCAGTGGCGGCAGGGCCAGGGGGGGCAAGAGGGCACCCCCTAAAAAATACATCCCCCCCTTTTGACCCCCCCCCAAAAAAAATTGATATTGTTTGATTCGGGTATTCCTAATGATTTGGTTACCTATTAGTAAAGGATGTATTAGTACGTCCCAAAGTTTTTTGGGAATTTCCGAGGGGGGTAAAAAGGTTGGCCGGGGGGGGGTAAGTGCTGCCAAAATTTTTCCAAAATATTTTGAAAAACTGTTTGCCCCACAAACCTTTCCTTTGCCCCTCAATTGCCCTCCCGCAAAAATTTTAAACTTGCGCGCCACTGTACTTGCGCGAATTTAAAGCGGTGCGAATAAATCTAGGCAAGGTGTGCGACGTTTACAACGTTTCATCAACCCTGCTTGATATTACATGTATATATACAGTAAAGTAAGCTCACTGTAAGTTGTATGGAAAGTTTTCATGAATTGCCAGCATGCCATGGCCAGCATGTCAAGTTGACAAGACAAAGTTTATCAAAAATGCTCATGTGTCACATTTTTATGCCAATAGGAAGCGTAACGATGTGGAATCTTGGAGAGCATGTTCAAAGCAGAGATTTCCTGTATATACTGCACTGTGTCAGCTTACAAGAGAAACATCAAATCTTAGAAGATCTTTGGAAGCAGCACACTGAAGAAATGGCTTTGCTGGAAGGAAATTTACTAACAGTCGCAGGAAAGCAGTGTACTATCGAATTCCAACCGCGTGCAGACATGTCATGGCAAGGCTGGTCTAATAATGAATTGAACCAAGCTGCTACGCACCCCTCTCCTTACGCCATTGGTGGATCCAGCGTAGGTCAAAATAAATTATAGCAGCCCAATTTTAAATTCAAAATAACTTTATAACAATGTCATTGGTTGTGAATTTCCAAAGAATAAAATCTTACAATGAAATTGCTTTGAAGGTGTTTTAAAATGTAAATATATCCAAGAATGAGCTGTAGTAATTTATTTTGACCTACGCTAGATCTGCCACTGCCTTATGCAAATGTAAGCACAGCCAACATCTCAACAATGGGGGGTTCTATTGGCAATTCTGATACCAATACTTGGAAACCTTACACTAATGCCACCAGGGAGGAACATGCAAAATTGGTAAAAGCATATGTTTCTTTACTACCGACTACATTAAAGGTAAAGGTGTTTCTTCACTACCGACTACACTACCGTCATTGCATGTCTTATAACAGTTTAAAATAAAATAAAGAGCATGTTTAAAGCTGTGCAAATAAGTCTGAACAAGAAGCGTGAAATTAGGTCGTGCAAATTTAAGTTGCGTGAAAGTAAGAAAGATGTTGGTTTTTCGATTTGAAGGCCTTGGCACAATCACAGAACAGGGACTATAACAGAAGTCTCACTTCTGTCAGAACTTTTGATGTTTTTGTCTCCATGGCTGCCATCTTCCTAGCAAGTAAACCTGAACAGGCTCAGTAATTTCCATTCACCAAACCACTATAATAGCTCGTGCCTCGCTGAAGTCCTATAATCATCAATCATATTAACCATCCAGCATTTTTAATGATGTCACATCGTTCTGGTTGATACAAACAAGCGACAATCTCCTCCGCCATCTTCCTAGCTAGTAAATTGGATGTGTAGAGCAACATGCGCAATGCAAAAGTGATGCCACATTATATACCTGAGTGAGACATCTGTTGTAGTCCCTATTCTGTCCCAAGAAGCAACTTGTTATCTTGATTTGCTGTACATAAATTTATAATTTGATAATAGTAATGCTAATATTTCTAAATTTTACATAATATTATTCTGTTAATCCATTGTAATGTTATAAACTTAAGATGGATGATTTAAAATTATTTCTATTAATTAAAGGAAGAAACCCGGCATAGCAAAATGTTGGAGTATATGGCAGAGAATGGCATACGCCAACTTGGCCCTTCTCGCATTGGTATATTTGCAGAAAGACATTGTCCAGAACCCATGCAATGTGAAATAAATGCAAGGCAGCAAGTTTTGAGTATTCTATACCTAGAATCTGTACAAAGGGATAAATTTCCTGATTTTATCGAAGTTTTAGGTCAGTGGTCGATTTCCGCATTTCGTTTCGCAGAATGCAGATATTTATTGGGAGGGGATGAGGGTTGGCCAGTTTGCAAACTTTCTTGATTGGGTGCCAACAATTATTTTAGGGGTGTAAATAATTACTTGAAGGGTGTAAAATATTGGAAGTGTACACCCCTAACACCCGAGAAAATTAATCTGTTTTATGTTTTAGGTACTCCTGTGTCTTCTAAAACTACTATAACCGATGTTTCGCAGGGTGAACCAAGTCAATCACCAACTTGTGAAATGAACACAAGTAATGAAGCAAGTCAGTCACAAAACATTGGTTGTGGTTTACGATATCTTGTCAGCAAAGTGAAAGAGCATTATGATGATACAAATAGAAGGCACAATAAGATTCGTACTAGACTTATTGGACGCCAGGCCACTGCTCTGGCACAATATGCATATCGTTTGGTAGATGCTTTGCAGTTCCCCAATGAAACACCACTACATTCTTTAAAACGACTGGCACTGGGTAGAATTATTTATTACCTCAGGAATGCCTGTGCTGTATTTAATAAGCTGTTTTTCACACCTGCTGACCTAGTAGACTTGGAAGACAATTGCAAGTTGTTCTTCAATTTGATGTGCTTATTTTACCCCACTTTTGTAAATGTCACAACATGGACGATTGCGTATGCAATTCCATACCATGCAATCAAGTTATATGATACGTATAGAGTTGGTTATGGCATAATTTCCCTGCAGGCTAAAGAAGCTAAACATGCTGCTATCAAGGACTTGGTATTGACAAACAGATCAACGAGCACAGGAAGTAAAGGGAAATGGTGGCAACTTATAAGAGCTAACTACGTACGCAGCTTTTATCGACTCGAAAATCAGCCCATGTCAAGTACCTATAAGTCGCATTTTCAGTCCCGTGTTCCTTCGCACTGTGACCAGCCAGGATTTTGTAACTGTGGCAGAAAACTGGAAGACAATGTTTTCTGTTACAATTGCCTGTCTAGTAGGGAAATTGTAAAATGTGCCCAAAACCACAAATTCTCTGATGAGCTGATTATCGTTCTGAAACCAGTGTCTTGTGATGTCTGTGGTTAGTGCTTTGCTGATGAGTCTATTTTGGGTACCCACATGGTGATTCACAATAGCAACACTGGTCCACTTGAATGCAGTAGGATGAATCCAAAAACAATGAGTGTGAAGAACTTAAGGACGAACTGCGTAAACAAAATCTAAGTGTTTTGGGCAAAAAAGATATTCTAATAAAGAGATTAGAAAGCAGATTAACTGGAGAATGCTAGTGATAAGCAAGCATAGAAGCATAGCTAGGTCTGATAAAAAAACGTCTATTTAATTGCACTGTTATACTGTAAAATACTTGTTATATTTTATGAATCCAGGTATTTAATAGTAATACACAAATTTGACCATCTTCTGCTTATATTAATATTTATTTTTTCACAGTATTTTTTCACTGTGTAATCACATTTAACAGGGTATACATGGTTTGGAGAGTCTGTCCAAACACAATAGTGCTCATTATTGATGTAAGGTATGTTTATGTATGCAAGAATTTGTCCCTATCTCGACACATTTCTGTTGTGCTTTTTAAAAGCAATCAATAGTAAATCTTAAAAGCACCTTTTGTTTGCTTTATGCATCTACACACATATTGCAACTTTCCTATTGGTTATTCAAATGAGCATAGTGCCGAAATAGGGGCAAATTCTTGCATAAACCTGGACAATAACATCCATAATGAGTTGTATTTTGTTTGAACGAACCCTCTAAACCATGTATGGTATTCTTGGGTTTCACGCGACATCTTAAAGTTTAGTGGGAGTCAACTCTTAATCGGGACACAGTCATGAGATTAAATTAAACGTTCATAGTATGCTTGGTAAAAAACTACCAAATTTCATATCATTTGTTCACTCTAGTACAGTACGGCATAAGCATCTATACAGCCGAGGTTGACGCCCACTCAGATTCACTGCATAATGGTATAAGGAAACCCAAGAATACCCTATTAACTGTGGTGTACTACAAGTATATGATTCAAAACAAAACAAAGGCTGACAATATAAATTTCTGTCCTTGTTTCAAAGCCAACTTCAGACTAATGTGAAAATTAACAATCTTAACCTTCTTTTTAATTTGTTATGAATCATAACTGCACTCTCACAGTATTTTGTTTGTTCTGAATTTACTTCTCTAAATTGTCAAATTTTACTTGATATTTCTTCATTCGACTATTGCTGACTGTTCATTAGTGATTGTAGGTGTGCATCGATAGCATAGTCGTTTGCTGAGTACCGTTGGATGTAAAATGTTAACGAAGCTCGTTGATTTTTCACATTATAATCAATGCAAAATGGTGTCAATTCAGACACCACAATGGTAGACCTGCCATTGTAGACAGATATCAATTTTTGAGATTCTGGGCATTTTTCTTTTTTAAAATGCCTGTAGGCAAAAAACATTTCTCCACAAAATCTTGCTGGTGAAAACAATTTCTTCACTGTGTCCATTTTGTGGAAAGACATGTAATGTTTTGTACCTTTCTGGTTTGTATGGACATCACCAGAATATCCACGAGCGAGGGTCATAATATGACGAAACACAGTCCAAGGAATAAATATAACTAGTGGATTCACCAAACCAGTGGCTTTCGATCTTGACAGCTTGCATTTTACAGAGCTGCCGATCTCCTTCAAATAGCTGTCGACAAGAGGGCTGGCTAACTCAAGCTTGTTTCCAACAACCTCTTCTAGTTGGGAATCCATGAGTGACATTCCATAATTTGGCTTTCTCCTAGCTTTGCGAACCGATTTAATCCATTTCGGTTCTACTAAAAACTTCATAGACACAACAGAACTATTCCAAAATCCATCATCACGTTCAGTTGCAGAATTACAGGCGCCTAAATCAAGAACTTCTGTTTCCAAAGCAACATTTTCGACAGACGCCATTTTGTTTTGAGCTGTTAATTATATGCAGTAAAGCAGTACTTCATCTTTCAAAAATTTATACGATCACCATTCAGAAAACTGCTGAAATATAATGAGCCTGCACGAGTGGGAGAAATATTTTGCTGGATAACCAACATGAACTTTTTATGCTATGTCAGAATCATCAAAAAAATTTTGGGTTTATAGAGACTTTAAACAGACCGCCTCCACAGCAGCTCTTAGAACCGTAACGCATGAAGAATTTAACGCATCTGTGCAACAATTGTGTTCTGTGTATGGTAAGGTTATTATCGTCAGTGTTGCCAGAGCTGCTAAACCATCAAATGTGTTTGTAAAAAAGCAACCAACATCTTTCCAGCCTTCTTCTTGGCCTACTGATGCCTTCATTTCATACGAGCTTTAGCAACAAAAATTTCAACGGCCATGCCACCACGCTATTTCAACACACATAAGAAATTGCTAGCAAACCAAGGTGTTCTTACGGAAAACCAAGTTAATGGTCCCAGTAAACATTAAAATAGAAGCTTTACACATTTCCATTTAAACATTGCTGAAACATATATTCTGATCATTTATAGACCCAGAGCTAGGGGGATTCGGTGAAATATTTCCTGAAGTGATGATATTTCTATAATATCATCACTGAAGGAAATATTTTGCTGAATCCCCCGAGCGGAGGGTCTACAAATCATATATTATACCAAAAATCAAAAACTTCCGTAAGAATAAACTTCTTCAAGTTGAACATACCTTCGTGAATATGATGCTCTAAAATACAAAATAGCCAGATCTTTATTTATTTTTATAATGAGAAGTACAGAAAATTCCTTTTAATTTTTTTAATATTTGAGTTTTCAACGCCCTTGCCCTCCAAAATACTTTATAATTCTTCGTGAAGATCACCAAACTTTTCGCACATTCCACCATTTTTGTTTACGAAAACTTGCCTATCTGTGCTTGCATGTACAAGCGTTGCCATGACAGCGTGAGATATATAGCATGCCTCACTTTAAAAGTAAGATATAGGCATATCTCACTTTTAAAGTGAGATACCTGGCGAAACCACTTTATCACCTGGTAGAAACACAATATTTTGATTGGACAATTTGAATTTGAGGTATAATATATACATATAGCTCTATACAGAGTTACCTACAACTAACTTGAAGCATAAGTGTTAGAATATTGATATAGAAATTTATGTATAATCACCATAAAACGGTTAATTAAAAATTTTTATGAGGAGCTTAAACACAATGAAAAGGGTATAGAATTATATTAAATAATGACTAACAAAAATATCACAAGTGACACCCAGGTTTTTTTTTGCAGTTGGGAATTTACAGCATCTTCTCATATTTCAAAGCCATTATTTTCATTACTTGTACTTGTATTTGGTTGTCACGCTATATACAGTATTATGCTTCGTTATTTGGAAGCCATGCGATCACATTAAACATAATCTAGCCAAACAAACAATCATGGCCCCTATATTATGTCATGAGTTTTCACTTCGTATCATCTTATTATCTTATCATGAAAAAATATATCTTACCCTACATTTTACCTATATCTCCCATTTATTACATTACATAATCATATTCTCACTTCGTATCATGAAAAAATATATCTTACCCTACATTTTACCTATATCTCCCATTTATAACTTTACCTAATCATATTCTCACCTCGTATCATTGTATCATGAAAAAATATATCTTACCCTACATTTTACCTTTATTTCCCATTTATTACATTACATAATCATATTCTCACTTTGTATCATCGTATCATGAAAAAATTTATTACCCTACATTTTACCTATATCTCCCATGTATTACTTTATGTAATCATATTCTCACCTCGTATCAGGAAAAATATATCTTACCCTACATTTTACCTATATCTTCCATTTATTACATTATTCACCCAGGCTTTTAAAATTGCACGCCTATTTCTTTACTATGTAATAATTTTCACCTCGTATCATCGTATCATTCTAAAAAGTTTGAGTTTCAAAAGTGTACTGGTATTCTGCAATCGCTTTGTTTGCAATAGTTGATTCTGTATAACATAATCTATCCATATTATTCATTAATTTGGTAACAATGTAACATCTTACATGTAACACATGTAACGTCATGAATTAAAATGACTTCTTGAATTAAAATGAGTACAATGCCCAGTTCAATTGCATGCACAACCAAATGTTTCGACACTCTAGTCTAGTGTCTTGTCTGGGAGTGATCAAAAGTCAAACTTTGACTTCTTATACACTTAAGAGATGATGTCATCAGTTTACAAGATGTACATGTTGTTACAGTAACAATCAACAGGTGTTCCAATCCAGCTGTTAAGATGGCATGCTGTAATTGTGTCATCAGATAATTTACCCTTTGATTTATTGTCTGTTAAATCTCTATTAAGTGCACAAAATCGAACCAAACTTGATTTTAATGGTAATTACTGAACTTTTTTGGCCATTCTTAATTTGTGGTTGCTTATTATTTCATCTTCACTTAGTTGAGGAAATGATGCAATGTTCTTGGGGATAGTTGCAGGCTGAGTTGATTGTGTTTTCTTGCCATTGTCCTTGTTTACATGAATTTCTTTCATCAGTTCTTGCACAAGAGTATGACTTCTCTTCCATAATGGGTTTTGCAAACCACTTCTTCTTTCCCTTGGGGGACACATTGTAGCGTTTTGCACCCTTGTTTTCTCCCCATTTCACCTGTGTCTGCTGCCTCTTCACTTTGGAGTTATGGTCAATGACTGCCAGTTGGATTCTTGCAATCATTACTTTGTAAAATTAATGCTGGCATTTGTGGGCATACTTGAGAAGCAAGGAATGGTAGACCTCAAATTTCCAATGTGCTGAAATTCAGTCAATTTGCTGGTGTCCTTCAGTAGCTTCTTATTTGCGACTACTTCTTCCAGGGGAATGTAAGCAGATGATCCAGGTTTGAGCCACTTTGTCTTCCTCGCAATGAGCACACTAGTGAAACTTTTTTCCTGTTGCTTTTTGCCATTTGTGCTTGTTCACAATGTGCTGGAGAATGGATAACCACTTCTCTTGTAGCAGCTCTGGATCACCATTGCAGGTTTGTGAACTCCACCACAAATGGTGTGAAACAAATTGGATCCATTTGGTAAGATCTTCATTTCCCTTCTTCTTTGCCTTCTTACACAGCTTTTGGTGATCCATTTGGAAAGGCACCAAACATTGTATTGGTGTATAATGTTAGGGTGAAGTCTTTTGCAGCTTGGAAATTATTTGTGTGTGCCGATCAGTTGTGAGGGACCCGATTTTTTTTTCTCAGTAAATGGTTTAGGGACCTTTGGCAACCTTCATTTTCCATGGCGTTGGAAGATGACACTTCTCCAACATGCACTAAAGAAAAATCAACAATTTTTTCTGAATTTTCATCCATAAGTGAATATGTTCAATATTTGGCATTGTGTCCAGGGGTATCGACCAACCATCTCCACAAAGATCAATTGTCTCACCTCATCATTAATTGCCATTTTTCAAAATTCTTGTTGATGGTTGGAAAGTTGCTTAGTAGCTTCATATGTGCCACCAGTAAAAACAATTGCAGATGGAATTAAAATGTTTCCTGCTGTGGCTTCTTATGCAATTCAGGTTGGGATTTCCATTTAAAACTGTGATTGTTACAACACATTGTTTTAATTGTTAACATACTATCTGTGTGAGTCTTGTATTTCAAAAAAAAAGAGATCCACATTCTTTGCAAGAAATAAATAATTGATCCACCATCGATTCAAACACAATAAACTTTCTTTCGTTCACCAATGTTTGAACATCTTCATCACTACTTTCACCTGATTCTGAATAAACATAATCTGCATCATTTTCATCAAAACTCAAATCATCTCCACCAGCATAGTCATCATCATAACTCACATCAAGCCCATCAATATCATCATCTTGGCCAAGCTGTTCAATGTGCTATTGCTCTTCCACTTCTTTACTAAATAATTTTTTTGGTTCCATTCTTGACTCTTTGCAGGCTTTGACTGCTGATTTACTTTGGGCCAAGGTTTGAAGTGTGATACTTCTTTTTGGTATGCTATCACACTGGGGTTCAGCATCATTATAAATTATCTTATCACACATTGTGGCTTTATTTTGTATAATCTCAATGTCATCGGGAATAGGCTCGACATTCACATCTTTAGTCATGTCATACTCAAGTAATTTGGCTATTTCCTGTAAATTGATGCAAAGAACAATAAATGCTTCAATTTGACCTTACAGAAATGGTTTGAAAAGGAGCCTGCTCGAGGACAGAGATGGGTTTATCTGGGAGGGGGTCCCCCAAAAAACAGCAGCACACCTACCAGATTGAGCATACTCTTATCCTCTTAACCTGTTTTAAGATAGGTGTTGCAGTAGTACCAATTTGCTTGAATACCATAATCTCTCTATTTAGCCCCCTTCACATATACCTTCCTCTTTTAAAAAAACTGCTTAAAAATCAAATTTTTTGTTGAATATTCTATGTTTGACCTCTGATTCTACTAAAACAATTAGATTACTCGCTCTCGATTTCTATGCAGTGATAGCTATAAATATATGCAATATATATATACATATATATTCAATATGTAGAAATATACATACATATAAGTGTGTCCATCAAATATAGCAATGTTAAATGTCCATAAAGTCTAGTATTTTGTGCATTTACCATTCGTTTTAACAATTTCGTGCAAACGATTATTCATAGAACGAATTGTTTTATCGACAAGGTCTTTTGACGTCAACCATATATTATACTGAACGATTTGCTTGAATTGATCCCATGTTTGATATATGATGTTGTTTTCTTTTACCTGTGCCTCAATGCGTTTTCTGACAAGGTGAAACATGTTCTCTATAGGTTCAAGTCTGGTGATCTTGCAGGGATTTTCTGCATTGTGTAACCCATATCAGCTACAGTTCTCATTGCTTTGGCCGATGTTTGCGAAGGGTCATTGACCATCACAAATATCTTACAATTGTGTTCTCGTTTATCAGCTATTTCAAAAAGAGTGGGGAAATTTCGACATACCAAACATGAAAAGAAATCCGCAGTCATTTTTTCATACGGTTCCGCAAATATTACACCCTTTCCATATGCTATCACCACGATTAGATGCAGTCTTTTCCCACCGGCCAGATCTTTACCTCCTTTGGTAGTTACATTTAAACCCTCATCCTTCTTTCGCCATACTCTTCCTTTTGGCTTTTTTGCGTCACTCATCAGATTTCCTTTATAGATGAACGATACACCGTCCAAGTAAAACACCACATGTCTTGACCGTAGTCTGGTGGACACTCTTTTAGTCTTGATTTGGCAAAATCGCGCCATAGTTTCAAGTCCTGCTCCGTTAGGATACCTTTTCTTCGACTTGGTGAAACGCGTAGCGAAAACTTCGTATTTACCTTAGGAAAGTTTTGTAGTTTGCCTTGCTCTGTGCAATCCTGCTACGTTTTACCACATCCATCACAGTAAAGTTAGGAGCCTCTTGCCGCAATGCATGCACTGCTCTGTTCAACTTTCTTCAGTCGCACAATGTCAATGATTTACGACTTCCACACTTGCCACAACTTTTACTTCTACTCTTTCCCCGTTTGTTTCAAACAATTCGTCACACACTCAACTTTGACGTCTTCGCTCTAACAGCCACCTGCCGCAACAAATATCATTTTTCTTGATGTAAGAATAATGCAAAAGCACATTGCTCTGGGCCGAGCATAGGATGAAATTTATGACGTCATTTAATGAAAATTTCAATATATGACATCATGCATATGTTGTTATTGGGGATTGAACATTTTCCCTGTAACTACCTTGGAAACTTGCAAAAATGCTTTTAAAATATTTCGATAATTGGTAAACAATCATTGACAAAACACATGGGGACAAAGTGCATAAACAGCACAAATTGCTACACTAACGTTTCCAGCCTCTCCCTTGCTCCTCCCCCCCAAATCAATGTTGACATAATTGAAGGAAAATTCATTGAAGATTGTGTTGATACTTGGTACAATGTTAATTTAAGGGGGTGGGAAAGGGGGTGGTCTGGTGGATCGTGACTCTATTATCAAATGTTTAAAAGGATGGGAATTATCAAATGGGAAACAAAATGTGTCAATAAAGTCATTTTCGGGTGCCACAGTTGATGACATGTCTGGTTTTTTGAGGCCAACTATTTGCAAAAAAACCCCAAAAAACTTATCATACATGCTAGCACAAATGATGTTTGACGCTCAAGCCCTAAGGTTATTGCTGAGAAAATCACTAAGTTAGGTGAAAACTTCAGGAAAGAGTTGAGTCAAACAGAAATCATTATCTCTTCTCTGGTCACCAGAGGTGATAGCCAGAAACTTGACATTAAGGTAAGAGAGACAAATAATATTTTGAAGAGTAAGTGTACCTCAAAAAACTGGTTTAGAAAATAGTAATATAGATCGTTCATTTTTAAATTATCGAGGTTTATACTTGAACCATAATGGTAGTAAATTGCTTCAAGAAAACATTGCAAATATTTTGACATCCCATAGATGAAATGAACAAGGGTCGAGAAAGTCTGCTCCTAGTACATCTTTAAATATTCCAAAAGTAAGAGGCTTCAAAATGGCTATGCTAAATGTATATTCTTACAGTTACAAGGGTCGTGGATTGATGGCCCATTACTATCAAGTATGAATACCGAGAGGGACCTGGAGCTACGGTTATATGTGGAGAACATTTTGAAATTTTGAAATTTCATACGACATAATCTTGCAATTTTATAACGTAAATTAAAATAGTCTTCATTTGTAGAGATGCATACAACCAGTGAACCACTAATTCTTAGTCTCAAAGACATTATAGATAGCAAGTGAACTATTAACAAGTTAAGTTGTTCTCGTGGGGAAATCTTACATTAAAATATGCTCTTTAATATCATCCTGATATACACTTATATATGACTTTGCGTGGTAGCTAGAAAGAATAATTCACGATTACACAAAATGCAGCATAAGGCAACTAAACTTTTTAGCACTTAACAGTTCCATCATTAGAACAATTAATGCATCCCAAAAATACTAGCTACTCGTTTTCAAATGACAAATATTTCTTATCCCATCATCAAATTATACTATTTCGCTGAAGAAAATTGAGGGAAAAGTTGTGCAGTATTCAGTTCACATTTTATCTCCAAAAATCGGGCAGCACGGTTTGTTAGTGTCAAGTGTACAATATTTTGAATACCAGCAATGGTACTGAAAGTCTTCGGGGCATGTGCTCGTAAACGCATACACAGTCAGGCGAGTCACAGAATTGTCGGATCAAGCAGTCATCTACAGAAATAAAATGAATATATACAGTTACAATTCTGAAAAATTGATTGGATTGGATATATTTAAATTCAGATTATTTATAACTACGATATTTAAGTAATTGATTTAGATACTATTTACTTAATGAAACAATACACAGTTTCCCAGATTATATATCAAAATATATGCTTATGCTAGCCTAGTGTTACCATGATTTATACAATTTCACGATACCGTATTACATATAAAAGAGTGTATATTTTTTAAATTATGCGAAAACGAAACATAAACATAAGCTTAGTATTCAGAATTTCCACAGAAATTGAATTCGTTGAGCTAGTTTACTTTACATGTACTCACGTCGATCGGCGTTTCGTTTCGCGTTGCCAAAACCAACGCTCAAAGCCAAAAGAAGAATAATGATAATGATAATAAGTGTTCATGATGTATTCCACAACTGAATTATTTCTACAAATTGTAGATAAATGATATGAGTTTTAGTAAAGAGCTTAGTAGAGAGCGATCTGAATCGTTTCCATTTAATTTGTCAATGATTGCAGTATGTTTGCTACTTAAGATTAGCTCATACAGAGCAATGTTCTTCCTCGCCTGTGGTGTGCATCAGTTCCACGTCATCATCAACATTCCATTTTTTCCAAGGATACCTGGAGTGATACCTGTTTTCTCAGTAATAAGTGTCCCCACCTTCTAAAGTTGTTTCTACGTACAAAAGAAAACAGATTATTACAGCTATAAGAATATAACAAATATAAAAAATAAAGAATAGCTTAAACAATATAAGTTGTTATTTTTTTATTTGTGCACGACTAGAGTTATTTTGTGATTTCCTGCAATTTGATTGGCTGCACGAGCGGGCGGCTTTTTACGATATCTTGGCCCGCGGGATAAAAGAGTTATTTTTTTAAAACAGACCAAGGAGTGGAGCTGATTGTTGAACTTGAATAAAAGTGTCTAAAAGCCAAAAAACAATCTAACAAAATTAAAGATAGGAAATAGACTGAACTGACTTCAGCAGATGTCTTTTGAAGATTAAAGTTTACTTGAAACAACGAAAAAAACGGCAGAATTTATAACAAAATTTTACAAACAAAGTCGAGCAAAGCCGTACATGTAAAAGCCGGCGTACATATTATACACGGTACTCATCCAAAAGTAAAAAGCACACATTGAAATAAACAGGGAAACATACAAAAACCCAAAAATAATACTGTTTAGTAACACTTTGACAACTAACCTGCAGTTTAAAGTTGATTCCTGGACTTAAAATTTTATTATTAAATGTTGTCAAAAACTAAATCTGATTTTTGCTTATCGAAAATCAAACTTTCTGTGTCAAAACGCATATTTCAACCCTGTTTGTTTCGTAAAACGAACGATAAAATAAAAAATCGTATTAACTAACCTTTTTCATTGCCGTATTGAGTATAAAAACATCAGTAGCACAGAAAGTATAGTCTTTGTTTTAGCTGTTTGTCAGCCATGCTTGAATAAATATTGAAGTAAAGTAACAAACTAGCTGATCTCAAAGCATGTTCGCAACACTGGATTTTCGTAAGGGTTTAATCATGCATCATGCAGAAAAAAATAAAAACGTTATTTACCATTTAGGTCGGTCCGTACTGAAAAATATTTTGTCGAAGGCCGTTTTTGAGACCTCGACAAAATATTTTTCCAGTACGGACCTCCCATCCAGTAAATAACATATATATATTTTAAAGCAGAGAGCGATTTTTTTCACAAACATCACAAGTTTATATTGATGTGGTAATCGAATCTTACTTTAAGTTTATCCCTTCTGCAGGGCTTTATACCACAGTTGATTAATTTTTCCAACTTCACATTGTGTTGGATAATCACCCGTCCAAAGTAGTATTAAGCAACGGACACTTGCTCTCCCATTTGTTAAGCAAGGAAGCAAGCCAATGCAATCAATTTCCAAGCCTTCAAAATATAGATATTTTGTAATTTTTGATAAAATTAACTAGTGTGTAACTAGTAAAACTGAATAAATTGCAACTGGGTACCAGTGTATTGAATTCAATGTTTACAAATTTACACAGGTAACTGTGTTTAATGTAATACTGTACGATGAATAAATATGTCTTCAACATCAGTAACGGGCAGATCCAAGAAAGGGTGAAGCGCAAACAAGGGTGCTTTTTGGTATACTTCTACAATGAGGTATACCAACAACATATAGTTCTTCAACTTTATTTCTCTCTGCTTTATACATGTTGGCAATGGCTCCAAAAATTAGTTCAAATTAGTAAAGGGACTGGATAATGAATACGATTTTGTAGAAAAAGATCACTTACCACAACTATGAGAGCCTGGATAACCAAATGGTTGCCAGCCATCTCAGTATCCAATGAGTGCAATGTTATGTGGGTTGCCTTGGTAAAACTTGGCACATAAGTGGCACATTCAGAACACTGGATGTTGTAGCCATTCCTATTTCGTTCAGATTCATATTTCTGTCAAATTTGGTCAACTGCCACTTATCTAGTGATCTTTGTTCTTCCAATGCGCCATCATTTTTTTGCACATATTGGGATTTGAACACCATCGTTTAACTTGTCTGGTAAATCAATGTAATAATACTTTATGTTGCCATTTTTCCCACAGTACTAAGAGCAAATGTAAACAATAAATTGGCCATGAATGTTAAGTAGATCTGACTTCAACAGTGCAATTTTTGTAATCCACTATACTTATGTAACATCACTAATCATACATTTCCGTGCCCTGTTCCAATGTCGATGTTTTGTTGCAGTGGAAACAGCACTTGAATTGCCCAGATGACACACACAAGGAACATGCACATAATCAAGTTCTTGACAATGGCAAGAAACAATATCATGTCATTCCATATACTTCTACTCGCTTATTTTAATACAGCATCAGCAGCTCCAAGCATCGTGGAGCGGACGGTTTTACGCCATATACTTAAAAGACAAAGAAACTTACAAGAATCTTGGAAAGAAAACGTCAAAACTGTATTTGTATGAATATATACAATAATTTTTCAACATTATTTTAAATAAACAAAACTCCCACTCTAAAATTATGCATGGCCAATCATATCATCACTGGGGCATTTTACAAAAGGTGCCACATTCGTTACATTATAAATCTTACTGAAACGCATCTACCGTGAACAAATTTCAACAAAGCTGTGGTCAAAGCCAAAGCAGTTAAGACGGTTTTTATAGTAAGACAGAATGACAGACTTTCATGGTATGTTCAATGATGATGTCGTGGAGAAGTTAAAAAAAATGTTAACGAACAATTTGTCGAAAACCATGATTATAAGAGGAATAAGTACGGCTTTATTTAAACTTAAAACCTAGCTATACAATCCAAAGTGCAAATCTACAAAATTGTGGTTAAATTAATGTCTTATGTAACATTACTAATGCAGGCTCAGAATGAGTAGGTAACTACTTCATATAACTAATACTGTTATTATCTCATTCTTCCTACCTAGAAGTTCTAAAATGATAGAAAGTTCTAAATAATAATTGTCATATGTATAAGGCCTAACTAATAATCAAGTTCAAATTCTGTAGTTTCACAACTATACATCCCTACCAATCAGTGGTAGGTTTCGGCAATTTCGTTTTTCACTAAATCTTGATTTTTGAAAACTGAATTTTGTACAAATTTCAGGTTTCTACTTTTTACTGTTTTTGATTGACGCGAATTTCCTACCCTTTTTCGCGTTTTCCATCAGTTTGATATAATGTGCAAAAGGGTACCCATTTTTGAGCAATATGTCAAAAAATGTCCACCTTTTTTCATCTTATCACAGGGAATTGAAAAGCAGCGAAAAAGGTAGGTTTTTCGAGCTTATCGCTTCCGGACAAAAAGCTGAAAAAAGGGTACCCTTTTTGAGCTTATTGCGCGAAGGCGGAAAGCAAACAAAAAGGTGTCTTATCAGATGAAGACTTCCTGAAAGATTAGCAGCAAAATGGTAGCGCGCAATTTTGAACTTAATATATAATCTATGATAATTTTTTAGCACAAAATTCGTCACCGTCTGTCGCACTGTTTACATCAGTGTGGAGTATTCAGAGGCAAATATCGAGCAAATTCGACTGTGAGTAAACAAAAATTATACTCATCGTATGATTAGCAATACACTGAAGCAAAATTTCCCTGAAGTAACGAGAGGGTTTTTGAAAAGAAATATACGACTATTTTGCTCGTAACACGAAATCCATAAAAGAAGTGATTTGGAAGTTGATAGTATTGTCGAAGTTCGATACGCGAGGTATGTATTAAAATGCACATTCATAATTTGGGTGGAAAAGTTGCACACAGTTTATAGCGCCATATCGGATTTTATCTAGTTTTATACTTCGATTAAATTCTTATTAAATATTGAATAGGTTGGGGCAAGGAGCATGCCTACTCCGGACGCCATGACCGCGGACCGGAACTATCATGGATGAGCAGGTATATTTGATATAAATGTCTTTTAATGTGAACAGTGCAAGTGCGATATCTTTGTCGCTTGATAAGTTGGGCAAATCGCAACACGTGCCTGAAAGGGAATTATCCCTTCATCCTTTCATCCCAATCGATTGGGATGAAAGGATGAAGGGATGACTATTGAATGGATCAATCTTACCTCAACTTTCAAAATATATTAACTTATTACACATTATTAACCAATCACAAACCAGTATTAATACCACGTGGTATTAACTTATTAAGTATGACATCATCACACGGTTAAGACTGGTACTAGTTTAGCATTTTACATCATGTTAACATGGCTTCCAAACAGAAAACAACAAACCCATGTTCGCTTCAACAATTATGCGCATTTTCAATGGTCAAGCCTTACCCTCCAAGATGGGCAGAATCACAAGATTTCAACAACATGGTCGTATGGCAAATAGATGAAAGCGACAAATCATTCATTGAACATGCCCTGGAAAACAACGAAGCCATAGCCATCTTTATGGCATGCCAAAACTTGAATTCGCTGACTTCGTAGGCATGCCAGCCAACCCAAATCAAAAAGTAAAGCACCTTTGGACCTACCGTGGCTGTTCTTTCGACGAAGACTACACTTACACTCCTCCAGTGGTCCACATCAAGGACCTCACAAGACTGGAACAATTTTGCGCATCCCATGCACAAGCAAGTAAAGTCAACATTTATTCAGAAGATTTGGAACAACTCGCAGGTTTTTAATCATGTAATACTTTTATTCACGCAAAAAAATTTCTAAAGAACATATTATGGAACGATTTGATCAAATGTACTATTGGATAATTAAACTAGAATATCAGTATCTAAAAAATGTACCTTTCAAATGTCAATCTGGTAAAATTATATAATTGTTTTTGCTCGTTTAAGAGTCTTACATGTCTACATCTTCAGCCATCTTGCATTTCAATGCGCCCATTTCTTTACAAAAGCATTCTGTAGCTTCCTCTTCCACGCCGTATTCAAAGAACACCTGTTTCATGATGTTCTCGATCTTGCCATCTTTACGCTACGCAGAAAGCACGCGTTGAACATCAATAAAGAGTTGAACTTCTCTTTTAATCTTCCCACCATAAAGCTCATACTGCTTTTCTTCGGCGGACAAATAAAACGTCTTCATCCATTTGTTGATAGGGTAGATCCTCTTCAAACAACTTGGCTTGTGGGGATCTTTTTCCTTGTTTCCAGCAAGGGAGAAGGCGTTGAAGAGGCAATTCGAAGGTCCATCGTTTTTGTCCCAGCTTTCTGCGACGAAACCATGAAAGTGGTCCTCGCATGTTCTCCCGTCGATGAAGTGCACACAGTCCAAACCCTGTGTGCACTTGTACACCTCGTAGCCGTGTACAACTTCAGCACAATACTCCAAGACTGCCAAGTCTTCTCTCAAAAACGTAAACTGGTAGTAGTTAGCACAACCAGTTCTTGGTGCAATATCAATATTGTCAGCGAGAAACTTTTCTAGTTTTCCTTCCATTGGACTCCCAATAGTATTCTCTATTGTTATTGAGCAAGTGTCCTCAACAAGAGTCAGAGCAGAATGACTCGAGTCAACTCAAACTCGTGCTTATATAGTGTCTTGGTAGTGAAGGGAATTCCCCTAAGATGTAAGGGGAAGCTCCTTCTATTGATGCACTTCCTTTGACCCTGACGACCTCTATCATATTACATACCATATATGGTAGTGGTGCCACTCAAAGTTAGGGGTTTATAGGGTATTCCCCATCCTTCATTAATTTTTTAGTAAAAATATGTCTATGTTGCTATTATATATTATATACTTAGTAATTAGGTAGTCCCCCTTGCAAACATTTTCTTTCAATTTGAGGGGAGGGGCTTACCACCCCTTAAGATTAAGACCAAGATTTTTGCCAATACCTTAAATTTTTGGTGGCAGTGGTGGCAATATAACTAAGTATATATGTATGTAGTAAGGACAGAGATACTAGTAGCAATGGTGGCAGTGGTGGCAGTATAACTAAGTACATATATGTAGTAAAGACAGAGATACTAGTAGCAATTGTGGTGGTGAAGGTGGCAGTGGTGGCAGTATAACTAAGTACATATATGTAGTGACAGAGATACTAGTAGCAATGGTGGCAGTGGTGGCAGCATACCTAAGTATATATATGTAGTAAGGACAGAGATACTAGTAGATATGGTGGCGGTGGTGGTGAAGGTGGCAGTGGTGGCAATATAACTAAGTATACATATGTAGTAAGCACAGAGACACTAGTAGCAATGGTGGCAGTGGTGGCGAAGGTGTCAGTGGTGGCAATATAAAATCTTACTTAACAATCAATCCCTATGTCGAGTCATCTAAGTGTACATCATGTCAAACAGCTGATACTTTAGTGCTTGTTTGTGTTTTCATGTTAGACCCAACTTAGTGAAATAACATGACGTATTCGACGAAGAATTTTTAGAGAAAACATTGTCGAGAAAATCAAAGTTAAATTTAGGACAATCAAACTGAACATGTGGCTCAAATACAGATCCATCACGCTGATATTTTCTTTTGTGTTTTCGTCATGAATTATTAATGCCTTTTCAAGCTAGTATATATGATTTTTAGGTATAGTAGACTGAACAAAGGCTCAAGAATAGAACTACAACATGCGAGTATAATAATAATGGTCTATCCAATGAAAAAAAAACACGCACACAAATGAGTGTATATATTTACAATTATTTATTTTTAACGTTAAAAACATATTTACATCAAAAATCTAAATAATAAATACACGTAATCCTACATATTTATGAAACAAAAAATATATTCCATCAAAAATTTTTGGCCATTTACGAATCAAACTCTAATTATTGTTTGCATTCAGTACAAACCCATTGTGTAGGCACATCCTTCTTCATTTTTAGGCGCAATCTATAAAGTTTTATGCAAAGATAGAAAACAATCATTAAGAACTGCGTTTATGATCAATTCGATTCAGCTAAATTTGCAGCTAATTTTGTTTCAAAGCGATGATAACTTTCTAAAACAAGAACAATTGTAAATGGTATTGAGCCTACACTTTTACGTTTACTGAGAGCTAATAATGCTTTTTTTAAACCAAATTCATAAGATGTTTTAGCTTACATGTGAAACCAATTCTTCACGAATCACATTTCAACCAGTTGATAATCTGGCGACCTTTCCTATACTAGGCGGGCTGTCGTTCCTGCACAACCGGCATTTCTCATCTTCTTCATGTCCTGTTCCTTCAGTGGCAGATGAACCTTTAGTTTTACATAGAACAATCATACTAATACTCTGAGGACATTGAAATTGGAGACATTTTAAACAATATATACATGGGGAGTAGTATTGAATCACTTTTATCTAATATAAATTAGCTACAAACTGCAGGTATACTACCAACAACGATTGGCGTCTAGGTTGTCAATATTGTCAACAATTACACTTAACTTACTTGCTGCACAATCTAGCACTCCTACGGCTCCTGGTACAAAAAGACGCCTTCTAGGACGTTTTGCGCCTGAAATCATACTGATTATTTACTATCTTCAATATTAAATCATGGCAAACGCAATTATATTTCTCTCTATAGGGTTACTAGTTACTACCTCGTGAGCGCAGGGTGAAAATCTATCTATATCTCGGCAAAACTACTACTTACTCTTCCCTGCTAGCTCAGAGGTGGATGACGTATTACTTCGATTATTATCTAATGTAAAAATAAATTTATCTGTTTAAAAAGATAACATGACACAATTAAATGTATCATGCTTTGCGGATGTCACGAATTACGGATAGGACTGGGAAAGCTTTTCCTATACCAAATGTTAGTAAATTAATACAAGAGAATAAAAAGCTATTTCATAATTTTGTCATCCAAACAATGTTCAATAATTTGAACTGTGGGTTTGCAAAAAATATGCCTATATATATACCTCATTGGGCGGATAACGGACGCACTGAAATATGCTGAATAAAATATAAAGGCACTAATTTTGCAAAAAATCCCTTATTATAATTATCTATATCAATTCTAGATTATTGAAATCTTACCAAGTTTCTCTACAGACGCTTGATGCATAGCAGAGCATGTGGGAGACGAACAAATCTTTACTTTTATTTCAACTTTCTTGAATGGATTAAGCTCTGTAATTAAATAACATGGGGTGTTTTGCGCTTGTCCAGGATGAGTACGAGGGTCCCCCAAGGGTAAACTACACAGCTCACAGTTGAATGCATCATCAGGGCCAAAGCAATCTGGCCAACCATTATCAATACCAAGCAATGTGCAAGCATCTCTCTTCGCGATTGCATCCAACAAATCATGTGGCAATTCATATGGCAGCATCCTACTCTTCTCAGCCAGTTTTAACGTAGAAATACGTTTTGTCAATTCAGTTTGGCTCTCGTTGCTGCTGTCAATAATATCACCTTCGTTGCCGCTGTCGGTCATATCACCTTTTACGTCCGAGCTACATTCCACGCTAAAACATGCGCACATAATACTAATGTGAATGCACAGTGACTTCGTTTTGGTTTGTTTGCCTTTAGCAGCAAACCTCGACAATCTTTACCCGTACACATAAATTGACTTGACTCAAAACATCTACGAACGTGACAAAATCCCAGTGGGTTATTAGCTGTTGCCGGTCCGTATACACAAATCGTCTCCGATACTTGTATTGCTACATGTTGGACTGACTGTGCACCGTTGATAACTTCTTTTATGCAGGTTTTGAGGGATTCGCTAGCAACAAATCTCTCCAAATCTGGTTTAAGATAAGGAACTGGTAAAGATAGCTGGCAATTAGTTTTCACGACTTCGTCAATGTGCGGGCAGCTAAAGTTGGCTAATTGTGACGAATTAAGTTTGTCTGATCTCACCAACTTGCAATTTTCAGCACTGCAAAACCACAAGGAACCATCCGTTGTAACAAAACAACGATCATCTTTTGTGCTGGTTTTTACGCTGTATATTTTTTCAGATACCTCGACAGCACCAGGGGAATACTTGACTTTTTTGGAGAGTTCAAAAGTCCCCCTAACGCAAATCCACACATTGTACAGTTTATTGGCTTAGTACGGTCAAAATATTCTGTTTTACAACTGGGGCAACAACCACGACCACGCTGACTCATGCTTCCAAGTGAAGTGCTAATATATCGACTTTATTTTCTTTTTTTCTTTTTTTCTAGACGCTTTAAACGCGGTTTATACACAACGTTTATAAATTTTATACTAGGGTTGGAATTTTATAAGGTCCTGAAAATGAAATAGCCTACAGCAAGCAGGCTGGGTGTGCAAATATGGTGAGCAAAGATATTTGGCAAACACACTTCATCCGGCGTTGGCGTCAGATAAGTGGTTGATAAATGGATGAGATAACCCTTGGGTCACTTGTAATTTGATCGCATCGATTTTAATACATGCATGTCGTACAAAGTACAATTTTTGATAACACGCTTATTCGGTATAGTGACGTTAAGTCCTTAGTAAACACTGTCCGTGAACGTCCGATATTTTACCCGTATTTCTATATTGTAATCTGATTTTTAATTTTATTCAAAGGGTTTCATTGCTGTTGACTTGATTTACTTATTGTAAATCCCATCTAAGCAAGACTTGCGCGTATTAATAGTTGACTGGACATTGAACAAGCTTCGCTTCATTTTCGACTAATTTGCACGAAAGGATGCATAAACATGAACAATATAATTGAACAACAAAGACTTTCGCAGACTTTCCATGCCATATCACGGTTGATGAACATTTAATAAATTGATATAGAATCACAATCCATCACGGTTGATGAACATTTGATAAATTGATATAGAATCACAACCCTGTATGCCCTGGAGTTGGTCAAGTTCTAACATGAATTTAAATCATTTACTCAACCATATATATTTAATATTAATTGCATTAAAGTTTAAACAACTAACTATATTTGTAACCTTTTATATAAAACTATAATATTAATTGTCTTTGTCATATCATGGAAATGTTCTTCCATTATGGTCTCCATTTTGGTCTTTTTATAAAAGGCATGGTTTGGAGACTGTTAGAAAACAAAGAAAACGTAAGACTGTATAGGTATTTACATCGCGCAACACATTACAATGACGCACTCTTTGAACTCCTCATTGAACTCCTTAGTGCAGTGCAATGGAAGTAAAAGAGATCTCTAAATGCGGTCTATGATTCGTCGACCACCACGGCCACCAATTACCGTGCTGTAGCCAATAGCATTAGACCTTGCAAACGCTGTGACCTAACTGTAAGCGATAGCTTCTTAACATCTTTATTGCTGCTACTGATTTCCAACGTTTCACAGACATCTTCGCTGTTGATCTCAATGACGAATCTCACACATACATCCTTTTTACACTTGGCAATTCTCATATGTCATCCGCGGTAATCGCAATGTGCTACAAAACTGTCGGATAGTTGCAGAACTTTTTTCCACTCTTCTCACAACATATGAAAGTTTCAATTTTATCAATGGAATCAATACATTGAACTCTCACTGTCGCCATATTCGTTTCCTCGGCTTTATCAATTAGGGCCTTGAGCTCAAGTAATACCTCATCTTTCAGACGAGAGTGGAAAACTTTTTGTTTCCAAACCAAGAATGCACTTGTACTGGTGAAATAGTACAGCAAAGTCTGACTTCAAACTTTAGAATATAGTTTTCCCACACGTCGCATTTTGCCACACCTGTTTCATCTCCTAACAAATCTTCACAAACCTGCAACTGCTTTGCGCCTATCGTATAGGGCTCTCCCATGGAGTGGACTTTTCTTTTTACAATCACCTCGGTTCCATCTGCCAAATTTTGAATGCTGTTTAAGGACATGACTGATGTTGATGATGAAAGGTTTTTGAATTGGAATGAATATTCTTCCGGTCCACGTGCCGCAATTTCTGTAATGACATTAATTATCAGCATTTTACTGTCCTTTGTTTTGGCTATTACTGGAATTTAACTGGGATTCGTGATTTTTCGTGATCCTGAGGAAGTTTCCATGTGTGTTTTGAAAAAAGCAGGGATTGCTCGTTTCTTCCACTTGACATTTGCAGTGTTAAGGTGGAATAATTCTTCATGTTTTCGCAGTTTCTTCTTATAGGAGACAAATTATGTACATAGGCGATTAATGAGTCAGGTTGTTGCACTGACTGTTTGGTAGGAGATGATCCTTCAGAACCCGAACACTTTGCTTCCACAGACATGTTTCTGAATTCGAACAATTTTCAGTGTTTGCGCGCAATATTTTGTAACGCAATTTTATCACCACTGGCACCACACCCTTTTATGACTGTGCAAGCCACATGTGTCACTCTATTTATAATGTATGTCACATGATATTTGACAATAATAGGATTTTTTCATAGGTGCACGTATGCACGGAAAATTGAAATCATCATATTTTACATAAAGTATTTGCAAAAAATACAGATTAGGCTGCCCAGATTAGACCATTCAGATGATTAAGAATTCCTATTAAGATCTTATCTTTCTACCAATTCACTAAGTTTGTCTATGCTGTGAGTATGGGCAGGGCAATAACAAGTTTTGTTGTGATTACTGGCGCTCACTGTATCATGTGACAAGATACATGTGTTTATTTCAACAGCATCACATTAGCGTGCATAGTTGAATATATCGCGAAAATGTGAATATGTGTTCTGATACTTTTGAAAACTTATCGACGCGCTACAAAACTATGTTCAAAGCGAAATGCCCAAAAAGGACAACTGCTTTGCCTTGACTAGTCAGCGTGCATTTAGTTTGCCAAAAGCGAAGAGATATTCTTGAATATCGACACGGACCTAGATCACGAGTCCTGCGCAACGATGCAAAATATGGTCTCTGTAACGAAAAATTATTAAGAACTTGTAACAAATTGTTAAGCAAGAGTAAAAATCTATGTACTGTAAAGAAACAATTGAAAACTTCATGTCAAAGTAAGCATATTTGCCATAAAGATCGTAGTAAAACAAGTAGGCGCGAACTGTTCAGCCACAAAGAAGTAAAGGCTTGTAGCACTGATAAATGTAATAAACAAAGGCTAAAAACTTAGGAGAGATTAACATTAATCATGTGTGGTGATGTAGAATTGAACCCTGGTCCTGATAATAATGGAACTGCAATGTCTGTGTTAAATGTAAGGCTAGCTAGAATAGGACTAGCAGTAATAAATATTGTTAGCGATGGAAACTGCTTATTCCGTAGTGTAAGCTACCAACTTTACAAAACAGAAACGTATCATACGCAAATAAGAGCCGTCGCAATTCAACATTTAATAAACTGCCCCGAACAATTCATAGAAAGTAATACTGAGCAATCATGGATGCAATATTTACAAAATATGTCAAGCCTAGGTACATGCGCGGACAATATTATTATACAGGCAGTGGCAAATGCACATAATTTAATAATACACATAATTGAAAGCGCTCAAAATTTTGCTGAGAGTACTGTTGTCAGTCCTGTGTACACTAAACAAGGACAAAACTCAAGACATATCTACATTGGACATGTTGATGAGATGCATTATGTGTCAACAAGTCCCATCATTAGAAATCAAACTGTTTCTGCACAGTCTGCCAATAAACAGAACAACACAACGCCGACACAAATCATGGATACGCTCAAAAACATCCGAATTAAATTTAACCCAATTTGGGTCAAATCGCGACCCAGATCCTGGTCAATATGCCACCGATGCAAACAGGGTTTAATTGGCCCGAACACCCGGGTCAAAATAATTGACCCGGGATTCCGGGTCAATGTTTAACCCGGAATTAATTTTGGGTCAAAATTAACCCGGGTTTGGGTCATTAATTTCCAAGTGACATATATGCCTGCTTTTGGTCAGAATACAGAATTACACAGCAATGGTAATAAAATATTTATTGTTATCAACAAATAAAGGTAAGTTAATTTATTTTAAAGTAATATAATTTCAATATAATATATTATATTATATACAATATAATACAATATGATAAAACTTTACATGTGTACAGTTAAAAAATAAGTTGTATGCATATTAAAAACACATAAACAAAGTATCAAAACATATTTAAGAGTTCGTAATTGACTGATACACATCTCAATTGATAATTACTTTGAGGCAGCTCTTAAGCTAATTACAGCAGATGTCTGTTTTTTGTCACCATCATCTATCCCATAAAAAAATTCTGGATAAACTCCCAGGTTGTTGGCAATGCCTTTTGTGTTTTTCACTCATCTCTTTATCAGATTGTCTGATGTGTTTTTTATCCTTCAAAAAGTATGATCTCTTTGTTGATCCTCCAGCTGGTATCATTAACCTCTTCATCTCCTCTCTACTCCTAGCACCACTGTTGAAATGGCAAACTGCTGATGCAACAGCACATCAAACCACCTTCATGCCATGATGCTTGTGCTTAGGACACCATGCCCATACTAACGAATTGATGCATTCATTATTATTTTGAGTGGTTCCTCTGACACATCTTTCCAGCAGTTTGGTTTCACTAAGGTTCATAAAAATTAGCTTTAGTAGCTCTAAAAAGACCTTAGGCAAGCAATCATCACCTTTGTACATTGATGTTCTCATGGCCTGATCCTGCTGCCATTTGCACAACGAATTTGATCTAACTAGGCAAAAGCGATGTTGCTTTTTTTATCCTTTGCTTGAACAGAATGATGTAAAATTGCTATTATATTCTTCTTCATGGTCTATACTGACACTGAGATATCTTCATCACTTGGGTTTAGTGTAGACAAAGTATTTTGCCTTATTGCCAAACCATAATACCACTGAATTTGTTTTATCTTGTCTTCTGTTAACCAACCACGTCCACCAATTATCTTTCCATCAGCAAGTTTTCTTTTAGTGGTTGCCTTCAAGTTCATTAAATGCTTACCCATGCACTTTTGCACATGGCCAACACAATCCATCTTCTCTACCTTGACTCCATAAGTATCCTCCACGGCACTAAATGCTTTACTGTCTCCATCTGACACCATTCATCTGTACCTAATGTTATGAAGCTCAAGAGACCTGCTCCACAAAACTTTAGCACCTTTTACTTCCATAGCTGGAGAACTTCCATTAAAATTTATGTCACATTCTCCAGAAAAGACATGCTCGATTTCCCATTCCTCGAATTCTTGATCAGACTCGCACTTTGCTTTTTTCAAGCTACATTTCTGACATGATTTGGAGATCACGTGATAGTCAAGAACCTCCCCAGTGTCCACGGAGATTACAAATACAACTCCAGTAAGAGATGTAAAACCTCGTTTGGCCCATGTTCCATCAAAACTAACTGCTGCATCCACAGTAGAATTCTTGTCTTGACAACCATTTTCCTTTAAAATATGCTCTCTCAATCGTCCTCCAGCTTGTTTCACTTCCACCTTAGCTTCAGCCTCAAGAGCATTTAGAATAGTATCCAAGTGCTGATAGTAAGCTGTTTTGTTCATACACGGCATATTCATGATACTGCAGAATGTTTTGAGGCTTTCATATCCTCTACCAGTCTCTACTGAATAATAAACTGCCCGTCGATTAACATCAGCTGAATTCCATGATCCAGGTATCGTAAAGGATGTCTCCTAACTAGATTCCTCTTCACAAGAACTACAAATTGCAGTGAGATCATGATTTAGTCCTCTTCTTCCAGCAGGATTTTCCTGAATAATCATGCTCCCTACAAAATTAAAAAAACATAGTTCCTCAAAAAGATGATCATATATTACAATTCATCTATGCATAACAATAACAAATCTATAAATGGCTACCATTGACAAGCCTGATATAAGGGGAAACAAACAAGTTTATATCAAGTTAATGCCCTGCTTAAATATATGAAAATAATAATAATAATGCTGGTGACATAAAACTATAACAACATACACGATTTCTCACCACTACAAACACGTACTTCCGAAATAGATGATGCCAGTGTATTCATATGAGCAAGTCGGTATCCTTGGTCTATACCTTCAACATCTGCAACAGAGTCCTCTAAAGATAATTCTGGAACAGTGTCTGAGAGGTTTAACTTCCTTCTAGAGGCACTACATGGTGGATTTTGATTCATCAATTCTTCCTGGGATGCACTTCCTTGTGTATTAACATCATCATGAACCTCGCTTTCAACAGTACTTTCAGGTGAACTATTTTCATGTCTTTGGCAGCCAGAAAAAGGTTTACCTTTTCTCTTTTTTTTGTACTTACTGCTAAGTTTCTTTCCACCCATGATGAAGGAATAGAGCAACAAACAATGTCATGAAATAACGTGAATTTCGTTCAGTATCTTTGAAATAGATTTGATGGCTTCCAGCATGCTTTGAGCTTTCAACAGTAAATAACGCCTTCCCAAAATGCAATGTTGCCATTTAGGTATCGGTCAATACTGTTGTGCGATATTATGCAATACTATGTAATTTAAATATGTAAATTAATTAGTTGTATATAACCAAGCAACAGACAACTTATAATAGAAATGTGTTTTAAATCTACGTCTGGTGTGGTCTTTGGTTCGAAGCATAAGTTATAACATTGGCTTGTAAGTCAATTAGTTACAATTGCACCATAAAATGAACAAAGAACTATGTAAAAAAGTGATATTACTAGATAAAAGTTAAAACGTACTGTCTGGGTTGCGTGTTAACTGAAGCATTCAGTTGTCGGGAGAAGTAAATAAAGCCGTAGTTAAATCTCTTAAGATGCCTCCAAAACCAGTGAAAAAAGCTCTTAAAGTCGAGTAATTCTTACCGTCAGACGATATATTAGAAACTTCATCGAGATGGAAGTCTTGGAGACGAAAAATTGAGCTACAAATGGACTATTTTGAGATTACAGACCCGAAAGATAAAACAATGTGTTTATTAGTCCATGGCGGCAAACACATTTTGTCTATAGACCAGAACTCTCCTGAGACACATGATAAAGACGCAGACGAATATGCAGTACTGATTCAAAAAATCGAGAAGATATATATACCCAAGAAATCACGGCTTCATGCTCGTTATTGATTCAATAAAGCGAGGAAAGAAGCAGGTCAGACAATCACACAATATGAAATTGAATTACGACGCCTAGCTAAAGATTGCGAGTTCCATGGTTATGATGATGAAATGATATTGGACCGATTGCTTTCGACATGTGAAGATAAGAAATTACAGGATGAAGCCTTGTCGAAAGATTGGGACTTAAAAACATTCATGAAGCATGCTACAACGAAGCAAGATATTAAAGCACAAACCGAGGACATGAAATCCGAAATTAAGAATGAAGCATCATCCGAATATATAAGAGCGACATATACGGGAATGCCACGTACAAAATCGTCAAAGCAAAAAATATATTCGTTCAAAAACACTAAGAACCCAACCTGGAAGAATACAAGAGTTACAGAGACACCCGCAGAATGCCAAAAGAAATGCCAAAGATGTGGATATGACCAATCACATGAAACATGTCCAGCTATTGGCAAGCAATGTAACTTATGTGGAAAAGCAAACCACTTCAGATCGTGTTGCAGAACAAGACCAAAAGATTGTCCAAAGTCGAAAAAATTTCAGAAATCTGTTATCAAAGATGACACATCTGACTCTGATGTTGACATTGATGTTCAAGGAGCAAGGCTCAAATTAAATGTCAGGAAAGTAAAGGCTGGAAAGGATGCTAGCAACATTCTTCTACCGGTAAAAATTTGCGGAGTTGAACTTGACATTGACCCGGATATACGTGCAGATGCACCTATATGATTTGATTTCAAAGGGCGATTTTCAAAAGGTTTATCAGCAACGCCCAGATGTCGAAAAGTTAATATCTGTTTCAAAAGAAGCGATCCGAGCCTTAGGTGGCGCTAAGCTTGGAATAATTTGTGTTTTGAAAGATGCAACGCTGTCCAATAAGACAGTGAAGAATATAGTCAGAGACTTATATGTGACGGAAAACGGTATCCACAACCATCCATTACTATCTGAGAAGACTTTGCTCGATCTCGGAATGGTACTATATAGTGGTGATGGGGAGTTTGCAGAACAGAGTGTGAAGAAAATCGACAAAGTAGACAGTGATAAATCCGTGCAAGATTCAAGTGAGAAAACGGGAATCGCGCAGATGGAAAAGATCGTATCTACTTATAAAAAGTTGTTCGAGGGAATTGGAAGATTTAAAGATCCTTACAATGGTGAACCCATCTTGACGCATATACAGATGAAACCCAAAGCGGAGCCAGTTATTCAACCACCGCCAGTGATACCCCACCACTTACGAGAGAGAACGAAAAATAAGCTGAATTATTTCATTAAAGAAGGCATTATGAGCTGGACGGACCCTGGAGAACCGATTGTCTATGCAAGCCCCTTGGTGATAACACCAAAATCAAGTGGTCCTGATGCTGACGTCAGAATTACTGCAGATTTCCGACTAGCCAACAAAGGTGCTTCAAGAACAAGGATAGTTCCAGGTGTGAAGACGGAAGATTTCGCTGTGATCTTTGCGAGATGCAAGATATTCTCGAAAATCGATCTGAACAATGGTTATCATCAGTTTGCAATTGACGAAGAGAGCAAGAAGTACTTGGTTGTTCCAACGCCATGGGGAAATCTTAAGCACAACACCCTCGCCCAAGGTTGGATCATGAGCCAAGATGAATTTGACCGATGAATGAGTGAAATCCTAGCTGGAATACGGAGAGTGAAAAACAACCGTGATGATTGTCTCATTGGTGGGCAAGATTGGAAAGAGCATAACAGAAATTTACATTAAGTCCTATCAAGATTGCAGTCGTTTGGTCTTACCATTAACAGAGAGAAGTGTGAATTTGGCAAGTATGAAATCGAGTTCTATGGTCACAGATTCACAAAGAATGGTTTGAAACCCTCTCAAGAGAAAGTAAAAGCCCTAAAGGAATGCGGCGAGCCTACCACAAAAGAAGGGGTGAGAAGTTTCCTACAAATGGTCGGGTATAAGTCAACCAGCAACGTTTCAGGGGGTCTATGTGTGATATTGACTCAACAAGATGAGAAAGGAGTATGGAGAATGTGCAACGTCGCAAATAGAACATCGACTGACATAGAGACGCGATATGGTCAAACAGAATTGGAAGCTCTAGCTATCAAATGGGCATGTAGTGATGTATTCTATCAATTTCTCGTGGGAGCGTCGAAATTCGAGATACTCACCGATTGCGAGCCATTGGTGCATCTATTCAACAATCCTAAATCTAGAGCGCCGATAAGAATTGAAAGATAGATCTTGGCCATCTAGGGACTGGAATATACTGTGAAAATATCGCGGATTACGGATCTCGCCATATCACAAAGAACGAACTGATAGATCAAGTATCGAATGAATCTTTCGAGGAGGAAATAGTTGGGCTGCTGTTCGAACCTGATTCGGAAAGTGATCGTATCATAATGGAGAGAGCTAACGAGGATGAGCACTACCAGGTACTCAAGGATGTAGTAGAAAACGACCAAAAAATTTCACAGTTTTACGAAGTTGCTTCTGATTTATCAGTCGTAAAAGGACTTGTGTTCTACGAAGATCTCCTAGTTCCATCATTCGTGATGTATAATGCTTTTATAGATGAAGCTCACAAAATCGGTCATTCTGGAGAAAAGTAGACAGTGGATCTATTGCGAGAACGGATCTGGTTCCCGGGATTGACAAAATTGGCAAAAGATGTCGTGAAGAGCTGTCTAAGCTGTCAGATGACCTGTGATCGAACGTACGATGAACCTTTGCAACCGACCCCGTTACCACCAGATGTTTGGCACACAATATCCATTGATTTTAAAGGTCCTTTGAAAGATGGCAAATATGTTCTAGTTGCTTATGACCTTTATAGTCGGTACCCTGTTGTTGGATACTGCAATTCAGCATCATTCACGAGCGTTAAACCAATTTTGGACTCAATCTTTGCCACTTTTGGAAAAGTACACACAGTCAAAACTGATAATGGACCACCGTTTCATGGACACCAATTTCGCGAATATGCAGAAAAGAAAGGATTTTACCATCATAGAATCACACCGAGACACCCAAGAGCAAATGGGGAGTGTGAACGATTTATGCAAAATCTCAATAAAGCTATTCGGATAGCAAAGAGAGAAAACATCGATTACAAAGAGAAGATAGAAGGAATGTAAGAAGCTTACAGAGCTACACCTAACCCATCTACGCCTTGAGTCTACATTAACTTCTAGTTCTAACAACAACTGCTCCTCTTCTTCAATCTGTCTTTCGATGGTAGTACGCTGTTTTTCTAAGCACCTGCCAGGATCGGCGGTCTTCCCCTGGGCATAATGTACAAAAATAGAAATTTGAGCACAATTGTCTTGTTGCAATGTTATTGTAATGTAGAATGCCAAGTTTTAGAACAATTTGTAACAATTAAAATTGCATTTGGAACAGACTATACTAATATTTTAGAGAAATTGTTTCTAATACTAGCTATACCAAATAAAAGGTTGAATTGACACTTCGTTTCAAAGTTGTTGTGATCACATGTAATGATAACAAATATAACTGAGATTTAGATGCGGAACAACATAGAGGTGTTAACATAGTATAATGAAATCAAATTTATACAAGGGTTAAAAAGATCACAAAAATGTGATAATGTAATTTTTATTCCAGCTGTAAATTTGCAAATGTATAGAGTATAGACCAATAATTTCAATGAGTAGCATGTACAGTTTTACAGATTATAACTGTCAGAGTAATTTGATTACCTGCTGTTCTTTATTACTAGTAATATGACTTTGCCATTGACAACTTGTTGAAGCTCCTGGCAAGATATCTGATTGAATATTGATATCTATCTTTTTTCTACTGGACTTCACGACAAGAGGAGATTCATCTTTCAGTAATTCTAGATGATACTCTCACACCTTTCTGGACCCTAAAGGCAGCTTGGCGTCGGCAAATAACGCATCTAAATTATCTGTATTCAGTAACTTTAATGACAGTCTTGATGTAAAATTATTGGCTTTCAACGCATCTTGAATTTTTACACAACTTTCGTCGCCTACCTTTGGCAATATACTATTAAGGAAATCATCCAGCTCAGACATTTTTTCCGCTTATGTACCCGCGAACAATTACATAAAACAACATAAATTTCAATCAAGGTTGACACCCAAATGTATCGCCAAGCGTACTTCTGAAGTTCGCAATGAACTTCCGAAGTTCAGAATGAAATTCACGACAAACTTCCACGTTTGGAAATTTAATTAGGAAGTTGACAACGTACTTCCATTATGCGCATTGAAAAGAAATCTGAAACCGACAATAAATCTACGTCCGGTGTGGTCTTTGGTTCGAAGCATAAGTTATAACAAATACTTCATGTAGCCCATAATGTTTTTTACACACAATATAAATGAATTTAGCGAGCAAAATAACAACGAAAACAAAAACAGTAAATACGTTGCCATGGCAACCAAATCACAAGGTAAGTAAATGTGCTTATAAAAAGACTATAAAAAAATATCGGTCTAATTTAACCACAGAATGTTTTTTAAGTACTTTAGGCTTCATTTAAAATCGGCATCCCACAATCTAATTCGTTCTAAATTTGTTGGCTTTTTGCATTTTTTGCAATAATTGATTTAACACTCTACAGGGTGTATCAAAAAAAAACGGAGCCCATCTTTTTTTGTCAAATTATCTCTAAATTACTGAAGCTTATAGCACAATTTTGGATTTGTTTTATACCACGTTCTTTTCTCTTTCGAACAAGTCGTAATTTGTATTTTTACTCCCAGTAACGTATGTGCTATGACAAATTTAGTAAAAGCTATCGAGTTGAGATGCCCTCCAATTATGCAAATTCACTATGTCTTTCATGGTCACCAGTTAAATTTTTGATTTTTTTGCTTATTACATAAATGGTATTTCTGTAAAACTTAATAAAATTTGTTATAAAGCTTTACAGAAGATAACAGACCGTTTACTTTAACAAAAACCTTAGATGTATCCCAAAATAATGATCGAAATTAGCGTTTTGTTTATCCGCGCGTGCACAATGTTGTCGAAATTGCATAATGTCAATATTCATTTCGACACAAGCTTGAACTATCCGTTTGTAGTGCACGTTAACGGTCCGTTATCTTCTGTTAAGCTTTATAACAAGTTTTATTAAGTTTAACAGAAACACCATTTATGTAATAAGCGAAAAAGTTAAAAATTTAACTGGCGACCATGAAAGACATAGTGAATTTGCATAATTGGAGGGCATCTCAAATCGATAGCTTTTACTAAATTTGTCATAGCACATACGTTATTGGGAGTAAAAATACGAATTACGGCTTGTTCGAAAGATAAATAAACGTGGTTTAAAACAAGTCCAAAATTGTTTTATAAGCTTCAGTAATTTAGAAATAATTTGACACAAAATATGGGCTCCGTTTTTTTTTATACACCCTGTATACAGCAAGCGTAACAAGAGAACAATTTTATTTCAGTTCTTTCACTGATTAACTAGTTAGAGCAATATTTAGATGCTTATCATAACAACCTATAGCACAAAACTGAAAGTTATTCTGTGAGACTTACATGTGAAAAACCATGCTTTGTTTTTTTCCTGCTTTCAGGTGTTTCTGTTTCTTGTTCACTTGTAGAAGGTCTTTTCAAAGTTTCCGATTCGAAAGAGGAGGTTGAAGGTATGCTTTCGTCCAGACAACTTGTATCTAAATCATCGCCCGTACTTCCACACATCTGAAATCAAGAGTGAAACAAATTAACAAAAGCCTTAAAGATAGTACCCTTAAACTAAACGCTTTGAACCGGTGAGCTTGCTGGTAACGGATAAGTGCAAACATTCCGCATTACGTATTGGGCAACCATTTATAAAGACCACCTAACTACCATACCAGAACCACAATTATTTCTGGATATCATGAGTTTTCATACCTGCATCAAGCTGCCTAAGGCCAGATAATTATTTTGCCAATAACAACAGGGTCCTGGTGAAAAAACAATTTAACAATACAAAACGAGTTTGCTATTTACAAGGTAAGAATGAAACAACAGTTAATGGACCCTGTGCCGCATCACAACATAGCTTAGCGGGTAATGATCACTGTATGATTTCGATGCGTGGTAAGGGTAGTAGTCATTTAAATCCTCAAATTGAAGAACAGACCACCATGATGTGGAGGGTTGTTGAATAGCATATGTATGGGTGTGTCTGTTATATTTAACGGTATCCCGTTCCTCGGTTACTAGTTTCATGCTAGTTGAATCAGTAACGATGATGTAAATAATCTGCTGAAAAATCGGCGTTGAGTCATCTGGCTTTGCTGTAATGACGTGGATGTTTTTGCAGTATTTGATTCCGTGAACTATGCACCATCGAGCCACATACACTTCTTCATTGACAGGACCAAGCATACGCATTTGATGAGGATAGTGGGTCATAAAGTGATGCTTGGGCTTAAGATTACGTTCTGAAAAAATTTCTAAAAAGTGTTCGTGATGGTCTTTGATGAGCTGTTTCAAGAAAAATGTCTCCTCAGTGGTGATCTCATTACAAAATATGAAGTCCATGCAGTCCAGTAGAAGAAGGATAACTTCAAAGTATTCACGTTCTTCAGGCACTTTGTCTCCAATTATGAGTGGCAGGTATCGTATAAGGCACCACATCTGTGATGCCGTCTGCCCTGATGCTCCGTCGGGATTCTGCAGTCTCTGGATTGTAATGGGTGATGGTTTGTTCTTGGAGTCTGCCGGGGAATAATCAAAACTAGTGATTCTACTGTTTAGCAAGTTAAGGTCAAAAGCCCTTCGTCAACTAAAGCTGCAAGAACCAGGTGGACCTCTATGCCACATACCCCTTCCAACAAGTCTGGTCTGGCCTTGGAAATAGCCTTTTCATAACATGGGTGTTGTTTCTGGAGAAGGAGCTAAAGTTATTGGTTCCATTTTCTACCTTGGCAGATATGGAAGGAATAGAACAGCCTTAAGGATAGAGAAACAATCATTGTCTTCGTGCGATAATTGACTGCACAGAATTTTATATACAAAAGCCTTCCCTACCATCGAGTCAGCGATGTACACATAGTAGCTACAAGGCCAGAAATACATTCAAACTATTTATTTCAATTTCACCTGTACTGCACATTAATTATATTTCCAAGTTATATAGTGGTTGCGTAAGTGATAAAGAGATTACTAAGAGATGTGGATTTTTAGAAGCAATGAAACCAGGCGATAAAGTCATGGCAGATAAAGGGTTTAATGTACAGGATTTACTTGCCCTACATCATGTACGCTTGATTGCACCACCCATTATGTACAAGGGTAAAGTTAGCACCCATACCGCTACAATGACAAGGAGAGTGGCAACAAAGAGAATTCATGTTGAAAGAATTATCTGAAGCTTGAAGTCTTTTGGTGTTTTGCAAGGTGTAATACCATTAACAATGAAGTCGTACATTGATTCCATAATAGCTGTTTGTGCAGCATTGGTTAATTTGCAAGCAACAATTATTGCACAAAATTCAGAACATTGAGACATTCATTTAATAATATTGGAAATATGTATTAATATGAATACTTATAATATTTGAATAACAAGAATTGTCAACGAGGATCTGCTTCAGGCAAACGTTTGCAAGTGTATTGCCTTATGGTCTTGCTTCGAACTGAAAGATGATACCTCATTTACGTTAGTAAAGGCTCGGACACTAGCATGCTAGTGAGCTCGGGAGTGGAAGGAATTTGTGTATTTTGGTTTGTGTTGAAACTAACGTAAATGAGTTATCATCTTTCAGTTCGAAGCAAGACCGTAAGGCAATAAACTTGCAAACGTTTGCCTGAAGCTGATCCTCGTTGGTTCAAAAGTGTATTATTATTATTTCTAGTACAGGAATACTAACGTATGCTTACATGTTATGTCATTCTGAAATAGATATGCTAATATGGTCTGATTGTATATTTCTCATTCACGTCTAGCCTTCACATGTAACCGTGGCTGACAATAACATCATGTCGCCTTGAGAGTTCACACATGAATTCACTGCGTGATCTGAATATATACAAAGGACGCTAGGCTTGACAGGCAGTATGCTTGTACACGCTGCTGTATTTAAACTGATTCAAGAAAGTGATAATCCGGCGTATGTAAGATGAGAACAAGGTGTTTACATTGTGATGCCATATCAACGCAACCGAAGCGATGTTTCAACTCTGTCGTTTTGAGCTCAAGTGAGTACATAATATTTCTTTCCACCTTCTAACCGCCCATCCGAGGTCACAAGGCTCGGACACTAGCATGCTAGTGAGCTCGGGAGTGGAAGGAATTTGTGTATTTTGGTTTGTGTTGAAACTAACGTAAATGAGTTATCATCTTTCAGTTCGAAGCAAGACCGTAAGGCAATACACTTGCAAACGTTTGCCTGAAGCTGATCCTTGTTGGTTCGAAAGTGTATTATTATTATTTTTAAGAATTGTCAAACACTTGTAACTATTTCTTTATGTTGTATCAATTGTAAGCTGTATGTATTATCATCTAGTGTGCAAATCAAGTAATGTTCGCAACATTCTATGCCAGTGTTGTCTTTGTCTTGTGGCATGACTGAACCATTCATGTACCTCGGCAATATACTTTTCGGGGAATTCCTCATATTTGTCAATGTCCTAAAAATGATTTGTCATAGGACAAAAATACCATTTAATTGTAATAACAGTTAATATTATTGCAATATTGAAAAATTTATTTAATGGTTTTTACCTCCAGAAAATGTTTTATAAACAATGATACAAAAACAGCACAGTTATTTGAATACAGTTGCTGTTGTGGAACCTATAAAATATGATTGCATTTGTTGCTGATATATGTTATAATTATTATGGATCACTACAAAATGTACTGCAGTACACCTGCACTCACCTTTAAAATCTGATTGGAACGTTTTATTCTTTTGATAGTGCTGTGTTTTTCAAACATGTAGTTCAAATACCTTCAAAATCAAAACCATAAATCCATAAGGAAATGAGGTCATGCACAATGTACCATACTGATGCTGCAGTATAAATACCATGAAATCAGAGGAGGTTGGACAGCTACTCGCAAAGCATCATGGAAAATTTGCATGCGCTTTGCTGATTGGCTTCATTCACACGTTGACCTATTATTCATAAATATTATTCATATTTTACAATTGCAATTTCTTTGTTAATTAAAGGAAACTGTTTTGTATAAATTTTACATTTCTTTGTTGAAGGAAACCGTAAAATATTCATGATTTTAAATACATAAATATATGTTGACTTACTTTAAGTGTAATATGTGTGCTTGTTCTGAAAGCACTCATTGTGATTTAAATATCATATATAAATGTATTCAGATTTCAGACAGCGTGTTTTGATTCTCATTTTAATAGCTATTACATATATACTTCAATTTTCTAATATGCATTTGTAGAAAAAAATCTACTGGTTTGGTTGTCTCATGCATTTGATGTTAAATATGGAGATGATAGTGACAATGAATATGATAATGAATGTGGTGAAGATGAAGAGATCACACATTTTGTAGGACCTAAAAACATTGGTGCTGCCCATGAAAAAAACAACCAAGATAACTTGGAGCTTTGCTTGAGCTTTGGAGAAAACATTGCTCTTTGGGAAGACAAGATAGTGCAAGTCTATATTTGGTTATTATTTGCCTGGATAAAAAGACAGTTGTTATGGATTTAGATCTGGAGGAGAATGGACTCATGTTGGTTAATAATTATGCACTATTGCCTCAGAATTATACAAGTATCAACACTCTTACAGCTGCAGGAAATATATATTGTTGATGCTTGTATTGAACATATTAAGTATATAGAGCAGACATCTTTAGCATTAGGTGTTTTCAAATAATCTGGATAAAAAAGGAACAGCTGAGGCACGTATGTTAAACTTTGCATGCTTGTTATGTGGGGAAAGTAGGGGTGTATTTGACATGTGTCTCATACAGCAGTCATTGATTTTTCATTCAAAAAAATGTTATACCAAAGAGTCACATTCCTTAGTCAAAAGTACATTCCTTACATTACATTCATTATTACATTAATATATATTTTATTGTAATTCAATATCAAAAGACATCAGAATAGACATTAGAAAGACTTGAAAATATATTGTATATATATCAGATGTGTAAAATGTTTAAATGTTTGATTGTAAATTGTGTCCAATAAAGCTAATTTATCATTGTTACTGTTATGACAACACTGCATATATCTGTTTACACACAAGTTGTTTTTAAATATAATTGTTCTGTGTGTATACTTTTTACAATAAATGAATATTTTTCTTACTGGACCCATAAATGTTTGAGACTTGTACCAAAAGTCATGTTACAGAAATTAATCAAACATATGTTAAGCTCCATTTTAATTCACAAGCTATGTAAAATATTTGATGAAGTTTGTGAGAGAACCTGGTAAGCATTCCTTGCCTAAATGGTATATAGAAAATACTAATGATTATATTACATTGATGTTATATATTTGTCTTGTTTTGGTCTCCAAAAACATCCAGTTTCATATCATTTGCTCATTCTACTACAGCATAAGCATAAATTCAACTGAGGTTGACCCCCACTCAAATTCACTGCATAATGGTATAGTGAAACCCAAGAATATTGTGAACATGATAAAGACCAAGAATCTTTTCAAGGCTCCATTCAGCAATTCTATTTAAAAAATAAAAATATTCTATTTTGAATATAATTCTAGAATATAATGTATGACAAGTCGCCAGGGGAAAACCAAAAGCTAGCAATACAATGTGCATGACAGGGGAAACCCCAAAGCTATAGTAAACAAATGTGAATGTGCGTACCTTTTTTCAAATGTGTATTTTGCTCTTTATTCAATTTAAACGGTTCCTCTTTTGTCAATCTGACATTAAGACCTATAAATCTGCAGAACAAACCAAATAACAAAATCTAGTCTATACTAGACTGACGATCTCAGGTTGCTCACAAGTTAAACATAAATCTGTAAAAATTAGAAAAAAACACATTTCACTTTTTAAACATTGTTGAAATACTAATACGGGAGATATTCGGCAGTAAATACACAATAGCACAACTTAGCACCAAAGCATCAAAGTTCTTTACTAAAATTCACGAGAAATTGGAGAAATTAACTCCATATAAAGACATACCAAATTTACCTCACGAAAAATGATGGGCAAATTTCAAAGGCGAATATCTCAAAAACAGTGAGGGGGTCTGATGGGTTCTGATAGTTTAAACGAAAGATAAGTGTTTGATCTAGCATCTATCCAAAAATGAGCAAAATCGAACCATGGAAATTTGAGATTTTTGCTTTTGAAAATTGACACCCAAAACAGATTTGGGTAATCACACGACAACATAGCACTCCCTTCAAGAACGGAATTACTGTAGTAAATGACGTTATACTTACACAATATTTCGTTTGTGAGTCCACCAATTGTTGTTAAAACGTTCTGAATGGTATTCGAATGTGAATTTACATCAAAATGCGAAATATTTAGATGTTTTTAAGCCTGATGCTTATTTTCTAGTCGACTGGCCTCTTGCTAACGCTCAGAAAAAGCGTAATATCATTGGTCGAAAAATGTCACGTGACAGCTGTCCAACCTCCTCTGCCTTGAAATGTAATCTTACTCTGATCTCCTGATCTCAATATCCCAGGTCAAGGAATCCAATATGAGAATGTGCCTGAAATATTAATTATATTTTTTATCACTAATTATTATTAAAGCCATTAAGTTTTAATTTATTGAAAAGTCATTAGTAACTGCAATTTACTGTGTCAATTACCATGGTGTAATTATAGCTAAAAACCAGTGAAGGCTACAGTGAATAAAAAAACTCATTAGTGATAAAATATTAATTATTCTAATACTACATGGTGTATGTGATGAAAATGATTCTTCATCCTAACCCATTGAGGTACAGTGCAACCTATTTTACTTAGCCGGTCAACTGAGAGCAGCTTACACAGGATGAAAAATCATATTTGCCCTCACATTCGCACCCGGTGCCAAAATGCAAATGCCGTGAATGCAACACATTTGCTATGGCGCGAATTCATGTGCAAATGTTTCAAGCGATGTCAGTTAAAAGATATCGAATGACTAATGAGTCGGTATTTCACTACACTTCATATGATTTTGTCTTTCAATCATGGCCTCACAAAAATGATTTTCAAACAGAGCATTTATGCATTTTAAGTGGTTGATCACATTTGCACATAAATTCGCACTATAGCAAATGTGTTGCATTCGCGGCATTTGCATTTTGGCACCGGGTGCCAATGTGAGTGGAAATCCGATTTTTCATCCTGTGTTAGTCTAGGTTAATTTATGTTTTACCTTCTATACATGAGAACAAACACATAATCCTTTTCTAAACAACTAGCTTTTAAATATCTTTCTGCAGCTTGAATCCTTTCAAGTCTAGGTAATAATAGGAAATAAATTGAAACATCTAAGAAAACCTGTTACCACTGATGTTATAATAAAATCCTTATAGGGTATTAATAACATGTACACTAGGATTTTATATGTGAAAGTTGAGTTAGGACCTGGTTGATGTTCGCACTTTCCATTCCTGACCTCCCACAAGAATGGAATAGAACAGGGTGTCGACAACTGGGAATTGACAGCAATGGTATCTACAATAAATTCAAATATGAATATATGTTCAATAGAGACCCAGTATAAATAAACTCTGTTAAATATATCTTTGGATTCCATTATGCCATTTACATGTACCATATCATCACAGAGAGAATTGCATCTGTGATAAGTCCTCTTGGTTTGAGACTATTACTGTCATCTTCCCTTATGTCAAATCCAGAGAAAAAGACTATTGACTTTGTCTTGCCTTTGCTATTCGGTTTTGATATCTTGTCAGTATCACTGATACCTACATATTAATAGAGTAAATTACAAAATCAATGACTTGTTAAGGAGCAGGAGAGAGGTATCTTCCTGCATGAGTAAAATATTCTAGCTTTATTAGTACTGTAATGGCTTTAATTAATACTCATACCTGTTTCACATGAAAAAGATTCCACTTTTTGAACAGTATCCACCACAGGTGTGTGAATGACCTCAATCTTTATCTTTTTATCTATAGGTATAAATTATTGTATACATATCACAATTATTTTGTTACAAAACAATAAGCAAGTTTCAGAATACCAGTTGGTGATGATGATCCCTTCTGATTTAGTTCCACATCTGGTTTGTCAGCGCTCTCTTCTTTCGGTACCTTTTCACCTATAAAGGAAACATAGCCCAGGAAACATTAGTACAATTTGCTTTAGGAGTTACAGGTATGTGGTGCATGAGGTGCATTTGGGCTTAATACACGGCTCTTAAAAATTATATTGTATTATCAAGCTCTTACCTGAAGATTTAGAATAGCTACAAAAACTTTCCAACATGTGTGGGACAACACTTGTTAGCCAGAATCGTTTCAGCTTTATGCATATTTTCTCAAAGAACAATGGAGCATACATTATTCGACGACAGAAAATTCGTTTCTGCATCCACACCACCAAATCACACTTTTTCAATTCAGTTACATGCATGAGCAACTGAATTTGATAAGAGTAACAGGACTTTCCTTGCAGGGAAAATGTATCATTTTGCCACATGCCCCCAATCTTAGGTTGTAGAAATGCCTCCTTTAGATAAAGGTCTTTATGTGACCATGGACACTTATACTCAACCACAATTCTCTCACACTGGGGTGTACACTTACAACTGGTAATGTTGTCTGGGCTTGCTCCAAGAAAAGGCCTTGTTTTTGAAATCATCAGGCCTTTAGACATCAAGCTACGTATATTATATTTACTTGACTCAAGAGTTTAGTAGGCTTTCCTGGCACTCTCTTCGTGCTTAAGACCCCAATCAAGAGGATTTTTTTTATCTTCCATTATTTTTTGTCTCACTGATACATCTTTCTGTTGAGTTAATGACTTGACAAGAACAGAGACATCAGTCTCAGATTGCCTCTCAGCAGAAATCTGCCTTGTGTAGACATTTTTAGCTTTTGAGGCAGTCATAAATCCTCTTTTGTGTACATACCATTCCTTACATTGCCACTGCCTTTTAGTAAGGGAAGCAACATTGTCTATCTCTTTCTCTGAAAATTCAAGACTTTCCAAGAAGCTGTCTGCATTTGCTTGGTTGTTGCTTTCTATATGCTGTATAAGCTTTTTCTCCATTATTCCATGCTTCTCGGGTGCTACTTTCATACCAGTGGTTTTTCCATCTTTACCTTTATCTGAACCAATCAATTTTTGTTTTAGAATTGGGGGTATTGCTGGTTTCTCCGTCAATACGTTTTCCCAGTTCATTTTCTGCGTCAATGTTACCAGAGTGGCTAGACGTTCTTGTGTACATGGTGTTCTATCTGAAAGGGGACGTGGGTCATGCTCAATGTACTGGGAAAACGTATATTCTCGACTCCTTTTTCATTTTGTTTCCTCATGATCTTTAAGCCCTCTTTCTAACTGGTAGATCTTTCAGTTCACAAGGTGATGTGTCAGGCTTTGGTCTGCGAATCCATTGACAAGGCTTACTTGTTATACTATCCTCTCCTTTTGTATTTAACAAGTCATCAAGGGAATATAAAGCAGCTGCAACATGCTTGCAACCACCATCCCTTCCTCCAAGACAAGCACAATACGCGTCAAGGATACTGCCACGATTGGATCCTTTACCTTCTAAAACGAACCATAGGTTGTGGAATTCTTTGTCATCTTTTGTTTTATCTTTCATTGCAGGCTGAACTTTACTAACATACACATGAACTCCAGCATCTTTCCTGTGTATGGTCAGCAGTGATTCAATGTATCCATCGTAAAATAAGCAGTAGTTTTCATACGATTTATATTCTGCAAGGTCTTTCTTATCGTATTCGCACGAATGATATATCAGGTGGTTGAATATTTCAAATAAGCTAAAGGGAGGAGAATGTTTAAAATTGTTTAAAACATCCATTTTAAAAGGACCCGGCAGCTGTACATCATGGAGATTCAAGTGACGACTTAAACTGAACTTTTCATCGGCTTCACTGGTTTGACAGAGCACTGGAAGATTCACTTCTTTGACGGCACATGCTATAGCTACGAGTCCGGGCTTGAGATAACTGTTTACAGTGATACCTCGATTTTGTAAATAAAACTTGAGCTCAGGCATAGCTTTGAATTTCTCTTCTCGCGACTTTTTATCCATTTTGATATTTGTTTTGCAAAGAACAATGGTAAATTTATCTGTTAAAAGGTCGAAATATTTCTATATTTTGCGTATCATTTATATATGCATCCCGCCATGTTTGTCCAAGTTTTCCAATTAGCGTGCGCATGTTTCCACTTGCGTCAAAACCGCCAAAGTGGTCTATTGGGCAAATGGATTCTGAAATTGATCAAAATTCTGAAGCAGGTTTTCCCTTTCAATATCCTCCTTCCTTGACGCTTTCATGTTAGCCACAAAGATTGCAGCCGACTTTCTCACATCGTGTTCATTAAGCTCGTGTTCAAGAGGTTGTGCTTCTGGAACCACAGGGTTATCATCATGAACAGCAGGGTCTATATGTAGCAGAGGGTCATCATCTCCACCCTCATCATCCACTAATGGAATATCATTGTCCTTTTCAACACTAGCAACATCATGTGTATTTTGTATATGCCTAACTAGGGGATAGGAATAACAAAAGGTCCGCATGCAACCATCCTGACCGCAGGCAACTGGGCAGGTAAACATTCTTCCAACCAACAGGGCATGTCTATTCTTCAAATGCCAAATCAATCCTGTTGCATTTCCAGCTGCAGTGGCTCCACATTTAGAATAGGCCGTATTCTGTGGTCGCATTTTGTTTAGTTTCGCTGCCATCGGTCTACAACTAAGTTTAATTTACATAAATCTATCGATTTTGATACGCTGAGTAAGAATATCAATGTTGTCACGCACACAAACCTGCAGTTTTTTAGTATTTTGCGACCAAAGATCAACAATTTTCACGTTTTGAAAACAACACGCCGCCATGTTTTTTTTCAGGATACGTCATGTTATATACGGTATGCTTACTCGTTTCAGTCTTTTGTGCGCACTATTTTACACGGTTGAGACAGAGTGCAACCACAGATTAGGCAATAATATACATAGGTAAACGACGTTTTCTAAGTTTTTTTGTTTTTTGCTAAAGGGAATTAAATGCGAGAATGTAAAATAGGATTTCCGCAATTAAGTATAACTGAATATTACCTTTCATGGATGCCTTTCTTCTGAAGAATAATATTCAAAGTAGCTCTTGATGGTTTGACGAATGATTATCATGATTTGTCTATTTTGTCTCATTAACTCTCTTCAAACGACCGTGTTTTTATAATAAAAATCGCTTTTGTAGTTTTTAGGAGAATGATATTAACACCCTTCTCGTCTACGCGCCATCATATAAACAGGCACCGAGTACTGCTCCTTAAATACGAGATACTGAGTTTCCGCGGTCAAATCTGCTGTTAAGATTCGCAGTCAAAGATTTATCGCCAAACAATACAAAGAACCACCTTAAAAGTTCTTCAAATCCTCAAAATCTTCATCCGAGACTTCACTATCGGACTCCTTGTCACTTTGTTCTTCTTCGTCTTCATCGCTGCCATCACTCGCTTCATTACGACAGCCAGCACAAGAACATAACTCCATGCACTTCAACGACGCTTTCTTGCAGGAACATCTATTTGTCAGGCAGCCTGTTTTAGATTTACAATCTGTATATTCCAGCAATGATTCTGGGGCTGGGGGACGCGTCATCCACTCGATCTCTATTTCCCCGTCTGCAAGCTTCCATCCATTTCCAATTGGTGACGGGACGTTCATATGGGCAGTTAGGCATCATGACCATACAGCTGTCTGGTAGTTTGCTCGCTCGATGTGTTTAAGAAGACCGTCACATGTTGGTGGCAAGACATCGTCAGAACATTTGCCGCCTTTGAATAAGGTGTATCGACACTCGTCAGCGTTTTTAGACTTGGTGTCCCCGTACAACAAGCAAGTGAACTCGTTCAGTGCAATAACCAGTTTGTCACAAGGGGGAAAATTAGCACCAAGTGAAGAAAATGTCTCAGCAAATTTAGAATGGCTCTTAAGCGTTTTCCATGCTTTAGCTTTTCCTTTTCCGTAAAAGGAACTTGTGCAATCGCTTCCTAAAAGCAATAATCGATACCTATCAATAACTACAAAAAAACCTGCACTGAATAAGAAAATATGGTATTCCCAAAACAAACTGTTTAACATAACTAACGTTTTGAGCTTTGGGTAATGAAAATTTGGGCACAAGTTGTTATGCGGAATTCCAGAATTTTGCTAAACATATTAGCATCATTTAATCTTGAGGCATTACAATTATTTTTACCTGAAAAGGCATGAAAGCCTGGCAAGCAACGGCACAATTCTTCCTCGAGAGCGTTAGAAACAGCATTCATATGTAGAGTGCGGCTTTTCTTTCCCGTACCAGTCATAAAGAACAGGTCCTTTGAGCCCAGCAATCGCTGCATTGCAGTGCAAAGGATAAACACGTCTGTATCTGGACTTTTAATGATAACAGGATTGCATGTGTTCATTGCATGTTTGGCATGCAACAAAATGCGCGTATCAGCCTCTTCATGATCGCTTTCCAACGCAACTGCACTCCTCGCAAAAGACGGTGCCATTTCCCGACGAACAGCAGGACAAGTTATGGCATTTTCTTTTGATGTTACGAACATATTTGAAATGCCTTGCATTTGTGACGAATTGTAAGTCCTCCAATGTTCACTCAAGAACATCATGAGTGATTCTTTTTTTTCCCCGCAACTGAGAAACTTCTTCCACTGTCTTGGAACGGGCTGATCTTTACCGAATATGCGAATTCTTTGCACACCTTTCTCAGCTCGTCTACTTCTTTCTGCTTTTTTGATGCTCAAATCGGGGTAGCAATCTGCCACAAAATCCAACCTTGAGGCATTGCATTGCTTCGCAAGCTGGACAAGCATCTCAAATATTGAATCTGACAGCTCACCGAAGGTTTTCCATTTACCTTACATGACAAATAAAATCCAATTAATAAAACTAAAGAAATGAATTTATATTCCAAGGCTTTGTAGGAAACGTGATATTTCTAATCGCTTCTAGACAACAACATTCATTAACATTTATGGAGGAGTACGTCCGGACTATTTTTGTTTGTTAAAATTAAGCCAAATACATGGGGCATGAAGACGAAATAAACTGGGGCATGGAGACGAAATAAAATGTTAGCTATGTTCTTCGTTTAAAAGCAATACAAGCAACGCATTGCCCTCTTCCTGTCTTTATGGTTGATATATCGTCACGTGATTGGTTTCCATGGAAACCAATTGTAAAAAAATAAGCGCCAGTTTGTTATCTAGACATCTGCCAAAAATAAAGAATAGAGGATGCATTCTTAATTTTTTATGGATTTTTGTATATTTTTAGTGTTTTCTCGCTCCTTGCAAATTTGGAGCCATGCATTAATACACCCGAGATAAACATTCATTATTTGTATATTATTGCACTTTGATCCAAAGGCTTTCTTTTCATGTGGTTATTTTATCCATGGTTTATGTGTATATAATAGGGCTGGAGATGGATTTAATAGAGCTCAAACTCAGACAAAAAAGTTTTTGTTCATGATTTTAAGGGGTATAACATTCAGAAACAACTGCTACGGAAAATAAAGGAAACATGAAAACGACGCCATAATGGGTCGAAATGCAATAAATGTCAAGGTCCATTATTTATTGTTTTTACTTTATAGGTACTCATAGCAAGAATCCTCATTGATTTTTTCCCCAAATTCAATTTTTTGAAGTCAGTGGTTCCAAAGCACATTGAGCACATCTATTCCAATCAAATAGCTCAAAAGTCCTGTATTGCTAGCCTACCAATCATCAATGCAAATGAAGCCAAATATGAGGATTGTGTAAACATTCTAAAAACATATGAGAGCTGGATTGCTGAAATTTATGTGAAGGCTGGGCTACTTGACGAAATGCCTGAGGTAAATAATCCGGTAATTCCAGAAGGGCCAGCAGCACCCAGTCAAACAAATGCCCACAGAGAAGATACTCCTAACGACCCTATGAGAGAAATGAAGATACCTTTTGGAGGTGACCAGTTAACCAGAGCAAGATTTGCTGGTGCAAAGGACTTACTTGCGGGATCCCACACACCATCTGACGGTTTTGAACATTGCTCTCCGTTCAAGCCGGTCATGTTTCATACAAGAGCATCATTGTTGCAGTATTCACATTCACTTCTCCACACGGCTGAATCGGTTATTCAAGTTGGCACTTTAAAGTTCTTTAGGGAAAAATACAACAGATGCAATGCCACTCCATTGAAAGTAATGGACTCGTTCGAAGGAAGTGAAGAGTTATTTGTCAGCATCGGAAGAGCAAACATCACAACTGCAGCAATGCATTTCTTTGGCATGTCCAATACTGACGATGTTCCAACAGAAAATAAGTTTCCAGGGAACACATCTGAAGCAACATCTGCAGAGAAGGAAACATATTTCAATGACGTGTTAGCAAAGTTCATCGACGAGTTTCTTTTCCAGAAGAATACCAATACTGGAGCCAATGAAGATGAGAATTATGTTCAAAATTATGCGTTATGCCATATTTTTCTCACCATCCTCATATTACAAATGAAGGATACAGCAGCAGAGGCAGATGGTGAAAGAAATCTGATTAATCAGAAACTATTGTTATTAGTCTTCAAATCATTGGGGTCCTATATTAAATATACTTTGGAAATGTTCATCAGCATTGCTCAAATAAAGTGTTTGTTAACTCCTCGTTTGGCTGAACAGTTCAAATGGGGATTTTTTGTCAACTGGAGAGGTGGAAAGGGCAAAAATATCGAAGATGACATGGCACAGGAGATAAGCAACAGACTTAGCAAAAACATTGTTCAGAGAATGGAGCCAAAGAAAACATTGGGCTCCATCAGTAAAGTTTGCAAGGCCACAAATGGTATTAAACAGATTGTAGGACAATATGATGCCACTGTTGGCATCCACAAAGTTTCTGTGCAACACACAACACAAGACTCAATAGCAGATGAAAAAGAGATGGTGGCTGACTTACTTGAACTCGACCCATTCAATAAAGTACCTGGTAGATCACACACAAGCTTTCCTGCTATAAAAAGGTGCCCTATGCTATATTTAGATGTTGTTGAATTCCATCAATGGATAGAAAAACACAAAAAGGAACTTAAGAGATAATCATGGTAAGTGTCTGCCAATAGACTGCTTTATGTTAATCTGTTTAATGCAATTCTTACTTATGTTTTACAGGAGGGTCTTTCCAATCAAATTGATCTTTGACCGAACATTAAATGTTTGCTTGATTTAATACCGTAAAAGAACATGAATACGCTATTAAATTCCCAAACAAGTTAGCGCTATTTTGTTAAATAATGGGAAGTGAGTTGGACTAAATATGCTGTACATAGATACACTAGTTCACCTTTATCAATTTTTTGCAATGTATCCAACTACTTTGTGAATTTGTACGAGCTCGTCTTATGTACAACTTAGCTACCTACAAAAGCCTGTTTTCTATTTGGCAAATTTGTTTGCGCGAAACGAAAACAAGAATTCGCCTACGAGATTGGTTAAAATTGGTTAGCGCAAAAATTCGCGGCGAACAAGTAGGAACGTTCCTACTTTTTCCTGTTCGCGCGAACAATTTAGCCAAGTGGAAAAGGGGCTTTAAAGCCCACACAGACCTGACAAGATTTGGCAACATAACACGAATTTTTGGATTTTTATCGTCGTTTAACTTCAATATCTTCTATCTTACAAAATTTCTCTTCTTTCGTGGTTTTGTTCACTTTCGAAAACTGAAAAATCGTGTTGCGTTGTGTAATTGCATCCGTCCGATCTGTGTGGGCCTTTAATAGCGTCTTTTCACAGCTTGTTTTTAATTAACTATTCTCGTTAACATTCAGTTTGCAGATCCTAGGATGCTAGTAACTTTCTGCTTCATGTTAGACATATCAAGTCCCAACGAAGCCATTTACACTATGATTTTAAGGCCTATTTAGGACGTGACTAAAATAAGAACAGCTAAAAACCCTGTTTTTTAGCTAAGACGCGTGCATGCGACAAATTGCGTATTATAGATAAGATGCGAATAAGGGTTGTTCGCTATACCAAGTTCACATCTTAGTTAAATGAGATGTTACACACGACGCGTTTTAGTTAACGGTGATGTTACACAAGACAACGTTTTCTAACAACTCGCAATGTAAATGAAGTACGAACCAATCAAATTTTCAGTAGTTTCATTAAGTCGCGAGTTTAAGTTGAAAGTTTTTTCATGTAACATCCATTAAGTCGCGACTTATTTTGTCCCATTATAGAAAACTTAAGACTGACGTTTATGGGAAACCGCAAACGGCAAACTTGGAAGATTAATGTTGAAGTAAGAAATAACTATTTAGCTGTTAAAACAAGCAGAACTTATGTACGTTTAGAAATGTGCTTTGAAGCTTTCGGTTGGGGGTTTCCCCTAAACGTCAATCTTAAGGTATCTAATGTCAGTAAAAATGCCCCTGAAGGCTAAATAGTTTTTCATGGCTATTTTAGAACAAATTTGATGCATGCAAACATGTCACTGTATTATCCATCAACGCAGAGGAGCAAATTTTGATATGATTGAAAAAACTTTGGAAGAACACTGCTCATCCGAGATGCCACAGATATCTAGCAGATCCGACTCTACTCTGATGAACTCAATTTCACTCATAATCTTTTTGAGAATGCTTTTACATGGAATTGGAGATTTCATCAGCATCAAACTTGGACTGTTGCTGTTCTGAACCTCGAGCTGATAGACTTCGTTTAGAATAAGTTTCTGCAAAATGATAGTATTAGCAGTTGTTAAAAGTCTCACCTTTTCTCTACTCTTCATAGGTTCATTGCAGAAAGCAGTTGGATTGGGCTCTTCACAAACGCAGCAGCACCTCTCTTGCTTAATGCATGAAAATCCCAAGTAATTCAAGAGGAATTGTCGAAGGCAAGTGTCTTGCAACTGGCAGTAATCTTTCATAGACTTATTTATATGTTTCATGTTGTTTGCTATGTCCGAGTTATTATAATATAATGTTGCGCTTGACAATTGAGCTGTGCGACCAGCACGGCCAATTTCCTAGACATAGGATTCAATACTACTTAGAGGTGTAATGTGTATAACATGTCTTATATCTGGTGCGTCAACTCCCATTCCAAGGGCAGATGTAGCAAATATAACTCTTACTCGGGAATTTTGTTTCTTAATTTCAGATATGATACTCTTCATTTCATTTGTTTGCGGAGCATGGAACTGTGCGAATAACCTTGCAGCTGGATCATTAGTTTCACACATATTGTTTCTCCTGTAACACTCTTTCAAACAACCCATATGCAAAACCACAGTACTTTAGCTTCATGTATATTACTGTCATCGGGTAGTTTTCCAGTTTAACAGACAATTCCTTAGCGATAGGTAGAAGGATATCACTGTAGCTTTCGTATACATGGTGATTACTCATCCGCATCTTCTTTGCGAGAAATATATTATTTCGATTTGGGTTAGCGGACACAACTTTACATGAGCTCTTCAAATTCAGGGTATTTTTTAGATTGTTTAACAGATGGGGTGGTGCTGTAGCTGTGAGTGCAATAACTGGAATGTTTTGGAAGAAGGCACGTACTGTGGACAAACCTTTATATTCTTTTCTGAATTCTTCACCCCTTGAAGACAGAAAATATTTCACTTGATAACTTTATTTATGATCAGTTGCTTCACAGATTAACAGCTGAACAGTTTTAATAAGAGCAAGAACACTTTTACCTATGAGATAATCTGCAATCTTACTGTTTTCCTTTCTCCAGTGTGCCCTACTTAGTTTTTCAAATTGTCTAATGTCAGACGATTTTACTTGCAACAGGGAAGCTCTGCTGCATAATGGTTAATTTGTTATCTCATGTTTTTGGACAAATCAAATAAATAAATAAAAGATTGGAAGATAGTCAGTATTACTGTTGTTGCAATGGAAGTGTTGTAAAATATTGTATGAATTCACTTCCAAAAGTTGATGAATTCATATGATAGAAAAATGATCAGCTTCCTTACTATTTATTCCATGCGTATTTGTGATTGGTCAATACATTCTGAAGTGAAATCTAGTTAACAGAAACTGGATAACAGGAAGTTGATCAATTTTCCATCAAATGATTGAAATGAATACAATCATCAACTTTAGGAAGTGAATTCATACAATATTTTATACTTACTTCCATTGCAACAATAGTAAACAGCTCATATGGTTAGCATCTGCATTTGAAAAAGGTGAATATATGTGATATCACTCAATGCAATTGCAGTACAATCTCTCTGAGTATGTCACCAATCTTGACACCCAATAAAATTTGTAACATCAATCAATGAAAATATTTCATTCAACTTTTAAATGCAATTTCAAGCAACAACCCACAATAAGTACAGTTCACCATACAACTATTTGGAAAAACAAACATGAAAAAATACAAATCAGGGCTTCAAGTTTGAATTTTTCATCAGTATCCAACAGCATACTAGCAAGTAGCAATGTGGTGAAAACATATGCAGAGAACCACAAGAAAACAGCATTTAATCAAGTTGAAAATCAATATATACTCTGAACTAAAGTCTAAGCAACTAAATATTGTAGAACCTACGGTTTCCACCTCCAGGTTTGTTCTAGTTTGAGAAGGAATATGAGATCTCGCACATGCAGCAAATAATTTTCGGCAAAAAACGTTGTAAGCCTTTGTTTATTTCTTCTCAACTAGAATTCATTTGAAAGATTAAAGTTGGAGTTGATAATTAATAGTTAAAGTGAAATTAATAATGAAAAATAATAGTGAAATAAAATTAATAGTTTTCAAAGTGCTGCTAATTGCTATTTTTAGTCAAATTTGGTGAGTTTTGTAAGTACGTCTCATTGCAAGTTAAATTGACTTGCGAAACTTGGTAATAATATTAAGATGCCTGTTCCATGAATGAAACACTTACCACATTTCTACGCAATGCGCTTCGTCAACGACACATGCAACAACATTTCTTTGAAACACATTACTTTTCATAAGATTTCTTCCTTTAACACTCAGTAAGGCTTCCGGATGGGAAAAAACAAGTTGACAATCGCCATTTAAAAGCTTCTCGGTTACTATACATACATCATCGCTTTCTTCTGTCTCTTCATGTGATCCAAACAAACTTTCCGCCACTTGCATGTGATGGTCAACCAACTGGAGAACTTCTGCTTTAATACCAATGTTCTTAGCAAACTTTAACTGGTCCTCTATGAGTGCATTTAAAAAACATACTACGATAACGATATTATTGTCTGTTGGACGGCAAGAAATTTGACAGAAGTTGAAACAGCAAAGATTTCCCCAAAGCCAGTAGGCAGGACGGCAACGACATCAAATCCATTAAGTACATGTTCAAAACACTTAACTTTGAGTGGTTTTAGACAAAACGAAGCGAAACTTCCAACATTTAACGCCTTATCAATTCGCTGAAGTACGTGAATTTTTTGTAAACACTCCCGTGCGTCGGCCGTCTTGGAAAAATATTTAGCAAATGTAATTTTGCTCAAATTTATTGAAAAACCACAATTCGTGGTTTTGAGAGCCAGTCGGTGACAGGGCCTTTTCCCTTCCCTAAATTCAGAAAAGGCCCTGGGAACAAGGTTGAATAGGATTAAGATCAGGGCTTCAAGGGGGAATTTTAAATACAAGTGCATTCACTTTGTCGATAGCACGCATTGCTACTTTTGAATTCTGCCTCGGGCATCCATCGATGAGAAATCTTCTTGCTTTAGAGCTCGTGATTTGTTGAACGCTTTTGGAAAAGATTTGACAATTTCTGCAAATTTTAGGCCAGTTATTGTCCCATCATATTGTTCACAGAGAACTACACCCTTACCGTATGATATTGCCACCATGAAGTTCACGTTGATACCACCTTCCTTTTTTCCTTTTGCAGTGCAATTGAACTTCAAGCCTTCTTCATGTTTTCTTTACTCCCGAGCTCCAGGTGTACGTGCTTGGTCATAAGGGTTAATTTTGTACTGGAATCCCTTACCATCCAAATAAAATGATATCCCTGACCTCCAGAACTCGTCATTTAATTTTTGCTTTCTAATTTTCTTGCAAAACTTTACTCTTGATTTTAGATCTTTGGCATGGAGAAGACCTTTTTTTCGCGTTTGCAAATACCAATATCCATCCTCATTTAAGCAATTTCTAATAGTGCGACCACTCACATGGCTTACACCGCTTTCTACCTGAACATGTTTAGAGGTAAAGAACCTTCCTTTTGTTGGAGACTTGTTATGGAGCGCACTATACTTCTCTTGTCTTGAGGTGATAATTTTGAAAGTCTGTCTTTATTTGCTTTTCTCTTGTGAAATACAGGTTCACCATTTAGTGGCTTCTGAGCGTGCTTATATATTGCAGCTTTAGAATACTGAGGAAATATTTTTAGAAGTTTTTTCCTCAAATGTTTAACAATTGGTACGCAGCTCTAATTTGAGCAGAATGCTCCAAAGCAACGTTTTTGCGAGATTTTTTTGCCATCTGCAGGTGGTGTGTGCCCTGAGTTCCAGACCGCAACATTTGCATGTTTATGTCGCGCGGTCAAGACAACATGGCATCCTGTCTAGAATTGGTAAGCTTTTATCACCTTTTGCAAGGAAACGTGCATGCCTGTTATTGTGATTTGATTTGATAAAGTTTGTCGATTATTTTTGAAGATTTGGTAGAAAATATAGCGCTGACATGATTCTTCGTGTATGTTTCAGATCGTTTATTATAGGTGCCTTGAGACGTGTTTGCACACCACCGTGACAGAGGTTAGTTTCAATTCGCTTTTCTGTTATTTCACAAGTTGTATGCAACATATAACAATATTTGTACAAAGAAAACAGTTTGAAATATCTAAAAATCATATCACATCCCAACGCACCCCTCGAAATCACAGTAAAAATCGCCTCCGAACATAGGCTATTTTTTGAGAATGGGCAAGAGTCGCTATGAAAATCCTTAAAATTTATATACGAGGTTATATATGTAATTAATCTAGAAAAACAAGTATGTTTGTTTTTCACAGGTTTTTCATTGTCTACAAACTTCACAAAAGTGAACTGCTAATGTTGGATTGTTTAGGAGAGTAGTTTTTTAACATTTGAATACAAAAAATAATGAAAAAAGTTGCTATAGTTTTGCCATCATCTAAACTCGTGATATGCCAATGTAAAAATTCTTTCAGTATTTACAAAAGTAAACATTTTTATGAATATTTTTATCAGAGTTGACATTGCAACAAACAAATAGATGAAATTTCATAAACCATTCACAGTCTGCCCCATATTTTTGTAGGTGACAGTCTGATGTGAACTACACTGTACTCAGTCATGGATGAGGAAATTAGCTCTGTTCTCAAGAGGACACACATACTAACGGGAGATACACCAGGAAAATCGGAGAGCAAATATGGAAGAGTTGCAAAGCAGAATCTGTTAATAAACCTGTTAATAAATCTCATGTGACTGAGAGACAAACTGCAAGGTCCTCGTTCCAAGATAATAACAAATGCTTGCCAAACCCGAGGCAACCATAAATGCTAGTTGTGGGTCTTCCTCATAGGGAGCAACACAATACATGATATTTTCGTCTCTGCATTGCTACAAAATAATGTTATAGAAAATTGTTGTTTTTAACATGTAAAACCTATTTATTAAAGTTTTGCCTCTGTTACGGCCATTTTAGCTATTTCTGTTTTGAGGTTTGTTCCTCACGCGTCTCTTGTACTTTTTATTCGTTTAACGTTAAATTTCGACAAGAAACGGTAGAAAACGTACCGAACTATTTTCACAACAACCAAATTTACCGAATACTCTAACTTAAATAGGGTCCCAAACAATGCCTATAGAAAATTAATATTCAAAGTTCAGTCAAACATTAAGTCAATAAGTTATCGCCATAACAGCCTCTATCTGGTGTTTCTGGTAACAGTTACTATAGCCGCAATGTGAAATGAAATCAATTACATCATATACATGAGTTGAAAAGAGGAGAAATTCTTGTTTTGTCTGTAATGTTTGTTAAGAGCTACTATAATAAATGTCACCATATAAATTGGAACATGCATATGGAATGCCATATATGACAATATATTATTCTTATAGATATGAATCAGAAAATATATATTTGTCTTGGAAACCATTTATATATATGTATTTCAAATATATATGTATATTATTAAAAATTATATGTATTGTAAAATACCTACATATACTGTATATTAAAAATATATATATCAGGATATATTAATACAAATATGTTTGAAATATGTATATATGTATTAGAAAAAAAATATATGTATTGAAAAAATTTTTAAATACGTTTGAAAGCCAGCGGTTGTCGTAAAATGATAATAGAACATGCGCATTGTAATCATTAGATTTCAAACATGGCGGCAGCAGATATTAATATTGAGGAGTTTATGGAGAACATTCCTTCGTTTGTTCGCGAGGCTGAACGAAATATTCACTGCAATAACATCAACGTTTTGGATAATTTTGAACTGCGACTCAGCGACAAAGTAAATATTATTGGAGCCATAATTAGCACTGTCTAAATTGTGGTTGTGACGACGATATCAATGGACGTTTATTGCTAATTTACAACATTCTGACTGATCTATCTAACCAGTACAAAGAGACATGCTTTTTGCACATGGACTACAGGGCAGAATGGGGTTTCTCGTGTCCCATCGAGCGGTCAGGAAGAGCGGGTCAACCACGATAGGATCTATCAATCAACTGCATAGCATCTACTATAATTGGAACATTGTTTCAACACAGGCTGGCGTAAGTTACAAGACACTTCTGAGACATTGTCACGAGTATGGATTCCCTGTCGCCAATACTTTCGGCCCTCGTGACACCTACTCAGATATTTCGGATGAGCATCTCACAAATGCTGTACGATATATTTTAGCTATCACACCTTCTGTTGGGGAGACATATGTCATAGGTTCTTTGAGAAGCGGAGGGATTCACGTCCAACGTTCACATGTACGGGATGCCATACGTTCTGTAGACCCAATAGGTAGAGCAATGAGACGAAGTCATGCAGTAGTGAGGCGGGTTTATAATGTTCCGTGCCCAAATGCATTATGGTGAGTTTTTTATTTAAGTTCCAATTTTATACATTTTTTTCTTGAATTTTTCATGCATTATCAAACTCATTAACAATTCATGAAGGCAATTCAAAAGAAATACATGTTTGCCAATGTCTGTGTACGCTGGTACAGAATGGTCCTGATTTGCATAAACGTTTCTCGCAATTTTTTAAGTTTTTAACGTTTATTTTTCAAATGTAATTTGAAAACATGACTATTTGTAGTCGTTTGAAAAGTAATGTACAAAATTTGTTTCTGTTCTGTATCATTGTACACAGATAATACTCTTGCAAAGCACTCATGTTTTTGCATACACTGATACAGAATGGCTACTCATATTGTAAACACTACTTATTTGATAGCAATGTGATGTACTGTGTTACTTCTGTATTACGATATTAGGCACATCGATGGCCACCATAAGCTCATCAGATGGAGAATAGTGGTGCATGGTGGCATTGATGGGTTCAGCAGATGTATTGTATAGCTCAAAAGTTCAACTAACAACAGGGCAAATACTGTGACATCACTGTTTGAAGAAGCAGTCCAAGCATATGGTCTTCCTTCTCGAGTCAGGTCAGATTTTGGCACTGAAAACATTGGAGTTGCTTCATTCATGCTCAATCATCCAGAGCGTGGTCCAAATCGTGGAAGTATGATAACAGGGCGCGGCGTCCTTAACCAGCGTATCGAACGCCTGTGGCTCGAAGTAAAGAAGAACATGGTGACTTATTATCGTAACATCTTCTACTACCTAGAACAATGTCAAGCACTAGATATATTGGCAGAATCACATCTGTTTGCACTTCATTATGTCTTCCTGCCCCGCATAAATCAAACCTTAACTGAATTGTCACAAAGTAGGAATAACCACCCAATGAGAACTGAAGGGAATAGATCCCCTAGACAACTTTGGCATTCTGGAATGTGTGCAGCTGTCAACTCAAGGTATTCTGCCATCTAGAGTGCATTTGATGACACACTGGATTTGGAGAACTATGGTGTGGAAGATGGTGAGTTTATTGAACTTGATACGAATAATGATGTTCAAATACCTGAAACAACTGTAAACCTCACTAATGAACAACTTGAACAATTACGCCAAGCTGTTGTACCACTTGCTGAAGATGGAAATCATGGGATAAATCTTTATCTTGCAGCTGTAGTAATGGTAACCAAGTTTTGCTCAGTGAATACATGAATTGTGTTATTTTGAATCAATAATTAAACTTGAGGAGGTCAATTTTATGTCATGTACCTTAACCTTGAGGGGCTGGTTGTGCAAAATGTGGATAGCGCTTATCCACAAGACAGTGATTTTTTCAACTGTGACAAAAGCACAAAAAATTGCATGTTATTAATATTAATGTATTATATAAAGATAAAAAGTGATTTTAACTCAAAAATGCTGAATTGTGATATGGGTTTTACCAATTACTGGACATGTTTAGAAAGTTAAAAAATCACTATCCGGTGGATAGTGCTATTCATTCTTTTGTACAACAGCTCCTGTATGCATAAAGTAACATTCAAAACCAATTCTTACAGTTTAATCAACTTTTGTATTATATCTGTATTTAATCCGTAAGCCTGTGTACAGTATACAGCCATTTTGAATTGGTAAAGCAAGTGTTAACACAAGTGTTAAACAAAATGTTAAAATTTACACTATTTTTTTCATCAGTGAACAAAAACAAACCAACTATTTTCTAATATCAACTTAAATTGTCATATTAATTTTAAAAGAATATCAAACATGTGATCAAATTATACATTTTTCAACCATATGACCTTCCAATAAAAATACCTGATAAAACAAAGTGTAATTCTTACAATGCCATTAATTGTGTAAGCCTTTAGATTTCTAATATACTTTTAATATACTTTAACTTGAATTCACAATAACTTCTTTTGTAGAATTCTTGTGACTCTGCTCCTTGTCAAAATATTTAACTTTATTGGATATGCAAATAATATGTGTGTCATCACACTACATGAGTGTCTATGAAATTGCTTATTTTGCTTATGGAAGAGCTGAGACTGCACTTGTATGTGCGTAAGCTATGATTAATCATTAGACCTCTGCACTTATGTACAATTGTTTAGCTACTTCTAAATAAATTAGTCTTTTCCAAGTCATTCAAAGTGATGTCACACGTACAGTATTAGTGGCATATCCAATAAAGCTGAATAACATGACAAGGAACGGAGTTACAAAAATTCTACAAAAGCAGTTATATTGTGATTTCAAGTGATCTTTGCAATGCAACCAAGAAAATTCTGGACAAATTTTTGTTTCATAGGTACTTTAAAAATCAATGAGTTCGCATGGTTGACACAATATAACTATATGGTCAATTATTACCCTGCAAACAAGCTATTTGCAACATTTTCAGTAACTCCACATATGTAACAAGTGAACTAACAACAAGAAAAACAGTCTGTTATTTCACATGCGTCCTGTGCCCTGATACTGACATGAAATTGCTCCTGATAGTGCCGTTCTGAAAGTGTTGTCGCTGGAATGGCCACTCGGCAAAATGATTTTATTGAAACAGCAATCAGCATCAGGTAATGGCTTGCTGTTATCAAAATAAACATTGATTTTTGCAGCAGGCAGTAAAGAACCCCCTGTAATGAACTGGAGTACTTTTTTCAAGTCCACAGCATGGTCACCTCCTGAAAGAAAAAGCATGTCAAATTTGATTTCCATGTAATTCTCATTAAATTTTTTAAACTCTAAACTAACAACTAACAAGTAACAATATTAATTAAAATTTTCTTACCATTCCCTGTTTGTGGAGTTGTCTTGATGAAGTCCTTAAACCATTGAAAAGTTGTATTCTCCTGTTCATTCATAGGTTCAGCAGCATGCAGTTTTCTGCACAACTCATCACGTGAAAAGTGGAAGTCACTTGGTCCAGAAAATAGGTGCTTCAGGGGAATGTCCTCATTTCTCTCCATAAAACTTGCCAATCCAAAGGGATCATTCAACCCCCTGATGGCCGTCTTTCTCTTCCAAATTATATCATTTATCATCAGGTACTGGATGGCCCGGTCTTTGTTGTGAAGAGTCAAGAGATCTGGGAACCCTGAATTGGATAGCCAGCCACTTCCCTGCCAACAGCCAATCTCTGTAATTCTTCTTCTTCTTGAATGGAAATTGTTTGTTTCAAAAATTTACAAATATATATGTACAATGTATATATACACCTGTAAGCCTATAATCCCTATTGAAAACTTGCACCTAAAGGCATCCCTGTCAAATTTTCACATACTGTACCTTGTTTATAATCTCTCTCAATTCCAGATCTGCCACATCTTTCACTGACATGGAGTTGCAGGCATTCTCAATGTTGCCACTAATGATAAACGATGCTACAGTTGAGGAAATACTGGTAACAGCAATGCCAGCATGTATAATACTGTAAGCTATTAACTGGCCAATGTAGGAAAATATTCTAGATGCTAGGAGATCTGTGTTGTGACAAGGTACCAGGTGCGGGTACTCTCCCTCAAATATAACCATGGATCCTTCTCCTTCTCTAATGGCAGTTGTTAGGCAGGTTAGAAATTCTCGTGTTAATCCTTCAGCATCAATCCCTTCCTCGTCGACAAATCTTACATCTGGCACTGCCTGTAAATTGAACCTTTTTTGTTTCAACAACGATATGCATTGCAAGAGTAGCCCATCTCTTTTGATATCCAATGTTTGAACATGTTCTGAACTGCATTGTACTTTTAAAAAATCATAAAACTTTTCATCAGGGTCTGCCCTTGCACAATCAATACCAGCAATTGAAAGAATGTCATTATCTATATCGTTGTGTGATTCTGACAACAAAAAGCAAGTAGTAACTTATAATAATCATGAGAACCACAAAACATATCCAGGTAATGGTAGCAATGTACAAAGAAAGCCTTAAGAAATAGAACAGGGTTTACTGTATACAATGTTTTGATTTGACTTTGTGGAACAATCAAATAGTTACAGTATTGTACCAGAAGTAATAAAAATGTTATTGACTAAACTGACTGTGTATAAGTCAGTCTGCACATGCAAATCAGTTCCATGCTGACACAGTGACACTGACAAGATATTGCCAAAATGAAATCCTTACCTGAAGACATGATAAAATCTACTGCATGGTTCATGTCCGTCTGCTTCATTGCTTTGTGAAGCATTTCATCACACAAATCTGGGAATATCTCTTTTAATTTGTTTATGGTTGGCACTGCTACTTGGCTCTAGAAGAAAAATAAAGCCTGTTTCATAAGTCACACTATCATAACACAAATGCAGTTCAAGCAATAAATAATGAAGGTACACTACAGGCCAATGAAAACAGGTACACTACAGGCCAACGCAGTTACTAGAGTGCAGGAGTGTTTGTTAAAAAAAATTCAATTTTCAAACAAATTTTACAGGGTCTTTAAGCTTACCAGGTGTCCTTTCTTATAAAGTGTTGATTATATGTGTGTATGCTAAGTTTAATTGCTAATTAAACTTGATTTCTCGAGACTATAATTGTGGGGGATAGTTTAAATTTCCATTTAAATAAAATTACCTCTGCATTTAAGTGATCATTTTGGCCTTCAGATTCACATGAAGGTGGGGTGTGATGTGGCAAGAGCTATAAAAGGGACATACTCGCTACTTGCAGTTGTCAATAAAAAGTAATTAATTATACGCTAAAAATTAAATTACATGCTACACTTACAAGTGCATTTATAAGGCAAAAATACATAGTCAACATAAAACACACCTTAATGCTGTCTTCAACATCACTTGAATTATCGTCACTTGAATTATTGATGATATTTTCCTCTGGCAGAAGCCACACTGTTCTCTGTGTGAACACTTTATTCAGGACATCTCCACTAAGTTCCTGACCCTCGCAAAGATTATGTGCAACTAATTCACTGCCAACACCCATCATTATCTTGAACCTGACAAAAACCAGTTAATAATTTATTAGGGTTACACCAAATAGTGATACTATGTCGATCACTGCATCCAATGTACCACTATTGAAAATAATACATGTATTGTCACTTAGAATACCCAACCATTAACCATTGTGACCAGGTGTGTGGCAATTTCATTGCTACTGTTGTGATTTCATTTTTTTGTATGATTATTTTTTTTGTGGTAGCTTGAAATTTGTGGTAATTGCTCACAGTATTTTTTTGAAAATTGTAAATTAAATATAGCATTTAATCTTAAAACAGGTAAAAATCAATTAGTATCTACATTTCCAATCATTGATGTTGTTCTCCACCCTACTGGTGAAAATTGAGCATTTTTGGGAGAGAATTTTTGGTTGAACATGGAACCACTGAATTGATATGGTGATATGGTTGAACATGGAACCACTGAATTGATATGGTGATATGGTTTCAGCATCGATTTCAGTGACATGACAAAAGTGCTCACTCAATAACTTTGTAACATCGATGATACAGAAACAGAGAAAACAAACAAACTTTTTTATTTTTATAAGGCATAAAATATGCTCAGAATGGATCTGACCTCTTTGGTAAATAATTTATGTTGAATTTTTGAAAGTGTGAAAATGTAAACCAAAAATTCAGAGGCTGAATCTAGCCACAAGGAGAAGAGATCATCAAAAATGTGAAAATCTGGTAACAGGTACTGTGGTAACTTTTGACTTAATTAACACGGTAACTTTATGAGATCGGATTTGGTAATTGCCCCTGAAAAAAACCTGTCACACTGCCATTAACTTAACTAGTAGTGCAACTACACTAATTGTTTACAGTGGAAAAATTCAGTGGCATGAGAATTGCCAGTTTCATAAACAGATTTAACACCATTAAAAATACCCCATCTATTCCAAAATTTGCAATTTTCTCTACCTGATTGAAAAAGTATTTTAAAAATTCTGCAAATATTGTTAGAACTTTGAATTTGCAGAAAATAGAAAATAAGAAAGTTTACCACCATGGCATAAAGCATGAGAGTAGTGTTGTGTCATGAGACATCCACATTCTACACTTTACAAAAATCAGCATTGTTTATATTCTACTAAACTATTGATGTGTGGGATGTAATAAGGTGGTTAATTTTTTTTTCTTTCACGTTTTGTAACTAAAATAGGTTAAAGTGCTAACCTTACTGCATTAATATCAGAACTGGTAGTACTGGAGGTAGGGCTGGCCAATTTTGCACAAAATGTGTGTCGCAGACGATTTGTCAATTCTTCTGCACTCCAGCATTTGCTGAATTCGAATGAATTTATTACATGGCCCATCCTTTGCAAAGTGGCCTTCTCTCTTCTTCGAACTAGATTATCAGATGGCGAGCGAAGAAGCACGACCTCACGATTAAATGTCATTCTTTTTCCTTTGCAATTTCCCTTGCCCTTTCCTCCAACAGTACTACTTTGGTTGTAAGGCGCAGCTGTGGCTCTTGACCGAGGACCCCAGTTAACTCTCTGTTGGAACTGTGGAAGAGAATTTGCCCCCCCTGTAAAAAAGAGCTGTTGCAGTTCCTGTCTACGTGTTCTGGGAGCTGTTGCAGTTCCAGTGGAACTGGAAGTCGAGGGCGATTCTGATGGCCGTGGTGATTCCGATGGTCCCAGAGACGAGGCAGGACTTTGATTGTTTCTCAAAGCATTGTGAAATGAGGGGTGATTTAACACCTCTCTGACTATCACTTCTAGATTTTGCTCTTGTTGACGAGCTGGCACTTCTTCATTGGCAGCCATGTTTTCCGTTAATTAATTTGCGGGAAATATACCGAAAGCGGAAATTGGGTTCTATTTGCAAAGACAACCGCTGGCTTTTAAACGTATTTAAAATTTTTTTCAATACATATATTTTTTTCATATATCATATATACATATTTCAGACATATTTGTATTAATATATCCTGATATATATATATTTAATACACAGTATATGTGGGTATTTTACAATACATATATTTTTTAATAATATACATATATATAAATGGTTTCCAATACAAATATATATTTTCTCATTCATATCAATAAGAATAATATATTGTCACATATGGCATTCCATACATGCATGCATGCATGAATATAAGGCTATGCTCTACTTCACCCTATAGCATCACTTATCCCAGACTGCACGCAGGCCATGATTTTATGTAGTACTGTATGGTGTAATTTACCCTAAAGTCTATTAACCTTGTTGTTCAAAGACAAATGATTGTATATGGGGTATGTTGAATCTTGCTCCTTTAAATTGCATTGCGCCCTAGTGCACGCTAGGTTATCATTTAACTGTTGCCTAACATCAAACATCTTTACTTGTAATGGCAGAACACTTGTGCTCAATGATTTAACAAATTGTTGAGAATACAATTACATGTACATACATTTATCAATCTTAAATGTATTTCCTTGTCAGGAATGGCTGCAGACGATGTTAACGATTCAGCCTCATCCATTCTCCCTTCTTGCACCAAAAATTTCACTCTCCCTATCTTCTTTTGTCTTTCCCTAAAAATGTGCATATACTGTTAAACGTACATATGTATGGACTATTTGTATATATATTAACAACCAATCTGATGGGCCTTAATTGTTTTTTTTTTTATTTTGCAGTTGTTGTTAGGCATTTAACTACCTGAAAAAACATTAGCAGAAACTTGACATTTCAAGTGAACACCCTTTGTAGGTATATACCTGAAACTTCTAGGTTTTCAAATAGTCAAATATATGTGATTGTTATAAACAATTACAAGTAACATTTCTAGCTTTACCGTCTAGCATTCCCTCCAACAAAGGACCTTTGCTCAAAACGTTGAGCTTCTTATTTTTTTCAGCCTGTATTTAAATACCCACCAATGACAGCAAAGTTTATATTGAAACTTCCTTCACTGCCACAAACAGCTCTTGTTTTTTTATTGCATTTACATCAACCGGGTTGACCGCAACACTGGAATTTTTTTCAACCTGGGTCAGCTTAAAGGTAGATGTAATGTCAAGTCCGTTCTTCACATCGGTTCTGCTCATACCAAAGGGGAACCCACTATGGTGGCCGACAGCTGCCTTTCGATATTTTGATTTTGATGGCTGAATTTTTTGCTGTTTTTATATTTTTATCCATTTTTTAAAATATTAATTATATATTTATTTCTATTTTTTTTAAATTCCACTTTATTCTTTGAAAAAAACAAACAAAAAAATTATAAGAAAAAAATTCAATAAATAAAAATAAAAATTAGTTAAAAACAAAACAAAAAAATACAATGGCAGCTCCAGGCCATGTGGTCGATGACTGCCATTCGTTATTATTTTTATCACGCTCCACTGTAATCCATGCAAGATGAAGTATGGCATGATTAATTTTGTGCCATCACAGTTATTATAGTGTTTATTTCAAAATGGCGAAGCGTTCGTGGATGAATTTCAAAGAGAAAATGAAAGAGAAACGATTAAATAAAACACCCTCACAGGACAAACGACAGAGGAAGCTGCAAGGCAGTGAATTAACAATCCAAAGATTATCATCTGACGTGAGTGGAAAGGCCCAGAAGTACTCAAGGGTTGGCCCTCAAGAGTTCGTGCCTTTTGATTCTCAAGAACTGACTATTGAGAATATAAAACGTTCATGCGAGAAGTATTTTTCGTCGCGCGTTGGACCAAATTTAATTTGCGATGTCCTTGCTGGAGAACAAGGCCCCTCCTGTAAGACTGTGGATCAAATCCCCAGTTTGAAAGTTATTCATGTGCGGTTTATTAATAGACTTTCTGTGATTGAGGATACTGATGATGTAACTCAATATGACAGCGAGACCAGTGATAATTTCGATAAGGCTTGGTCATCTCACGAACCGCCCAGAAAAAGGCATGTAGTGGATCAAACAAAATATGAATGCCAGTTGCCTAAGACCTCAGGTCGGAGTAAAAAAAAGATCGACAATTCAAGTCCTGCAAAGTCAATGTATCCAGTTAGTCTTTCCGTCACTGAGATGATTAAACTAGGCAAGTTCAATAAGGCCACATCATCATCAAGTACCATTGTGAACATTTTTAAATATGATATTGAAAGCTTTACGTGGGCTAAACTCCCTACTGTGGTTGAATTTTCAGAAGAAAAGGAACCTTTTGCTCAATGAGGTTTTCGAAAGGCCTTTAAAGCCACATCAAAACACCCAATGTATAGTGGAGAGTGGGTTATCAAGAGATATCTCACTAATACCATTCAAGAAATTGAAGATCTTGGTCAGACTGCAGGGGAGCACACAAGAAAAACTGTACAAATGCATATGTTGGCTAGAAATTTTTCATTACAACTGGAACAAAAAGTAAAAGAAGTAAATGCTGAAAGTTCCTTTGGAGAAGTGCCAAAATATGGGAAAATCTATTATGGAGAGACTGAGAAGGGGGAATTTGTCACAGTCGAGGGATTTATAGATGGAAAATTTGTCAAGTATACCAATAACAATGGGGCATTGTGTGTTGACAAGTCTGACATCCTTGGTCAGAAGGCCCAGTGTCTAAGTCATTTTTCTTATGAGAAGTCAACAAGAAAGGTAATGATTTTAGATGTCCAAGGTAGTGGGTATAAGCTATTTGACCCTGAAATTGCTTCCACTGAACTGTTTGATGAAGATGACCATGTGTTATATTGCGCTGGCAATCTATCTAAGGAAGCTATTGAAAGGTTCACATCCATGCATCAGTGTAATAGTTTTTGCGCAGCGATTGGTCTGACTCCTCTGTAAATTTATGATGAGATACAAGAACCAACATTCAGCAATGTTTATTAACAGTGGTTAAGTACAAATGTTGTACAGTGTTACACTATATACAGTACTTTAGTACACTTGATATGGTTGCTTTTTATGGTTCAAGTTAATGTTGTTATTTTGTATACTGAACTGTATCACATTACTGTTACCACCTTGTTAGGTGTTAGTGTCACTTCTATTATTGGGAAGGTTGGGGCTACATACAAAGTGAAACCCAATCACATTGAAGAAGGTTTACAAAGAAATCATTGACAAGTTTTTTTGTGATTGGTTTCATTTTTATTGTGGGCCCAGGTGGTTTAATATGTAGCAGCTCTGCAGCTGCACTGTAACATAGATAAACTGAACCCTTTGAACTGAACACCTAGAAGTTTTGTAAGTAATTAGGAGGAACAAAGTTTTCTTTCAAATATAAGTAAGCAGTTTTGCAGTTTTGTGGGTCTATTTCATTTGTGTCAGGAACCCAACGTTCACATTCCAACCTGAATGCAGGTTCTAAGAAATCATCATTTACATTTAGCACACACGAATGCTCTGCAACTTCCTTGAGCTGATCCTCTGAAACTTCTAAGCCTGAAAGTGCAATAAACAACTTTGAGCATTAGTTGCAGTCAAATATACAATTCAACCTTATGGCTGCAATGTAATTATGTTTTAATAAACTATCTATCCATCTATCTACCTATCTAATAAATATACAAGTTTAGATTTCCATCTTTCCACTAGTAAGTTGTATTTTAAAAAAAACAAAATAGAATTTAACATGTTTGGAAACTAAGTAGCAATCAAAACATAAAAGAGATATGACTACATAATATGCCACCTTCTATTTCCCTAGTTTATACAGTGAATTATATAAAATTCCAGTACAGTACCACATTCTTCAAGGTTGTATTCTTCGGGAAAGTTATAAATGTGGTCAGGCACCCCATGGGCGGATCCAGTGTTAGGCAAGTTAGGCGCCTGCCTAATGTATAAAATCTCTGATATTCTTGAATTACTAATGAGGTGTAGTTTTACTGTGAAATTATAATACGAGCCAATGTTAATAAATTCATTGATTTAATCCGGTATTATATTGCTCGGAACAGAACACGAACATTTGCGTTTCATATACAGTATCGATCACAAAGAAATTTGCCTGATTTCACCCGATTTCTATTTTGAAAGGAACTAACCCCCCATAAAATCCGGGGGGTAACCAACTTAGGCATAATTATGAAATCTGATTGGCGCAGAAGCACCAACTTAGGCAAACGTCATTGTGCGGCAGCATTTGATTGGTTCAGAAGCATGAAATTAGGCAAATGGTGACGTGAACTTAGGCAAAATTGCAGAATCTGATTGGTTTTGACAGAACAACTTCAGCAATGTCAACTCAGGCAAGCCTTACGGGTTTCGACTGCGCTACAAAATAGCGATATATATGGATGTTTTGAGGAAAGTTTACACCGAATTGTCTTTACGGCTTGCTAGTACTCAAATGCTTAAGTTGGAAGAACACTTTCCTTTGATTGGAAAGTCGCTGTATTGCGGCATTAAAGAGTTTACGATCTGCGACGAGGCAGCTCGACGACGCAATTTCAAAACAAGCAAATTTGTTCAAACTGTGAGTGGTTTATGGTACCAGAGGAATTCTCAACGGCGTTGTCGTTCTCAACACAACATTAAACCAAGGATTATCGCGTCCTTGGAGCAACGTGGGAGCCAATTCGTAAGGGTCAAACGTCGCAGTGCTTGAAGTAGCATTGAAATATTATTGTATCAAAATGCTCAGCGCTTGTTTTAAAGCTAAAAAGTTACATTGCGTTGTCGAGCAAGTCGCGTTATGAATCGTAAACTCTCTAATATGGCCGAGACAACCTTTGTGCCAGAACATGTGCGAAGAGACAACAGCAAATTTATGCTGCCTTGAGGTGAGTAATGTGATTGTCAATTGTAATATAGTGTATTTACAACATAGAGATTAGTCTTTTATTCATCTAGCCAAGTTGATAATACATTGTGGGTTCCTTGGGATAAATTTATGCAAAATTTCTATTGTAAATTTAAATAACATGCGTGCAGTAAATATTAAAATTTACAGGACATGATATTACACGGTCACAGTTGTAATACGATCCTATGATTACTGTTTATTTGATGACACAAAATTATGTTTAGAGGTGTAATGTTAGGAGATGTTAATATGCTTTTCTGAATAATTATAATTTACGTAACAAATTTAATATGATTTAAGTAACAAATGATGTTGGAATTGGCTGGCTTGGTTTTAAGAATCAGCTTAGGATAGGTTAGGCTAGTAATTAGGATAATACTATAGGTTTAGTTAAGTGTGAGATGAGATAAAGGGTTAGAATGACCAGGATGGAAAAAAGAATGTGCAAAACTAGCCAGTAGGCAGGCTGCCAATCTCGGAACTACATTAACCTTTGTTCCTAGGCATGCTGATGAGCCCTGATATTGGGCAAAACAGTCAATACAAAATATACATGTACTAAATGTAAATCATTTGAGTAAATTTGTGTATATGGGTGTAAATCTATCTATCATGATTAAAAATGTAATATCCTATTAATGGTTGAAATGTGTTTGTCTGCGTCTTTTCGGGCGGGGAGAGGGGTACGACAATAAAGAAAACTGCGAATATTCACTTGGGCGTGGTCATCTTAAGAAAATTTTGCCTAGGGTATAAAGCATCCTAGATCCGCCCATGCACCCCACTTGGTAAGTTAACATCTTTTTGATGCCTTATTCTGTGGCAGTTCCAAATTTTGTCCTTAAAAATGTCAAGTTCTTTTTGTAGCATTGGGATCATGACAAAGGCAAGAAGTAGTCTGACAAATGAAAAAAATTAAATTGTTTTATTTATTATTTTCCTTGTAAAAGCTCCCTGGAATTGAAGTATTATACCTGTCTGTTTCATTGTGTGGGTCATAATGGCATTGCTCTTTAAGCCATCTTAAATGGTCTTTAAAATGTTTTTCCAACCTTTCGTGAACTTCTTTCCACCACCTTTCAATCTAAGCACAGCAAAGTAGTAAAGTACATAGAAACAGAAATGATACTGTAGAAGTGTATGCATGGTGTTGCCTGGCAGATTTGCAAAATGTAAAATAGCAATACACATATAGTGGAACTTATAATATAATTTGACTATACCATACAGGGCTGCAGGATATGAATAAAGTTGGGTGGGCTTGAAGAAAAGCACCAAAGGCATCAGCTGTCACTAGGTGGGTCTGCATGGGCATGTGCTAAGATAGGAAAATTTTTTTAATTTATATTCCTGAAGTATGTTTTCTTGCATTCTTCAGTCAGATTTTGTGATCTGCATTAAGTTGACTCACAAAGTATGCAATTCACTTATAACTATTAAAAGAGCTCAGCTTTCTGATTCAAACTTTTTTGGGGGGTGAGGGGTTGCAACAAGCATGACACTTTACATGTTTTTTAGACTTTTATATATTGTCGGTAGCTCACTTTTCCAAGCTACAGGTTTATTATGTTTCAGTCACATGACAATGTTGTATACAATGACCATGTCCACGGTATTTATGCCGATGAGCTTGCTTTCATTAAGGGCATGTAATGAAACACCGTGACATACACACTCATAAAATTGCAAAGTGTCAGGGGGCCAGATGCTAGAACAACCACGCTGAATCTGAGTTTCGATGTGAACACTGTATTTATGTCACAACATAGTCATAAAATACACCTAAACGTCCAAAGTTTATTGATATACTTACTTGGTGTGACGTTGAGGGACCGTATATCACAGTTTCTCATGGATCTATGTCCCCATGATGGCGTCGCAAAAACGAATGCATTTTGGCCAATACCCCGGTTTCTGTTCCTTTGTCCATTCTCATGTAGGAAGAAATTACTCTTTTTTCGTATAGGTGCTCCAGGTACCATCGCCCGATTATCAAAGGGTCAGAGTTAGAGATCCACACGCGAAGCCATAACAATTTCCTGCTTGCAGTGTCAATACATCCGTAAACTGCGAGTGGGTATGTGCTCTTCTGAAAGCCCTTTCACTTGTCATGGCCGTCTACAGAGTGTACCCAATTGGTGCCTTTAGTCGTGAAGTGGCCTTTTGGTTTCTTTCTCTTAGCTTGTAGGCGACCTTCGAGACCAGCAGGATCAATATCGTACATCACTGCGTGTACTTAAGTCTTTCGGCATGTTCCAATCATGCTCCTGTCGTATTTTTTTTTTGCATGGCGCGGTACCCGAGAAGTTTTTCAGGCCCTTGTAGTTCTTTTGCTACAGCATCTCTTACCTCTTCAACTGAGACACTTTCGTCTTTATAGCAGATGTCAAAGTAGCGAAGTCGGCGATCTAGTGAACGAAAGGCTCCTCGAATAGTCCGGGTAGTCTCTTTCTAAGAAATTCAGCATCTCCTTACGTTGAAGCATTTGTTTTACGTAATTCTCCTTGTCACCCTTAAGACTTAAGTCTTCTTTCCACGAGTCGTTCCTGTAATACGCCATTTTGAAAAATTGGCGCGAAATTTGTAATGTGCCATACTTCATCTTGCACGGATTACAGTGGAGCGTGATAAAAATAATAACGAATGGCAGTCATCGGCCACATGGCCGGGAGCTGCCATTGTATTTTTTTGTTTTGTTTTCAACTAATTTTTATTTTTATTTATTGAATTTTTTCTTATAATTTTTTTGTTTGTTTTTTTCAAAGGATAAAGTGGAATAAAAAAAAATAAAAATAAATATATAATAAATATTTTAAAAAATGGATAAAAATATAAAAACAGCAAAAAATTCAGCCATCAAAATCAAAATATCGAAAGGCAGCTGTCGGCCACCATACCCGCAGATATAAACAATGCCCGAATTTCGCATCTTTCAACTTTTCTTGAATTGAAATTTTGGTTTATATTCATTTACAAGCCTAGCAAACCAAAACAGTGTTAGATATTCAGTTAGTATATCATATTTCTTATATAGCCTTTTGAAATTTAAAGAAAGCATTTGTTTACATTGTGGACTTGACAGCACCTTCAAGCCAACAGGTGTTTACATAAAGAAGCACAATTTTCATACCCTACCAACCTGGGTCTCAAGAGGGGTCTCTGAGTTGGGGAGGTGTGAAAGGGTTGACCCACCTAGATTGTGTGGGGACTAACAGAAGTTTATTAGTAGACAGGTTGATCTAGGCTGGCTAGCCATCCCAGAGGTTGATATTAAGTATATATTATACCTCAAATTTGAATTGTCCAATCAAAAAACTTAGTTTACACCACGTGAATGTGTGATTTTTCACTGCATTTCACTCAATCCCACGCGTAGTGCGTGTGCCATGAGATGTATTTTATATTTCATGGCAACACGCGGGACACACGCGTGTTGCCATGAAATATAAAATATATTCCATGGCACGCGTGGGATCCACGAACTTTAAAATAACAAAAATGGCGGGATGTGCAGAAGAAGTCAGAATAACATGAAGAAATTCAAAGAATTTTGGACGAAAAAGACGCCCAAAATAAAAAAAATCCACCAAATTTGCCATTCGAGCCTTCGCAGAGTTTGAAATAGCCGAAGAAAGCGTGGAAAATCTTGATAAAAGCTTGGCAAGGTTTAGTACGCGTGTGCGCGCGTGCATGAACATTTTAGTTTTTCGATATAATATATATCCGCTCGGGGGATTCGGTGAAATATTTCCTTCAGTGATGATATTTCCCTCGGGCTAAAGCCCTCAGGAAATATCATCACTTCAGGAAATATTTCACCGAATCCCCCTCGCTCCGGTCTATAAATGATAAGTATTACATGATTGTAGACACTAATGTATGTGAGAGTTTAAAACTACTGTACTTCAAATAATATATTTTACTGTCAAAATACAAAAATAAATGCTTCAATTTTTAATTTGTATTTTGACTGTACAGTAAAAACAGCAAACACAAATATTTACAGTTAGTATCAAATTATATAAAATATAATACATAGAATATTGAAATCAGTATGAACCTTGGAAAACTAATTCCATGTATACAATATATCACAATATAAACACAAGCAACAAACTGTATCAGAACATTTCATGACATGGTTAAAACAAGCTATTCATGGCCAAGGGTCTATAGGTTTGCAAATAGCTAAATATATGACCTTGCAGTTATTGTAAACAAGTAGAACTTGTACCTTTCCTGTCTAGCATTCTCTTCAAACTTTGCTTCAATATTTTGTCCATCAAAGACGAGAATTGGTGTGACCCCACTTCGCTCAAGAAGACGTACATATCTCCACACATGCTTTGTGTAACTATTTTAGATCAATACGAATTATTATGCAAATAAGCTTGCAAATTATTAAGATAGAATATCAGAATAAGCAAATAACTTTAATACCAACAATAAGTCATACAAAATGTCAAAAGATTATATTTTTTAAATCCAAAAGGGTAAGACATACCTGTCGTAGTCACCAAAAGATGAGATGGCCAATGCTTTATGAATCCAGCCGCTTACATCAAGGACGGCCATTTTTTCTGACAAATTCTTCAGCAATTCTTTCACCAAAACTTCCTTGACCAGTGGAAATTGGTGTAAACCAGAAATTGCATTTCAAATGCAAATTTATTTAAAAATTTAAATTTATTGAGAATGCCAGCAGGATGTCTTGTCGCCTTTGACACCAAAGCTTAAAGGACAATGGCAATAAAAATTTTTATTGTTTCATGTGAAAGAGCATGAAAAAGTAAGCTGATTGGCCGTTTACTGTAAGACTATCGCTTTTAGTTCCAAAGTTATTTGCAAATATGTACAAAATATAAACTGCTGATTCAGCAAAAGTTATGACATCACCTAGTTGGGTAAGTAGGTTTAATAAATACATAAAGGAGCACAGCTCAGTTATTATTTACTCAAATTCAATAAACTTTTGTACACAGATACTACATTGCAAGATACATCCAAAAACATTTCTAACGTCGTTGCTATGGTAACACTGTCGTCCCTACGCTTCACACAGAATTTTTATAAAATAGCTGTATACTGAAACTGGTTATAACAACATTATATCAGAAGTTTGTCTGCTATACATATGCATCTCTAGAGTTCAATGGGAAGATCATTTTTCGAAAAAATATCCACGTGGATAAATACAAGTTATAGAAATTTCGTATCAGGGGCCTGGGGACGGCAGTGTTACCTTGGCAACAAAATTAGAAATGTTTTTTGATGCATCTTGTCATAACAAGGGCGAATAATGTTAGCCAATCAGCGCCTTTGTTGACATTTTGCGTAATTGACCAATCAGAATGCATGAAATTCACAATGTGTAAACAAAAGGCGTGGGAAAATAGCACCTTGTTCTATAGCCTCCGTGCCATTCGTTATTGCACTTCTCACTTCAAAAACAACAAATTGTGAGAAAGCGTGATTTTTTTTACAATTTCCTCGGGGGAATTTTTTAAATTCGATCTAGAACGCGAAAGATCAACGTTTCAATAACCATATTTTTATGCGCGCAAGAAAGATACCAATCAGCTCTATCGATACTATATGTAGACGTAGCTTTGTGTTACCTTACTTCCTTTATGCACACTTTATGCCACCATATGTCACCAGGTTTTGCAGGTTATGACTGGCCATCATCGTGATCACGGCTCGACTCCAGCGTTCGCCAATGGCGAATTCTTTGTAACAAAGTGTCAATGTTTATCATTTCGCTTTGATCGTCGACCAGTTGGTCGTAATCGTCGTCGTCATCATCGTCACTTAATTCCTCGTTCTCGTCGGTTTCCTCAGCAGCAGAAGGTACGGACACATTTGAAACAGACTTGTTTGCTGTTTGACCAAGCTCTTTAACTTTTGACAATAACGCTGTGTTACAGATCGGGCAATCTCCGATATTTGGGAGGATGCATGCGATGTGGAACGAATGCCCACATCACTGAGCTATACTATATGGCCCACATCCATGAAAAACCGTCCACATGGAGCTCTGTTTGTTGCAGTTGAGCAAATTGCATTTCCTAAAAGTTTTAAAGTAAGTTTTATATTTTATAATTCATATTATTATAATTTGTCACGACTTAAAATATTAAATGAGCTCTCTTAAATAAGTGAGAAATCATAGGGAGCAATGAGCTGCAGTATCCTGGCATCTTTTCTAACCTGCAACACTATCATTTTACTGTAATAAGTAACATGGACAGGTCTGCATTAATTATATTGCAATTCAGTTCATTAACTTCATTAACATGTGCTAATTAAAGGTTGTCCCAACTCTACCCTCTATTCATCACATGTGCCTTTTTTAATAACATAGAGTGTGTTGTGTTTTTCAAAGCGTGTGCATGTCCTAAGTGAACCAAGATCTCTTTGAGTAGTGAAGTATTAAAGGCTTGGGGTTTTTTTAATTGAGGTATGTAAGAATATTATTCCATTTACCTGGCTGGGTTTGGTTGGTTTTCCACAGGCAAGAATCCTAGAGGTAGGACTTGATTGGTAACAATTTTTTGACCAAACAGGTTAGGAAGTTTCCACTTGCTTGTGTGTTTAGGTTGACGGGGTGCCCGAGGTTGTTGAAAAGCTTTGTTGGGGTTTGTATAGAGGGTCTCAAACTTGTTGGTTAGAAATTTGGCTGCTTTGGTTTTCAGCTTATCTATTCTTTTTGTACTGAAATTAAACTTTTTAGGTGGTACAAACACAGATTGGAAGGCATTTAGATCATGTTTGCAGACATCAATTTCTTTGGCCTTGAGTGCAATGTGATCTGCAGTGTCTGCTTCTTTTGTTCTTCGTCGTAACAGCGAATGAAAATTCTCCACTGGATATTCGTCAAAAGCCAACAAGTGTTGATGTAGGGTGTTGAACACGGATGGGATATTTTCTTGCCAGTGGAGGAGTGCAGAAAGTGGCACCAGTAGTGCTTTGTCGTAGTGGCGTCGGCGGAACACAACAAACATAACCCAATAGTGGATTAATGATTCATAAAACAGTTCATACTTGTTGCACTTGAAGACTATGGAATAAATACTCAGCACCAATGGAATGGAATTTTCAAGGGGATTGACCAGTGTGAGGAACTCAATGTCTTTGCACTTGTAAAAGATGTCTTCTGTATTGTCTTCTGTCTGGACATTTACCTCAATCAATTTGTTGCTCCTTTCATTGGTGACTGGCCAATGCAATTTTTTATCAGACAACTGGTGTATTCTAATATTCCTACAGTACCTGCAGCACTGAAGAATGTAATCCTGTTGATCGATCAATTATATATTTCGTTGAATGCCAGAGAATGTGTTTTGTTACAATTCCATGAGGTATTTGCTGATCTCTATGCCTTTCTTTTTGGAAATAAAGCTATGGAGGTATTATATGGAGGGTGGACACTTGTGAGAGATATGATTTTCTCTGTCTTTTACAAGTGCAAAGATATTGAGTTCCTCACACTGGTCAATCCCCTTGACAATTACATTCCATTGGTGTTGAGTATTTATTCCATCGTCTTCAAGTGCAACAAGTATGAACTGTTTTATGAATCATTAATCCACTGTTGGGTTATGTTTGTTGTGTTCCGCCGACGCCACTACGACAAAGCACTACTGGTGCCACTTTCTGCACTCCTCCACTGGCAAGAAAATATCCCATCCATGTTCAACACCCTACATCAACACTTGTTGGCTTTTGACGAATATCCAGTGGAGAATTTTCATTCGCTGTTACGATGAAGAACAAAAAAAGCAGACACTGCAGATCACATTGCACTCAAGGCCAAAGAAATTGATGTCTGCAAACATGATCTAAATGCCTTCCAATCTGTATTTGAACCACCTAGAAAGTTTAATTTCAGTACAAAAAGAATAGATAAGTTGAAAACCAAAGCAGCCAAATTTCTAACCAACAAGTTTGAGACCCTCTAAACAAACCCCAACAAAGCTTTTCAACAACCTCGGGCACCCCGTTAACCTAAACACACAAGCAAGTGGAAACTTCCTAACCTGTTTGGTCAAAAAATTGTTACCAATCAAGTCCTACCTCTAGGATTCTTGCCTGTGGAAAACCAACCAAACCCAGCCAGGTAAATGGAATAATATTCTTACATACCTCAATTAAAAAAACCCCAAGCCTTTAATACTTCACTATTCAAAGAGATCTTGGTTTACTTAGGACATGCACATGCTTTGAAAAACACAACACACTCTGTTATTAAAAAAGGCACATGTGATGAATAGAGGGTAGAGTTGGGACCAACCTTTAATTAGCACATGTTAATGAAGTTAATGAATTGAATTGCAATATAATTAATGTAGACCTGTCCATGTTACTTATTACAGTAAAATGATAGTGTTGCAGGTTAGAAAAGTTGCCAGGATACTGCAGCTCATTGCTCCCTATGATTTCTCACATATTTAATAGAGCTCATTTAATATTTCAAGTCGTGACAAATTATAATAATATGAATTATAAAATATAAAACTTACTTTAAAACTTTTAGGAAATGCGATTTGCTCAACTGCAACAAACAGCTCCATGTGAACGGTTTTTCATGGATGTGGGCCATATAGTATAGCTCAGTGATGTGGGCATCCGTTCCACATCGCATGCATCCTCCCAAATATCGGAGATTGCCCGATCTGTAACACAGCGTTATTGTCAAAAGTTAAAGAGCTTGGTCAAACAGCAAACAAGTCTGTTTCAAACGTGTCCGTGCCTTCTGCTGCTGAGGAAAGCGATGAGAACGAGGAATTAAGTGACGATGATGACGACGACGAGTACGACCAACTGGTCGACGATGAAAGCGAAACGATAAACATTGACACTTTGTTACAAAGAATTCGCCATTGGCGAACGCTGGAGTCGAGCCATGATCACGATGATGGCCAGTCATAACCTGCAAAACCTGGTGACATATTTCCGGCATAAAGTGTGCATAAAGGAAGTAAGGTAACACAAAGCTACGTCTACATATAGTATCGATAGAGCTGATTGGTATCTTTCTTGCGCGCATAAAAACACGGTTATTGAAACGTTGATCTTTCGCGTTCTAGATTGAATTTAAAAAATTCCCCCGAGGAAATTGTAAAAAAAATCACGCTTTCTCACAATTTGTTGTTTTTGAAGTGAGAAGTGCAATAACGAATGGCACGGAGGCCATAAAACAAGGTGCTATTTTCCCACTCCTTTTGTTTACACATTGTGAATTTCATGCATTCTGATTGGTCAATTACGCAAAATGTCAACAAACGCACTGATTGGCTAACATTATTCACCCTTGTTTCTTGTCATGTAGTATCCATGTGCAAAATTTTGTTGAGTTTGACTGAATAATAACTTAGCTATGCTTGTTTGTGTATTTATTAAACCTACTTACCCAACTACAATCCTGGACAAAATATATGGCAAAAATGGCATTTTATTCCCCTTCCCCCAATATCAATGTTGTTTACGCCAATACACGTGTTTTTACGCAAGGATTTTGCCAAAAATAGCAACATTGATACAGGGGGAGGGACAAGCGTACCTAAGAATTAAATATAGTAGACTAATAACTATATGACGAAAAAAAAGAAAGCAAAACAGGTTTTGCCAAACTATTTTGTCCAGGATTGTATTTTTCCTTATTTGCCAGCGACGGCAAAAAATTTTCAAACAATTCTACAAATGACATTAATGCGTGCGGAATGTCATTGTTGGGTTAAGATTAAACATTATTGACGCAAAAATGAACAATGGTAATTCCGCAGTGTATTTAAATAAACATTTGGACGAGCGAAATAATATATTAATGAAGGAGGCGTTTCTGCACATCTTCTAAGTTTTTGTCGTCATGGACAAAAAGGTTAAAATCTACTGGGGAACATAAGCATTTCAGCTTATTTCTTACTTTATAAAAGGTTTAAAGTTATTTAGACGGAATGCAAGCTAGACAGTATAAAACGGCTAATCAACATAATATTATTTGATCGCTATTCTTGTTGTTTAGAAAAAATAAATACGATATATACCTTTAGTGTCGGATTTCGGTTTTATAGTCTTCTACAATCACAAAAATTGGAAAATATGAGCTTCCTAAACACTGTGTACTGCTGTATTTACCGATAGTAAAATTACAAATACAGACCGTACGGAATTTGTTTTTGAAAATGATAATTAACTTCCGGTCAACGTGATTTAAGCCTGGTGCCCAACAATAAAAGGCGCCATATTTGAATTCTCCTTATTATCTAAATCTTGTCAATTAACTTAAGTGTTATACTATGGAAAATAACGTAGACATCGATTTTAGTCAGGAGCTCGGCGAAAGACAAATCCGTCGTGTCTATCTGATCACTTATTCCCAGGCAGATATGAAGAAAATGGCAAATTGCCAGGCGTTTGCTGATTGTAGTCTTGAGGCCTTTTCACAATCTCAGGGAAATCAAAAGGACAATGCGACCCATCCAGAACACTGGTCGTGCTGCATGGAAGACCATCAGGATGGAGGAAAACATTACCACTTGGCTATCAAGTGCACCAAAGCGGTGGAAAGCGGTGAAAAATTATGTAAGCAAAAAACACAGGATTGTCTTGCTTTTTTTTTTACCAACCCTTTGGTTACCATGTCGCCTACAAGTACGTCTGCAAAAACAAGCCATTTACCGACGTGCTACACAGCCCTGGTCGCCCGAACTTACAAGAAATTGGTTCACCAAAAACCAAACGTGCTTTCGCACAGTTCTCAGATAACGCAAAGAAAAGGAGAATGTCGGTACAAAGTAACAATGAAACCCAACCGAGTGCAGCTTCTCAAGCAAAGAAGTTATCCAACCTCGATGTGTCTGAATTTATTGTCGCGAATAATATCAGAAGCGATAAGGAGTTAATGATCGTTGCAAAAACCCGTCATTCTGAGGGCGAAAAAGATTTGTACAAATTTATCATAAACAAGTCTTCAAAGTCTCTGTCAGAACTCTTCGACATGACTTGGAAAATGAATGATGCTTCCAGAAATGTCGAAAGGGCAAACCAATCAAGAATCTCAATCCTTAAAGCGCATCTGGAAGAAGAATGCCAACCTGAGTGTCAGGGAGAGTGGCTTGTGTGTGCAAAGCAAGTCCTGCAGCAAAATGGAATCAATTTATACTCCTTTGCTTCAGCCTTGCGTCAGCTTGAAAAAGGAAGACAGAAACGATTGAACATTTTGCTCGTTGGTCCCACGAATTGCGGAAAGTCATTTCTTCTGAATCCATTGGAGTTAATCTATAAAACTTTCATAAATCCTGCTACGGGGAAATATGCTTGGATTGGATTGGACGAACATGAGGTAGCGTACTTGAATGATTTTCGATGGTCACCGGAGTTAATAGAGTGGAGTGACTTGTTATTGCTACTGGAAGGTCAGACGATTCATCTTCCAAGGCCAAAGAATGTGTTTGCCACTGATTTGTGTATTCCAAGGGAAAATACAATCCCAATATTCGCCACCAGTAAAAGGCCGATTGAGTTTTTTGGGAAGTATAATAGTCGTGATGAGCGTGAGAATGATGATGTCATCCAGATGGAATATATTTGAGTTCAGCGTCCAAATTCCGCCAAATGAATGCAAAGAAATTCAACCATGTGCTCGTTGTTTCAGCAATACAGTTATGTCTGGAAGTGATGTTGATTATATATATACTGTATACATACTGTAGTATATATACTGTATATATACTGCATATATATACTAATTATTTACTTCAGACAAAGTATTACGAGACAAGTAATGAAGGAATACTAACGACATAATTATATACAGTATGTGAACTAATATTTTGTTCTGTTACCTTTTCCAGAAACAATCAGTTGCATTCGTTTGTTCATTGAAAGTATTGTTAACTATTTCATTTTGTTAACTGTTTCATTTGGCATGTTTTTTATGGTGCGTTTTATACGCTCGAAAAATGCAGCGAAAGTCTCTTTCGTTATTTTGTTTTTTAAAGCATCATCTTAAAGCTGTCTACGCACAAGGTGGAAAATATTTTCGATCGGATTGATATCTGGAGAACGTGGAGGAATCGCAAACATTATGCATCCTAAATCACCCATGGCCTTACGAGCCACTTTAGAGCATTGTCTTGGATCGCCGTCTTGAAGAAATAGTTTTCCACGAGGATTAGCACTATTTTTAAAGACATCACTAAAACACTCCTTAACAAACTCAGCGAACATCTTTCCAGTTAGCTTGGAATGATACTACTCACAACTAATCACACCTTTGTCGAAGGCAATCGCAACAAAAAAATTGGCTGTCTTTCCACCGCTACCCTCTTTCTTGCCTTTAGTTGTGTATACTAGACCCTCTCCAGCCTTTCTCCAATTCCTCGCACCACTTGATTTGGCTTCATTATGGGGATTCGTTCTGTGTGCAAATCCAACCCCGTCAAAATAGAAGCTAATACCTTCGGTCCAGAACTGTTCTTTTAGTCTTTTTAAAACGTTCTTTGCAAACTTAGTTCGCTTTTTTTGTCATTTTCTGTAAGAAGGCCCTTTTTTCTTGCTTGTCTATATCCATACCCTTCTCTGTTGAGGAATCTTCGAATATTACGACAGCTAACATCTTCAGGTATGTTTGCGGCAGTTTTGATTCGTTTTGAAGAAAAGGAAACAGACTCATTTCGTAGCTTGTGTATTGTACGAATTATACTTCTTTCGTCTCTTGATGTCAATTTACGCGGTCTTCCTCTATTCTCCCTCCTTTTATCATGTATCGTTTCGCCTACCGACTTTTTGGCGTGTCGATAAATGCTCCGTGGAGCATACTGGGGATAACGCCTCACTAGCTCACTGTATGCGACACCACCTTCCTGATGAATGTAACGGAGAAAAATCGACACATCACTCGGTATTTTCGTTCGCGACATACCATTTGCTGCCTAAGTGTAGATAATTATCAACGTTCATAAATGAAATAGAAGCTTCGGTCATAACTATATTGTTGTCAGTTGAAATAATTCGGCATTTAATGTTCTATAAAGTTACTGATTGATTCGCTCTCATCTGTAAAAAACCGCACCCTACGTCTTCAATAGCCGTTAGCAAGTCAATAGCGAGGAAGAAACTATGTAAACTCTCCAAAATTTGGACGAAAATGACATGACATTACACTATATAAGATTCTATAAGGTCCTCAAATATTAAATACTTCCGAGTATAACAAATTTTGCGACCCCCCCCTCGGAATTAATTGCTTAGATATTATCGATAAAATTTTTTACTAAATCTGACGCACTTTAGCATATCCCTAACATGGAAATAAAATGTTATTTGCCGAAGTCTATTAATTGTCTAAGACAAAGTGTTTCGTTTTTGCACTAAGTATAGACAATCCTGGACAAAATATATGGCAAAAATGGCATTTTATTCCCCTTCCCCAAATATCAATGTTGTTTACGCCAATACACGTGTTTTTACGCAAGGATTTTGCCGAAAATAGCAACATTGATATAGGGGGAGGGACAAGCGTACCTAAGAATTAAATATAGTAGACTAATAACTATATGACGAAAAAAAAGAAAGCAAAACAGGTTTTGCCAAACTATTTTGTCCAGGATTGTAGTGATGTCACAACTTTTACCGAATCAGCAGTTTATATTTTGCATATTTTTGCAAATAACTTTGGAACTAAAAGAGATAGTCTATTACAGTAAACGGCCAATTAGCTTATTTTTTCATGCTCTCTCATATGAAACAATAAAATTTTTATTGCCAATGCCCTTTAAATGAGCGAAAAGTCGCGCACGTTTAACCGGGGGTCTGGAACCCGAAGCAAACATCACCTGTGCCATCTGTAAAGAAAATGCTACAATTGAGGTTTAGCTATGATAAGAGAACTGTATTAAAGATCGTCAGCACTAAAATGGACAACGTAAATTCACAGATTTCCTGCCACTCAGCTAAGATTAGCTAGGAAACCATTTAAAAGACTGCATGCAGAACCCCCCCTGACTCGACACCCACCCTTCCTCCTGCGCGTCACGAAATTGTATGAAATCAAGAACATCAGTTTCTACAATTGATTGGCTAGATACCTTAAGCTTGGTGTTCAAAATTCACAAGAATTTGTTATCTAAAATATTTCTAATTTAGTCATTTTTTGTCTAAATCCTAATACAAAAATTGGGCAAGGGTCTGTTTTCTTTCGATGTGAAAATTCAGATTATATCTCTAAGGCACGACTTAATTTACATTATATACATATGCATAAGCTTTTGTTGACCAATTCACTATTGTGAATGATTTTCGCTGGTCTAGAGAGTTGATTGAGTGGAAAAGTTTTCTGTTATTGCTTGAAGGACACTAGTTGAGTCTACCAGCTCAGAAGAATCATTACGCAACCGACGTCTGCATTGATCACGATGTTCCAATCTTTGCAACGTCTAAAGATACCATCAAATATCGTGGTCTGTACAACGCAGAAGACAAGAATGAAGACGACATTATGGCATCCCGATGGAAGATGTTCTATTTTACACACAGTATTCTGGAGGAGGAATAAAAAGATCTCGATCCGTGTCCACACTGCTTTTCTAAACTTGCATTGATGGGAGAAATAAGTTGAACAGATTACAGCACAAACAACATTAAGCAAAAACTATAAAAGCATACAATAGTTCACAATAGGTGGTATTTATAAGACTGATGTTTTGTTATTTTTGACATTCAACACTTCATTAATTCTTATTGTCACTTATAGAAGACAAGTTACTACATGCTACTACATGTTACTATACATGTTACTATAAAATTATTACACTTTTAGTATACATTTAAACATGTTACCACATGTTACTGCTGTTTACTGTAAAAAGTATGTATGTATACTTTTTATAAAAACAGCAGTAACATGTGGTAATAAGTACAAATAATTGACAAAATATAATAAAATTATAGTAAAATGAATAGTAACATGTGGTAACATGTTCAATATATGTTACTGTATGTTTATATTACATATGATAATTATCAAAATCGTGACGGTTTAGGACGATAACAATACAGTAATTCAGTCACCGTTTATACCAACAAAGAGTTCGGTATATACAGTTTGATTTAGTCAATATGCACTGTATTTTAATCAGTATTTATTTCTTTGCCCTTTTCCTTTTAAAACCTCAGTTATTTGTTTATCCATACTGTCTATTATTTTGTTTATCTCATTAAAAACAAAACTCTTCATGGTTTGAGTAATACGCGCTGAAAATTCATCAATGCTCTCCTTGGTAATTTGTTTCTCAATAGCATCAGTGTTTAATTTCATAGTACCAATATTGAAAAAGTTTTCGATTGGGTTGAGATCGAGACTACGGGCAGGTATTTTAAATACTTTTGCTCCCAATTTATCTATTTCGCGCATCGCTGCTTTTGAATTTTGACGTGGGCACCCATCCATTAACAAAAGTTTACCTTTTGGATTTGCTGATTTTCGAAATGCTTTGCTGAAACAGCGCTTTACAATTGCAGCAAATTTTTCCCCCGTCATTGTGCCTATCCATGTTTCACAAAGAACAACACCTTTACCATAAGCTATACCTATCATGAAGTTCACAAAAATACCACTCTCCTTTTTCCCCTTTGCCGTGCATTGGAACTTCAAACCCTCGCCACGCTTTCGCCATATTCTCGCAGATGGTGAACGGGCTTGATCATTTGGGTTTGTCTTGTTTTCAAATCCCTTGCCGTCCAAGTAAAGAGAAATGCCATTCCTCCAGAAATCTTGCGTCAGTTTTTTGCATCACACCGTTTGGCAGAATTTTGTTCTCGCTTTTAGATCCTTCACATGTAGTAAACCTTTCTTCCTCGATCTTAAATATCTTTATCCTCCTTTATTTAATACATTCCAAACAGTTTTATTGCAGACATTTGTGATACCACTTTCCAACTGAACTCGTTTTGAAGTGAAATTTCCAACCTCCATTCGATGTTTTGGGGCCCCGCGAAGTATGCTTCTCTCATCTTGTGGTAACAACTTCTTCGGTCTGCCTTTGTTCTGCTCTCTTTTGTAAAATACAGGCTCACCGTTTAATGGCTTCTTCGCATGTTTATATACTGCTGCCTTGGAATATTGTGGAAGCAAATTCAACAGTTCCTTGCCTCGAATTTTTGACAACTGGTATGCAGGTCTTATTTGTGCAGAATGCTCTATGCTATATTAAAGAAAAGAAAGCATTGAAGAACATTCTTCGAAAATGCATACTAAGGAGGAATTATCACATATAAATTACAAAATATCATTCGAATAAATTCCACATTCACCAATCAATGGAGAACATAAGTGCAAACGCATGCAAGACAAGGAGATGCCATCAATAAAAAACCAAATAAATGTTTTCACATCACCATATTTCTGCTAAATGTGAGCTTGGAGGATTTGTAAACAGCAATGATCGAACAATTGCTAACCAATCCAAGCTACACGTTCCTTCGCTTATAGGAGTTTGTGTGCGCGGAATAGAATACCGCGTGCAGTAATGTACTTTGATCAAATATTGTTTGCATTTTCAATACAGATGTATTAAAACGCCACAATATGGTTATAAAAGTCTGGTTTAAATTTAGTCTTTATTACCTTGTATTATATAAAATATAGTCATATAGCTAATTGTATCTGTAAATTTCTAATATACTTCAAGAATAAATAAGTATTTATGTATTAGCAAAGCTAGAAAAATATGTCAGTTTTTTTAAAGATTCTTTTGCTAACCTCCCCTGCCCCCCCGTTCATCATATTGCTTGACACCCCCCAAAAAAATTAAACCAGTAGTCTTGGATAAGATAAACAAAGTCATATTAAGTTAGAGTCAGAAAATGGAATATTAAAGCCATTGTTACACATGGAAAGAAGTTATGTCCCATTATTTTTATAGACAGTAGCTATGAGGTCAAGTTGGTCCAAGTAGGTGGTATTTCAGAACAGAGCCCATCACTTACTCTAATCGTACAAAAGGGGAAATTCATGCTACTGTGTGTAGGAAAAATGTTTCATTTAAAAACTACTTGATCAACAAGAACAGCTTTTAAATGAAGAAAGGTTATCCACAAAAATATCCATTCTGTTAACAAGGTCAGCTTGGTCAATTGGGCTGGCAACTAAAAGTTGCTTACTGGTGCCCTAATTTTTGCTTGACAGAGAGCTAAACAAGCTGGCTTAGTTAGAATGAAAGTTACAAACTTTTTATGAAGGAAATTAACAAATTCTGCCTGGTAAACAGGACCAGCCATGCATGCAAACCAGGCTCTCATAAACAGCCACTAAATCTGGTCATTGCTGGCTTGGATCCTTGCAGACGTCATCATGACTCCAATCTGCACAAGTTTAGGTTTTGTTTGGCAAGGTTTGGACTGTTGGGCCTTTGCCATTAGTGACAAACACTGACTATAAATTTAACCCAAGTGTCTATTGCAGCAATGAGCTACAGACCTGCCAACTCTCACGGATTTCCCGTGTGACTCACGAATTTGAACGTCGTCTCACGGAAATACTGTCAAATCTCACGAATCTACAGTTTTGTAATTTTGGGTGCGAATGTTAACAATTTTCTGACTTTATACCGTTGTGAAACCCATGGATGACTAAAAAATTTCAAATAACATTGACTTTGGCTCGCCATTTTGAATTATTTTTTATTCATGATAATTTATGCAGACTATTACCGTATTGCAGGCGCGGAGCGCATAATTTATTGTCAAAATTGCGAAAGCAGAAAGTGAAAACGTTATGTAAAAATAGCCTGTATTAGATCGTACGTGAACCACAAAAGTAACTGATAACCTTCAGTTAAACTTTAAAAATATTTCATGTTTATTTAGTATTTTTTTAAACTATTATAAATCCTGTTATCAACAGTTAGTCCATTAATCTATTTTTGTCAGTACATGCATTATCTCCAGAATTCTAGGGGCAATCTCCAGAAATTTTCCAACTGACCTCCAGATTCTTTTGTGTGAGAGGTTGGCAGGTCTGGAGCTAGTACAATCATTGGATCATGAAATGTATTGTGAATTTCAACAATCTAACATAGAATATTTTATAATTTATATATCTCAACAGTTAAACCTGCAAAACATAATCACTTAAAGACACATCAAAATTTATTCTTTTAATCCCAAAATATGGTATAAATTATAAACACAGTATGGCCGTCCACATACATATACTAGGAAATACTTCATTCACTTACCAAGAATACAATATAATGTCCGTTTCATCTAAAAATTAATTTCTTTGTTATACTCTTTATGCTTCCAAACGTATTCGTTGACCCATACTTGTCAATGTATGCTCTAAAACATGTCAACCTTCTCATTTAGCTTGACGACATTTGGAAAGGCCCCATCCACGAGGATGGGAAGGCTCTGACACTTTCAAATGGATTTTGAAGTCATTTTGTTCATTTCATCCTCGATTTTGCATTTAGCTCCATCGCAGGAACTTTTTTCAGCACTGAAGAACGTTTTTGAGCTAAATAAACTTATTTTTCTTGCAAAAATTCTCATTTTAGTAAGTTATAGTGGCCAAATGTAATATAATCAATAGTGTTTGTTTATGTTCGTGTTCCTGAGCCCCAGTCCCCCCAAGCACCACGAAAATTTTTAGAAAAAGCCATGTTTGGCACCCAATATCTCAGAAACTATTGAACTAAATCAAAAAAGGTTAAAGAACTTATTAACTAACTTTTTGTGCTCTTTACAAATCCATAAAGATCCCATGAGTGATATAGGCACTTTAAAAGAATGGGCAACTAGAATGTGATTCATTTAGGCAGGTGCTTCTCTTATTGGCAAAGTTAACTTCCAAGGCCACACTTACTTTATGTTTTAGTCAGTTGGTTGACCTATCGTGTGATTTATCAGTACCTGATGCAGACATAGAGTAATCCAAATGCTGTGTTAACAAAAAAATCTAGATCTTGAAGCAAACAAGCATCAACATTTGTTTTCTGATTTCTGGATTAGGGGTTTTGAAGTAAAACTCTACCTCTCTATCTAGACTCTAAACTCCACCTTTCCTATGGTCAAGGAAAAAGCTACAAAAAAAAATCCACCTGAAAGTAATAATTTGCATACATTTATCCGCACATCAAACCTTGTCGTTTATGAGCAATTAATGCAGAGAAGATGCGTAGCAAGTTTCCGATTTAAAACTGCCATTTTGAATTTATTTTAAAAACTTACCAAATGCACCTGCACGGTGGTCAGTTGCTAGCATATATTCCTCCTGTCCGGCGGCACAGCAGGCAATTAATTCCCAAGTCCCTTCTAAAGAAATTTGTTGAATATAGTTGATCGTCTCTGCACAATAATATGAAACTAAAAAGTCAATTGAGTCAAAATAGCTTGCATAATATGTGCCCAAGTTGACCTCGCTTCGGCGAATATTATCTTACTTACAGTAGCACATGCTTTACCAAATCTTACCGTTAGGGGTCCCCTGAGTAAGGTATTGTTTAGATACACCCCCTATTTTAAACTCCCCCCTGAATCTTTGTTTTGAGTGAGCTATTGAAGCAAGAAATAGGAAAAGTATATAGAAATCGGAAACTAATGTAAATGTTAAAGTTAAATTAATGTTAAAGTAAACATTTCAGAATATTTTAAAATAAAAAAGAAAGTTCTTTGATATGTTGACAAATTCGTATGGATGAGAACGCTAAAGGAAGGTAAGAAAGTACGCTGTAAATCGCTGTATTGTTTCATTTCATGAGCTATATTGTGTTTGTCATATTGTTTGCTCGACTCCTGCTGTTCTTTTCAAACCTAGTTGCCAAGCACATTGCTCTAAAAGCAAAAGTAGAAGCAAGAACAGCTCTCACATTGGAAAATGTGACAAAAATAGGGTTTTCCATGAGTACTGGCAGTCGTGTACTGTCTAGAAGTTAAAAAATCAGCAAAGTCAGTTGGCAAAAGACGTCCAAGATATCGAAGCAAAGAAAGAGGAAATTGAGGTTGCCAAACAACAACTTGTAAGCAAGCAAGATGAAACAAAAGCCTTCATATCAACAGCAGAGGAAAAAGTAGCAGTTGCCAGTGAGTACCACTTTGTTTTGTAAATACATAAAGTTATCTGTTGATGTAAATAACTGGTTGGTTAACATTGGTATGTAATTGGTATCATGTATAGGTACTCTGGCCATGGGATCATAGCTAAGGTATATACTGTAGCTTACTAAATTTTGGTACAATGTGAGGATCTCTCTGACTACAGGTAGACAACATTACTTGTAAACTTGCACTTTAACTTGCACCTCAATGGGCTCTATATTTTATATTTTTTATCAAAAGAAGTGTCTTCTCTGTTGTGTGCATGTTGGCGAGCTATGTCACAATGCATGCTTTTATTCCTTTGTTACACAACAAGACTGGCAGGAGCTTCACTGAGCCGCAGGGTCCTCCCCCTATGCAGACATACTTTGAAAATAGGTATTTTCTCCTGGGTAATACTCCCTCTTCTCCCTGTTTTTCCTGCCTTGATATAAAATGTGCTTTTCTTTACTTTCCACTAATTTTACTTGCCTGTTAATCTGCCAATGGATCCTGTTAGATGTTTCATATGCAATGTACTCCCATGTGCCATAATGTCAGACACTTTAATCTAATTCCATATATATTTTACTTGCAAATGCAAGAATTTTGAGAATTGACCAAACAATCTGCCATTAAGTGACTGCAATATCCCATAGTAAAACCTACAGACAGCACAATAAAAATTATTTTATTTCATACATGTATCTCGATGTCCGTTGGCCAATCCTTCTCATACTCCTCTTTTTAAACAACACATTTATATTATTTTGCCCCTAATTTGGAATCCAATTATATAATGTAATACTTCTACAGGATCTAATTTGGACAAATTGGTCAGTGAGCGAGAAAAGACAGCAGAAAAGTTGAGCGTAGAAGAACAAAAATTTAAAGAAATCTCAAAACAGTATGAGAAACTTAAAACTCTGCTTGACCAGAAAACCCAATCTCGAACACGTAGACTAAACACCAGCACTACTATGGATACCATCAGCAACCCTAATTCTGGATTATCCATGGTGGTGAGAATGGAGCATTGCTTGGTGCATGGGACTTTGTGTCAGGAGAAACCCCAATGGCTATGATGAAAAACCTCATTGGTAACTATAGGAGAGGAAAGTATGTGGAAGATATAGTTAGAAAACAGTGAAAGATTATGCACAATCTAAAAGCAAACTGTCAGAAGCTATCAATATTAAATATACTAATTTTTTATCACGTAGAAAATATAATGTCCTTCGTAAAACTCAGTCTTCTGTTTATGATCCAAATAAGAATGTGTGGGTGCCAAGGAATGCTAAGTGTTTGGGTATTGACATTCAACTGTCGCTTTCCTATACATCTAATGAAAGTATTGAGAAATTTGTCAAAACCCTAGATATTGGTTGTGTTCGTCAAATTCCTGATGTACTCGGTGTTACTAGGACAATTACAGGCCTTGTATTTATAATGGAACTTCATTTACTGTAAGACTTCCTCACCTTTGTCGGCAACTTGTCCGGTTTCATGGCAATGCTAACCACTTTGTGGTCAATTCTCAGATGATGGAGCTCCTGAAACCTCTCAGCTTTCTATGTCTACTGGCAGTGTAACTTTTTGGAACTTAGGTAAAAGGGTGAGAAGTAGGGATTATCAGTATCTTTTGCATTGTGTCAGTGTAGGTGAGAAGCATGATGCTCTTGAATCTCTTTGGCATCAGCATACTCAAGAGATGCTGTTGTTAGAATTGAGTGTTTTCACTGTGTCAGGGAAAGAGTGCACTATTGAGTTTTAACCAAGTGCTGATATGAGTTGACAGAGCTGGGCACATAATGAGGTTAACCAGGCAGCCACAAATCCTTCACCATATGCCAATGTTCAAAAGGGCAACCCCCCTCTAATGGTTGGGAGTATTGGGCAAAGTGATCCAGGTGATCTCACACTCCAATTTTAGCCAATCAGCGCTCTTAGAGGGTTGTCCGAATAGCAATCCATACCATGAAGCTTTGTGCGCATGAAAGCTAAAATTATGCGTAAACGTGGCGGATAAAATCATGGCTAAAAAGTGTAGATTATTACAAAAAATACTATTGTAATGATCCTAGAACTTACATATTACTCTTCATGTTGATTTTGGCTGGTTTTCTGACATGACTTAAGTAGTCTGTATTTCAATACATCATGAAATCTACTTTCAATGCCACCAAACATTTCAACAATGCGTTGCAAGTAATTGGATTCTGTGGAATGGGCATCAACGGAGGCATTTTCTTTCTCTACGTTGCGGAGCCTTAATATGGCAAGTTACGCTGCACAAACCAAGGTGGGATCTCGAATGAGTTGGAGGCGATCGTAAGGTTTATCGCCGTTAGTGGGATCAAAACTTGGATAGTCATTGCAAAGACCGATACAAAATGCTGAGCGAAGTGATGTATCAACCTGATAAGTGTTAAGTTGGGTACTTAGGCTACAATTGTAAAAGTAGGGTGAACAGGGTATGCTGCACTTGTTAACTCAGTAATGGGGTTAACATTTCAATTAAAGGTGCAACATTATGTGTTTGTCATTTGTCAGTGTAACCTGAGGTATATATTGGCTTCAGCTGTATAATAATAGAAACTTAAACTGAATACAGAGTTCTGTTCATACTTGTAGAAAGACCTTCAGGCCTGCATATGCACAATTGGATGTACTGGGAAGTATCTTTCCAGATGTACCGTTTATGGCTCTAACAGCGACAGCAACCTCTGAAACCAAGTCAATTATATTAGAATCATTGCAGTTAAAAGACGTTGAAGTTATTGAGGTCAGTCCAGGTTGTGAAAACATATTTTATGATGTTAAGACCAGGCAATCTCATGGAGATGACAAACTTGATCCCATTCTCAAACCTGTCACAAATATGTTGAAAGACCTAAAACTTGGAATGGAATTAACTGTTATTTATGGAACACTGCAAACTTGTGCAGACTGCTTTTTGTACTTCAGTCAGGCTTTAAAAACACATCAATATTTCCCTGCAGGATCAGAGCCTATTTCAAAGAATTGCCTTTTTGCACACTTTCATGCTGAATGCCCAGATCATGAAAAGGATAGACTTATTGAAGAACTTACTAAAAGTGTTTGTACAGCAAGAGTTCTATTTGTAACAGTTGCCTTTGGGATGGGAATAGACATTCCTGACATTCGTCATATTATTCACATTGGGGTCCCTAAAACTATGGAAGAATATTTCCAAGAAATGGGTCGTGCAGGTAGAGACGGGGCCCCATCATTGGCCACTATGTATTATAACAACTTTGATATTCGAAGCGGTAAACATCAAGTGGATGAAGTTATGCGTGAATTTGCCACATCTAACTCATGCAAAAGAAACATAATTTTAAATTACTTTGGTCACAGCTTGAAAAGGCCATCAGATTTTCATAATTGCTGCTCATATCATAGAGTATGCCAATGTCCTACTTGCTTGGTTGATGCCCACAACTTTGCAGACCATCATATGCTACCAAAACCAACGACAGAGCATTTTCCACATTCACCAGATGTTAAAGTAATGATCAAGAATTATCTTTTATGCATACAGATATACCACCTTAAGCCTCAAGCATATGGATTTACTGGTACTTTAACTTATGATGTTTAACATCTAGTTGTCATACTCAGTAAACAAACTGCTCCATACTTGATGCTTGTAGAAATCATGTAACAGACTTATGCATGTTGCCAAAATACTAGCTATGATCACTGAAATTTTTTATCTAATACACTGAACCAAGCATGCAAATGATATTTTTGAAATACAATGAGCTTGCTACAACTTGTAAATGGGCATCATAAAATAAGTCTATGGCATTTTGGGAGGCATACTTAGACTATATCAATCACTTACTCATTTATGACCAATCATACCAAAAAGTTTGAGCATCAGCTCATTCTGTTGCGCCTGCTGCATCTGCATTTGCTGCTGTTGCTGCAGCATCATCCTTTGGAAGTTTTCCATTTGCTGTTGCTGGTGCATTACTGCCATCATCTCTTGATGTCTCATGTTTGCTTCCTCCATACTCTGCTCCTGTAGCTCCACCTTTTAGTTTTCCATCTCCAACATTCGCTCATTCTTTTCTTTCAAATATACTATTGTCTCACTCCCACTTCTTCTTGTCTTCTGTTTTGCTGGTGTACTGCTGCCACCACTGGTTTCACCGCTCTTTCTCTTTTGGGTTTCCCCAAGACTTTCCATTGCTTTCTTCTTCACTTCTTCGGCTTTCGCTATATCCAGTTCACTTGTCACCTTGTTTGCTTTTCCCTGTTGTCGTAACTCTTCAGATGCATCCTCCTTTTCAATTAGTGCTTCCAAAGCTCTCTCAACTTCACTCATTTCCACTGTTATTCCACTTTCCTTTACTTCTTTTTTTAATTTGCACCTCAAGTAGCATGATAGCAAATTATACCTGTCACGAACTGCCCGGTTGTCCACTTTAAAATGCACAACCTCCACATTACAGAGATTTTCGACCACCTCAGCCCACTTGGCGCTTCTCTTTGTTGTACCCTTCTTTGTGCCAGCGAAAACATCGACACAAAGGATTTCTCTGCACAACAACTCGTCATGAACCTCTGTCCATACCATGCTCTGATTTGCCTTCTTGGTTCTAAAATGAATAAAAATAATAATGGACTCAAGACAGCGTAATTTATACTGTATATATAAACATATATAAGTTGAACATGCAAAACATCAATTAAAAATGTTGTATGAATTGCTTCCTGTCCCAAGTTAAGTTGTCAACATTTGTAGTATATTGGACCAAGTTGTACGACTTGAAACTGCATAAAAATTTGCGTTTAGAGTACACTCCACGTCCAAACCATTATAGAAAACACTTGACATGTGGCTAGCAAGCTATAAAATGCCCACAAACAATAGATATCGCAGGTCTATTCAAGGCCATATTGTTTTTAATGATTTGACTTGCACTAACTTGGGAAATGCTGAGGGTGCATTTTGTTTTGGTCCTGAGATAGCTTGCATAATTTATTCGTTGACCTTGAAATAACCTTGAAAAAAATGTGGAATTAAAATACATTCATAGTAAAAACACGTGTTGTTAAGCAAAAAGTATAAGATGTGCAACTTATCGGGTTTAAAGGTATTTTTTTAAAAAATATCTTCCGTCTTCTTTGGTCATCGGCTACGACGGCAAAAAGTATAAACTCCCGTCTTAAAAATTGGCGGTGATGGGAGAAATGCAATGAAAAGTAGGGTCCAGACTTTTCTCAACTTCAGGTCGCGCGTCCCTGTCGTAAAACAAGGCTTGCTTAAGGTCGCTAATTATTCAATATGGTGGCAACTAATTCAACCATAATTGATCAACACTTGAAAAATTGTATCTTATAAACCAATAACTTAAATCCAATGAATGATATATATTTTAAAAGCATATGACATGATCTAGTGTGTGACAGTCTTTAACTTGACGAAAATTTGTCTTTTAGAAAATTCTCTGACAAAATATAAATTTTAACAGACATCTTGAATTTTTGGTTGCCTATCAGAAACAACTAACTATAAAAAATACCAAATTTGAAGAGTGTCAAGCACTAGCTTAACACATAATAAAAAAGCAGAGCGAGTATAAACATTTCACCTGTAATATTAAAATAATTATGCATCAAAAAAGTATATTTTAAAAAGATGTTATCTTATCTCAGAGTACAATAGTTAAAATGCCTAAAACTTTTATTTTTTTTCAAAAATCACTTGTGATAGGGGAATGAACGCCCTAAAATATAATATACAATTTCAAATGAACTCCATGTTCAAGCAGTTTAACAAAAATGACCTTGTATATGTATGCCAAATAGTTTTATAACATACTTTATACGTCATCTGAATTGTATTTGTGTATATAGTTATATTTCTATTCACTAACATTTTCATCATTGTCTGTAAATGAATCTTCGTTTTCATTAATATTACTGTCATTGCTCTTATCCGTGGCTTCTTCATCATTTGCCTATTGATTTGATGCTAATAACACTTTGTGTTGTGTTAACCATTCATGCAGAAGAGGTTGGATAGCTGTCCTTTGACATTTTTCGACCAATGATATTACGTTATTTTCTGAACGCTGGCAAGAGGCCAGTCGACTAGAAAAAATTCGCCGTTGAATACCATTCAGAACGTTTTAGCAACAATTGGTGGACCCACAAACGAAATATTGTTTAAGTATAACGTCATTTACTACTTTAATTCCGTTCTTGAAGGGAGTGCTATGTCGTCATGTGATTACCCAAATCTGTTTTGGGTGTGAATTTTCAAAAGCAAAAATCTCGAATTTCCATGGTTCGATTTCGCTCATTTTTGGGTAGATGCTAGATCAAACACTGCTCTTTCGTTTTAGCTATCGGATCCCATCAGAACCTCTCATCGTTTTCGAGGTATTTGCCTTTGAAATTTGCCTATCATTTTTCGTGCGGTAAATTTGATGTCTTTATATCGAGTTAATTTCCCCAATTTCTCGTGAATTTTAGTAAAGAACTTTGATGCTTTGGTGCTAAGTTGTGCTATTGATGCATTTGCTGCCGAATATCACTCGCATTAGTATTTCAAGATTGTTTAAAAAGTGAAACGTGTTTTTTTTTTAAATTTTTACAGGTTTTTGTTTAACTTGTGACTAACCTGAGATCGTCAGTCTAGTATGGAAAGACTATATTTTATTATTTGGTTTGTTCTGCAGATTTATGTCTTGATGTCAGACTGACAAAAGAGGAACCGTTTAAACTGAATAAAGACCAAAACACAGATTTGAAAAAAGTATGCACATTCACATTTGTTTACTATAGCTTTGGGGTTTTCCCTGTCATGCACATTGCATTGCTAGCTTTTGGTTTTCCCCTGGCGACTTGTCCTATATTATAGTCTAGAATTAAATTCAAAATAGAATATTTTTATCTTTTAAATAGAATTGATGAATGGAGCTTTGAAAAGATTCGTGGTCTTCATCATGCTCACAATATTCTTGGGTTTCACTATACCATTATGCAGTGAATTTGAGTGGGGGTCAACCTCAGTTGAATTAATACTTATGCTGTAGTAGAATGAGCAAATGATATGAAACTGGATGTTTTTGCAGACCAAAACCAGACCAATATATAACATCTATGTAATATAATCATTAGTATTTTCTATATACTATTTAGGCAAGCAATGCTTACCACAGACTTCATCAAATATTTTAGATAGCTTGTGAATTAAAATGGAGCTTAACATACGTTTGATTAATTTCTGTAACATGACTTTTGGTACAAGTCTCAAAAATTTAAGGGTCCAGTAAGAAAAAAATTCATTTATTGTAACAAGTATACACACAGAATTATATTCAAAAACAACTTGGGTGTAAACAGATATATGCAGTGTTGTCATAACAGTAATAATGATAAACTAGCTTTGTTGGACACAATTTACAATCAAACATTTAAGCATTTTACACATCTGATATGTACAATATATTTTAAAGTCTTTCCAATGTCTATTCTGATGTCTTTTGATATTGAATTACAATAAAATATATATGAATGTAATGTAAGGAATGTACTTTTGACTAAGGAGAATGACTGCTGTGTGAGACACATGTCAAATGCACCCCTACTTTCCCTACATAACAAGCAAGCAAAGCTTAACAGACATGCCTCAGCTGTTCCTTTTTTATCCAGATTATTTGAAAACACCTAGTGCTAAAGATGTCTGCTCTATATACTTAATATGTTCAACATAAACATCAAAAATATATATTTCCTGCAGCCATAAGAGTGTTGATACTTGTATAATTCTGAGGCAATAGTGCTTAATTATTAACCAACATGAGTCCATTCTCCTCCAGATCTAAACCATAACAACTGTCTTTTTATCCAGGCAAATAATAACCAAATATAGACTTGCACTATCTTGTCTTCCCAAAGAGCAATGTATGCTTGTTACTGGTACAAGGAGATTTAAGTCTGTTCACTTTCAAGATATTAAAAGTAATTCTTTCTCTCAGGCAATTACAGAAACCCTGCGCGCAATGTCAAAAAAGTATACTCGGATCAGTAAAAGTCACATCATAAAAAGAATCGTAGAGACAAAGTTGCACAGTGCTATTTTCTTGGAGAATTACAACCCGATAGTCTCGTCTTTCAAAAACTTCCATATTTACAGATGTTTACTTCGCTGAGGTCAACGCGTGAATGAAGGCAATCAGCAAAGCGCATGCAAATTTCCCATGATGCTTCGCGAGTAGCTGTCCAACCTCCTCTGCCATTTATGTAAAAGAACAGCATCTAATTTGTCCAGAGGTGATTTGTCAATTGTTTGAAATGGTTTCAGCTTGCATAAGGTGTCAATCATGTCTTTTACATCTTCTGTGTTGACATAAAGCATAGTTTGAAAAAATTCAAAGCATTTCGGGGGTGTTATATGAAGTATAATTTCGAAAGTAAATATAGCAATCAATCAGCAACATGGCGTCATGCAGATCGAACATGCGACGTTCTGTTGAGGACGTTTTAGAGGATATTTTTCATGATAGTGACAGTGAATTGGATGTAAGTCTTGAAGATGATGAAGGTAAGAATACTTTACTTTGTTTTTTTGCGATATAATATTCACAAAGCTGTTTTATACAACATTTGCAAGTGATGTAATATTTAAATGGCCAGACTGTAGCTAGTGTCAAATTTCAGTTCATGTCAACAAATAAATTTGCGATATATTTTCACACATCGTAGATGTTCGTATTACTTGTACTGAACTTGTGTTTATGTTGATATATTTTCTTCGTACACAACGTAGATTACTTGCCAAGCGATGAAGAACCAGAAGTTGATTCTGAAGCTCCAGTTCACGACCACTCAGCAGTTGATGACTCAGCAAGCCAAGCATCAAACATCAGTGGTAAAGCAAGTTACATTATAGAAGTTATGCAAATTATATATTTATATATATACAATGAAAAAAAAAGAAAAATATATATTATTCATGAATATAATTGTATTAATTATATGCTTTTTAGTAGATGTGGGGCAAGAGGTTGGAGAACCGAGCACTGCAGGAAGGCGAGGAAGGCAGAGTAATGCTGAAGCGGTAACTTAGAAAGTAAGCAAGAATCTCAATTGTTTCCATATTGCATGTGAATTGCCTTTATGGGATAATTTCTGCATGAGTGAAATGCTGCTAAAATTTACACCCAAATGTTTACCTGCTATTACTAGGTAAAAGTATATTTATAAAATTTTATTTCTAAGACATATAAATATGTTTTAGGAACTAATGAGTTTCAGTGGAAAAAGCCGACTGGTGACTTCACAATTAATGATTTTGATGTCTCTTTGTCTGGAGTCAATAGAGATAAGTTGCCAGAAGGTTGCTCTGTCATGGACTCTTTTACTGCCATTTTTGACTAAAAGTTCTTCACAAATATAAAGATTGAAACCAACCAATATGCTAGGCAGCAGATAAGTGAGGCTGCATATTCAAGCACATGGAAGACGGTCAACATTTCCACCTTGTACAAGTTTTTTGCAGTTATCTTGCATATGTGCATAGTAACAAAGCCGTCCATAGCTGATTATTTTTCTACCGACCCCATTCTATATTCATCATTTCCCAGTGTGGTTGGGATGGGAAGACATAAATTCAAATCCATTCTTCGATATCTGCATCTGAATGACAAGTCCACATACATAGCGAAAGGAAATGATGGTTATGATCCTCTACATAAAATTAGACCAGTATTTGAACACTTACTGGCCAAGTTTGCTGAACTTTATACTCCCAGAGCAAACATAACTGTTGATGAAGCGATATGCCCATTTCGAGGACGCATTGGATTCCGAGTGTATATCAAAAACAAGCCCCACAAATATGGTATGAAGGTGGAATGTGTGTGTGAGTCACTGACATGCAACATGGAAATCTACACAGCCACCGGAGATAATACAGTGGATGCATTGGTGACCCGACTACTTGAACCATTCAAGGAAAAGAACCATCGTGTTTTCATGTATAGGCGATACTCGTCACCAACTCTTTTTAAAACCTTGCTGGAACGTGGGTTCTATCCAGTTGGGACAGTACAAGCTAATCGGAAGCACTTACCAAAGGAATTCAAAAATGGTTTGAAAAAAGGGCAACGAATTGCAAGGGTTGCAAATAATATTTTGGCCACCAAGTGGAAAGATAAAAGGGATGTTTTTATTCTGTCTACTTTGGACTCTGACATCATGGTTGATACAACCAATCGTCGAAGTGCTTACCATAATCATGAGGTAATGAAACCTCAGTCAGTTGTCACGTATAATGGAAGTAAAGCTGGTGTAGATAAGCATGATCAGATGGCATCATATTATCCATTGGAACAAAAGAGCATCAAATGGTGGAAAAAGATGTTTTTCTGGTTATTCCAAATGGGATTGGTCAATGCATACAAATTATACAAATTAAGCAATCCTGAATATATGTCATACCTAAAATATCTGATGACCATTGCAAAAAATCTTCCCTCTTAGAGAAATATTTCTGATAGTCCAGCAGCTGCAAATGAACCACGAAGAACGTCTGGAAGGTGATCACTTCCCACTTCGCATTCCACCAACTGACGGTAAAGCCAAGCCAACCCGTAGATGCTTCCATTGCTCTAGCAAGCCTGGAACTGATGGCAAGAAGCCAAGAAGGAAAACATCATGGTTGTGCCATGATTGCCAAGTCCCTCTTTGCATTGAATGTTTCAGGCCATACCATTGCCCACATGCAAGAGTGTCAACTGTAGCTCTGTAAGGTTTTTTTTTAAATTTTTCATCTTTTTATATAAAATAAAGTTAGTAATATATCAAAATATATTGATATCCATATTTACTTCAATATTGTTGTTTATACTTCACATATAGATTATTTATCTTGAGTTTTTCAATTTTTCCCCATTTTCAACAACCACACAAGGCATGCCAGTTCACAACCACCCCATCATATTCGGCATAATAAGAGAGAAAAATCTAAGCTTTCTAATGATATAATATATAGGGTTGATTTAAAATAATCAAACCAAATTTGATGTTGAAAATCATGAAAAGCGGTCAGTCAGACAGGAAAAGCTAAAGTTTAAATAATCAATTTCGATATGATTTTATGTAAATAATTTGGATTATTGTAAATAATGGAAAAAAACAAAGCGATATTTTTTAAATAATTAACGGACAAATGGCACCCCATAAGAAATTCAAAAGATCTTGCCACTATCTTAGCGAAGATCTTGTCAACATTGTTTCTTGACAAGATCTTACCAAGATGTTGTAAGATCTTGGCAAGATGCTCAACCTGGGCAAGGCTCTTTAGTCCTGTTTCATAGTATACTGCATCTTATTTGGGAAACTAGGTTACCTTCAAGGTAGGGAATGCTGCGGAGCTTTAATTATTTTATAGGTTATTGGAAAATGACATTTATCAACTCAAAATATATTCAGTGGGATAGTGTGCATTACTAGCCTGTCAGTACATTGCTCGGCTTGACTCAGTTTGTTTGCCAGAAGATATCATGTTTCAGACTGGATTAAGCATAAGGGGTCAGACAAAGGAGTCAAAGTTGAACGAAGTTGAAAAGCAAATGCCTTATCGATAAGAAATAATTTTTTACAGCTACAGTGAACTCTGAAATACTCAATTGTTGTATAATTATGTTTGTTGGAAATATTTGCTAGATCATAAACACACGAAATTTAAAACTGTCATAATTCCACCACAAATAATGTCGCGTGAACAGCAGATGCGTTTTAGAACATAACATGAATATATTATGCAGCGTCTTTGTTCAACTGTGGTTTGTTAACTTTGATTATTGTTACTATTAGTACAAGTGGTAATATTGGAAAATTATTATCGACAAAACAAACGCGCTTTAATACAATTTCACAGACGCGATACTATCAAATAGAATGTATATTAAAATTCCACTGCAATTTAATATGAGATTTAATATTGTCATGCGAATAACAAACTCGTTTTAAATTGTAGTACTTGACTATTAACGCAAACACTAGACTTAAAAAATGAATATATTCAGAAAAACAAATTGTCTTCCTCTCGCATATATAATTTAACCTTGATAAGGCATTTGCTTTTGAGTTTTGACCACTGGATAGTGCATCGTAATACAAAATACAAATAAAATTGAAGCCGGAAAACGTCATATTTTGAGAGCAGTGGCCATGTATAAGGGCCCCACTCAAGAATTAAATCAACATAGTTTCTTTTAGAAAACTGTGAAAACTTTTGTTTCAAAACGTAAGCTATATGTCCGGTAGTAGAAATTTATAGCATTCGATGCTCAAGTGAGGCCATTCAACATGGCCGTGCAAGTCTAAAAATGTGACATACTTCTGGCTTCAAAACCCAACAATCCAACAATAGATGCGCTATCGAGCTTTATGCTTTTGACTAACTACGATTTAAAAAGCCAGCATGAAACATGATATCGTCTGAACACAAGACATAATTGATGACGAAACACAGGTGAGGAAAGATGTTCTGCGCACTTCCGAACGCGCATGACCACAATGCACTGCGGTAAACATGGTTTGAGATAAATTCTCCCCTACATACACAAATTAGGTCTGCTGCTTCGCTCGCTCACTCCGCAGCAAATATTCAGTTATGAGCACATGGGTCTTGCCACTGCACTCTGTAAAAAACTGGATAGTCTCCCAAATAAAGTACAATAATACTACAGGCCTAGGGTATACTACATCTGTCAAATGAAGTACAATATATACTACAGGGTATATACTACACAGATCTATACTGAGCAGATACAATATCTACTCTGCTGAAGAGCCTTGGCCTCTTGTGCTACTTTATATTCATTTTGAAATCTAAAACAAAATTGTATCAAAGTGAAAATGCTATTTTCAATATGAAGCATAATATGAGGGCTGAAAGACAACCCATGTAAGTTAATATATTTGTTAACATTTTCACCATGTTTCACAAACCAGTGGCGGATCTAGCGTAAGTCAAAATAAATTACCACAGCTCATTCTAGGATATATTTACATTTCAAAATACCTTCAAAGCAACTTCATTTGTTAGATTTTATTCTTTTGAAATTCATAACCTATGACATTGTTACAAAGTTATTTTGAATTTAAAATTGAGCTGCTATAATTTATTTTGACTTAGCCTGGAACCGCCACTGTCACAAACGTTTTGTGACAGTATTCCTGTTGAACAGTTTAGCTCTCTGCCTATCCATCATTTTAATTTTTATATTCAAATAATCAGCCTGAAAGGAGAATTGAAGAATATAAATAAAGAAAATTTTATTTTCACTTTTTCTCAATTTGCCAGATTATTTTTTTCTTAAAATCGATTGGCTGTTTGAATACTATGATTAAATACAATTGGTTGGCTGAATCTGGTGCAATTTAAGCTCTAATCTGATTATTTTTAGCCAATCATATTAATCGAATTGTGCATGATTTCAAAGTGAGTATAATAAAGTTGTGACAGGATGCATATATATAATTATTATAATTATTTTTGACAATTAACAATGATACACTGTGGTCTGCCCAGACGACAAACGAACTTAATTAGGCAAGGCTTAATATTTTATCCCCGAGCCAACGGCGCGAAGCGCCATTCCAGGCGTAAGCCCGGGGCGAGGGTTACTAATTTTGTATTAGCGGAGTTCAAAGTTGTTGCTTGTGATAGGTAGGTAGTAAAAGTGGTATGTCATGATGTCATCCTCACTGATCTCAACAATATGGCAGACTATCATGAATGGCTAACACTGATTGGCCAGATTTAAAATTTATTGTTGATTGATTAATCACGAATTCAACTGACAGCAAATATCTAAATTTGCTTTTTGCTCTACAATATTTTGTATTTTTGCAAAAAGATTAGGCGACTTTCACTACTAACGAAGGGTGGTCATTTATGATCTCAAGAATATGGTGGAATATCAGGAGTAGCAAACACTTAAGGCATCCAGAAAGGCGAGAACTGAGACGAAAACGACTGCGACAAGACTCTTGAAGAGAGATTAATTCTGGGAAAATACAGAGAAGAATTGACCACGGCGTGAAACACAAGGCAAGTTTGTTGATAATGCGTATTTATACTTGTGTTTTAATGCTTTATAAAGGCCAGCGTAGCTGCACTCCTCCAGTCTATTCACTGTTTAAATTCCAAAGTAAGTTTATGTTTTGTAAATGCAAGACTGTCTTCTTATTACTGTATTTCAAGATATAGACGGACTTTACATGTAAAACAATATGAGCGAAGATACAAAATTGGCTTGAAACGGTTTTATTTCAAACTCAAAGTTTATGTAGATAAAAATTTAGTTTCATAAATATTTCAAAACATCTAATATTTGTAGTTAATATGTCATATTTTATACCAAATTTAAGCCTATATTAGGCGTAGTAACATACCGATGACAAATGTTGTGCCATTTTAAAAAATTGTCAATAAAACAAGGATTAAAAACTCAATGTTTTGTCATTTTGAAAAAAATATACAGAAAAAATAACAATTGCCATGTTGCTATGACAACAACCTGTACAAGTACTTCATGTAATTCCAAAAATATAGTTGCATGCTCTTAGTTAGTGGCGAGGGGTTGCTGCATGCATGTATTTCTAGTATAGTAAAGGATGCGCAAAAACATTTTCAATATCGTCTCTTTATCATCGTTTTCTTTGTTTACAAAGCAACTACTTGCTGTTACTAGGCTTGCGCATTGCTTAAATTTGCTTTTAATATTGACAGGACTGAATATAAGCTTGTATAAAAATAAAGTATCAAAATATAAACAAACACTATCAAATATCAACAAACCCCAGTGCACCCTAGCTGAGTTAGATTGAGAAGTGTTCGCCATGCTGAATCGGATATCTTGGTTCTGACTTTCAGAAGAATGTAGGTCCAATCCAGCATATGAAGTGCTTCAAGCAGCATTGAATTGCTCCTTTCAGAAAGGGTCAAAGATAAAGGCTTTTTCCCACCGAGTCTGGAGAACATGACATCCGTTGCCCCCAAGACAATATCTGAATACAACAGATCTCCTTCTGAAGCCAAATTGCCAATGACTTCATTAACATTTTACTGATGAGCATTTGCGACAACCTTGAGGGACTTCAAGAATTGTTCGCCTTTTATTTTGATGTGGCATTTCCTTTCGTGCGGCATTATTTCGTTCGAATGTATTAGGGCGCTAGTTGACGAGCGCGGGGTTGAGATTTGGGTGAGAAATTCAACTGGCTGAAACGCATTTTCGATTTTATTCATACGTTTCTGGGCGTATACAGAGAGAATAAGTTTGTCTTGTTGGTTTTTTCCTGTAGAAGATGGATTTGTCTTTCCATGTGAAGCGCTTCAGACTTGGTTTGTGGTTACTAGTCGTAGCTTCAGAATCGTCTCCGCTGAATTGCTCTAATCACACCGTGTTGACTAACTTGTTGATGTTCTGATAAGTGCCGCATTCAGCCATTCTTCTTTTGCATTTCATTGTCTCATCGCCAGAAGGTATATACCAAAAGAGGTTAGGGTTAGGGTTTGTTAACGATTAGAATTGTTCACGTCACATTAATGGTCGTACAGCGCAAAATGCTGAAAAAAGTATGTGCTGCGACAAGGGCTTTAACTCATTTTTATAGAGAATATTCACATCTGAGTTATCCTGGAATAACAGCTAAATGTGGAATACCAAGCATGTGGAAAGCAAATAAACTGTCAGGGATTCCTTCCATATGAAAGGTCGACCAAAAGTGTTTAAACGAGAGAGAGCAAAGACTTCTACTTGGAGTCCTAAAATATTATCAAAAAAAATACCTTAACTTTTCAGTAAAAGACCTGATGATAGAATGTGGCTTTGACTCAAAGCAAGTGCATCAAAGGACAATTTCTAGGTACCTTAACCGAAACGGCTTTTATTTGAGGCAGACAAGGAAAAAGGGTCTTCAAAATAAGAAAGACAAACACAGTATCATTTGTTCACAAGAACAACCCTCGAAAGGCAGCAATTCAACCCAAATTACAAGTGTGGAGGAGAATATGATCGAAATGATTTAAATGATAGGTAACAAACTAGTTTTAACTGTGGAGAAAGGAAGAAGGTCTTTCTATCACTGCCAAAGAAAGTAAAACTCTTGCAGGTGGCAGACGCCTGCAGGTTCTTGCAGCTGTGGCATTGAGTTAAGGGTATTATTCTCAGCAAAGTGTACAATAAAATGAATGGTGAGTTTTCTGCAGAATTCATTAGAGAATTTCAATTTGTGCTTTGGCAAAGCAAAACCTAAAACAGCTGCAGTGTCAGCTCTGAAGCAGATTGAGTGCAAACTTCATCGTATTCAACTGCATTTTCCAGGTATAAATCCCATTGAGAATGTTTTCCATTTAGTGAAAAAATGCTGCAAAAAGAGGCTATAGGACAAAATATAACAAATGAATCGTTTGATGCCTTTAAAACACAAGTCTTCCTTGTCTTAACAAGTTTAATATCACGACCATTGACAAAACAATTGAAAGCATGCCAAAAAGGATTGAGTAATTAAGATCCTCAAAAGAGAAAAGATCAAAATACTAAAATATATTAACTTTCAAGTAATCTTTGTAGTGTTAGGAAATAATTATAGACTTTGTACGTTCAATGTGGAGTAGTCCATATAGTTAACATATTCTTATATTTATCTCAACCGGTAACTTTTTAGCAGAAAAATTAACATTTACATTGTTATCATAACCCTAACTTCTGCTGTTGTGGCATATACTATCGTGCCACTAATATAATACGGTGAGCAACATATTTTGTTGATCGGGTGTTAAACAATGCAAAAAAATTGAAGATGTCACTGTCAGAGGGAAGAAATAATGTTTCAATTTACATGCTTTACTATGGCTAAATTATCTACATTGTATTTAAAGAGATACTCTTCTAAAAATAAATAGGGTGGTAAACAAGAGGTGGTACTGACCTTAAATTACATGCAAAATTTAGACACAATTCTGTTTAGTTACAAAGAAATTGCTTCTCATATCTTGTAATTTTCTTTCTTTCCCGACGCCATATTGTTCTTCGCTAGCAGACGTGTATGACTAACAAAGGTCAGCAGATTGTCTACAAAATTATGTCATTGAGTGCTTTTCCTCCAAAGCACGAATTTTAAAAACGTCCTTAGGTTACATGTAAATACTTGTCTTTTATTGAGTAAATTAAGTAAATATGCTGCATTGCATGGTACCAAAGTGTACAAACAGTTGGAGAAAAACGAAAGGCTCCAGAATAACTTATCACAGAGCGCCAAGTGGTCCACTAAAACATACTTATTTGCAAAATATCAAGCGAGAAAACCTGTGCAAGTTAAACAACTCTTTTGTCTGCAGTGTTCATTTTACACCAGATTGCTCTATTCCAGCCAAAGAAATATGTGGAAGAACCAATAGCAGTTCCAACACTATTTGAATATGCAAAGAAATGCCTTCTCCACATGCATCAAGTTTGAGACAAATTCGTGAAAGAGAGGTACTATTAAGTATATGTTAAAAAATTCTTTTATTATTAATAAATATATACTAGTTAGCGATATCCAAATACAACAAAAAAAATTGTTCTGAAATGGGGTCTTTATTTCAAAAGGCTGTTTGGAAAATCACCTGCTCTCCACATTTGTAAATCTATGAAGTATCAAAAAAGTTTGGCAATCAGAGGCAATGTAAAGTTTAAACTGAGTTTTAACATTGCACTTTAAAGGTTTAAAATCCGGCAATAATTAATGACAAAGAAAATGAAACCCTGATGCTTGAAAGAAGCCATGACTATATCAGCAGGCAGACTATGACTCCATCTACAATGGAAAATAATTGCCCTGTCCCAGACAATTATGCTTTAAATGTTGATAGCAACATTGATAATAATGTGCATGAAGAAATCAGTTTTGATGAAGCTAGTTTTGCAACAACAGGAGTCAACAAAACAGAAATTGATATTCAGACACATAGGTGTACGGGCTTCTAAATTTTAGGGGGCGGACGTGAGTCTGCCCGACAAGCGCCAATGGCGCGAGCATTTTTAAGGGGGTCCAGGGGTTCCCCCCAGAAAATTTTGAAAACTAATCCTGCATTGTGGGGTGAGATTTTGTGCATGAAGAGGGTGAGGAATTTTGTCCTGTTTATTATATTTGCTTATAAATATTGTCAAAAGAAATGTGAGGCACGGTGGCTTCAATGGCCAAAAACATCAATAATTCTGTCCATGTCATTTTCAAGAGTTCTATTAGTATATGCTCGTTCCTTGCAAAGAAGAGGAAGCGACTTAGACGTTCTTGACCCATTGTGGAATGAAGGTACGTCTTCACTCTTCGCAACTCACTGGAAGATCTCTCTGCCGAACATGACGTAGCTGGGATGGTTGCCAAGATAGAACTTGCTTTGTAGAAGACTGGCAGGACAGTATGAAGTCCGTTTTCGTACAGGGTCTTCACCACGGCTGCAGCTCTCTTGATTTCATGTGAAACAGGGTTATCAGACAAAAAGTTTCGGAATATCTGCTCCAACATTGAACAATGTTTGATGGAAAAGCAGGTTTATTTTAATTATTTTTTGTTACTTTATGCATGCATATTATTCATCTAGCCATGTTCGAATATTTATTAATATTTCACGATTGTTCTGTTCATAATATTTGTTAGATGCATGAAAGAACAAATTGATTTTAGGCAAACAGGAAGATTGCCCGACGCTCAAGTACAAATTGCCCGACTAATTAATATTTCAGACTAAGCTGAAGGGGGCTGCAGCCCCCCCCCCAGCCCCCCTGCCTCGTACGCCTATGGTTCAGACATATTCTTTAAACATGAAAACATTTCGATCTGTGAAATCTCAAACTGATGCTAATACTTTAGCAGTTGTTGAAGAATTGCCAGCAATTTCAAGTTGTCATCTAGATTACAAGCGACCAGCAGTAATGACGATAGAGTCCAACAGTAGTAACGAAATGGTTAGCAATTATGGTGAAAATGATCCTGACTATTCACCATCCAGCAGCTGCAATGACATTGAAAGTGATGAAGAAATCAACGACCCTGCCGAAGAGAAAATATGGATAATTTTTGAAAGTGACCTGGATAAACTTTTTCTATTCTGCTATGAATGTGGAAACATTATCACAAGTAAAACAAAACATTGTAAAGGAGAAGCATGCTCACATTTGAAACTACATGCATATGTGGACATTCAAAAACATGGCAATCACAACCCTTGACAAATGCAGCAGCAACAGGAAACTTGTTAATTTCTGCAGTTATTCTGTTTAGTGGTAATACTTTCAAACATATCCAACATATTGCAAAATTACTAAACATGCAGATTGTAAGCTGTACCAGTTACTACAAAACCCAACAAAAATTCTTACTCCCAGTTGTTGATAATAAATGGAAGTCATGTCAGAAAAAATCATTAATGAACTAAAGAAGGAAGATCATGTTGACATCTGTGCCGATGGTTGCTGTAACAGCCTTGGCTACTTGGCAAAATATGGGACATATACTGTTACAGACAAAAGTACCAAGAAAGTTGTTGGATTTAATGTTGTTCAAGTCACTGAAGCTACTTCCTCAAATGCCATGGAGTATGAAGGATGCAAAAGGACATTGAATTCTCTAATTAAGAAGAAAGTTCCCATCAGAAGTCTTACCACTGATAGACACACAACAATTACAGCTAAGATTAAGAGTGTGTACACCAACATCACACATCAGTATGATGTATGGCATTTGTCAAAATGGTTAACAAAAAAGGCAAAGAAAAAATCATTTGAAGATCTTAAGCCATTGATTCAGGCAATATTAAACCATCTATGGTGGTGTGCAGAAACTTGTGGTGGAGACCCCAACATGCTCAAGGAGAAATGTCTATCTCTGCCATATCATATCATTGACAAGCATCGGTGGATGAGTTGCAGATTGTTTAAAAAGTCTGGCCACCTTGCCATGTCAAGACGAGAGAGGAAAAGCATCAGATGGCTGAAAGCTGGTTCTCTTGCTTATGTAGCACTAGAAGAAATTGTCACAAACAAGAAGTTACTAAATGATTTAAACAAACTGAGTTTCATCATACTGGCAAGCGGGAGCAATACCATTCAGTTTTGCTAAAACATGCTCCAAAACATGAGCATTTTAGTTACAACTGAATAGTGGCTCGCACACAACTGGCTGTGTTTGATCACAACTCAAATGTGCATCGAAAGCAAACAGTGATACAAAAGGGTGAAAAGAAGGGAGGGAGCAAAGAAACAATTGGGTAGCCAAATCAATAAAGGAACCAACATCCTATGAATATATTAATTCAATCATGAAAGATGTTCTTAAGATAAAAGAAGGTAAAAAGATAAAATACCAGCCAGTACCTCAAGCACAAAACATATCCATCATCCCAAAGCCACCTAAACAGGAAGTAATTGCCCAACACAAAACAAGAATGAAATGTGACTAATAGATAATTGTTGCATCACTGAATGAAAACAAAGTACAGAGAAATTTTGTATCATTGACATCATATTATCAATAAATAACAATATGAATACGCATTACTTGTAATATTATGAATACGCTTGTTGTTTCAAAAGCATTTAGATGTTCACTCAATGAACTGCTATCATCAAAACTTGAAAAACGTTTGGAACTCATTGCAGAAAAATCGATAGAAACTATGATTTTGTAGCAATTCATATAGAAAATTTTATTAACATCTTTTTTCTATATAATGATGTTATGTACTCAGGTTAATATGATGTAAGTGTTGCTACTCTGAGTGTATATCCACACCAGGCAAGCTTGACCTTTGGGCTAGCATTCCAAAGGTCGTAGGTTCGAATCCCACCGTGGCCAGGCATATTTTTCAAGCTTGCCCGGTGTGGATATACACTCAGAGTAGCAACACTTACATCATATTAACATGTTGTTTGTTGCACTTTGAGCACTCAATGACGTAATTTTGTGGACAATCCACCGACCTTTGTTAGTCATACCCGTCTGCTTGAGAAAAACAATATGGCGTCGAGAAATAAAGCAAATTACAAAATATGAGAAGCACTTTCTCCGTAACTACAAAGAATTGTGTCTTAAAAGTTTGCAAACAATTTAAGGTCAGTACAACCTCTTGTTTACTGCTCTATTTATTTTTAGTGGAGTATCCCTTCAAAATGTAAGAGGGGCAATATTTGCAATCAACAGCAAAATACCATGGTAAAATGCATATAAGTGTGAGTCTGGAAGTAATACATTTTATGAAACTGAGAAAGCATGCACATTTTTTATAAAAAAGCACAAAATATTTGTTAAACTTTTGTTTCTATCCTGGTAAAAAGGTGACTAAGTAGACAAACCCCACAGTAAGCATGTGCAATTTAAAGTGTTCACCCCAAAGTTTCATAGCGTCAGTGTTAAGTTAACGTAAAATGGGTTGGTAACTTCTTTTACAGAAGTTCATCATTTTGCTTTTTTCGTGAGAAATTTGGCTTTGAATAATATGCAAAGATCATCCTTATGACATCACAGTGCATGATGAGTTTTTAGTGCTGTATGGTGGCCTAGGAGTGCCATAGGTATTTCTTTATTTTACCATTTTTTATTTTTTTTTTAAATTTTTATTTTTTTATTTTTTTTCTGTTTTTAAAAATTTTTTTAAAAATTAAAATTTAAAAATACTCTAATTTTTTTGCAATTATTTCTATTTCATTTTTTCTATTTAAATTTTTTTTATTTTTAACAAATATATATTTTATTTTTTCACTATTTTTTCACTATTTTTTTTTCAATTGAAAAAAAAAACGAGAATTAGTTAGAGCCTATTAGTGCCATATGAATTTTTAAAAAATTTATTGGCAACCTAGGAGTGCCATATGAATTTAAAAAAAAATAAAAAAATTATTAGCAGCCTAGGAGTGCCATAGCCCATGATGCTTTGCGGCCGCCGAAGCTTGACAATTGCATGCGTATAATAAGCATATTGTAATTTTGTTTAAACATGTTGAACAAGAAGTGGGAAAACTTTAAAAAAAAGCACGCGGAAAAGAGAAGAAAAAAGGACGAAAAACTGCCGGATGCTGTGGACTATTTAACTGTACAGCGACTGACTGCTGATGTGGAGGGAAAGTGCCAGAAATATGGTCGTATTGGGCCATTGGCTATTGTTCCTTTTGAATACGACACGCTGACATTTGACAACATCAAGAAAGCGTGCAAAAGTTATTTTGATGTAGCTTCGTATATGGAGTGTGATGTGCTGGCTGGCGAGAGAGGACCCTCGTATACTAGCATTGACCAGATAAAAAACTTGAAGTTATTGCACGTAAGATTTTATTTTGATAGCAAAGTACCTGAATTACCTGATGGTGACGACAAGGCATCCTGTTCGTTCAGCTCTGATTCAACATTCAGGTCAAATACAAAAAGGCCAAAGGTAGAAAAGGTCTCTGTGGTAGATACGATGAGTTCACGAAAGTCTTTACCAGCGATATCTCCAAAGAAAGTTGTACAACCGTCAACGTTCCCGAAATCTGTCTCGCTGAGCACGCTTCTTCAACTCGGAAAGGTGATCCATCCCAAATGCAGCAACAAGATTATCGAGCTTTATCTTGAAGAGTTTTGCATTGAGAAAAAGGAATGGCTGTTGCCATTTTCAGTCAAAGTATCAGTCAACGGTTCGCCTTTTGCCAGTGGAGGCTTCAGAAACGCCTTCGACGCCCAAGCAATATCCTGACTTGAAGAAAAGTATGTACTCAAACGGTACATACCGATCAGGTTAACGCGATTGAAGAGATGTTTGGATCATTGGATATTCATACGCGAAAATCGGTGCAGATGCATAGCCTGGCAAAATACTATGCATCATTAATGAAGAATTTGGAGAAAGCATCAGGTATTCCAAAGTATATTTAGCCAGGAGCGAGGGTAAGCTGGTTACCTTGGAGCCTTACTTGCAGGGCAAATTCGTCAAGTACATCAACAATGATGGAGAAATAATTGTTAGTGGTAACGAAGTTGCATCTAAGGCAGAAGCCTTTGTCCACTTTACCTACGTGAAATCACAAAAGGCAGTTATGGTTTTGGACATACAAGGAACTGGATACAATTTGTATGATCCAGAAGTAGCAAGCACCAATCTTCAGGATGAGGAAACCAAGAGTTTATTATTTTGTTGTGGGAATCTTTCAACAAATGCCATTGATCTCTTCTTATCTTCACACAAATGTGGAAAGTATTGTGCTTTTCTTGGAATTGACAGTTTGTAATCAAAGTAACTACATTGTACACTACAAGTGATTGCCTGCTCATTAATCAGTTTTGTTGATGTACAAGGTACATCATGTATTCATTCCCTTTATGTTTTTTAAATGGGTAATTACATATACCAAAGAAATGGAGCTAGACTTCCCACAGAGAAAATGCATGAAATATAACACAGCCATCCTCTTTAGGTGTCCTGGTATGTTAGTGTCAACAGAAGTAGATTACTAGATTGTCCTGTTCAATAGTGCCTAAATTTTCTCTGTGGTTTTCTGCAGTGCATGTGCATTATTTGCAATTAGCCACTTCCCAATCAAGAGCAGCAAAACATCTAAGAACTGTTTGGAGGGGCAGCTCAACAAAGTTCAACTCCAGGGACAGTTTATAAGTTTAACACTTTCTCATTATTGTGGTATTTGTTGACATATTTTTAAAACTTAGGGGTATTTAGCATGAGCGAGATTCCCACTCAAATCTTAAAAAGCTAAATTTTGGGTGGGAGCATTTTCCCCCAAATCTTCTGCTTTTCCATCACATCATAGATGGGTCAGGTAAATACTCAGGCTGAGGTTTTTTAAAATATTCTTTAATTGATGAAAATTTTGGCATCATTTATGGAATTTTTAATTTCAGTGTGGAAGCACTGCAAAGGCTACCTCAGAATAAAGGGTAGCTCCCACCCAACCCCCCAAATACCCCTGTAATTAAAGCTGTTAAAAAGATATCTACCATTATTTATGGTGCATTCATTTCCTGTCTCAGGACTATCTAGCCATCATGCTTTTTCAGGGTTGTCCCTCCAAACAATCCATAGATGCTTTGTGGCTCTTAGTTGAGAAATGGCTAGTTTAATTAATTTAGTTATACATACACTGATTTAGCTGAGTGTTCATGAACATGTGAAAATGCTATGCTATTGTTAATTTTTGGTTGTTAAATAACAAGTACTTATGGACTAACTCTTGCGTTTTAAATCTATGTCAATTTGTCAGCTTTATTAAAGTACATTTTTATGCCAGATGAGATTTCAAGTATAAATAAGCATTTGCAGCTTCAGCAGATTTTATTTCATCTGTGTTGGGAATATATTCTTCACAACGTGCTTGGAATGTTGGATCCAAGAAATCATCATCTTCTTCAAATATTCCTGACAACTCAGCAACTTCCATCAACTGTTCTTCACTAATGTCATAGCCACATTTCTCACCCCCGTACTCTTCAGGAAAATGGTATATGTGGTCTGGCACCCCACAAGGAAGTTCCTTTCTTGCTTGTTTCCGGCCACGGTGAGAATTCCAGACTGTCTGACGGAAAACATCCAGTTCATGCTGAACAACTGGCACATAAACATATGCAAGTAGATCTCTGAACACTGAGAAAAATCCAACAATATTATTCCAGTTTAAGGCAGATAAAATAGGGAGTCTAAATATATTGTAAATCAGTTGAACAACTATTAAATGAAGTATAGTAGAAATAATTTGTACTCTACCTATGAGTTGGATTATTTCTTTCATAATCACCTTCCTCCAATAGAGTACTTAGCTGATCTTTAAAGAACCGTTCAAGCCTCTCCAAAAGTTCTTTCCACCACCTCTCAATTCTATTTTCTGTCGAGGGGCCATATATCACACAATTTTCTGAATCTTCTATACCAAAGTGTTGACTAAGTAGATGCGAGTGCATAGTCGCCATATCCCAAGTTTCAGTTCCCTTGTCAAGGCGTAGTCTTGCTGGCATAACTAGTTCATAGGATAATGAAATCATAACTTACTTCGGTTACATAACAAAACCAATTATAAAGTCAGTGACTACTCTAAACCATCAACCATGACGGAGTTAATGACCTGAAAGCATTTTTTCAGGCTTTTGCTGTCAAAGGAAAACATGCTATACCTTCAGTAGGTTAATTAACATAGTCATACTGTGGCAGTACCCACCTCCTGATTCCAATAAATACTCTAAATAATGACAACCAGCGATTTTGGGATTGCTGTTTGTGGTCCATATTTTGAGAAACTGAATTCTGCCACTGTAAGTATCCAATCCTCCATAAACGCACAAGGGAAAAGTGGCATTTTGATATCCACACAACTTATCGTGGCCATCAAGGGACATAGTCCAATCTGAACCCTTCAAAAACAAGTATATTATTTTAACTTTTGTTTTTAACAAATTGTTTTAGTCCCCCCTCCACCCCAAGATGATGCATGGTTCAGGTTGTATACATATTTTGATGTATTGATCTCGAGATACATAGGCCAAATACATTATGTGGAATTTAAACTGTGGGGGACAATTTAATCATGGAACACAAATATATTATTAAATGAAGGCTATCGTTGTTAAACAGTTCATTATACACCTTGGACGTAAAAGCATGTGTAGGTGCTTGTCTGCGCTTGCCAACGCCTCTTCTTTCCTCCAAACCTCTCGGGTCCACTTCAGCCATCATTGCATAGACCACGTCCAACGGTACATTAAGGTCATGTATTTCTCGAATTTTTTTGTGCAAGGCACGGTATCCAAGCAGTTTGTCTCAAATTATCCAGTTCAATTTCATAATTAGTGTACTTGATATTGAAATGACTCAAGCGACGACATAAGGTTCTCAGGCTCCAGACATACATTGGATACTTGCTAGAAACAAAATCCAGAACTTCCTTTCTCTTAAAATTGTGTTTAACGTATTTTTCTAAATCCCTTTTCAGCTCTTCGTCATCTTTCCAATTGTCGTTTCTTATACGCGATGCCATTATTAAATCTTTGTCACAAAATGATATATTTTTAAAATATGTGTCTTTGTGGTTTGTGCGGAGAGTGGAGATGTCAGGTGCACTATAGATGTGCAAGACAAAGTATTGCCAAACCTACAGTATTGCTGGCTCAAGTAAGTTTCTTTCAAAGCCGTTTCTAATATAGGTTTCTAAGGCCTCGACAGGCTCGACTGGCGAAATGTAAGCTGTTGACTGATACTTTAACTGAAAATTGCAACAGCCATTCCTTTTTGTCTATCCAAACCACAACATTTGGTAGTTTTTCGGTTTTTCGCCGTTTCCCACTTTTCTTGTTCACCATGTTTTAATACACGCGTGTGTACGTGTCAAGCTTCGGTGGCCGCAAAGCATCATGGGCTATGGCACTCCTAGGCTGCTAATAATTTTTTTATTTTTTTTTAAATTCATATGGCACTCCTAGGCTGCCAATAAATTTTTTAAAAATTCATATGGCACTAATAGGCTCTAACTAATTCTTGTTTTTTTTTTCAATTGAAAAAAAAAATAGTGAAAAAATAAAATATATATTTGTTAAAAATAAAAAAAATTTAAATAAAAAAAATGAAATAGAAATTATTGAAAAAAAAATCAAGCAGAGTATTTTTAAATTTTAATTTTTTAAAAAAATGTTTAAAAACAGAAAAAAAATAAAAAAATAAAAATTTAAAAAAAAAATGGTAAAATAAAGAAATACCTATGGCACTCCTAGGCCACCATAGTGCTGTAGGAATTTCTCTTACAGTATCCATGACAAATTTCCAAAAGTTGCAATAAAATACAGCAAATCAGAATTTACAAGTTATAATTTTGGAATTTTCTTCGACAAAATTAAATTGTTTGAAAAATCTATGTTGCATTAAAATACATTATGCACTATGATGTCATAAGTATGATATTTGTATATTATTCAAAGCTAAACTTCTCACGAAAGAAGCCAGACAATGAACTTTTGTAAAAGAAGTTACCAACCCATTTTACGTTATCTCTAGACTGAGGTCAAAAAACGTCGGGGTGAAATTTCGTTGCATAAGCACTTTAAAGTGTTAGTGACAGCACTTTAAAGTGTTAGTGAAATTCCTACAGCACTAAAAACTCATTATGCACTGTGATGTCATAAGCATGATATTTGCATGTTATTCAAAGCCAAATTTATCACGAAAGAAGCAAAATGATGAACTTCTGTAAAAGAAGTTACCAACCCATTTTACGTTAACTTAACACCGAGGCGATAAAACTTTGGGGTGAAATTTCGTTGCATAAGCACTTTAACATATAATAAACATGCATAGGGTAATGACGCCACAATATGAAAAATCTTGATTGATGAAGCAACCCTGTTAATTGTTGTTATAACATTACTGTTCAGCATTTTTTATTGTTCATGATGGGACAATGTTTTGTCAACCGTCAACAATACTGATGGATGGGCAACTTGTTTCACACTGTTTGAACAAGAGTGAACAATATTATTGTTTTGCTCTAATATTCTAAATTCTAATCGTGTAATCCTTATCACACCGAACTGGTCTCACGAGAAAATTAGGGATAAAAGTAGTGCTTAAGGACATATTTGTATGGATAAATGGGCATTATCAATTGAAGTCACTCGTTGATCGTTATTTACCAATTCCTTGTGTCGATCGTTGACGCTTCAGCAATGTGTTCGAAGACATTTTTACAATTTTGGGAGGATATATTGCAGTACTAGTATTCTGGGTCCGACAATTGCCATAAAATTTCCTGTACATTACAATGTTGTTCCACGAGTTATAAAAGAATGGGAATGTGAAGTGAAAATATATCGATCACGTAGGCGTAAAATCACGATCGATCACGCGTTATAAAAGAATGGGAATGGGAAGTGAAAGTATATCGATCACGTAGGCAAAGCACAGTGGTAGGGCGCCATGCACTGGACTCAGTGCACTGATTAAACCAATGCAAGATTGTTTTTTTATTGGTAATTTCTCATTCAAATATTTTATATACAACATATATTAAACATTGATTCTTTTTGTAAATGAATTGCATAATACATATAAATGAAATCATTAAGTATATATATATATATATATATATATATATATATATATATATATATATATATATATATATATATATATATATATATATATATATATATATATATATATATATATATATATATATATATATATATATATATATATATATATATATATATATATATATAAAATAAGTAAATATTACTTTGAACTTTTAAATTTAATATGATTAACTTGGAAGTGTATACGAATAAATTAGTTTTTATATTGTTCTGCTAAACTTGTGACTTTATTATTAATTGTAAGGGAATATATTTTTGGCCATCCACTTCACTGCAATCTGCATCCCTTAGACCTTATATTGAGACTGACTTGATTTTTTTCTTAAATTATATGCATTTTACATAAAAGCTGTCCATGTCTGTTGTATATTGAATAAGATGTTGCAGTTTATGAAGTTTCTTGTCGCACTCTTTTGAACAAATTCTCAACTTGTTAATACACTAGTAAAAACTTTCAATCATAAACTAGAAGTCAAAACATTTATGAAGCAGTTATATAGCTTAAACCTTAACACTATAGCAGCTGTAAACAATTTTAAAAAATAAAAATGTTCAAATGCGTTATTGTTTCTCGGCAAGAATAAAATCCAAGTCGATCTGAGATGGTCCTCTGGGGCCAAATTTCTTTTCTGACTATTTGTAAAAATTTAGCCAGAAATTGGTGTCCTTCGTGCAGTTTTGCAACCCAACAGCTGCAATATATGACTTCTGAAACAGTAATAGAAAATGCATTGATGGTCACTTGTTCCTTCTTTCTTTTTAATAGATGCTTGCTTCCTTAAGCAAAACACAAGTACATATTAAATGGCTGGGCCTTATTACAAGTGCTGTCTGCTGTCTTACAGTGTTCTCCAGGACTGCGTTGTATTTAACACCAAGGAGACTGCAAATCTTGTCAGCAAGTTCCCTTCTAGAACATATGCTTAAAGTGTTTATGCAACGAAATTTTTGGCATTGGGATTTTTATTTCATATTGTAGAGTTTTTTGCGCTGATTACAGTGCTGAAAACCGTTTTTCAATACTCCAAACAGTTTTGGTTTCACAAGGCTTCAAAGTTGGGATTTTTAGCACTTTTTTGGCGAAAAAATAATACGGCGCTGTGACGTCATAGTGATGACCCAGACCCACGTGTAGTCTTTAACAAGATGGTGTCTACCAGTAGTTTCTCTGGTGAGTCTTCTTTTCAAAGTCTTCTGCGCCGCATGGCAGGTCATGTTGTGTCGGTACTTACGGTGAAATAAGTTGCACAAATACGCAGTTCACCAAAGACGTTTCATTCTTTCGTTTTTCGGACGAAAAAAAGAATCAAAGCGGCATAAACTATGGTTACAATTCGTGCATCGACATCGGCCTACGTTCAAGCCCTCAAAATATTCGACCGTATGTTCTGTCCACTTTGAGGATGACTGCTTCACTACCTCCAAAGAAATCGCAAAAGAAGTAGGAAAGCGACTTCGACTAAAACCTGATGTTGTGCCACTGTGGATGCTGCTAATGAGCCTCAAGAAGAACAAACATTATCGAGGACTGCCCGAGAGCGAGTCAGTGTACATGTATTTGCCATCATGTTATGTTGATAACAAGTGTCAGTGGCGTAGCGAGGGTCGATAATTGGAGGGGCGAATATTCAGATATCATGTTTTGCATCATTAATTTATTTTGAAATCGATTGTTTTGAAGGTCTGTGAACACGATTATATGAATATTCGCCCCTCCAATTATTGACGCTGGCTACGCCACTGAGAAGTATAGTAATAATCTATTTTGTTTTGTGTTTGGGAGCTTAAAATCCATATTATAATTAATACATAAAACTTATTTTCGCTAGGTTGTGCGTTCAATTATTAGAAATAGAGAGCAAGGACATGCTGTAAATCAGGATGAAGGCCAAGATGCCATGGATGTTGCAGCAGACGAAGATTAAGGCCAGCATTTGGCTGGAGAAAATCTTTCTGATGTAGAAGCAGCAGAGATAATGATTTTAAAGAAGAAATTACATGCTACCCAGAAAGCAAATTGGAGATTGAGACAAGAAAAAACATCCTTAAAAACTGCTCTCGAGGTACATAAAGTTAGAAATGTTTATATTTTTTGGGTTATCGATAAAACATTTGGAATTTCTATTAGTTCCTGTTGTAAGTTCATACATATTATTTGAGTGTAGCATGAAAACATAAAGAAGTAATTTAATATTTTACTATTTTGCAAAAGGGCATGTCTTCTGCAACGACACTCCAAGAACATCCTAGGGAGACATTATCAAGGCAGGTTGATCCTGATGAACTGGTCATGAGCGAAGAGTCTGCAACAAGCACTGATACTGACTGGTCATCATTAGAGGATATGAGTGATGATTCATTTGCTGATGGAGATAGTGATGAAGATGATGGTGAAACTAAGTTCTCTTCTAAAAACACAGTCAGGTAGAAAGAAATAACAACTTGGCTGTTTGCAAATTCAGCTGGCACAAATGAGTTTCAATGTCCGATTAGGGAATCTGAACTGGTAAGTTTTTACATATTTACTGTTTTCATTCCACTACCGAACGTCAAACCATTACTTGCCAAGACAGTTTTGAAAATACTAAACAAAATGCGATGTATTGATCATGCATAGGTGTAGATGTGAGAGCTGTCAAATAATGGACAGAAATATTGAGTATGTAAACAAGAATGCAGAATGTATGATAAACTACATCCACCAGCACCATATCAAAGCATCACGGTTAACCCTGGATTTCAGGCAGTTTGTTTAAATCCTTGCAAGTTGCTTGGCATCAGTACAATCAACAGTATGGAACAGATGCTGTTGAAGGACCAGAACACAAGATTAATAGACATGTGGCCTACAGACAATTAGTTCGGTGGTGTTGGGGAGTCATTGGAAAGGACATACGTGTAGTGTTGCAATTGTGAGCTGTGAGTTGTATATGAGCTCATTTTCCTCCTCCTGGCCAAGAGGATGATATTGTGTTTGTTGGATTTCATTTTCCAGATGAGTGAGGTAATGCGTATTCATATTGTTATTTATTGATAATATGATGTCAATGATACAAAATTTCTCTGTACTTTGTTTTCATTCAGTGATGCAACAATTATCTATTAGTCACATTTCATTCTTCTAAATTTATTTCAGAAACAACATTTAAATTCGGTTTGTTAATTGACTTTTGACATTTTGTTGATGAAAGATAGACAAAGATAGATAGACATGCATGCAGTTTATCACTACATTCAATTTATTCGAGATATTATCGTTTGTTGAAGATGCATTGATTCCCTTTATATGTACTATTTCTGTTAGAGCTAATAAGAGTTAAGTATTCTCCTTAATAAAGAATGCAAATTTACATGCAGGTTAACTAAATAAGCATATTTGTTGAGTTTCTAAATTAAAAAACCCTAGCTGTTGCATAATTCTCAGTAAAAAGTTGTTTTTAATGAGTTAGAGCTAAATAGTGGGTAATGGAACAATGTTATTATCATGTTGATATACATTATATTAAAACATGTTCAACATTTGTAACAAAGACGTTTTTACAAATTACATAATAACTTGTTTCTTTTTTCCATAGTTTTGTCATATAGTCCTCAGTGAAAATTCATTGTTTACCTGACTGTAGTGCTACCTTTTTATACAATAATTTTGGTTGAAGTGCATGCGACATTACTTTAGGCTCTTAAATGAAAGAACTGTTGAAACTGCATATACACTATAACATCTAGCCAGATCTTTCTCCAATGTTAAACAAGTTCGATATCTTGTATATGTCCGATTAAAATGACATATAACTGTTCTACCTTCTTAATGTCAATACCTGGTGATTCGATATTGTTCTCGCTCATTATTATTTGAGCAAATTTGGAAAATGTTTCGAAGGGAAGCATCTTGGGGAATTTCACAACATGTATCTTTTGCTACTACAAGATCCACCGGATCAACGTTTTGTAAATAGGACGTGGAATCAAATGCTTCAGGAATAAAGAAGATGGTGCATTTTGCCACTAGGCAATTGCTCATTTGTTGACTGATGAATCATATGCAAATTCCACTGTTGAGCTACACGGTCCAACTCTTTTTTTTAAGGAGAGGCATGTAACAAAACGTTACGCATTCTACTGGCACGGGATTGCTGTCATCATAAATTCCTTGATCTCGTAAATCTTTAAAATAATTAATCCACCAGTTTGTGTCTGTTTTGCGAAGGTAACCCAAATACTTATAGCAGGAATGTATGGTAGTGAAGCATTGCAAAACATCTAAAACAATGAGATGATCAAAATATGGCATAAGCAAGGTATATTGGTAACCAGTTCGGTCGAAGGCACGAAACCTTTCCAATATATGCATTTTGATACAATAGAATTCAAGAATTCTTAAGGCGGTATAAGTCAAGATCTCGTGTTACAAGTCGAGATCTCTTGTAATAAGTCAAAATCCTATGTTACAAGTCAATATATTGCGTTATTAAGACAATATCTCGTGTAATGAGTCGTGGTCCCGTGTTACAAGTCAATATATCACATTATAAGTCGATGTCTCGTGTTCTAACTCTATCTCATGTAATAAATCGAAATCTCATGTATAAGTCGAGGTCTCGTGTTACAAGTTGATATCTTGTCTCACTAGTCCATATCTCGTGTTATAAGCAGAAATTTTACAATAAGCTGACAAGTCACTACATGAACAACAGTAAATATATGGTAATCGAAAAAAAAAATAAAATAAAAATTGAGGCCACCTGATACTTACTCCAGCGCAGATATCAGATAACTAAGACCCTTCACATTCTGCTCGTTTAAAACACTTAAGAAGATTCTTTGTTGAGATCCTATCACAAGTTGTTCCATATTTTGTTTTTAGGGTACACTGACATATTCTACAGCTATTATTTGGAAGTGCAATGGACGTGGAGTAATTTAACAGTAATTCGACTTACAAAATTTTTGTAAATAGCATTTGTTTAATACATTGCTACAATGTTTTTTTCAAAAGCGATGAGTTGCTTCCGGTGTATTTTTAAATCAACTGTGAAACCAATTACTTTCCAACAAACTATTTATTTCCTTATTTCCAACTACTTATATTAATTATATTATTGTCTTTATGAATTTACTTCTAACAGTTCAACAGTTTACTTATCTCTTTATCTGCTACTGAGCACAACTCTACAATCCTTGACAATTCTTTATTCTTTGTGTTTCTGGTCGTTAAATTAACTTGGCTTCGTACTTTCTGTATCTACGTCTTCTTGGTCGCGGCGATGCTATTCAGGCTATCGCCTTATAAATAATGCATGAATTGCCTAGTTGTGCTCAGGCTTTTATATGATTTGGTAGGGGGAAGAAACTATGACTTGTTTCCCCTACGCAATATAGTACGTTAAAGCGAGTTCCAGCAATGTGGTTGACCAACGCAATCTCATATCCGTCCGAGTCATGTCCGCTGAGGCAATTACGTTAATCGCAAAACTATTTGCTTACTCATGCATGTAAGCTATGAGGAATAATAAACTATAGAACCTATGCTATAATCGTCATGTAACACCCTCCCCCTTGAACGAAAGAAAGTTTTTAAAACTTTCTTTGTATGATTATCCGTATCCGATTATCCTTTGTATGAGTGTCCGTAGAGTTCATACTCTTGACAAACAATCTGCTTTGACGTCGTCGTTTCCCTTGATATGCTGGATCGTCATGTATTCGGAGAGAATAAGGCTCCAACGCAGCAAACGCTGATTCTTGTTCTTCAGTTTGTGAATGAAAACTAAGGGATTATGATCACTGAATACTTCTAGGGGTGAGTTGATGCAAGACACACACACATCGAAATGGTGCAGCACATAAATGAGGGCAAGGCGTTCTTTTTCTGTGGTGGGGTAATTGTGCTGATGGTTGTTAAACTTGCGAGAAAAATAACCCTCCGGTGGTCAATGCCATTTTTATCTTCTTGTAATAATACTGCTCCAGCAGCCATATCGCTAGCATACACTGCTAGCTTAAAGGGGTGGTTGAAATCAGGAGCTGATCAAACAGGTGCACTTTGTAATAAGGTTTTGAGTCGCTCGAAGGCTGACTGACAATGATTGGTCCACACAAACTTATCATTTTTTCGGAGCTCAGTTAGGGGTTCGGTCACGGATGAGAAGTTCGGGCAAAACTTTCGATAGTAACCAGCCGTGCTGAGAAAATGCATAACCTGTTTTTTGGTGGAAGGTTGTGGAAAGGCAGATATAGCTTTAATTTTAGCATCGACAGGTTTGACTTTACCTTGGCCAATGACATGTCCCAAATGCGTGACATACCCACATCCAAATTCGCTTTTGACGAGGTTGATCGTTAGGCTCGCTTCGCTCAACCGTCTAAACAATTTACGCATTATTGAAAGATGAGTTTCCCAGGTGTCACTGTAAATGATGATGTCGTCAATGTACGCTTCACAGTCGTCAATATCAGCGATGAGGCGGTTGATAAGTCGCTGGAACGTTGCGGGAGAATTTTTCATGCCAAAGGGCATAACCTTGTACTGGTACAAGCCATGCGGTGTGGCAAATGCAGAAATTTCTTTTGCTTGTTCACTTAAGGGAATCTGCCAAAATCCTTTTAGCAAATCAAATTTCGAGATGTACTTCGCATTGCCAACTTTATCAAAACAGTTGTCCATCCATGGAATGGGAAATGTGTCTGTTTTTGTGAGATTATTGACCTTTCGGTAATCGGTCCACATGCGATAGCTGCCATCAGGTTTAGGAACGAGAATACATGGTGAACTCCAGTTGCTTTGACTAGGCTCGATCAGGTCGTTGTCCAAGAGGTACTGTATTTCGTTATTGAGGTATGCCTGATTGGAAGGATTCAAACGGTACGGGTGTTGCTTAACTGGCTGTGTATCGCCGACATTAACATCGTGTTCAATCAGTGTAGTCTGAGATCGGACATCGGGAAATAAATGACCATGTTCGCGTATAAGTTCTCGTATATCTTCTCGTTGACGTGGTTGAAGATGAGTCAACTTGGCATCAAATTGTCGCAGAATATCAGAGTTGTTCAATTTGGTAGATGCAGATAATTCAAAGAGATTATCCAGCTCTTCAGCTGTGTGGTTACCTGAACTAGCTACGCTACAACATTGTTCTACTTTCGTTCTTTCATGATATGGTTTTAACATATTTACATGACATAACTGCTCATGCTTACGTCGATCTGGTGTAGCTATTACATAATTAAGATCACACACTTTCTTTTTTACTACATAAGGACCAAAATATTTAGCTTGCAAAGGCGTTCCAGGAACTGGAAGGAGTGCTAGTACCTTGTCACCAACCTGAAAATTCAGCCTCACTGTGTGTTTGTGAAATTTTGATTTCATACAATTTTGGGCAGATTTTTCCTTGCCAAATCACATGCTTCCGTGAGTTTTCTACGAAATTCCGACACATATTCCAGAAGGTTCAATGCACAATCGTCATCCTCCAACAACTCCTTCAGGAGTTTAAGTGGTCCTCTAACAGTATGTCCTAAAACAAGCTCAAAAGGACTAAAGCCTAGAGACTCTTGCACAGAATCTTGAGCAGCAAAGAGAAGCAAGTGAATCCCTTCATCCCAATTTTTCTCAGTTTCTTGGCAATACATCCTAATCATGTTTTTTAGTGTTTGGTGAAACCTTTCTAATGCACCGTGACTTTCAGGATGATACTCGCTTGACCTAAATTGTTTGATTCCCAGCTCATACATGACTTGCTGAAACAAACCAGACATGAAATTTGACCCTTGGTCCGACTGGATAGATTTTGGTAGACCTACCAATGTAAAAAATTTCGTAAGTGCTTGAACAATAGTTTGAGCTTTAATATTTTTAAGTGGAATAGCTTCCGGAAACCTAGTGGAAACACATAATAGTTAGTATACACTGATTGCCGCTTTTAGTCTTAGGAAGTGGTCCAACGCTATCGATCATGACTCTGCTGAACAGTTCTTCAAAGGCTGGAAATGGTTTTAAAGGTGCTTTCGGAATGACCTGATTCGGTTTACCCACAATTTGGTAAGCGCTGGCGTGTTTTGCAAAATTCAACAACATCTTCGAATTCCTGGCCAGTAGAAATGAGTAAGGATTTTTTGAAATGTTTTGTTTATTCCTAAATGACTGGATAGAGGAGTATCGTGTGCCAAACTGAGAATTTCAGATCGATAAGGTTTGGGAACAATAATTTGATATCGAAAAGACCATTTGTCATCAGCTGAAACATCTGAAAGTCGCCATTTTCTCATCATTACTCCATCTTTAATAAAATAACACACAGGATCTCCTGCGGTATCTACTTCCTCTGGTGCTTTTGGTACAATACTGAAATTTCTGGATTGTTTTGTTGTTCCTTAATAAGATTTGATTTTGAAAAGTTACTTTCGCCGTTTTGCTTATCGTTATTTGTGCATTGGCTTGTACCGGCTAAATTTTTAAAAGCTTTTGCAAGAAAGGTGTCCGAAATGTCAACTTGCTCTTGATCCATGTGCCTATTGTTTGCTATTTCTTGTTTTTCCATAGCTCTAGTCACTGCGCAAGAAGGAAATAAATCTGGAAAATGGTTTTCTATTGGATCAGACTGTTGCAAAAAACATGGTTTGTCCACTAAAATTGGGTCCACTTTGACTTTATCTCCTGCTAAATCGTTACCTAGCAATAAATGTATTCCGTCGAAAGGTAATGACTCGATTATCCCTACGGAAACCTCGCCTGACACTAAATCAGATTGCAATGGAATTGATCGAAACTTTTCACAGTTAACTATGCGTATCAAAACATTCGCCTGAATATGAACTTTTGTTAAATGGCAGAGCTTGCGTAAGTATCAAAGTTTGAGAAGCACCCGTGTAACGCAATATTTTAATTGGTTTATAAACACTTGATTTTTCGTTATTTAAGAGCGTGACAGAGCCGTCAAACATAAATGGCTTAAAAGCTTTCATGGTGAGGTCATCAGGTCTCTTGACCTCACATTCCCTTTGGGCGTCGAGGACGTTTCCATCTTGATTTTGTTTCCTATTGACAAAAGCTTCTCGTGTTTGTCGTCCTTTAATAAAGTGATCATGGCGTTCATTTTGCGTATATATCGGTTTGTTTTCTGATGAAATGAAACCGGTTGGTTTTGGTAGCGATTTATTTCATTTAAGTGAATAACACTCTGATTTTGTGTGACCTCTCCGTTTACAATAATCACAGACAACTGATTTATTTGGTAGTTGTCATTGGTTAAACTCTGGCGGTTGATAACGCTTGTTTAAAGGATGGAAATTGTTGTTTGGATATCGTCCGTAAAATTGCCTAGGAGGTGGTAAACGTTTACTATCAAATGAATTATGGTTGCTGTCACAAGGAGAAATGGGAAATGATACATTTTGTTTCGTGCTTGTGGTCGCCGTTTTGTGTGTTAGCATGAAGTTATCCGATAAACGTGCGGCGTCGCTTGATTTTTCCGGTTTTTTGTCGTTTAGGAAAGTTCTAACATCATGATTAACGCAATTTTAAAATTTTTCTATTAAAATCAGTTCACGTAAACTATCGCATTTATTATTTATGTTTTCTGACGTGCACCAATGATCGAAAAGCTGAGCCTTCTCCTGAGCAAATTCAATGAAGGTTTTGCTGCTTGGTTTAGTCAGGTTATGAAATTTCTGACGATACGCTTCGGAGACCAACTCAACCCTTCAGAATCAGTTCTTTTACTGTACCAAAATTTGCCGAATTTTCCATAGAAAGTTGAGAAAAAATTTCCCTAGCTTTACCTACAAGAACGCTTTGTAATAGCATAGTCCAACTTTCTTTAGGGCAATGACAATTTGCGGCGACTTTTTTAAAATGTAGGAAGTACTTATCCACTTCCCGTTCCTGAAACGGTGGAACCATTCTAATATGTTTTGTTACATCGAAATTTTGGGTAGACTCAGGGCTAGACTTGTTCTGGCTTTGTAATTGTAATTTTTGTAACTCGATCTCCTGTTCTTTTAATCTAAACTCTCTCTCCTGCCATTCCCATTCACGTTTTTCCCATTCTCTTTGCCATGTTATTTCTTCCTGCTCTTTCTGCCATTGCCTTTCTTTATCTATCTGGCTTACTCCTTCTTTTTCTTTATCTATACTAGGAATACTACCTAATTCATATGTGATATTTGGTTCTTAAGTATACGTGCTTAAAACAGACTGTTCGAATGACTTTGTCACATGCACTAAATGTTCCATTATAAGTTTTTGTATTTCTCGTTTTCGCATCGGACTTTTAACTTCCAATTTTAAATGCTTACCTAGCAATATTAAGTCATCTTTTCTTAATTGTTCAAATGTACTTTGGTTTGGTTCCACCATAAAATCTTCAGGACTAAAGCAGACATTATTAAATAACTGGTTTCACATGTACGTTTGAAATTCTTTTACCTTTTTCTTTTTTTGAAACGTATTACTTGCTAGAAATTCTTTTTTTTTATCTTTAGGATGAAACTCTGTGTATATGGCCATATTTTGTTTTGTCTTTATTAATGATCAATAATAATTCCTTTGAAACTTTCCCGGGCGGGCCCCCAATTTGTTACGAGCCGGTCCTATTTTGATTTGGCTACGCTTTAGGTTCAATTTACTCGTAACAAAGAACTGTGAAACCAATTACTTTCTAACAAACTATTTATTTCCTTAATTCCAACTACTTATATTAATTATATTATTGTCTTTATGAATTTACTTCTAACAGTTCAACAGTTTACTTATTTCTTTATCTGCTACTGAGCACAACTCTACAATCCTTGACAATTCTTTATTCTTTGTGTTTCTGGTCGTTAAATTAACTTGGCTTCGTACTTTCTGTATCTACGTCTTGGTCGCGGCGATGCTATTCAGGCTATCGCCTTATAAATAATGCATGAATTGCCTAGTTGTGCTCAGGCTTTTATATGATTTGGTAGGGGAAGAAACTACAAATTATGACTTGTTTCCCCTACGCAATATAGTACGTTAAAGCGAGTTCCGGCAATGCGGTTGACCAACGCAATCTCATATCCGTCCGAGTCATGTCCGCTGAGGCAATTATGTTAATCGCAAAACTATTTGCTTACTCATGTATTTAAACTATGAGGAATAATAAACTATAGAACCTATGCTATAATCGTCATGTAACAACACCTACCCCCAAAGTTTTTCTCGTTAAATTCTGGCACAGATTATACCATGTCAGCTAGTAGCACCACACAATATTATAAGCACAAAAAACAGCCATCAAATTTTGCCTGTTGTATGTATCCTCTTGAATCGACATCAGGTAAGTCTGCAATAGTTATACTTGCAGAAAGCATAACTAAATTAGGATCAACGTTATTATTGACAGCTGTCAGTTAACGTTTAACAGCTGGTGAAATACCGTACAATAGTGGACTGTTATGGATAAACGAATCACCAATGATCCGCCCAATTGCCCTAAATGACCCTGTGCACCACAGCATCTGGTCATGGACAAGAACAATATGATCTTTCTCTCTTTTGAAGAATATAATATGACATCTGTCTTTGCCAATTCCATCCTGCAAAATTTTTATTGCACATAAAAAGAATTCTCGAATTGGACCATTACCGACAACTTCCTCCCCTTCCAACTTTAAATGTGGTTTGGCTTTTAACTTGCAATTGAAATCCTTATAGTTGCAGAGAATGTCCCTCTTTAACTCTTCCATCCCATCTGTCCCTTAAAAAAATGCTGCCGTGGTAGATCCTCATCAACAGCACTTTCTTAAATCAATCAATGTCAGAACACAACTCCTCTTTTGTAATTTCTTTATTTTTTTTGGCACTGATCCCAGGAATTGAAAGTACTTGCATTTCAGCATCTATTCTGGTAAGACACTAACATTTATGAATTGCAAACTATGATTTTAATAAGATATATATTAAATAAGTCAAGTTGATTTTTTCAGTTACTACATTACCATCGTCATGTAACAGAATTTCAGTAGCTGTTTGGATGCAACTATTTGCTCTATCCAGTGCTTCTTTACTTACTTTTTCTTCAATGTTTGGGGAAAATGCTTAACTGATTCACACCTTAATTAAAAGTTCTATTTTACATCAGAAGTAATGGTAAACCGCAACTGTATCATAGCGTACCAAACAAGCAAACTATAACAAGTATGCTTTGGTTCATTGTACCAGCTGAAGGTACATTTACCTGTTTCTTTTTTATTATCTTCATCATTAACTTCATCGGCACTGGTAGGAAAGGAAAATATGTTTTTCCAAATCAACATATTGTCAATGGGAAATTTATCCTTTAAAATTAAACACCCCCAGCCCTTTCCCTGTACTAGCTACTGATGTTAGAAAGATCATGTCACTAAAACCTATCTAATGTCATGGAGTAAAGTAAAATAAATTTAAATTCTGTTACCTGAATTACATAAAACTTTCAAAAAGACTAGAGCTAGCACCACCACACAATTCCTCGTGCATTTGCATGAGTCCATTGCAAGAGTTTGATGACAATTAACACATTCAACTCTTGGGCTCAAAGGTATCTTAAGATTTTAACATTTAGTGTTGAGAATATGACATTAAATAAAACATGCTGAAGCTGGATCTTCCTAATAGCCATGCATGGAGGGGTTAGCATGAAAACTTCAAATTTTTGCAAACAAATCTTGCATTAAAATTACAAAATAATAAGGAGAAAAAACCTGACTGTAGACACCACCTATAACACTTTCATGGTTGACTTGAGAAATGCTACAGTATATCCTCTAGGGGGGATAGTAACAGTCATTAATTGCTTGCTATCCCACTCACCTGCCCTGAGGATTTGGTAACCTCATACATTAGATAGTAGTCTCTAGGATTTTTTCATGAACATGCTCAGTGCTGCCACCTTTTACAAACATTGTTTTCTTTCCCAACCCAGCCAGTGCCATGTTTACTTTGTTGCAGTTGGAGGGGCAGTTGCATTTTTTTCATGAGGCACACAAATGTGTGTTTCCTAGGGGCACTGGTATTTGTTGCCATCATGATGATGCAAGGAGGTGGTCGATTACTGCTTCTACTCTGACAAGGTGGCCTGTAACCAAACAAATTTCGGTGCTCTTCAGCTGCTGACACCTGATGTGTAGTACTTGTAATCCATCCTGGAGTGGAGTTCTCAAGACGATTGACTGCATTAAGCAAGCTTTGAGCACATTGTCTCAACAAGCCTTTAGGATCATTCATGTTTTGCTATAAAATACAGTATGATAAATATACATTGCTTATTTATTCAAATGTTTAGAATACATATGAACATTTTAATGCAGCAGCCGCGTTTTCATTCATGCCAATGGTCAAGTTGAAGTTTGAACTAGAATTTGTCAATATTAGCGGTTGGTGTCATTCCTGCAATCTTTTTAACATCGCTCCCACTGGCTTGGTTTTGAATAAAATCTAGCGCGACAGGATTTTCTTTCCCGATTCACATGGTCGCGATACAAATGAAAGAGTTCCTTGTCACCTTTTACAAATGCTCTTTGGCGGAGTTTGATCAGGTGTTTTTGAATTCGGCAGTGACCCACGGTTTATCATTAACATGTAATTTGAAGGTTAGGAGAGGCATAATACAGTCAAGACTAGTCCTTATTAAGTCCGTGAATAGCTTTGCCTTTTCTTCACAACTTGTAAGAAGATTCAAAACAGACCAGTCACAAGAACTGATGAATCTGCCAAGTTCCATTTGCCTACTGCATTGCCTACTGTCTCTTTTCTTCGCAGTTCGACAACTGGAGGTTTGCGAAGCTCAATTTTTAAGATAGAGTATGATCACATTATGGTTCGATAAACCAAAAGGAGGACGCATTTCGACAGAATTATTTTCGTACAGGTGAGGTAAGTTAGTTAGGATCAAATCTAAGATTTGGTCACCTCTAGTTGGTACACGAACTAGTTGCTTCATCCTGAACTGTGTTAATAAACAGTTAATGTTTAGTCCGTTAAAATCACCGGTCAGGAATATTACACAGCTGGGGTGATAATGTTTGAAAGAGAACAGTGTAAGAGACAAGTAATCAATCATAAGGTTATCATCAGCACTGGGACAGTGGTAAACTGTTCCAATCACAATACAAGGGACTCTTTAAGGGAGTTTTTTGGGTCTGATGTGAGCGCAAACAACTTCAAAATCTGGGTGGTGCAAGTGGTTAAGTGTTTTAAACTTGATTAAATTTCGAATGTATATGCAAACACCACCATGGACACCAGATATTTGGTTTTGGCAAATGAGATTGTAAGCCAGAATATCAATACAATCTACACTGATACTATCGTGTAGCGAGGTTTCAGTAAAACAAGCTGAGTCTGGTTTCTGTTCGATGATACAAAGGATTATTTCATTGATCTTAGATGCAAGAGACATAGTGTTTGACAACACACTAAGACCGAAAACGGGGTTTGCGGTGTTGGTAGGAGGGGATGAAGAAAAATGGTCTGAGGAGTCACTGGAAAGATTTTTTGTGGTTTAATTTGAATGTTGAGACAGTTTTTAGGGTTATGACCAGTTGGATGGCAACTCAAGTGGAGATCGGGATCTAATAATAATATCGGTAAAATTTCATTTTGTCTTTTCTCCTTGTACGAACACAAAAACCTCCTGCAACTGCCAATTTTCATATGAAGTAGCAACATTATTTCTTGGTGCACTACTATGTCGTGTGTTATATTGCGTGGGTAATTTTCTGTAGCTTGACTTAGGTTTTATTCTTTGAGTAATAGGGGTTGGAATATGTTGATGTTCTTGACAATTGTTAGCTTCCAGATCTAAATTATTGAGATTGACAGTCTCTTTCGTACTAGTTTAAGAACTTGTGGTCGGAATAAGGATTCGATTGACAGTAACCACTGGGGAAGTGTGGAATTGACTCTGGATTAAATCATGGTGTTTACGATTTATACGATCTATTGATGTCTTTTCTGAAACTAATTCTTCATGCACATGATGTATTCCTGTAATACTGTCATCTGTTATGTCGGAGGCCAAAGAATTTGTGTTGCACGTAATGATAACACTGCTGTTAGAATATATGATCATTTAGATCGTTAGTGAGACCACTCATAGAATTGGTACAATGGGTGATGAGTTCATTTGATTTGGGACGATGAATTTCTGCTATTTTTGTCTGTATTGATTGCAGCGGATTATCATTAACAATTAAGCTGTGTGCACTTCAAAAAAAGAGGCGGTTTATTGATTTTGTCTCTATTGTTTGAGTTGAATTATCAATGCAGTACTTCTGTGGTTTATTTAAACAAAACTGCAATTCAATTGATTTCATCTCTGTTGTTTGCGTCGAATTATCAATACAAATCATCTGAGCGTGGTCTGAACAAGACTGTGGCAAGGCTTCAAAGCAGTCGGTTTGGGCAACACCAATTTCAGATTCATATTTTCATGTTTGTCCAAACGCTGTCGTACATCTTGAACTTCATCCCTTAATGCACCTACAATGTCACTGAGATTAGATCGCTGTTAATTACCTTAATATCTCTCTGCATTACGACTAGGTCTAGTTGAACTCCCGCCATGTCTGTGGACAGACCGCTACTCTTGCACGGGCAAGCACTACTACACTTGTTGACCAGTTCACCTCTGTGGAGTTCTGAACGTCGCACAATTCCTTGCAAAAGAACTTTATAACCTTGTTTGACTCCTTGCCGTCAATATTCAATGTTTTTTCCATGTAATATTGAATGATATCATATGCTGATATCAGTAGTAGTAGTTAGCAAGTGGAGAGTCGTGAACTATCTGCAGGAATTTACGACGTAGATTTCGAGGCAGTACAACAAAAGGTTCTGGTTTTTCCCGAGTGGACTATCTGCTGTGGGTCGACCTTTATAATTACGGTATCGTAAAATCCCATCACCTAACAGCGTCAACCGATCACGCGTCTGCCACAGGGCCTTTGCCTCAATGTTTCCAGTGTCCTCTAATCCCTGTCGTTCTTCGCAAGCTCTTAAGATATTCCCCAATTGCCGGACAAGACCTCTGTGCTTCCTGGATCTCTTTTATTTCAAGGATGGGAAAGAGCTTGTACGCACTGTCCGACTTTGCCCGTCCAAGCGCTGACGCTGTCATACATAAGGTTGCAACCTGCTCATCATGTCCGACTCTCGATAAATAATCTGCCATTGCTAACTCTGGTGATTTTCCTGCACAATGAATTGGGTTAAAAGGACATTAAACTAGATTCACATTAATCTGACACTGCAGAGAACAACGAAAAATTCGTTGTCTCGAGCGGGATTCGAACTTCTAGACCTTCTAGGGTTTCTAGACCGCCGCTCTACCAATTGAGCTATCGAGTCAACTGTGATTGGTAGCAAGTCTTATCCAATTTAAGTGCACGAAATATTTTCGTGACAACTGAACGCTTGTCTTTGAGGACCCAAAGATGCGAGTTTGAATCCCGCTCGAGACAACGAATTTTTCGTTGTTCCCTGCAGTGTCAGATTAATGTGAATCTAGTTTTTCATATCTCTGAGGATGGTTCTGAAATAAAAGGATATTGCTGCAAAAATTCCAACCACCTTCCTCGCCTACTCGCCCACATTGTTCAACTCGAGGCTTTCGTTGATCCAAGTCAGAGCACGATGGTCAGTGATTAGATCGAAACGCTGTCCTGCCAAGTAGACACAGAATTTCTTTACTGCCAATACGATAGCTAGCAACTCCCGATCCATCGTGCTGTAATTTCTTTCACTGGAAGAAAGTGTGATGGAAGAATGCCACAGGATTGAGTGGACCATCCGGATTCAGGATTCAGAAGCATTCCTACCTCCTGTAACCTTTGGAGTAATTGCCGGAGACGTTGTATGTGGTCCGTCCATATTGTTCCCCACGCAAGTATATTGTCATGGTAGCAAAGTGCTTCTTGCCAGTTCAGAGATCCGAGCACGCCACTCATCAAACGCTGAAAGGAGGCTGGTGCTCCAGATAAACCAAAAGGGGTACCTTGACATGTCCACTGAAAGTGGCCATCTGGGGTGACAAATCCAATGAAGTCAGAGTCTTCTTCGTGTAAGGGCATCTGATAATACCCACTTTTCAAGTCCAAGGACGAAAAATATTTGGCTTCACCCAGGCAATCAATCAAGTTGTCGATTCGCGATATCGGGTGATGCTGATCAAACGTTTGGGCCTTTAAGGCCCTATAGTCGATCGCAAGCCGAATCTGACCACTCTTCCTTTGTGCTACCACAATGGGTGCCGCCCAGGGACTTGTTGACTGCGTTATCAATCCTTGACTCAGGAGATGTGTTATCTCGTCATTCACCTCCCCCCGCTCCTTTGGGGATAACCGTCTTGGTCTCATACCGACTGGCTGAGCACCTGGCTTTAGCCTAATGTGATGCTTCCCGAAACCCTTTACCAAAGGAAGACGATCACCGGGCTTCCAAAATACATCTGAAAATGCTGTCAGAAGTTTATCAACCTCTTTCTGTTTCTCAGTGTCAAGTCTTTCATCACTTTTGTATCTCGTAACTAGCTTAGTTGGTCTCGTTTTCATGTGTTGACCTGGAAACGTGGTTTAAAAATCTGGGCCTAACTGAGCGATTACGGGACATAAATATAAATATCAATGTATCTCAACAACAACAACCACGTATCTCTCAGATTCGACCAGACATTATTGTCTAGCACTTTATGGTATTATAGTCTAGCGCTTTATAGTATTACAGTCTAGCCCCCAGTCCATGCTGGCGTTCACAGCCTCGTTTGCCATTTTGCTTGTCGGCACGGGCAAAGCTTTGCCAGCCGTCATGCTCGGAAAGGCTGGGGCCGCAAGGAAATATATATTTTTTGTACAACAATCATGTTTTGGTGGGAGAGAAATCTTAAAAGGCATATTGTACAATAAGCGTATCATAAATAGTTGTTGAAATAACTTACCAAGCATTCAGCAAATATGATAAGCCACTTTCTTGCGTTCGTTGAAATGTTGGATTTTGGAGAAAAATATTTTCGTAAGCATGAGGCGACAATATCCGAACGTTAAACGATCGTACATCTTTGTATTAGATCGGTTTTGGAACAAAATTTGAATATTTTAAAAAAATTATTCTCAAAATATGTTATTTATTTTATGGAGGAATTTATTAATTTTTTCAACTCGCCCTTAGTTTCTTTAACCTCGATATGTGACCTATTACTGCCTGTATCCCACTTCTGAAAACATTTTGCACCCCTCAATACAAAATAGCTGTTTCTGAAAACAGCCTCGTCATTAATAACTCAAATGCACAAATCTGTTGTCATTCTATTTCAATTTTCGAATAAAATAATAACATAAATACAATAATTCAAATTTAACGGTTCGTGAACGACTGTTACTATTCCACAATATGGCCGATAATCGGGAGGTTGATTTCCATGCAACCATTGAGGAGCATTCAGCATACTTGATACGACTGTTAAACAAAGCATATATTCTTGCTCATTTGCAAGCAATAAAATCTTTATTGCGCAGGGAGGATGGAAGAGCCAGTCACTTGGACATGCAGAGCTATTCAAATTATGTTGATGAGCTGTCTAGGGACTGGTTGGATGAGATGAATATGGGCTGCTGCGTCGTGAGAAAGGACGATACAGAGGAAGTGCCCGTCGCTATTGCTATCGCCACCAAGTTAGAGTATCGGGATGGTGTCAGAAGGCCAACAGAGTTGAATTGAAGGTGGACGCAAACATATTTAGGGAAGTAGGACCAGTGGTGTTTGGACTACGTGGTGAGGTCATGGTGGAAGTGGTGTCGGGTGCTACGTGCTTGCAGGGCTGCTGGAGTGCTTCTGCATTCGGTTCGTTCATGCCATGTTGTGGCTGTTGTTGGCTGGTGGTTTTGAGAACCAAAGCACCCGCGCCTTGTATACGTCTTTTGGGTTTATTGTCACATCACTTGATGCTGACAAGACACACATCATGTTGTTGCAGGTTGAGGGTGTTTTGCAGATAGTATGCCGCAAGCTTGGCGAATTGCTTACTCTGAGGCATGCGGGTGCTGGAGTCGCAGCAAGTGGTGGCGATGATGATAATGGCGGTGGCGGTCAGGTGGAAGTCAAAGGTGGTGGTGCTTATCTTGCTGACGATGGCAATAGCGGTGATGAATACGACCAAGATGATGAAAATGGTGATGCAGAGATCTCTAGGGGTGTGCGTCACATGCCAAGGCAACAGAGAAGGAGGCGGCGCGAGGTTGATAACCAGCGTCGTGACAACAAAGCTTACCGTCATATTTTGGATCACCTTGAATTCAGGACCATGTCCCACCATCTCGGGCTAACCAATAGCCAACTTGTGCTACCACCATAGTTCGATGGCCTAGAGAAGGACCTCGTACGGCACATGTGTTCATTGGCCAATATGGCGTCCATAAACACCAACTCACAGTCCTTTCTCGTTCACCTCAACGTTGCAAGGCAGTGTCATCACATCACTTTTCTCAGGCGCTGTCACGTTTCTAGATTGATATATTCCTCGTAAAGTTCATTTTAATTGTTTCACAGTCTGATGACCAATTTCCCTCGAGGTGGATTGCAGAACAATGGCTACAGCACAGAGGGAACGAGGAGTGGAACTGTCATTTCGGCACCTGCTTGGCGAATGATGTTCTGCTGCTGTGGAATGTCTTTCGTATGCCGTGTCTACAACTGCTCAGTATCGGCTACCACTTCGCGTGCCGTCGTCCGGGTGGGCTGAAGGACATTTGTGCCTGCGAAGACCTCATTGACACTGACCAGCCTCTTCCAAACTTCATTCCCATGGCCCAGCAGGAAATGCACAAGTAAAGTACTTAATTAATATAAAGAAATTCAATTAATATTTCTCGCCATAAATAAATATTAAACATATCATATGAATTATAAACCATTATATATTATATACTAGGTACATGTTGCACCTGGAAACGTCTCTCCCTGAGGACCGGATTGGAGACAGAGATTGTTTCAGCGGTGTCCACGTCCATCGCGTTCTTCAATGGATTGAAGACGAGGATGCGATTGTCGATGATGCAACACTGTCTGTTTTGCTCTGGAAAAATGTTGAGGCAAAGCTTGGCAGGCAAGACGATCTAGTCGGGATGAGGCATTGATGTAGAATCGTTGGATATGACACCCAGGAGGTAGGTTATGTAACATTAGTATTATTAATGTATTAATACTTGATTAATTAATGATTGTTTTTCTTGTTGCAGGTCTGTGCTGAGGCTGCATGTCATCAACATTTCTCAGAGCAAGGCAGACAGTGGCTGGAAGTGAGGTTCCAACGTCTTCGTGGCCCACCAGCAGAAGGTGACCCATCTCTTTTGCTTGACATATTCGACGTCGATCAGTATGGTTGTCTGCTGGTTGACGTGCGTGGTGTTCATGTGGAGCAAACCACCACAATGCTGCAGCACTGGACATTAGCAAAAGAATGTCTTCGGGCAGGATGGGCTCACTCCATGCCTTGGCATATGATCCCTGCCGTCGTTCGGGAGGCACTGCAGTCTGCCATTACCAACAGGGCAGGCGCGTGGGACCTTGAAACGGACGAACGGCGCTTTCAAGGTAAGTACATATGATTAGTCTACATTAAGTACATCGCTTTTGTCACTGATTTTTCTCCTATCCATTCTAGTACCATTTCTCTGTCGAAGACTGCACAGGGAACAGCTTCATCGGGATGGCAGAGGGCGTGAGTTTTGGATGCCACACCATTAACACTATCAAAATCAAGTAAGAAACTGTACTATAGACAAAATAAACTTTGTCACACTGTGTCACATAACAATGAGAACACAATTAACATAACCTTTATGACTCACTCTTAGTGCAGTTAATCCTTTTTTAAAGAACGAACCAATAACAGCCAACTACGGCAGCACAAGACACCTTGGAGAACATCGCTCAGGAATCAGGTGTCCGATGAAAGCTGGAATGCTTTATTTAGCTCGATTTTCGATTCATAGAATAAGACATTCCAACTGCCAAGCGAGAAACACCTATATGTTTTTCATACTCAGTTAAGCGATCATAGTCCATCGTGAATTATCATGTTTTTTAAAGAACGAACCAATAACAGACACCTACGGCAGCACAACACAACTTGGAGAATTTTGCTCAGAAATCAGGTATATTTTCAAATTACAATGAAGTGCAATTATGCCCCTTTTTGGTATTATATAAAACAAATAATGAATTTTATTATGTGCAATCGTAAGAGGATCAGTAGGGTAGCCATCCCGACAATTTAGCCCCACTATGTGGATATTTTTGTGTTAATTGACTGTGTGAAAAAAACTTTTGTAAAAAAGGAATAATTATGATTTTAAATTTGCATAGCTACCGGGACTAAATTGCCGGCTGGCTACCCCTTACACTTACAATGTGCCATGTTTTATATACAGGCATGCAGAATGTCAAATGGAAAAACAACATGGAATATTTCAGCTAAGGATGTGCGCAATTCATAAACTTGATTACTACGATCGTATACAATATCTATTAGATATATTATTAAGGAGTCAAAGTGTTCCCACCAACTGCTGTCCACAACAGGGCGATACAATCCTTTGCTGCTATCAACACAACAGAACTCCATCAATAGTGCCTCGTTTTTACGGACTTTTACTACTCGAACAACAAGTATTGCAGCACTTTCTGCACTAGTAGAAACACTGTCCTAGAGCGTGACAATGTCACCAGCAGTTAGTCACCACGAAGTTTATATTCTCTGCTGTAATCAACCGATATACTTTCTTTAGATGCCTTCTCAACACTTCTGTTTACCAAATTTTGGCGTAAATACATCTGGTCCTGCCACGAAATATCACACTAGGTCTGTTGTTGATTCTTCAAGGAATGACGCATGAACTCTGCTAAACTTTCACGTAATCGGAGACTTCCTGCTTCAGGTAATGACAGAACATGTGTGACAAATGCATGTCATAATTTTGTTCTGCCTGCGCCAATGTTAACTCCTCTCTGAAACAGACTGGACAAAAGAGGATGAAGAAAATGGAAAGCCAGTTATGGTCATGAACATGTATGGGTGAGACTTGCCACAAAGCAAATCCTGTCTTTTCTGAACATAATCTTTCACATAGGGAATTAGCCACATGGAATTGTCCATTTGAAATTTAGATGCACCACAAGTCTTCACATGTTTAAAGTCATTTTCGTACAAAGTGAATTCGTTTTCATCTGCAGAGACCACGAACACATTGCACCTTCTTCTCCAATCAAACTCGAACTCTTTACTCTCAAGGGACTTGTGAAACAGTTCCAGGGTTCGTACTTCCGATTTACCACACATACTAGTAACGTACAATGCAATCATAAGAGAGTCATGAAAAGCATTCGAACATGACCAGGCTTCTCGTTCGAACAGTCCACTTTCTCTTTTAAGCTTTTGATGGTGTCCAAAATGTGACAGAACATAAATGACGTTGTTTTATCAGCACACAAGCCGGCTTTCGCTGCAAGCTATGCTGTCGTTGCGACAGCTGGTTTTGTATATTTTTCTAATGCACCAAATGTACACAATAGTCCAAATTTTCACTACGACGATGAACAAATTTGCATAGGTTGATCAATGCTGTAATCTTTCTAACAACTGTTGATACATTCAGCTGGCGCTCCTCAAGTTGGTACATGATGTACGATTGTACAATATCCACGTCGTCAACAATGCTGAAGTCTAACTTTTGTTGGGGATATTTTATGCGACAGAAATTAAGAAAGCATTTTACTTGTTCTAAAAACTTATTAAAGTCGAAGGAGAGAAAGCACCACAATTTCTTAATGGATTAATGCTTGATGTATAAAATTCACTTAATTGGTCAAGCTTCAATTGCAACTCAGGAGACGTGTCCTCCTGCTTTAAACAACCTATTTTACGTTGAACAGGCATTGAACAAGGAACACACTCCACAGCCGGGATTGTATCTTCGAGTTGCCCAAAGTCTGTTTCACTGTTGGCACTACTTGATGGAAGATGGTTTGAATCAGCAGTGTTCAAAGTATGATCTGTCGTCTGTTGAAGTCGCATCTCGCGAGCAATTCAATTTTCTGTTTGACCAATGCTTGCACTGGTAGCTATACTTGATGGAAAATTGTTTGAATCAGTATTCAATGTATGATCTGTTGTCCGTTGAAGTTGCGTCTCGCGAACAATTCCATTTTCTGTTTGATCAACCCTTGCACTGGTAGCTATACTCGATGGAAGATTGTTTGAATCAGGGCTCAAAGTATGATCTGTTGTCTGTTGAAGTCGTTTCTGCCGAGCAATTCCTTTTTCTGTTTGATCAACGCTTGCACGTTTCCTGTAGGGCCTGCGTATTTTTGAGTACTGAATCAGTGCACACAAGTCATCTTCAGAAATTAGAAATCCAAACTTTGACAATCCTTGGTTCGTTAAATACATCCGTTCCAGAGAAGTGCATGGTACAAGACATTTGCACAACCAGCGCCTGACAGTTACCAGAGGAATACCTTCGAACAATGTTCTTGTCACTTGTTAAAGAGGCAATGCTTGTGGTCGTACCTTATTACGTGCCTAAAATTCGTTTATATTGGAAGTTCACCTAAAACCAGAAAAAAATGTGCAGCGTGAAATTCCACATAGGAAAGTTTGGCCCATATGGTTTTTGATCAAGAAATTGTAAACGGTAATAATATCGTTATCTAATTTGCAAGATTACATCCAACTCACAGTTTCCATTCAAAATCAACGCTCAAATGTCTTTTTCATTTTTTTAGGGTTAGGGTAGGGTTTTTATTAAGTATTAGTGAGCAAAAGATCACAAAGCTAGTTCAGAATATCGTGAAGTGACACAATCGGCATGACGTCATGTGATCGTAAACTTGAACAAAATTATTCTAAACCTGCATGATGCTTTCACTCATAAAAGGCCAGTGTATATGGTAATGGCGTTGTTAATAAAAAATACTGCATGGTGAACACTTTACTATTTTTCAAAAACATGGTAAACACCTTTATCATGATTACTGTATTTTTCAGTGGGTTTTCATTCACATGCCACAGTAATTTACTTTGATAGTGACCTCGAAAAAAATAACAGGATAAAAGGTATGAAGAAATCTCAACTTGTTGGAAAACCCTTAAAGTTTTCTGAAGGGAAAAGATATTTTCTGGGCCACTCATAAATTTGTCTCACTAACACTCTGTTCTCCCCATTTTTGTTTTGGTTACCTGGGCAGGTCAACATCGATATTTTACAAGAATCTTCTCGCATATCTTTAAAGTGCAGCTTGCAATCAGAAGGCAAAACATCGATTCACAAATATGCGTCTTTGTCTCGGGAAACGTCTACAGCTAGCAGACAAATTTAAATACAAATGACTGTTTACGTCTTAAACAAAAATTTGGTGGAACATTCAAGTATAAGACAAAATTCAAAAAAAGTTGGATGCAAACTTGGCCTTTTGTGTCAAGTGTTCCATCAGATGACCAAAATTTATATGTAATGTTTGTGCAAATGTTAGTTGGTTATAGAGTAAAAAATACAAAATTAGAAATAATTTTTAGTGAGTATTGCCAAACATTTTTTTTGAAATCTTTAGTGCAAAATTTCCACAAATTTGGAAAAACAAATATCCTCGAAATGATGTCATGATAAAATAGTGATTTGATTTTACCCAATTCTAGTATATTGTATTAAGCTAATGTCATTTTATGATTTATGTCAATAGGTACTAAGCTGTAAACATCAAGGTTCTAAAGGTATTGTTGATCATGTGAATACAGCTGCACATGCTAGGTTGGCTAAGGCTGACCATGGTCAGTCCTGACTCTTTCCCTTCTACAAGTTCTGTTATAGATCAGGTACTGGTCTGGTTGAATGGTTTACAGTATCCAAAAGCGTTTAGAGCATTTCCTGATTTATGAGGACTTATTGATTGCACAGAGTTCTATATTGGCTACCAAGTCAACAACCCACATACAGCACCTACAAGTCAAGGAACATCTTTAAGCTACTTGTGTCAATTTCACCTATAGCTCACTTTAATTTCATTTTCAACCTCAATCTGCTAGCACTACGGGAAACAAAGTTACTTGCTCCCACTATAGTGAAAAAGAGTGCAGTCTCATCCAAAGCTTCAACAAGTACAAGATGAGTAGCCAAAGTTTGCATTCATGTAGACCGATTGACAGTGGCGGCGCTAGGGGGGGGTAAGAGGGGGCACTTCCCCCCACATTTGTGTCTTGCCCCCAAGTTTGCCCCCCAAATTTGATACAATGTTTTGCAATTCGTTTCGAGATTCATTATGACATGGCCTATCAATTGACTATCATTTATGTTAGTATTACGCCCAAATTACTTTTTTTTAAGATATTACTCGTTAAAACGTTATTCACAATTTGGTTGTTTATTTCATATTTTGTGACACAATTCTTTGTCGGCTATCTTGATCTTATCTGAATACAGGTAAGTACTGTATATAAGTACTAAGAAATAAGGATAAAACGTTACTATGCAATGGCCAGGCGATTATTTTAAAATACTTGTTTTAATTTTGCAAACAAAACATGGATGTTAAAAGGTATTTTCGAAACCAACCAAGTGAGAAGTTGATGAACTGCAAGACGAACCTGCTTGAAAATGTCCCAAGGTTGATGATACACAAATGTTAGAATCGACCACAGACGATGAATTAAGGGAAACAGTCGACGAAGAATCAGTAAATAACGATAGTGAAAAAGAAAGCGAATATATTGTTTGAGAGCCTGCAGTTCCCATCAGTTAATTCAATGCACGCAAACAATGATGTGGCCCAGCCAAAAATTTTAAGGGTTCTAGACACATTTCTCGGTCTCCTGACGATGGACCAGTGCAGCCAGGTTTAGATTGTCTATTTAATTTTCCAAAATCACATGGTCAACACTTTGTTCCGGAGTGGTATAAAAAGTATCCCTGGTTAGAGGACTCAGCATGTCAAAACAAAGTATACTGCTTCACATGCCGTCACTTTTCAACAAAGACCACTGATGGAAATTCCAGTGCCACCCCCAAACCCCCCTTCCTTTTATGGCGTTCCATGCACCAAACTGATGTAAAGTCATCTGTTTTAGATGCTGAAGTAGTAAGAGATGTTGCGACGACTATGACTATTCCTATAAGAATTACCGAACGCAAATCTCAACCTTTTTCCAAAATTCGTAATGGTATCCCAAAACATAATACCTCGAACTGTATTATAGTATCAAGAATGAACCCGCTACGTAAAGCTGGATCCTCAAATGTATTTGTACCTTCAATTATGTTATCTAATGTCATGTCCCTTGCCCCCAAGATAGAGGAGTTGCGAGATTCAACTACCCTTAAAGATAGGTTACAGTCGCATCTGTGCATGCGCTAGCTTTGTTTACGTTTTTTGTTTTGATCAGCTTTAATTGTGTAAAATGAAGTAATACAGTTTGTCGGCATAACAATGAATATAATTTTACCAACAAGGAGCGAAAGAGTGCAGCAACAGCAAAGCGTTTCTGTTTTTGTCCAAAGCCATTTTTTTAATTCAAAGCAATCCAGAGCGGCGATTTCGGCAACCAAATTCCGGCGACCGATTCGGGCGAGTGAATCATTTTTGTATTTAAATTGCATTTTAATTCCTTAATGGTTTTGGAAGTGTTTATTTGTTCTTTATTATGAAGATTTTTATTGTAGGACCCTCAACAATCCACATTACCAGGCAGACAGAGTTGTGTTGTCAAACGTTATGACAGTCTTTCGAGAGAAGTTGTTGGTTGGACGATTTCGAGGCAAGCACTATTGAGAATGCTGCTGCTGTCTCAAACTTGGACAATATTGCAATGTGCTTTTGTCGTGGCCACTGCCTTCGGGAGAGAGAAACAACTTTTGTTTCAGCACGTGCTGTGAAGGGATTTCGGGCAATACATGAACAACAGAAGAGTGCATGAAGGTACAGACAGCGGTGATACAGATCATACAGTAAGATCATTTTGGGATCATTTTATAGATCTTTACATTACTATGTTTTTGAACTTTATAGAAGCATGTAAAGGTGTTAACAATTGCATGTTGATAAGTTTACCATATTGCATACCTTATTACTAAGAAACTCTAAACTCTCAAGCTCCTGTCCTAGCTGATCAAACAAATCAAATACATCAAATTTGTAGTCAGGCTCTATTATATTGTAAAATATGAGAGAGGTATAGCTCTCACTAAAATATAAATTAAATCTCTTATAGTGACCATTACTTATTTGATATTATTAGTAGTTATTTAGTATAATCTATAGTAGTGTTCCCTTTCTAGGATTCAAATTTTTTCACGGAAGAAATGCTCAGCAAAGAGGAGGAGACTTGGGAGAAGACTGTAGACATGGGGTCTGCTGTCTATTTGCTGACTGTGGAGCATCACCAATATGAGGTGGTGAATTGGGTAGCTGAGCTGATATTCCCTCAACATAACTGTCACTGTCTTCTTCACTGGTTACAATCAATGTTTCTTCACCAGCAGGACAATGAACAGATCTTATTTAATACATGTGTCACATTACAGTCACAGCAAAATACAAGCACGACACAACGACTTACCAATCAGAATGCTATATCTTATTCGTGAGAATTCTGATTGGTCAATAAACAGAAAGTTTTGAACATTGTAATAAACTGTTCTAAAAATATTGAGGAATTGATCAGAGGAACTTCTAAATTTGAGCAAATGAATTAGTCGGATATTTTTGGAACGCTTATATTGCTGCAACTGTAAACTGTGTCATACAAAGCAAGTTAACCAAGAATAGCATTTTTTTCTTTGGGGAACATACACTAAGGTTATTTTGCAAACAAATTAATTCATAGTTTTCACATATTGGTACTCATCAATTAATACAGCAATGTAGTAGGAATGGAAAAGCACCATTTCTCTTACAAATATTCAATCATTCAAGGAGTGTCCTCTTTCTTTCTTTCATCACTACCCTCGCTAGAAGTTAGTGTCTCCTCTTCTTTGTACACTAAAGGTCTGAAATAAAAATATAAAAATGTCAGTAACACTGAACATTCAGCATTTGCAATTGAAGTAGTAAAGTATGATAGGCATGTGAGGGGAATTTCCAAACAGGTAACCATTTATTTTACAAAAGGGCGGGTAATTGGTCAACTGATTTTTTCAAGTCAAATGGCTGAGTGTTCATGTATGTCCAGGGACATATGAGGCTTTGGATAGATTCTTTGTCCTTACCATGCATATGACAGGCTCTTAAACCAGGAATCCTAGACATAACTAATTTATCCTATTACTCCTAACATGTAACCTTGTTTTATTGCCAATGACCCACAGGTTAAAGGTATTTGAATATTTGATACAGTGATACATCATCACATTATATGGACATCCCTATATAGTATGATACATATATTGATAAAAACAGTTGATTTGTGAGAAGATAATAGTCGAATTTGAATGTGCCTTACTACTCTCGCTGTTTCTGATTGGATACAAAAGAAGTTGTCACATTGGCAGCTTTGGACGATAGTATATATTTCCTATTCCAAAATTGTGTCCATATATTATTTGTCCTGAAATTTATAGCTGTTTTATGTTGAAAAAACATGTGCGGTTTCATATTTCAAAGCCATAAATACGACACATGAAAAGTTTAACATATAAAAAAGCCTCAATTATTTTATACTGATTTTACACACCATGAGAGCGAAGATGTTAGTAAACCCTAGGGTAAACGTTCGGGCGACAATCGATGTTTAGTTGTTGTATAGGTGACAGATATAAAAACAGAAAATACAACCGGCAAATTCGCGTCTTGAGAGTATAGAACTTTTCAAAAACATTTCTGCAAAGAAATAGAAGACATATTCACTTACTTGGTGATGGTATTAATATGTGGCTTCACTTCCGAGCCATGAAATTGTAGCCTCAACTGATGTCTCGACTGTCTCATGAATGTTACTAGTCTGCGACTCTGCATGAGCTAGTGGCTGAATGCCTGAATGAAAAGACGCAAACATATCAGGAAACGTTATAGTTCGCTACCATATGAAATTGGCAACTTTCATGTATTGTTAATTCATCAAGTTCTTACCACAATGCCTGTTTTGTCGCTTTTGGGGCTTCTGTAGCGTCGAAGGAATGTAACAAAATTTGCGCGCAACATCCGCATCTGTTTTCAGAGCGTGCTTGTCTTTAAATTCCCGCCATCGAGAAAACAATTCATATAAGTAGATTCTAGACGACCCTCTTTTGGCATAGTAATCCTTTCTGCATGCAGTTTACGCACGATTTGCGCTCAAACTCGTAGGATTTTAGCTTGAAGCTTCGCTATCAATCCTCTCAGATAACATTTTCGCAATGAATAATAACTAGTTATGGTGCAATACTATACTAGAAGACTAGGGAGAATGTTATTGTTTGTAGGTGCCAAAAGTAAACAAAGCATGGAAAATTGGGGCATGCGCAGATGCCACTGTAACCTATCTTTAAAAATGTTGACCTTGTTTGCATCACAGAAACCTGGTTACAAAGCCATATCCATGATAACATTGTTTCTGTCCCTGGTTATAGCATCGAACGCGTGACAGATCTAATGGTCAACATGGTGGTGTGTGTATCTATATAAAGAATTCAATAAAGTATCAAGTTCTACATGATATGATGAATACAGAAATTGAAGCTCTTTGGGTAAAATTAAGACCTTCACATCTTCCCAGGGGAATTTCTTGTATTATATTGTGCAATTTGTATCATCCTCCCAGTGGTAATGATCAGCAAGCAATAAATTATTTATACGAATCACTGACGACAATTGAAGCTAATTTCCCCAGTTGTGGTATAATTCTGCTCGTTGACTTCAATAAACTAATTACATCTGGATTAACTAATGGCTTTAAATTGTATCAGATAGTCAAATTTCCAACTCGAGGTCAGAATCTATTAGATTTAATCTTCACTAATATGAAGGAATGTAACAAAGAGCCAATTAAACGTCCTGCTTTTGGTTTATCTGATCATGACACAATAGAAGTCCAACCTCTAGAGAGACTGCAAATGCCCAAACCCAAATTACAAGTGAAATCAAGGGATCTGAAATAATTCGAACCCTCCAGCTCCACAAAGCTTTAGATAGGCACTTTCGAGCACTGTTCGAACCTCTAGTGCAGAAGCATTACATTTAAAAACAACTTTTTTTTGGCCCAAGACCAGCATTCTGCAAATAGACTTTTTCCAATGAGATGGCACACGATCTGCGTTGGCCTTGGATAACAATAGAATTCATGGGTCCAAGTTTCCTTTACTTGAAACGGTCCTTTTTAGGCTTTTTTGACCAAAGGAGGTCCCGCCCAGCCATTCCTCGAAGATCCCTACGAAATGGCAACGTTGGTTTATGCAATTTGAAAATTTATTGATTGCACTTGACATCAAAGATAACAAAAGAAAACGAGCATTATTACTGCATTATATGGGCGAATCTTTAACCATCTTTGAAACGCTCCCAGAAACTGGCACTGAAGCTGACTATGACGAAGCGTGTAAAGCTTTAAACGACTACTTCAATCCTCGCAAAAATACATCGTTCGAAATTTTTAAATCCAAAAACACAAACCAAAGTGTTGATGAGACGCTTGACCAATACCATATACGGTTCGTTCAGAAAGCTAAATACTGTGAATTTGCAGACATAAACCGTGAAATTAAAGCTCAGATCGAACTAGGAACAACTTCTAAACAACTGCAAAGATATGCCTTTCGACATCCGAAACTGACATTAGTTGAACTCTTGGACTATGGACGCACACTTGAAACTGTTCAAGAAGACGCAAGCGGAATCGAGAAACATATAAATGAAACCTCATCGGAAGATATTCGACGAAATTCGGGTATCACAGCGCCTAAGAAAACATGTTTTTATTGTGGATTACGCTGGCTACACGTAAATGATTGCCCTGCAAAAGGAAAAACATGTAACTACTGTCACAAACAAAACCACTTCGCACGATGTTGTAAATCCAGGTCGTATGCAAAGAATACACAGCGCGGACATGATTCTCTACCAGAATTCAATAAACGAAGACCACAGGTAAAACAAGTCGACGAACAAGGTGAGAGTTCAAGTTCTGATGAATACGTTTATACTATTAACAAAGATACCCGTTATCCCAAAGTCACTCTAACCACCATTATTACTTCCCCAACACAAGAAACTGTTCATGATGTTAACAATGTCTCTCGCAAAGGAAAATTTTATACCCATGTCAAAATCAATGATGTAACTATTCATACATTGACTCTGGTGCTAGTGTAAACATTATTGACAATAATACCTTAGCCAAAGTGACATGCCAGAGAAATATGAAGTTGATGAAAAGCAAAATAAAACTTTTTGCTTATGCCACCAAAACACCTCTTGATATCAGAGGTTACTTCGAAGCAACCTCGTACCCAGGCTCTTTTACCTACGCCCGGCGCTCCGGCAAAGACCCTGGCTGGGGCTGGTCACGTGAACACCAATATTTTTGGTGGTAAATTAAAAATTACGTAGGGAGGGGTGGTAGGGGTGCAGTATTTAGCGAAGGAATTTTTTTACAGGTTTAGCTCGAATCTGAAATTGTTCCAAGTGCAATATTTCCAAAATATATTTGTATACAAACGCCGTTGAGAGTAATAATAACATTACATCACATAAATAGAGTATTAAATTACATTTTGATCATGGAACTGGATCATATTTCAAGTCACTGTTCATTCATCTTGCGTCGATGGCCGGCAAAGACACGCCAAAAAAGCTCTATAAAAAGCTATCTGGATCGACGGTTATTTCGCGCTGCAGACTTTGCGATTCTGTTGCGGATCCAAATTACAGCAGAAATTTGTTTCGAGACGCAAATATTTTACGCAACGCTGAAGCAGTTTACGGTGGTAAGCTTCCACAAGATACAAACCTTCCGCACTTGGCTTGTCGTGCATGTGTAAGAAGATTGAACAATTTCAGCCAATATAGAAACGCTATAACTGAGACGCAAAAAAAGTTAACAACTGAAGACGTTCGCACTAAACATTGCTTAGAATTATCGCCGTCTGTAGCCAAACCCCCAGCAAAAGTTCAAGCAACTGGGGGATCTCGCCGACGAAGTCTTGATTTTTCCTCCGCTGGTGCGCCAGGACAATCTGAAAGCTCTTTGCATGTAAGTAAATTTTACTCCAGTGATTTTTATCTATAGATTTTTTTTTTGACTATTCAACCCTATGAATAATGCATGCTTTGATGCCCGTGCCAAATTTAGTATATTATGAATATGCATGTTAAATTTTATACCAGGCTTTCTTTCTAAATTTTCTCGAAATTAAATGATGATCTGCATGGTTATTTAGTCACTTTGGAATACATGCTTCGAGGATATTTATAGATATATGTATCAATTCTGCTTTATAGAGCGGGGAAGTATTATACAAAGCAAACAAAGAGCTTATTGATGTTGCCAGAAGAACTGAACCATCTGTTCTAAGACAAAGGGGTTATGATGGCATGTCAAGTGACAGTTGGATGTCAGAGGTGTTAGAGGAGTTGGCTACCAGGTGTCCAGTTACCAATGGCATTCTTTCAACTCTTCTGGAAAGCAGCATCTACCCAGAAAAAAAGCTTCCTGCAGTATGCTTAATTTATGGCATCATGATGTTCTTACGATGCCATGAGTTAAGCAGAATTCAGAGAATCAATTCTGTTTTGTTGATAGAAGGCCAGTCATCTGTAAATGTAAGTCATACTTTAATACTTGAAGATTTTGTTAAACTATGATTTCAGTTTTCATCCTAGTAATCAAATGTAAGTATTAATCAGTTTTTCAGTGCCATTGATCCATTAAGCAGCAAAGCTTGGCACCTCATTGACAAGTATAACAAATGTCTGTCATTATGCAAGTAAAAAATAAGTGTTGTGCACTGGGGTGCATTGCAGCTCTACGGGTTAACTAATCTATTGAGCTACAGCAGTGGCGGATCTAGCAAAATAAATTACCACAGCTCATTCTAGGATATATTTACATTTCAAAATACCTTCAAAGCAACTTCATTGGTTAGATTTTATTCTTTTGAAATTCACAACTTATGACATTGTTATAAAGTTATTTTGAATTTTAAATTGAGCTGCTATAATTTATTTTGACTTACCCTGGATCTGCCATTGAGCTACAGAGCTTCCCCATTGACTTGCAAAATCATCTTGCCTAAGTGTCCTGGTTACATTTTCTCATAAGTCGTTTCTAACACTAAACAACTGTGCTTGTTACCCCACTTTTTTACTTGTCTAACACAAGGCAATTTTACTTGCCAATAAAACACCCCCAACAAACAATAAATAACAAATAGTCAACCCAGTTAGCTGCAATGTAGCCAAGTGCACCTGCTTACTTTTTACCTGTGCAATGCAAAACTATTTTGCTTGCAGTGGGATTAAACTTAGCCTCTTAGTGGGTTAACTATGATGGTTCTAACATACAGTACTCAGATGCAGGGATTGATAATTCTTCTGAACCTCTAAAACAATCTAAAGCTTCCAAAACTCTATTAATTTTAAATTGAAGAGGTAAAATTCTCAACCGAGTGTCAGAGTAAAATGTAAAACATGAAGAAATTTTTGATTACATGTTTGCATAAATACATTATGAGGTATGATTAGTAATTAATATACCTTGGAAACCTAATGTCTGAATAATTTTTTATGAATAAATTCTTTTAGCTGATTTCCCGCTTGAATAAATATGGTTTGTGCCTTGAACCAAACATGAAGTATCCCCTTCTCGATGACATTGGAAAGCAATTTATTGATCACGCTGCAGAATTGGTGAAGGCTGGCCATAGGTTTGTTTATGTACTAGACAATATTGATTGGGAGGAGAAGACACATGACATGAGGCAGGAAGTGCAAAACAAGAGTGTTCATGCTGTGGCAACAAGTATTGTATTCAACAGGGTTTCTGACAAAGGATTGCCCGATTCCGGTCCTCAGCAAGATCTGAAGGATTGCAATGTTCATCAGTTGGTGGATATCAGTCCACTGGAATTGGAGGCAATTCGAAACCGATATAGAATACTTGTTGCCAAGCTTTTATTTGAACATTTCCCTTGTTTTGCAATGTTCAAACCATATATGTCTGAAAGCACTGTTTGCAGTCATGCTGAAGAAATGGCAAGAAAGTCAGAAGTCATCACCATGCCTGTCGTCATGAAAGATGAAAAGAAATACGCTGAGGTTGTGGACGTTCTGGACCAGCTTGAAAAGTGGACACATGAAATATATACAGCTGCTGGACTGTGCTCACCAAATACAGAATCCAGTGATGATACCACCCCCACAATTGGAACCACGTCTAGACCAGACCAACCTGCTTCACATTTCCCTCCAGTTGCTTCTGACTGTGATCCATTGCATGGTGTAAAAATACCATGCTTTGGTGATCAACTCACTCGAGTTCGCTTCGCTGGAGCACGAGATCTTCGAGCTGGATGTCACTCGGCAAAGCAAAGGTTGGACCACCTGTATCCAATCTGTATTGTGGATTGGCATATCAAGAGAAGTTTCTTGAAGGTACTATATGATATTTATATGATACAATTTAATTGTTAGGTCAACTGACTACAGTACATAAAAACAATCATTAAAACAACAATCACATGAATGTAATGCCAGGGTTAAAATAAAGGCGTTTGCTCAGATGAATTTGTCACTGGAGATGTGGGCTTCCTGCATGGAAGGTGATGGTGAAAACATCGATCATGATAGAAAATCATGATTAAAATCACCGCTAACATTTGTGCAGTACTTAACGATGCAATATTTTGAGAAAATAACTTACTGCTAGCGTAGCATTAGTAAAAAAAATTGAGCTATGCCTGTACAGCATTACACTTGGGATAATAATGAATACCAAAGTGTTTTATTAATTTGTTTAGACTGTATTCAAGAAACTTTACAAGAACTCTGGGCGAGAAAAGGGAACTCTTCGCTTTTTCAGAGAAAAGCTGAATAGAAGAAACGTCACAGTTGATGTCAAGCACTATGAGGACTGTGAGCAGCTGTTCTTCAGTGTTGGTAAGTGTTTTGTCCTCGAAGCCTTGCTGGAATTTTTCCAAATGGGTGATACAAAACACAAACCAACAGCGAACGGTCCTCATGGTGACTTGCATGCTTTGAAAGAAGATTACAAGCAAACGTACCTACGGAATGCAATAGACAATTTTCTGGACGAGTTTGTTTTTCATGGTGACGATAAGGTGACAGATGGCATTTGGTGTTATGGGGTTAATCTTATTAAGTGTTTCTTGATACTGGCTGATTTTAAGGATGCTGTATCCACGGGTAATGGTGATCACTTATTGATCCTAAGAAAGTTGCTATTAATCCATTTCTTCTCAACACCCGGATTCAATGAGTTTGCAATCGAGATGCTCATCAATATCCTCCAATGCGAAGTGCTGCTATCAAAAGCAGAGGCCAAACGCTGCAAATGGGCTGCTACGGTTAATTGGAAAGGCGGTTCCGGTAAAAATATAGAAATTGATTTATTCCAGGAAAACCAGAACTGCGAAATGAAGAAGCTCATTAAGTCAATGGGTGCCAACAAGACTGAAAAGGCAATCACTAGGGCGAGCAAGGCTTCAGGTGGTGTTTCAAAGATTGTTGAGGCATATCAGCACCAAGTGCACATTCACCCTAAGTCAACAACCCACTCCCATAAGTCGTCAAGCAATGATGAAAAAATAATAAGCTCGGACTTGCGAGGCCTAAGACCTTTTAGCAAAGAAGGAAGAACATTTGAGTCTTTCCTACAAATTTCAAGTGACCCAACATTCTCGTTTGACAAAAAGAAATTTGCGGAATGGATTCAACGACACAAAAAGAACATTCTAGTGCACTATACAGTTGCTGATGATGAAGAAGAAAGCAGTGAATAATTAGACTTCTATGTACTGCACATGTAAATAATGTTTGGCTCTTAGTTATATATCACTAGTAAGCACTGTTTCCAACAATAATTTGTAATATATTTTTTCTTCAACAAAATATTTAATTTATATGTTTTTAATTAACTGTTGTATAAGAATAAATGTATATAATAGACTATTCAATATAATTTGCATGTTTCCACATTTAAGTGACTTTGCTTGTCCCACATTAAAGTACGTCCACAAATTACCACATGGGTGATGTTTCTTAATTCATACTTCTCTTAAATAAATTCATAATAGACCTTATGCTTAATGACGTCATTTTGTGGTCACGCGATTGAAAATGTTTGAAAATGGTTGTATTGTTGAACATTTTAAAGAAGGAAAGGTTTAGTTGTATAATAAATATTCTAACTTATTTGTTCGAATTGTTATTTTAAGCCGAATAAGATTTTCAAAACATTCAAGAGTAGCCATTTTCAAATGATTTTAGACGTCGTGACAACAAAATGAAGTCATTATGCATAAGGTCTATTACTAACAATTTATGAGCAAACAGAGCATACTCTTCGATACAAGTGTACTTTAAACCCCCAGTATGCCCAACTCATTTTTTTAATTGCCTAACACAACTTTAACTGTTAGAGGGCAAACTTGGCTGGTCAAATGGCTGAATTGGCTTATGCACTGCTGATTCAGTTTTGGGGCAAGTTGCACAAAAGCTAAATAGCACTATTCACATGACAGTAATTTTTCTTAACATGTTCAGTAACTGAGAAAACTCAGATTTAAGTTCAGAATTTTCACAGTCACTCTGTATAAGTCATGAGTTTAATTGCAGCTGTTAAAAATCACTATCCACTTGATTAGGGCTATCCACCTTAAGTATAACTGGTCACTGGTGTTTTGTTAATTGGCATGAGACAAATAGTTGCACATTGTTTGGCAGTGCGCATCTGGTTAGCAGTTTACCTCTTCAGAATCAATATCTAAATGCTAATATCTAAATCATACTGATATATGAACTGTAGTATCACAATTTTTCCAACATTTTCCTAGTGTTCAGATGGAAAATTGTTCATTAATTACAAACATTGTACGAGAAGTTCCAGACAGCTGGGACAGTCACATTCTTTCTCACAGACATCACAACAATTGTGTAATGGCTTGGTAGCTACATCTTTTTCATAATCAAATGACTGCAACAATAATTTTCTCAAACAAATATCTTTACTCATACAAAAGGCCCGCATATCATCCTGCATTCCAACTCTGTTTTTTGCAATGTCTCTGTTGTTATAATACAGTAAAGCAGTTGACTGTTTTCCATCTCTGCCAGCACGCCCAGTCTCTTGAAAATAAGCCTTTACTGAACTTGGTGGTCCAATATGAATAATTTGGCGTATGTCCCGAATGTCAACACCCATGCCTATTGCAACAGTTGCAAAAACAACACGAACAATGCCTGCTTCTGAACTCATCTGCTTCAGGATCTCTTCCTTCATTTCACTGGTCTGTGGAGCATGGAATTGTGCAAACAGCCTATTGGAAGGAACTGAAGCACAACCAGGAGGGAAATACTGTTCATCACCGAGAACATGCTCAAATAGTTTATAAGCAAATCCACATAACCGCAGTGGTATATAAACTATTGTAAGTGGATACTCAATCTTTTTCTGTTGCAGGGCCTTGGCAATCGGTATCAAAATTGACTGTATGGCATCAACATCTTGCCCAATACGAAAAATCTTTTTGTAGCAAATATTCTTTCTATCAGGGTTTGTGACAATGTGTTTGCAATTTTTCAAGCCCAGTGAGTCCTGTATGCATTTCATATCACTTCTACTTGCAGTTGCTGTCATTGCTAAAACTGGTACATCTGGAAACATTGCACACAAAACTCCTAATTTTCCATAGTCTGTTCTAAAATCAGACCCCCTACAATTAAATAAAAAACAGTTTGGCATATATGTATTAAAAATTTAAATGGAGAAGGGTTCTTGGCGCTTTTCTGCTCAAACTGAAATCCATTAGATACCTGCCTTGTGCACCAAACGCTATCACTACACAGTTGTCAATTTGTTTGTTCTGTCATTTTTCATACACTAGCTAGTGCGTTACTGCGTTTCTGTTTAATAAAAACGTATTAAATGTTGATACTAACCAGTCCAAGATACAATGCGCTTCATCTATGACAACAGCCACAACATTCTTCTGATACGTTTGGCTCAGCAACAATTCTCTTCCATATTTGCTCGAAATAAGAGCTTCTGGATGTGAAAAAACAATTTGATAATCACCGTCACGTAGCTTTCTCTTCTCACATAGCCAAAAATCAATGTCAACATTAAAAACGTCGTCATCATCGTCTTCATCTCTTGTCAATTCCTTAACATCGATAACTGACGCTTGTATGCCACTTGACTCGCGTAAACGAGCAATTTGGTCATTCATCAACGAATTTAAAGGTGACACCACGATAATAATGGAGTTAATCCCTGCCATAGATATCTCCTTCGAACTTCTCCAAGCACGTCTCCAAATTTGAAATACATCGCTACCCAAGTTGTATTTCGCAAACAACAACATTGGCACAAGGTGGAAAATTAAGGACTTGCCATAACCCATAGGCAAAACACACATTAAATCCACTTTTAAATACAAACACTCCATACAAAGAACTTGTTTTGGTTTCAGTATTCTATTCTCATAAATACTATTTAAAACCGCAAATTCTAAACACGAGAAAAAAGCAATGTACTCCAACATGGTGGCAGTTGCGAAAGAAGTCATACGAAGTGGAAGCATGTAATTTGATACTTTGCGCACCCCCCCTCAGGCAATAAAATTTTGAATTGTCACGTGACCAGCCCCAGCCAGGGTCTTTGCCGGAGCGCCGGGCGTAGGTAAAAGAGCCTGGGTACGAGGTTGACTTCGAAGCTGCAGTTGAATCCTGCAATAAAATTACATTAGCACGGTTTTATGTCCTCAACGGTGATGCTGATTGTCTATTAAGTGGAGACACTGCCATTGATCTGGGTGTATTAAAGTTAAATAGAGTATCAAATGTCACTTCTCAACCTAAAACCCCAGAGATTCCCCAAAATACTTCTTCCAACACCAAATCACGACCTAAAAGATTGAGATATCTATTTTCAAAGTATGATAATTTATTCCAAGGAATTGGTAAAATCCCTGATTACAAAGTTCATTTACATATAGATAAAACTGTCCAACCCACCATTCAAAAAGCTCACAGAATTCTGTTTACTATGAGAGACAAACTATCTAAAGAACTGCGGCGTCTCGAATCATTAGATACCATTGAAAGTGTAACTGACCTTACCTCCTGGGTATCTCCTATTGTGTGTTTCCCAAAACCACACAACCCAGACCAAATTTGCCTTTGTATTGATATGTGTATACCAAATAAAGCCATTTTACGTGAACGACATCTTTCTCCCACCACTGAAGATTTAATTGAAAAACGGAATGGTGCTGCATATTTCTCAAAACTAGATTTAAGCTCCGGTTACCACCAACTTGAGTTAGACGAAGACTCACGTGACATAACATTTGCAACCCATGAAGGTCTAAAAAGATATAAGCGTTTAAATTTTGGTACGAATAGTGCTGCTGAGATTTTCCAAAATGTAATTCAGACCACGTTTCAAGATATTAAAGGTTGTTTGAACATTAGTGATGATATACTTGTTTTTGCGAAAATGCAACATGAACATGACTTGACATTAGAGTCTGTTTTAAAGCGTGCTGATGAAAAAAATTTGAGATTCAATGGTGAGAAATGTGAGTTTGACCAATCAAGTATCACATTTTATGGTCATGTGTTCTCAAGAAATGGTATATCTCCTTGTCCGAAAAAGATTGAAGCAATAAAATCTTTAAAACCCCCAACAAATGTTTAGTAATCTTGAGCGAGAAAACTACTTTATCCTACTTTGATCCTTCAAAAGCCACGAAACTAATTGTAGATGCATCCCCCACTGGCTTAGCAGCAATACTAATACAACACACCCTCAACAAAAATGACGAAACTGTTGTTGCATATGGCAGTCGTTCACTCACTGAGGTAGAGAGAAGATACAGCCAGACAGAGCGTGAGGCATTAGCTGTTGTTTTCGGATGTGAACATTTTCAATTATTTTTATATGGAATTCACTTTATGATATACTCAGACCACAAACCATCAGTATCAATTTTTGAGAATCCCAACTCAAATTGCCCTGCACGTTTAGAACGCTGGCGTTTACGCCTACAGTCATATGATCTCCAAATTGGCTATCGCCCTGAACACGATAACCCATCCGATTATATGTCTAGACATCCCATAAACTGTGCACATTTCACGAAATCCCACGACAGTGAGAACTCAGAATACTACATTCAGTTTATTGCTGAATCAGCAACTCCAAAGGCTATGACCCTTCAACAAATCAAAAATGCAACACAAAATGATCTAACTTTACAACAAGCTGCACACATGATACAACAAAACTTATGGCACATGCTAGATACCGAAAATTTTGCGCACCCAACTGACGTTGATCTTCGCGAACTAAAGTTACTCCGTAAAGTCAAAGATGAGCTTACTGTTTCTCATGACAAAAATCTTATTCTACGTGGCACACGCATTGTGGTTCCCAAAACCTTACGCGCTGATGCCATACGTTTGTCTCATGTTGGCCATCAAGGAATAGTGAAAACAAAAAGCTTAATACGAAAAAAAATTTGGTTCCCTTTCATTGACTCACTTGTTAAAGCTGAAATTGATGCCAAGCCACAGGGCGTCCAAAAGCACCACAACCTCTGCAAATGCATGAAATACCCAAAGAAAACTTTGATACTGTCTACATTGACTTTTTAGGCCCATTACCAAGTGGAGAAACACTTTTTGTGCTGATTGACAGACGTTCCCGATACCCAGTCACAAAAATTATGAAGAAAACTGACGCGTCTCATCTCATTCCATGTTTAGACGAGATTTTTGCCACTTTTGGATTACCAAAAGAAGTGATTTCTGATAATCGCCCACCATTTACAAGTAGAGAAATAAAGAAATTCATGGATGCCAACATCGTTGCATTCAACACAGACCAATCACCCCACTATGGCCACAAGCAAATGAAAGTGAGATGTTCATGAAACCATTGATGAAGGCCATCCACACTGCTCATCTACACTGCTCATTTACAAAAGCAAAATTGGCGTCGTACAATGCACAGCTTTTTGTTAAATTACAGAGCTTCTCCTCATACCACAACTAATGTTGCGCCAGCCACACTTATGTTTAGTAGAAACACTCGCACGAAATTACCGCAGGTCGATACTAAGATCAATAAAAATGCTCTTCGCAAATCTGTCGAACATTGCGATAAACAACAGCGACAACGTATGAAAGAATATGCAGATCAACGCAGACAAAGTAAACAAACAACCATGAACATAGGTGACTATGTACTAGTCCAACAACAAAAACACAATAAGTTCACACCAAACTTTGATCCAAAACCGTTACGCATCACGAAAATAAAAGGGACAATGATTACTGCAGAAAGACCAGGATTCACGATTACTAGAAACCAATCATTTTTCAAACCTATTAAAACAAATAAAGTTCAGTCCGAAGATGAGGAGATGGGATGTATGGATCAACATGAAGAGCAAGATCACAATGACGTCAATGAAGATAACCATCACAACAGAGACCAAGAACCGATAGTGGAACCACGTTTTCCAAGAAGAGTCAGAAGATTACCAAACTACTATGAAAGTTGAAATTATAAAACGTTATTTCAATTCACAACTGACAGTGACAGTTCTCTAACTTGTGAGACAATACAAATTGTCTGAACATTCATATTATGTTTCATTACTAGAATTAGTAATCATAGTAAATAACTAACAAATAACACAACTCTAGAAAAACTCTGAGAAGAGGAGGGATGTAGTGTTTAGCATAATTTATATTAATTAGTTATTAATAAATCACGCAAATCCTTTGTTGGCAAAATTTGGGAGGCAGAAAGCGCGGTTTCTGGGGATGAGGGCCCCCAGAAAAGCTGGGGAAACAAAATCAGGGTGAGAGTAAGGGCCCTCACTGTTAAGGACCTTGAATCCCATGTCCTGACCAGGCTTCCCCACACATAAAGCAACCAAGAGATGCGAAGATCAGAACGGAGGTAAGGGCCCTCGCCGTTATGGACCTTGCTCTCCTTCGCTGGTGTGTGCTTCACTGTGGGGAAGTGTGGCCGTATGGACACCACTTTCTGCCACTGATCGGAACAAAGTGTAGATCCCCCACGTGAAGCTTGTTTAGGGTTGGCTGGGAATAAATATTGGTACTTAATAACTATTGTTAATTACTGTAGTTCCACCGCTAAATTGTAGTGGTAGAAAATGTGTATAAGTGATGTTGACTCTATATATAATGTCATGGAAGACTGTGACTGTACGGCGTTGGCATTGCTGAGTTCACTGATGGGGTTCATGAGATACCACATTCATGCTACAGCTGCATAATCAGGGAGGCCAGAAAAAAACCTCCGTACAGGAAAACCTGGGTGGGGCTTAGACCACCAGCAGCTCCCCACATAGCTCTATCTTTACAACAATAAGGAATGTTGGTATCTCGTTGAAAACCATCAGACATTCTCGAGATCCCATGTTCTGAAGCTTGACTGGATTATAAAATAAGCTTGGACAATGCAAATTGCTAGCATCCACAAACACAATGCAGTACGACGTATTTAGTACAAAGTTTACAGTCATTCATGCACAAATAATGTTCGTTGTTCAGAGCCATAGGAAAAACACGTAGGAAGAAAGTTGGGCGGTGGGAACCAACGAAGTTTCATCTGTCTCTTGTTGATGCATCTTCTTTGAGGGAACAACTAGGAAGAAATGGATAAAAGCAGCAACCGCCCTATGGAATTAGATTTTATAATGCATCATGCTTAGATTTAAAGTAGGATTGGATTAGACGCTGTAAATGACGTGCATATTGCAGCTACAACAGAATAATAAGGAACGCGTGATACAGACCGTGGTTTGGGCGCGAAGATAACAGCAATGAGCTGCGTTTTGTAGGCGCCGTGTGACTCGCTGCGCTAGGAATTAAATTATGACTATATATGGTCCGTAAAACTTGTAAGATAGCGTGAATTTTTTGTATGTATGGAGTTCTGAACAGTGTAATGTAGTTGGTATTGTTTTGTTGTTGCAATAAGTTTTTTAAAGTGTGAAAGCATTCGCATAACTGTGAGGTGTTTTGGCATTTGACTTCAGTATCTGCTTTATGCTATTGAACAGCAGAATGTTTGTTAGGAAGGCTAGGCAAAAGCATTCACTAAGAATTTGAATACTATAATACCTGTACAGGAATCGCGTTAACATTAAGCTACGATAACCTAAGAAAAGCCGTCTGTTTTGTGTACGTGATTGTGACAGTGTAGCCTTCAGATGTAGTTCAGAGGGATCTCCCGTAGGTAGAGCATCCAGGTAGTGCCTTGTATGAAACCAACCTAATATAATGATTCTTAAGCAGAATTATTGATTATTGTTTTACTGATCAGTAGTGGCTTGGTATTGTGCAGAGCTCAAATTAGCTAGCATGAGGCTCCGCAACGCTGACATACTGAGAATATTGTGGATTAGATCATATAGCAATGAAGCGTCCTGCGCGACACGATTAAATTAGCATTATACATGTACAGACTGTGCAACTAATGCATTGTGATAAGAGTTATCCTATAGGTGGATTTTACTTCTCGTGAACGATTAGCACTGCGCGCGAAAATAAAGCGATAATTTGAAACAAACTCAATACGAGTGACATGCATGTTGTAGCTACTAAAGCCTAAGGAAGAACCTGCAAGGATTGAAATTTTTAGAAGTGTTATCAGGTTTATTAGTATTTGTAATCTCGGACTAGGTAAAATTTGCTATAAATTGTGGCCAAGTTTAGCATTAGAAAACGCATTGACTTCAGCTGATTATTTATACATGGCAATGTAGTGTTCTGATTTCAATGTTACTTTGTGATCAAGTAACAAGTTTGAAGCGAGTTGCGCGTTATTAGGATGTGAGAGGTGTGCGTGAAATTAACGTTACAAGCCGTAAATTACAACGAGCTACGTATATAAAGCGTTGTGTTTAGGTAGTGGTTGCTGCGTCACATGAATTTGAATTATGGCCATGGTCCATGGTCATGAAACTTATAAAACTGATTTACTTATGTACGCAGTAGTTGTGAACACTGTGTAGTTCGACGATTGTTCTGAACTTTTAGTGTCTCAATATTTTAAACGCGTGAAACCCTTCACAGAATTGTTATTTGTAGGCGTTCCAGCATTTGTTAGGAAGGCTATGCATGCAGAAGAATTTGTTAGGAATTGAACATTAATGTTTGAAGTCACGCAATTGTTTATATTTGTACTTATTATGATAACGCTAACCGGATTCAAAATATTTATTGCAGACATTGCAGCGAATTACTGCTGCCACGCTAGTGTGACCACCAGAGAAACAAAACATTCATCAGTCCCTTTCGTTTGCGTCCTTTCAGATATTTTACATGTACTTTAATTTAGCATCCGTCTCAGACGCTCCTCAGCCCGTCATGATCAATAATATGAATCCAGTTCCTAAACCATTTATATAAAGACGCGCTAATCTATTAGATACATTTTAACGGTATTGTGCGCTGCTAATTCGTCCATTTGAATCGACTCTTTTAATCAACAGATTGTAGAAGATTTGGTCTTCTTAAATCAGGCAAATTAGCGGTGGAATTTTTGTAGTTCTTATTAACAACTTTGATCTAACTTTAAATCAATAAGTACAGTATTTGCGGCCAAAATACAGCCCACATGTGGTTGCGATCACATTCCTTAGAACCTATATGTTTATAGACAGGTCGAATTACAACAAACTTATACACGACTCACATACTGACATAGCTCTTGCTCAGGTGGCAGGGAATATTTATACTTTTGAAAAAGCTATCTATAAAGACTGTAAAGTACCATGCATGATAGGAAGCAAACATATGCTTAAAATTTTTGCAGCAATCCTACCTTTCAGGTAACCTAGTATAGTGGGTATTCAAGGATCGTGTGAAAGTGACTGTGTAGGTGTCGTTTAGCTGGGTGGAGTTTGTGTGAGACGTGACGTTAAAGCAGAACCTCGATTCGATATTTTGCGCATTAGGTATTCTCACAACGTAAGATATTTGCAATTATCTATCGCGTCTGAATAGAGGGTCTATAATGAGAATTGCTTATGTTATTGAGGCATATAGTTTGACATTTACGTGGACTAATATGCGGCTTCGATTCGCCAACGCCAGAGGCAGAGTAACACTGACATGACATAGTGAAAATATTGTGAAATATATCGTAGCAGATAGCGCAACGCGATTAAGTGAAATGATAACGTATAGACTGCCAGATTGGGCAAGTAATATAGCACATAGTAATTGGTTTATGGCCAGTCTAACTGGATTTTGCTGGTTTCAACGGATAACGCAATGAGTGAAAATTAAGCGATATCATGAAATGAACTCACCTGGCACTGGGAAAAATCTGTAGCCCATCAAGATTCTTCCAAACGTTGACTTAGCTTTGGTTTTGGGCATGCTTTGTGGTAAATATTACTAATAAGTGAGGAATGTCGGTTTAGGAAGATGTGTTAAAGCCGGAGCCAGGCGGTACTTAAACTTGAGACAGGTGTTGATGGAAATTACTTGTGTTGCCAGACATATTTATCTACTTAATCTTTAGAGGATATAATATGGATGTTGCTTCTTATTAAACTCAATTTATTTTATAAAAATAAATTGTCCCTTAAATAAATTATTGACCACGAGGCAGGTAAAGAAAGATGGCGACCTGACTACTGTAAATACAAAGTCAAAGTTTAGAAACATAGGTATTTGGACATGAAAGAGGATCAAGTATGCTCCAATCCACAACGGCCCTTTTTACGAGAATCTCGTTCCCTTGCCCACCTGCCCTTGTATGCGCCTTCATCAAGCTATAGAAACCCGCATCAAGCGCAACATCCTCCCGCATCAAGCGCAACATCCAACGCAATACACATTTCGGGTCCCGCAGATTCATAAATAGACGTATTTGTGTAAAACGCTGCAACTAAACTCTCCTCGCATAACCTTGCCTGAACAACTACACCAGAATCAAAGCCGATCGAAAACCACACATCCAACGATTTTCTGCTTATCGGTAACAAAGTCGTCATTCGACTTCTACGGAATTCCGATGGATGACCTCACATTTGTCATCAAGAAACAACCCTTCGATGCAACTCCCCAATCCCATCCAAAATATTTTTTGCATGGTTGTTTTGAAACGCTTCAGAACTGTGTGACTGTGTATTGGCAAAAGATCCAACTAATGATTTGTATCAGCAAGAGCTTTAACATGTGGCAAGGCACAAACATATCTGAAGAATTCATTAAACTCGCTACTTCCACTCTGTTCCCATTCGATTTGATCTTCACGCCGTATTATCAACTTTCCATCCACAACTTTGTAATGGCACATGTGTTTGACTACCTCCTCCAAATCGAACACCTTGCAAAGCTTTTTTACTGAGAATGGTACTATGTTGTCGTATCGAGCTTCAAGACCACGCTGAAGACTTTGGCAAAGAGTGATCAGATCCTTAATACAGTCCTGAGACAAACGAGCATTCCAGTTGTAGGTTGTCGATTTCTTGCCGCCATTCATTTCTGAAGTTTCATCGACAAATATCCACCCAGGAAAAAATGGAATGTCCTAAAATTACAAGTTATAAGTGCAGCAACATTACTCCGTGGACTCATTTATTATATTTGTAATCTTGGTGATTGTGACAACAAGAACAAGAGTGATTGTGTAATGATAAAATCGTACAATTTGGAGAAAAGATATCGTCTGTTGCATATACGGCAAAATTACCTGAAAAGTGCCACAATATTCTTCATCGCCATCATCTTCAGAACATGTCAATTCTTCCCAGAGCTTAGAGAGCTTGTGCAACATCTCATTGGATGGTTTCGCTCCTTCCTCTACTGCCTTAAGATGCGATTCTATCAGCTTCATTATCTTCTTTAGTCTTACGAACCAGTGACAGTCTCTAAGGCCTTCAACTTCAGAGATGCAGCAAGACCTTTGTACTCTGCATGGCCACGCCCACGTCGTCCGAACATGTCATGAAGTTTATTGAATCTCTTAATTAGCCTTTTAAGGAAGGCGGACGAAGCATCATCTTCTTTGAGTTTCTGCATCACAAGATCAAACCAGTGCGATGCATCCCATGTTGTGAGAAAGAATGGACCAGTGTCATCAGACTCGTATTCCATGCCAAATTTTTTATACAACATACTAAGAAAGGTGTTAGCTTGGTATTGGCCATCTGCGTTAATACCTTAAAAAGAAATATATCGTTACACTTAATGAAACAACAATTAAATTTGCTAAATGAGGAAAAACAATCATATAATATATGAGGTGGTCACGTTACGAGGACATAAGTAAAACATTGAAATTCATGACATCAACACTTTAATGTTGTTCTTTGATTAAAAAATATTGTAGATCATTCATAACAACTCAAACAAACCTCTAATGTATGGCATGTCATCAGCATTGAAGCCTAGCCCGCCCCTAACAACAGAAACCACTTGTTCAGCTAAATCTTCTCCAGTGCCACCATGAATATCATCACCTGAGTAACTATAAACCACAGGAGCATCAATGGGCATGGCAACCCTCTTTCCATTTACTGGCAAAATTAATATAATGGCACGATTTGTTTCTCGATGTGGAGTCGACTTGTCTACAGCCAAGGAAATGTGCGGACGTAAGCCAGTTTAGACCAGTGGGTCCTTCAGGAAATTTTTTGTTTGTAAAACAACATATTCGTATGTTGTCTTTATGATTTCTTTAAATTGGTTGCTAGAAGAGTGAACATGCAGAAGTTGACATATACTGTATTTTTATAAAAAAATGCTAACATAACCACTTTCTCAGTTATAGGATTAAAGTAATGTTGTCTTTGCAAAATATTTCAGTATGATATTACACATTATTTTGTAATGCTAGCATCTTATAGTACTATAAAAATTTATTATCGTCCATGCCCAATATTTCCCACATCAGCACCACAAGATGAAATAAATCCCACCATTGACTCATATGCCATTGAAGCTGCTTTTATTTTGCAGACTTGGACAGCAGCACTCACTAGATTTGTGTTGACATCCATATTGCAAGCTTTGATTTTCTTCTCCTTGGTTGCATGCTGAAGGGCTTTGAAATGTTCCTGCCCACCATGACGAGATGAACTACAGCTGAAATGCTCAACCAGTGCAGTTTTAAAATTGTACCAGTTTTGGTTACCTCCAATCATCAGGTTCTCTGTTTTTTCTTGGTCATAAATTAATCCATTCCCCCAAGACCTGAGGTTACTTTGACTGTGTAAGGAGAGAACAGTATATGAGACATATGATGAAAATTATACACTACAATTATAGTGTGTCTAAATGTAAAAACACTAACTTTTGGTTTCTGGTTTTACTGGTTTGAAAAGATTGATCTATTGACTAAAATATTGGATGTTGCAATCTTGGTATATATGTAATTAGAAAATGCAGTTATTGCACTAAACAATGTGACTTCATACAGACTTCATACAAACTGGCAATATAGTTAAAGGCTCAGTGTTCTTACATTTTTCTTGTTGTGTGAAAAATCAGGAACTTTTTACATGGAGCACAAGTTATCTTACAGCCATCAACTAAAGTTTCAACTATGATATCTGGATGTTTTGCTTCCATCAGGTTGGATGCCAATTTTAGGGCTGTTACATCACAATTTACTTCCAGATTTACTGGTTGTGACCGATTTGTATCATTGACAGTTAAGCATCCAAACCTAACTAAAATTTGGTTAACACCCGACTCTATTTTCTCTAGAACAGATGACTGGGTCTTTTCTTCCACATTAAAAAAACCATCTAGTGATTTTTGAGTTGTTGACCCTGCTGAATGTAACAATTGAGAATTTTGTGGCTTGACTGTCTCAGTGTTTGAAATGGGTGTTTCACATAACACACTGGAATTATCCTCTATGATCTTTTCACTTTGTAGTTGTGGTTGAACCTGTTTGGAAGAGTTATGAACATATTCTCCAGTTTTAATGCTCTTTGAGGCATTTTCTTTCATTCTGTTTTGTTCATTTAGTTGTAAAAGTTTCTTTGCCTTTTTGTGATCTTTCAGAACTACCATTGACTTGTATAAGTCCACCTTTTCATTTGGATGAGCATTTTTCCAGTGTCTCTCTCTGTAATAATCTCTACTACGTGCCAGTTCAGTTCCACACTTAAGGCATATGCATTCTTCTGATGTTTCCAACCATCTTTTCTTAATGGGAATTTCTTTGATCTCGCTTGAAGACTTTCTTTTAAACCCAGACCGAGGATCAGGCTTTTTATTACAGGGTGTACAAGGAGCTTCTTCAGTTTCCAAACTCTTCACCAGAGTTGAGGGTGATGAAATTTGAATTTCATTATTGTCTAATTATTAAAAATATAAATTACTGTTTGCATAAAATTTATTAAATGAGAAGACCATAGTGTGTAGAATTTTTCTTATAAGTTTCCTTTTCCTAGCTATTTTTCTGTGAGGCTATTACCTTTGCCACATTTCAGGTGGTACGGCAGCTAGTAGCCTAGTACATGGAAATCTTATGATTTTAATATTATGTGGTGATTATTATTATGGTCACTTAATGTAATTGTAATACCGAGGAGTACCGGGTAGGAAATTTCATTATTTCTACGACGTGTTTGGCACAGCCTTTTATATTTCATTTAAAGCGCCCTATTTATATCAATTATATATCGCATTTAATTTAAAAATCCTAATTTGACTTGAACTTGAAGTTCAGTTTTCTCTACAAATTTCAGACCTGAGGCCGGTTGTGTAAAACTCTTGATCACTTTTTTAATCACTGTCTCGTAGTTAAATAGTGATTAAGTACAAAATACGTTGTTCTGATTGGTTGACGTTTCTACTAATCATAGTTAACTTCAATCACTTTTTTATACAACCGGCCCCAGAAATACATTTTGTATTATATTTGATGGAAATTCGACGCATAAACTAGGCCTAATGTAACATGTTTTTCTACATGAGTAAGTTGATCCAATATTATTTATTATAATATTTGCATGTCTACAAAACAACAGTACATATATATAAAAAGTTTATATTATCAAAAAGTAGAAAATGACCTTCGTTGTGTCTATTCTGACATCGAAAACAGACTACTTTCTGGCCATATCCTTCCCTATAGCCTAGTGCTGGGCTGCCACAGAATACATGAACAAAATGTGAGCATTTTACGCACTGGTGAGCACGGACTTCGCCAATTTTGCATACCCAACAAGCATACGGTGATGTAGCATCGTTTGTCTCCGCTATGTAAATGACACACAAGCACATGATTCAATAGATTTACATTAACTGAGTGATAGAATTTGCATAACGTTACAAAATTAGTTTCAAAGAATGCAAGGTTAATGTGAATAACATAAAAGAAAGATTAAAATTAATTACCTTTCTCCTTTATTTTTTCTTTGGATGGATCGCCTTCTGCCATAGTAGTGCTACGAGAGAGCTTAAGCAAGTTTTTGTCAACACGGACGTCACTCACGTCAGCCGGAAGTAAATGGAGCCATTATAGATGGCAAATAATGGCATCAGCTGTTCTCGCTTGAAATCAACAACGGCAGTCAATCAACTTTTACGTTCGAGATTTCAAATGAGAACGGCTGACGCCATCATTCGCCACCTATAACGGGTTCATTTTTACTTCCGGCTGGCGTCCGTGTTTTCAAAAACGTTGCTTTATTAATAACAACATCATAATGAATGTGCCTTTCAACCTATTGGCGGGCAACCCCACTACGCGGTCGGAATACCGTATTTGTGTGAATAGTTGCGCTGCCCATTTGCCATTTCCCACCGCTGACCGCCCTTGATTGCGCCCATAGGAAGCGCTTGGTGCCCTTGCCCCCAAGTTTCCCAAATTTGCCACCCCCAAGATCTTGCTGAAAAAGGCCCTACTCTGCAGTCTGGCCGAGGAAAATATCAGTCTAACAGCACATTTTCATTGAATTGTATTAGTCTTATTATTGGCTATATCTGAATTATTAAAATAAAAAGCGTTGACATGGTTGGCTCCCCACACTGCCCAGCTATTCCTATTTCTTCAAAATAGGTCTTCAACCCCCATTCCTAATGCTGTGGTGGCAAAAACAACACAGGTTATCGACACCTCTCTTTTATTTCCTCTTTCATTCTCGTAGTCTGTTGGCAGTGGAATTGAGCAAAAAAGCGATTGGTGGACCATTGTTTTTAGCACTGGTTTTCGTTAAGGACCTGGTCAAACAGATGATATGCAAAACTACAATATTTCAGTTTCAAGTATATTACTGTGAGTGGAAATTGTACAGTCTTCTCTTAAGAGATTCTTCAATTGACGTTAGTATGTTCTCATAACTTTCATACCCATATGTGCTACTCAAGCATTTTTGTTTGTTAAGGAATATATTCTTTCTGTTAGGATTTTTATTAAATAATTTTTAGATATAGACTTTCTTTCAATTCTATGATAAGCTGAAGTGCAGTTGCTGTAAGGTTCAATGTAGGGCTGGATGGAAAGAATGCTTTGAGGCCATCCAGTCCTTTGAATAAAATACTTTCTAAAATCATTTTCCCGAAATGCAAAAAAGTGAAAGACATGCATGAATATTTATGTATGAACAAACCAAAATAGTACTCATTAGAAGCTCTTAACTGAGTGCAACATTATAACAGGTCATGAATATTTTTGTATTACTATTTCCACAGCCAAGTCGTGTAGGAATGGGGCCATTGCCCCTCCAAGTTTTAACCTAACACACAAGTGCCCTTTTTAAATCTGAAAAATTGTTCTCTTTTTTGCATGCGCCATATTCCAAGACATGATTAGTGGTATCTAACAAATGCCCTATGGATCAGGTCCCCCTTCTAGCTTTGCAGAGTTGCAAACCAGTCTGGAGCTGGTGATTTTGTGATGTTTGTTAAGGTCATGTCATTTCAAAGGTCAATTATTTTTATTACAAACTCATCAGACCATATTCTTTTGTTTTTCACCAGTTTCTAATTTTCCCGTAATAACCTTCTTCATCCTAAAAGCAGGCGGTGGTATTTGAGTTTTCCGGGGGAAATGCGGGGTTGAAGGTTATTACGAAAAACCGGTATTGGGTTATTACGGAAAATAATAACTGATTACTGGGTTATTACGGAAAATAATAACCTTAGAAAACTTTATACATTCAAAATCAACTTATTACAACAAATTTAGTACCTGCTCAACGTATATTTCAACTTTTTCAAATCTTAATTGCCCACGTACTATACACATCTTAAGTTAAACAAAGTATCCAGTACATAGATTGTATCGTTATTCGTTATGTAAAGCAAACCAAGTGATGCAGTGAGTTCTAACTTCAAAAAGTGATATCGAATCATTGAGCTGGGCCGGCGACATGTACTGTAAAGTCATCGGAAAACAGCAAATACACTTTGAGCCATAGTCGCTCTATTTGAACGCCAAGCTTTGCTTTGAAAGCTTGATATAGCATTACTTTCTGCTATTTCTGAGTTATCAGATAAAGTTCTTCGTCACTGTCGTCCATGACCGGCCGCACACTATTAGCACAAGATTTACGCGATCTAGCTTTGCATGAACACCTATTTTACATGAATTCATGATGCGTTGGCTTGACAATTGCAACAAAGAATTAATTTTCCTTTACAAATAGAACATAAAAGGCAAGCCATTGAAATTAAACCTATTCTATATCTAATTCCCCAGTTCATAAACAATTTATACATAAACAATTAATGAAAAGCGCTATAGAATTGAATTTTCGATTAGAAAACCTCCGAAAAACAAAAGGATATGGTCTGATGAGCATATAAACAAGTTAAAGCCCTCGGGTATCGGTTTTTATTTAACTGTAAAGACAGTTCACAGTTAAATAAAAACTTCTCCCTCATGCTTTAACCTATATATATCATTTTGGCTATTTTATACACCAGCAACAACATTTTTTGAAAGACATTAGACAATGTCCTTCCAACAACTAAAAGGTGATCCTCTGGATGCGCGAATATTATTTTGCTTCTACCACATTTCTTCGCAATTATTATGTTAAAAAAATCGCCATCTCCTATGGCTGCATCATTGTTACTATTCTTTCTTGAATGCAATTTACTAGTGTTAACACCCATGAGCTTTAACACTTTTAGTTGATCTTCAATAATTGAAGAAAGGGGGCATACCACAATAATGTTACTGGTAGCTCTCGTAGGTGATACATTAGAAAGGAACTGAAACAGCAAAGACTTCCCAAATCCCGTAGGAAGAACAGCTACATCATATCCTTGAAGTAATTATTGAAAGCATTGTACCTGTTGTGGCTTAAGAATAACATCTGACAATTCAACTTTTGCAATTAGACTACAAAAATGAAAGAGGAAATAATTGCAGAAATTAGAAGAGGTGTCAATAGCCTGTGTTGTGTTTGCCACCACAGCATTAGGAATGGGGGTTGAAGACCTATTTTCAATAAATAGGAAGAGCTGGGCATTGTGGGAAACCAGCCATGGCAATGCTTTTTATTATAACAATTCAGATATAGCTAGTAGTAAGACTAATACAATTCAATGAGAATGTACTGTCAGACTGATGTTTTCCTTGGGAAGCTTCTGTTGGAATATTTTGGATTTTCTAATGTGAACCAGGAAAAATGTTGCTCAGTTTGTGATGGTCATTGTAATACCGGGTGTTTCAAAAAAAAGTATCGGTGTTTATTTAATATAATGTAAAAACTACACCAGTTATGGTTTTCAAATAAGTTTCATGGTATTAAGAGAACGCTAACTTAAATTTTGGTAAAGGGCGCTTGAACTTCATTCAATATTGAACGAGATATAAATGTTTTAAGCTGAGGTTCTGTTAAAAATTGGCGAAAAAATTGACTAAATCGGCCTTTTAAATTGATTAGAAGACATTTACTATTTTTCCGTGAGTATTGAAAATTTTGAAGAAGCTACCTTTAATCACGAGGCAATTCGCCCTGGCCGCTCCTATTTCCTGTTCTGGCGATTTGCAACTTGTTTCTTTGAACCCGCATGAGCACCAGCTAATGAATTTGAGACAGCTCCGCCAGGCAATTATTTTAGCATGCCAAAGACTACATGCACAAATAATCCAGAACTCTCTTGATGGTATGGTTTACAGAACACCACGTTGCATATATGTTCAAGGGCAGCTTTTTCAGATGAATAAATCGTCTAACGTGTAAATATTTTTTTATCGTGAATTATGTTGACAAGAATAAAATTAAATAAAATGTTAATTTGATAGCCCGATTTATAGTAATTTTAGGCATTTTCAATATTGCTTCTTCTGAATGAAACTGTAATATCTCATTCAATATTGCTTTAACATCTTTACGTTATATATCAAAATTTAAGTTAGGCCTTTTGTAATTCAGTGAAGTCTATTTCAGTGAAACAGCTCGTCCAGTTTTAACGGTAAAACAAATCAAACATCGATACTTTTTTTAGACAGGTAGAACAAAGCAAACAAAAAAGGTTAGAATGTTGTCATCTTCTCAACTTTCTAAATTGTATTAAGAGATAAAGCAAATAGTCACACAATTTGAAAGTAAAAGAAATACTTCTACAATACACTCTATTGTGATGCTGAATTATTTAGCAATGACAACTCGATGGAGTGTGTTCATATTGTATGATGAACGATGGAGAGTGTTTGTATTGGACCCAATAGGGAAGCAAAAAGCCCTGGGTATGAGGTTGTGCACATGCATCAATTGCAGGTGAGAGTACTTCATCTAATGCCAAAATCCCAAGGGTGTAGTTTAGATCGTCAAGCTCCCCCTGAATGCTCATGTTTCAGACAAAGTATGATCAAACATTTGAAACAATGAATATATTGAGTTGAGTGTATTGTTATCAGCTCCCACATCAGAGAATCATTTTCATATATGTCTATTGGGTTTGAGTAAGGAAGTAGCATCTTTGTTTTTGGAGCCTAGTAGTAATGCTGCTAGTAATAATAGCAAATATACAGCTAATTCAATTAGGGTTGACATCGACAATAGTCAAATGTGCAACATGAAAGATCGAGTGCCAAAAGAATGATTCTTTACATGCATGCGTATGTAAAAAAATATCATACTAGATACTACGTTTGTAATCCAGCAAGGCTGCTGATGTGTTGATCTTATCTAAAACTATATTACTACCATCATTTTTTTACGCTCATGCATATTGCACATTTGCCATTTGACTATTGTTGATGTCAACGTTAACTGAATTAGCTGTATACTAGCAAATAAATACTAGCAAATATCCATCAGAGGCCCCTACCCTCATGACATATGGGGACATTGCGATGCAAGTTTTCGCTATGTAAAACATAGCCAGCAACAAATTCTTAAGTGGGATAAAATTTGCTGCATTCTCAGCCAGCCCTATGCCAAAATCAAACTGTCTTCTCATGCAAAGGGACAGTCATCCAATGGTAATGCAGGGTGACATGTCCCACATTATTTATGTTTAAAGTACCACAAAGGGGGAACACCGCGGTCAAACGTTACACGCATGCGCGAGACCTCAGAAAAGCTCGAGAAAAACAAAGGCAGATTGAATAGAAAGCTAAGAAAAGCGAAGAATACAAGAAAACGCCTGAAAATATATGGTAGCGAAATTTTGAGTATGTTCTGTATGTTAAAAGAAAGTTTTTCTGAGTTTACCCCCTCGCAATTTTATTTACCCTTTTTTCTAGAGCTTCATAAACGTACTGACAGCGATATTCCTGCTAAATATTCTTACAGCTGTTGTTGTCACAATCGTGAACTAGGGCCAGAAAACACAACAAACAGCAGTGCTCACAATGAAAATTATATAATATGCCAACAAGTGAAGTATCACTGCAATCAACGACCATTGGCAGCGATGTACTATCATCATCATCAGTTGATGTTCTTTTACTTCTTCGCCAGAAACTTGCGCATGCGCAAACGTTTGACCGCGGTGTTCAAAGGGGGTGGTTGAGATGTTTGTACTCATAAACACACCAGATTTAAATGCAATGGTGACCATCAAGGTTTTCACTGTGCTGGTAATTTTCGTCCTCCAGTAACTTTCACAAAGCCACAGCTATTAACAAAAAACAGGTTTCCACTGTTTTTTCAGCTGTCAATCCCATACGATCTGAGAGGCTTGCACTCCTTTTACATGGTTATCAACAAGATAGAATTATTTATTAGAGGGTTTTGATTTTGGTTCTATCTACACTTTGAAGGAGCTAGGGAATCCTTTCAAGCAAATGATTTATTAGGTTGTTTTGATAATCCAGATGTTGAGAAATTACTAAAGAACTAGCATCCTATAGCGTGGATCCACCGTGTTCTGTTTTTCGCATTTCTCCTTTTGATGTGGTACCCAAAAAGACTCCAATTAATTTTGTCTAATTCACCACCTCTCATTTCCTCATGGTAGCTCTGTTAAGAGCATGTGTCTCTAAGAACCGACCACTGAATCCAGGTGTCAAAAATGAATTTCCTTGTTACTTTACCCAAGAGTTGCATTGACCGCAACAACAAAAAGCTTTTTGGAATTTTCAAATTTTATGCATTTCTCAAGTTTTAGCAATATTTCGGTCTCGTCCTGTCGCGGCAAAAATCCACTACCAAATTAAGCATAAAAAATAGCCCAATTCAAACGCACAAAATTTCAAGTAATTTCGACCAAATTCCATGATATTTTCACCCCTAACGTGAAAATTATCCTACTCTCACACCAGATGATTTTAATGTGCAATTAGGACACACTTCTGCCAAATTTTAGCGAGTACGAGCAACACGGTTAAATATAGCTATGCTCACCTCTCATATTTGACACTGAATTTTTCGAAAGTGGGACCTAACTAGATGCAGTGACTAGTGTGATTAAAGAAAGGAGGGTTTGAAGTACCAATATCAACAATTAAACTCATCTGCAAACACAATTTGACAGCCTAAGAGCCTCCCATGTATCGTACAATTTCAGGTGAATTTGTTTACCTTACAAAATGTCGCGGCGAGGTTAGATGTCAGATCTTTACGAAATTTCTGAAATGCGCTGTCGTTCTATCAAAAACGTTTTGTTCAAATAAGCTCAACATCATCTAGCTAACTTGTATTCATGTCTTCATGTCCAACTGTTTATCCAAGTAAGTTTTGATTTGAAGATATTTAAATATTGAGGCCATTGCGTTATGCTTTTGCTTTTGCATGCTTAATGAGCTACTCAGGGAAAACTTGGAAAATATTTATTGCTGGCCAGTTTTAGATATGTTTTCCAAATTAAGTTTTTATATTACCAACACAAGTAATGATAACACCAAGCATAAAACGTGGAGTAAATTTATAACTAGAATAGTAAAATATCACATACTGAGCATTTTACAACTTACATATATTCGGCTGATCATGCACCGATGATCTTCACACCAATTGTAACAGTAGGTTTACGTGATATGCCCAGATACGTTTATAGTACTTTATTTAGGGCAATTAAGACAAAAGTGATTAATCTTAACAGCAATTGACAACTTCTGGTGTTGTCTGGATGTTGTATTTGCCAACCCACTCCATGAACAGTAGCTATATGAAACTTTAGAAAATGAGACTCCATGCCCAATATCAATAGCTTGTGAATAATTTTTTCAACGATGAGGTTGCCGAGATGTCATTGATTACAAGAGCACCTTTTTATCATGTTGCTGATATTCTGGAGTAAGTCCTGCTTTTTGTTCCTTGATCCTTCAGCATGATTACTTTGAAATTCTTCAACATATTGTCCGCATGAAGTTCACACAATACCCGATTCTCCTCTACACTTCCCACATACAATTAAACTGATACCACTAAATGAGCACCGATTATCCATACTTATAAAATATCACTGATAAGTAGCTGCAAGTCATTTGATGTTCCTGTGTTCAAATATATGTAGGTCAGATAGAATATAGGAGCTAGGGATCAAATGTTAGTCGTTTTTAAATTAAGCATCAACTACAACTATCAGCTTTAAATTTGCATGTAGTGGCTTCTACTTTTTATGGTGTATATCTTTAAAATGACATTTGTGGGACATGGACGCAGAAATATAAGTTAACTAGGTACAATGAAGCTATTGGCTTATTTGAACAAAAAGGTTTTGATGAAATGATGCAAAATTTAGTCAGAAATAAGGTCATGAGAACAATGCTTAGGTATTTTACTGCAATAGCTATGAATGAACTCGTTTTATGCTTGGTATTATCCTTATATGTGTTGGTAATATAAAAACTTATTTTGGAAAACGCATCCAAAACTGGCCAGCAATAAATATTTTGCGAGTTTTAATAATAATAATATCTAATATTTATACAGGAATGCCTAGTCAGTGATATTCACTGTTATCAATTAGGGTCCTGTGCGTAGTATAGTAACTAATAACTAGTTCAAAAAATGTTACAACACATATGTATATAAACTATATGCTGTCCTAATGAAGGTATATACTGTATATAAAAATCTAAGAAGGTACAAATTCAAAGACTTAAAAAGGTTTCCAGTCTCATATTTGAAATCATTCAGAGTCTCCGCTTTTAGTATGTCTATAGGCAATTCATTACATGTTTTTTCCACCAAGGAAATAAAAGCCATTTTTGGCAGATTCAAGTCGAACTTAAGGCAGTCTGACCGACATTCTGTTATTGCGGGTTCTATGTTTACCATCAATAATTTTGAAATAGTTTTCAAAGTTTTTACCGACATCGTTTTTAATGCATTGAAATGTAAGGCTGCAAAGTTTCTTTCTTTGAAGATCTCGGAGTCGAGGGATGTTTATCATAAACTTTGAAGGATCCTCGTTTTGAAAAATAATCTCCCGGGCTTTACATTCAAAGTTTTCAAGTTGTTGCTGTTTTGTCATCCTTGCCCAAGGGTTAACTAATGAACAATACATTATAACAGGGAGTATCATCATAGCATTGTACACCGACACAGCAGCTCTTGTTGTCATCGATTTTCGCATCTTCAAAAGCAGTTTAAGTCTTCCATGTGACCTTTTATAAATTTTGTTGAAGTGTTCTGTCAAGTTTAGGGTTTGATCAAGGAGGATGCTAAGGTACGTATACGAAGTTGTATAATTTACCACTGTATTGTTGTACATTACATTTAACTCATGTTCTTTAAATTTGGAACAACGTTCAAACTTATCAACAACGTCCCCATCGTTAGATGAGCGAAAATCACAGCGCGTTTGTTATTGTCGTGGGCAAAGATGGACATCGAGCGAAAAACGTGCCCAGCCAACAACAAAGCTTGCAATAAGTGTGGGAAACTCAGACATTTTGGTTGTGTTTGTCAGAGTTCCAGATGTCCTAAAGAACCTCAACAATTCACCAAATCCAACAACAAGAGGAACCCGACCTTTCCGATGATGAAGACTATGTGTTTACATTACACCACCCAATATGGAGCGACCAAACCGTTAAAGTTCACGGTGTAGAAATCCCCATGATTATTGACTCTGGAGCAAATGTTAATGTTCTCGACAAAACCACTTTCGACTGTTTAAATAGACTGAAATCCTCAAATAATGCTATGAAGCTCTCAGCGTCCTGTGCATTGGTGTTTTCATACAGCTCGGTCGCGCCACTTCCGGTTCTGGGGGAAGTTTAATGCCATTGTTATGATTTCGGCTATTTTTGGTGACATGGATATGCCTCTGCACGCCCAATTCATCGTGGATACCGATAATTCTGGCTGCTTGCTTGGAAAATCGACCGCAATCGCCCTTGGTTTACTGAAAGTTGTACCGATCACAGGATCTGCTCTCAACTCTGTAACAACGCGAAATACAATCAATAGCATTCTGGCTAAGTATCCAGCAGTGTTCAATGGGATTGGTAAGCTACATGATTATCAATTAAAGGTGCATGTGAACCCAGACATCCCTCCAATTGCTCAGCCACCCAGAAGGGTACGATTCCAGATATGTAAAGTCATTGATGTTTTCTCTAAGCTAGATCTACGGTGGGAGTACCAGCAAATTGAGCTCCCCCTGACTCTTGCAGACTGACCACATTTCCGACACCTCAGAGTTTAAAGCGCTACAAGTGTTTGATTTTCGGGTTATCATCTGCCTCTGAAATGTACCAGTTCCTCATCCAGCATTCACTACAAGGAATACCTGGTGTTCGCAATATATCCAATGTCATCGTTTTTGGCAAAACTAGGGCTGACCACAACCGAAGCCTTGACCAAACCCTACAACGGCTCTGTGACAGGGGTCTCACTTTTAACAAAGATAAGTGCTTTTTCAGTGTTCCCAAGTTAGTATTTTTAGGATTTAAGATCTCTGCTGCTGGCCTGTCCCCTGATGATAAAAAAGTGGAGGCTATCCAAAACGCCCGAGCTCCCACCAATGTTGGGGAGGTCCGAAGCTTCCTTGGTCTTGTTAACTACTGTGCACACGTTTCATTCCAAATTTTGCAACCCTATCTGAGCCGCTTCGCCAGCTGACACGGACAGGTGCTAAATGGGTATGGGGAAAGCCCCAACAGCTTGCATTTAACCAGCTCAGAGACAGTCTTACTAGTGACTGTGTGATGGCTCACTACAACATGAAGCGGAAACCAAACTCAGGATCGATGCTAGCCCCGTTAGGTTAGGTGCTATCCTAATGCAATCCAAAGGACAAGAAGTATGTCCTGTTGCATATGCGTCAAGAACCCTCACCGAAGTTGAGAGGCACTACTCTCAGAGAGGGAGGCTCTACGCCCAGAGAGAGAGGGGCACTGGCAGCTGTGTGGGGCCGTAAAAAGTACCAGTTATACCTTTACAGCATGCAGTTCAAGCTCTACACTATGGTGTTCCAATAGAGACACTGATAGTTTTATAGTTTCTTGAAAAAAAAGTCATATATCTTTGTTTTTTTTATCGTGTAATTTAATTTTTGGTTCCAACATAATGTAATTCAAAATGATTTGTATTGATTTGAAACGAAATTTCACATGTCCCATTGAAGACAGTGCGAAAAAGACAGATTGAAACAAAATTTCACATGTCCCATTGGAGACAGTGCAAAAATGACAGATTGAAATGAAATTTCACATGTCCCATTAGAGACACTGAAAAAATGACATCATCCTAAAAGGGGCCTGGGCCTGGTACTCAAAGAAAATGGCGGATACGTTAAAGAAATACGAAGCAATGATGGCACAGAAAAGGCAAAGGAAAGCTGAAAAAAGCAAATCAGACAGAGGCAAATAAAGACTTTTGCCACCAAAATTAACCATTCAAAGGTTATCTGCACAAGTCAAAGGCAGCTCCCAAAAATATGCCCGAATGGAACCTCTAAAACGAGTGGACATTTTAGAAGACGGTTTATACAAGGAAGCTTCTATTGACGTGATCCGCAGGGCTTGTGTATCTGTTTTCAATGTACGCAGTATGACATGCGATATCTTGGAGTCCAAGAGAGGCCCATCCATTGAATCCTTGGATGAAATAAAAAACCTAAGTGGTACAATATATGTGAGATTTATTCAGACTTTGTCTGATTCTGACAATGATGATCAACTGCTCGAACACCCTGCCCCACGTGCTAAGAGACCAAGAAAACCAACACCCGCTCAAAGTAGTCCACAAAAGGCAACAGCTCTTACAAGTTCGTCCGACGAGAGTAAGAATAGTTTATTATTCAAGCCAGTAGCCAAATCTCTTTCAGTGACAGCAATGTTAAGATTGGGACGTCTTACTAAACCAAAGAAAGAAACGATGATACAGGTATGAATGTTTATTTTTTGGCTTTATTTGGATTTTAGTTTTTTAAAATTATTTATCTATCATGCTCATTTATTTATCAAATTTACATCTGCTAGACTAGAGGTTATTTTTTGCTTGCGTTGGTGTGCTTGTATCTATGTATGCAACATTACTAAAAAAATTATCAACTAATTTTGATGAAATCTTCCAGATAGCTCAGCAATTTTTCGAAGAACATTGTGGTGGTGAACTCTGCATTTCGAATTATACATTTTTATGTTGGGTAATGGGTTGCCTTAGCAGATGTATTGTACAGACTCTCTAAGTGCTTTTGTAATTAGCACTTCTAATAGGATGGTACTGTAAACCTATTTCTATTTCCAGATACAACATTTTGATGTTAACAATGAATAGAGTCCATCAAAAAGTGTATCATTCCACATACAGGAAGATAAATTTGCAGAAGGTGGTTTCCGTATTGCTTACAAGTGTTCAAGTGGACAAGAACAATTTCCAGACACCTGGTTACTAAAGAAATACAATGACAACGCCAAAGAGGAACTACTTTGTATTGGTATGACTGAAGAAGAGCATGCACGAAAGCAAGTACAAATGCACAACTTAGCAAAATCAATTGCCGAACAAATGGCCAGAAAACTTGGTAAAACGTACGGTCCCGAGGTGAGCTGACAACCAAGGGGATTGATGGTGATAAACTTAACTTTTGCAAGGGGAATCTTTCAACAAAGGCTATAGAGTCTACATTTTTTGTGCAGCACCAGTGCAACAAATACTGTAAAGCTCTTGGTTTGAAGGTTTTATAGCTTTTTGAAAAAAAATTCATAGTATATTATAAAATCATCTGTTCTTTCTTTTCTATTGTTTGATTTAATTTTCGTTTCAACATAATGTACTTTAAAATTATCTGTACTTTCCCATTGGAGACAGATAATTAAAATTCCATTCACCCTGAAAGTGTGCCCGACTATTAACCTGCACATCCAGGCTCAGAAAATGGCGGCTGCTTTTGGAGCTGGATTGTGGAAAGACGACATCGATTTGAAGAATGCATTGGAAGATCTTGTCAAGAAAGGTTATAAAAGGAGTGAAATTCTTGTCACTGTGCGAAGGGGTTTTCATCAGTGTCCGTGGGGCTGCGTTGACTCTAGATTGCCGTCTGCGTCATTTTTCAATCAACTATATCGACTATGACACTCCTTTGGAAACTGTTGAGGATGCTATAGCGCAAGAACTTGAGGGACCAGGGTCTCTTTTGGGTGTTCGAGCAATGACGAAAAAGTTGAGAATGCATCATGACATCAAAGTTCCAAGAAATTTGGTAAATGCAGCTATGTATGATGCTGACCCTCAAGGACTTGAAGATTGACGGCCTGCTAACAGAAAAAAAAAGAGGGATGGAAAGTTTGTTACCATAGGAGTTAACTGGGTATGGAGTCTCGACGGACACGATAAACTCATGGGTTTTCAAAACTGGACATTCCCAGTTGCTATCTATGGTTGTTACGACACTGCTTCTGGGAAGGTGATGTTTATAAAAGTTTGGAAGTCCAATTCGGATCCAAAATTGGTGGGACGTTGGTATTTTGATCACCTTTATACATCAAAGCGTATTTCATCAAAATTAAGAATTGATCGTGGTACAGAAACTGGACTTCTTACAACATTACATGTATTTCTGAGGCGGAATCATGGAGATATGTCACCTGAGGACACAGTTGAGTATGGATCATCCACCAACAGAATTGAGCACTGGTGGCGTGAATTGCATGAACGATTGGGGAAATTCTTTAAATTTCAGCTACAGCAACTCTTGGAGCAGGGCTTGTATGATCGCGAAGATGAGAATGATCGCAAGATACTTGCATATGTTTTTATTCCCATTGTCCAAAGAGAGATTGATCTTTTTGTTGAATTATGGAATAATTCAAGAACTAGGTTTCAAAGAAATACATTGATGCCAGATGGAATCCCTAATGTTATTTATGATTCTCCAGAAGAGTATAATTTGGAAGATAAAGGTTGGCATCTAAGTAGAGAAGAGCTTGCCGAAGCAGCGGAACCATCTGGTGTCCTTGATGTATCAGATGATTATGTGGATGAAGCTTTCAGAGCTGAATGTGCTCGTCATTTACCTGATGTTGAAAGTGTGCAAGCCAAGGATGCCGCAAGGAAGTATGGGGAATTAAGAAACATAATGAAAGAATAGATAAGAGTTAATTTAGTTGGGGAACCAAAAACATAAGGATTCCAACACTTAGCAGTTATAAATAAATTCTTGCAAAATTAATCAGAGGGTCATTGAATTTTACTTAAATGACATTTAGTTAAAGCCAAACAAGCTTTGAACAACCAGACTCTGGCCAATTCTCTGACTATTTTGCACATGATTTTAAGCATGTATAAGACTTCATTAACAAAGCTCTTTCTCCATGAATTGATATTTTATGCATGAATGTGATCCAACCAATTAGAATTGAAATTTATATTTTGTAAACATACAGTAATATGAGATTAGTACCTAAAATATGGGTAGCTATGCATTATTATAATGCAGTTGGCAGCATTTGTATCCTGTGTTTCTGAACAAGTTAAAATTTTAATATTCAACAATATATATTACTTGCACTGAAAGCTGGGCACTCAATGGAAATTTGAGTATTTGAAAGTAACAAAACAATATATAACAATACTTGTAGTTATCAGCATTATAATATGCACTTAACAAATAACAATATGTATTCCTCACTCTTGTACTACTTGTACTGTCTTGAGTTCTTAGAACTGTTTTTAATTTTATGAAACCTTAACAAATTCCTTCAAACCAAGAGCTTTACAGTACTTGTTGCACTGGTGCTGCACAAAAAATGTGTCTATAGCCTTTGTTGAAAGATTCCCCATGCAAAAGTTAAGTTTATCACTATCAATCCCCTTGGTTGTCAGGTCAGTGCTAGCTATTTCGGGGTCACATAGTCTGTAGCCAATTCCTTGTATGTCAACTAACAGAAATTTTTGTTTGCTGACATTGTAAGAGAAATGGGCCAGAGCTTCAGCTTTCTCCACAGCAGTTGTGGGAAGTTCACGATCAATATCTCCAGTATTGTTCATATACTTTACAAATGGTGATCCTTCTATGAATTTCTCAATTGTAACAATTTCTGAGCAGCCATCTGTATCGTTTAGCATTTTACCAAGAAATGCAGAGTTATAAGAAAATATCTCACCGTACGTTTTACCAAGTTTTCTGGCCATTTGTTCGGCAATTGATTTTGCTAAGTTGTGCATTTGTACTTGCTTTCCTGCATGCTCAAAGTAGTTCCTCTTTGGCATTGTCATTGTATTTCTTTAGTAACCAGGTGTCTGGAAATTGTTCATCTCCACTTGAACACTTGTAAGCAGTACGGAAACCACCTTCTGCAAATTTATCTTCCTGTATGTGGAATGATACACTTTTTGATGGACTCTATTCATTGTTAACATCAAAATGTTGTATCTGGAAATAGAAATAGGTTTACAGTACCATCCTATTAGAAGTGCTAATTACAAAAGCACTTAGAGAGTCTGTACAATACATCTGCTAAGGCAACCCATTACCCAACATAAAAATGTATAATTCAAAATGCAGAGTTTTAACATGTGCTTATTTGATATTGATAAGCATTATGCATGCCAAGCGTTGCATATTTGTTCTGGATCATTGCAAACAACTTCCTTCATCCAGATGGTGATCTGGATCACCACCACAATGTTCTTCGAAAAATTGCTGAGCTATCTGGAAGATTTCATCAAAATTAGTTGATAATTTTTTTAGTAATGTTGCATACATAGATACAAGCACACCAACGCAAGCAAAAAATAACCTCTAGTATAGCAGATGTAAATTTGATAAATAAATGAGCATGACAGATAAATAATTTAAAAAAACTAAAATCCAAATAAAGCCAAAAAATAAACATTCATACCTGTATCATTGTTTCTTTCTTTGGTTTAATAAGATGTCCCAATCTTAACATTGCTGTCACTGAAAGAGATTTGGCTACTGGCTTGAATAATAAACTATTCTTACTCTCGTCGGACGAACTTGTAAGAGCTGTTGCCTTTAGTGGACTACTTTGAGCGGGTGTTGGTTTTCTTGGTCTCTTAGCACGTGGGGCAGGGTGTTCGAGCAGTTGATCATCATTGTCAGAATCAGACAAAGTCTGAATAAATCTCACATATATTGTACCATTTAGGTTTTTTATTTCATCCAAGGATTCAATGGATGGGCCTCTCTCGGACTCCAAGATATCGCATGTCATACTGGGTACATTGAAACCAGATACACAAGCCCTGCAGATCACGTCAACAGAAGCTTCCTAGTATAAATCGTCTTCTAAAACGTCCACTCGCTTTAGAGGTCCCATTCGGGCATATTTTTGGGAGCTGCCTTTGACTTGTGCAGATAACGTTTGAATGGTTAATTTTGGCGGCAAAAGTCTTTCTTTGCCTTTGTCTGATTTGCTTTTTTCAGCTTTCCTTTTCCTTTTCGGTGCCATCATTGCTTCGTATTTCTTTAACGTATCCGCCATTTTCTTTGAGTACCAGGCCCAGGCCCCTTTTGGGATGATGTCATTTTTGCAGTGTCTCTAATGGGACATGTGAAATTTCATTTCAATCTTTCATTTTTGCACTGTCTCCAATGGGACATGTAAAATTTTATTTCAATCTGTCTTTTTTGCACTGTCTTCAATGGGACATGTGAAATTTCGTTTCAAATCAATACAAATCATTTTGAATTACATTATGTTGGAACCAAAAATTAAATTTAACGATAAAAAAAACAAAGATATATGACTTTTTTTCCAAGAAACTATAAAACTATCAGTGTCTCTAATGGGACACCATACTATACTGACCACAAGCCACTCAAGTTTATTTACAGTCCCAAAGCAAAGCCACCAATGCGTATAAAACGTTGGGCTCTATGCCTTCAGTTGTATCGTTTTACAGTCATTCATATGCCAGGCAAGACTAATCCAGCAGATGTCTTCTCATGGCTTCTACTTGGTGCTCAGTCCCCTCGGAAGCACAATATAGCTGAAGAATACGTTCATTTCATCACACAGAAGGCTGTCCCTAAGTCCATGACTCTGGAGCAAACATCAAAAGCCACCCACGAAGATGCAATGCTGCAACAAGTCCAGCAGTGTTTATTGCACAACTAGTGGTCAACCTGCCCTGACATGCAGCAGTTTTCCAGAGTTCGAGATTAGTTATCACCCTGTCAAGGCGTGCTCCTGAGAGGAACCTGAATCGTCATGCCTAAGTGCCAGACCCTTTCCTTGGCTCACGAGGGTCATCAAGGCATTGTACCACACCTTTTGTCGAAGGAGCTGTTTGGTGACCAGGTATGGATACTGAAGCTGAGACCCTAATCAAAGAATGTATACCCTGTCAATCCACCATGCCTCCATCTCCACCTGAACCACTACATCCTTCAACAATGCCTTCAAAGCCATGGCACTCCATTCACAATGATCTCTGCAGTCCGTCCCCTACAGGCGAGAGTCTATTAGTTTGTGTCGATGCGTGTTCTCAATGGCCGGAAGTGGAGATTATTCGAACCACATCTTCCGAAGTTATTATCCGCTGTCTGCAGAAAAGTTTTGCAACACATGGATTGCCAGAACAAGTCACTTCTGATAATGGCTCGAATTTCATTTCGAAGGAGATGGAAGATTACTTCTCTTTCCATGGACTTCGACACTGTAAAATTACCCCATGCTGGCCGAAGGCAAATGCGATGGTAGAACTGTTGAAAAAGTGATCCGCACCGCTCACGTGGAAGGGAAGGATAGGAAGAAAGAGCTAAACACCTTTCTTCTTTACTATTGAGCCATTCCACACCCGATGACGAGAGTTTCCTCTGCCAAAATAATGTTCGGACGTGATATTCGAACGAAGTTGCCAGAATTCAGCGACTCAGAAAAGTCTGCAGTTCTAGATGACGCCCGTGCACGTGATCTACACAAAGCAAAGATGAAGCAACACTGTGACAAAAGGAATCTGTCAACGCCATCAAACGTGGTAGAGGGGGATATGGTGCTGTTCAAACAGCCCAAGACAAACAAGATGTCAACAACGTTTGATCCCAATCCGTACTGTGTAGTCCAACGACAAGGGACCAGTGTTCACCTAAAGCGTGGACAAGAACCAACCATCATGACAAACGTGTCTTGAACAAGGAAGATTGACAGCTCAAGTCATCAGGATAGGAAATCTACTGATGACGAAGTCGACGAGGACAGTATCAACGAACAACCGCTCCAACACGAGTCTGCACCTGTTGTCAATACACGAGGGCCCGCAGACCCCCAGCTCGAATGCAGGACTTCTTTACGTAACCCAAGCTGTTCCAAACGATTGAGCTCAAAAGAAATGTTAATAGTTAATCCCCGAGCCAACGCCGGGAAGCGCCGTTCCGGGCATAAGCCCGGGGCGAGGGTTACTAATTTCGTATTAGCGGAGTTCAAAGTCGTTGCTCGTGGTAGTTAGGTAGTAAAAATGGTATGTCCTCACTGATCTCAACAATATGGTGGACTATCATGAATGGCTAACACTGATTGGCCAGATTTAAAATTTATTGTTGATTGAATAATCACGAATTCAACTGACAGCGAATATCTAAACTTGCTTTTTGCTCTGCAATATTTTGTATTTTTGCAAAATTTGGCAACTTTCTCAACAATTTATCACAATAATTTAATAAAAAAAACTATCATAAGTCACATATCACAAATATGGACTTAAGCAAACAGGGAAAGCAAAACAACGAGAAAGCAGAACGTTTAGCGAGGCGAAACGAGTGCGGACAACAACGAAGGCTAGATGAGACTGCTGAAGAAAGAGAAATTAATTTGGCAAAGCGTAGAGAAGCTTGGAAAAACAAAACTGCAGAAGTAAAAGGTAAGCAAAAAGAGTATCAGAGAGTGTATAGGCAACAGAAAAAAGCTGCAGAAAGCAGCGAGGAAAAAGAAAGTTGCTTAGTAAAGCGCAGAAAAGCAGCAAAAGAGAAGACTGCAAAAATAAAAGGTAAGCAAAACGAGTATGAGAGGGTCTACAGGAAACAGAAGCTCATTTGGCAAAGTGGAGAGAAGCAAGGCGAGAAGCAAAGGGTAAGCAAACCGGGTATAATTCAGGAGATAAAATACAACCTAAAACTAAATATGGTGAAACTGAGAGACTTCAAATGACAAAACATGTAAAACAATCCGAAATAGATGATGAGTGAGCAAGAATCGTTGAAATTTTGAAAGAACATTTTTCCAGAGCAAGTTTAAATGGTCAGGAACAGCAAGATAGGCCTCCAGAGATCAATATGGTAAGTGAACCAACTGTTTATCAGGTGAATGAGCAAATGAATACAATCTCTGTTAATCAGGTTGTAGAAATGTCTGTTCAAGAAGCAGACCATGAAAATATGTCTCTACATGAAGCAGAGGGGCCAGGAATGAGTAAAGATGAGTATTTGCATGAAAGTGGCTGGCAAAATGCTGAAAACCCTTTGCATGAGTTAGAGTTTGTACGAAATGAGATGCACAGCTTTCATTTAAATCAAGAGCCTTTACAGCATTGACAATGTACAACATGTAAGGAGGCTTGGCCGTCTCGGCAGAATGTGGCATCTGAAGTGTACATTTGCTACCATTGTAAAAGGGACAAGAAATCTCCAAAGAAGTTTAGTGCTGGGAATGACATGGACCCCGGAATAGTTCCTGAGCAGTTAAAAAATTTGACACAGGTAGAAGAAATGTTGATTTCTAGGTTATGTCCTATAATGAGAGTGTATAGAAAACATGGTGGGCAGAGAGGCTACAAAGGGCATGTGTTAAACGTACCACAAGATATTCAAAGTTTCTTGAATAGGTTGCCATCACATGTTGCTGATTTACCTGTGTTAGTTGTAAGAAGACATGGTGCAGATGAGACACACCGAGACTTTACAGTCTGCCAACACAGCGTCCTTGAAGCGATATTGTGGCTAAAGACAAACAATCCATTCTTCAAAGACATTGAGATTGACCGTGATGTCATTACGAGTTTACCAGAAAATGGCATTCCAGAAGAGCTAAGGTATGTAATTGATGAGAGTGAACCTTCAGTTCATATTGAGAATGAGGGACCTCCTGAAAATCCTGTAACTGATACTAATAATGTTAGTGTAGAAGAGGTTATTTTAAAAAATGGCAGCACATCTTTCATTCCTATGTAACAATGACAGAGAACATATGGTGAAGCTATTCAAGATGCAGTGAATGAAATTGATCCTTTAGACTGGCCATCAACTGAAGGTAATGCAATTAATGTTTAAAACAGATGGTTTAGCAGGTATGGCATTCCCAACATTGTTTCCTTATGGAAAAAGGGACCCCACAAATAGGGCAAGACAGCGTGAAGTAACATTGACAGAAGCATTAAAGCACTTGATGAAATTTGCTGAATGTAGAAATGGTAAGTTTGGAGGTTTGCTTCTCTCCCTCGCTTTCCATATTGGGGGTTGAATATGAAGCAGCGACATCAGTTGTTGTCACAAGCTAATATTTATCTACATCAACATCCTGCTGATGCAAACATGACAATGGAGGAATTGAAGGAGATGGTTAATTCCATTAGTGCCAATCAGATGGCAAACAGGTTGCAAAGGTATGTTTCAAAAGTTCAAGGTACAAATCAGTATTGGTATCAGCGACTGCAAGAATTGCTAGCTCTGTTGGAACAAAAAGGTTGTCCAGCTTTTTTCTTTGCGTTTAGTGCAGCAGACAGTCATTGGCCTGAATTACAGAGACTTTTGCAAAATAATGATGGTTCAACAAGGACAGAGAGAGCCCAAGCTGTTATTGACAATCCCCACATCAGTGGCTGGTTCTTTGTACAACGATTGGAAGCATTTGTAAAACATTGGTGAATAATGTTTTGGATGCAGAATGGTACTGGTATCGTTTTGAATATCAGGCTAGGGGAAGTATTCATGCTTATGGGTGTGAAAAGCTAAAAAATGACCCTGACTTACGACTATTACGTGATCGTGTATGTGAAGCATTCAAAGAAAATGATCTTCCTAATAATGATATAGAACCTGACAAATGTGAATTCTCTTACCAGGAAGTAATACAACAGGGTGAAGATGCTGAGTTGTTAATCCAGTAAGTATAAAATTGGTCAAAATTAATATAATTATTCATGTGTCATATACTGTATACATATAAACACAACGAGTACCTACCACATCTCTCCAAAGATATATTCTTTATTATATTTGATGCTTCAGAGAAATTCATTCAACTTTTTTAATATTTGTGTGTCCACCATGCATGTCACAAACCAAATGGTAATATTGCAATTTATGTGCCAAGACTATCAACGGAACACCTGTTTAGGAGTGGTTAGCATTAAGAGTTTATTTCCCGAAAATAACATTTAACATATAATTGATAAAATTGAAAATGAATTTCAGACAAAACGAAGTGAAAATTTCATTACTTCTACTGCTGTGTTTACAATTAGAACAACCGATCCGAACGTTGTATCCCAATAAAATTACTGGTTACAACGTTTGATAATTCCAATAGTTACTGGAATTGTTATTTCATGCATATAAAATGAACCCTGACCCAAACCCTGACAATCCCAGTAATTTATTGGAGACAATAATTTTATTGGGATGCAACGTTCGGATCGGGTGATTAGAAATATTTGTGTATGCCAGTGCACGTAAAGTGGTTAATATTTATTTTTCTTACAAAGTCATGTATTGTGTTAAGGTATGTTGACTGGCTGGTGACAACATTTAATGAGGATTTGCCAGATGAAAGTTGACGTATGCCAGACCCACATCCATCAGCAATTAGTGCTACTTTAGTGGATTGTACACATGACAGTGATTATCACAGGTTAGTAAATACTGTAGAAAGGCATACGAGATGCAGTGCTGCTTATTGTTTGAAACAGAAAACAGGAAACCCCCTGGCAGAATGCAGATTTGGATTTCCAAAACCACTTCAAGAAGAGACAGCAATGGTTTGTCAGATTAAAGGTAAGAAAAATAAGACTGTTGAGAGTACATTGATTACTAAACACAATGATGAAAGGCTTCAACTCACACAACAGAGTCATGCTTGAAAACTGGAGAGCAAATGTGGACTTGCAGGTTATTGTTGATGAAAAAGCTTGTGCAAGATACATGAGAAAGGAGAACCGCAATCAAAGTCCGCATCCGAAATACTTAAATTATCTGTGACTTCATTACAGAATGATGACAGGGTATCTTCAGCTGTGAAGAGAACTATGATTCAGGTTGCTGGAGACAGAGATATGGCTGCCCAAGAAACTGCTCATATGTTGCTTAATCTGCCATTAGTTGCCTGCACATACTCATTTATAACTGCTTCTTTACAAAATAGCAGAAGGTTGAATCTGGATGCAGAAAATGATGGGGATGACATTCTTCAAAATCTGTGCTGCAAGAATATGGTGAACGTACAAGTACACAGAGTAGGTACACTGGGTTATCTCAATTAAATTTGATGCAGTATACATCACAGTATACCAAATACAGAGGTGAGTTGATCAAACGAGCAAATCCATGTGTTGTTAGAACTTTTCCGAAGGTTTCGCCAAATCCCAAAGGTCCCCGTTTTGGTGAGTACCGCAAATATCAGCTAATAAAATTTAAGCCTTGGAAAGGTCAGCCATCAAATGTTTGGGACAATGAAGAAGAAAGTAATGATATGTTTGTTAATATGTATGATGTATTTCTGTCTTCAGAAAATGGTAAAGAGTATGTGTTTAGGCATTCAGTGGAAAAGGACCTTGTGGAAACTGCAAAATCAAACCGTACCGATGACAACAATGATGATGGTGAAAGTGATCCAAGAGAGAGTGAAGATGAAGCTTGTGATGAAGAAAAAGTTGATGACTGGATGCTGTTATGTAGACTAAACCAGAATTAGAAGGAAGTAGGTAATTGTTTATCTCATGACACTTTTGATTGGTTTCAGGCTGTACGAAATGTACCTACAGATTTGTTAAAAGAATCTCCAAGTTGGATTTACAGTCAAAGAAAAGATGCAGAAGAACTTGGTCAAGTGCAAGAATTATATGTTCAAGGTGATGACCAAAATGCTCCAGGTCCCCAAACCCTAAACGAAAAGCAACGACTTGCTTTTGACATTATCACATCCCAGGCTGGCAATAATGGCAAGCCTATGCATATGATTGTGTCTGAAACAGGAGGAACTGGTAAGACCTACTTGATTAAAGCTCTCAAGTATGTACTACGTGATCCGTGTATTGTGACAGCAACAACTGGAATTGCTTCATTCAGCATTAATGGTGTAACCTTACATTCTGCTGCTCAACTTCCAATTCGTGAATTTAGAGATTTGCAAGGCAGTTCACTGCAGCGTTTACAGCTAAGATTAAATGGTAACAAATTTCTAATTGTTGATGAAATGTCAATGATTGGCCATAAAATGTTGTCATGGTTTGATAATAGGTTACAATCTGGTACAGGACATCAAGATGTTCCATTTGGTGGTATGTCAATAATTTTGATGGGTGATTTTGGACAGTTGCCTCCTGTTGGGGACAAGCCAATATACACTCCTGGTAATGGGTCTATTATTAGTTAACATGCTCACAATTTGTATCTCATGTTTGAAAATGTTGTCGTTTTAGATATGATTATGCGTCAAGCTGGAAAAAATCCAGAGGCAATTGCTTTTAGAGCACTACAAATGCAAATGAGAGATAGTGAAATCACAGAAGCTGATTGGAATCTGCTGTTGTAACGTTCTACCAAAAATGTGTTAATGGATGAGTTCAATGATGCTATTCGATTGTTCTTTGACAAAAAGAGTGTTGCTGAGCATAATTATGATAAACTGCTGCAAAATGGGCAACCAGTGGCTAAAATTCACGCACAGCATCATGGTCACACAGCCAGTGCAGCTACGTCTGATGAAGCTGGTGGTTTGGAAGCAGTGCTGCTCATATCTAACAAAGCAGAAGTAATGTTGACTTGCAACATTTGGGCTGAAGTGGGTCTCTGCGATGGGTCCTTTGGGATAATCGAGCAGATTTGTTTTAGAGAAAATGTGGGTCCTCCAAATCTGCCAATAGCAGTGTTAGTACACTTTCCCTCTTACTTTGGTCCATCATTTCTAACTGCATGTTCCAAGTGTATTCCAGTTCCACCTAAATTGTTTGAATGGGTAGCTGATGGGAAACACTTGTCAAGGGAGCAAGTACCATTGAGGTTGAGGTATTAGAGGTAGGATGAGCGTCCAAAAGATGCTTAGAAAACGCATTCCGTTGCACCCCTCGTGGAACTACATAATTTTCACACGAATGGATAGACAAAAACTCACTTTATTAGAATCCGCTGCTCCCCAAGCGAAACAGGTGCACAATTGGGAAAAAAATCCCTCCAAAGTTTGTTAATTTCGCGCTTTGAAATATTCGAACCGCCATTGTTTTGGTGACAAATACGCATGCGCACATCAGCCAAACTCCCACTACGCACGCGCACAAACGCACACAAGGTTCGACTTGCGTTATGCAAAATAATCATGGCTGAAGATATTTGTAATATTCGGATATCCTCATGTTTTATGCATTTTGATGGCGTTACGGAGCAACTTTGCAAAGTTACATGCCAAAGGCTTAAGAAATTTCTTGAGTGTAGGTCCAAATGGGCCAAACTTGATTGTCAGCAAACTGAAATAGCTAAAAAATCGTATGAGAACGTCGATGACGGATCTGTCACTTCATACATGGAGAAGAATCCTGACAGCATTAATTTAGAATGGTACCATCATATGAAATGCTGGAAGAGATTTTGTGATGAAGAGAAAATCTGCAGACAACAGAGAAAGGAGGAAAAAGGTGAAGGAACTAGCTCTAAAGGCCCAACTTCTACCGAAGTATCACCTGTGGAAGTAGAGCCAATAGAACCAAGGCGAAAAATCACGCGTCAATCAGTCGCAGAAGCTAAGATTAAGACCCTGCCACAAACAAACGCACATGTGCTTCCAGAGATATGTATTATTTGTGGGAGAGATGCTTCTTGGTTTTCATTGGACAAGGTATGGGCACTTTGATGGGTATACAGTAATTCTAGCGTTATATGGACAAGTGGATAACATTGCTATGAATATCCAGCCTTGTTATTACTAGGTAATTTGTTTAATAACTTTGTTTTAACACCAGGTAACAAAGAAGAGAAGAAGAACACCACTCATGTAGGCAGAAACAATCGATGCTGGTCTTTTACCTAGAGCTGCCGAGAGAAAGAATGATAAACGTATACTTGTGCAAATCCGGGGGAAAGACTGTGTAGCACTGCAAGTCCGCTATCACAAAGTTTGCTACTGCAATTATACAAAATTTCTCACCAGAGAGACAAAGGATCAATCAGAGCCTGAAAGATCGGCTTCAGTGTACGAGAAGTCCTATGATGTTTTCTGTAAGGAAGTAATAGAGACAGAGGTCATTGGAGATAAGAAAATAATGTACATGAAAGACACACGGGAGAAATTTGTTACCATTGCTATAGTTATCGAGAATGTGGATGCATCTAAATATAGAGCTTTTAAACTCAAGCAGCGACTGATGAAAAGTTACCCCCAACTTGTATTTTGTGTCCCTAAAATGAGAAATGTTAGTGAGATTGTATATGTTGAAAATTTGGATTCTTCTGAATTGGTTGAGGAACATATGTAAACAAATCTGAAAACAAGGATGAAGAAAACTGTACCATTGATGATTACAATCTGAATTCTGACACAGAGACTGAGAAAAATTCTGAAGTTAATGAGTTACAAATTCTATACAATGATTCTTCGTGAAAAGGTCCAAGAAATACCAAAACTAAATCTTCCTTGGCCACCATTGGCATATGATTTGACAATGGATAATGTGCGAAAAGTAGTTCCATGTGAACTTTTTAATATGTTGGCTTGGACTTGCGGATTCTCTTCAGAGCCAACTTTAAGTGAGTATGTGCCAATCGAGGGTAAGAGCAGCACCAAGCTAACATCAATTGCACAAGATCTTGTGAATCTAGCATCTGGGGGAAGGAATTCTACAGCCAAGAGTATAGCGCTTGCCATGGCACTTAGACAACTGACGGGTTCAGCCTCTGTAATTTCTCTTTTGAGTGGCTTCGGACATTGCATGTCCCACTCCTATGTATTATGCCATGAGACAGCCCTTGCACAGATGCATATATCCAATGATTCTGCTATTCCTCCAGGCTTTGTTAGTGATGTTCCAACCACTCTTGCATGGGATAATGATGATTTCTCAGAAGAAACCAGATCTGGCAAAGGGACAACTCACATAACTGGTGGCATTATCATTCAAAGGGAACAAAGTACAAGTATTGAGCTAGAGAAACGAGATAGCATTCCAAGGTCAAGATCCATCCCAGCACCATCAAAAGATATCAATCCTTATTTTCTTGGGAAAAGAAAAACAATTAATTTAAATAATGCCATGCAAAATAAAGAAATTGAGGAAGAACATTATGTATTACCTCAGATTGATGCCAAAAAGAAAGATCTGGCATTCTGTCTATGTCGATATCTTGGCAGAAGCAGTACAATTCCAAATTGGATCGGATTCAACACCAGACTAACTGTAAATAGAAACATTCCTACCCAGTCAAAATTTGGCTATCTACGAGTAATTGATGCTTCCCCTACAGAACTGTCAAGAGTAAATGAAATATTGAGTCGAAGTGAGGAATTGCCAACAAACTGGACTTCAAGTATATGTGCTTGGTGTTTGATGAAGCTATTTATGCCAAAATTCAACATATAAGATGGGAAGAAGAAAGATACACCTTAGTCGATTTGTCGTCCGACTTGGGGATTTTCATATGGCAATGGCATTCTGTGGAGCTATATCAAAACTCTTCAAAGATGCTGGATTACTGGTATAGCATTTTTTATCTTTACTTTTTCGAAGTAGGTATGATGGAAAGTAAAGTTGAATTGCCAATTATTTTCTGATAGGACATTCTCATTGAGTCTGAAGTTGTAGCACCTGGATCAATTAATGGAGTAATGTCTGGCAAACATAACAGGAGTGTAAGGTCACACAAAGTTGTCTATGAGGCATTGGTCAAACTATTGTTTCAACATTACCTGGAATCACACCAGCTGAAAGAGATGAAACAGTTACTTCCATTGGTAAGTTTTAAAAATGTAAATGTTTTTTAGACATCGAGGAAGTTTCAAAACAATGCTTGATATACTTTGCCACTCTTTTTAATGTTTGAGTTGAGAAATAACACTGTAGATATATGAACAAGGAGTGATTATTTCATTTGCTGGGAAAACAATGCAAACAATGCATTGTTTAGGGACCATTCATTATTTATGGCCGGGGGTGGGCTGGTAAGAATGTAGGGGGGTCATAAAAAATATGCCAGTAGGTTGGGGAAGGGGTGTCATCTGCTATTGAATAATTTGTTCTGTGATATGTTCATCAAAGCTAATATTTATTATAAATGTAAATACGAAGTGGTGGGCTAGTTTAATATATATTTGTATTTTCATCAAGGGGGGTCATGGATTTTTTTGCTTTTTAAATAAGAGGGGTCAAGAAGTTTCTTTTTGGTTTATGATAGATATTACCAGCCCACCCCCGGCCATAAATAATGAATGGTCCCTTATATGACTTCTCAAACAAGTTGAGGTGTTGTTGATTTGAATAGAATTCTTAAGCACATACCCATTTGTGCATGCCCAAGCAAGATATTTGATAAAAACACTTGACTAGTGACTTTCATCAGATTGCACTGGTTTATGTAAGTGGCATTTGGGGGTCAAATAGGTGCCAATTTGTGCCTTCCAATTGTAAGAAACTTTCATTTTTCATTACAGAAGATCTTGCTGAGTCATTCCCAAGTGAAGATTACCTACCACAAGTAATGTCAGAGAATTTTGAAAAATTGGAAAGGGCTGTCATTATGTTTTCTACATCAGAGGCTGAGAAGAAACCAACATTTGCTCTGTGGCTTAATTACATTCAAATGGTGGAAGTTCTTTTAATGTTCCTACGAGCAACAAGAGAAAATGACTGGGATCTACATCTATCAGCAGTTAGATCAATGCTACCATGGTTTTTCTCAACTGATCGAGTTAACTATGCTAGATATGGTACAGCATACTGGTTGGAGATGATGTGCATTGAAACAACACATCCAGGTGAGACAATGTATTTGAGATTGTTATCCAAGGTGCTGCTGCAATAAGATGTAAGCCCTGAACATTTAGAGCATTTTTTCTAATGTTTGAATTGTTATTTTCTGACCTTTATAGCGGTGACTAATGATATCATAACCAACTGGACATGTCAACGTCAGACAACATATGGTTTTTCATCAACCGCATGTGACCAGGTGATGGAGCAGACCTATAATCGTGATTCAAAAGTGAGAGAAGGTCTAGTTGGATTTACTTTAAATCGGGGAGCAGTTCACAGATGGATAATGTCACAGGCTGACTGTGGTGCCATAACAAGACAGTGTCTCACAATGGCAGATAATTCATCACATATTAGGTACAGTAACAAATTTGTTCTAGAATATAAAAATGCTCAATCACTTTGACATTTTGGACAATGCAAGGTTTCACAGTTCACATTTCCCTGACATCAATACAGACAATAATTCTGCTTGGTACAGAGCACCTGGTATACTGTACAGTCAGATATTCTAAGAGTTTTTTCATCCTGTATTGTTGCTTATAAGATTAACTTTCCCTTGCAGATCACGTAAAGACATGGATGACACACAAATTAAGTACCATGAACGTGAAGTGGCAAATGTTGTGGAGGTTATCACGAACATGAGCAATCCTTTTGAAGTAGAAGACAGTATGGTTAATATTGCCAGTGGGAAGGTGGCTCCTGCAAGTATTTGCAATGATATGATCTCAGCAAAAGATATAGGAGAACAGAAATGTAAGACCTTTATGTCAGAACAGCTATTAACAAGCAAACCAGATCTGTTTGCAACGCTTAAAGCAACAAAGCTGAACACTTTCTCGACAATGGAAAAAAAACCAAAGTAAAGACGAGCAAAGGGCAGATTGTTGAGTTGAAGAATGACCTCAAGCTTGTATCACAGTTGCTCGCGGTGGGCAAATCAAGAAACATTGACATGAAAGAAGTTCTTACCTACAGTCTTCAAAAATTCCCATCACCTATTGCAACTGTTGATGGAAAGCTTGTAAAAACTCCCAAATCCAAGTTAATGCATGTTCTCGAGAGTCGTGTGGACGATCCTACAATAGAAAGTGTACCATCTAATAATGCTTTGATATTGGACGGAATGGCTCTTATCCAGATGATGAAACATATCCCTAACACCTTCGGAAAGTTGGTTGAGATCATACTCGGTAGAATTTTATCGTTGGCATCAAATTCAAAGTCAACAAGAGTTGATTTCGTATGTGACACATATCCTGAAGTGAGTATTAAGAACATGGAAAGGAGTAGTCGTGCTGATGAAGGGTCAACAGTCGTTAGGATTCTAGGTGCAGACCAGAAAGTACCACGACAATTTAAGAAATTCCTGTCAGTTGGAAAGAACAAAGAATCTTTGATTGAGTTCTTCCAGCATCTGAAGCATGTTGGAAAGCTGTCGAATTTGATAGGAAATGTTGAACTATTTGTGAGTCACGGAGAAATGTGCCATCGTTTCTGCACCAACAATCGAGAGAAAGTTCAGGTTGAGGAATGCAAGGAACTGTTCAGCGACCATGAAGAAGCAGACACACGGCTACTACTTCACGCTAAACAAGCTTCAAAAACTCATAATCATGTCGTCATACGCAGCCCCGACACTGATGTGTTCATCTTGCTGTTAGGACACAATTCAGCGATACCAACTGCATTGTATTTTGACACTGGAATTGGAAACCAAAGAAGAATATTGGATATTGGTAAAGTGTTTTTAACCCCTGGCTTTGAACTATGTGATGCTCTCATTGGCTTTCATGCATTCACAGGTATAACTTTTTGTCCAGGGGTTCCACTAGTTCAGAAATCTAGTAATTTTGCCAAGACTTACTTGAAAATATTAATATTGTCAGAAAAATGAGTATCCTTTACAGTTTGGATTAGTATGTCAAAGGTCGAGCGTTCGATATTCATTACGTTCAGGTTTTGTAACTGACAATAAAAAAAAACCAGGATTACGGCTGATCCTGACCTTGTGAGGCACAAATTTATTAACTATTCGAAATAGATCAGACGTAAATTTCTATTTTTAATTATTTTATTTTAAGGCTGTGACAGTACCAGTGCGTTCTATGGAAAAGGAAAGACGAAAACCTTGATCACGTTGGAGAAATTTCCAGAATTCCTGTCTACGTTTCAGTCACTTGGGTCAACATACGCGGTCTCAACAACATTGTTTCGAGATATCAAAAAATATGTCTGTTGTCTATATAGACAGCTTTCTACCGATGATGTTAATCTTGCTCGTTTCAACCTATTCAGCATTGGTCAATACGCAGAGAACACCATGCCATGCACAAAGAACGTTCTTTTACAACAAGCAAATTGTGCATCATACCAATGCCGCATATGGAAAAGTGCACTCCAACCAGTTATGTCACCACCTTGAATCAGCGAGTTTGGTTGGGAAGTAAACGAAGGGCTAGTTAACATTAGATGGATGACCATGCCAGCAGCTCCCGATGGAATTCTGGAGAACGTTAACTGTGGTTGTAAGTCTGGATGTTCAACAAGACGTTGTGCCTGTCGAAAAGCAGAACTGAACTGTACTGGTCTTTGTTCCTGTTGCGATTGCACAAATGCTCCCGAGAACAGTTTGTCAAATGATGAAGATGATGATGGGCTATTATTTGAACTTGATGGCGATGACACGGCATTGTATGGCATATTTGAAGAGCAATGATGGTAATGCACGTACGTATTATCTATGTAATGCAGTAGACTAGTACTTATTTGATATTCTTATTTGAAGATACAGTATTTAAATTAATAAATAAACAAGTATATCCGTTTCATGAAGAGGGTTAACATTACAGTATGGTTATGGTAAAGAAGCTAAAACGCACCGTGGCGGAGGAACTGAGACGCATCCTGGCGCAGCAGCAAATCAATGGGGGAACCGGAAACGTCAACTAGTGTGGCACTAAAAACCAGGCTGAATCGTTCTTTGTTTTTTTTAGATAGTGACTAAGTACCAACTTATGCCACAGTGTATTATATGTAATAGTTTAAATACGAGTAGTAGAACTTTTCCGGACAAAAGCCAGGACAGCTTATTGTAGATAGGATTTTATTGCTCTAAAAACACCTGGACTCAAGGAAGGACACCTGTTCCTTTAGATATTAATAGTTATAATGAAATCATGGATTTTATATTTCCTTCCAATTTATCTTTTTTTATGATGAACTTCGAGTTGGTTCCTGGGAAATGTTTCTTTCATAATAAAGATCCTTCACTGGTCTAGTTGGTAAAACAGATGGTTGGAACGTAGGGGAAAGTTGGTTGAAATTCAAGATTGGTATCCATGGAATAGACTTGCGATAGATGGAACGCACAATTTAAATTGAGCAAAGCATATCTTGCATAGTTATTCAATAATACGTTAAAGTTCAGCCAGAAGTTTTTAAAAAAATATATAACTTAAAGCCTGGGACAAACTTGAAAACATTGTTGCGAAAATGTTTGTCGTATTATATTCGTGTTCTGCATTATTCATTTCTTTTTAAATCACTATATTCGTATAACACGAATATATGAATATTAGCACACACCCCTGCCCCAATTATTGATCGTCGACCGCCCCTGCATGGCTGCATCAAAGAATAAGAAATCCTTTTGCTTTCCGCGACAATGTTTTTTACGTTTAGCTGAGGTTTTTATTTTATCGAAATATTTATTTTGTTCCTTAATCGTGGGAGTTGTATATATATTTATTATTTATACAAGTTGTATGTATATTTATTTAGCATTATCATCCGTCCTGCTTGATACAGGTGGGTTTTTACCTCACACAAATTCGTATTGAATTAGAATGTTAAAATCAATATTTCAATAAATTAATTGAAATAATTTAGCATACAAGCAAGCGTAGTTTTCAGTGTGTTCTGGGAAATATTTAAAAGCGTGTATTTATTTGTTAATATTACAAATTTTGAGCTCTATTCCGTGTCTTTTATTTGTGGTTTTGACATAGTAAATGGGGGAAAACCCACAGAGAAGACCCCGCAGTGGGAGTTTGGCTGATGTGCACATGCGTATTTGTCACCAAAACAATGGCAGTTCGAATATTTCAAAGCGCGAAATTAACAAACTTTGGTGGGATTTTTTTCCCAATTGTGCACCTGTTTCGCTTGGGGGGCAGCGGATTCTAATAAAGTGAGTTTTTATCTATCCATTGGTGTGAAAATTATGTAGTTCCACGAGGGGTGCAACAGAATTGCATCTTTTGGACGCTCATCCTACGGCCTATATGCCATGACTATTCACAAATCACAGGGACAAACGCTAACAGAAGCTGTTGTTGATTTAGGTAAATCAGAGAAAGTTGCTGGATGCACATTTGTTGCAACATTACGGGTAAGATCAATTACGGGCGTTGTGTTTGAACCTATGACATTTGATCGTCTGAAAGCTATTGGGGGGAAAAAAAATTTTGAAAAAAAGACTCAAGGCGGAAAAGTGTTTAAGGGTGCTAGCAGACCAAACTATGCAGAAACACAGCAGCAAGTAAAGAAGGAAAGTTTAAGTTACAATGATTTCAAATGCAGTAGACTGGCAGTACTGGCACATTATTGACATTGTGGTGAACAATAATACTAGGCATATTTTTATGCGTTTTTGAGGTCCAAAATGTACCTGTTACTAGATACAATTTTAGAGATACACTGTGATGGAATCTTAAAGAAATTTCACTCATGAATAAGGTACATTTTGTAAAAGCACTTTAATTGTATTTCAGTCCATGCATTAAATCCCTGCTCTATTATTGCATTAAATCATTGCTCTATTATTGTATTTTTGAGGAAAGTCCAGGCAAAACCTGTTGGCCGATACTATACACAGTAGTTATGTGTATGAGGTGGCTGTTCTTTAAAGTGAGTATATACAAGATGAATCGATTTAAGGTATCTGCCCAGGCAAAACAGTGTCCTCTTAAAATATTTATTAAAAGTTACTAAACGAAATTACAAGATTGACGTTTTAAGCACATGCTGTATTTGACTCAAGGAAATTTTTACTATTGGTTTCAAACCTGAACCAACGTGCTGACGTCATTAATGACCACTCACATCAAGGCATATAAAATGATAAAATCGCACTTAAACCTTTTGTGACGTAATTGTTCAATGATTTGAACATTGAATGCTTAATTACCCATGTTACTGACGGTTTCTGCGTTCGCTCCACCAGCAAAATATTTTAGGTAAAGATTTATTAGATGATCTATTTTCGAGACCTGAACAACCCCTCAATTTCATCTTTCTTTAATTGAAAATAGTGGAGCGAACACAGAAATGCTCGTTGTGTTCATGCTTACTACGGTGCCAAGTTTTGTACAGTAGCAGTAAATAGAAAAGGAATTAGAATACAAACTATATTATTTGTTTATGCTTCTGTCTATAACAGTACACAGTGGAAGCACAAATTAGGGGCTAAAGGGTAGAAAACCATAGATTTACAACCCTACACGTGTTCTTTCGCCATTTTAATTAAGATACCGCTTGCACAACGAATTTGCCAAGCATAATACGACTTCCTTTTCCCGTGTTGTTGTATTTTTCCCCCGTTGCTAGGTATAGACAATAACTTTCGATTCACTTCTGGAGGATATCAGGCACACATTCTCGTTCCAGGACTCCGCTCACAAAATTCAAGATGGCGGACTTAACAGTGGCTTGCCCCAAGAAAAGAAGGTTGTCGAAGAAAGAAAGAAAAGCGCAAAAACACAGGGTATAGGTGTGAGGTCTCGTCAAGGTTTTACACTGCCATCTCTATGGAAAAGTGAAATACGACAAGGGGAAACGCGTGAAGTTGAGTACTATTCACCTAAAAAAACAAAATATAGAACACAGGCAGATGTAAGGGACCAGCTTCGTTCTAGAAAGATGGAACTGTGCTTTGATGAGAAGGAAGAAACCTCGCCGATGACTTTAGATGATAGCAACAATGAATACCAACCTGGCGACAAACCTGGGGGCTCGACCTTAGTATCAAATAAGGGCATGGAAGTTGAAAGGCGTTTGGTGGTGTGCGAGTCTACGCAAATAACTAGGCTTGTAGATGACATCAACAAGACTTCTCGATGCTCCAGCAATGGATGCAACGGTATGTTTTCTTGACTTATAAAATATTGCGTTTTATAACGTACAGTGATTGCTAATAAGCCTTATCTTGACTTTGGGTTATCACTTGCTTTGAAACCTGTGACTTAGGGTATCCTTTGTGAAAAAAAATATGACATGTGTCATGGGTGGCCTTACAGACCATTGGTTGCTCTTTTGCCACCTTTGTTTTACATATTAAAATTATATAAATTAATACCATTTATAGAATATCATTTATAAAATGTCATATATGAAAATCTGTATTTTGTCCTTTACAGGAATCCTAGCGGCAACCAAAGTACAGCCTACAGGAATTAGTGGAACATTAAATTTAACGTTCTCATGTAGTGATTGTCAACTGAGGAAGATTAATTTTAGTGGTTTAATGTATGTTGAGGGGTCAAAGAGAACTGTTGTTGGACTTGCACTGGCAGTTGCATTCTTCATTACTGGCCATTGTTATGCAAAGTTCTCCAAAACATTGAGACAATGTCTTGACATAGCATGCATTTCAAAGAATGCATACTACGAGATGATAAAATTAGTATATCCACACATAACAGAAATCCTCGATGAAATGTGTGAAGATGAGAAAAACAGAATGAAAAAGTTACTGTCCAAGGACTTGGGCAGCAAGCAGTAGTAACATCAGATGGTGTTTGGCAAACCCGAGGACATTGCAGCAAAAATGGCTCCTTTGTAATCAAGAACTACTTAACAGGTGGAATGCTATGGTATGGACACAAGCGTATGAAGGGAAATGATGATGTTGTGGATGAAGACTTATATAAAGAAGATGTAGAAGTGCTGAAGATGAGGAAGTAAAATGTGAGGGGACACCATATAAGACCAAAATAACACTGACGTGTGAGTTTCATTGGTTATGTTACCAAATTGAATGTGAACGAAGAGCAAATGATGCGGAAAATGTCATTCATCCAACTATGGCGCGAGGGCACTCAAATTTGTGTGAAGCCCATTTTTCTGTCTAGCCTGCATTTCGCTCTAAAGATCAAAGTCTGTGCAGGTATGTACGTAGATAAACTGCAATTGATGAAATGCTATACATTTACTTCTGATGAGATACCTCACCATAGTAGTTGCTAGAAGGGCAGGGGGTGTCACCCTCATCATTTTCTGTAGTCAGCAAAATTAGTCTGAGTCAGCAACTTGTTGTGTGTAATAGCAATTTAGGTTGTCAACATAGGCTTTTGGTTTGAGAAATAGTTTAAAAATTCCAATCCAAATCATATAGCAGGAGACAGTTAAGGACACGAATACTCAATTTATTATTTTTCATGCTACAACTTCATATTAACAATTGCAAAATTTAAGAGAAAGAATAAATATAGAAAAAACAAACCAATTTTTATAAGTTTTGCTTTAAAGAGAAAAAGCAAACCCATGTGTTCCTTTTGAGTTTGTAACCCCCCTGATTAAAAGGGCCTGAAATGTGTAAGCCCCTGGGTATTACTAGAGGGATTATGGATAAATGTCCACAATTTCATTACTTGTTTTTAGGCTCCATTACATGCATCAACTAACTGTGAGTTTTGCCAAGGGAATATGTCTTACCAAGAATATGTGCTACCAACTGAGAGGCAAATGCTACCACTGGATAAAAGATTTATATGACAGGCTAAGACTACCTGTGATACCAGCCATTGTTGAGTCTCTTTAAAATGAGGTTGTGAAAAGAATGAAAGACCTAGAAAAGGCAAAAACAGACAAAGTGAAGAAGAATAGAATTCAAATGAAAGTGGCCAGAGTTGAGGTTCAGTTAGAAAGAAAGTAATGGATGAAAAAGCAAGCCTTGCAGCATTCTTATGGGAGTGAAGATGATGACAAAGACAACAGTGATGATGGTGATGATGATGAGAACAAAAGAATTGCGGTAAAAGCTGCCAAACAGATAACAAAGGTGAAGGAAAGAAAATGTCGATGTGGTTCTAAAGAACACAAGCGAATATCACACTGCATGTCCATTAAATTCAAAGAATGAAAAAAATAAGAAGTACCATTGTACTCCACATGCTTGTACAAATGAATATCAAATATAATGTTTTAGTTTAACAAGTATCTCTTATAATGTGTAAAGTTTTATTTCTGTTTAGAAACTTGAGGCCATTTCGTGATTGCAAGGTCACCAATATTAATGTTGTATACCTAAAAATAGAAAAATCAATTAATTGCATCACACTTCAAAGAAAAGCAAGGCATTCGAATGATTGGTTTACCGTGGGATCATCATATTCTGACACATGACTTGGCAACAAAGAGCGAACAACTCTCTTTAATGTTTTAGGGTATACATATGTTGGTTTAACTCCACTGCCAATTTTCTCTTTACCAATTGAACTCCAAAACTGAAATAATGTAATATAAACACTAGACCATGAATCAGCATTAGACATTGAATCAGTAATGAGATCGAGCAATTTGGTATTAAAGTACCAGACCAAGTTAAATTTCTTTGAAATTGAAACCTGGCCTATAAGTTGCAAAAATCTTGGCTGTGGCCACAACTTTCGACACACTTCACGTTTTCAAATAATTTATGAAACTGCCACTCGTGTCTCAACAAACCAACCTATTTTTTTTTCAAGGTAAACATAATTTCCATAATATACGGCAAGACTACAGATGTGCACGTTGTTCCAAAGTAATAAAGTGTATGAAACCTACCCACATTATGCACCACAACCTTTTGTGAAATCAGGCAATTGTGGGTTCGGGAAATCAGACAATATTGATTATGATTGACTTCACAACTTGTAGCATGAATATCTTGTTGAAATGGAAAGTAACGGGGACATCAAATTGAATAATTGTACAACAGCTCTACCTCATTGTCTTGCGGCCATATTTTTAAAAATATTTGCAATAAACGCGCGTATTTTATCTGTTGAAACTCTCTCCTGTCATTAGACTCTTCAAAGAACGATGACTTTGCTGTGGCATAGCTCGGGTTTTACGCAACGCAAAAGAAAACAAATACCACCATTCGAATCAGCATTTAAAGCTTTATCGAAAGGTCTTTCTGGCTTTTCTATACAGTGCAATGCAGCCGATGTACGGCCGTTTAGACTATATGAAATGTGATATCTTGTAAAATATTTGTAGACGTCACTGTCAATAAAGATAAATTGTAAACAGTTACATTTCATTGGAAAATATCTCCGCTTTTTCCACGGTTTGGTTCTTGGCAATTGTACCAGCGGAATTGCTTTGAAAAGCATTTTTAGAGAGCTATATTTCACAACTATACGCGCTCAACTCGCTGAGAATAGCTTGAGAATAGTGTCAATAGCGTGTTCGTAACTTCGTACGGAAATTTCCGACTATGTAAAAGTGCTTGTAAATAAACTTCTATTTCATGTATTCAATCGAAATTTTCTTACAAAAGCGTTGCAATATAAGCTTTATTTCTTCACTAACAACCATTGCATGGAAGAATCGGTGTAATTTTGAAATGGTGCGAGTTAATGAGAGTAAGTTTTAATCAAATTTTAAATTCATTCGCAAGCATAGCGTTTGACAATAATATCAACCCTCCTACTCGAAAACTTGCTCCCAGACACTATATACCTCACGCTGTTGCATAGGAAAATCGGACCAACAGTATGTATTACAAATGTTGTATTGCGGGAATACTTATATACGTATTCTGTACATATTCAGTCAGGAAAAATTAGTTTAATATATACAATGTAGGCGACAAATACTGCATGTAATTTGTACCGCGTGGTTTGCACAAGAGCAAAACTCTGAGGTAGGTAACAATTGAATATCTTGTTCTCGAGTCATCAAGTGTTGAGAAGTGGTGAAGATAACATAATCTCATACAACAAAGTTTTACACTCGTATTTATACTCTATGGGCTCACTATAGTTCTTCCCCTATATAGTCCTTCCTGTTTTTGCTTTTTGTGGTTCTTCAACGTGCTGTCATAGATTAGGAAATGAATAGATGGCTCACTCCTTTGATGTTTTTGACGCCGCCGGCACCCACGCATGTTCTTGCCAGAGTAAAGGCGGCTTAGCTAGAACTATAATAAAATGTATTGTGAAATTGACATCTGTGCTACTAGATCCTGTATTTTTATAATTCTGATTTATTTTTCCATTCAAAAACCAACGGAAGCAAAAAAATACAGGATTTAGTAGCACGGATGTCATACATTTTATTATAGTTCTTGCTTGGCCGTCATTTCTCTGGCAATAACATGCGTGGGTGCCGGTGGTGTCAAAAACATCAAAGGAGTGAGCCCTCTATTCATTTCCTAATCTATGGCGCATTTATTCTTTTATCAAATAGCCGAATTTGCTCGCTTCATTTTTCTGACGATGCATACGAACATGGACATTCGCCACAGTTCCTGGAACGTATTGGGTGCGAAGAAACTTTTAGAGTTCGATTGAAAAGTAATGCTTTGCCAACGTTGAATAAACCTCTGGCAGATGCATCCACAAGTAAGGCGAGGATCTTTACAGAAAAAAGACAACGAGAAAAGGTAATTCAATTGAGTGATACCTGTTGCCACATTCTAGATGTTAGATACTGACTACGTATTTGCTTTTAATTGCAGGGAGTAGCTGAACTTTTAAATCCCGAAATATTAGAAGCGGAACAAAGCAATTGCCCAGAAGAAATCATAGTGCCAGAGACACAATATGAGACAACACTGAGCGAAGAGCCCAGCACATCACAGATATTTGACCCTAAAACGTTTCTATTCAACCCTCAACCCTACGCTCGAGAAAAATCAACACAGATGTCAAAGAAACTAGGCAAACAATCAGTTAAAACACAGACAACTCTGACTGCAACGTCCACGTTTTTTCATGTGAAATCCATTCTGCCCCCTGCGCAACCGGTTGATGGAACTGAAACTACTGCATGTGATGTAGCTGCAGAGCAAGAAACCGAAGAGGCGACAACTGAAGTTGATACGAAAAGCAGCACAAGCGAAGAATCAGCGACAGGGCACTCTGAGTTTGTTCAAGTTGAGACGTTGTCAACTGAAAGCGAAGCCAAAGAAAGCTGTGACGACTTGGACCCAGAAAGGCGTACAATTCTTCAAATGAAGAAATCACCGCAAGACCAGATTAAGTTTATCGTTTTCGAAGAAGCAATACTGGAAATATTTAGCAAGTGTGGCCACTGTGGATCTGATTGCATTGTGACAATGGAAAATCAAATCGGCTCGCTGTGTACAATTTGTAGCAGATGTACGACGGGCGAACATTATTTTGAGTGGACAACTGGTCCATCGTTGTTCAAAATGCCTGCATTCCAATTACTGTTCGCATCCAGTATTCTTGCTACAGGTATGGAATCATCAAAAGTTATTCGACTATTTAATGCATTGGGTATTCCTAACGTGAAACAAAGAGAGCTGTCCGATATCCTCAAGAACTATACAATTCCAGCAGTGTACAAAGTTTGGCAAGAGGTGCAATCTGCAAATCTCCAAGAAATAGAGGATGGACCCATTGTGATTGCGTCTGATATGCATGTTGACAGTCCTGGTCACAACGATCTATTCGGATCAGGAAGCACATTAGATATGAAAAGAAATATAATATTGGACACACAAGTAATTAAGGTAAACACGATCTTCTTACTGTTTATTTCGTAGTTTATTCGTTACGTTACTTCACGTCTGGGGCCGGTTGTATCAAAGGCGTTTAGCTTAAGCGGTGGATAAGTGAAATTTAAAAATCACTTTTCCACCTAGTATAGAACCGATATTATGAGTTTAATAGAATATTTAGTTTTATACATAATTGTTCTTCTCAGATCAAATAACTTTAGCTGGTTTGTTTATACAACATGCAAACTTGTTTTACATTTTTGACTTATCCACCGCTTGAGCTAAACGCCTTTGATACAACCGGCCCCTGGGTGTATAGTGGGGTTACTAAACCCCACTGTTTATTGCAACTTTGCCATGTCTCGTTGTTTTAGAATAGGCTGATGCATAAACAGTTTTATTTAGTGTATATTTCAAATTTTATAGTCAACGGAGGTAAAAAACTCAAACGCTATGGAGTTAGAATCCCTCAAAAGACAGCTAAAGTACTTGGATGACAACAACATTGAGGTGGCCAAGTTGGTGACAGATCGTCATACTCAAGTCTCTGCATACATGGCACATCACAAACCAGAAATCGAACATTCCTATGATGTCTGGCATGTGGCAAAAGGTATAACAATACAATTATCTTGGTTCAATCTGACAATACCAAGAACATTATGCAAATGACCTACAGTAGGTAACCCACAAGTTGCATTTTTTAGTTTGTATGCCTTGTTTATTCAAAATAATTCTAACATCAGCCTACAGTAAGTTTGTTTTGACATTTTAAGGTGAAAAGAAAAAATTGATAAAGGTAGCCAAGAAGAAGTTTAAGTCAATCAGGCCCTGGATTGGGGTAGGCCAATTTTTGTGTGACATGAACATAATTATGAAAAAACAAAACAATAGCTAGGCAAACATAAAATGTGACTAATATAAAATAATACTGATGAGTTTTTGGATAATGGTACAGTGGTACACATCTTATTGCATTTTTGTGTTTATTTTCATGATAGTCAATTGTCAATCATGTTTATTGGGTTGGTGCTTCATGCAAATCTGAGGATGAAAGGGAAGAAAAATGGCACAGCATTTTAAACTATATTGTAAACATTCACGAGCATGCTGGTCATAAGATTTCAAGGAATGTCTTCATGGCCCACTTGAAAGGGAATGGCTTAAGCAAGGTTGGGAAAAATTTTACTACTTATTAGTATAATTATATATTCTTACAGTGCAGGTCAATTATTAAGGCAGCCCATTTTGTCCTGCTATAAAAATTACCGTAGCTAGACAAAATACTGTAGTTGGGCTAGTTTTGTCACTGGTATAGGCGCATAACAGCGACAGTGCATTAAACTTTACTGTTTTTTGCAGGTTCAGCTTCTTATAAAATGTTGGAAGAAATGCTGACCAAACCTCGACTTATTACTGCCATTAGAAAGTTGTCACAATACCACCAGACATCTGGACTGGAGGCCAAACATGCTTTGGACAACTTATTTGCTTCAAAAAACACCTATCATTCTTATCATTCATTGAGTGCAAGGTAGGTTATATTGCTTACAAATGTTATTGGCCAATGGTCTTTGGCACACCATGTCACCTTTTTTTTTTATTTTAACAGGTTTTACTGTTTAAACTTACACTTCAATGAAAACAGCAATAGGAAGCAAGCAACAACTGCAGAAGGAAACCTTAGATGGGCAATTGCTTATCCTAAGGCATTTAAAGGCGAAAATGCTGTTGCAAAACCATTGAAAGAAAAAAGCCCACTTATGGTAGGAATTTAATGTCACCTCCATGATAGGACTTCACAACTGCAGCATATATATTTTTGGAGCAATTATAGAATACCTGGCCAGTTCAAGACCCTAACATTAACTCTGACCCAAACCCTAACACTTACACTAATCCTAATCCTATGTGGCCAGGTATTCTACAATCGTACCAAATTTTTAGTCTTTTATTTGGTGGCAGTAGGGCATTAATATTATTTCAAACTTAATTTTTAAATATGTTATAACGCAATTTAATGTAACTTTAATATATAAATTTTACACGATATATACAATTGATATTGAATCAAGCTCTCCAGCTAAGAACAAAGAATCCCACTCTTAGGAAGGCCAAGGGACATGCAAATGAAGTGCTACCTGCTGAACCAGAATCTCTCATGGACCAGTACTTGGCAGGAAAAGAGCGACATTCTAAGGAACTAGTGGTGGCCAGCAGAAGGTCCCGTTTCAGTAAGCCAGCACTACCTACAAGTCAAACACAAAGATCAGTGACCAAGACATGTTTTTGCAAGGGTAAATGTGCTACAAATAAGTGTAATTGTAGGGTAATGGAGGTTTTGTGTGACAGCAATTGCAGGTGTAAGTTCGAAAAATGTAAAAATCGTGAATAAAACTAAATTGGTGTTTGAAAGGTTATTACAAGGTTATAATATATTAAGGGAATTTGGGTCCCACAAGTAAGGTTTGGCAAATTTTTCTCATTTAGGTTAGGGTTAAAGTGCAAAATTCCATAATCATTGTTTGAGTGTACACATGAACCTTTTCCTCTGATCAGGGGTGGAAAAATATTTCTCTTTCCAGGACCATTGATCTGATCTTAAGTTTGCCCCCTCTATCAGCCTAAATTTGATTTCATATTTGATATTTTGTGCATGGGTTTCTGCTTTTACACTAGCAGAGACTTTCTGCCCAAAACTTTCTGCTTCAACTGATGCAGTGCAAGATGAAATATTGCCAGGACCCATGTACAAATTCATCTGAAATGTTTTACAAATGCAAAATATTTTCTGGGAACCCCAAGTTCTGGGACCAATAGTCTGATACATTTTATTATTTATCGTAAGGGCAATATTTAATTACAATGACAAATGGAATAAAGTCATGCAAACGTAAGAAATTACCGTTTTGATCTCTTGGCATATTTAAAATGTGTATAAAGGCCATCGCTGGACGCGAAGCGCTCCCTAATTTTGGAGTAAACACAAGCAGGAAACGGTCTTTGATTCTTTTTCCCCAAAATCTGGAAAACCCAGCAAGAACATCGACGATATGCGACGAGTCTGTATAGTTTGTGCATTCTTTCCAAATCTTCATCATCGAGAGGGTAGTTTTCCTCAAGATACTGACAAACATCTATTTTCAAAACACTCTCTGATAGCATATTGTCTTTAAAGTCTGAATGTCCCGTCAGACATTTTTCGCCTTGTAACTCTACTTCATCAAGAAGTACTTCGTACTCGTACTCCAGCGCCTTCTCGTGGCAACAAAAACATTCAACAGCCTTAGTGGATAGTGAGCAATGACCGCATTTACACCAACTAAGATCTAAAAGGCACCAGGCATTTGCTCTTTCAAACTCATGGTCGACATCCTCGTCAGATGAGGTTGTAAGATCACTCTGATCAGTATCACTGTCGTCACTAGCATCGCTTGTTTTTGTCGACGGCTGTGGCTCAAATTGATAGGGTAATATCTCTCCTGCTTGGTTCTCATGAATTCTATTCATTACTCTTGTCAAGAACTAGAAATCCTTTAGTAAAACGCTTAAAACCACAATATACACTATACTAAAATATATTGTTGTCATTCAAAAACCCATCCTATGACGTCACATCTGCCAATTTAGCTCACAGATAATTTTTTCAAAAATTGATCCAAAATGGCGCCCAATTTAAAAATTAAAACGCACATAACTCATGAATAGAGGATTTTGATAGCGAATTGTTATCATATCCATTATAAGTTATCGTAACACTTTTAAAATAGCCAATAAAAATTTTCGTTGCCAATGTCCTTTAACAGAAGACAGTTCAATAAATACATGCACAGGGATATAAGCTGCTATAAAAACTGATGGCTTGTTTATGGAAGACTGCATTTATACCCACTCAATCCTTTCAAACTCTTCATTAAATGCCAAAAACGCAGCTTCACGCTCTAATACCACTGCCGCCATATTTGAGTTCCAGGCAGGAAAAAGGCATGTCAAATAATATTCCCTAGCAACCGCCATAGTCCCCAACTCTGCTAAATGAGAGCTATTTCCGGTTAAATGAGTTCTATTTCCGGCAAAAACACATGTAGAACCACATAATTACAGAAAAATTAAAATCATTTACCAGAAATGGATTTCATATTCGAAAAATTCTTTCAGCAAGCTTTCTTTCAATTATGAATAAAACCATTTTCCTCGACATGAAATTTTGCCTGGGCAGATACCTTAAATAACAGTAATAATATATGTGAGTATGGTACAATTATAGAATACCTGGCCACCTGTAGATGCATGACTGATTGGCTACATGGCTGCATTGTAAAATTAAAAGGCCCGCATTTTTCCACGGTTGGAAAATTTGAATTAGAACATGAGTTGTAGCGCGTTTAGACAGAGAAATTATGTTTAATGAGGGTGAAGGTTAGGGTAAGGTTGTTGAAATTATCGTTAATCTGAGTAAAGTTTAGGGTAAGGAGTTAGGGTAGGGAAAAGGGTTAGGTTAGCCACGTGCGCGTAGCGATGTAGCCACTTGACCATGCAGTGACTTAGCCATGTAGACACGTACTAAGGTACGTAACAATGTAGCCACTTAGCCACGTAGCGATGGAAGCACGTAGCCAAGTGGTGATCTTCTAAGATTTTATACACTGGCCAGGTATTCTTTAATTACTCGCAGAAACCGGTCGTACAATGTAGATTATTCGAAAATCCACTTAATTCACATTAAAGCTACTGCCAGTTATTTTCACCATGTGTCGTTTTGTGTATATTGCGTGTGTTCCCATAGTTACTGTAAATCACACGCGACGCCCACGAATAATCTCCAAAACCACTGGCGGGAAAATTAAATTTTTTACATCGACAAATGAAGGTAAGTTAATTTTCTTTATAGCTTTTTAAAAAAAAAATACAGGTAACTAGGTTTTTCAGGTTAAAAACTAATTTGAAAGATTATTTATTCAATTTCCCTTAAAAAACTAAATTTAGTAAAGCAAAGAATGGTTGGTATATTCAAGTTGAAATTTTCATACTACGTTCTGCTAAAATGATATTTGTCTCTTTCAGCAAATAAAAGTTCTTTGCTGCCACAGCGAGCGAGCCTTAAGCGAGCGAGCGAGCAAGGCAGCAGACTAAAGTATGGAGTAAGGTTTTTTATTTGCTGCCGCAAAGCAGTTTGGCTGGCCACCACAATTCCATGCACGACGAGCTGATCGAGCCGCGACCCAGAATTCCATGCGCGCGTTGATACTTCCCTTCTTTCTGGTCACGCTGCCGAAGAGATATAAGTTCGAAGAAAAGTTTAAAAATTTACACAGGTATTATACTATTTTCCTCATGAATAATTCAAATATTTATTGATTGTATTTAAATACTTTGTGTTTTGTGTGACAACAATCCATATTATATCTTGCCCATCTCCAAGCTCTTCGTTAAATATAAGTTATTGTTATTTCATACACTAGCATACAGACATTTTTCAACTGATAAGGGTTAGGGTATACTTCTTTTTAACTAAGAAATATAACGGCAAATTACAGTTAAAATATCGTGGACAAAGGAATATTGTCTTACAAGGACGATATCGTGGACAAAGAAATATTGCCTTACAAGGACGAAAATTTAGTTGTGTTTTGTGGGACAACAATCCATAATTCCACATACTATCTTGCCCATCTAAAGCTCTAAATATAAGTTATCGTTATTTCATACACTACTACACTAGCACACACATTTTTCAACTGAAAAGGGTTATATAAATTTAATACAACTCTACTGGTATAAAGTTGTTTTTCAGTTTGCTATAGCATAATATTTTATACAAGCTATTTATACTTTGGTGTGTTTTGCACCTGAAAAGGGTGAAATCCAAATACAATTGTGCCTGTATATTTTGTGCCTGTATATTTTGTGCCTGTATATTTCGTGCCTGGTGTTTTTACGCCTCGATCCTTTTAATCGTTCCATATATTGTTGATACGACATTACGTTGCTGTGTTTTACATGCCTTGTTTATACCAACTTATGTTCATTTCATCACTCTGTTTCACAACTCCAATCAGTTTCCACCATTTTCAGTTGTGGTGATGGATAATGGACAAAGTTTCTTGTTTAAGCCTGTTCATGCTAATTCACAAAGGTTTTTATGTTCTTTGGTAAATACATGTGTTATAATTTAACATAAATTTGTCCCCGGCAAGGATATCAGAAACCTTAATACTCCTCCTAAGATATTCAAAATAAAAAGTGATGGTAATTGTTTTGTTCGTGCATTATCGTACATTATAACAGGACGACAGACATACCATGTTGTGTTAAGGAAAAAGATAATTGATCACATGAGAATTATTGAGAACTTGCTACAGCCCCATTTGTCATCATCTCTGAGTGATTATCTAAATAATAGTCAGGTTGCAAATGAAAGTGTGTGGGCAACAGATGTTGAAATTTTCTCAGCCTGTTCTTTGTTAGAAACTGATATTTATGTTTATGCAAAGGTTGGGCAAGGTTGTAAATGGCAAAAGTTTTTAAAATCTATGCTAAATGAATCTCCACCAAAAAATGATTGTGCAATTTATTTGAATCACACTGGAGGTGTACATTATGATGTTGTACTAGACATAGAGCATTCGTTATCAGCTGAAAATGAATTAGGGGGCTCAGTGAAGAAACAACAACAAAATGATTTTTGGACTGGTGACCGTTTATATTTGCATAGTGATCCTAATCTTAAAAACAATGTTACTTTGAAATATACTGATGTTCTAACTAGATCCAGCAGTAAGTGTTCCACTACTGAATGGTCCTTTTTCCCAATTGATGGGACAGCACAAAAGTTTATCCGCAATTTACATGTTGTTTTTGAGCATAGTATTGTCAGTCCCAGTGCACTTAAAAGGCCACAAAAATTATATTCAATAAAGGGTGATGGTAATTGTTTTTTCCGTGCATTATCGTACATTATAACAGGACGACAGACATGCCATGCTGTGTTAAGGAAAAAGATAATTGATCACATGAGAGTTATCGAGAACTTGCTACTGCCCCATTTGTCATCATCTTTGAGTGATTATCTAAATAATAGTCAGGTTGCAAGTGAAAGTGTGTGGGCAACAGATGTTGAAATTTTTTCAGCCTGTTCTTTGTTACAAACTGATATTTATGTTTATACGAAGGTTGGGCAAGGTTGTAAATGGCATAAGTTTTCAAAATCTATGCTAAATGAATCTCCGCCAGTAAATGATCGTGCAATTTATTTGAATCACACTGGAGGTGTACATTATGATGTTGTACTAGAAGTAGACTTTGATTTGCTTCCTTCAAATGAATTATACAATACCAAGAAAAAGAGAGCAAGAGATAATTTGACCAATGAATGTAATCAGCCTACAACTAAGAGACAAAAAGTGGATTATGCATATCTGATAGAACAAGAAGTTGTTCAAAAGTTGGAAACCTGCAATCTTTTTAAGAACCAGTTGGAAAATGTCTCAAAGTCTCATAAACCAATGGAATATGTCATATGGCAATGCGGAATTTGTTATGAAGCTTGGCCAGTAAAAGCTAACAAAAAGAAATGCCCATATGTTTGCAGTAGATGCTCATTAGATAAGATAAATCCCAAAAAGTTTTCAGCTCAAAATTCAATGATCCCCTCAGTTGTTCCAACAGAATTACAGGGTTTAACTCAAATTGAAGAAATGCTTATCGCTCGAGCATTGCCAATAATGAAAGTGTATATTAAACCAGGTGGTCAAAGAGGTTACTATGGACATTGTATTAACATGCCACAGAAAATAACTGAATTAGCACATACTTTACCAAAGTACCCAAAAGATATACCACTTATTTTGGTCACCATGAAAGGTAAAAACAATACATTCAAAAATGTTCTTGTTCGTAAAGCTAAGGTTGAACAAGCATTGTTCTGGTTGTTAAAACATAATCCCCATTATCGCAAAGTTAAATAGATACATTTGCCCTTGATAATTTTCCACAACAAGGCATTCTTTCTGATTTGAAAAAAATTGATACACAAGATAATTTCACCACTGATGATCATGAAATAAGTGAAGATGATGGTAATAACAGCGATGATGATACTGTGTACAATAAAAACATTGAAACAAGTAGCTTTCTTCCTGAATCTAAGAATGAAAGTCTTGAAGTAGATGCGATTCACAGAAACTTGGGCGCTTGCAAAATTAATTGGCCCTCAATTGATAAGGAACCACTTGATGAATATTCTACACTATTTCTTGCTACTTTGGCATTCCCAACACTATTCCCAGATGGTTTTGGTGACCCCACAAATCCATCATTAGAAAGAGATTTGAGTTTTGGTAGTAGAATACAACACTTGATTAAATTTGCTGAAAACATTGATGGGAAGTGGGTTTATCATTTTGCTTCACATCCCAGATTCTCTTATTGGGCATTAAATATGATTCAAAGAAAAAAAACATTGCAACAAAGTAGTGTTTACTTGAAGCAAAATCCCAACGAAGCACATTTAACCATGGATGAATTGAAAAATATGGCTTTAACTAGTGGCTCCAGTCAGTTTATTTTGAAACTCTCAAGATATGTTGCTAACATCACCGGTAGTAATGCTTATTGGTATAGAGTGCGAGAAGACTTAAAAGCTATCATAGCTTACAAAGAGGCGCCTACAATTTTTTTCACATTTTCTTCTGCCGACATGCATTGGGTGGGGGTGAATAGGGGTTCTAAAATCCGCAAATCCGCTGAAAATTTATGAAAAATCCGCTGACCGTAAACATTTTTTGCAAAAATCCGAATCAAGGGGAGCCAGAAGGGCAGTTGAACGCTGTTTCGTACTTCATGTTATCGGGGTATAATGTTAAAAGCCATAAGTATCCCAGAGAATATCCTAGGGCCATATAGGGCATATAGCGAAATACAATGAAGACAGCGAAAACGGCGTCGAATTTTTTATTGCTTTCATAGGCCTCACAGCCCAAAAGCAAAATCAATCTATCCAGAGTCCGAAGCAAGCAACAAAAAAATCCTCAATCCGAACAAAAATATTGGATGAATACGCAATCAGACGCATTTTCTGGATCCGCTAATCCGTAAAAAATTTCAGCCATATCCGATTCCGAATCGCTTTTTTTCAGAAAATCCGATGATCCGAAACCCTATTCACCCCCCCCCCATGCATTGGCCACAATTGCATTCTCTTTTATCAAAAAACAGTCATAATTCAACTGTTCAAGAAAGAAGGAACAATGTCATTAATATCCTCACTTAGTTGACTGGGTTTTTTTACTAAACGCATTGAAAGTTTCTTGAAGCATTGGTTGTATGACACTCTTAGTGCTGAGTGGCATTGGTACAGGTATAAATTTCAGGCTAGGGGTAGTATTCATTGTCATGGAATGGCAAAATTGAAAAATGACCCTGGTCTGTGCAGGCTTGGGGAAATAGCACTAAAAGGCTATATAGCAGAGAAAGATAATGCCACTATAAAGAGCTCAGATATTTTGCATGACATTAAGAGAGGTAAAATTGCATTGCAACAAATTGCTGACTATGCAGATTCCTTAATTTCAACACAGAACCTAATTCCCCCGCAGACAAACTATGGACAAAAACCAGCTACTCATCCATGTAGTAAACAACACGAGCTGATTAAAGACCACGAATCAGACTATGCTGATCTTCTAAACACAGTGCAACGCCACACAAAATGTAGCCTAAAGTATTGTCTAAAAAACGTAATGGAAGTAAAGAGCCAAGTTGTCGCTTCAATTATCCCGTTGAATGTTGTGAAAAAACAGTGGTTGACTTGGAACCCATAAACACAAAAGAAAATAAACGATTCCAGATTGAACAATCATCAGCCCATTCAACTTTTAGGCTGGCGCGCAAATTGTGACATACAGATTATAATTGATCATCATGCTTACGTGGAATACCTTTCGAAATATGCTGCTAAGGGCGAACCTTGATCACCAATGCTGAAAGACATATTCAATACTGTTATAAACCATGATGACTCTTCTATGTCCACTAAAGTCATAAAGAGACTTATGATGAAATCTATTGGTGAAAGAGATTTTAGTGCAGAAGAAACCATGCACTTGCTTCTTTCCCTTAACTTACATTCAAGCAATTTAAAAGTGGTACCAATCAATTTAAATGGTTCTCGTAAAATACAAACAAATCTTAGTAGTGAACATAAGTACACTCAAGATTCTTTATTAGATGTTTATGCAAAACGTGAAGTACATCAAAAGAACTTACCAGATATCATGCAAATGAATTTTATAACATTTGCTGCAAATTATAAAGTTAGTAAAGGGAAGCTCATTAAACAATCAGCCAATGTAGTGCCCAGAATTTTTCCAAACTACTCTCCAAACCCGGAGATAAGTACGGTTTATATTGTAAATATCAGCTTCTGAAGTACAAGCCTTGGAGTGGTTCACAAAATGACGCTTGGATTACCAATTCTCCGGATAATAGTTTGTTCATTAATGCATGGTGCAATTTTTTGCTGACCTCTTTAGCCAAAGATAATGTTCCAAATTGGGAAAAAACGATGCAAAACGCACCAGAGAATTACAATGAAAGTAAAGATGAATTTGAAAATGAAGAAAAAGAGCAAACAATTCAAGAAGAGTGGATGATAATTTCAGATATACATAACACCATAAACCTTAACCAAGTAAGCAACCAAGAGGATTCTCAGGACTGGAAAGAAGGAAGCTTGAGTTATTCTCAGCAACAACTCGGTGAAATGCCTAATTGGATTAAAGCAACGAAGGAAACTTCACAGTTTAACTATAACGACAGTAGCCAAACTGATGTGTCAACTTTTAGCGCCGAGCAAAGACTCACTTATAATTCAGTCAAGAGCCATTTTAACAGTCCTGACACTGATGAACCTTTACTATTGATCATTAATGGAGTAGGTGGCAATTGATGCTATTCGAGATTTGCTGGGAACCAAATGTGCTATTACTGCTTCTACTGGAAAAGCAGCCTTTAATGTTGGAGGGGTTAACTGTCCATTCATTGTTGAGACTGCCTGTTAGGAATTCTCACCAAAACGATTTAACTGGCCAAACTCTTGCGGCTTTTCAAGAATGCCTCTCTGAAATTGATTATATCATGATTGATGAGTACTCCATGATAGGTCAAAAAACATTAGGATGGGTCGACAGACGCTGTAGACAAAGTACTGGCAGAAAAAGTGAACTATTTGGTAGGAAATCAATAATACTGACTGGAGATCCAGGTCAGTTGCCTCCGGTTTGTGATAAACAGTTATACCACTCTAAACCATCTTCTACGGTATGCGAACAGGGTTATTATGCGTACAAAATGTTCGACAAAGTAGTAACTCTTACAATGAATCAGAGGGTTAAAGCTTCAAATACTTCACAAAATATGTTTCGAAGTTAATTGAAGCATCTACGAAATAGCGAATCCACAAAGGAGGACTGGAAACAATTGCTGACCAGACAACCATCTCACATCTCCAACCTTGAAGAGTTTCAACAATCTATAAGATTGTTTTATAGTAAAGATGAAGTTGCTAAATTCAATTATGATCATTTACTAGACCTTAAACAGCCAATCGCTCAAATAAATGCTAGGCATTCAACTAACAAAGCGAAAGTAATAAATGCTCAAGATATGTATGGCTTACAACCAACATTGCTTATTGCTAAGAAGGCGAGAGTGATGTTGACAATGAATTTGTGGCCATCAGCAGGCTTGTGTAATGGTGCAACTCAGGGGTGGATCCAGCAGTGGTTTCTTAGGGGGGTGCCGGGTGAGTCAAGTGGCGAAGGTGTGAGGCCCCTAGGGGGGTCAGGAGCATTCCCCCCTGAAAATTTTGAAAATTAGAACCCCAGAAGTACCATTTTCTGCAATTTGAACATCGAATTACGAGCTTCAGCTTGACTTAAAAAAAAAAAGAAAAACCTTTGAAATTATACCATATTTCTGAGCTAAATATCCTGTGTAATTTTCATGTAAGCCTGGCCACAAAATAACTGGACAAGTAAAGCACGCTTACATAAAGTACACACAATATTGAAAAGTTAAAATGGCGATGAATGTGGATTTTTAATATAAAACAAGATGCTGTATGGAGCATTTACTCGCTGGGGCTTGTGCTGAAATGATTATGTGAGATATTGATCTGAGCACAGTTTCTATTTACTATGATCTGAGATACTTCAATATTCAGATTTCAGAACAAAATGATTGTCAGGAGTAATAAACATAAACTGGCTAATGATCTGTCCTCTGGCACAACTCGCTTGATTTTCGTAAATAGGCTATTTTTCAATAGCAAGCCGGCCTTTTATATAATATAAAACGATTTTTTTGTTTATATTTGAGTGTTTTTGATTGGTGTTTAACCATCTTTTAATTTCTCTTTTCAATATTGAATACATATAATGACGGGCATTTACTGAGGTTATAGTAATACTGATTTTTTGCACCCCCCTTGCACCCCTGTTGACCACGGCCAACAGGGGTGCAGCACCCCTCCCCTAAATCCACCCCTGGTGCAACTGGATATATCGAAGGCATAATTTATGCACAAAGTCAACAACCTCCCTGTTTACCCATTGCTGTTGTTGTTAAATTTGACAACTATATTGGGCCATCATTTTCTACAACACCTTGTTGTGTTCCTATTCCCCCGATAACAGTCACTATATACCAAAACAACGTTATCCACGAGAGACAACAACTACCATTGACACTTGCATGGGCTTAAACAATTCATAAAAGCCAAGGGATTACTATAGACAAGCTCCGGGTTAATATTGCAAAAAAAGAACATTCCTTAGGAATGTCTTATGTTGCGTTAAGTCGCGTTCGAAATCTTTCTTCCAAAGTCATTGAATCAATGTCATTTGATCGACTTACCTCAATTAAGGAATCCGAGACTCTCCACTGCCGATTAATGGAAGAAAAACGTTTGGAAAACTTAGCCAATAAGTTGATTGTCAATGTTTAGCAGTGTGATGAGTTGATTAAAAGTTTCCTTCCATTTTTTATACACATGTATGGTAATAATAGCATATAATTCTTACATATTACTACTAAGGGTTATCAATGTTTTTTTAGTTCTCTAACAAATACCAAGACATGGAATCAGCTGGCAATGAAGGTACGCACTGAAGATTGCATGAAATTTAGAACTTAAATTAGATTAGAGAGGGTCACTCTTGCTCGTTATTAGTACACCAACAAAGATATTCATAAAACAACACATATTCCTTAATTTAAGCGTGAACGTTTTTAATATGTTTTAGAAATTATGGTCACGTATCTTCACGATCTTTCAGAGATAAAACACAGCCAACGTAACAATCCTTACTTCAATCTAACGCTGCAAACGAAAGACAAGGAATATAGAACAGTTTGCTTCTCACCTGAGAAGCATTCCAAGTGCAAATCAAATTACGAATCATCATTTCCCGTGAAAATATCTAAATATCAGATTAAAAGAAACAGAATTACTGATGAAGACGAAGTACATATGAATAAGAGAACCAAGCTTGAAGACCCCAAAGACAACGAGGTTTCGTTTGATATTAAAAGTCTACCAAAAGTCAAAAAAGATGAAACCGTTCATGATGTCGAAGGTTTATTTATTTGGCAAACCAATTCCCTAGTTAACACCAAAGGAAGAATAACATTTACTGCACCACAAGAGACAATCCACGCAAAAAAGAAAACCCTCAAGAAGCGAGAGGCTGTGTTGACAGACAACACTGCGTCAATTCGCCTTGTGTTATGGGAAGGCGATATACAAAAGATCACCAGTGGCTGCACGTATGAGCTAAGCAACGTTGCAATCAAGACATACCAGGATGTAAAATATGCCACTTTAAATGCGAAGTCGACGACTAAAATTGCTCATGCGGTCGTCAACAGGGACGATGATATCACCGTTGATATAATTCTTCACAATGTCTTGTGCCCAGCAGATGGGGTAAAATCCATTAACAGACAACTGTCCTGCTTCAAATGTCACACAAAAGTTGTTCCTATTCTCGGAAAAAAAATTATCAAGTGTAGCGAGTGTGGTGTTGGCCAGTTGAAAGAAAAGTGCAGCACCAGAGTCTACGCCAGCATTCTTTTCTCGAAGCCAGGTGAAGAAATAAACCTGACACTATTCGAGGACAAGCTGATGGACTTGTATAGGTTTTTTAAACCTGATGGAGCTAGCACCGATTTATCTCTGCTCAGCGACGACGACGTCATGGAATTCCTTTTGAGCGTTGAGGCGAAAATATTTTATAACAACAAGAAAACTGTTGTGTCAGTTACAACAATTTGAAGACAGACTTCATAGTTTGCTTTTACCTTTTCATTGGTTCTGTTGATTAGTTGTATAAACAATGATAAAATATGACGAACACGAGCCCTTTCCTATCACTTCCATTTGTTCTGTTGAGTAGTTATATAAACGATGATTAAATATGACTAACAAAAGTCCTTACTGTTTTTATTACACATCAAGACTGTTAAACTTGAGAAGTATTAAAGAATTTTCAAGTTTGTTACTTTTATCACACTTGCATTTCTGTTTGAAAGAATATATTAAGAAAGTTAGTGTATTTCCTTTATATTTTGCTGTGTTTTTGAAAGTCGCAAGGGTAGATTAGTGCCATTTACACGATATCTATATAACTGTTCAACGAAACAAATGTATTACATTTCAAACAAGTGCATTACATTTCTGCTTCATTTTTTTGTTGTATTTATATTTGCATTGTATATGCAGATTATAATATGACTCCTTCTATTTTATAGTTGAAGTGAATGATGAAGATATTAATGGTAATAAAAATTTTGCTGTATTCTCATATTACATAATTTCATGCAACAACTAAACTAAATTTCAATTCCCTATATATTTTAGATTTAAAACAGATCAATGAAAATGGTAAGACTTTTGAAACACGTACATTTATTTAAGACAACAATTGATATTAATATCCAAATTTCTTTTTTTGATAGATCCAGAAGAGAATAATGGAGAAGGTACAAGAAATTATTATATTATGTGTTTTCTTAAGTTAATACTGGTAAACAGAGTGATAATGAACATGGGAGAGTTATTTGAAAATCAATTTAAGAGATTTTTTACAGAATCGCGTATTGTTTGCTCAAAACCAATCAGGTCGCACGGATTGGTATGCGCATTTACAAGATGGTGGCGTGTTCCTTTCGAAGTTTTTTGAGTGCTTTTTACATGGGCAAATGATGGAAAAAATGAGAAGTGTTTTGAACAAATGACTAACAATCCATGGTAAAAAAGTATTAGGCTTTTCGTTGATATGAATGGATAATAATCAAGTCTTACTGGTGTGAATGTTGCCGTCATAAAGATACGAGTTTGATTTACTCATGGTAGTATGGAACGTGGAAGGTAAAATATTACATTTATATCCCTATTTCATTTGGATATCAAGTTCATAAAATACTTTTTCACGATACAGAACAATTATTGAAAGATTAAAACTGATAAATTCACTGTTTGGAGGACGTCATTGGCCAAGTGATTAACAATATTTGCATGTTAATAAATTTTGTTGTAGAATTGTCCATCATAATATTTGTATCTCACAAAATCTGATTTTTGCTCATATGCTAATACTGTAAAAGTATTTCATCTCTAAACACTTTGGAAATGTCCTGATGGTTCAAAAATTGAGATTTGCGCATTATATGGCCTTTAAACTACTTTTTGCTGTTTTTGTGAAATTTGCATAATCATCAAATACACAACAATAGTATGTTGTCCTAAAATAAAGTTGAACGTTCAAAATTACCCCATAACCCTGTCTGAACAAGCTAAATTGTCTTTCACATTAAGCCAGGAGTATGTAAGTCTATAAAAAATATGTTTTGGTCAAAATCTGAGTGTGCGGTCGAAGGCCTTTTTCATGATTTTCAAGACTGTCCAATATCTGTTACCATTAACAGGTACTGTCCACGCCAACATTTATGATTCATGTTCCTTTCAAATTAATTCAGTCATTGTATTTTAAACAATATAAACATATTCTCAACTATTTTTCTCAAGTTCAAACTCATGAATATTTGATTTTGAAAGATTTTTAATGCAATCCTGGGTGTTTTTATCATGTTAGTGTATCTGGTCAAATTGGGGTTATTTCTGTAATGCTCAACCTGAACTTCACAGGCTAAAATGAGCCCTAAAACTAAACCTGAACAAGCTAAATTGTTTTTCACATTAAGCCACAGGTATTTAAGTCTACAAAAAATATGTTTTGGTCAAAATCTGAGTGCGCGGTCGAAGGCCGTTTTTTATGATTTTTAAAACCAACCAAATTATGTCCAGGTGCTACCATTAACAGGTACTGTCCACACCAGCAATCATGGTTCATGTTCCTTTCAAATTAATTCAGTCATTGTATTTTAAACAGTATAAGCACATTTTCAACTATTTTTCTCAAGTTCAAACTCATGAATATTTGATTTTGAAAGATTTTTAATGGAATCCTAAATGTTTATATCATGTTACTGTATCTGGTCAAATTGGGGTTGTCCTTATACTGCTTTACCTAAATTTCACAGGTTAAAATAAACCCTAGAACTAAACCTGAACAAGCTAAATTGTCTTTCACATTAAGCCAGGGGTATGTAAGTGTACAAAAAATGTTTTGGTCAAAATTTGAGTGCGCGGTCGAAGGCCGTTTTTTATGATTTTTAAAACCAACCAAATTATAGTATGCCTGAGTGCTACCATTAACAGGTACTGTCCACACCGACAATCATGACTCATGTTTCTTTCAAATCAATTTGGTCATTGTATTTTAAATGATAAACACATGAAAATAAACACATGGGTGGGTGGGACCTAATTATTAGAATTCTGCCATAATCATCCAGAGGACGAAAGCAGTGGCTTTCAATCAGTTTTATTATTAATTTAAAATAGCAGATAATTTTGCCGCTAAAATATGCTCACTCCTGAGTCAAATACGTGTGCATATTAACATAATAATAATTCAAACAACGTCTATTAAATACGATATTACACTTACCACGTTATCCTTCTTTATATTTAGAAATGTTTTGCCCCATGACATAACCAAGAATTCAGTAAAATTCTGTTTTTCTTCGCAAATATTTTTAGAAAACTTTCAAAACAAAAGTTGGCGCCAGAGCATTTTTTCGTGAAGGCTTGGTTGCTAAGTTTTGAGCGGTTTTCGCAAGAAATACGTGACTTTCTAAAAAATCTCCTCTTAATAGTTCATATTTAAACCACACTACAGTACCTGGAATAACATTTGATCTGACCAATGAAATACTCTTTTCTACTTTAGACCAAAGACAAGTTGAAGAAAATGGTGAGAGATTACAATGTTTATCCCTCAGTGCTTTGTGTAACCCAGCCCAGATAAACTTGTAAATTATTAAAAAGTCATCTTAGTTGCCACACTTTGCAACAAAATTAGAGTGCAGATTATGCCGCCTATAATATCTCTTGAAAAAACCCACACATAAGGACGACCCGCATAAGGAAGTGTTGTTTTAACAATTGATAGGCAGTGAGTTAAGGTTGCTTATTAACTCTATACTCAACCTGATCAATTTAGCATTCCATGTAGCATATGTAAGATTTGTCATTAATTACCGGAGAAAGGGTGGGGAACTAGAGGACAAGATGTGGGGAAGTTGACAGATATTTTTGTGTATAAAAAGGGCATTTCCTTTCTACTGAACAAATATCCCCCTCCTTTTTATCCCCCATTGCTCCAGCCTCTCCAGTAATTTAATAATCGGTCCCTAATTTCTTTTCACAAATTAATAAAGGCAATGAAAAGAGAAATGAGAATAGAGGTAAATGTCTATGGAAATTATATAAATATAAAATAATCACAATCAGGTGCCAACATATAGCAGTCACTAATGTTTTCATTGTATAATTAATTCAATGTTATTTCCAATCCGATCTAGATGACCAACAGCTAAGAAGAGGTATTTTTAAATATTTCCTTGTTTATATATTAACATAGTAATTTAAAATTCAAACAGTGGTGAATGTTTATTTTTTTGCATTTTAGTTGTGAATCAATGGCCCCAAAGAGGTAACTACTCGTGATGAATAATATAAGTAAAGCAATATATATTATATATAAAATTTACTAAATTACAGGTGAATTGGTTAAAGTTAAAAAAATGTCAAAATACTTTCTCTTTACAGGAATGAGATGCTTCAAATGTGGTCTTAGAGGCCACTTGGCCAGAAATTGCCAGTGCCGTAAGTGCCACCGATACAAAGTATGCAATTCAATAACGGTAGTGTTCAACAAGTTTGCATATTCTTCTAATCTGCTTTATAGGAGAAGAGGATAGTTCCAGAATATTGACCTGCAAAGTATGAAAAAATAAAATAATTCATTCAATGACATTTCTCTTACCCGCAGGTCTACGGTGTTGGCATTGCAAAGAAAGGGGTCATTCCCACCTGCGCTGCCCCCAAAAACGACGATTGGCTAACACCACTACCATTACAGTCAATTTTAATAATTGTAAAATTCAGAAATATCATGCTTAGATAGAGGTTGAAAAATAGATTTTGTTGTTAGTTTCTGGAAAGGTCTAAAATTGTTTCTTAGAGAAGTCCTCATGTTGTAATTCTGAAAATGTTCATTTAAAGATGTTTTACAGTCTATTTTAAAAACAATTTCACAGTTTCAGTAGAAAAAATTATCAGTTCATTAACAAATTCAATAAATCATGTATTATTTGGCTTACATAGAGTTTATATTCACAGGGGGCAAGTTGAAAAACATGCCTAACCACAATGGTAATAAAACACACAATCTTTGGAGTGCTAATTCAAGCGTCGTGTGTTCTAAAGGTCCTGTGTTCGATTCTTGATCACCATTGTCATGAATGTTTTTAACTTTGAATTGTGTGAACATAAACAATGTAAAATATCATTTTGAACTGAATGCATAACACCAAGACAAAAAATCATATTATAGAAATCAATTTGGACTCATTGTCATCATTGCTGAATGTTGCATTTTGTTTATTTTGATGCATTAGGGGCGACGACATCCGTACTCAAATTGCCTGGCAAAACATCATTTTGACCCTTTAAGTGGGTGGGTGGGGGTTTTAAAAAACACTTTCACGTTTTGCCTGGCAAGTTTGATTTTTAAAATGAGAAGATACTGAAAATGTATGCCTTTCTATGGAGATTCTTTTCGATGTGTATATAGAAGTTATTAACTTGAAGTATTTAATACACTTGACGTTTTCAGCACTGGGTGGGTGGGTCAAAACAAAAATGTCAAAATGACATTTTGCATGGCAATTTGAGTATCGACCTTGCCCTTAATATTTAAAAATTATCAACATTTACTTCCAGTTTTGAGTTGAATCTAAGATAGTTCTAATAACTACAAAAACACCTTGTGTGTTCCACATTCGTGACTGTAAAAATATCTGTAAATTTGTGTACTCAATAAGAAATTATATTTAATATATCAATTATTTTTTAAATAAATTTTTGAATAATGGTTTTTTTCTTCATTCAAACTATTTATAAACTATCAAAATTCAATACATATTTAAGGAAACAAATACCTCAAAATAACTAGTTATTATATGATTTATGGCCAACCAGGCCATAGCTGTTTCCTCAATCTTGCTGAGCCTGCGTGGAGCACAAAAACATGTAATAAGTGTACAAAATTTGGGATGAACGGATTTTCTTCCATTATTAGTCATTCATAAGAAAAAAAGAGATACAAAAAATTACCTTAAGTATTGAATAAATCTTCTTAACATGCCAACACAAATTTTGGAACAAATTCAGCAAGACTCCTTGCTTTACTCACGACTGTAGTACGAACGAAACATTGTGCTCCAGTAACTTATGTACGTCATGTATTTCAATTAAAAATTCATTGACGTCATGAATCTTGTGACGAAAAATTAACTTTCTTACCCAAAGTAGCAAGAATTGAAACGGCGAGGGGTTTCTGCATGTAATGTATTTCTGGTATTCATGTTGTGTTTTAGTTATTTCAAATAAGGGTGAGATATAGTGTTTACGGACACGTGACCAGCTAGGATTTGTAGCATATGAACGTTAGTGTTAGTGTGTATAAACAAATAAAAGAACATAATAGTGCCATCTGCAAAAATATCAGCACTTGAACTTGATAGGTACAGAGGCATATCATTTACAAACAATAGAAACAAAATGGGACCTAACACAGATCCCTGAGGCACCCCTTGTTTTATTTGCAGGTAGTCTGATCTTTCTTTATGGATAGTTTCAAACAGGGGGCTTGTCCGTAATGTAAGATTGGAACCAGGAGAACACAGATTCACTAAGTCTATAAAGACGAAGTTTTGTTAATAAACGTTGATGATCTACAAAGTCAAGGCTTTTTTTTAATCAACTGAAACCATTCGATTAACTTTATCTTGATCCATGTCAAAAAGAATTTGATCTGTTAGTTTGATTAGGGCTGATTCAGTAGAATGTCTCTCGTGAAAAGCAGATTGTAAATCATTAAGCCGACCATTTTGTCAAGATAATCCATAAAGAATCCAGCTACATGCTTTTCCAGTAGACAGTACAGAGAATACAGACAGTACATAAATAGGTCTAAGCCTTGGAACTTGGTTAAACTCCTTCTAGACCATCCCTTTAACCATGGAGCACTGGTGGTAGCATATATGATACCAGCTTTTAATTTAGTCAATAAATTAGCTGGAAATAATAAGTTAAGTGACAAAGCTAGCACATATATCTAACATGAAGTATAGCATACATATTTAAAGTGCTTATATCACAAAATTTTTTTTCAAAATTTGAATAAAAGAGCAAAAGTTAGTTAATACTTTCTTTAGCCTTTTTTGATTTCCTCTTTTTATTCGCGAGATATGCGGCTGTAAACATTGAAAAATTGGCTTTTAGCAAAAAATTGTCGCGCCCCAGTAAATACCGGAAAAGGGTCTGGGGCGACAGCTGTGTGACGTAGCTTAAGGATCGCCCTAGTTCGAATTCACCTGTGATTGTATTGTACTAAAAAGTTCTTTATACTTTCATGTCACGCAATATAAACAATGAACAGTCACGAAAATAATTGTTCTTTAAATTTCGTGACTGTATTTATTGCGTGACATGAAAGTGTAACCACTGAAAGGCTATTGAGAACACAGCAACGAGAACTAAAAAGCTACTGAGAAAACAGCGAAATGCCGGATAGATGTGTGTCGTTTTTGGTTGCTCAAACCGAGCAGACGCAGAGAAAGGGATCTCGCTTCATCGGATTCCATTCTGGAACGATGAGCGTCCTGAAGCAAAACGAAGGAGAAAGATATGGGTGAACTTTGTTGCGACAAAGCGTGCAAATCGGACACCATCAAAATTCTCCGCCATATGTTCGGAGCATTTTGTTCCAGATGATTATGATAAGTATCTTGTTGAGGTACCTGGAACAAGGGACTATATACGCCTCGATTAAAGAAGGACGAAACTGGTATAGTTGTGTTTCCCACCAAATTCAAAAGAAGCAATCTAGCAGACGAAGCCTCCCCACGCGATTAGCGTCAGGTATGTTTATTAGTTTTAGTATTTTGTTGGTCTATTAAAGCTTGTTGGGTGTAGATTCTATTCTAAATGTGCGTCTCTTTTTATTGGCTTTATTGATAGGCGAGAAAGATCATCTTGTCATTTAGAACGTCCTTACAAGATTCCAGCTCTTGACAGCACCAAGCTTCGTCAGTATTTTCTAAGTGTGTTATTGAACAAGGACCGCACTTACACCTGTGAAAATGTGAAATAAGATATGGGCAACAGGAAGTGTGGTTTACAACTCGTCTCACGCAATTATGATTACTCTATAGAGGCAATTAGCTATATCTGTAGAAAGGCCCTCTCGTTATTAATAAATAGTGATATTTACTCGCTACAAAAGGCGAGTCGTATAAATTTTACAAGCGCAATTTAGCGAGCCCGAAAACAAACACCTCAGAATGTTGAACTGATGTGTCCACTCATTTGATTCGCCTTGGGTATCAACAATATACATGCCATACATGCTCAATGCCTTTATATTTTACGTTTGTATGTCTAAGAAAAATCTATATTACTACTTATAATGATTTAACATCTTCACGGCCGTCTACGCTCTTTGCGTTTCGCGGATTTATTTAAATATTGCGCGTACCATTCTTTGTCGGCTAGAGGTTCATCAGCATAAACGCATGCATCATGATCGCCTAAAATTTCGCTATCAACTGCCTCTAGAGTTCCAATTTCGTGACTGGCATAATTTGATTCATCCTCTATAATATACCCAGGAATATAATTGTATTCTGAGTCACACTGAGAACCGTGAGAGCTTTCCGAATCCGAGCTATTGCCTGACATGCTGGAGAAAATATACCAAATGTATAATGTGCGTTGTAACTTAGTCCTTAAGCTACGTCACACCATGCTCGTCCCAGACTCTTCTTGATACGCGACATTTTCACGAAAAAGGCTGTTTTAAGCCGCATATCTCGCGAATGAAAAGAGAAATCCAAAAAATGTTAAAGAAAGTATTAACTAACTTTTGCTCTTTTATTCAAATTTTGAAAAAAAAATTTGTGATATAAGCACTAGGTGGTAGTTAACCCTTAGTTTTCTCAAAAAATTTTTTTTCTTGAAATTTTTTATTTGGATTAGTATAGGTACAAAATTTATCACTCTTTTGCCCTGTGAACTTATTTCGTATTTTATTCAAATATTTTGGCCAAAATTTGCGATAATATAGATGTTGGTTGTATTTTTGTGCATAGTAACCATTTGTTTTTAATTGTTTACTTTGGTTGCTATGGGCTTTTTCGTCTTCGATTTTGTGGTTACATTCCAAAAACCCCTCTCCTAGGAGAAGAAAACCCCCCTTTTCAATGATGATTGAATCGTGCTCGTCCCATGCCCCCGAAAGCAAATATAACGCGATTTATTGTGAATATATGTGACAGTGCGCTAAATTGCGGAGACAAACATATAGTTCGGTCAATTTGAAAAGCTTTTATTACATTATTGAGTAGTCAAAATGAATAAAAACAATACTACGAAGTTTAGATCGATCAGAAGAAGGAAAAGAAAAGGTTTTCATGGGCTGAGAACCGACGAAATACGCGAGAGATCGAGCGAAAGTGCGAGTGGTTTGGCTGATGAGCGACCATCTTCGAGCGTGTCAAATGTTGCCGAGGTTTTGGAAGCAAACAGCGAAGTTTTGCCTCGATCTAAGGTGAATATATCGCAGAAAAAGTTGCTCAATTCGTCTTTTAATAAGCTGGATTCTGACCAAACAGTTTTAACCCGCACAAAAACCAAAAGTCTCGGCCTTGGTTCTACATGTCACACTGAGAGTGCATCTGGTTTCAAGTTGCAAGATTCATGTCTGCTAAAAGAATGTATCTCTAGTGCAGCAATTTGTAATGCTTGTAGAGATCCCAAATCTAAACTACAACTCTTTCAAAACAACCGTTTGAGAGAGGGCCTTGCAGAACACTTATACTTAGAATGTTCAACATGTGAGGCACAAACCCCTCTCATGACCAGCAAGCGTTTGGGTGGTAGAGAAGGAGGAGCCCATGAAGTCAATCGCAGAGCAGTTCTAGCATCTCCCCAGATGGGTCATGCCGGACTATCCCAATTTTGTGCCGGAATGAATTTGCCACCTCCTGTAACAAAGAAGGCTTACAATGACCATCAAATCCAAATAAAATCCATTGCAAAAGACAATGCTGAAAATTTGATGAAGGATGCAGCAAAGCAACTGGTTGACAAGGTCGCCATGGAAAGACCAGATGACATTGAGGATGATGGAACTTCTGTTATTGCGAATGTGTCAGTTACAGTTGATGGAACTTGGCAAAAAAGAGGACATTCATCAAAAATTGGTGTTACCTTTGTTATATCTGTGGACACTGGTGAGGTCCTAGATTACTGTGTCAAGTCCCTTTTTTGTCATGAGTGTAAAGCCCATGGAAACATGAATGCTGATAGTGAAGAATACCAGTCTTGGAAAGAATGCCATGAACCAGTTTGTCAAATTAACCATGCAGGTTCATCAGAAGAAATGGAGGCTGCTTCAGCCATTGAAATGTTTGGGAGAAGTATCAGTGAACGTAATTTAAAATATACTACATTTGTGGGTGATGGAGATAGTAGTTCATATGGACGAGTAAAGGATGCTATGTTTGAAAAGTATGGAGATGATTATGTTGTTACCAAGGAAGAATGTGTTGGCCATGTCCAAAAAAGACTTGGGACAGCACTTAGAAAGTACAAGGCAGATAAGAAAGGTAAAAAGCTATCAGATGGCAAAGGCGTTGGTGGTCGTGGAAGATTGACTGATAAAATCATAGACAAAATGCAAAACTACTATGGGAAAGCTATTCAGGGGAACAAGGGTGATCTTGAGAAAATGAAGAGGAGCATAAAAGCAATACAGTGCCACACGATTGAGAACACAAAAGTATCTATGCAAGAACAACATCGCTATTGCCCTAAAGATGATAGCACGTGGTGCAAATTTTGGAAAGAACAGTCAGATGGCACAGTAACATATGACAAAAGTAATCATTTGCCTGAGGTGTTTATGGAAGAGTTAGCTCCAATTTTTGCAAGGCTATCTAAGGACAATCTACCCTCTAGGTGTTTGAAAGGGATAACACAAAATCAGAATGAGGCTATCAATGGAATGCTCTGGTCTAAATGTCCCAAGACTAAATTTTGTGGAGCTCGAAAAGTAACAATAGCTGTCTGTGAGACCATTGCCCTCTTCAATACAGGTGCTGCCAGTAAAGCCATGGTTATGGATATATTTGGCATAACACCAGGCACTAATACAATGAAAGCCCTAAGGTTGCAAGATCAGTCCAGGATTAAAGCTGCTTCAAAAAAAGTTAGTGAGAAGTACCAAAAGCAACGACAGAAACTTCGTGCGCAAAAGAAGTCGAAAGGTGACAAGACAGCTTATCAAGCTGGTGGATTTAGCCTGAGCTCTCAGCCTGATGATCCTGTTACAAAGAAAAGGAAGAAAACAAACCCCAAGTAATGTGGAGCAGGATGTGACTGATTCATCTCTTGTCTGAACGAGAGAAGCAAAATGTGTTCCAAGTAAGATAATCTTGTGTCTAGATGCTTAGTCATTCACGTTTTTAGCATAAATATCCAATATTTATATGGTAAAAGATGCCAGTAGGCAATATTTTAACTAATAATACCTTGGACATCAGATAAGGATAGTTTACTAGACTAGTTTTGGAGAATAAGCCAAGGTTAAGTCGATAATGTTTGCTAACACTTTAACATTGATTTTCTCAAATTAACAAATTCATATTAAACAAGAGTGGCCACAATGATAACTCAAAGGGAATTTGATGGATTTTGATGATTTTTGGGCTGAATGTCAAACTTATCATAATCTGTGCAATAAATGGTCAGTTTTGTATATTATGCATTTGTTTCTTTGTTACCATGGAAACTGGTTATTTTCAGCGTTCGAACTCAACAGTTTACTCCAACAAAATTCCAACCATTAGTTGCACAGCTTTTGACCTAACCAACAGTCTCACCAAGTTTGGTGTTGATATCTATTTTTCCCTGCTAGATATTACTGTTGACAGTGAGTCCGTTATTTAGGTTTATTTGCTGTTGTCATAGCAACCAAGGCCCATGCTGTGTTTCGGACAAGCTTAATATATGTAACATGATTGACACTAGCTTTGTGCCAAGTTTCAATGTGATTGGTCAGATATTTTCAAAAATAGAGCCTGAAGAGTGTTTTACTAAGTTTAGGGTTAACTACCACCTTTTATTAACTGGATTTGCATAGTTATCCAAAAAATATCATTTCTAAACACTGGCCGATAATGCAAATGATCTAGAGCAAATTTCATTAAAAAATCACTTCAATTTGGTCAAATGGTGCGTTTTGTGTATTTTATTTTAACAGAACAGTTACATTAGGTTTCAAGATATATTTGAGTGTAATTTTGATTGTTATTGAGTTAATAATCTGTTTCTACAATGTTTGTAAACACGTAGTTGGTATCATATACTGTATGATACCACAGGTTTTAGTGGTCAAAAGCATGTGACAAGGCAAACTATGGTTTTATCTGTTTCTGACTTTTTGTGGTTTCATTAAACTAAGCATTATTACAATCTTTGTAAGCTTTTAGTTCTCCAGTCTACATAGAACGAATGTTTGAATAAATAACATTGTGTTGAGTGAAAAAATTTTACAAACTATTAAAACAAATATAATTTTCCAATAGGTTTCTTAGTGTGATAGTAGTATGTCTCAGCAAATTGACTATTACACTGTTAGTCAGGGAGGCAGAGGTACAAAAATACATGTCTACTTACCATATCGAGGGACAATTTCATTTTGCTCTTAAATTGTCCGTTACATGCCTAATATAACAATTCTGAATGTTGTTTGGCCCAATTTTTCTTGTGGGCTCCAGCCAACACGTTTTTTCTTAAATTTTCTATAAAACTATATTATTGCCAAAAAAGGCAAAATTTCGAACTTATTTCTAGGAAAAACCACTTACGTTATCAAAAAGGTAATAAAAAACTACATATAACACATTATTACGGTTACTTTTATTTTCCACATTTTTGTTGAGTTATGAGCGTTCGAAAACTTATTTTCAGACTAGTGCCCAGGAAATTAGCGTCATTTTAGGACATTTTCCTGTTTTGAAGCAGCAATAACTCGAAAACAGCTTGAAAAACCAGGGTGTCCGTAATAATGTCTTATATGTTGTTTTTTATAAGCTTTCTGATGATACAAGTCATTTTTCAAATGAATGAACTTGAAAGTTTGCTATTTTTGACCACATAATAGTTTTATAATAAAACTGAAGGAAAACGTGTTGATCGAAGCCCACAAGATAAATTGGGCCAAACAACATTCAGAATTGTTATATTAGGCATGTAACGGACAATTTAAGAGCAAAATGGATTTGTCCCTGGAGAAGGTAGGTAAAATGACCTCTGCCTCCCTGACTATGTTGATAATGAGTTGGATCTGCTAGATGAAAGTGATAGTGAGCTTAAAGGATTTGCTGACGATGAGTTTTTATCAATATGCTTTTTTGTTTGTGCAACAGGTATTTGTCGCCTTTTTAACCTGTGTCTGGATCTTCTTTCTACGCCTTCAGGGTTGACAATTTTTAAAATCTGACGGACAGTTTCTCTGGTAGTAACAAGCCCATGTTCTAAATTCAACCGTTGTGCATGGCTCTATATCCATGGGAAGACGCACTACCTTTCAATTCCATCTCAATTGCTTGAGTTACCTCTGGTACTGAGTTGCCCTCTGTCCGTCGACGCAGTCTCATGGCTCTAAGTAAATGTTTTAATTGACGAAGACTTAACATAATTCCGTGGAATTTGGACAAGAAGACCAGAATCTCCATATAGGAAAAACCTAAGTTAAAATATTTCCGTAGCAAAATTTCTCTTGTTTGTATTTCTCCTTCCATAACTGGTATATATTCATGTGGTGTAACAGCATGGCAACAAAATGGATATATAGAAAGACAAATGAAGCAAACCAGGCATAAATATCGAGTCATTGTGGCTGGCTAACTAGCTGTTCTCGCAATAAATCAGATTATATAATTAATGTACTTTAAAGTTTGAGAAAAAGTCGGAATTCTGGGAAAAAAGTCGGAATTTAAAAAATAAAATAGGAATTTTAGAAAAAAAGTCGGAATTTTAAAAATAAAGTCGGTATTTTTTAAAAATGTTGGAATTTATGAAAATAATAAAATAACGGTAATAATGGCCCTTGTGGGGCTCCGTAAATAATAGAACATGATTTAAAATCCTGTTCTTATTATTTTATGTTCTGTTTTCAGGCACACAGGTCAATTAGAAAGTTTTAACTCAATGGTTTTAAAATATACACCTAAAAGAATTGGTTTCCAGTAAGTGCATATCTGTACAATCTTTGCCAGTATTTAAACTATCCAGAGTTGCTATAATATACATAATTATGTAGTTTATTAATTTTGCAATGTACAGTGTATTATTTGTAATATTTATTATATAAATGTTATCATTCAGTGGAAAATTACAAACAATTGTTAATTTCATAGTGCGGAAGGAATATTTAAAGTACCAATCGACGCTAAAAGACAGTCTGGACAAAATCATAGAAAAGAAAAGTGGTCAGGAGATTTTCGTTGATGATCTCTTACATAATTTGCGCCCTCATTATCATCCTGTGTCAACAACAAACCGTTCAGAACTGCTGAAACAAATAAGCAAGATACTTGGCACCACACTAGAATTCAGGGGAAAAGGAAGAAAACTGTAAGATATCATGACTCTTTTGTGTTCAGTATAATCTGTTTCATCACTATTGCATATATTTTAAAATTTTGTTGTTTTTGCAGCGCATTTTACAAAGGCTACAGGCTCATACCAAGTCAGCCAACCGCACCATTGAGCCCAACAGTAACCTCACCACCAGCTGTGATACCAAGAGTCGGTTAGTTGCAAAGAGTTTAGTATTATAATACTATTAATACATTAAACACCTCTGTCTTTGTTCCAAGATGACATTTAATACACTGAATTCTTGCTTGGAACAGTTTAGTTAACTCCTTCAGTACATGCATACTTTTAATTTTAAACCACATCATTTCAAATATTACCCCCAGTGATCATGCCATGACAAACTAGTAGCACGACATTCAGGAATTAGTGGCTAACTATTGGAGACATCATACCGAAACTAGTTCACTGACCTAATTGTGCAATCAATATTCTGCCCAATTTTACTTTAAATTATTATGCTTTTCTCAATCCAGTACCAGACAAGTATGTCTAACAAGGATGGTGAATCATATAGTTTTAGGTTTGAGCATTTTGTGAAATGCTGAATATCTTTGTGACTAAATTTCCAGACCTTTCAGTCAGATCAGATCATGTGAGAACAAGATTGTTCACAACTGCAGATGGTGAGTGCTATTGAAAACTTTGATTCAATTTTCTTCCTATTAGAATTATTATGTAGAATATGCATGTGTAATTAATTACTCATTACTCCTGTATTTTATAGAACCTGAAGCATCATTTTGTGAGGAGCAAAATTTACAGCTGCAGCTAGATACATTGACCATTGAAGAAGCAGGTATAAAACATTGGTGTAGCTGTGCTAGCTATATTCTACTGGTACCTTTATGGCATGTGAGATGAACTGATGAACAAATTAGCTTCTCAGAATAATTGCAACTCACTTTTAGCCCAAAATGATTTTTTCTCTTGTACCTATGGCCTGCATATTTTGTAAAGTTCTAGTAAAGAATCTAATATTACAATAGGTTAATCACACTTAGCTGCTTAACTGTGTGTAGGAACCTTGACTTGACTAAAAATACATGTATGTAGCACAATTAGAGCACTTAATTATCTAACATACAAGCATCTTGTTAAATATTTATTGCTGTTTTTGAAAAAATAAATTATAATTTAGTCTTTCATTTTTGACCAAATATTGTTTTGCCCATTGCAATGATGGAAGCAATTATGCTAAGAGGCTGACGTAATTAGAAATTGTTCATAGCAATTATTAAGTCATTTTTGTATTATTTAAGTTTTCATATTCACTTTTTAGTTAAACTTATTGCTGAGATTTTTTATTAATAGAACAACCATCTTCACAGTCAATGATGAAAGAGCAATTTCTTGAGCTTCAAGATGCTCTAGTAAAGACAAAACATTTTGCCGCAACATTAAGCGACCAAATGGAGCAGTTGACAGAAGACAAATCTGAATTGCAGAAACGTCTGGATACATTGGAAAACATGTTTGCTTCCTACAAAGAAAAGGCTATGTCAATTGTCAATGAGCAGGGTGATATCATAAATTTGTACAAAGACATACTGGAACATGGAAATCTTCTTGGTGGTATCCTATCTATCTCAGAAAGGCAAAGTATCCAGTCCGAGATTCAAAGAGTGAAACATATCTTTGACTTAAGGATAAGAGATAAAAAAAATGCAAAAAAAGATCTAATGCATTTTCTTGATCCATCCCTTTTTCAAACTTTGCTTGGTAAAGTGAAATCCCAGTGTCCTACGCTTATCAACATATTAGAGCAGCTTGTTCTTTCCAGCAATGCTTCCCGTTCCATCAAGAAGACTCCAGATATGAAGATGAAAGCAGCTATTCATTTGCTGGCATCGGACACAGAAAATATGATGTATCTGGGCGGGACACCAGGTCGCCATCGTTGGGACACAGATACGAACACAGGATAGCGGGAGTAATTTTTTTAGCTATAAAAAGAAGTTATGTATATACCTTTCCGCTTGGTGCCTCCAGGAGAAAAGATTGTGCTCCTTATTTTACTTCCAAGGAGTCCGATGGGCGAAGTTTTTTCCTCTTCGCGTGTTCGGCTGGAAGACGGTCTAGGAGCCATCAAAATATTGCGTTCTTTCTCTGATGCCGGTAGGGCATTTTTTAGATGCTCAAGTTTTTGCTCCTTGACTTCTATTTCTAATCGCTTAGTTTTTATTTCTTTCAAAACTTTTCGATACTCCGTGCTTACACTTGGTGTTGTTGTCCTAACATATCGCGGTATTTTAGAACGACGTTCGTTTGGATTATCTGCCATTCTCCGTTTGTAATTCACAACGGCTTGTTGTTGTATTGTAGGTGACAATAGAATACTGTGGCGGTGGGGGTAACATAGTCAGTCCACAAAGGTTACATAGCTGGTGCGAAGTCTTCCGGTTTTGGCAGGCATCGCCCCCCGCCCGCAGTTTAAAGGCTATGCCTGCGGAGGAGGCTAGTATATGATATAACTTTACTATATGAGTTGTACAAGTATTGAATTGTCTTAAAATTTACCTGCTTTTCTTGATGTAAAATAATGGATGAAAACCTTTTATTTTATGAGTATTATACTTTTTCCAAGATCTTTATTTTATTCTATGTCTAAATTTTGTCACACTTTTTGGTATATAGTGCAATTAATTTATTGCTCACCCTTCAAAATATTCAACTTATGTTTTTAAAACCATCTTCTGTAATAATTGTCATTGTTTAAGGACCAGCTCTTGCTTTTTTAAGACTCATTATTGAATTATTTGTAATATTAGCACTTGAAAACAACAATGGTCCAACCTATGATATTGCAAAAACACAGTAAGCCAAAAAAATGATTAAAAAGTAGCTACACAAATTACACTTTAAAAAATGTGATCAAAATTATTGCAAAATAAGTCATTTGCCCGAGCTTTCACGACTGCTTCAAACTGTTTGAGGCGCTGCTGCTCACCAGGAATTTCCTAAATGTCTTTCTTGTTCTTTTATTAAGAGCACATGTTTTCCAAAAAGAAATTCTGTTTCCAGGGCTTAAAATGATCCACATTCCAATCACCTATTCTGCCTAGCTGTCTGCCACAATTTGATATTAACCATCAAAGTAGACAAATTTTGCCGAAATTAGAAATAGCTAAATTAAGAATGTGTATTGATCATTATGGCATTGCCAAAACCTATCTGATCCGACTAACCACAGATTTGTCTAATTTGACTGCTCTTTAATTATACCTGCATGTGCTGTGCCAGTTTTTCATCAGTGGAAATGGACCTTTAAGCTTGCACCAAGTCATGACCAAATAGCAACAAACTACTTAAAATCTGAAAATTTGTATCTCTGTTATTAGCACCAGGAACGACTGAATAAACTTGGCGTGTGCTTGTCTCAGGAGAGGAGAGATATGCTTTTAAAGCTCTTAGGTGGTCACTTTTCTGATGTTGTTGTTAAGAGAGTTGCAGAAGGAAAAGTGTACAAAGGCACTGGTGACAATTGGGATTTGAACATTCTAAAAGGGCACATGAGAAAGGAAATCCAGAATGAAGATTTACACTTGTTTGCCAGCAATTTGATCGAAAATAGAGTATCTTTCAACCATGTGCCTAATGACAACCCAAAGGCAAACTTAAAAGAACTTTCACGGAACAAGTTTTCCTTAAATGTAAATGAGTTAAAGAGATATGCTGAATGTGCTAAGATTCTTGTTGGCCGGATTGTCCATAAGTTTTTTCCCGAATTCAAGTTTTTAAAAGCAGTTATTCCTCAGCATATTCCTCACGAGTACAGTCAACAAATGTCACAGAAGTCTACAGTTGTGAGGTTGCCAATTATTAACGCGAATGAAGCAAAATATGAAGACTGTGTCACAATATTAAGAACATATGAAAAGTGGATTGCAGAGATTTATGTTAAAGCTGGAAAATTAGATAAAGTACCCGTAGTGGATAACCAACCAGCCCCTGGCCAGAGATGCCCACCGGCAAAATACAGTTGACGACCCTATGCATGAGATGAAAATAGTATTTGCAGGTGATCAGTTAACACGTGTGAGATTTGCGGGAGCGAAAGATTTATTGGCTGGTTCACACACACCATCAGATCGCTTTGAGCACTGTTCACCATTTAAACATGCTATGTGGCATACTAAGGCATCACTCCAGCAAAACAGTTCACGGTGATCAGTTGGTTGCAATCCCGAAAACATTCTTTAGACAATCGTATTACTTCATTAATGCTTTCTGTTTTAAAATAGTTTCCAACAAAGTAGGTTTTTTAGCTTACAATTAACTGTGGCGTGATGTTTTGTGTTTGCAGTTTAGTTATATCAATGTTCAGTATCAGCATGAACACTTAGAATTACGGTTTTCAAATACTTAAAGGAAATCAATAACATTTTTCGATGCATCTAAAAACGTCCGCTTGCACCAAAAATCTTGTTATTTTATTTTATTTCTTTTTAAACATTATTAAAAGGAATATCGAAAAGAAAAATGAACAAGCTTCAAAATGGAATATAAGTCACTTTAAACGATCAAGTCATCTTTGAATAATTGAACTTTGAAGTTGGATTCCACTTTTTTTGGGACACCCTGTATACAAAACATCCAGGCTGACGAATTGGTCCAATAAACACAAATCATAAACATTTTTTATACGAGAGAATATTATTGAACATTAAACTGGTTTTTACATCACAAACAATAATAATGAGTTATTTATAATAAATTTAATATAACTGTGATATTCCAGACCAAGGGCTGGTTTGGCAAAAGATGGATAACGTTATCCACTAGAGAGTGATTTTTTCAACTGCCTTAGAAGGCATAAAAAGCAATGACATCAGGGATATTAAACTCACAAAAGATAAAAAGTGATGTTAACTCGAAAATGCTGGACGTCAATGTGGGTTTTAACAGTCACTGAACATGTTTGGAAAGTTTGGGAAAATCACTATACTGCTATTCACCTTTTGTATAACCAACCCCAGATGGTTTGATTTGTTAAGCGATCTTAATTTCATATTTCACATACTGAGGTCAATATGTTTGGACCCCAAAGCAATGAGAAACTTTCATAATTTCAAAGTGTTAAAGCATTTAGTAGAAAATGACAGACATTTGTAAAGTGTGAAAAAAAGTAAATGAACTGCACTTCCAAACAGAAGTGACTTGCCTCTAAGAGTTTTTTACACATAACATGGTGTTCTTTGATATAACAGAGAAAACTTTGGAAGAACATACCTCATCCCATATTCCAAAATCATTCAAAAGGTCTAACTTTGTCTCAATATATTCGACTTTCTTTACAATACTGTCAGCTAGATCCTCATTAATCAACATGCAGTTGAACAAGGAACAATCTAATGATGATACTTCATGTTCATATTCGGCCAAGGCATTTTCAATCAAACTCTTTAAATCAATTCCACTATTGACTACCCTACTGACATCCCTCTTGACATCTTGTTTGGTAATAATAGCACAGCCACCATCACACACAGAGCAACAATTACTTTGTTCAGCTACTCTAAATCCAAAGTACTCTAACAGTTGCTTCCTTAGGCAAGTATCTGTTGATCTGCAGTTGTTCTCTACAGAATCCTCAACATGACTCTTGTTTTTTCCAATGTCAGAGTTATTGAAATACAGTGTACCATGTGAATGAATGCCAGTCCTCCCAGCATGACCAATCTCCTGCATGTAACTTTCTGGATTACTTGGTGGTGATATGTGGATTACTTTAGTTACATATGGAGCATCAACCCCCATACCAAGTGCTGATGTAGGAAACACTACCCTTACCCGTGAATCTGCTTTCTTTATTTCCTTGATCAATTCTTTTTTCATTCTGCTTGTTTGGGGAGAATGGAACTGTGCAAAAAGTCTTGCAACTGGTTCTTTGCAGTCACCAACATATTGCTTGTCTGGCAGGATCCTTTCAAGCAATCGGTAAGCAAGTGCACAGTATTTCAGTTTTAAATATATTATTGTCATTGGAAAGTTTTCTCTTTCAGTCAACAGTTTAATGGCAATGGGCTTCAGAATTTCATGGTAACTTTCAATAACTTTGTGGTCACCAAAACGCATTTTCTTCTCTAGGTAAATATTAACTCGGTTTGGGTTTACTGCAACAACTTTACAGTCATGTTTCAAATGCAGTTTGTTCTGTAACTTTTTCAATAGCTGAGGTGGTGCTGTTGCTGTTAGAGCAATGGTTGGTACATTTGGAAAAAATGCCTTTAGCAGACAGGTCTTGAAAATCATTTCGAAAATCTTCACCCCTGCAATAGAAAACTATTTTTAAGTAATGTGCAATATGATCATAAATAAGTGGCTTCAATGGTCAAGTTGACACACACAAAAAGGACAAGACAATATACAACATAATTTTTAAGTAACTGTGAGTGCCTCAGAATCTAACAAAACCTGAAAATTCATAAAATAGATTAAAAATATATTATTCAATGACAAGTGAGAATTAAAAAACAAATCTTCTACTTAGAGTCCAATCTAAATATTCTCTTGTGAATTAATAAAAACTTTACAAATGATAAAGATCATACAGAATATATAAAATAAATATTATTAGCAGCTCAAATATAATACACAATAACTGAATAACCTACCATAACTCTACACAATGAGCCTCATCAACAACCCAACCGACAACGTTATCCTGAAAGATTCTACTTCCCATCAGTTTTCTTCCTTCCTTGCTGAAAGTGTTTATGAAACGAAATTTTGTCCAGCATTTTGATGGTTGTATTGGGAAGATCAAATAAAATAACAATATAACTTCTTTGGTAGAATTTTTGTAACTCCGTTCCTTGTCAAGATATTAAACTTTATAGGATATGCAAATAACACAACCACCGACGTCATACTGCATAATGGGTGACTGTTAGGTTGCTTATTTTGTAACATATAATAGTGGAAAATGACTAAAACTACATTTACATGTGTGTAGGCTATGTTTAACATCCAGACCTGGGTATTTAGGCATGAAATCTTGAGTACTTTTTAAATTAATGCAGCTTTTTTGAAAAGTGATTATGCACAATGACGTCACTGGTTGTGTCATTTTCAAATCAAATAAAATTGAATATCTCAAAAAGTAAGGCAGTTACAAAAATTCTATCAAAGAAGTTGTACAGTGATTTTAACTGATCTTTCCAATGCAATAAGAAAATTGTGGGAGAAAATTTCGTTTCATAAACACTTTAACAACGCTTCGGGATGGGCAAATATTATGGAGGTATTACCATTCACTATTTGTTCCGAAATACACATCACTTTTGGCCCCATCAATACGTCTAGTTGGTCGTTTTCGACAGGCAGTTGATTTTCAGGTTCATCTTTCTCGAATAGGTCTTCGGCTGGTTTCCGCACGTTTACAGCAACTTGAATAACATCTGCAGCAATGTTTCTGTCGTTTAAAACTCCTAGCTGGTCTGCAATAATAGAGTTCAAAGGACAAACTACGATCACAATATTCTTTCTTGTTTTCAAAGGAATTAAATGAGGTAGTAAATGGAAAAGCATAGACTTTCCAAACCCAGTTGGAAGGACTCCTATGACATCGTGTCCATTAAGTATAAACTCCAGGCACTTCATTTGTGCTGGTTTAAAAATTAAATCAGGAAAATTCCCTTGATTTAATGCAAATTGAACACGTCGAAGCACTGTTAACAAGTTTGGTCTATTCGCCATTTTGAATTTTGTTTGTAATTAATGTTAATTTAGAACACTCACCATACGTGGGTGTTAAGCGGTCACATGACCAGCCGATGCCAGGGCCTTTTCTCTCCTCCCCAATTCAAGAAAAGGCCCTGGGAACGAGGTTGATATACATATATACATATATATATACATTTATATAATACCTTGTTAAATTTAGATCGTGTAATTGGTTGATTTTTGGTTGACGCACGCACGCACGCACGCACGCACGCACGCACGCACGCACGCACGCACGCACGCACGCACGCACGCACGCACGCACGCACGCACGCACGCACGCACGCACGCACGCACGCACGCACGCACGCACGCACGCACGCACGCACGCACGCACGCACGCACGCACGCACGCACGCACGCACGCACGCACGCACGCACGCACGCACGCACGCACGCACGCACGCACGCACGCACGCACGCACGCACGCACGCACGCACGCACGCACGCACGCACGCACGCACGCACGCACGCACGCACGCACGCACGCACGCACGCACGCACGCACGCACGCACGCACGCACGCACGCACGCACGCACGCACGCACGCACGCACGCACGCACGCACGCACGCACGCACGCACGCACGCACGCACGCACGCACGCACGCACGCACGCACGCACGCACGCACGCACGCACGCACGCACGCACGCACGCACGCACGCACGCACGCACGCACGCACGCACGCACGCACGCACGCACGCACGCACGCACGCACGCACGCACGCACGCACGCACGCACGCACGCACGCACGCACGCACGCACGCACGCACGCACGCACGCACGCACGCACGCACGCACGCACGCACGCACGCACGCACGCACGCACGCACGCACGCACGCACGCACGCACGCACGCACGCACAGGCTACCAACAGAGGTGCTGTGGGTAAGCTATCTCTTTATAGTCCCTTGCCTAGTTGCCTGTGGTGAAAATGCCAAATGTATTTTTAAATACAGTCACACAGCCAGAAATGCCAAAACATAATTATAAAAGCAAGTTGTGGATTTCACCAGCTCACAGCAATTCTGGGAAAATCAAACTTGCTGCAACTTGACATTAGCTAAAAGTTGTTGAAACAACTTACAATCAAGCTTGCGTGTGGATAAAAAGTCCTGACAATTATCATCGAGCAAGTCTGTTGACAACTTGCAGCAAAGCATTTTTTTTCAGCACCTTCCAACTTAATTGCAGAATGTCAGCAATACACCTGACCAAAGATCAGATTCTGTGCAGAGCATTTCAAGGATAAGTGCTCCCTGGATATTTTCCAGCTGCATGGGCAATTGTTTAGCAAATTTATGTAATTTAAAAGCTACCTGGTTATAAACAATTTTATGATCATCTTTCTACTTAATTAGGAGAATGTCCAAAATCAAACATCACTGTCAATTAACAGGACAAGGGTAAGTAAAACATTTTCTGTGCTATGAAAAATTTTGATGAATTATGTGTTAGAACTATAATTTATAAGGTACTCATTAATTTCAGGCATTTATATTTAATACCAGCTTGTGCAAGGATCTAATGCAGCTTTTTAAAAATCTTAGTGTAGCTAGTCATTCATATTAATATGGTACAGGTATTGCCCTGAATTAAAGGGCATATATGAAGTGAAGCTCCTTTTCTGTTTCCTAACTTTCTGGGATTTTATAGCCCTCTCTATTTAGGGAAATGAAGGTTCTTTTATTTAGGCTATATATAAAATGTAACCAGCTTAAAGTGACTAAGAAAAACATAAAAGAATATTCATTTGAAACCAATAAAAATGTTTGCTTCATATGTCCTTTAAGGTGTTAACATCAACCTGTATTGAGAGGTATTGATTGAGTGATTAGTCTCTTGGTTATAGCCAAGGCACCCGCCAACATTGCCATCACCATTTGTTCAGTGTGTGCAAGTAACACCCACCCCAAAGAGAAAACGATTAAGATCGTGTCAGCCGAAGCCAGGGAAAACATACACCAAAGACATTGTGTGTACTCCACCTAAGATGACCAAGAACTTGGATACTTATCCGATTCCAAAAGGAGAAAGTAGAGCCAATTTGGCAAAAATGGGTCTTATTGGGAAAATATACCTAGAGTCTATCTGGAATGCAGAAGAAGTAGAAAATGAAATCAGTAGTGTTTTCAGCCCTGCATTTAATCTTCCAGACAATTTGCCTTTTGAATACACATATCTCAGGTAAATGTTATTGATCAGCTTATAGTTAATTATCTTTAGTTGAAACAATGAATAGATAGTACATAATTAAATATCTGTAATATTAGAACAACGTGTTCTGTTCAGACTATGTGAAATTAATTGCTAATTTTCTGAAAAATATTTGCATGTTTTGCAGAACTATCCCAGGAACTAAGAAGCTTAGTGTACCACGTATATCATCCTCCTTCCGATGGAACGCTCCAGAAGCTCTCTCGCTATGTTCACAGGGTGCAATTTACATAGCTTCAAAAGAAAATCCTGCACAGGAATATAATTATCTAGAAAATAATAATGTAATTCTTCACACTTTGTTATCCTAATTTAATCACTTGCAATATATTGGCCCTATTGTAAGGATAGGTTAGGCAAAGGAAGTAATTGTTAATTGGTTTCAGATTTCATGATGATATTATCAGAGTTCTGCCTGAAACCAGTTACAAATAAATTTTATTGGAATTGTATTATTTATAAAATGTTGCAGCAATTTATCTTTCTTGAGCACCCTAAAATTTTTTGAGTATTAATTTTCAAATTTGATTTGTTTAGAAAAGTGGAGACTCTGATAGTGAGCTTTTAAGAAGTTCATTTGATGATGTAGGCGAAGCTTCTTCAGCATCGAATAATTCTGTAACTACCATGCACGAATTTGTTAACAGTTGTGCATCATCACGTGAGAGTCATGATAGTACAATTAATCATCACAGGTACATATTGGCCGCGTACATTTATGTTGTGATTACTGTAATGGCAAAACACGCTGGTAAGAGTGGCTAAAATTTTATAGAACAAGAGGTATTACACTCCACATGTTTTGTTTTCAGTTCGTCTAAAGAAGGTAATATTTTGACGGCGCTAAAAAGTTTGCAGAAAAATTCACGTACGGATTATTCTTAGAATAGTGTAGATAGTGTCACAAACATTTTCCATGGACAATTCCATTGAACAATGATAAGTGTCAAAGTAGTTGCGAAAAATGCGGTCTACGGAGCGGCAACTCCTCGGATTTGAACTCAGCGTGTTTTACAGTGTTAGTTCCTGTAAAAATATTTCAGTTCTCAGACATGCACAATAAAAATCGTTTTCTGGAAGCATTTCGATGTCACAATGACATAAAAATAGCTGGATTTATTTGGATTTTCATCTGACAGAAAACTCGTCTAAGACATAGATATGGTCGTCATAAATATGGTGAAGACTGGTTTTATTCCAAACTTCTCAACCTAACTTTTCTGTCTGAACGGCGGGAACATGAAACTCGATTTCATTCTTTCATTTATGACTCGGCATTCTTGATTGTCTTGGTTGTTTTCCCAGCATGGGTTTTCCGCCCTCTACGAGAGAAGTTCGTCGCATGAGGTTTTCGTCTGAGATAGAAATTCGACTTCCAATATAAATTCAGCTAAATGATGGCTTTTGTTTCAAAGGAGCAATCATAAAGCCTAATCATTTTAGGTTGATAAAAGACCCCGTCCACACCTATCTGGATAAATTTGAAAACGCAAAAATATTTATTCGTTTTCAAAGAATTCCGCGTCCACACGTAACATCAACCACTGGTTTCGTTATATTATCTTTGCCTTTAATATATGGTTCTAGTTCTACAGCAAGTTTGTGTAAAGAATTTTTGCTCATTCTGAAGTTTTTTTTGCCAATGGTCCCGAATAGGGCTATGCCAGATAGGTGATAATCCCCTTCAACTTTAGCTGATAAAAGGGTGATAATCCCTGAGTTCAGTTCCAACGATTCGATCAATTATTATATTTACAATAAATAACCTGAATCGATAGGCCTTAAGTTCACAATTGGGACCACTTTGACCCCCCAAATATACTAAATGCATGTGTATTCCCCAGAGACGAACAATCGTACTCTCACAATAACTTTAATCATATGGAAGACAGACTTGACCATGCAGATGATAGTAAGACATGTGTTTGAGTATTACCATCGCTTATACTACAGCTGGATAGTCACGGAGGCCAGGAAAAACCTGAAATACAGGAAACCTGAATGGGCCAAGACAATTAACCAGCACCTTCCCCACAAAGCTTCTATATTACAACTTCTCGATTGGAGCATTGGTAACACAAGAAACAAAGCTGACCATCCCAGCATTCAAACTCGTTGATTATCTAATTATTTGATTGGTGAAGTAACCAAACATAGAGCAGTACTAATATCAAGCTACGAAAACCTCAATCTATGTCAGTTTAATTGCAATGCCAATTTTAAGTGAATTCTATGCACCTTTACTGGTTTGTACAATAACAGTGCTATAAGTTACCTATAGTCAACTAAAAGCATCGACATCATCAGCTGAATACCCTTGTGTCAGTTCAATATCCAAACGATGACGAATATAAAGTAAGTGTCCCAAGCGCGACAAAATACCTACAGTTTCTAGCGAACTAAATGTCATCCCTGAAATGTAAACCTTACTCCTGTGTCAGTTCATGAATACAACCATTTGCGGCGAAAAGTGCGTAATAACCAGTTTCGGCGTAATAAGCATCGTCAGCTAAATTGTGAACCTTACCCCAGCGTCAGTTCACCATCCAGCCGGCAATACCCGCTGCTATTAAAAAACTGGATAATTTAAGTCGAAATGACTGCTTGTGATGAATGAAGGCACACTGGTGCAAGCTAAACTTAGAAACTTAGCTGTAGCTGAGAGAAAACATTCTCTGAAACACTTTTAAATCCATGCAGATATATACGGAAGAAGTAATATGATATAACTATGGTAAGCTTACAAGCTTACAAGCAAGCACCAGTTTACGCACCAAAATCATAACAGTCGAATTGCAAGACGCCTAGCCTTATCATAGTATCAACCAATGCAGCATCAAGTGTGCCATATCGTTTCACAGTCACTGTTGCTGACAACCATGTAGGAAGGATGATTGGCATTGTCTTTAGCGGCCATTCGTGCTTGAAAACCTGCCATCGATGCAGAACGAGCTGTCTATGCATAGTTCTAAAAGAAAAGACTAAAGAACGCAGACAAGCAAAATTTGAGTTACATCACATTAGCTATGCTTGACTGTGAACGTTGACATACATTAAACAAGGCGGCGGATTAATCATGGCATACATCGGAGGTAGCCACTAATGAAATATTTTATTTTTACAATGCTGCCATTATATGAATATTGGGGCAATATATTGATTTCAACTGTGGGCATCGGACTACGATAAAACACGTGTGTATTTTTCTTCACATTAACTATTGTTGTTATTGTATTATTATATATTGTTATTTTTATATAACAGATTTGTATAGTGTATATTTATATACACATTTTTGTAAATAGCTGCATATACATCTGTAATTATGGTGTTGTGGAAATTATTACTCCGCCTGCCGTAGGCGAGGCAGAGTTTTAAATCCGTCCCGTTTCTGTATTTTTTTTCCTTTTTATTTTTTTTCAGTGTCGCAAGTAGGCGCAGCGCTCATGGGTGATACCGCTGGCACAAGCCATGTGAGCCGACCTAAACACGGCGTTTAAACTCAATTTCTAGCGGAATATGTCAACAAAACACGCATTTTAACATGTATGCTAGAACATCTAAACTGCAAGAAGGTTTTACGTGCAAAGATTCTCATGCAAAATGTTTTAAAACGACAAATTCCACTGCGAAACTTTACCGAGGAGCGATGTATCGCAGTGAAGTTTTGAGAGCGTGTTTCTGTCATTTTCTGTTTTTTTCCTACTTTTAAGGAATTTAGAAATTTCTACACAAGAATCAAATGCAAATTCTACTGAAATATCTATATACAAAACACAATTTTTAACATGTAATAGTGAACAAAAAGGGACAGGAAGGTTCTTTATCAAAACATTGCTCCAGAAATGTTTTAAAACGGCAAATTTTGATAGACTCGATCATTCCATGATCAGGGAGTGAGTCTAGGAAATGTGTTCCTAATTCTAAACACGTTGTGATTTCTTTCCTTGGTTTTCAAATTCTACCTATGCTGAGATGCTAATATTTCGTACAAAATGATTTATTTGCTTGTGGGATCTCATATAATTTTACATTCCAATTCCAGAAATACATATGTTAGTCTAAAGTTCCCAACAAATTATAACGTGGAGACTTCAGACTTAATAGCTTAGTCTAATTTTTAATTTTAGTTGTTTTTATGAGCGATTTTAATACTTGTTTTGTTAGAACGTCAACAGTCATAGCTGATTGCGGCATTTTAGTCTTTATCTATAGTATTTATAATAACTTTCTTTATAAAAAAATTGACATGCTTATTGTTGAATAGTTGACTCAGAGAAAGGATTTCAAATTGGATATCACAGAAAATACAAATATAGCAAGACAAAATTCAAAAATGCAAAATAAAAAAAGGAACAAAATTTAACTTAAATTCTAACTTAAATTTAGTAAAATTTCAACTGGCACTTTCTCAATTTGCCAAAACTTTATCAGACACCTTGCCTATATACCAATGTTTTAACTGACACCTGAAGCTTTCTGGAAGCAAATACTTTGTCAGCATGACGAAAGTCTAACTGACAACTTGTGGGCATGCATGTGCAGGTCAAAGTGTAACTGACATCTTGTCAACAAGCCAAAAGCCTAGCCGACATCTTGTCAACAAGCAAAAAGCCTTACCGACATCTTGTCAGCAAGCCAAAAGCCTTACCGACATCTTGTCAACAAGCCAAAAGTCTAACTGACAACTTATCAACAAGCCAAAAGCCTAACCGACATCTTGTCAACAAGCCAAAAGCCTAACAGACATTTTGTCAACATGCCAAAAGCCCAACTAATTAACTAACATGTTGTCAACATGCCAAAAGCCCAACCAAGATCTTGTCAAGATGCCAAGTGTTCAACTAGGAGCATATCAACATGTCAAAAGTCCATTTCCAAGCTTGTCCACACATCAAAAGACTAACTCAGATCTTATCAACATGTCAAAAGTCTAGTCGAAAACTTGTCAACTAGTCAAAATCCTTACCAACATTTTATAGACATGCCAAATATTTGCCTGACACCTTATCAACACATCAAATATCTAATTCAAAGCTTGTCAATATATCAAAAGGCTAGCCAACATTTTGTAAACATCAAAAACATAATGAACTCATTGTTAAATGCCTAAATGGCATAATGCAAACATGCAAAATATATATTTTGGGTGCTTTCATGCACATTTTATTTAAATAATATAATAAATACTTAACAAATCAAGCCAGGCAGCAGCTCAAAATTTGGAATAAAAAAAAAACAAAAATACTGAATTATAAGTCATATTTTTGAAGATATTTTACATTCCATTTCCAGAAATACATATGTTAGTCTAAAGTTCCCAACAAATTATATCGTGGAGACCTCAGGCAGTGTGCTACAGAATAGATTTAAATGATGCTATCAGGTTAATATATTGATGTATTGTACACACTTTTAGTAAAATTTCCTTTACTTGCAAAATAAAACAGCTATATGTTGGTGGTATTATGACAAAAGAATCTTGTTTAACATATGTACTATGAAAGTCTTTAATTTAATGCCAGGCAGGTCACTCAGACATTGATTTTTGGTTATCTTAGCGATTACATAAGATGTGCTAGCAATGTCTTACTGGTAAATGCCTTGGAAGGTACCCTAATAATAATTGATTTAAAAAGGAATTAGTTGGGCAGAACAGAAATAAGTGAATATACCCCACCTCCAATGAACTCTCTAGTTACAGCCCTGCCTGGCCTTGTGCTTATTTTCGTTTCGGCAGGTGGAGTGAACGCCTTAGCAGGCGTCTTGTTATCATATTAACATCGACATACATAAACTTAACAAGAACATCCAATCAAACGACATACAAAACACAAAGCAGCGGAATAATCACCATGGCATACATCGGAGGTAGCCGCAAATTGAAGATTCCGTTTATACACAGCTGCAAAATATTTAATATTCGGGCAATCTGAAAACAACAAGCTGCTCCATCCCACAATATACTGATCCCAACTGTGGGCATCTGATAACGATAAAACGCTCTATCCCACTTAGACATGCATTTTTCAGTACACAAGAACAAAGGCAGAATATATATACGGTCAATTACAAATATTCACTAAAATTTGTAAAATTATAAGCACAATCCGGACACACTTATACACAAAACCGAACTGAGTCACAACAATCGTACATATAAATGCCACAATTCATGAAAAGTTCTGTGTAGAAAAACCCAATATTGAAATCTCAACGTGGGCATCTGAAAACAGTCAAGTTGCTCTAGCCCATAAAACATGAATTGACTTCATGAACATAAAATGAGGGTAAATTGCTAACATAAGCTAATGCACCAGAATAGCAATAGCACAAGGCAAACAAAACCAAAGTTATGGTACACTGTATATAAAACACAATAAGATGCAGCAGGATAATCATGGCATACAACATGGTAGCCGCAAACTGAAAATCCCGTAAAGCTGCGACGGTACAATTGGGCAACGCCATTGTTGGCCATCTGAAAACATAGAAAAATGCTCCAGCCAAACAATATGTTAAATTATACAGAAAGGTCGTATAAAAACAGTGAAATTACACTGCTCCGAGTCCGACTCTTGAAGGCCATGCCAAGCTTGTTTTGCACTTTGGTTCTAATCATAACAAAGGGGGACCCGCAGATACAAACATTGCCCAAATTTCACATCTTTCGAACTTTTTCTGAATTGAAACTCTGGTTTATATTAATTTACGAGCATAACAAACCAGAGTAGTGTTAGATATTCAGTTAGCATATCATATATTTTACAAATATAACAATTCGAAATGTAAACAAAGCGTTTGTCCACCTAAGAATTTGCTTTGGCCCCTAAATGGTTAACTAAAATACCACAAATACCGACTACATCATATAAATACAGTGAAAAAGCACAGACATGCATGCACCCCCAGATACCTGCCTCGACATCTTACTCTAAGATAAGTTTACACATGCATACAACGTATAATGTATAGAGAGGGATAAATAACATCTGCATGTACAAGATTTGCAATCGCAAAGCATGGCCAGAATGTGTAACATTAGAATTGAGTGAACAAGTGAGACCTAATATTGATGCTGGAAATCTCAGTGTGGTCGCTCTAGGCCAGAATATGTAAGTTTACACATATGACCTATAGATAAGGATAAAATCATTAAATAACATCTGTAGACATATGCAATCATCAAGCATGTCCAGAATTTGTCAGCAGTAGAATTAACTCAATTAAGTGAACGAGCAAGACTTAGCATTGATGCTCAAGCCCATCCATAATATATACGAGTACTCATATAACGTATAAAGAGGGATAAATGGCACCACACCCAAAACATATGACATCGCTATTTGCGCTGATGTAAAGATATGTAAATCCTAAACCTGCAAAATTAATTGATCGCGCCAGACCTGTGAATCATGCGGTAGGAACCCAATATCCTGTTAACCTAATGATTGAGTGGGATTATCTCGTGTTGCTAAGCTACGGAAAAGGACGGTCACGTAACCACAAAAGAGATGTGACGCACTTGCGCTGCTAATCCGTTTGTTTAATTCGACCTTTTTAATCAACTGATTATAGAAGATTTGGTTTTTCGAATTTTTTCAAATCGTAAATTGTTTTAGACAAATTTACTTTATTTAGTGAAGAAATTTTTAAATCAATAAGTAATTGTACCTAGCATATAGTCAACATGTGGTTACGATCACATTACCTTGATATCATAGCATATATGTTTATAGTCAATCAGGTCGAACAGTGGCGTCGCCACCTCGGCAAGTGAGGGAGACATACTCGCATGTATATTCGCGTTCTGCCGAATCTAAAATCGATTCGATTTCAATGAAATTAAATTGAGTGTGCAAAACGCAAATATGTGAACATGTCTGCCCCATCCATCGACTACTCAGCTTGTAGACGACTCACATAGCTCCTGCTGCGGTGGCAGGGAATATTTATGCTTTTGAGAAAAGGTATCTACAAAGACTGTAAAATACCATGATAGGAAGCAAGCATATGCTTAAAATATCTGCAGCAATCCTACCTTTCAGGTAACCTAGTTAATATACTAACACTTGCACAAGTCAACGACGCAAAAGCAATAAAATTAAACTCAGCTATTGCCATAGGGATAAGTTACTTTTCAAGGTATAGCGTCGCAAAGATTGTGGTACAAGACCGTTTATATCGTGAGTACTATCACGACCTTGTGAATTGTGTGAGCGAAGCTGCTTAGCACATGTACACTGAGGCTGTATCTGAACGTAAGATATTCCCCTAAGAATTTAGCCCTAATTTGTATAAATCAGAACACCAGGGGCTGTCTTGTAAACACCTAAAGGTCACTGTAATCATCTATAGCGATTACTATATAGACTATAGTGTGATTGAAAAGTCATGAATATGTAAAAAAAGTCGCACACGTCAACGTCGCAAATGAAATAGACAGTATTGGTATCCAAATGACCAAATCCAGTATATTATTATGTGTCTGAGGATGAGTTACCCCAAACAATTTGGCTCCTATTTTATAAATTGGAATACCAGGGGCTGTTTGTAAACACCCAAAGGTTACTGTAGTCGCCACTGCCACTACAAAGACCATATAACTATATAGTGGCATAATGCGACTGAATAGGCATGAATATGTACGTAAAATTAAGTCATACTTCAACGTCGAAAGTAACATGGAAATGGCATTGGTATCCAATACACTACATTATTCATAAACTGTGAACTGTCTGATATATTTACCACATCCAAAAGATAGATTTCTTTCATCCAATTTCTTGATGTGCACTGCAGCCCTGGTGGAATCACAGTTAATAGACTAAGATGGTTAGGCTAGTTGCCAAACATCAAAGGGAGCGACAAATGATGTTGGGGAACAAAGGGAATAATGTCATGTGATGCGTTCCCTGCATCGGACAAGGAGTGACATTAGAAAACAATAAACGATTTGTAATATTTTGCACAAAATACTTGATTATTTCATTTTTTTCTTTGGCTGGCCGTAATTTTTTTCAATTTTATGGATCCTATGGACTTTGGGTGAGTTACTAGAGAGTAAGAATATCGAATTTCAACAACTCAAGTGACAAATATCAAATTTGACCCCGAGGGCATTCGACGCTTGTCTTCTGCATAGCAGAAAAAAATGGCTAATTCAAGCGAAAGTGACTTGGATATTCCCTTAGAAGAATATGAAGACGAGTCTTACAACTTAGAAGTTAGTATCGCTGTGACTGAGGCTAAAGGTGAGGAAATAGAGGATGTGTTTAATGACGCTTTGAGCGAAATACGTGGCAAGAAGTCATTTCCTTGTTCGAAATGTAAGAAAGTTTGCAAGTCGAAAGGTGGGATATCTAGACATACGAATTCAAAGCACAGCGAGATTCCATCCAAGGAGACGTCCCAAGAGTTGGAACTATTCTGCCTTGATACAATTGTGTCGATTGTGGAAACGATAAAGTCGCAAATTATACGAGAGAAATCGTATGGCGCTGAAATATGCGAGCGCGTGAATTCTGCTGCTGGTAATGAAGGTTTGTTTAAAGCCATCTATCCCCTTTATGCGACTTCCTTCTGAAAGAAAAACCAAGACCAATTAATGGAATCATTTTTCGCATTAGTACCACAGTCCTGTGCATTACTGAAATGCGAGGACTACAAGGCTGCGAACCTTATAATGATCCACATTCCCGATCACCTTGTTGGATTTTACAATACAAATCAGGCCAGGACAACTACAGCGCAAACACCTCACGATTCCCAGAAGAATGTCAAAGGCATTGATCAAACTGAGCGTGGTCCTTTATCATATGTTGCGGGCTACATAGTCTCCAAACTCTTCCAGTCAAACAAACGAAATAGTGGACAACAGTACAATGAGGAACTACACCAATTGCTACTGTGAAAGCAACTGGTAAGGGATCTAGCTACATTTCTTCTCGTACTAGAGGTGGGCTGGTTAATCCATCAAGTTATTTAGTGGGAATTATAGAAGAAGCTGAACTTCCTTTTCGAAAGGAAGTTTGTAAATCGAGACTCGCGTTGAGAAATATTCCAGTGGATACAATGTGCAATGCAACATTACAGTCACCAATGGTTAAATCGCTATGGGACAATATTGTCATGTCTGCTGGTGTTGACAAGACTAGTTCCACACAAAAACTATGTTTGGAAAATGTTATTAAGTTATTTTTGAGAGTAAGGGCATTTTCTTATGCAAGGGACTATCTTAATAAGTATAAAATAAAAGTGAAGAAAATCAGTAAAAAGGCTTTAAGAAAGGACATGAAATTATCTGCAGAACCAAAAAAGTAATATTTCACACTGTTAATATTCTATTTAATTATATGCACCAGTGGCAAAGCTAGCGAAGGCAACAGCTGATCCTGCATGTAAATATATACCTGCAAGTTCTAATAATACAAATATTCCTATTGCATTATCTGCTATGGTTAGATTTGCCACTGACCTGCACTTTTATGATTTTAAATACTGCATAATGAATGCCCAAGGATTTTTGTAGCTGGTATAATCTAACCACTTTGGCCAGTGCATATGATACACAAACTATGTTGCTAGATTATTTTGTCCCATATTCATTCATTCAAATCCCAATTCAAGTAATAATGTACATACTGTGCAATTAATATGTCCCTTTACATTTTTATAAACTGAAAACCTGTTCCTTTTGGTCAACTATCTTACATCTATCTGCCTAATACTAGACAGTAATTATTTGGAGGCAGTACACTGTTATTTTCATGTTGTGGCCACACTTTAGTACAAGTTTTCTTATTAAATTGTCTACCTGGGAGCAGTTGTGAAGCCAGCCATGGCAACTAGCCATGCAGTATGTTAACAAATAAGTATTTAAGATCAAATATCTATAAAAGAGTTTGAATAATTAAATATTCAAAACGTTGCACTGCATGACCAGTTGCTACAGTCATTTAATAATCATTATGGCAATGAAATGAAATAATTAGGTTGTATGGGACTATTAAAAAAGTGATGGGGCAGTGGGGAAAAAATATTGTGCAGAAAAAAATGTGTAAATGGGAAGGAAAAGAAAATAATATGAAAATTCCAGGAAAAAATTCCAGTACAAGCAGAAGGCTAGGGAAAAAATGGTGCAAGCTGAAATTCTATTTCCCCTCTCCTCCATCACTTTTTAATGGTCTGTCCCTAATCAGGCTTAGGGACTGGTCATAACGTAAGGGGGGGGGGGGGGCTGTGGAAATTGAGGGGTGGGCCAAAAATTGGCCTTTTAACAATTAGATTCTTATCGCCCCCCCCCCCCCACTATACATTATGACCAGTCCCTTACAGGAAGACTATCAGTATGAGTGATCATATCAATATTGCAAGCAGAACAAGCAATTGAGTTCTGTACATATGTACAATGTCACTCCTTAGGCTTCTTTGGTTTTTTTCTTCTCTTTACAGGCTCATCACTAACAACATTCCACTTCTGTTTCACATACCTGCCTCCCACATTACCTTGCAAAACAGGTGCAATGTCTCTTTGGGCAGCGATGGTCAAGTCGTTGTAACCAAACTGCTTGGCTCAAGGGTTGTCTGAACGTCCACCTTTAGCTCTTTGATGCCCAAAGTAGTCCTCTTGGACATCTTGCATAAATCTTTAGCTGAGGACATATTGAAACCCTTCAGCAAGCAAAAACTGAATGGCTTCAATATGGGAGTGGATGGAAATTTTCAAACCTTTGTAGGTTTGAATGGACAGGAACATCTTTCCTCGATCATTGTGTGAAAAGTTCCCTTCTCTGATCATTGTACTTTTTCTCCACTGTTCAAGATAATTCAGGAAGACATCCTTCAGCCATGAAAACCTTTCATCATCCTGTGACTCATAGGGTTTGATAAAATGATTCCTTTTATTGACATGCTCAGTCAATGACCTTACATTTGTGCAGTCAAAGAAATCATTCATCATTTGACAAAATTGGGCAGTGCCAGCAACCTCTTCTTTTCCACTCTCTGTTAATGCAATGGCCACAGACCGACTCAGAACTTGTGCTGCCAACTTCACTTTCATTTTGCTGTAGGACGTCAACACAATGTGATCAAGTGACAGCTTTGTAGAGTGTGCAAAGCAAACTCTTGGTTGCTATAAAACAGATCAGCAATGTGCTTAAACAATAGGTATCGACCATTGTTCCACATCAATCGGCTGCACGAACCAGAACCTGAATTATACAAACAGTTCCTGGCAGTCTTGATGAGATGGCAGGAGTCAGCAAAGAAGTAGATGAACCGTGTCATAGCAAAAATGTTGTGCACTTTATAGACCACGTCACAGTTTGGATCACTCACAAACTTTGCATGCAGCTCAAAAAACGTACGGTTTGGTGATGCACCATCATTAACAACAGCGCATACCCACAGGTTTAACGATAGCTCGAGGGTGCCAACAACTTTCCAGAAGATGGACATCAGCTGGTAAGAGGTTACGTTTTCAGTAAAGTAATATGCAATGACATGCTTGATGTCAGTGCACATTCCTCTTACCAGAAATGCTAATGCATGTGTTGCAATAACATCCTCTTTTCCACGACTTGCATAGTTCGTCATGGGATCTCCAAGATCCACAAAGCCAATTAGATCGCCAGAGTACTTGTCGAAAACAAGGTTTGCCTGGATTTTCATTTCATCAATGACAACAACCATGTAATGCTGGATACCTGAAAGTGATGATGTCTTGTTTCTTAGGATGTCAATGTTCTCAAGGTTTATGCCTGCCTTAGGTTTAAAGTAGTTTTTGTAGTCTCTCAATACTCTTTCACTCGGCAGGATGAGAGCCTTACTTTCAGTGATCTGACGATATGCAGCTGGGGATGTTGCATTAAGGGAAAGGGCAAAACGAATTATTTGGGGGTGATATCACCGTCCAAACTTTTCACTTTTGAGAAGGTTAATTTGCTGCTCCCAGAAGAACTTCATATGAGGGGTTGCTTCCAGATTGAAAGCGATCTTCAGATACAGACTTGGGAATTGAATGTCTTACAACAGTAGTTTGGGGAAAGGCAGACAAGTCCACATTAGATGTTGGATCAACCGCAATCGACATGGTTGTTTCATCCTGTGGTAAGCCATAACACAAGTTTGAATCCTCAACCAATTTAAGCAGAGATTTCAAATCTTCTACTCCCAACACGCACCTTTTTCTATCGTTGTATATACCGTGGATTTCAGGAATAGGCCAGTTGAATGCAAACACAGTAAAACCCATCGTTTCATAAGCATCACAGAGTATTTTGGAATACTGTGGACTCCGTCATGCAGTTGAAAGTTTACAACGCCTTTGCTCGATTTATCAACTGTCCACGGCAAGAAGACTTTGTTCTTAAGCTGACTTTGAAAATCCTCGACGCTTGGGCACTCTATAGGGCTGTCAGGCATAAATTCCGATGATGTGGAAGGCATTTCCTCCTCGGGAGCAGCAACGTTCCTGACCAAAGTCTGTCGTGTTTTAGCGGCAAATTATCTGATGGAATTCTCCCAGTCACCAAAACTTTTCTTTTTGGGTCTTCAAAAATAATAGTATAAAATATAAATTTTAGTTGGAACTTATGAGCACATTTAGTTATTCATGAATGACTCCTTTGTTCTGAAATTTTATAGTATATTAATTCATAATATAATGAGTCGCAGAATATGCGGTTATTAATACGTACTTTGAAAAACGCATTCAGGCTCGAAATGTAGCTCGCAAAGATAGATATTGCTCTTCTCAATTCTACTCTGCAGGTCTGGGGTTAATTCTCGCGTCCGTATGATCAAATTTAGCCATTCCTTCCGTGTATTACTTTTTAAATTTGAGGTGTGTTCACTATCGTTTGCGTGCACTGTTGGTAGCTTAAAGAAAGAAAATCCATGCTTTCTGCTGCTAGGACATCCATAAAATGCACAGTTTTCGCCAGGCATAACGACTAACTAACCATATCAGCAAAAAAATCCGACCAAAAGGAAAAAGAAACCACTATACAATCAGAGTTTCAAGTGCCGACTTTGCTAATTGTCAATAAGCAATTGAAATTTGATGCCAGGAACGCATCACGTCACCTTTCAACACCAGGTTGAATAAGATGATTGGTCACGTGGTACAAGTAGCCTAACAATCTTAGTCTATTAATTGTGGTGGAATAGGAAAGGAAAGGTGACCCGTTTCACCACTAATAAATACCGGATCTTCAAATCACATGACTATACTTAAATTAACTTACGCACACAAATAGCCTATTTCGCATAATTACTTCCAATTATAAATTATTATGGGAAGCAGTAAAAACTCTTATTGCCATGGTAATAAGCTCTTATTGCCATGGTAATAATATCCACTTGGCAACCTACTGTTTAACATTCATATGTTAACATGATTTACTTGTTTTGTGGCAACCTCACAAACCTTTCAGAGAACAATTTTTAAGAACCAAACTTGTGAGATTGCACTGTGGATTGAAGAGAATTGCACATGCACCCACCCCTATAGGGGTACACAGGAATTAACTGGCGGGATCTTGGATCGTTGATGGTCCCGGTTCTGGTCAATTCCTTAGAAATGGTCATTTTCTGTACTTAATCTTGCATCCAATCCATTCATCAGTGTTCTTCCCATATGTACATGTTTAATAATTTTATTATATGAAAGAGGTTATAAAAAGTGTGTGACTTGAAGTCGTAGTGCCATTTAATAAACTTTTATTAACCTCACTTGGTCGGTCTGTACAGACAAAAACCTCAAGTCTGATATTTCTCTGTACACATCTCCTACTCAGCTACAGCCAAATCTGGTTTTCTGTTGTGAGCAAGATTGCAATATTGTCACCTAATATTGCAATTTTGTTCAGCAGATTGCTCTGAGCAATTTCCCACTGCCATGATCAAATTGCAAATATTAACTGTAAAATTCAAACGTTCCCACTTCCAACTAATTATATTAACAGCTATAGCATAAACAAACCTCTGATTGGCTAACAGCAATCGAGCTAATCAAATATGCACATATTTGTTACATGTGAATATTTTGAATGTTACAGTTAATATTTACAATTTGCAATTTGTTCGCGTCGGTAGCAAATTGCTCAGAGCAATCTGCTGAACAAAATTGCAATATTATGTGTCAATATTGCAATCTTGCTCCCAGGGAGCACTTACCTTTGAAATGCTCTGCACAGAATCTGATGTTTGGTCAGATGTGTTGGTGACATTCTGCAATTAAGTTGGAAGGTGCTGAAAAAAATATGCTTTGCTGCAAGTTGTCAACAGACTTGCTCGATGATAATTGTCAGGACTTTTTATCCACATGCAAGCTTGATTGTAAGTTGTTTCAACAACTTTTAGCAAATGTCAAGTCGCAGCAAGTTTGATTTTCACAGAATTGCTGTGAGCTGGTGAAATCCAAAACTTGGTTTTATAATTACATTTTGGCATTTCATGCTGTGTGATTGTATTTAAAAATACATTTGGCATTTTCACCACAGGCAACTAGGCAAGGGACTATAAAGAGATAGCTTACCCTCGGCACGTTTTGTAGTGAAGAATTACTATAAGCAGCTCTGTTGGTAGCCTGCACGTTCTGACCGTTCTATATGAATGAATGAATGAATGTATGGACGGACGGACGAATGGACGGGCGGGCAGACGAACAAATGAAACGAACAAATGGATGGATCAGATCGATGTTCCTTTATGTAACCCAAAGCATTCTTTGTGCAACCTGACAAAGGTCACATAAAGGAACACAGGCCTTTTTGTAACCTGACGTGTCCTTTTTGTAACCTGAATTGTCTTTTCTGTAACGTGACTTGCCCTTTACATAACTTGGGATTGCTTTGTGCAACTTTGTTTTAAAAATTAATCTGACAATTCTTGAAATAAATATTAACTGAAGTATTAAAATAATGCCAAAGGTTGCCACAAATCACTTTCGTAAATTGAAGAATGACTACCCAAAGGTGTGAGTTGTAGGATTGTACAATTTATTGTTCAAACAGTTTCATGCTTATGAAATTTGAGTTATTTTATATCTGTGGAAATTTGTACTATTTTGTAATATTTAACAGTAAAGTGTTTATGAAACAAAATTTTCATCTGTTTTATTGATTGCATTAGGATGATCACTTAAAATTACAATATAACTTCATTGGTAGAATTTTTGTAACTGATATTGAAACTGACATTTGCACACAGACTGAATCACTAATTCTCAGTGTTTTATGCACTTTTTTATGCAGACTAATTTCTGGCAGCAAGTAAAATGATTATGTCCAGAATTGATTGCAATACCATAGCGTCCTGGCGGTAGCGAGCTTGAAAATTAGGGGTAGGGAGGCAACATTCATATGTTCGTGTTCACAGACTATAATAGCAATCGATTTGAAAAAAATTATTTGTGCAGAACACGAATATATGAGCATCAAACCATCACCATTATCGAGCTTGCTTTGGCTATGGACACGAGCGTGTAGAATGCAAACTCTTCTGAAGTAAAAAGATGTCCTTTTGGCACAATATCAGAAAAGGATCAACTTCAAGCATTGTTCGAAAAATTGTTTATTGTCCCTGTGTAACATCCTTTACAAATTATGCTTAATTTTTTTGTTCAACATTTGCAGCCTCTTTTTTAACAAATTTAAATTACAACACAAATTAAAACTTCTTAAAACGTTTACACAAAACATGGTACCTATAATATATTGAAACAATTACAAAGTTGTTTTAGTATTACTACATCCTTACTTTCTATTAAGTTTTGATTAGAACATGGTCACATGTATTCTATGAAATATTAAATCATATCTTATGATACGAATTTTTTTATACCTGGGGGAAAGATCTTTTGAAACAGTATAAAAACTTCTGCAGTTTTTCATTTCCTTTCTTTTTAACTTGACATATTTTAGTTTGTTTGAAACGTTACAGTGCATAATGAACTCTTGTTTCGCCTTATTATATATGAACATGCGTATACCTATTAATGCTTCACTCTTATGTAACTCACTTCGAGTTGTTTTAGCTGCCTAACAGCTTAGCTACTATAATACGAGTTTCTTAAAAATCACGGTGCATCGAGGCAATGTTTGCAATGAAAAGTTCAAACAAACCAAAATATCTCACGCTAGGGCCTGTTCATATAGGCAGTTGTCTCGGTTCCCGAGAAAACATTTCGACAGGTCAAATAATGTTGTTCTGTTCGTATGGAGAAATGTTTTCCCGCTTACCGGGTAGAGTTTCCCACGGTGATGTAGATTTTGTAAAGTTTAAACAGAAAGTTTTCCCGCTAAGCGGGAAAGTTGTGTTCATATGGGATAAAAATTATCTCAGTCACCGAGATCTCGCCTGTCATCAAGCGAGATCTCGATTAACGGGAAAACTTTTCGTCTCATATGAACACAAGGTAACTTTTCATACTATTTTCGTAAGAAGGCGAGATCTCGCTTGTAAACTTGTCGAAATGTTTTCTCGCTAACCGGGAAAACTTCTTCCCATATAAACAGGCCCTTAGAAGGAGTGCAATGAAAAACTGAAAAAGAATTTCTTTTAAAAGGTCTTTCCAACTAGAGAATTAAAAAATTTCGTGTTATACTTTCAGCTGAAGCCAGATGGAACTAACTGGATTAAGACAAAAGAAAAAGTTTGCGAAAAAATTTGCTGGTAGAAAACTGGCTTAATTATATAGGCTCTGAAATACTCAACAATTTGCTAAGTGGCCAACATCAGGCTGGGCACCCAGCATCTTTGTCAACCTCTTTTGGTTTAGTGCTTATATTGTTTTAGTATTCATGCTCTATAAGCAGTATCCCAACAAAGTCATAAAACAAAAGAAATCCGAAGATATTGCCGAGTTTACAACGTTCAAAAACGGTTCAAGTATTCTCTCGAGTGTTCATGAGGTCTGACCATCTATTTATCAAGGCAATAGTCAATACTTAATAGTTATCACAAATCGTATTACTGTGAAAATTTAAACAACCCAAGAAACAATTTTAAAACATTTCGTTAAATCTACTATGTTCAAAACAGCCTAATTTTTCATCCCTGGATTTCATCAACCAGATATTTTAGCCTTTTTCAGTGGTTACAACTAGCTGATTGTTTGAAATTTTCAATAACAAGATCCATGCTTTTAAACGGACGAGGTTCAACTTGTCTAAAACTAAACAAATACTTAGACATAACAGTTCAAATTGTCTGAAGTTCTATTACTTCTTGAAACCTTCATATCTTCGTAACTCGTAAGACAGGAACATCTGCAGCGTTTGCTCTTCCCTCTGTTTGCTTTTCGTGCAGCCATACATCTTTACTTGGAACTCTACAAGGTAAAACCACCGGTTAGAAAAGTTAATATTGCAGCAAGGATATGGATGAATAATAACTTTTAGTTTCAATTTTTTGAACCCTCTGTTTCTTTTGAAAGTTATGTTCGCAAGATGTTTTTGTTCAAATCACCGCAAATCGTCTCAAATGTTCTCTGCCACCAATGTATGCTACGTCACAAGCAGGGTCACGCAAACTCAAATATTTGAAGAATTTACATTCTAAAAACAATATTCATTTTAATTTTGCCCTTTTATTCTTGAATTTTGCCCTAGTAAAAATGATGAGCACAGAAGCCATTAAATGCTGTTTGCAAGTGTAAGTCAGCTGTAGCAGGAGGGCTGACTTTTTTTTCATGTAAAAACGTGGTGAAAGCCAGCTCTACTGCTAGGCTAGCACTTGCATACGGGTCATATAAACAACACCTAGGTGGCAAAATATTAAAAATGACATAAAAAAGCGTTCTAGATGAAAACATTTTGAACATTTTTTGCACATAAAGTGATTGGTTTTGCATGAGAATGCCTAGTTTCGTATGATCAATGCTAATTTTTCGCGCTATACAGGGCGCATAAACGTGCCAATAGGCTATGTTTTTTATCTTTTATATTCAAATATAGGATTGCTTTTTTTATACACTCGGTATATCAACGTCTTTTTTTGCCAACAAAAGAAAGTGTAAATTGTAAAACAATGCCAAAAATACGGCAACATTAAGATTACTTACATTTACGAGACTTATTCGGGTGAAAAACTTTTCTTTCAGTTCTGACCTTGTCGGCAAGTTGCAATAATGTGCACCTTTCCAGTACGTGACACAACTTTGGTTCTCCCTCAATCCTTTCTTGGACGTAAGGCTTGGTAATTGGTTTTTTGCTCTCAATTAAGTCCTTGAAAAGTTCATAAAATGTCTCACGCTCACCGCCAACAAATAACTTTTGGGAACTCTTCTTGGACATGTGGGTAGAGGGCGGAATGATGCTTGGCGTGTATTCACTGGCCGAGTCTTCTTGCAACTCTTTAGGAGCTTTGAACTGGTAACCTGTCCTGGCGAAAAGTTCTTCGGAGTTTTCCTCAGGAAGTGATTGCAAATCCATGGGGCTGTTATCAAAGAATGTGCGGACTTTATCTTTTACTTTTGATGGTGAAAGCTTGCCCAAGAGTGGATGGCTTCTTGTTTTTTCCCTAACCTTGGTCATCACAACGCATCTGTTTTTATGTCTTCGGCAAATATTGTTTTTATCGCTTCTTCTTTACGGAGCCACTTGTGCCTTTTCTCTTGTTCTAACTCTCGTGAACATGATGGCGTATTTTGTTCATCAACTTTTTCATTTCACCTTTCGAATTTAAATCTTCTTCTTTTTCAGGGAGCCACTTGTGCCTTTTCTCTTGCTCTAACTCTCGTGAACATGACTGCATATTTTGTTCATCAACTTTTTTTGTTTCACCTTTCAATTTTGACGTTGATGCATCGGTACGCATAACCTTACTTAGATATTTAGATGCTTTCACGGCCGACACAGATTTTTCTTGAATTAAATAGTACCGGTCAGCTGTAGCTTTGTTGTGTACCATAAGACTAGCCAATTCATCTCTTCGGCTTTTGTCGCTATGGTGAACAGCAAAAACAGCCGCCTTTCTAAAAGCTGTAGCACCACCACAACTAGCTTCTTTGCCAAAGACTTTCCCCCAGATACTATTAATTTGGCAACCAATTAGCCAAGAGCCCATTGGGCGGTTACTCCACGTGAGGAAAACTGGTTCATCATCCTCGCTTGTTTTTCCAAGGGCGACAGTAGCACGAAACTTTGTGATGAAAATTTTCATCCAGTTGTACAGCGTTGCAGACAAAACCAGATTAGCTGGACCGTGCGTTGTAAATTTTTTGTTTTTTTTACTTTTACGACAAAGCAATCATTTACTACCTGAGTATTTTTAAACACTCCAATGGACATGTTGGCCAATGCACCAGACCTACTTCCATTGTTGATGCATATAAATGTCAGGAGGTAGTCACGAACCAACGTATACCCACCCTGGCTAGCTACTACGTCTTCCGGACCCTCTTGAAAAGGACCCAGTGTACTAACTGCCTTCCTTGCGAGCTCTGACAATTCAAACTCTTGAATTTGTTGTGGCGATCTGAGTTTGGTAAGGTCTTCCATGCAGTTTTCCCAAAAGCGATCTTTCACCTGTTTCTGTTAGGACTTGCTCCACTGCGTCATCTGTGCGGACATGGCACTCAATAACGATGAGGGAGCATCAATTTCATCACGACACTCGCATTCCAAAAAGACATAAAATTGCTTTAGGGCGCCAAGGTATGATTTTACTGTACCTGGACATTTTTTTCTCTCAAATTTCGACAACCATTCATCTCTAAGTGTTCTCTTACACAGCAGGTCTTTCAAGCTTAGTTGTTCAGGATTAATGAACTGCAAAACCAGTTGCACAAGGCAAGAACATTGGATGGCATTAAGCTCTGACTTTCGTGACCCATCTGGTGACTGTAACCACTTTTCGAAGTGCTTAAACATGCCCTGTTCATTAAGCAGTACCACTTCAGGAATATTCAAACAATCGTTTGCTGCCTCGCTTTCGCCCTCTTCATCATATTTACTATCATCACTACATGTAGATTCGAAATTACTGCCATTGTCCTGCTCCTCAGATACATAATCTAAATCAGGAATCTTGTTTTCACTTTGTTCCTGTCTGGATGTTGATGGACGGTTTTCTACTCGATTGGCATCTTCACCTGTTTCTTCTTCACTGCTTAAGCACACCACGCTAAAGGTACTCTTTTTTTCTGTGCACACTTTCTTTTTTGGTTGGTAACTCTCTTCCTCTGAGGAACTAGATCCAGGTGTTGATTTCGAGGGCAAAAGGGCAACTTCATGGGGCAATTTTGACTGCAAAGCTCTTCTCTGTATATTTCTGTTCCGCGCTTGAGGTGATGGAAATCAGTCAGATGATTGTGAATCCTCCTAACGACTGATGAACAACCATAAACGGGGCAAATCCTGCTCTTGTGTGGCTGCTTTGTTGAACATGCAGTGCTATGTCTTTCCGGAGACCAAATGCACTTAGGACTATACTGGCATTCTTTGTTTCCCACTGGTAGCGCTGTCTCATATGACGAGGGAGATGTATTACCTCAGCTGAGCAGGAAGGAAAGGGGCATTTATACTTTGTTCTTGCATTTTTCTTGCTCTTCTGCTTGTCACTTTCGTTTGATTGTGTACTCTACGCCATCCTTCTCCATTATCCTTCCACGCCAATACCACCTGTATGTACTGTACCTTACACAAAATCTATAAATAAAAAAACCTAACATAGTCTTGATAATACTAACATTCTTTCTACACACTTCTGTCATAAAAAAATTAAAATGTAAAATATCAATAACATTATTATCAAAAAGAACTTTTTCCATCTTAACTATTATGAATTGCTGAAAACATGGTATTAAACACATACCACATTAATATAATTCTGACACATGCCCTAATGGAGACTTTGGATATAATACTGGTACACCATACAGTATTAACCAAAACCAACTGTTCAATAGTTTAACATAAACTGACAAACAAGTAAACATTACAGTCTTATTGTCAATCAACTGTAAACATTAGAGCAATATGTAAATATCCTACTAACAGCTCTGATATTTAACTAGCAGACTGTTAATGGAACTGTTGACAATACTGATGAATTTGTTATACTGCTGAACAGTATTAAAATGAACCAAATCAAACAAATTGTTAAACAGACACTGCTGCATTAAGCACATAAACTACTAATGTGTGTGTGTGTGTGTGTGTGTGTGTGTGTGCGCGTGCGCGCGCGCATGTGTGTAGAGATATAGAGATATAGATACATATACATACATACATATACATACATACATATACATATACATATACATATACATATACATATACATATACATACACGCATACATATATACATGTGCACATGTGTATATGTACTGACTACCGACACAGAGAAACACGAATGTGCTTCCAGAGATATGTATTATATGTGGGACGCTTCTTGGTTTTCATTAGACAAGGTAGGGGCACTTTGACAGGTATATATACAGTAATTCTAGCATTATATGGACATGTGGATAATATTGCTATGAATATCCAGCCTTGTTATTACCAGGTAATTTGTTTAATAACTTTGTTTTAACACCAGGAAACAAAGAAGAGAAGAACAACACCACTCATGTTGGCAGAAACAATTGATGCTGGTCTTTTACGTACAGCTGCCGAAAGAATGATGAATGGACACTTGTGCAAATCTGGGGGAAAGACTGTGTAGCACTGGAAGTCCACTAGCTATCACAAACTTTGCTACTGCAATTATACAAAATATGTCAGAGTCTGAAAGATCAGTTTCAGTGTACGGGAAGTCCTATGATGTTTTCTGTAAGGAAGTAATAGAGACGGTGATTGGAGATAAGAAAATAATGTACGTGAAAGACATACTTTGTTACCATTGCTAAAGTCATCGAGAATGTGGATGCATCTAAATGTAGAGCTTTTAAACTCAAGCAACGACTGAAAAGTTACCCCCAACTTTATTTTGTGTCCCTAAAATGAGAAATGTTAGTGAGATTGTACATGTTGAAAATTTGGATTCTTCTGAATTGGTTGAGGAACATATGTCAAATAAGTCTGAAAACAAAGATGAAGAAAACTGTACCATTGATGATTACAATCTGAATTCTGATACAGAAACTGAGAAAAATTCTGAAGTTAATGAGTTACAAATTCTATACAATGCTGCAATGATTCTTTGTGAAAGGTCCAAGAAATACCAAAACTAAATCTTCCTTGGCCACCATTGACATCTGATTTGACAATGGATAATGTGCAAAAAGTAGTTCCATGTGAACTTTATAATATGTTGGCTTGGACTTGCGGATTCTCTTCAGAGCCAACTTTGAGCAAGTATGTCCCAATCAAGGGAAAGAACAACACCAAACTAACATCAACTGAAATTCAAGATTGGTATCCATGGAACAGACTTGTGATAGATGGAACACACAACTTAAATTGAGCCAAACATATTTTGCATTAGTTATTCAATAATACGTTAAAAATTCAGAGGTTTTTAAAAAAATATAACTTAAAGCCTGGGACAAACTGGGAAACATTGTTGTGCAAAAATGTTTGTTGTATTATTTATATTCGTGTTGTGCATTTTTAAATCAATTGTTTTTACAGTCTGTTAACACGAACATAGGAATATTAGCACACACCCCTGCCCCAATTATTGATCGTCGACCGCCCGCCCGCGACAATGTTTTTTAAGTTAAGCTAAGGTTTTAGTTTATCGAAATATTTAATTTGTTCCTTAATCGTGGGAATTGTATATATATTTATTATTTATAGTTGTATGCATATTTATTTATCATCTGTCCCAAGCAAGCATAGTTTTCAGTGTTTTCTGGGAAATATTTAAGAGTGTGTATTTATTTGTTAATATTACAAATTTTGAGCTCTATTCCATGTCTTTTATTTGTGGTTTTGACATAGTAAATGGGGGAAAAACCCACAGGGAAAATCCATTTTTGTTATGTGCGCATGCGTATTTGTCACCCAAACAATGGCGGTTCGAGTATTTCAAAGCGCAAAATTAACAAACTTTGGAGGCAATTTTTTCCCAATTGTGCACCTGTTTCGCTTGGGGAGCAGCAGATTCTTATAAAGTGAGTTTTTATCTATCAATTCGTGTGAAAATTATGTAGTTCCACGAGGGGTGCAACGGAATTGCATCTTTTGGACGCTCATCCTACGGCCTACTGTTATTATAGACAAATTGCATGGATCGTTGCAGCTAATGTGGCATAATAACATGCGCAGCAATGGCTAAAAACATTGCAAAAATGAAACTGACTTTTAATCCCTGCAATGCTCAGTGACGTAAGACTGAGACAGTCCAACATTTTAGTCCGGCCTGCTATCAAAATTATCATCATGGACCACATGCAACTAATTTGCAATTAGATTTAAGCATTTAACTCAACCTGCTTCAAATGTTGATGTAACTTTATGTGCACAGGTTGATCGTTTATTGAACAAGTTACTAGGAGGGATTGAAAGTCAAGAAGATTGTTGGCCTGAAGACGTCAAACGTTCGCTAAACAACATTACGAGATACAAGCTGGATGTACTGATGCTAGAAGTGAGTTTAACCTAAACCATTTAGTTAAATCGACACTCAGTTTCTAGTTTTGAGGTGACAATCTGGGTGCTACATTACATCATGATGGTGATTTGCAATTACATTATAATACAAAATAACAAGAGCTTTGAGTTATTATCGTACACAAGCACAGATGACATCATACGATACGCGGGCATGTTTTTTTGGAGTTTAGTACATTAAAACGAAAGATTTCGTTTTTTGTACTTTTGTACTATATAACAGATCACACAAGGTGCTAAACTGGCCTTCGACTCGTGTGCCATACCTGACCTATTGTATTACAGACTCAGGCAAACATGAAAAACATTTATTGAAGTATAGTCCGGTTGCTTAGTGGCAAAAATATGCAAGATCGTGACAAAGTCAGTATTTCTTTCCCCACGACTCCTAATGACAAATTGAAATGTTTTTGGGGATGTAATGAAGATATTCGAAAAATTTATCTTCCAGAGGGGTGAAAAGTTACTTTTTTGAAATAACAGTTCCGAATGTTTGTTCATGTTTTACTCAATCATTGTATTTATAATAAGGTGTTGGGATATTTTTCGAAGACATGGACTTGACAACAGATAAATGGGCACATATAATTTCCTGTTTGATGTTCTCAAATTAAATATCATTGACTGGCAAAAAAAAAATTGCCAATCGTTAACGTACCACCTCATTGAGGTAACACCCCCCTGACTTGAAAATTTTAGGCACCCCCTCTCAAATTGATTAGGATGCATAGTTAATCAATTGTAAAGGGGTGCTCAAGTTTGTCCACGCCAGTAACGATCTTTTGGTTAAGCAACTTCACTAGTAATAACTATTTTTCCAACTAACCTTACCAGTCTACCAAGTGCACTTAATAATAGGTTGAGCTCTAAACTTCCATGTTCACCTTATTATTTCAGGTAACGAAAGAACCCATGCTTTCGTCTACTAACACCTATTTGTTTTATTTTGTTATATGTTTTAGGTGATCATTTGGATGCTGTCCCCTTTCTAAAAAGTCAGCCAGTTCAGGGCAGAAGAAGTCCACAACCACATGGGTCCAATGTAGTTTTTTTATCAATAAACCTGGATTTTAAACAGAGATTTTATGAGATTGATGAGAGATTTTATAACTTTGCTTAAATAGGAACAAATATCGTCATTATTTAACCAAGCCTATTATTACATGAATTATTAATGCATTCCAAACTATCTTTGCATTTTCCAAAATAACTTTTTGCCTGCAAAAATAGGCTTATTTGTCAAATATTGCAGAGGCCAACAAATTATTATTAAAAAAAGCCAAATTTTGCGAACAAAAAAAAACAAGATCAGCAAAAAAAAGCATAGATATCATACACTGCTGATGCCGTAAAATGCCCATTAGAAGAAGTCGAATAGCGCGAACAGAATAACTCCAGTAAATATGAATACACGTGTGTAATGTCGTATCTTCACTTGTATTTTTCTTCTCTCCCTATATCACTATCATATACACCTCCATAAACCCCCCCCGGATGCGTCCTCTCGCACGTGTCCCTTTCCCGCTCTTTTCGGGTTACTAATTAACTCAACATTACATCCCTTTCATCCTTAAACGAATTTGAACATCAACCAATGGACTTAATAATAATAAGCTAGAATGTAGACACTGATTTTGATCAGTGTCACGTATTTGACCATTTAGTTTGTATGCAGTTCGTTGATTATGGTCTGTAGTTTGGTTTTGTGTTTCTGCTACTTCTGACTGGATATCGATGGTTGTCTGTGGTAGTTGCTTGGTCATTCAGATCCTGTTCATTTCTGCTTCCCTTCTCCTTTTCTTTTGACGGGCTGGGGATTGACACTTCAATATCTGGAGGCAAAAGCTTAAAGTGAGATGCATTTCGAGTGACGGTCTGATCTTTAGATGTCGCTGTGATCATGGATCTCTAAACTTCGGTTATTCGAAACGATTCTGCTTGGAATGGTGTAGAGAATTTATTCACTTTCGGTTGTCTGGGTAGAACCAGGTCGCCAACAGAGAACTTGTGTGACTTGCAATGACTGTATTTGTCAGCGTAATATTTCATTTTCTGTTTAGCAGCAGAATCTTCTTGGCTGTGGCGGGATGTGTGTGGTGTAGGGTCGGTACCTCAGGAAGTTGGTTTTGATCTGGCGCCCCATCAGCAATTCAGCCGGTGATTTTCCTGTGCTTGAATGAGGTGTAGACCGATAGTTTCTCAAGAAAGTGTTAAGCTCTTTCTGCCAATCTTTTTGATGAGCTCGTGCCGTACGAATAGCTTTGCCGAGAGTGCGCATAAAGCGTTCAGCTTCTGCATTAGCTTTTGGCCATAGTGGTGTGATTTTCCGATGTTGAAAACCTAGTTCGCGGGCGAAGGTTTTAAAGGAATAGCTGGTAAATGGTGGGCCATTGTCGGTCTTTAACAACTCCGGGATACCGTGTGTGGCAAATATTTTGTCCAGTTTGGGTATAACAGCTGTGGCTGCGGTCGAGGAAACAGTTTCAACTTCGACAAAACGTGAGTATTCATCAATGAAACCATGAGGGTTTGTCCTGTGGGTAGAGGTCCATAGAAATCGGCAGCAACATGCCGCCAGGGACCAGATGGTAGACACGACATTTTAAGTGGCTCTAACTTATTTTCAGGATTTGCAGCTTGGCAGGGAAGGCAGTGTTGTACCATTGTCTCAGCTTGTTGATCAATACGCAGAAACCATATTTTCTCACGAAGCAACTGTTTTGTTTTGATGAGTCCTTGATGTCCTTCATGGGCTAGCTGAAGGGCACGGTGTCGCAGGCTGGCGGGCATCACGATGCGAGATCTGCGAAGAATGGTGTCATTTTTTGTGGTGACAGTCAACTCATGACGAATTTTGTGGAAGGCTTTGAGATCTTGTAGGTCAATAGATTTGGCACTATTGGAAGGAGGAAGATCGTTGTTAAGGACGGAGTGCCATTGTTGTGAGCGAATGAGTTCGGCGAGCTTTCGCAAAGTTGAATCAGCTAACGCTGCATTTTGGATCTCAGCTAATGTCATTGCGACTGGAACGGCAGAGGTTGTGAGAAGGGCCACATATTCCTCGGCAATGTTGCGTTCACGTTTTCCCAGGCTCGTAACAAACTGTAAAGTTGTAGGGTTGGAGACAAAGGGTCCGGCGTTCAAGTCGAGCCGGTGGTTTAGTCTTTGGGTTGTTGAAAATGTGCACTAGTGGTTTGTGGTCAGTAATCAATGTAAATGGTGCTCCATATACGTAAAGATGAAATCGTTCGCATGCCCATACGCAGGCCAAAGCCTCGCGCTCAGTTTGCGAGTACCGCTGTTCGACGGGGGATAGGGAACGACTGGCATATGCCACTATTTTTTTTTTTCAGAGTCGCACGTTTTTTGGGTTAAAATGGCGCCCAGACCAACGGGACTCGCGTCGACAATGAGCTCTGTGTCTTTTTCTGGATCAAAGTATGCCATTGTAGGACTGTTCGTAAGACAACGTTTTAACTGGTCAAAAGCATGTTGGTGGTGCTTTGCCCATTGCCATTTGACTCCACGACGAGTAAGGTCGCAAAGTGGGGCTGTAGTGGTGGAAAAGTCGGGGATAAAACGCGATACGTAACTAACGGTGCCAAGAAAGCTGCGCAGTTCTGCTGTATTGGATGGTGGAGAAGCGTCTTTTATAGCTTGAACTTTCTTGGGGTCAGGTGTCATGCCGGCTGGACCAAAGGTATATCCAAAGAAGTCAAGATGCTCCTTATCAAATACACATTTTTCAGGATTTAAGGTCAGACCACGTTCGCTGAGGCGTTGAAAAGTTGTCTTGAGGGCTGTATCGTGTTCAGCTGTCGTTTTGCCAAAAATGATGATGTCGTCACTGATGTTCAAAATTCCATCGATACCTTCGAGAGCTTTCTGAATAGTGTGCTGGAATATTTCAGCAGCGGAGGAAGTGCCAAAGTTTAATCGCTTGTATCGTTTGAGTCCTTTGTGGGTGGTAAAGGTTGTGATGGGTCGAGATTCTGGTGCCAGGACTAGTTGGTGATATCCAGATCGCAGATCAAGTTTACTAAATTTCTTTGCACCATTAAGTGAGTGGATGATGTCGTCAACCGTAGGTGAAGGGTGACGTTCTCGACGGATAGCCTGATTAGGAAGCTGCATATCGACACATACGCGAACCTCGTTAGGATTTTTTGGTTTCGGGGCGGCAACAATTGGGCTCACCCATGGTGTGGGGCCAGTGGCATCTTCGATTATGTCATTGTCCTCAAGTCGTTTTAATTCTTCAGCAACTTTGTTCCGCAGATGGAAAGGAATTCGTCTCTCTGGTTGTACGACAGGGGGCACGTTGGGGTCAATGTGGAGTGTTATTTCAACATCTCGCATCTTGCCAACGCCCTGAAAGAGGTGTTGGTAGCGTGACACCAGATCATGGGTTTTAGGAGAGGTGGTGGTATTCAGACATTTGGGTAGGTACGTTTTAGATGGCAAAGTAGACTTAGTGTGCTGTGGAGTAGGCTGGGCTTTGGAAGGCAATTTGTTGACTTTCATGTTGATTGAGCTCACATTAAGTCTAATTAGATCAAGTTCTTGAGCAGTTTTGCAGCTAAGTAGAGAACTATTGCCTGCTTTTACAACATAAAACATAGCAAAAGTTATTCGACGACGCGATTCGACACCTGTCGTAAATGTGCCAAGAACATTTAATGGTGTGGTACTGCCATAGGCATAGATCTTAGTTTTTGGTTGTTTCAGCTTGACTTTATTTCGCACAGTATGGCTTTGCAGTTTGGAAAACGCATTTTCATCCATAACGTTGATGGAAGCACCAGTATCAATCATGAATGGGAAATTTACATTGTTTATTTTGATTTTCGCTTGGGGCAAGGTCACGCGATGTATTTTTAGCGTTTCTGTGGGTTTGCTTTGTTCGTTTTGTACAGAATAAAGATAGCCATCAGATTCAGAGCTCGAAGTGGGTACTCACGAAGTTTTTACAAAAGTTATTCGACGACGCGATTCGACAACTGTTGTAAATGTGCCAAGAACATTTAATGGTGTGGTACTGCCATAGGCATAGATCTTAGTTTTTGGTTGTTTCAGCTTGACTTTATTTTGCACAGTATGGCTTTGCAGTTTGGAAAACGCATTTTCATCCATAACGTTGATGGAAGCACCAGTATCAATCATGAATGGGAAATTTACATTGTTTATTTTGATTTTCACTTGGGGCAAGGTCACGCGATGTATTTTTAGCTTTTCTGTGGGTTTGCTTTGTTCGTTTTGTACAGAATAAAGATAGCCATCAGATTCAGAGCTCGAAGTGGGTACTCACGAAGTTTTTACAAAAGTTATTCGACGACGCGATTCGACAACTGTTGTAAATGTGCCAAGAACATTTAATGGTGTGGTACTGCCATAGGCATAGATCTTAGTTTTTGGTTGTTTCAGCTTGACTTTATTTTGCACAGTATGGCTTTGCAGTTTGGAAAACGCATTTTCATCCATAACGTTGATGGAAGCACCAGTATCAATCATGAATGGGAAATTTACATTGTTTATTTTGATTTTCGCTTGGGGCAAGGTCACGCGATGTATTTTTAGCGTTTCTGTGGGTTTGCTTTGTTCGTTTTGTACGGAATAAAGATAGCCATCAGATTCAGAGCTCGAAGTGGAAGGGCTACGTTGGTAGTCGACGTTGCGGACATGTTTTCTCGCGTGACGACGGGGACTTGATCGGCGCCGAGTCGAGCGACAAACCTTGGCAAAGTGTCCAGGCCGATTGCAATTTTTACATTGTTTTCCTTTTGCTGGACATGGAGCATTCACATGAGGCCACGAGTTCCCACAGTTATAACACTTTGCGGTGGATGTGTTGTCGGTTTGGCGACATGCACTGTTGGTTTGGCGACATGCACTGTTGGTTTGACGCGGAAATGCATGTCGGTTGTCGGGTGGTTTGGTCTCAAATGAGGAACGACGTCTATCACGGCGGTTGCTGTCAGGCCGGTTGCTGTTGTGTGAACGCGATTCGTTTCGCGAGTACTGCCGTGAATTTACGGCATCTTCGGTTACATTTAGAGCAGCTAGGTTTTGTTCCGTAGTGGTTAAAGTTTTTTCCATTTGTAAGGCTTGTTGTGCAGAATTTTCTAGGGCGCGAGCGTGTTCCAGCAGTTTGGCTAGTGTTATGCTGTCATCGCGCAAGGCTGTCTCGCGTAGCTTTGTTGATGCACATCGCTGAATTATTTGAGATCGAATTTCCCCATCGGGGTTAGTAAATTCACACGTTGAAGCAAGCTGACGGAGGCGAGTATAAAATTGAGCTACGCTCTCGCCATCGAGTTGTTGTGTTTGTCGAAATTTATATATTTCGAATGTTTTATTTTTCTTTGGCGAAAAATGGTCAGTAAGAAGTTTTAATGTGTCTTTATATTCTTTGGCTTCTTCGGCTCCTGGTAGGTTGTCGAATATTTCATGAACAGCGTCCCCAGCACAGAATAGTAGCAATGATCGCTTTTGTTTATCATCAGTGATCCCTGTAGCAGTAATATATGTCTCGAGACGTTTTGTCCATCGGATCCAGCGAACGGCGATGTTACTTGGGTCTTCAACATTAAATGGAGCAAGGGGAGGTGCTTGAAATAGACTAGTGGCCATTAAAAAACGTGTTTTATCCTCGTCGCCAATGTAATGTCGTATCTTCACTTGTATTTTTCTTCTCTCTCTATATCACTATCATATACACCTCCATAAACCCCCCCCCCCCCCCCCCCCCGGATGCGTCCTCTCGCACGTGTCCCTTTCCCGCTCTTTTCGGGTTACTAATTAACTCAACATTACAACGTGCATGGAAAAGACTTAAATTTGCAAAAATTGGTCTAGAAGGTATGAGAAATTCTGCTACCTTTAAAAAGGCTGATGTGAAAAGTTGACTTGAAATTGCAAAAATTGGTCTAGAAGGTATCAGAAATTCTGCTACCTTTAAAAAGGCTGTCGTGATAAATTGACTTAAAATTGCGAAAATTGGTCTAGAAGGTATCAGAAACTCTGACGTGACAAATTGACTTAAAATTGCAAAATTTGGTCAAGAAGGTATCGGAAATTCTGCTACCTTTAAAAAGGCTGGCATGATAAATTGACTTAAAATTGCAAAAATTGGTCTAGAAGGTATCTGAAATTCTGCTACCTTTAGAAAGGCTGACGTGATAAATAGACTTAAAATTGCAAAAATTGGTCTACAAGGTATCAGAAATTCTGCTACCTTTAAAAAGGCGGATGTAATAAACTGGCCTAAAATTGAGAAAATTGGTCAAGAAGGTATCAGAAATTCTGCTACCTTAGAAAAGGCTGACATGACAAATTGACTTAAAATTGCGAAAATTGGTCTAGAAGGTATCAGAAACTCTGACGTGACAAATTGACTTAAAATTGCAAAATTTGGTCAAGAAGGTATCGGAAATTCTGCTACCTTTAAAAAGGCTGGCATGATAAATTGACTTAAAATTGCAAAAATTGGTCTAGAAGGTATCAGAAATTCTGCTACCTTTAAAAAGGCTGACGTGACAATTTGACCTAAAATTGCAAAAATTGGTCTAGAGGGTATCAGAAATTCTGCTACCTTCAAAAAGGCTGACGTGACAAATTGACCTAACATTGCGAAAATTGGTCAAGAAAGTATCAGAAATTCTGCTACCTCTAAAAAGACTGACATGACAAATTGACCTAAAATTCCAAAAATTGGTCTAGAAGGTATCAGAAATTCTGCTACCTTTTAAAGGGCTGACGTGACAAATTGACTTAAAATTGCAAAAATTGATCTAGAAGGTATCAGAAATTCTGCTACATTTAGAAAGGCTGAAGTGACAAATTGACTTAAAATTGCAAAACGTGACCAAAGTCTCAAATCTCAGGAGTAATAATCCCAGGACTAGCATCAAAATTGAAATCAAATTTTTATGTACTTTTCAGATTACTGGCCGAAGAACATAACAAAGTTTTAGGAAGTGTCAGATTCTCAATGTAGAATGAATAGAAAATACCAGCTTTAGCTACTTCTCTGCGTCCTTCCGCCAACGCTTTAGAAATTTTCGAGTATTTTCTTGCAGCTTTCCGTTATCGTCCAAAAGAAAATTACATAAAATGATTGACTGCTTGGGCAGGGTGTTACTCTAAGGTATCTTTTTCTTATTCCTCGTTATAAGATGTGGATACCATGGTTTGTTGTAAGAACCCTGCCAGTATTCTATTTCGAACTCCTTTTTATGGACACATATGACTTTTCCAATCACAGGAAACTTTTTGTAATTTGAAAGGTGTACCACCAGAAAAACACCTGCTCTTAGATCGCACAAATATTTGTCTGTTTGGTCACTCCTCATGCACTTGGAGGCTGATAACCTCCGCATGAATCTGAAAAATATATAAAAGTAAATACAAAGATCAAGAAATGAATATAATACCTATCCGTCGCGGTAGTTTTGTCGCCTACTTTTACATACTGTCGTCGTGGTATATTGTATAGTATATTGTAAATATATTTAACAAAAATATGATACAGTATGTACCTTAATTTTTGCTACCTCTATAGGCGCAGTTATTTGGCATCTGTAACGGTTATCAGACGACTTACCTCTTCAAGTGGGGCTCTTTCTTTTTCCCTGAAAGTAAGATTAATTGAAGGCATGTCACTGCTTTAGTTTTCATCCTTCGAAGGTCGTTGACATTCCTCTTTCAGGACAAAAATCAGACATTGTTCTTCTTTTAGGTGGACATCTTCATTTAGGTCGGCAGTTTGAAGGTATTGCTTCCAGAACTCAACAGCACTTTTGGCCATGCTTTCATACCATTTAGCAATATCAGCTCTGAGCTTCGGAAAATCTGCTTTGCTGAAGTCTTTCGCCAGCAGTGTTGGGTAGTCATCGGGAACGGTCTATACAAATCAAAGATACTTAGGAACCAAAGTTTAAAAATGAGAAACTATTTAGTGTTATTTATCGTGATGCTTAACATTTTCAGGCTAAGATCTTACGGACAAATTGTTCATATCTGTCGGCGCTTTCTGTCCTGTCTTTGGAAGCAGAAGAAGATGCGGCACAATTTCTTAAAAAATCATAATATAACACCATTTTGCTCTAAAACCTACCTTAAGAATTCGCACAGGCCCCAGCCAAGCATCACCACTCCACTTCCTGTTATACATCACTGCTTTTCCTTCCTAGTTTCTCACAAACTTGAAGCAATGTGGTTGCACATGCTTATGCAAGTCATGACTGTGTGCCTTTAGCCACTTCTTTATATCATACATCGTTCCGGGCCGATGTGATTCTGGGCATGGTTTGTCTGTGCACCCTTCAAATGCCAGGCAGAGATCTAAAAAATAGAATACCTATAAGTTACATACAGCATGGCTTGTATTTGAGGTTGAATATGTTAGAATTTGTACCGACCAAAAAGATCGTTGTTTATCGTACTTGTATCATTCACCTCAAGCAATCTATATACACTTTTTTTGCGCATGGTGCTAAATAGGGATAACGTCTAGTTTCCCTATAACGTTTAGGTTATTTACGCAAAGCAGCTTACGCTATATCTTGACCAATGAGCTATTTGTCATCTTGGAATACGATTAAGATTGAGCATATGCATTATGTCATATATCATTCTATAAACCTGGACCATGTAAGTTTTTCATCTTGCTTGTCCCTAATTGATACAAACTGCAAACTTTAATGTCTATGTACCAACAGTTTGAGTAACTTTTGATTGCTACTCAGTATCTGGAGGCAATTTGCCACGTTAGCTTGACGTCATAGAAACTACAGTCAAGAATTACTTCAAGATGACGGACAGCTCTATTCTTCCAAATACTTATACACTGAATTTTTAAAAATTCTAACTAAAATTCTAACTAAATATTTATACTTTATTTCAAACTTTTTTTTTCAAATAAAACAATAGAAACTTTTGAGCCAATGTATGTTTTGAGATGGAACTTCTCTTGGAAACATGGAAAGTTTTCTCCCGAAAGAACATGTACCGCTTTTGCAGCACACTGGCTGTACCTATAAAATATATTTTCAATCTGACACTGCTGACATCATCGAATATTTCGTTGGAGTAAGACTATAATTAGTTTCTCATATCTCTAAGGATGGTCCTGTTGTAGAATTGAAACCATATATCCAATGTATAATGCTTACTGTCAAACGTATAGATGTCCCTAATTTTTAGACACTTGGAAAACAATCCAAATAAGGCATCGATATCTTCGTGCGTGTGGCCAACTGGAAGGAAGTTACCCTTCACCTAAATTGAACCATGCAACAAACATTCTAGAACATTCCATTTTTTACTAATTCCGAAAGTACACACTTGTGGCACAAAACTATGTTCGTCAAAAGCAAGGAAACTATGTCCTGTTACAGAACGCTATTTTCTATTTCCATACATGTTTCTTGCATTGCGATTTTATAAGAAATGAAAAAAAATCCAAACAAGACAACGGCAACCACAAACAATGAAAATAGCTGAAAACGTTTCATTTCTTTATTTGTATTTTACGAATCTCCTTCTATTTGCTAAAGCTCGCTGCCAGCAACAATTTTTTTCTGAGTAAGGCTTATTTTTGGGTTAATGTTTCTCATTAAGGCAAACTGTTTTGGGATGCGAAAGGTCGATAAGGGGGAGGGCACACAGTCATACATATTCTAATTCTGAAACCATGGAAACAATCGATTTCAAAAAACATTACTAATATAGAGCACGATTACATGAATATTAGCCACCACCACCCTTAACTATTGTTGTACAGATTTTTAGTTGGAACAACTATGAACAACACATTTTCGTATTGGTGGCAAACTGGTTAAAAAATGTATTGTTTTTAAATGATTTAAAATTTTTATACGGAAAAACACAAGAATAGTTAAAAAAACTAACCTTATCAAAGATTTTCTGCTCAACCAGGTAAGACAGCAATGTGAACTCATACTTGTTTTTATTTTCATGCCAACAGTTATCTAACTGCAGGTTTAAAATTGGTGGTAAACCGAACCGATTGTTGACGAATTCCAGTGTCTGAATAATGATGTTCATTGTCAGATTGCTTGTCATGCTTCCATTGAAATATATCGAAGAAACCGAAATATTGCTTTCCCATTTGGCATAGCCCACTGTGTATTATCGCTCCAGTAATGTGTGTGCAAAGCTTCTGAAGGTTTGCAGTTGACTTTGCAACACGACGAACATTAGGTGTATCGGTTTTTGACCGGTCCATTCCATCCAAAATTATTGTCAAGTACTTTTCGGGATGTTTTCTTGCTTTATATCGATGCAAGTGATTTTTCTCTCTTTTGTTCCTTTGGAAAAGAATAATAGATTTTTTGAATATGTAGTTAATACAGTAGGGAAGATGTCAACAATGCAGCTTTAATAATTCAGTGCGCATGCAACGGTTGCTGTTGCGCAAAGACAATCAGTAGCATCGTAGCATCTGCTCCAATGAATAAAAGATCTGGAACGGGCATGTCTGCTAGTACAGTACATACAATGTATACCCAATAATGCTAAAATAGAGAAATCCTTTTCCTAAAATAAGTAACATAAAATTTAGTCGATTGACTGGGCGCCAATGTAAATAAACTTAGTAACACTACGAAAATTGCTACTCACATCACGAGGGTGACTACATTGCCCAACTGCTTTTCCATTAAGTTATGGAATTGGGATTGACTAACAATCAAGTCCTCCCCCAGTTCCCGGCACATACGTCGGTACAGGCTTAGTTTTGTAAAACAGGAAGGCAGATGAATTAGACCACTATCAGGCTGGTGATCACCAATGCTATTAACCAGGAAATCTAACCAAGCAAGACATTTGCACGTTTTTGGCGAGGATCGCTTCCTTCATTTGTTCCCTTGCTCATATACTTCTACCCCTTTGTTTGAATATTCCTTGAAGATTTTCGGAAATCGTCTAACTGATATGCCATGGGTTACTAACCAAGCATCTTTGCAAATGCAAATACCTTTTATTGTGAACACAAGGTTATTTTGTAATAATTCTACCTCCCCAGATGCCATATGAACTTTCAAATAATTTAAAATATAATTTCGCTCCTCAGTAATATTTGCCAGAGAGAAATGTATCTCGCAAATGCTTTGTGTCGAAATATTGCAACTTTTTAAAACACTCTTCTGCGCAGCACGGTGTCATCATTACTTTCCATATCTCATCACTTTGGGATATTTTTCCTGTTAAAGATATCGGATAGCATTGGAAATTTGTAATAAGCAGTAGTTGATTAAAAAAACAGATGTCATGATTGATCATGCAAACAGAGCTAAGATCCTAGCAATCCATGACTTTAATTGAAACATCCAGGCTTAGTTTTTTTGGCATACGATAGTGAAAATTTTGATCCGGCGCAGACTATTTACACATTATCTACCTTCACTATTGACAATAAAGAATTAAAATACCACATACAGTTAAGACTTACGAGTTTATCTATTTTTAATATGACAATAATAGCAAACTAGTTATCAAGAATTCATTTTTTTCACTATCAGTTCAGTTATAGACTGTCCGTTAACAATTGCACGATCAAGGCTATCAAACTTTTCCTGACTTGTGGCATTTTTCTTGTGTCGATATCCTTTAATATGTTTTGTGGTATCTGTATAATTTATCATGCAAAGTTCACAGAATTTAATAAATTTCTCAGTTTTTGCGCAGGCCTTTTTCAAGAAATGCTCTAGTTTCGGGTCATCAAATGGTGATGACCCTATCGATGAGTGATAAAAATTTTAGGCCATTCCTTAATTTCTTTAAACAAAGGCTTATATCGACCTTCGAGATCTTCTACTTTAATGTATGTGCCAGTCAAGGACCGCACATTAACCATGTCAAATGATTTTTTACTAGTGACTTGATTTTTATTTTGCTTTGTGCTTGCATTATGTCCACATTCATCACATTCTCTGGCCATTCTCTTAACAGATTGCAGTGAAAGTGTTAAAGTAGGATAAAGAAAGCCACTTCCTACATTTGATATTGAATTTCTTTGGACAGAAGCCTGGACCATGTTTGCAGAACGAGCATTGATGCTATTGAGAACAGTTGATCTTTCTACATTGCGTCCCCTACTACGATAGCTATTTTGAATGATGTGCGTCACATCCTTTGACAAGAACACATCCATAATTGCACGATGGCGTGTCAATATTTGAACAATAGTCTTATAATCTTTGACTTGAGTCGATAGTAATAAAAAAACTTTATTCTGGAACCAACATTTCTTATATCTTTTGGCTAAAATTCAAAGTAGAGTTTTCACTGGAAATTGAATTTAATTTTAGTCCCTAATTGTCAAGGAATAAATGCAAAAAAGGCGGTACCTGGCATCTTCTTTACGCCCCAGCTACGTGATACCGAATTACTATGGGAGCAATATCAAGTTTTGCCTTTCAAGGTGGATTTAGCACTTAAAATTTTGACAATATATCAGAGTTGAACAAAAACTGCAAATATGAGATGTTCTAAGAGCAGACGAAACGTCTTAGGTTGATGTCACTCCGATGCGAATCCGGTATAGAGTAACTGGGGCCATAGGCTCGTTTGAAATCTGGTTTTGATCAATCATTTGTGCACCTATATTCACAGGTATACAAATAATTTAGAAATTTGTTTCTAGAACCTCTTTTTATTATCGCATATAAACCTTAGGTATTTACCATTGTAACTTTTAAAGTATGTTATTGCGACACGAAAATTTCTGTCGAGAGCATGTAAATATGCCTTGATCAATTTCTCACTTTCTGCGTGGGACAGGACATACTCAGTTCAAATGATTATTTGAATATACCCAATGTATAAATTAATTAATTAATAAACCAGTCAAAAATATGGATTTTTTGGGAGGGAGGGAGGGAGGATGCAATAAAGTAAACTGATCTCGTGATCTAGTCTGTCAAAACTCACGCATACACTGTCCATTGACCCCCATTATTTTCAAACTCGAACAGCTCAAAATTAATGATATTGCTTGAAGTGGACATAAAATCCATCTTACCAGAGTCTATAACCAAATTTCTACGAGATCGCACATTACATTGTTCAGTTTTTTTCCTGCAAGGGGGTTCCAGCTTTTAGACATTCAGCATGTATTGTGACATCAGTTTGACCGTCAACAGAAATTTTAATCCAAACTATCCTATCTAGCATAAAATTTCAGTTCAGAAAGACACCTGTTGCTATTACAGATATGTTTTTTGACATTTTGCTCTAGCCTACAATTCGTTTAAATTTAAAAATGAAAGGCTTATCAACACACTTGTGCCTCGCCACACCAATACACCTTAACCATGACCTTACACATAAGCTGTATCACTTACAGATATCATCACCAGATGGGCTTTTAAATTCTCCAGTCACAGGTGGTGACACAGTGTTCATTATGGAGTCTTCTACAAGCGGAATGAAATAATTTAAACAATAACCCTACGTCTACAGATTACATTGGTGCCCGTATTCTAAGAGGTTACTTCAATGACCTTCTTTCAGTGCGACCATCCTAGTAGTAACATTTTTAAAGCTAAACTGATTTCACAAACATTAGAGACATTAAACGAAATACTGTCAATCAATTGTACTTAGCCACAGCTAGACGATAAAGCCACACACTTTACTGAAGTACTGAGTGTGTGAAATTTGTGTAAAACATCTCTTTTCATAAATGAAATTAACTATTCATATGTGGAATTGGAGCACTACTTATATGACGAATTCAAGTTAACATGTGAAGTTAAATGTGAAAAGAGAGGTGACCCTGATTTTGTACCCTAGGAAACTGAAATTTACGCACAGTTATTGGCCACTCTGTGCGAGTTTAAGCAAGGACTGACCTGTATATGTAAATTGCTGAGTGATTCCTCGAACATGAACTATTCAGTTTATTATTTAACAGCTAATTGAAATTGTCAACAACCTGTGGTGCCTACACTTGAGGCAAATACTTGTGACAACTATAAGGTCACCAGACTAATGATCAGCATATTATGTCTGAGTGATTTCTTTCTCGCATCTCATTGGCTAGACAGCAGTTCGTCGTGTCTTATTTTTCAGTTGACGTGGCTACACGAATGATAATTTTCTTGACTCATCGAAAAATATTCAGCTTGTTGAAATTATTGCGACGATTTTTCCAGACTGTCGGGTCGCGCGTTTGTAGTGGCTACACGAAAAATTTTTAAAGTTAGTTGACGATTTCATAAAATCGTGAGATAGAAATCGCCCATGTAGCCGCCGCTTTATTTATTGAGATATTCAAGACCAAAAGTACCCTGCTATTCGCCATTTTGTTTTGTTAGATCTAATTAAATGACGTCACAACTTTGCCTGACGTTCTGAAACTATAAATATAATATTGCAATGGAAAGTCTACACCAAATTTTCCTCAATTTGGAACAGAGAAAAGCAAAACTACAAGAATTATTATGAAAATGACCAGAAACTCTTCAAGACACAGAATAACTTTTACCAGGTTTTGACGTCAAGCACATCTGACGATAGACATGAATATCCAAGATGGCGGAAAGAATACTGATTTTGTTTTAAGCGAAGTGCGATATACTTGGGATTATCTGATGATGACGCCTTGTGGTTAGCTTCAATGCATAAGTCGGGGTCATTTCGGCATGGAATAACATTCCAAGATGAAGTAAGTCATTGAAATTAACAGTTTGGCTAATGTGAACAATGTGATGGCTGATAAACCCTTCTTAGACCTGAAGTACCACAAGCTCACACAGTGAAATTGTTTATCATTATATAGGTAAATCTTGCCTTTGCACAGCTGGAAAAACACGGCACATTGAAAGACAGGAAGTACCTTCCAACAAAGAGTGGCGGGAAACCTGGGCAAGTATTTTGGGAAAAGATGTACGTATTGATCTTTTTAACGCGCTGAACTGTCAAATGGAAAAACAAAATCATGTTTTCTAATAATTATCATTAATATTTTTTCTAGAAAAAATTACTAAATGAGGTATTTATGGCTGCGTCCCTGCCAGATGATGGCTGGAAGCTTTTCAATACAATCTGCAAGAAGTATGAGGGTGGGAAGCTGAAAGATCAGCAAGCTTTGCCCAAAGATCTAAAAGGAAAGCCCACCTTTCAGGCCGAACTACGTTCGATGCCTTCAGAGTCTAGAGGTTCCCAACAGGCTGTAATTGTTAAAAAAGGTGTGTTTGTTAATTAAATAAATAATAACAGGGACAAATTGATTCGTTAAACTTTTACTTTTGAAAATTGGGCGCTCTTTTTGGTTGCTTGTGCAATTTTGGAACATCTGCAGAAAATACCTCATAGTCCATTTGTGGGATATTTTAATATTTTAAAATGCCCCACAATAGACCATGAATTATTTTTCCTTCCATCATTACCAACACTAACTGTACATAATCCATGAAATAGAGGTAAAACGAAACGCATTGCCATTTTGTGTAGGTTCCAAGCGCAGAGAGGTATGACAAGATGTGTCATTCTGCTAACTTCAACAACGCAGTAGTCAATATGATTATATTTTGTATTTTATACAGGTAGCAGAAGAACAATGTAGCTTGGATGAAAAAGACCAGTGCAAAAGATTCTTTCAGCTGCACTCATGAAACCCTGGTGTGAAGTTGAAGATCAGTATGGGGAGGAAGTTAGTCTCTTAATCCTAAGGAGGTTTATTGTAAGTTCTAAAATAAGCAAAGAACGGTTTTGTGAGACAATTGCGAGTGCTAGCTAAATGGCCTTTCAGTATTTCTTTGCGTTCTCATCAGTCTTAGCCAGTCTTGCTGAAGGCAATTTTTTTCAGTCAAGTTTCATTCTTGTTGGTCGGGAGGTAAAAAATATCTAGCTGTTTTCGAGGTGTGTGTTGGGGTGGTCCGGAGTAATGCTAATCACTGAACTGTAATACCAAAGCATACTGTCTTTCTAGAATCAAAACGAATCCACGGTAGCCATGAAAGAATTTCTTCAAAGGCTACAAAAGTCTGGTTCAAAACCTGAGAACGAAACAATGTAAGATGATGGCATTGTATTTAAAATGGATAAGCCTCTAGATACTGTCCAAAGGGATATTAAAACGGAGCAGGGCGTTTCACTGGCAACCTACAGATTTCCAAATGACGTGGGAAACAGGAAACAAACTTGTAAAAAATTATGGTTTACAAATAGGTTTACAAATAGGTTTTCTAATAGATTACGCACATTTTACAAAGAAAAATATATTGTTGAGATAAATCGCCAGCCGATGTTCATGCAGCTTATTCTTTCATGTTACATGTGCAAATGTTGTTCATCAAATCAAGTTAAAGTACATTCCTGACTCGTAACACGAAAGAATAACCCAAATACAGCTTATTTAAAAAGGTTGCCCTTCTCAAGAGATGATAGATAACCTGGTTGTTTACATGATTCTTACTTTAAAAATAGCAGGTTGTATGAAGGATGCTTTTAATATATACAATGTACTCACCTTGTTCCCAGGGCCTCTTGGAAGGAGGAAAAGGCCATGGCATCGGCTTTTAAAACTCGAAAAAATAAGCGTGAAAAACATCGAAGTGTTTAGAAAAGACACGTACCGCAGTGGCTTAATTAAGTGTTAAATGTTAGGCGTTTCACTTGTCATTTTTCTCGACGCAAATATTCGGTTTGTAGACGATTTTGAGCAAATTAACTGTGCGAGGTAATAGACCAATAAAATTGCAGAAGATGCCAGCTGGTGCAAGGGCTTTTTCCTCTCTCATATCTTAGAAAAAGCCCTGTGTAACGAGGTTGAGATCTACGTCGTGTCTTGTCACGACATGGCTTTATAAAACACTCTGCAATCTACGATACGCATTGATAACACACCCTCAATGTATAAATAAGATTCAGCATTTTTGAAAGGACATCCTTTTTAAAATTTGCTTGTCTATTGACTACTTTCTATGTGGATAAGATAAAAGTTTATATTTCTATTTTTAGAAGCTAATAGAATGAACGGAGCGTGTGTATGGGTTGATGGCACGACTGAACTTCATGGCCAGGACATACCACAATGTCATATTTCTTGGTTCAGTCAGCCACATTATGTAAGTTAAGGAATGGTCCCAAAAGAACACCCGAGAGAAATACAAAGTGGGATTTTATTCTTGGGGTACAAGGAAAGGCATTCAACCAGGTAAAAAGGTTTTCATTCAAACTTAAAATTTGTTTTCTTTCTTTCAACTGAAAATAGTTACAGGTTGTACTAAATTACGTGATCTATTCATTCGGAAAATATGTTTTTTTCTGATTCGATTATTATGCAATTGTATTCTATAAATTGTGTATATTGTTGTTAAATGGTCTTGTCTCCTATTTTAAAGAAAACTTGGGAATGATTAGATGTGTGGAAGCATTCCTGGTCAACCACGACGCAGTTGGTGGTAATATTCTCCAAAGCCACATAAACTTTGGAGAAGAACCAACATCAGATTTTATCGGAGACGCCTTTGCAAGTGAAGAACAAGTTTGCCAAAAATTAATTAAATTATTCAGTCGAGAGCATACTTTATACTCGATATAAACACCAGAGCAGGTAAGAAGACCTCAGACAAGAGTGAAAATAGCATATATGCTTTAAATCACTTAAACAATGTTGTAATTTACCTCTAGTGAGAATTCCAAAACTTAGAACTTTAAATATGCGTGACTAAGATTTATCCCCCCATCCCATACTGTATACCAAAGTCACCGTCATAAGCATTAGTTATTAAGGACTGAATTTATAGAGTTAAACAGTTTACGTTGTTCACCAGCTCAAAACAACGCAAACCACATAATATTGAATATAGTTATATTGTCACTTGGTTTTTCATATAACTATTAGTAAAAAGCTATTTTTCAGCATCTGCCTGCCTAATGGCATTGAAAGAAAAACAAAAAGGAGTGTACCTTTGCAAAACCGATGACGAAGCCCATGCCGTCCAAAAAGCAATTGCTGACCTTTCAAAAACACTGTAAAACAACATTGCCGGTCACCAGTCAGTATGTAGACTTAAAGGATTGCTGTCACACCGTAGAATTGCAGGCTCAGTATAATGCTGGTGGCCATTTTGTCTGGGACGCATAAAATGGCGGATAAGTACAAAAAGTTACAACATTTTTAATCCTAACATATTTTTAGTATCGTAGGACTAAGTGCTTATTTTAATTATTTTATTGCGCTTTTATACCCAAGAACGTATTTCCATATATTTTTTGTTTTTTATTGGTCTTTTATGTAATATTTCTAGGTAAAAATGTCAGATACAATCGGCCTGGTGGCACCCAAGCGTGGAAGGCTGAGGTCTGACACTCATGCTGATGAATCAAAACGAATAAGGCTAAAACCTGTAGTGTTTTATTGCTGGATGACTGTGAAAGAATTTTTGGGGTATCAGACACATAGCCAGTTTGCAGAGTTTTCGCTGAACTTGGTTGAACAGTAACAGCCTGCAACAAACAGTCCCTCAACTTCTAGTAAGTAGTAAGTCTATAATTTATATTGTATATATATCATCATTTTATATTGCTAATTTGCACTTCTTCGCATTTGTAGAAGATGCATATTCAGTTTCTACGCCTGTTTGCAAGGGTCTACTTCCACGAATGTTGATTGAAGAATCCCCAATTAGCACAGAACAAGAGCCAAGAGACAAATCACATACGTATGTATCAAAGTTCAAATAAAATGTGTCTGTCTCTATTGTAAATCTGTATTTATTTACCATAGTATATGTATGCGTTTAGGCTGGCGGATGCTACTGCTCTAAGTGAAGAGACATATTTGGCAAATAACACTCAAGTTGACCTTGTTAATAGGTCTATCAACCCAGATTTCGATGTCTTTGACGGAGAACCATCCTCATCGTCAGGTTCAGACACCGATTGTTCTGAAACTTCAAGCATAATAAGGTAAGAAGATGCTGTGATTAATTGTATGTATATACTGTACTAGTGTATTTTGTTTATGTTGTGCCTGTATTTAGTTGCATGCATGCAGGTAATCTTTGGTACTTTGCTGTTGTAACTTGTGTAAGTTAGGTTGTGATGTCGATTTTACTTGTCAAGGTGATAACACTGAGTATACTGAATAACATTATTTGACCAAATAATTTAATAGTTGAGCTTCTAGCTGCATTCAGCAGGATAAAATAATTAATTCGATTAATAAATTATTTGGTCAGAGATCGTATTTATCATTATGTATCCTGGCAGCGCCTCCTCAATTTTTCAAACACTGAGTACACCAGTACTACGCTGTATAAATATATATTAGTCTGTAATTTGCTTACATGATTGGTTTCAAAAATTCTGTCTATTTTTAGCATTTGTTCAGTGATATCATCATCCTCATGCGATCAAACAGCTGAAGACAAGGTCTTCAGTGAAGATATGTAAGTTTGGGTTATATTTTGTTTTTATTTTCTCACATTGTAACTTTTTATTAATCGATAAAAGTATATCCCATGATTATTGAGAGACAGTAAGTCATTAGATTGCTGCATTTGTAGTATTTCATAAAAATTGGCATTTCATGGCTTTATATCTAGTCTTTTATGCTATGTTCACATGTTCTGTTTTTACTTATTAGCAAATCAAAATGTGATCTGAATGAAATAAAGTTTTAACTTCTTTACAGTGATCTTGAAGTTTCACAGAGTGCATCAGAATGTGAAGAGGATCAACTGAATAGTTGTCCAGATGATGTAGAAGACATGGATATTGTACAGTCGTACATTATCCATGTCTTCTACATCATCTCATATAAAGGTATAGTTGAACATTTACAGTATGATGCAATAACAAACCATTTGTGGCTTTTATCTAAAGTGTCAACAAACTGATAAAGTAACAAAAAATGTCATATGACAGATTGCACATTCATGGATTTTATCGGTAAACCAGGCAAATGAACCGATACATGCATGTACATGTATTACCAAATACAAACCTCTTGACAAAGTACTTTCATTATTTTGCACTTTGCAGGATGACTGGTTGGGCATAGTTCACCATGTTACAGGGGAACATTAGTGGGCTGATGGTCAATGTAATCATGGGCAACTGATAGAAGCAGAACATGATGCTCCTTCAATGCAAAAAGATTCAAAGGCACATGAAGGAATTAGAAATGTGGTCCTTGATCCACGTTTTTTAAACACTTTGGATCATTATGTTATGTTTCGGTATGTAAGTGTACATTTGTGGTTTAATTTTTGCTTTATCCATTCAGCTGCAATGGCCCCAGCATGCCTCACTTATTTTCCCCCACCTGTCAAATGCTAAATCATGCTCTGCAACTTGATGGGCTAATAATTACGGAGCCCCATAAGGGCCATCATTACCACTATTTTATTATTTTCATAAATTCCAACATTTTTAAAAAATACCGACTTTTTTTCTAAAATTCCGACTTTATTTTTAAAATTCCTATTTTATTTTCAAAATTCCGACTTTTTTTTTAAAATTCCGACTTTTTTTCTAAAATTCCGACTTCATTAAAAATTCCGGCATAATTTTTTCCCTGTAAACAACAAGATGGCGGAATATGCGGAAGAAGCTAGCGAGGTATGTATGGCTGCATATGCAGTTTGAAAAGCCATTTTATTGGTCCTATTTTGTTCGATGCGTGCATTGCTATTTGTATATAAAGTTTATTTTGGCACGGTAACCATTCAGCAAATACAGCTGATTTTCAATGGTTGTGCTATTACAGTAAAAATATAAAATTACAAAGGATGTGAAGCCTACTTACTGATCAGCTTCACGCTATGGTACCAGGTACCTATTATTACAACTATTATAATATAATTGCAATTTGTAACTCATTTCTGTTCAATGTGTTCTAAACATGTAAGTTCGAAAGTTTTTATTAAATATCGGGGTTGCAAATGAGGTGGCGACAAAATTTGAGCAAGAGAAGGTAAATATAAAGTCTGCGAGGTTAGAGTTACAAGATTATGTTGTACTGTTATAATAAAAGTCTAGATTACTTATATTTATCAGTCAGATTATACGCGTGTGTTTATTGTATCAGTTTAGAAGGTTTAGTTCTGGTATAGGCGGCCCAAAAATCCGTATTTTTTTTTCAATCAACCATTGCTGTTGCTGTTGTAGTGTTTCCACACTGGTTTAAGAATTTTAGTATTTATTTGTTACAGTATTTCCTTGTTTGGATTATAAGCTCCGATCGTTTTAAGATTTTTCTTTGATAAATTGAAAAAAATTGCATGAAAGATAAGATTGTTACAATACCGTACTTCTTTTTTCTTCTTGAGGAAATTCTATTCATACGCTTTCCAAAATTTAATGAATAAAATCAGCAGGAATAACTCTTTTACAGCAAAAGATTTTGCGTGAGTTTCTGCAACTACACGGCAAAAAATGCCAACAATTTCTTGCAATGTTGTTGATATCAGGATCGAACAATATTTTGGTGTCCACATTGTTCATAGTTTTCAACAACGTTGTTCAGCATTGTTACACCCAATATCAGCTTAATTATTGTTCAATTAATATTGTTGACAACTATGCAGAATAATGTGGACTGCAAAACATTGTTTAATCCTGTTAAGTTGCAGGTTCCAATTTTTTGCTGTGTAATCCTAATAATTACCACATTGTATTGATTTTAGATGACATACGCAGCAATTTTAAACACATCAGATGACCAACCAAAGAAAGATCTTAACCTCACCAAACTTGGTGATCGGATATCGCTACGAGCATTTTGTGAACGTTGCAGAAATTTGCAAAAGGGAACAGACCACGTAGAAGAAAGCAGAGAGGCAAAAAAAACGTTGCCTTCTTCAGGAGTTGGAAAAGAAAAGAAAAACGAAAGTCCAATCTAAAGAATCAGTAACTCATACAGAAAAAAGGGCTGTAACGTATAAAAATATGAAGGTAACTCGAAAAGTTGATTTGGCATGGTTACATAAGACCAACGATAACGTGAAATTGGTGCGGCTAAAAGACGGAGGTGGTACACGAATTGTTGACATTCAAAAGTCAGCTACCAAAGCAGACGTAATTGAAATAGCAAGGAACTTGTTTTTTAGTGATGGCAACTGTATCTTTGGACCAATGGGACAATTATGGTTCGATCTACTCACTTTTAATAAAGAATCTATTTCCACCATTCGAGTTGACGATAAAGATGTTCCATTTACCGTGCAGGCTTACATTGATCATTTTAAGTTATCCAAGATCAAACTTTATTTATACACAGAAATAAAAGAAGACGAAGATGAGCAAAGTGACGAGTTGTTTGAATCTGACTCAGATCAGGATATTGTAAATATTTCAATGTACAATGATGCACATTTACAAAGCCATAATGAAGAACCTGACATACTTTCTGAAGATCATTTAATTGGCTCATCAAAACAGCGTGACGAGTTAAAAGAGAGTATCGACAAAGCTTATGAGGAATCACTGGCAGCAGATCAGGCTAAACCATCTGTAAATGTAGTGGTTATTGACGAAACGGAACACCGTCAAAAAGAGAATACTGATGCAAATGATTTAAGAAAAACTCGGAACGAAAGATTACCAAAAGAACCTTGTGCAAGTGAGCCGCACTATATCGTTTCTGTAAGGCATTTGTCACTTGGCGTCCTGACACGTATGTTTTCGCAGGACGATTGCGCATATTCAATCTATGACTGGATAGGCTCGTTAGAAGACTCACCACTACATTTTCAGTTGTTCACCTATTCAGGACAATACGTGTCTCCCAGTGACAAAGTAAAATCTGTTGACAAAAGTATGCTAGTTATGGTTCCCAGTATCGATCCTGTAGCATTTTCTCCAAATGAGACCGTCAGTTTGAGAGGTTTTGCATCTCATTGGGTAGTAGATCCAATTACAGACTATGTTCCTCGTAACATTATGGAGGATGATGAGGAAAAATATGGTGACGATTTGGATGATGAATCGTAAGTTCTTGTGAAAATTTCAATAAAAAAATATATAAAGAATATATTGTTAGTATGTGTACCAAGTACAAAATTAGTATAGGTAATCGCACCGGGACCGGGCCGAGCAAAATTAAGGCTTCATTTCGCGTCTGTTTTCAAAGTCTTACAAAAGACACAAAACAAAATTCTTTGTTTTGACTTTATGAACCTAAGAGGAGGTTCCTGCTTAGTCTTGCTTGTACGCTTATATTCTCGATAATACCCGCGCTTCGCCCATTGCTTTCATTAATTTGTAGGCAGAACAGCCCATTAGCAGCAAACAAGGTAAGAAATCACAAAGAATGCAATAAATTTTCAGTGGAAATTTGACTGAATATGACAGAGATTTAAAATGATATATTATATTTTAAAAAAACGTCATTTAACTCCGCTATTTTAACTTTTAAATGAGCATGAAATTTTCCCGCGTTAAGTCGTGCATGTCATTTCGCGTGGTTTACGGGAATAATATTCCACCCCACATTTCCCAGAGGTGGAATATCATGAAAGGAATGCTGGCTCGCTATTGTGATTAATGTTATGCTCACGTGGCACAGACTGACCTTTCTGATCGGACAATTTGAAGTTGAGGTATAATATCATTTATTCCTGCCGCAGCGAGCGAGCCTAAAGCGAGCGAGCAAGGGCGCAGCTCCTAATTTATGTATGTGGCTCAAAATCTCGATTTTGCTTTTAGCACATTGCAAGGTAGCATTCCCTACCCTGTGGGTAACCTAGTTATCTTTTTATTGAACGCGAGCGAGCGGAATCCTATCAGTATTTGACCGCGGTCCAGAATCCAAATTTTTTGTTTAGAAATGCATTAAAACAAAGTGACGCCGATTTTAAAACTTCAAAAAAAGTATCCATGTGCTAAAAAATATTCTAACGATACTTTGGATAACGAAATTATATATTTTTTAACTGCAGATATTTTTTAACGATACTGTGGATAGTGAAATTAAATATATTTTAAAGGGAAGTAGCAACGAAAAAATTTCATCGTCTCATTTAAAAAAGACTGCAAAACAACACATAGAAGTCTATCACAGAATTTTTATATCTAGCTTATTTCGTGAGATATTTTGATTAGAAATACTAAGTTGTCCGCCATCTTGGATATTTGTCGATATGCATGGTATGTCACAACTGGGGTCACGCAATTTTATTTTCTTATGAGACAATTATTAAGGTATGAATTTCAACACAGACTGAATAAATTTTAAACAATATTTGATTGCTGGTAGGTGTTTTGGGAGAGCTTTGAATGGCTTATCCCTGTTGTGACGTCAACAAAACATAGTTAATAAGGGTAAAAATTAATCCAAGATGGCGGACAGTTCGTAGATTTAGGTGAGAATATCTGCTGAAGTAAAACAGATCTGAAAATTTTTGTAATAGACTTGTACCTATCGCCCTTGAATCTGTTTCAAATGACACGAATAAAATTTATGTTGCTGTCTCTCTCTCCCTCTCTCCCTCTCTCTCCCTCTCTCTCTCTCTCTCTCTCTCTCGTTAATGAGGAGAACACATATAGTAAAAATGAATAAATAACTCCAAAATGGTTTCATGAAAACATGTCTGCTTATTCTATAATTTAAATAGTTTGTCATGAACTCTAAATTTAAAAAATGGCATTCTCTAATGTATGTAATTTTAATGTTTTCTCTGCTGCTTTTGTAGGAGGGACTGGAGCACGGTCGAGCTCAAGCACTTGATTTGCTTGAATCTGTGCCCGATATTACACTGGAGAGAAGCAATATAACTCAAACGTTGCTAAAAGTCTATAAATCAAATGAGTTAAGCAATAAATTCGTAAACTTTGTCCTTAAAGACGAATTTGCGCAAGATATGGATGGCGTGAAGCGGGAAATTTACTCAATTTTCTGGGAGGAAATAACGTGTCTCTACTTTGAAGGTGGAAACAGCTTTGTACCCAGAGTTGGTCCAGATATAACAGACGACCTGTGCAAGTGTCTCGGAAGAGTGCTCATTCATTGTTTTCTTCTTACGCGAATCATTCCTATTCAGCTTTCTAAAGCATTTTTGATAGCGGTCATTGCAGGTGAGGAATGGCTTGGTGACCAGGACTTCCTAGTTGCATTCTTGGAGTATGTTCTGGATTACGAAGCGGCTGTGCTACAGGAGGCCTTGCGAGAAGCTGAAACGGGAAAATTAGAGGCAACAACACAACACAAAACTTTGGAAATTTTGTCGTTGTATGGTGTTAGAACTTTACCAACGCACGAGAATTTAAAATCTTTATTAATTAGCACAGCAAGATGTGAATTAGTTCAGAAGGTCAATCGTGCGATTGGAAAATTTCGCGAAGGTGTGTTGGAGATGGGCAGCCAATTAATTGCAAATGCAAACAAAGATGATGTTCTCCAGTTGTATGCCAACCTATACCCCACATCTGAAAAAATGTTATCTCTCGTTAGACCTGACGTCGCTGGTGAATTAACCAAGCTGGAAGAGGAAGTATATCAGCATTTCCGAAGATATATATGTGGAGCCGATTCTGGAACTCTGAAACGTCTACTACGGTTTATTACCGGAAGTCATTACTTAGTTACGTCTGAAATTAAAGTAATTTTTCACTTAAGTATTTGAAACATCCCTTGCTTCGTCGTCCACACCTGTAGTTGTACCGTGGATCTTCCAGTTGGCAGCTACCTTGGTTTTGCTGATTTCAAATCAGCTCGATAGTATTTTGAGTAATCCAGAATCGTGGAAGTTCTATCTTGTATAGTCCTATCATATTCCAGTCATGCTGAAAAACTGTGCCTAAACATTTCGTAAGGACACGTCAGATACACAGTTGATATTAAGTTACGAAGTAGCTAAGAAAACTTTGCTTGAACAACTATACAGTATAATACAGCGATGACGTTTGCAATCTGGGTATCCTGGCCATGTAATCTACAAATGTTTTCGTGATTATAACTTATAGCACGGAAACATACAATACTCAGTGTCTGCAGCATAACATTTTCATTTTACATCTGAGCAAATTTCGATTATTTGGTACATGCTGATTGACAATTGCTTAGGAAGTTGATTTGATTGAGTCACTTGTGCTTCTGACCTGTTTATTCTGTCTGCAACTACTTTTTTTTTAAATGCAGTTTTTAAGCATAAGTGTTCGTATTCTCTTATGATTAGCACCTTATAATTTAGCCTCAAACAAAACGAAACGAAAACCATTTCTCCAGATTGCTTTGGTCATCAGGTTGCTATCGTTGTGTATAATGGTGTGCTTAGTGCACAAGAAAATATATTTGTTCGCGTTTCTGTTAATTATTATCCAGCTCCAACCACTTGTTTTTAATAGTATAAAACATTTGCGCACTGTTGTGAGTAATTTGCGTTGAAATTGGGATATTTTACTTAATTTTAAATACACCCTGTATTTATTTGTGCAAATATAACTTTTTTGGTTTTTAAATAACGTTAGCTGGCGGTCAAGGATCTCTTTCCAGAAAAAATGATGTTTTATTGTCATTACAGCCGGACAGTAATTTCAGCTGCTATAATAGTCGAAGAAGTTATTAACATAAAACGCGTGGACAGTTGTTTCCTTGTTGATTCAGTTGACCCCAAACTGAGTAAAACTCTGTTTAGAAATAACGTCAAATAATCTTTTCTGATAATGTAATCCGTTGAAGTTGATCCTACTTTTACAGACCAGCTTTAGCATGCCACTGCAGACGATGAAGACTTGCACTTTTTTCTGTACAGGCACAACAGCCACAAACAGAGCAAAAATCAACCATTTTAATATCTTCCAGAGGCCAGGACGACTAAGGGGCATGGCGCTTTGACGTCAGGTGCAAGGGATCTATAGCTATAACTTGACGATTTATAGCTGAATTTGTGAACAACAAGTAACAAATGTTGTATTTGCCATCAAAAAAGTAGCAACTACTTGACAAAGCCTGCAAAATATTAAGCTATTGAATACTACCAATGTGATGCAGCAGTTCTATGTATACTATTTGCGCTTCTTCGTATGTCTCTGGCATGTTCAGTCCATTTTCTTCCATGATTATAGTTGCCAACTTGTTGAACTCTGGCTCACAACCGTTAGCTGGATTTTGTCGGCAACACATTTCTTCGGCTACTTCGATATCGTCATCGTCTACAATTGTCGCATAATCATGTGTATCGTTGATGTCATATTTGCTGCTGTGTTACACCCAGATACATGCAATGTAGTTACAAAAATATGGCAGGTACTGTATACACATAGGCCTACACTATAGTGTAAGGGAAAACCCTCTGATTTGACCTGGATCCCTGGATTGACTGTTTTAGGACTGGCTTGGCTCTGACAAGAAACTCCAGACTGACCTTCTCCTTGTTTGTCTAAAGTGTATGACCAAGTGGATGGAAGCATCATCCTTTGGAAGTCCTCCTTTTGCAGCAAAATAGCTCCAGGTATTCTCGATAGGAATCCTCTATTGCAAAAGATGTACCAATAAACATCATGGCAAAATTCCATTCTTAACATGGGGTCTAATGACTTTGATTTTAAAAGTTTCTTTACGGCATGGAACAACTTTATGCTAACAGCTTCAACTGTTTTGCTGTCAATGATGATATTGTTGTACAGCATTCTAAATATTCAGAACGTTATTGTGAGCCAAGTACAATAGAAAGTTGTTTAGCTTTAAATATAGCTTAAAATGTAAATACTGTAGTACAATGTGTACTAACACTAGCTTTTAACAAATTTAAGACAACAAAATATTCTTAGGTTAAAATATTCTCAGGTATGTTTCTCTTCAGCTCCCAAGTGCAGTTTGCCATGTCATAATCTTGCCATTTAATAAGAAATTTAGGAATATTTTAAATTGTAAAAACTGCATATCAGTACAGCTTTGTATGCAAAATAACAGAAATTTAGCAATCAGTTCGGATATTTAGAAAAATTTTGAGCAAAATGTTTCGCACGAAACAGTCTATAATAGAAATAGGCAGAAATTATAAAATACCTCTCCACTTCCTTGCAAAGATATAATTTGCTCAACCTTGATAACCCTGGCAAGCAAGGTCTGTTGGCATGTAGTAAAACACGGACTGGACTCGATTAGTAAAACGCGGACTGGATAAAAATTGATTGGCAATACACTGTATAAGAGCATTCATATTACACATATTACAGTCTTATTTTCTAATTTCGTGAAGTCACGAAAACGACTGGTATAACAATAAACTAGTATATAATAGATATTATTACGAGGCAATGTAAGGACTCTAAATGCCGTTTATAAAACAGTTTATAACACTGTTATAACGATTTCATACCTGTAAGAGTATAAAGTACTAGTATATAATATATGCTATTTGAGTTTCATAAGGCATATATTGTAGTTGCTTGTGTAGTCTATGTAACTTTTAAGTTTCAACTCAACGAGAATGTTTTAACGTCATTACTAACTAATTAAAATGACGCTAAATCATTGTAATAATGCGTTTTTGTGCTGTACAGGTAGGAAGGAGACCAAATCCTGTGGAACCTGAAAAGATGTCAGGGCAAAACTCAGGCAAGAAGCACAAACACAGTCCTGCTTGAAGTGGAAATACACGAATGAAATTCTCGGCGACGTTTGAAGTTTGCCGTCACGGTTGTACTTTCCTGTGCAATCTGGTAGTAACCACTAGATCATCAGGTGGATGTGGTATCAGACCTTTTGGTTTTAATGCTTCTCCACAGCCATAACATCTTGAAACTTTTTTGTCTAAAAAGGTTAATCTGCCAAACATAAAGAGCCCAGGTGCTGGTTTTGGCCGTGCTGGGACAGAAAGAGCTGCTGTGGCTGACAACAGAATACCTTCAGCCGAGGGTGGGTGAGAATAATGGGCACTTTCAGCGGAATGCGAACTTCCCTGGTTGTCCATCAAAGTAAATGGAAAAGGTCCCTGTTGAGATGATGGAATTTGACTATAAGCTGACGGGTATGACTGAAGCTGTCTGTTTGATGAAGGTGTTGGCCGACTGATGCTGGAATAAGGTTGATACTGCATGAATGGTGGGTGATTGGAACATTTGCGGCTGACAAGCCATTGTTTGCACCAGCTGATTAGAATTTGGAAGGACTGACTCACAGATTTTAGTCGGAGGAACAGGTGACTGGCAACAGTGGTAAGGTAAAATTTGGCCGACAGTTGACGGAAACGATGCAGGCTGCCTTGGTCTAGCAACAGGTGCGTATTGATGAAGCTGTGGATGGTCTGAATGGGACAACAAAAAGCAGTTAATGTTGGCAGATGATTGAAAAGATGAAGGCTCACAGACTCTTGTCTTCAACGGTGATGAATGACCGGTCAACGACTGCTGTAAAACTCTGCTGAAGACGACTGTTTTCCCTTTCTCTTTCGTATTCTGCGTTTTTGATCAGCGTTGCTTGGCATGTTTATATTTACTAAACCGGTTACGTTAGGGGAACGTTTACTGCTTGTAAACAGGGTAAGGAACGCTTTCAAAAGCCATTTTTTTCGGCTACTGCCAGGCTGTGTGAACACAACTTGTATGTGCACCAGTTGACGCAAGCCTTGTCACATTGAACTTTTCCATTCTTTGATACAATATTGATACAACCTTGTGCGGATCGCGAGATGACTTACTGCATACCAAAAACGTTGTTTGTGCTAATGGAATACTGTTGACTTCTTTAGGAGCTGGAAGTTTCCACATCTTAGATTCGTTGCTAGTCGTGTCAGCTGCTTTCTTAAACATGCCTTCAAGCGTTGGAAATGGTATCTCAATAATTCCAGATTTGTCTGCTGTTATCGACAATTTTTGGTGTCACTCTTCGACTCTGTACGCTGTCTTGATTCTGACATTGAAACAGAGAAAAAACACTTCTTTGCTGCTGTTTTCTGAGGATCACTTATCCGAAAGAAATTGTTTTCTTTAACATGCAAGAAAACCCTTTGGTCAGACGATACTGGCCCCTTCCAAACACTGTGAGGAACTGCTAGTCTTGCTGGCGCTTGATTTCTGCCCTTATTCTCTCAATATACGGAAGGAGTGCAACCTGCTTCTTGGAAAACTTTGGATCTTCTTCTGCCTTGATAAGGCAGTTCATGCACACATTTGCATTCTAGGTATAGAAGTAGGTGGGTATCCAAGGCCACACATTGATCTTATATCAGACCTTGCAGCTTCTCGAGTAACATTTGCTTTGGCTTTCAAAAAGTATTCGACAAATCGGTGACCATTCTTGTGGCAGGTTTTCCATTTTGATGTCGTAGATTGTAAGGCACTGACGAATTCCTCAGCGGATGAGCAGTGGATTAACCCTTCCTCCACTTCGTTATTGATTTCCTTGCCAAATATGTCACACATGATGGCCGCTGATACCAAATTCTACAAGCTTTCGTTTGACGTTTTCTCTAATATGGATATCACAGCAAAGATGTTGAGCATTTGGAAACACCTGCGAGAAAGCACTTACAAGGTTCTCTTTGCCGTCTGTGCCGTAAACCAAGACTCCACTTGTACCTTTGTGGTATTTGGTCATCAGAAGGGGTAAGGTTTGATAGGAAGCCTGGTGCTTCTGTTTGTGGAGAATGCCAGGACCTATGAAAACTAGGTGGTTGCCCTTCTACGTTGTTAACATCAAGTTTCAAGAGGTGGTGAATTTGAAATAAAATGTGGCAATCTGAAATGTTGCATCTACTCCGAGTACGCAGAACATTTTGGGACTCGTACAGAAGTGCTCGATATTGGTCAATTGTTGCTGCGTAGCAAGAAAGACACTTGGTTCAGGAAACAAAGGAAGTTCTCGAATCAAGATATCTTCTGTATGTCCCTTGTTGTTTTTCCTTGGCCTTTACTAACACTTGCAACAGCAGGTCGTTGTAAGAACGTATTGTCTGTAAAACGTATTGTATAAACGCAAGATCTCTCGGTACTGTTGAAATCACATCACAGGCAGTTATTACAGTTTTTCGCAGGGATGGCATGCTTTTGTTACTGTAAAACAGGCATTGGACGCTATAAGCTCTCACGCTTTCATCATAGAACTTGTCTTGTACTTCTTCATGTTCTTTTTGAAAGCCACCTGTCTCATCCACAATGTATATAAATTTCTTTGATCCCGTGCATATCCAAGCTCCGAGGTCATCACACTTAATATCTTCCTTGTCGGCAAGTTTTGTTGTGTCTACAATGAAAACTGTATTGTTTTTCACACTTGTTGGAACCCGTGTGGCCATCTGATAACGGTTCACACTGCAATTTATTAATATTTCAGCAACTTTATCTTTCTATAACATTAAATTTCACCAATTGTTAATATACCTATTTTATGTCGTTAGAAAAGTAGCATTTCAAATTTTTTGAAATTATTTACAAAATAACAACACAGATACATATACCAGGTAAATTCAACTCTTTCTCGATGCGAAATATCCAATGGTTGGATGTAATCGTTTGGCATTAGCCAATGTAAAATCCTAAACCTTCCGGCAAATGATGTCGTTGTAAGATGTCGTTAGAAATACAGTCATTATTTATTTTCCTTTTGTAATACTTGGAAAGTATGACGTCAAGCCGACTCTCAACCTGGTATTAAAGTTTTGAGTGAAAATTTTTTGTTCTTATACATGATTTTGCGCATGTCAAATTTTATTTGTAGTCACATAACAGAAATTAAGTTAAGTTACAAAACAGAAATTTTGAAATCAAAAGGTTGAATTTCTGCATTTTCTAAGCACACCACAGTGGAACTGTCTCTTAAGGCCATTGCCCCGTGTTCGTTAAATTCCCTTACTTGCACTTTATGAAGTCAACGGCATGCAAGCGAGCAATACTGTGTGAGAGTGAAAACACAATAAGAGTTACATGTACCTTGATCAACATCTCCTTGAGTATCAACTATTCCTTTCTCCATTGTTTTTTCTTCATCTCTACCAAATCACTTATCTCTATCAGAAACTTTTGCTGCATGAAGGTGTTGGAAAATAAATTTAAATATAGCAAGACCTTGATTAAGTATAAATACACTGGCATGAAAGAGCCAGTGTCTTAAAATGGCCTTTTTCTATGTAACCTGTTCTAGGTTTTCCTGAGGAGAAACCCTGCTCCTAGCTGTACAACTTAACACTGCATATACAACGTTAACAAACAAATTTTAAAAGAGGAGCATATATTGTTAAAACTCACCATTTTACAAGTGACAGGACTTCTGTAATTGCTATTTGCTGTTAAATCGATAACATCTTTCAGCACAGATACCGCTACATTTTTTCTGCCGTTGCGTCTTTTTTAGTGTTCTGAAAAAATGCATATTGCAACTAACATTAAAACTTTTATTAATTTACTAATGTGGAGGTTTAACTGTAAATATAAAGCCATCTGATTAGAGCTGTATGAATTTTACTGGGGGGATACGCACTGAAATCTGTCTTGATGCATAGACAGTTTTTGCCAGAAAATGCACAGCATTGTTAGGTTTTATTCCAAGTTTGTAGACTTTCTTCCATGATGATGTTGCAAAAATCATAGCCTTCAGAATGGACTTATACTAGGTGTCCATTGATTGCAAAACGTGTTTATTAAGTGTATCAGCATTTAAATAAAATCTTAAGAAACTTTCATGATCTTCAGATTGAAGGCGCTCAAGTTCACAGAGAAAATTACTCAAATCCAGTGTCATTCTGTAAAATAATGACACGTTTCCCGTACAAAGTTGTGACATAGACACAAAGGCCATGCTCATTGTGCAAAAGATGATCTCTAAACTCTTTGTCTTCCACTTGGTGCTGAACAAAATCACAGTATATACCATATGCATCCTCATATGGCAGATAACCAAAACTTTTGTCTCCATCACATTTTGCCAGCAACTGTCGAAGAATGTACAATAGACCTTCCAGTGATCGACGCTTTATACCATGACATTTTTTGTGAAAGATCAGAAGTCCTCCGAGTTTCTCTGCGTTTTCATTTACGCTGCAATTTTGGAGCGATTTTCTTACTGTAGCCGATAATGTGCTTTCTGATCTGTTGTTGTTTCTTTTCTCAGAAAAACTCAGCTTGCTTTTATCAATGATTTCGCAGTTTTCGCTTGACATTTTACTCATTGAATACCAGTGATTGGATCGACTAAAATACTGCTTTATTTCATGAGTCCATGGACTTTTTGGGCAGCGAAACATCCAAACCATTATAGCAATGACACATGAAGTACTTACTTTGCAGCACTTCAATAATCAAGATGGCGGAACGAATAGATTTATTAGTAGATGAAATTTCTAACAATATTAAGTATGCAAATGAAGATATTGCCGTATTTTTAAAATATGCGGACTTGGGAAAATACAAAAATGTTTTTGAAACATCAGGCTTGAGAAAGATCGATCATCTTGACGATGTTCAAGAGGAAGACCGGCACAAGTTCGGTAGGATCACTATTTAATATCAAGATTTAAGATCATATCGATGCAACTTAATTAATAGCCTCGTAGATCTTTCTGATCTGTGAACATTAATCTGTATTCTGCTATAACTGACGGGCAAGTGTTATATTTTCCCTGTCATTTTATAGGTCTAACAGAGTTTGAAGTTTGGCGGTTTGTTCGAAAGAAACTGGAATATTTCAATGAATGTGCTAGTGGTACTAGTACTGCAGTTAACGTTAGAGACACTATCAATCATAGTATGAACAACCTTGAAAAGACGTCACAGCATTCCTTGAACCCATTGAAGTCGTATGTTTCAGCCCCACAATGGAAAGTGCCAGCAATGGGGTATGTGCCCAACGCGACACCCGAACGAGCTTGTTTTATGAACTCCCTACAACCAGACTTCTTTACCTAAAAATTTAAGCACTGTAAAAATGCCAAAGATTTTTGCATTCAGTTTCACTCCACCGGAAGGCAAATCTATCAGATAAAACAGAAAATTGATGATCTTGGCAAAAACATTGATTCAGTATTGTACACTAAAAATCCTGCTGCAGCAGGATCACTTCTTGAAGAAGATTACACTGTCATACCAAGCGACAGTATAAAAATCAAGCAAAACATTGAAAGAGTCGAGAAAATTACTAACCAATTAGAACATGTGTTTAATGAGATCAAAGAGAGGGATGGGAAACTTTTTACTGTTTCTGGAAAATTGAAGAGTGGTGAAAATTGTTCTCACAAGGAATTTGAGAAGTATATTGGCCAAGTCCATCATCTCAGAACTAAAGCTGGGAGTATTAAGGAAAAACTTGAATATTTACAAGAGAAATGTAAGCGCTTGTTCACATCCACCTTTTCGAGACCAACAACGAAAAAAGAAAACAGAAAGAAAACAGGAGAAAGGCAAAAAAACTAGAGAATCAAGAATGGAGTTCAATTACAAAGCTGTACTGCAAATGATTGCTCCTCAACATGAATGGTCTGTTGAAGATCCTATTCATCCAGAAGATTTGAACCTTGAAGAACACAAAAACACAAAAAATCATACATTGCTTTTGCTTTCCAACAAATCGTGTTAACACATGCAGCACAAAACACCATCAAGGAGCACCTTTCTTTTTGCCTTGATGATGAAGATGAAGGGACAGAGAGCTTTAGTGCTGGTATAAACAGTACAAATAGTGAGGATATGTCAACAGATGATAGTATAAATGGTGACAGTGAAGATATTGATGACTTTAAGAAAAAAAATTGATATAAAACATTTTGAAAAATAACTTTTATTTATAAAACAGTCAAAATGTTGTGTTGAAGTTCATTGTGAAATACTCATACATAAACCTACTATTGGCGAAATCTATGAGAATATTAAATAAATTTTATTGTAGAAGGCACTGTTATTTGTGTGCAATGCAACTCAAACAAAATTCAAAAGGCATGTATAAAAAATAATTGAAGCAAGCATTGAAATGGGAGACCCCCCTATACACTTTCTAATATTTTATGAACCCCCCTTTTTACCAGCTAAAAAATATGTGATTCCCCACCCCTTCCCCCCACCCTTCCCCCCACCCTTCCCCTGCTAAATTATGACCAGTCCCTAACTCTTTTTCTTATGCTAAATTATGACCAGTCCCGAACTCTTTTTCAATGATAATTTCTTGTCATTTTGTAAAACACAAAAATGTAAAAAGTCAAAACCAGGGCTCTCACTTTCAATTTTACACATTTCCTTAAAACTCAAGTGAAATTTCCTCAAGTTGGATAAAATTTTCTTAAAAGCGGAGCAGGCTGGAACCGGCAAGACTAAACCATTTCTTGTAAAATAAATAATTTGCCATGTCGCCATTATTAATATCCCACAACATATAAATTTTGTATAAGGACCATTTTTCTACAGAACAGATCAACAGGAGATGTCTAACCTACGCTAAAAATTGTTTCCACGTTTTAATAATTGAAGTTTCTCGCAATAAATTAAAATTGGCGGGAAAAGAGGATTTATGTACGTATTAAAATTTGTTCATTGTTTACCTTTAAAAAACAGTTTTCAAATACGATAAATGATATTTACAGTAAGAATGTAGTCAAAACGTGATGTAGCAACAATGAATGAATGTTTGTCTGAAGACGAGGAAGGTGAAGGCTCGGTGACTCCTCCAAAAAAGTGTTTAAAGGCGAAAACCAGCAAATCATACACACAAAAATTTTGCGAAGAATGGATGGGGGATTCCTCTTTCAAGCAATGGCTTGAAGCTCCTAAACACCCGAACACTGAACCATCGTGTAAAGTGTGCTTAAAGAAGCTAATTTGTTCAAAAACTGCCTTGCAACGGCATGGAGAGTCAACCCATCACAAACAGGCTCATGCAAGTGCACCACAACAAGCTAGCATTTTCACCAGCCTTCAAAAACAATATAGTATAAATGTTTACAAGGAAACTACAACAGCTCAAGTAGCCGCCTTTATTGCTGAACACAATCTTGCACTTAAATAGGCACCGTTTCTCTTAGATTTAATAAAAGCGAGGTGTTCAAAAAGTAATCAAGAAACAAACTGTCTTAAACGCATGGAAATGGGTGCCACCAAATGCACAAATGTGATTCGCCAAGGAATCGGACTGCATTTTGTGAAAGAGTTGATCAACATCCTGCGTGGCAAACGATTTAGTATAATACCCGATGAAATGACTGATGTTTCTTCTGAGAAGCAGCTAGCAATTTGTGCAATGTACGTTGACGAAACGGATTTATCGGCGGTAACTAGGTTTCTAGACATTGTCGAGGTAACTCTGGGGCACATGGTCTATACCAAGCGATAAGAAGAGTCTTTGAAGAAAAGCCGATCATCACTCCAACGGAAGGATTTTGAGCAGTTCCCAGAATTTGTGGAGGTGCTACTGCATAAGATGTTAAAACTTTCTCAGAAAAGATGGTTGTCTCTAGAAAGTTGTGTCAATAGAATTCTAGAGCAGTGGGAAGCTCTTCGTCTTTACTTCAGCATTCGTGGCGAACGGCAAAGATCCTTCCTATACAACAGAAAGCATATTGAGCACTTTAAATAACAAGTTCGTGCTTGCCCAATTGGAGTTTCTAAGTGCCCAGTTGAGATGCCTGAATGAATTTAACACCATGTTTCAGTCAAGTGAACCGATGTTACATCATCTTAGAGGAGAAGTTACAAAGCTTCTGAGGGATATTATTAGCAACTTCATTTCAATCGACGTCAGGAACGAAGACCCCTTCACCATCGATGTAGATTGCATGTATATCCAATTGCCTTTGGATAAAGTTTATATGGGAATCTTGGCCACAAATACCTTGTTTGAACTGAGAGATGATATGAATTCTGTACTGAAAGTAAAGAGGGCATATGTGGAATTTCTTTTTGAGTCTGTCATCAGACAAACAAGATTGCGTTTTGACATGAAGGACCCAATTTTCAAGTTGTTGGAGTTTCTTACTCCAAGCAATGCGGTTAAATGTGTACCATCATCCCTAAATGAACTGTTTATGCACCTGGCATATTTAGCTGACATAGCAGACATGACCAGTGCTGACTTGGAGTGGAGAAAGCAGGCTTTGGAAGAGCCAGAAGAAATGGCCGACACATCTGCCACTCAGTTTTGGCAAAAACGATTGAATGTTAAAACTATCAATGGAACTCTTAAATATCCAAACCTTAGAAAAGTTGTTGCCTGCGTAATGTCTCTGCCATCTTCAAATGCTTCGGTTGAAAGAGTTTTTAGTTTGCTAAAGCTGATAAAAACAAATTCCAGGAATGCACTGAAGAGAGATCGAAACACTCGTTGGTCTTATCATATGCATGCTAATACTAGCATGAAAGCCAATGATGTGCAAGCACATCAGTTGCAACTTAGTGCAGAGTTTATTCGGGAGATTAAATCGGTCAAAAGTAATGCAACTGATACTGAGCTTTCAGAACTGGTTTGCGAAAGTTTTAAGTTTGACTTTACAAGATACATGTAATGGATTAGTTTTAGGTAATTTATGTTAAATTGTGTTGTTTACGCGAAAGACACGCGTGTCCGAAACTTTAACTGATGGTAGAGAAAGAAATCACTTTATAAAGTATAGTATTTGTAAATGATTATGTAAAAAATCGGGAACATCGAATTCTCCAAAAATTTCCTTAGAATTTCCTTAAAAAACCATTTCCTTAAACAAGTCTAAATTTCCTTAGTTTAAGGAAATTTCCTTAAAAGTGAGAATGATGGTCAAAACCATAAATATAGGAGACCTAGATTGCTGACTGTAGCAGAATTAATAAGGCACGCGCGTGGCAACTATGAGCATTCAAAATGGCGGCTCAACCGGGCAAAAATCATAGAGTGGTATAGGGAAAAACCATGTTTTTTTTTCATTTTACGTCGTCCTACAGCTTCCGATCCCGTCATAACACATTATTTTGGAAAGAGCTAACTGATGCGGAGGTTTTGAATGTATATTTGTACAATTTAAGTTCATTAAAGTCGAAATAATCGATCGCGAAACGTTTCCTGAAGATCATAGCATTTGGTCGGTTGAGCTGTTCGAAATGTTCGACACAATTTGTTGCAGAAAATAAAGGTTTGGGTTCTTTGGGTACTTTTTTTCTTAAGGATCTCGGTTGGAAGATAAAACGGGGAATAATATTGTGAAGTTTCAACCTATTTTGCTTGATTTATCTGATCTGCTATTCTGCTGGTTTGAAAACTCTGATGCTTTGTTTACTGACCTTGCTGCTGCAGATGTGTCACGGAATCTCAAAAGTTCATATGGCCTAGGCTGTGAAAAGTGATGAAACAATCAGGTTTTTGGTGAGAGCTAATGCCAGAAAAAGTTTTCAATGCATTAATTTGAAGTAACTAACTAATTTGTGTATAGTATAGCTATGCATTAAATTGTTAAAGTATCTTAGTTCCCTCCCCAAGTCACCTGATTGATTTTTTACAGTCCAGGCCATATAGATTAGTCAGTCATTGCCAAAAAGAATACGGCTATTCAGCTTTGGCCTCTGGGATGGATTTCCTTTGCCAAAACAAAGTTTGAGTAAAACCTCTGACAAGACAATATCAATGTGTTAATGGTCTTAGCAAGGTGGAAAGGATAATCAAAAATAGATGGGATGGCATCTTTTTCAGATTGGTCTATTACTTGCTCTCCTGTAATATTAATAAAGTTGTTAGGTATAAAGTGTTTCTAATGCATGCCAGACTGAATATTTAGTTGACATCCAGTCTGCCCATTTCATTGCTGTTATCCAATTTGTTACATGCTGGGATTGGTTATGAGAAGTTAAAATAGTGCAAACTTAAGGGAAAGATGTATTATTGGTTCACTAATGTGAACAAAAGTCTTGCATGATGTTCAAAACAAGATCTTATTTGGTCTACCATTCTTTGCATAATTAAAACTGTAAATAGTTTTATATTATGCTATTATATGTAGCCAACAAACTCAAAACTACATTTTGTTGTCATTAGAGTATTTACAAAACAAGTTGTTTTTATGCTATTGGAAGCTTTCTTATTTAATTGTCTATTGTCTAAAGTATACTTTTTATATTATTTATTGTCTTAAACTATTCTTTTTAGATGAAGGATATATGGTGTACAAATGTACAATATTATATAGACTTAATACTTATGGAAGGACCAAGGAAGGACCAGTTATACCATGGGTAGTAGGAAAAACAATAGATATTTTATCGTTCATAGGTATATGCTGGACAATATTCAGGCATGCTTATACATGGGTAGTTAAAAAACAATAGATATTTTATCCATAATATATACTGGAAAATATTCAGATATTTTTGGAATGCAATGCCACAGCAGAAATTTCAGATGAAAATACTGTATTTTGGTTGAAAAAAAACGATGAAAGAACAAAATACACAGTACTAACTATATCTCGTTACCTTGGAAAATCTCGTAAAAGACCGAAGAAATTCACAGGAAATGAAACCAGGCCGACAGGTTCGCACGCTTTTGATCTTTACCCACCTTTGCCCAGTTGCAAAAATGTAAAATATAAATTGCAAAATGTACTAATTATAACAAATATACATTCAAAACCTTCGCATCGGTTAGCTCTTTCCAAAATAATGTGTTGGAACGGGATCGGAAGCCGTATGACGATGTAAAATGCAAAAAACATGGTTTTTCCCTATACCGCTCTATGATTTTTGCCCGGTTGAGCCGCCATTTTGAATTTTAAAAAATTGCCACGCCTGCTGGGCCGAGTCAGCAATCTAGGTCTCCTATATCAGTGGTCAAAACTGTCTCGTTGCTATGGTTACAAAAATTCCCTAGTTTCCGCAGTAACAATTCCTTAAACTTCTAGAATAAATTCCTTACCATAATAATTGATCAATAGGGATAAGGGATTTAATTTTTATTTATTAACTTAACCAGATTTAGACATTGCAGCACACAACACTAACCACAACAACAGAACATTAATAAAAACAACTGGCAGGACAATTGCAACAATCATGGGTGCCATTTGGCTTGCCGTTTGTGTGGATAAATATGGCAAGTGACATGGTAAAAGTGCCGGAACGACCTGCTGTTTGCCAATTTGTCTAAGCAACAGTGTTAAAAATCCAGAATTATCCTTTCCTGTGGATTTTAGTTTAAAAGAATTATGACTGGACCTACTGGGAATACAAACAGCTTTAACAAGCCACAAAGTGTGCTCCTTACACTTTCACGGTGGAATGAAATCTTTCAGTGCGTTGCCAACTGTTGTTAAAATATCATGTAGACAAACTGCGAACAGTAGCCAAGGAAAAATACAAGTTATAAAAACTACCACTGAAACATCCCAGTCTGAACAACAAACAACTGCCATTGATGCACAAGAGTCAGCCATTGAAAAATTAAAAACTGAACATGCAGTTTTACAACGAAAATATGATGAGTTATCATCTAAATACAAACAGTGTGTACTGCAAATCGAACAAGTACATAGCAGACACAACTTTTAAATTCTAAACAGGCTTTCAAAATTATGCATTTTCTACAACCAGCATGTAATTTCCTGACTTATGCTGGTTCGAGTAACAATGTAAAATACTCAGCAGAATCGAAGTATGTGTATCAAGTTAAAAATCTCACGATGAAAAGTTTCGGGGACTACTGGTCAAATATTCCCTTGAGATGAGAGCGTAAGGTTGTTGTCACCCTCAAGCAGAACGTCCACTAAGTTTCAGGGACTGTGTCTTCTGCTCCTTAGCTTGAGCCTTAGCCATTGCCCGAACGTCAATTTCTCGGTCAAAGGTACTGTAATGTGTCTCTGCCGGCTGTAACTTGTGAGAAAAGAAGGCAATAGGGCGCCACTCACGGTCAATAAATTGCCCAAGAATGACTTCTAGAACGGCTAGATCGGAAAAATCAGGTGTATTGTGGATGAACCAAGAGTGTGCCATTAGCTAAGGCAGATTTGCAAGAGTGGAATGCTTCTTTGCATTCTGAAGACCAAATAAATTCAGTGGATGACTAAAGTTTGTGCAAAGGGTGTAGTTTGCCAGCACAATGAGGGATGAAGTATGACATGATTACTGAAAGTATTACTGCAAATCATTTATAGCAAACGTGAATAAGAATTCGATCCACAACAACATAATTTTCTCAGTGCAAAACAAAATTTTGTATTTGCAAACATTAGGGATATTTTGGGACAATTAGGGTTTTATGATCTTTGCCACGGTTTACACTTGTTTGTCCAAATATTCCATCACTATCATCGGAGCCCCATGTGCATTGGGATTGACTACCTCACGGGCGTTCTTTGTGGCTGACGTCAATATTTTTGGCATGCGGTTGTTCATACAACCGCATGCCAAAATTCGTATTGGGATTGCAAAACGGTGTCACAGTGATATGGGTACCCTCGTGTTTTGTGTATCCCATACTCATATCACTAGCAAAGTAGCAAATATGTCACAGTGGACTTAGACGTAAGCGTACTGTTATATTAAACTTTACTAGCAAAAGGTATTATATTTAAGACTATTCTCACTCTCTGGGACTGTATCTACTTCACCAAATTTAGCAAAAGCGCGAGCCCAAAGGGCGAGTAATGATTGTCGCGCTACGTGCTCCCTCGTTAGCTAAATTTGGTGAAGTAGATACAGTCCCAGTGAGTAAGAATAGTCCAAATACGAACACGTTACGGTTATTTACGAAGAAATAACGAATTTGTATGAACAACCGCAAAGAACGCCCGTGAGGTAGTCAATCTCATGTGCATTGTCATTTTACCGGACATGGACTGAAAAAAGAAGTACAATATTGTCTTAGAATGTATTGTTTTTGTGGCAATGCAGTAGAACCAGCTTTTATGTTTTGTCCGTCATGTGGAACAAAAATAGATGAAGATAGAAGAACAGGCAGCTTGTCTGGTAGCCACAGCAACAAAATAAATCAACCATCAAGTTCACCAGCTGCAACCTCCTGTAATCTTACATCGTTCTCCACTTTTATGAAAACGGAAGGAAGCTGAAAGGTGGTCGCATTGTAAGCCTGGTAAAAAGAAAAGCTGCTTGGGGGAGACAAAGGGCAATCCTAAAGATAAAGTAATAATAAATGTTGGCTTGATGGATTACGAATACGAAGTGGCGCAAATACAGCGCGGTAAATCATTTCCTGTTAAACTGAGCAGAGACATAGGTTATAGCGAGCCTAGAGAAAAGGCGTTAAAGAAATGGGAAGATTACGACAGAAGTTTTGACAGAGATCGCGGTTATGTTCTTGTTTTTCAAGATGGAAAATTGGCAACAGATGAAGTTGCTGACTTCTTGTAAGTTGATGTAAATATTTGTCTTGCTAATATTGTATTAATGTTTCGTTTGTCCTGCCCATGCCGTACCTCAACTAGAAATATTCTCGATTTTTTAAAATTTTCTCCTTTTATGCACAATTCATTTGAAATCCCCCACCTTGAGGCATATCGGGGGTGTTCACTTTTTGTGTGTGAAATTTAGGGCTGTTTCCACTAGAGAGAATTCTCCATGCAGAGTGAAATTTTTCTTTGTCTTGTGTTCAATCAAGTGAAAATAATGGGAAAACACAATGGAAAAATTCACTCTAGAATGCAAATTCAGTCTACTGGAAAACAGCTTTAAATTTCAAGTGAATGCTGCCAGTATGCCCCAAGGTGTGTGTGTGGGAGGGGGGGGGGGGGTCAAATGACTCATGCATTTTATAACCCCTACTAGCCAAACAATGATACTGAAGTTTTTTCAAAATGAAAAAGCAAAGCCAAATTGGATTACCACAGTTTACTGTTCTATGACACATGACAGTGACTGAGCCTTTTTGCTTTTGAATCATGCTCATTTTGCTATTCTTTTTAGGCCTATTCGGTTGGATGGAAACACTGCTGTACAACAAGCAATAAATGAAAGCATCCAACAGCTTGGGCATGGTGAAGAAATGCCAATAACAATAGATGAAGAACCAGATGACCTTGAGGATGAGAATGTTGTGGCTTTGATTAAAGAGGACTCCACTAAAATTGTTCAAGGGGATACAAGAAGTGTTGTAGTAAGCTGCTTGAGTATTTGGGAAACAGCAAATTATTTGATGAATTGGTATTTTACAGATAGAAAGATGGTGGAAAGAATTGCAAGACCGCCTTGAGAAATACTTCACGGATCATTTAAGATGGCTGAAAGATCAAAAATACACTACAACCCAAACAATGAAACTGACAGGTAACATTAATATTTTGTAGCTTTTCAAGTTTGGTACCCTAAACAAGAAAAGAACATATTGGTTACCTTTTTCAGAATGTTACTTACATTCCTATTTATCCCAATCTTGCAATGTGAATTAAATAAGTTTAAAGATGTTGTCTGGAACAGCCACAGAATAAGGGAGCAAAAGGATACCAATCTACCAGCTAGTGTACCAAACCATATCTATCAATTTCCTGGCAGTTACGAATTGGAGGATTGTGGTAGGCTAATAATGTTTGTATGAAAATTTCAAACGGTTGCCAGTGTGTTTAGAGGATGAACAGCAGCAAATCTATCGACTTACAACCTTCTTAATATCTTGTTTATCACAAAGGTATTGAGTGAGTCAATCCTTTGATAAATTTGCTGTTAACAAATTATGCTAGTATATTATAAATAGTGTATTTTATTTTTTTTTAGTAACGGTATAATACTTAATTTTCTCTCTAGGATACCATGTTACAGAGGAGCAGTTGCAGATAGTTGCAGAGCAGTCACAAGTACTTCAAGTGAAAAAAGACGTCTTATCAGAAGAATTTAGAGCTGCTTGTCTGGAAATAATCCCATCTCCAGATTTAGTAGAGCCTAATGAGTGTTCAGATGCTTTTGTTTACTTAAAGACAAATATTCGTATTCCAAATTCTGTTAGTCTAAATAGTGATGATTAAACCTAAATAATAATGGTTAAGTGTTTAAGCATGCAGCTGTCATACTTGAAATTGTTTGCTCACTGTGAAATTCAGTTTAATAGAAACAAACTTAGAATTGTATTGATTGGGGTAGAGCACATGCCACAAATTTGAGTATGAATGCATTTTTGAATTAAATTTTATTAATACATATAATAACATTTAAAGAATTGTTCATTTGCAGAAGTGTTTGTGTCTTTCCCAATAACACCATGCAAAACTATAATAACAACTATTAAAAACAAAAGAAAGGACTAAATAGGAGTAATGTACATATCTTACTTGTCCCTCCATACATCATAATATATGTAATGGGTCAAATAACTCAAATTGTTCTTAAGAAAGCCAATTCCTATGCACACATTACACAACCTGGTTTAATTACCACCTACTAACTGTCGGTAGCGGCACTCTGTGCCACGAAAGGGTCGGATACTAGTAATGGTTCTATCTCTAAAATTTTGCAGTATTTATTACAAACATGTTGCAATGAAAAAGTATCAATAGCTGTTTTTGATAAGTTGCCTGCACAAAATAATATTTTTCCATCTGCCAACAGCTCCATTGTTGCAATCTCTGGTTCATATAGGTTTGCACCACTACCTTGAATCTCAACAATCATCAGCTTTTTATCAGATTTTTCAAATGAAAAATGGGACAGACATTCAGCTTTTTTACAAAACTCATCATTCTTATCCCAACACACTTTGCCAGTGTTATTCATGTATTTTATGAGCTCACCAGATAAACTCCTCAATTGTCACGAATTCTATCTTTCTCATGAAAATACCCTGGTATTGAAACATTTGTCCAAAAAGCCTTTGTTTGTTTGCTTTTTTAACTGCTGTGGACAAATTTACAGCCATGTGTGCAGCAAGATGATGCATTTGTACAACCTTCTTAGTGTGGCTCTCCGCTGTTTCGCTCATTTCTTTAATCATTTCATTGGTTGTTTGTAGGTATTCTTTTGAATACCCATTGCTTTCCCGCAATCTTTTGGTTTTATAGGTGGTTTTATATGCTTCTCGAAAACCACCTGAGGCAAATAGTGTCTTTGATACTGTACACTCAACACGTTCAGGTTCTTTGGACCATGACAACCCATCAAGGTCAAAGGTAAACGTCAATTGCGGTGGTGGTTTCCCTTATTGTCTTTCCTAGTTTTAGCATTTCTGAAACAGAAAGACTTTTAGGGTACTGCTTCAACGCAGGTGAATCCTTGCGGGAGAACGTAGGCACTGATTTTGACGATGAGCCAGCATAGGAAACATTGCTCTTTTGACGTTTCGGTTGTGAGGGGCCTTCGCCAGAACCAAGCTTGATGTCGACGCTTTCGATAAACCGAACATGAATCACTTTAGTATCGGGTAGTTGATCTATAGTTTGACAAGATGGCCCTTGATCCCCCGCAAGAACATTGCAAACTAAACCTCTTCTAACCACAGAAGCAAAGTGTTTCTTGCACGAAGACTTTATATTTTGTATCGTCATCTCTTCATGTGGAAAACAAACGAATTCTATTGGCCCTACTCGAGAGTACTTTTGTGCCTTTCCAGACACTGACGAACTCAATCGCTGAACGACCAGTTCACCAGATTTTAGAAGAGCTGACCTTTCTTCCTTCCTTCCTTTACCCCCATTCACTTATTCTATTTTTCCTGGCTTGATTACTCATGTTGAAAGACTCGGCAAACATACGAAAGGAATTAATGAAGCACATGTTGCGTGTTTATTGGCGCTATGCATTGTGGTATGCTGTGACAATGATAGGCTGATTGAAATTTCATTTTACTTTTGTTTTAAGTTGAGTTTATGTTTAAAATGAACTTGTTTTCATTTTACTTTATTTTAAAGCAGAGAATATTTTGTTTTTATTTTTGCAATACTTCATATTATATTAATTTTAGTTTTCTTTTGATTTGTATGTTTTTTTTGCGATTTTTTGAATGACAACGATAGGCCACAATACAGCAGCTTGCAGTTCTAATCGTAGCACAGTTAATGGTTTAAGAGGAGGGACTCTTGATTTACCAACCAGGAATGTACACGAAACTTCTGCGGACATGTAAACATATCGTAGATACAGTAGATCACGGCAGCAAATACGAGTTCGGTCGCATCAGCAAACACATGCATCTGACAAATGTTAACTTGCTTGTCTGAAAAAAGCTTTAAACCACGAGTATATGTAAATTTCTTTAGTTCTTCCAACTCTGATTTCCAATTTGTCCAGACTTGCAATTCTTTACCAGTTATTTCTTGGTCCCAATCCACTTTCACATGCCACAGTTTTTGTAGGAAACACTTGGCTTTGAGCAGACCAAGAGGATCAAATACCGAACAGATAACTTTCAGTAGGCTTTGTTTAATAGAGCCTTCGATGGATAAAACATTGAACTTGAACTGATCAATTTGAACATCCCAAACGACCCCGAGAGCTCTTTCTACGGGCAGTTCATTAGATGCCAGGTCAACGAACTGAAGTAGCAAGTTCTGACTCAGGTAAAGCTTGTACACTTCTCAGGAGTTGCTAAGCCATTTTGTTAGACGAAACTCACCCTTTTTCAGCAGATCCATTAATTGATACGCCAATCTAAGTGTTTCATCGGTTGTTGGTACAGATTTTAACAAGTCATCCATATCCAGGTAGAATTATGTAACACCATCTGTATGACAGTGTTCTCATAACTCGAGACGTTGTCAGTTGCCGTTCGACGTAGGGCAAAGTTGGTGCAGCATGGAGAGGATTTTGCACCAAATATGTTGTGTACTTGCATTTGATAGGTATCAACTGGCTGATTAGGATCAGTGTGACTTCGCCACAAGAATCTTAGCGAAGATTTATCTTCTTTTTTGACTCGAACCTGGTGAAACATTGGTTCCACGTCAGCTAACAGAGCAATCTTTTCAGACCGGAAATGAGTTAAAACTCCCACTAAATTATTCAACAAATCTGGACCAGTAACTAATATATCATTCAAACTGGTTCCGCGGAACTTCGAAGCAGCATTGAACACGACTCTAAGTTTCTTGTGTTTAGTTTGTACTGGATGGTATGGAAGGTACCAAGTCTTCTCTGACTTTGATTTTGCCTCATCAGGACTAAGCTTTCTGGCATAGCCCTTCTCCAAATATCCATTCATGATATTTGTATAAGCCGTCGCTAGTTCACCGTCTTGTAGGCGCATTTCGGCTAAAACACGATTATAAGGCAAAACTGGATTCTCACATTGCCACAACATGCCGATCTTGTATCATTCACCTGTGTGTTTTGCCGTTGCTTTGAGTGTTCAAGTCGCGCTTTCATCTTGAACAGATCAGGGAATCTTTCATTCGAAAGAACAACTGAATGATTCAGTTCTCTAAATTTCTTCAACACTGCGATGGAGATTCTCGTCAGAAATGGAAACAAAGTTGACTTTTGCTGTCGTATGCAGTTCGTTCTGGTCGATCGTATCAGAGTTTGATCCTAATAGTGTCCAACCAAGTGCTGTTTGTATAGCCAGAGGTTGGGTTTCAGAACCATGCCTTACTTCCAAAGTAATCAAGGCTTCAGGGACAATTAGGTCTGGGTCGTATGCAGTCTCGACTTCTGTATTCATCCATGCTTTGAAGTGGATAAGGTTTGGGATTTCTCACTGTCAAATTGTTTGTGCTGTTTTTGCCCACGAACGACGTAAACCAGGCGGAAGTCAGGTAATTGCCATTCTTAGAGTGAATATACAGTTTCGCAGCTCGTTATGAAATTGACTTTGGGCAAATCTGTTTCCAAAGGGAATTTTATCACCCTTCGTAACTTTCTCAATTACTGCTCGCACCACTACCACAGGGTGACCGAAGTGCTCCTTTAGCCAAACCAATAACTTGGCTTGTCTGTCTGGATGCATTTGGAGCTGAGCCATTCTGCGAGCATGGGTTGAATAGGGTTTATTATGAACGTGTTCATGAAATCGCTCAATAAACCTTGGCCATTGAATCGCTTCACCATTGAATCACAAAAGCTCTATCTGGGGTACATCTCGTCTGTGTTCTAGACGCAAAAGAGATTCTTCTAATGTCATATCAGATCTGTGCTTATGTGGAATGACCGTTTCCTGATAAGGAATAAGTTTATCAATGCAATCATCCAAACTTTTGTGTTGGATTGTCGATTTTCGTGGCTGACGGAGCCATTGGAAGGTTTGGTTGTGGGAAACTTTGGACTGAGGTTGGACTGGGTAGATGGAAACTTGGTAATGGTTGAAAGCTTTCAGATGATGTGGTGGAGAATGGTGATGTTGGTTCACGTCGAAGGATTGCTTCGCTTTTATACGGTTTGCAAAATTCAGGTGTTCGCTTAACGACTGAACAAGGGAAGGTATATTTTTTATTTCCATTTGACTAGCATCCATGGTGTCATCAGGTCTTGTTGAACTGAAATTAGGAGGTCGAGGTGAGCTTCTGGGTTGTCGATGGTGTATTCTAGGCACTTCCAGCATTGACTGATGAGTCTCTTTCCCTATAACTTCAGAAGGGTTGAGTTCTTTCGGTTCAACTTCTATAGGATGGGATTTTCTCTCTTCAAATTCTAAATGATATGATTTTTCGACTTCTGAATAATGTGGTTTATCAACTTCTGAAAGATGCACTTTTTTGACTTCAGATTTACGTTGTAAAATTGCTGTTTCTAAGTTTTCACCTTCGAATTCTTTCAATCTTTCTTCGAGCTGCTCACTACACAGGCTTTCGAGATCGCATTGGAAAAGATTTGATTCCAAGTGAATGATTTCGGCTAGTGATTTTTCTAGTTGATATAATCGCAAAGGTATATTTAATATCTTAGTCACTAAAGAACAATTTTGACCTAAGTTATTTTGAATATAAATATAGAATTTACATATTTTGGTTTGCGTTTCAATATATGCAGGCTTTCATAGAATATGCCGAAAGTCAAAAGGTGATTGTAGTGGAAAAGATTAGTGATATTGTACAAAAGGCTAAAGAGTGTTTTGAAATAGAGGGAAACATGGTTGTACAGAAGTATGATAAAGAATGGTCTGAGTATACAGATTGTGACAGTTTTGTGTTTCTGGTGATAAACTTACGATTATAGTAAACCAAAGCAAGAGATCAGTTGAGGGTCAAGACAAACCGCTGGTAAGTAATCTAATACTGTGTGCGGGGTAACTCTGGGGTGTGGGGGGATTCTGGGACAGACTTCACAAGTGTGTACGCTTGTCATGGTGGAGATGCTAGCTAATACATATAATCGTGGTTGTAGTTCCACAATTATTTTGGGACCGACTTTCAGGTAATATTTGAAATTTTGGGGGTGTGACACCCCTCCCTAATTTGCACCCTTGGGTTCAATGAACAAATTTTGTTAGCTTAGGACAAACTCTGTTTACCGCTTCTTTAATGGTTTCTATTTTTCAAGAACCTTTCAGAAGTAACTTATGAATTGTTGTTCTATTAACCCTTTGCCTACCACCATTAGAATCCAATGCAGTCTAAAAGTCATCTTTTGTGTTATAGACACATAGAGGGTGAAAATTAAATATATGAAAAAAAATTCCGATAATTTTTATTCTTCTGAGAAATTTGGTACATGGGACTCCTTAGTCCCATTGTGCATTTTGAGACATCAACATAAGATAATATGGGTTTTTAGAAAAAGTTTATTTCATAACAATAACTTTAAAAACTTAGGCAATGCAGTAAACACACTAAACCTAGGGAATGCAGTAAATATATTAAGTATAACAACAATCTTAACATCGTATGATTTAAAATGTTTCATATTCTCCTTATAAAACTATAAAATATTCAACATTACACATAGAAATATGGTATTTCTGAACAATAACATTTTTTATAACATTACATCAAGTAGCCATACATGCATGACATGTAAAACAATTTAGTGTTCGACTTCTAACGCGCTACGAGTTATTTAAAAAAAAATCATCAAGGAGAATAAAGTCACTCACCTTTTGCTATTACTGCCTTGTCAGTCTTCACTAATTCTTAATCTAAACCGCTGTAATTGCGTGGCTTGCGTATGGAAAAGTTCTGCTGCACCAAATATCGTATATCCATCTCCAAGTCAACATGGCTGGAATGGAGAGTTTGAAATTCAATGGCACAATGACATTTTTCTGGCAGACTTGGAAATGCTGCTTTTGGACAATATCAATAGCAATGAAGATTATGAAATTGGAGCAGATGAAGAAAGCCTGCCCAGTGATGACAACTTTTAGTGTTTTGAGGGTTACCAATAATGACTAAAAAAGCTCAAGCTTTCATCTTCAGTGTGTGTGATTTCAAAATATTTGGTAAAATGAAAGAGAAAAATCAAAATATTCGAATATGATGATTGAATTTATTATTCCCTTGTAACAAGAAAATGCACAGGAAATAACTATTTTTAGACTATACTCTACAAAATTTTGTGATGGACAGTCACAAACAGCTTAATAACGTTTTTGTTAAAGGGAAATGGCAACATAAATTTTTATTGTCTCATTTGAAAGAGACTCTAAAAATAATATACAGAAGTCTTTTACAAAATTTTTGTATCTGCAGCATCTTTGCGCATGCGTAGTTTACTCCGGTGCTCTACGTACTTGTCAAGATGGCGAATAGTGGAAAGCGTGCGCGTCCGTGCGAAGGATTTTATCGCAAAGTAGAGAATGTGATAATGTTGAAACACATAAAAAGAGTGCAGAAATCAACAACTAAACTCGACAAAAAGCTGTACGAAATTGAAGTATGTTACATTTAACGTTAATATGACATTTTTGCTCGGTGTTTGTTAATAACAAATAATAATTGCTACTTGGTATTTGCATTTTAGTATGCATGCTAATTGTTTATGTATTTTGTAAAAATTATCGATCGTGACAGGGTGAATAACAAAATTAAAATCCATTATGTGGGGTTTGATGCTAAATTTGGCGAAGTTGCGAAGAGATGTCGACTTCTCAAAGCATTGGTAGCGTGTGGGTCGGTTTTGTGCTGGACATGTATCATTAGAGGACCGAAGCTTGTTGTTCTTTGATCGTTTAGCAAGGAAAATAAAGCATCAGCTGTTTGCTACCAAGAAAGAATCACCAGAAATTCGAATTGAGGAAGTTATTGAACGGCATATTTACGATGCATATTTAACTCAAGTCGGCAACTTTAAATGGGTAAAGGGTAAGAAAGTACATTGCGTTGAAAAAGCTGAAGATGAACACTTGTGTGGGCAATTAGGGTTAAAATGGAACGAACCAATTTTGAATAGAAACGGTGATTTTTCATACGTCATTCAGAGGACAATTCAGTTTTGGCTACATCAAAAGTCTCCAATAAAGGAATTCTTCTAAGTTGATAAACAATTTGTAGAAAATGAAATTGAAAATGATTTAGTGCTTGTATTTACATTTGTGAGAGGTGATGGTGTAAATAGCGAATATAATTCAAACATATGGAAATAAAAACTTGTATTTCAACCATGTTTAATCAGTCAACTGGATTTCACTATGCCATTGTACACTACAGTGAATCTGAGTGGGGCTCAGCATCAACTGTATTGATGCTTATGCTGCACTGGAGTGAGTAAACCACATGAAATTGCACATATTAGCTACCAAACACAAGGCCAACAAATACAGTAAACACTTAATTCACTATCATATCTTTGTCTTGATTTTTGAGTTGACCTCCCTGAACATATGAAAGGTAAGTACCCATATGCCAGTAACTGTAAATATTTCTCTTTAGAACCTGCATCTCAAAATGCAATTTTTTCTCAAATGACTACTTTCATATAAGTTGAAATCCCTGCATTATGATAACTTAGCAGTGAAAAATCTACCCTGGGCAATATTTGCTTGGGGAGTATTAATTTTTTCACAAAAACTGGGGGCAATAATGTTAGGTTGCAATTAAATCTGACCAAATTTGCTTAAGTCTGGTTCCCATTTGTTAATTACAGTGTTGCAATAGTGTTTTATGCGCAAATTGAATTCATAGTGGGCATATCTGCTAATATATTCTTGGTCCACTATAGTCCTATTTAAAACACCCCTGCAGAATGCCAATTTGATTAGTAAAATTGTCTGCTGATAGCCAGAGTGCAGAACTAAAATGATACCTAGGCATTGCACAATTAAAATATTTTGTCTTTGAAAGTGAGGAGTTTTTGAAAATAAAACTGGGGGGGGGGGTGAAAGAGAAATGTTGCAATATGAAGGGGGGTCATCATTGAATTTCTACTTTTTAAGAGGAAGCTTTTAATTTTAAAAGGAAGAAAAACCACCCTCCCCCTCCCATACATAATGATTAGTCCTTTGATACACATGCAACTAGTAAATATCTGAGATTCTTGAACCTACTCACATGTCTTGACCCATTTACCACCCACCTTCACCAAATGTGCTGGGGAGCAACATGGTTTTGTTTGACAGGAGTTGCATTTGGATGTGCATGTTTTGATATTATGGCAACGGAGTGTCCTTTTTTCACGCTGGCAACCAACATCCTCTAAATGCTCTATCCAGTTTCTTTTCATCACAATTTGCTTTAATGCATCCAGCCCTAGCTGATTTGTAGATCTAAAAAAATGTTTTGTTGTTTTGTCGTTCAATTAAAGGGAGAAATCTTGCCATACATTCCTATAAATTCTAGCACATGGCATCTAAGTGCATGCATATAAGGTGTCACATGCTTTGTTGGATATAATTTGAGGAACATAACAAGAAATATGTTGCATTGTTCTTCCATTTGCTCCTTATTGACCTCTGGGCTATTTGAACTTAGCATTTCTGTAATTTCCTCAAATTTTTTCCACAATTCCGAAATAGCTTTTGCCTTGGGGCAGTGGCAGATCTAGCGTAAGTCAAAATAAATTACCACAGCTCATTCTAGGATATATTTACATTTTAAAATATCTTCAAAGCAACTTCATTGGTTAGATTTAATTCTTTTGAAATTCATAACCTATGACATTGTTATAAAGTTTTTTTAAAATTGAGCTGCTATAATTTATTTTTACTTACCCTGGATCCTTACCTTGGGCAATAGTTTTATGATATCCACACTTCTAAATAATCATATTTTTTCAGGCCCTGTAAGATCCCACCACTTTAGTTTTTTCGAGTCTTTGAACACAAACCAATGAAATGGGATTTTTAAGGTGTCATTAAGGTATGACTCCCATCTAGCCATGTGAGTTAATTTAGACATGTCCAATCCTTCATTAAATGTGTTTTTTTTTCTCAATCAAATCTTGCCGAAGAAATTCTAAATTAGCAGGTTTATCAAAATTATCTGAAATTCGTAAAAAACAATGTGACTATCAATTACAACATGATCCAAAGGGATTGAGGGAAACAATGGACTATGTTTCACATTATACCGTTCTCCACAGGATCTTGGCTTTGACTTTTCTTTGATTTCCTCAACTGAACGAGCTCCTTTACAGGAATCCAACAAAGACCATGATTTCGTTCCATCATATTTGTCATAAAGAGGACATTTACACCAGATACACACTGCATGAAAAAAGACATATTCTAACGTATTCACATGTGAATATGGGTATGAATAAGACGCATATCGAAGGGATATTCTGATGTGCAATACTAGTTTGAATATCATAAGTATTCGACGGTATTCCAAATGCAAATATCATTTGAATATGGCACGTATTCTATGCCATAATCTGACTTAGAATATGTGACTGTGGAGATCGAATTAGTCGTCTCGGTGTTTCCATTATTTGTGATATTTTTAAATTCATGTGCTATGTGATCATGTGTCAAGACCGAGAAAACAAAAATACGGAATGCGAATGTGTTAGCAAGGAATTGTAAGGAATATCGAAAGAGACAAAGATTGCGTGAAAATGCAACTCGTGCATAAATAATAAATTGTACGGCTTGTTGCTTATATATGTTTCGTTATTTGTTTTGTTCATTTCGTCGTAATTCACGAATATTCAATATTTGATTATCCATTTTGAAAAGGAGATATGTCAAAAGCTGCCGGACTGCCGCTGTTTTGTGTGGAGATTTTGTGAACAAACTTCGATCGCTGAAAATATAAAAGCTAACGTTTGTGCATTCTTAGGTACTATATAAATCAGTATACTGTTTTTAACTTCCATGTTTTCAATATTAAATCTTGTTATTAATGTTTGTAAAGCATTGAGAAAATGGACCTGATATCATTATCTTTACGGAATTTATTTTTATAGCTTACAAACGAATCATGTTTAGGAAACTTTAATCACAGAATTGGCAAATTTATACTAGAGACCCCCATTATGCGTCTGGGCACATAATGCGTCCTATATTGTTCGTCTGGTATAAAGACGGGACGCATAATCCGACGAACTATCAGGCAAACCACCGCAATAATTTTTTTCTGGCTTTTTGCATTACAGTTTAAAATAGCCGGATTATTGTCTGTGTTTGAATAGCCGGATTATTCGTCTGTGTGCCGTCTTTATACACAAAGACGCATAATAGCTACGTCTAGACAAACTATCGTCGACAGTGCGTCTGTTCAGACGAAGAACCGAACATAGTTCGTCCAGACGCATAATGCGTCTTGCGCCCATCTTTATACTACAGACGCATAATCAGACGAATAATAAAACCTTGCCCAAGTTCGTCCAGACGCATGATGCGTCTCCAGTATAAAAACGACTGTTGATGCTTATAATGTGCCCGAATATTATAACCAAAAAACAAGCAAGGTTTAAAAGCGGTTTCGTATTTCGTTGCCGCTATATTGCGCGCATTTCGCGACCACGTGTTGGACAAGCTTTACATAGAGTCAGTTGTTTGTGCTCTGTTACAAACATACGGACTGCTCGGGAAAAGCGAAAAAGCTGGTGAGAAAGGAAGAAAGAAAGGCCAAACAAAGAGTGGAAAATGCCGAAGAAATTGAAGCTACTGTGGCAGCAATAAGGGAAGAACAAGCCGGCAAAGACTATATTATTGACACTATATACTTGTAGCTCATGGACGTGCTAATATTTAAGTGTTCTTAGATTTGTTTGTTGATTTTCAGGTGGAAAGTCTTAGTATTGTAATAGTGGTCTGAAAGTGTTGAATTCTGACTAATCTCAGATTATTTGGTTATGGTATTTGAAGTACACACAGAGCACATGTTCTGCAAGTAAATCCAGCGAAAATAACTATTAATAACCAAGGTAAAAATGGAGTTTTTCCTAATATTTATCAACTTGTGTGCCTGAAAGTAGTTGTTCACCTAAAAGGATATGCAAAACTAAAAACTATAAGCTAGTTTATTATCCATACCATATGTGCATTTAAAAATACTGACCAAACTATGAGTCACATTGGCTATAGGTAACAGTACATTCAGCAATCTATTCATAGCATGTGTACAAGTTTTAAAATATAAAAATTAAGAATAGCTTGGTATTCTATTTTATAGTAGCTTGGGCTTCTAAACTGTTAAGATTTCGGTCTTTGGGCAGTTCATGGCTAAGATTTCTGTCTTTTGGCCATGAGCCCAAGCTACTGTATTCTTTGTACATCTCCATGTTTATTAGTAAGATGTAAAGTTCATATTCTATACCATACCGTACTGTAGTAAATATTCAAGAAAATAGAATAAATATCAATAAAAAAATCATACACAAGTTTTAAAATATAAAAATTAAGCATAGCTTGGTATTCTATTGTGTAGCAGCTTGGGCTTCTAAACTGTTAAGATTTCTGTCTTTGGGCAATTCATGGCTAAGATTTCTGACTTGTGGCGATGAGCCCAATTAAGCTGCTGTATTTTTTGTATATCTCCATTTTATATAGTTCATACTATACTGTACTGTGATAAATACTCAAGAAAATATAATAATTATTAATAAAAAAATTATACACAAATTTTTAAAATATAAAAATCAAGAATAGCTTGGTACTCTATTGTATAGTAGCTTGGGCTTCTAAACTGTTAAGATTTCTGTCTTTGGGCTGTTCATGGCTAAGATTTCTGTCTTTTGGCCATGAGCCCAAGCTACTGTATTCTTTGTACATCTCCATGTTTATTAGTAAGATATAAAGTTCATATACTATACCATACTGTAGTAAATATTCAAGAAAATAGAATAAATATTAATAAAAAAATCATACACAAGTTTTAAAATATAAAAATTAAGAATAGCTTGGCAACTATTCTATTGTGTAGCAGCTTGGGCTTCTAAACTGTTAAGATTTCTGTCTTTGTGCAGTTCATGGCTAAGACTTCTGTCTTTTGGCCATGAGCCCAATTAAGCTGCTGTATTTTTTGCGTATCTCCATTTTATAAAGTTCATACTATACCGTACTGTCATAAATACTCAAGAAAATAAAAGAATTGTTAATAAAAAAATCATACACAAACTTTTAAAATATAAAAATTAAGAATAGCTTGGTATTCTATTTTATAGTAGCTTGGGCTTCTAAACTGCTAAGATTTCTGTCTTTGGGCAGTTCATGGCTAAGATTTTTGTCTTTTGACCATGAGTCCAAGCTACTTTATTCTTTGTACATCTCCATGTTTATTAGTAAGATATAAAGTTCATATTCTATACCATACTGTAGTAAATATTCAAGAAAATAGAATAAATATCAATAAAAAAATCATACACAAGTTTTAAAATATATAAATTAAGAATAGCTTGGTATTTTATTGTGAAGCAGCTTGGGCTTCTAAACTGTTAAGATTTCGGTCTTTGGGCAGTTCATGGCTAAGATTTTTGTCTTTTGACCATGAGTACAAGCGTAAAAGCGTTGTCTTTGCGCCTTAGTGTTCCTGTTTTTACTTGTTAAATAATTGAACAGTCCAAGGTATATATGGTTTATTGCCTGAAGACAACCAAATGCCTAAATCAAATCATTGGATTTTCAGTCAAGATGACGTCACGATGCACTTTGTTTGTGATGTACGAAACTTTATAGGATTTTATGGTTATTGTTACTCGCGTGCGTCTCGCGCGTGTCCGAACTTTAGATGGGAGAGTTTCGGAATATACCAGTAGAGAGAAAAAAGGCTGCATGTTCATGTGTTAAACATAAAGATTTGAGTCATTAAAAACATCAAAAACCAACTAATCTATCGTGAAGTGTTGGGGGGAAAACGTTGCGGAGGCAATCCCCAACACAGTGGCACCTCCTAAAGGGATAAATTGGGATTTATTCGAGAAAAACAACGTAAAAATTGTGAAGTTCATATCGTAAACAATCATGGCGTTAGCGACGAAACTGGCTGAATTAACGGGGAAATTTAAAGCGTTAAATTTAACTATCGGGAAATCGGACGAAGCTATTACAGCGAGTAACAAAGAAGCTTTATCGAGGCATGTAGCATCTATCCTGAAGAAAGTCGAGGATATGTATACTTTAAAGGAAGAGATCGTAGAATTAAAGTTCGTGGCAAGTGAGACCGAACAAGACGTCGTAGCATGGGCCGAAGTTGTCGATACTAAACTCGCCAAGACTGACATGAAAGTTGCATCAATAAGGGAGATATTGGCGAAAATTGACGAAAACGAAAAGGGATTACAACGAGCTGAAGTTGAGCAAGCGCAACGGGCAGCAAACGACAAAGAAAGAGAAAAACTATTGGCCCTCGAACAGGCGAAATTTGAGTTACAAAGAGCCCATAGAGAAGAAGAGCGTCAACGAGAATTGCAACATCAAGAGGAGATACTAACTCAAAAGCTAAAATACCAGAAATGCTTGGAAACAGAGACGGAGACAAAAGCAAAAAAGGTGAGCACCAAATTACCTAAAAGACCAATAACTCAGTTTAGTGGAAAGGTTGCTGATTGGTTGCCTTTCTGGAATGCGTTTGAAGCGGAAATAGAATCCTCAGATTTATCCCCGGTAGCAAAATTTGGGTATCTGAAAGAATGGCTAGTACCCAGTGTGCGGGCAGATATTGAGGGGCTTCCCTTTACAACCGAGGGGTACCAGCGTGCAAAGAATATCCTAAAAAATGAATATGGCAAAACTAGTGAGATCGTCAACGCCCACATACAGAGGATTATGGGGCTACCTGTCAAATGTGATGCAAAACCTGCCCAAAGTACATGAATTCTACAAAACCCTTATGTACAGTGTTCAGTCGCTAGAAACCCTTGGTAAACTCAACAAAGTGAGTGGAATGGCAAGAAGTGTGATGGAAAAGTTGAAAGGCATAAAGGCAGATCTAGTCAGGGGGGAGGAAGAATGGCAGGAGTGGGATTTGTCACGACTTGTTCAGGCATTGAAAAAGTGGAAAGACATCAATCCTGTAGAGGACGGTGATTCGAATCAGAAGTCCAAACGGTATGATAGAAAGTCGGAATTTTTCCATGCCAAAGATAACGAATGTCGAAGGCGAGCCTGTGTTTACTGCGATAAGGATGATCATATTTCGAAAGATTGCTCAAGTGTGACCACTTGTGACGAGCGTAAGAAACTTCTTGCACAAAAGAAGTTGTGTTTCAACTGCACGGGTAGTCGGCATCGTGCAGCTGAGTGTAAAAGTAGCTCAACCTGTCAAAATTGCAAGCTCAAGCACCATACCTCCATATGTAACAAGCAGAATTTGTACCTTACGGCCACTGAAAACACTGAAGGTGTTTTGGTATATCCTGTGGTGTTAGTCGAAGTCGAAGGCGTAAAATGCCGAGCCCTCTTAGACACTGGTGCTGGTAACTCATACGCTTCGGCTGCTTTGTTAAACCGTCTGCCAAAGCGCAAGTCTAGAAAAGAAGTTAGACACATACAGATGATGCTCGGGGCTGTCACCAAGGAAATGGAAATGTCAAGTGTGAAAGTGGAAGCTCTGGATGGGAAATTCAGCATGAATGTTAACGTCACAAGGGTCAACAAGGGTGATCTACTTGTGCTGGATAACCCGAATTACGAACAGCTCCTGCGTACTTACAAACACCTAGAAGGAATTCAAATGGCTGACAATGATCGTAAACCGAAATTACCAGTCCATCTGATTTTAGGAGCGAGCGATTACATGCGAATAAAGACCAGTGAGCGACCTCGGATTGGTGAAATTGGAGATCCAGTTGCGGAAAAAACTCGATTTGGCTGGACCATAATCGCCCAGGGGAAGGAGATTGATTACACGGCGTTGTTGCTGACTCAAACAAGTCAGAGTGATTACGAAGGTCTCTGCCAACTCGACGTCTTGGGGCTAGCTGACTCGCCTGAACACGATCAACACGAAGTATACGCTGAATTTCAAGAGCAACTGGTGAGAAGTAAAGAAGGATGGTACGAGACTGGGCTTCCCTGGAAGGGGACTCATCCACCTCTTCCAACAAATCTAAACGGGAGTTTGCGACGACTTACTAACCTACAGCGTAAGTTGCGACGAAGTGAACTGACCGAGAGCTACAGGGAGATTATCGAACAACAGAAGGCAGATGGCATTGTGGAAACCGCAAATAACCAACCAGACGGTGTTGAATTCTATATTCCGCATAAGCCGGTAGTCAGAGATAGCACAGTCAACCAAGGTACAAATTGTGTATGACGCATCGGCTCGGGCGCATCCAGAAGCCCCTAGCCTCAACGAATGTTTGAACGCAGGACTGCCCCTTCAAAACAAACTTTGGAATGTGTTAGTTCGTATGCGATTCCACCCGGTGATGTTAACAGGTGATTTGAAGCAGGCTTTTTTACAAGTACGCATCAAAGAAGCCGAACGAGATGCGCTAAGGTTTCACTGGGCACCTGACGAAAAGTCGGACATTGAAACGCTAAGATTTACCAGAGCAATCTTTGGCCTTGCCTCCTCACCCTTCTTGCTGGGAGGGGTGATTGAACAGCATTTAGCATCATGGGAAACCCGTGCACCCGAAGTAGTTGCGGAAATTCGAAAGAGTATGTATGTCGACGACCTGATAAGTGGCAAGACAACCGTGAAAAAGACACAGCAGTTCAAGCAAGAAGCAACAGAGGTATTCCAAGATGCCTGTTTTACACTACATAAATGGCATTCTAATGCTGCCGAATTGGAGGAATCAGTAGCAAATGTGACGGGGGAGCAGTCGTTTGCCAAACAGCAGTTGGGGACACCTGGCGGTGATGACTCGAGTATCCTTGGCTTGGCTTGGAACAAACGTGACGATGAGATAAGCGTGGTAATACCGGAGGAAAGTGCGACACCGACAAAACGAGGTGTGTTGCGTAAACTTGCCAAAACTTTTGATCCGCTGGGTTTGGCGTCGCCACAAACGCTACAAGGAAAGCTGATTTACCGCGAGATCTGTGAGAAGAAAGTTCCATGGGACGGGTTTTTGCCAATTGAGCTAATGAAGAAATTGACGCGATGGGAACGCCTTCTGCCTGACAAAGTAACTACACCGCGGACATTAGCGAAGCATCAACAAGAGATCCAGTCGATAGAGCTACACACCTTTGGCGATGCGAGCATCAAGGGCGTGTCCAGTGCTGTGTATGCAGTTGTTCGACAAAAGACCGGGGTGACTCAGGGCCTTGTGACTGCAAAGTCTTGACTGGCGAAACAGGGACTGACAATTCCACGACTTGAACTTGTATCCGCTCATATGGCTACGAATCTCGTCAGCAATGTACATGAAGCTTTGGAAGGGTTCCCAGTTACCAGCCTACATGGATGGCTGGATTCAACAGTTGCACTTCACTGGATCCTAGCAGCAGGTGATTACAAGCAGTTTGTCTCCAATCGGGTGTGCAAGATTCGAGCCCATGAGCAGATCCAGTGGCGCCACGTTCCGACGAGAGAAAATCCAGCCGACCTCGGCAGCAGAGGAGGAGAAGTCAACGGGGACAAGCTGTGGTGGTATGGGCCGGAATGGTTGGCTGATAAAGAACTTTGGCCTCCAGATATTACGACAAGTGCTTCCAAAGAAAGTGATGCAGAAGTGAAGATTGTTCGAGATCTCTTTGCCTCAACCGTTGAAGTAGCTGATGATTGTTTCGATGATCTCCTATCAAAGTTCAGCCTAAACAAGTCCATAAGAGTGTGTGCGTGGGTTTCGAGGTTCCTGTTTAACATTCAAAATCCAAAGCTCCGTTCCAAAGGGCCTTTGACCACTCACGAAATCGATCAGCAGTACAGTTTCTGGATCAAGCGAGCACAAGGTAAATGCGACCTACAGGAAGATCGGCTACGACTGAAACTTCAGTTGAACGAGGAAAATGTATTAGAGTGTTGGGGACGGATCCAGGGGCAATACCCAGTGTATCTACCAGACACCCATCCATTCACTGTGAAAATGGTGGAGAATGCTCACGAGAGAACACTCCATGGGGGAGTTGGTATGACGATGGCGCGTGTGAGAGAGCACTACTGGGTTCCCAGGCTGCGACAACTAACTCGCAAGGTCGTGAAAAGATGTTTCGGATGCCGCCGATTTCAGGCTAAAGCGATTGTGCAACCACCACCTGGATTGCTTCCTTTAGATCGGACTGATGGAACAAGACCCTTTCAAACTATTGGCGTCAATTTTGCCGGGCCAATAAAGTATCTTAAGAAACCCAAGCAGGAAGCCAAGTCTTATATTGTGCTGTACGCGTGCAGTCTCACACGAGCAGTTTATCTCGAACTGTTACACTCCCTAGAAACCCAAGAATTCCTACAGAGTTTCAGGAGACTGGTTGCCAGGAAGGGAAGACCAAGTAAAGTTTACTCCGACAACGCAAAGACATTCGTGGCGGCTGTGAGATGGTTAAAGAAGGCGCAGAGTGACGAGAAATTTAACGATTATTTGGCTACAAATCAAATTCATTTGCAGTTCAATCTAAGCCGCGCCCCCTGGTGGGGCGGACAATTTGGGCGGTTGATCGGGCTGGTCAAAAGAGCGTTACACAAAACGATCGGAAATGGGTGCCTCAGATGGCACGAGCTGCAAGACATTTTGCTGGATGTTGAAGTGGCTTTGAACTGTAGACCCCTCACGTACCTGGAAGACGATATACAGATGCCAACCTTAACACCGAATGCCATGTTGTTCGTCGGCTCAACGTTCGCACCAGAGTTAGCAGCACACCATTTGGAAGACACAGACCTTCGGAAACGGGCAAAGTACTTGTTCAAGTGTAAAGAAGCCATTTGGCGCAGGTGGTCCAACAAAATCCAACTGTGTTACTCGCAGAAGGTGGCCCATACACAGAGTACATGCTGTCCGACACCTTACTATTGGATATTGCCTTTTTGTAGCATCATCTATTATGGAAAATAGCTCACCTTGAATTTTCTCGCTGCATGGGTATTCAGATGTGTTTGATCTTTGTGGAGAATAACATGCCATTGGGGTAAGTGGATTCGAAGCCTTTTCTATATGGTCGCACGAGAATTGTGCTAATTTGCCAGATGCATGATAGGATGCTCGTCGCTGTTTGCATTTATCATGCAAACAAATTCAAAGGTTATCTTCTTTACATACGTAGCATCGATCACCCTGATTACTAGTTCGTACAGAAACAATATTATCTGTAACTGCCACTGCATCAGGTATACTCCTTTTCTGCTTTTTTGTACCAGGAAAATTTCCACCAAGTTTATAGCCACAAGCTGGACATTCAGAAGGCTTGTGTCTATTCACGTACTTGAATTTGTGGCATGATGGGCAAGTGCCAGTACCACGACTTGTCCATTTGTTACTGTCTATGCTACATCTCTGTAAAAAAGAACATTCAGTTTTTAACTGGAAGTAAAGGAAGACACGACTTAAATGCCACCACTCCTGACAAAAAGGAAACTTTGAGGTAGAACATTAAAAGAGGTTATCAATGATTAAACAAATATATGCATTATCATTATGTTTATGACTTTATGTCTATATAGTTTCATGCTTTATACAGCTACTGTATATTTCATTCCAAGGAAAACTGGGTACCCTGTGGGACCTATAATAATTTTGATACCATAGTGTGGTGGGGCATTTGCCCAGTGGGCCCCTTCTATTACCCCTACTTCTGAAGGACCAGGGTGCATTCCATGTAAACTTCATGCTGAAGGTATGTCAATATTTACTGTATTTACTTTTTATAAATCTTCAAGTACAATAATCAATAATTATTTAATACCTCAGACCCTATAACATCCCCCCTGGTCATCTGACAACTATATTGAGGTAGTTGATAGCTGTGAATGATGGGTACTGAGTGGCTATCAAATTTTGGCTCTAGCTGGCTTGATAATAACTCTCTTTATGATAATATTGAGTATTAAATTTAAATTTAGGTAAATTATGCATATGTCGAGAAAGAGACAATCATGATAATTTGTGCCATCAGGAGTTGAGCGTTGGCCTACCCATGGGCCTTTTTACACATTTTGACAAAACACCCTAAATTTTTGGGCCATTGAATAGTTTATGCTAGTGTTATACAGGTATTATGGTCCAATATAGTTTCTTTAAAGGACAATCATATACAAAGCGCAATAGTCTGGAAAAGAATTTAACTAACTAAAGTTTCTTTTTATAACAAGCATCGAGCTTACATCGACAGATAATAATACCATATACTAAGGGCACTAGTCTGGAAATGGCAAATGGAATTTCTCGCGTGAGTTTAACAAACCAAAGTTTCTTTATACAATACTATATACAAAGCGCACTCGTCTGGAAATGCAAATGATTCTCGCGTGAATATATATTAAAAAATCAAAGCGTTTACCTGATCCCTTTACCACAGGCGTACAGACAATACGCAAATATGGGCGTTTTTTCTTCCTCTGGGTACGAAATGTTTGAACGCCGTTAGGAAATAAAAAACCTTTGAAAATTATAGATTCATTAGAATCAGTGGAATGCCAACTAACTGTGAAAGAAACTGGACGCAGTATTAAATAACAATGTCAATACCTGGTTGATGATATTATACCGTATTATTCAGAATTCTCATTGGTTATTTAAGACAACCAGGCATGATGTGCACATGCCCACAGCATGCATAGAGCCTGATTATTGAGGTAATGTTAAACAGCGATAACCTTTGATCCATGCGTGAAATATTCAGGTAACACCCAACAAAAACATGAGAACTTAGCGCAGCCAATTTGACTGCGTGAAAAATATTCGAGGGAGTTCCCTGCAATCATTTGCTGTACAAATCGGACATGCATTCTATGTAGATATAGCCTGGCTTGTTATTTCCTCACTCTCACCTCACCAAAAGCTTTTTTTTATATGTGCATGTGCGCGTTAGATGATCTCTCAAGCTGTTATATGATACGTTTTGCGTCCGCTGTTGAGAGAGATATATCTATTGCTCTGGCTTGTTATTTCCTCACTCTCACCTAACCAAAAGCTTTTTTTATATATGCATGTGCGCATTAGATGATCTCTCAAGCTGTTATATGATACGTTTTGCGTCCCCTTCGGTTTGCTACATTTGCTACAATTAATTTGTGGGTAACCAATCAGAAACGTCGCTCTTCAAGCTGAACCTCTACTGCAATTTTTAGTTGCTTAAGTGATTCAACATCTTTTCGGATGTCCATTTGCGATTCGGCAAGTTTGTCATAATGTTCTGGCTCTTTAATTATAGCAATTAAATGGTTTCCACTGGCACTCATTGCCTTTGATCCTTCATCCAAAATAGTGAATGTAACATTTACATCATGATGTCTTTTGCCAATATTGGTTTCATCCCCTGAAAGCTTTACCTGGATCTTTTTGTTTTGGACTACAGAATCAGTGGGCAAACTGTTTTTGAGCAAATGTTCAACTCTCTCTGTCAACCTTTCCCTAATGCTTTGTTGGACTCCAATGGTATTTCCAGGGGTTTCTGAAAGTTTCCACTTCCGGTTTAAGAATTTAATCCTTTCCTGTATCTTCCATGATCTGGGAAGTTCCTTGCACATCATAGAGAGTTCATGATATGCATCATTCGAGATGTTGAATCTTTCTTTGGTGTACAGCAATAAATTAATTTAATCAATCTCTTCATTGGTAATTGTTTCAGTGTCAGATGAGGGGTCAATTTCATCCTCATTTATCAAATTTATGGTTTCATATTGTTGATTATTTTCATTGTAAACTTCAACTTTTGTTGCAATGAAGTTGTGAAGTCCAAAAAATGCTAGAGATGCTTCACAATCATCAATCATTTGCTTTCTTATTCCTGATTGGTGCCGTTTACTGTATTCGAAGAATGCTTTTGATGCTGTTGAACCTCTTGATCGTTGTCTTCGTTGTTGCCGAATTAATTTCCAAGTGATTGCTTTAAATTTCTTCTTAAACTTTTCATTGGTTTTCTGATTTTTTGCAACAGCTTCTTTTAGCTTATCTTTAATTTTAGCTTTTTTACACTCCAATTGGTCAAGATCATTTTCAAGCTTTCTCTTCTCAGCTCTCAGACAGTTATTTTCCTGTTGCAACCTCTCTGCTTCCAGCTCATGGTAATAAATTTTAAAGCTCCATGTAGCATACCTACCAGTTGTCCATTTAGCCAACAGATGCTTAATTGGACCACCACCTTTAGCTTGTGCCATTGCTTGTTTTAATGTCCACAATTTTGTTTTGAAAGCTTGAATTATTCTGTCACCAATTGTGATACCAGGAACACCACTCATCTCACATGCTTGCTTAGCTAGCTCCTTTAGAAAACAAATTTGATCACTTCCCTCTTGTTCCTGCTTCTTCCAAGACTTTAAAGCTCATAAAGAAGCTTGCTAAAAAGTGGATACAAGTACAACTTTTTAATACCACAGACCAAATTCTACATTGGTACATATAAATAAATTAATTGCACACATATAGAAGCAGCTCAGGCTGTTCACACAAATGTATGTTTTTGAGAGCTCAAGATTATCATTGTATGTTCATGTTTTGAACGAGATGTATATAGTATATTAGTGTATACAGGACATAGACATTTAACCAAGATTTGAATCAAGGTATACAGTATTTTATAAAACTTAAATGTAAGCATTGTAGACCCATAACGTAAAATAGGTATCTCGCAAGCTAGACCTAAATGCATGATACACAACTACAAAGTATTTTTAAGACTTATATATTTATCTGCGCTTCAGAATATGGTCCATCATCACATCTGCCTTGCCCATATTTTCCATCGTAGTTTTTACTTTCTCCTTCGCTTGGAAATGCAGCCGTAGTACACACAAACAAAACAGCTATTCCAAGCATCAACCAGACACGGTTGGGTGAAAACGTTGTTGGAATTATGCAAAACAGCTTCAATTGCTCGCAAAGAATTATAATTTGCCCCTTGAAGTTTCCCTCCAAAATTCATAATTTTGGTACCAAAATAATGTGTAGAAGGCTTTCTAGAATTGCTCCTACATATAGCATTCTGGATGATGGGATTAGATTTTGCTATTTACCTGCTGACCAAGTGGCCAAGCGCATAATAGTGATCACGATCAGGCGTGCAAGTTCAAAGCAAATTTGCCCCTGAATTTTTCCATATTATTTTAAATCGGCTTAAACCTTCGAATACTATGATGGTTTAAGGTTATCATTTGATTCCTACTTTAAAAAACCATGATAAAGAAAACTAAATATCTTCCAAAATTTGTCTAAATTTCAAGGTTTTTCTCTTATTTCGCTATGAAATTCTGGGGTCTAGGTACGAAATAAAATTAATACGCAAATGTCCCAAATATTTCGCCATGTTTGGGAGATATTGTCGCCTGAATAATCGAAATGTCCACCATCTTGGATTAATTTTTAACCTCATTAACAATGTTTTGGTGATGTCACAATAGGGATAGCCATTCAAAGCTTCTCCTAAATACTTACCACCAATAAAATAGTTGTGAAACCTTTTCAGTTCGTGATAAAATCCGAAACACTTACTATGTGTGTGGTTAATGAAGTAGACTAATCATTGTGTCATAAGAAAAAAACTCCATCATAAGAAAAACCAAAGCTAAGTCATTCTGGTTTCAAACTCCGTGGCGACATCACAAACAACACAAATATGCAAGTTTTGAGAGAAATGTAAAAAAAAGAAAAGAAAAGGATCCTCAGAAAGTCGCTGTCAGAAAAAGATCGGCTAAGGTACACATTTGCGCTGGCGTAGATGCTTGTTACAGTCAACGTTTGGAAGAATCTTGATGGGCTACAGATTTTTCCCTGTGCCAGGTGAGTTTACTTCATGTTATCGCTTAATTTTCACTCGTTGCGTTATCCGTTGAAACCAGCAAAATTCAGTTAGACTGGTCATAAACCAACTACTACTGTGCCCAATCTGGCAGTCTATGTGTTATTATTTTCACTTAATTACATTGCGCTATCTGCAACGATATATTTCATATTTCACTATGTCATGTCAGTGTTTGCCTCTGGCATTGGCAAAGCCGCATATTAGTCCATGTAAATGTCAAACTATATGCCTTAATAACATAAAGAGGGTCATTATAGACCCTCTATTCAGACGTGATAGATAATTGCAAATATCTTATGTTGTGAGAATACCTAATGCGCAAAAAATCGAATCGACGTTCTGCCTTTAGCGTCACGTCTCACACGAACTCCACGTAACTAAATGACACCTACACAATCACTTTCGCACAATCCTTGAATACACACTATACTAGGTTACCTGAAAGGTAAGATCACTGAGAAAATTTTAAGCATATGTTTGCTTCCTATCATGCATGGTATTTTACAGTCTTTATAGATAGCTTTCGCAAAAGTATAAATATTCCCTGCTACCTGAGCAAGAGCTATGTGAGTCGTGTATAAGTTTGTTGTAATTCGACCTGTCTGTAAACATATAGGTTTTATGGTAATGTGATCGCAACCACATGTGGGCTGTATTCTAGCCGCAATTACTGTACTTATTGATTCAAAGTTAGATCAAAGTTGTTAACAAGAACTACAAAAATTCCACTGCTAATTTGCCTGATTTAAAAAAACCAAATCTTCTACAATCAGTTGATTAAAAGAGTCGAGTCAAACGGACGAATTAGCGGCGCACAATACCGTTAAAATGTATCAAAGAGATTAGCGCATCTTTATATAGATGGTTTAGGAACTGGACTCATATTATTGATCATGACGGGCTGAGGAGCGTCTGAGACGGATGCTAAATTAAAGTAAAATATCTCAAAGGATGCAAACAAAAGGGATTGATGAATGTTTTGTATCTCTGGTAGTCACACTAGCGTGGCAGCAGTAATTCGCTGCAATGTCTGCAATAAATATTTTGAGTCTGGTTAGCGTTATCATAATAAGCACAAATATAAACAATTGCGTCACTTCAAACATTAAAGTTCAATTCCTAACAAATTCTTCTGCATGCAAATAACAATTCTGTGAAGGGGTTTCAGGCGTTTAAAATATTGAGACACTAAAAAATCAGAACAATCGTCGAACTACACAGTGTTCACAACTACTGCGTACATAAGTAAATCAATTTTATAAGTTTCATGACCACGGACCATGACCATAATTCATATTCATGTGACGCAGCGACCACTACCTAAACACAACGCTCTATATACGTAGCTTGCTGTACTTTACAACTTGTAACGTTAATTTTACGCACACCTCTCACATCCTAATGCGCCACACGCTTCAAACTTGTAACTTGATCACAAAGTAACTTTGAAATCAGACCACTACATTGCCATGTATAAATAATCAGCTGAAGTCAATGCGTTTTCTAATGCTAAACTTGGCCACAATTTATAGCAAATTTTACCTAGTCCGAGGTTACAAATACTAATAAACCTGATAACACTTCTAAAAATTTCAATCCTCGCGGGCTCTTCCTTAGGCTTTAGTAGCTACAACATGCATGTCACTCGTATTGAGTTTGTTTCAAATTGTCGCTTTATTTTCACGCGCAGTGCTAACCGTTTACGAGAAGTAAAATCCACCTATAGGATAACTCTTATCAGAATATATTAGTTGCACAGTCTGTTCATGTATAATACTAATTTAATCGTGTCGCACACGACGCTTCATTGCTATATGATCTAATCCACAATATTCTCAGTATGTCAGCGTTGCGGACCAAGCCACTGATCAATAAAACAATAATCAATAATTCCGCTTAACAATCATTATATTACATTGGTTTGATACAAGGCACTACCTGGATGCTCTACCTATGAAAGATCTGTAGCGTAGCGAGGCACCGTAAATGACACTCGGTTTTAATAATTTCTTTACTCAATATATTACATGTGCAACCCTTTTCTCTCGAGGTGCATGCTCACTCTGTCTAGATTACAACAAAACGTCTCTTTTAATATTTGGCTAATTACAGTATCATGTTACACCATCCCTCAACAATAATATTCTTGCCCACAAGAATTACAAATACAATTATGTTTCCTCTGGGAGTATTACAACACAGCAAAGCCGTACCGATCAGGCGCATGAACATTTTGCCTGAGATTCCTAGGCCTAACCCGTGGGATATGCGGAGCATTGTCGCAATGAGGTCGAACGTTGCCTGTGGGAACAGTGTAGACCACCTGGTCACTCCCAAGTTCTGGAGCAGGACAAACAACCTTGCCGCCATTCACTGGTGCATAGCCACGCTTTAGCCGATCATGGTGAACCACTGTAATCTTTCCTTGGTTCGACCTTATTTTGTAGTCAACACCCATCCTACAAACAATTTCAAATGGCCCAATCCATTTGGCCCCTAATTTCCATCCTTTCGGTCTGCGCAGGTACACTGTCTCCCCTGGGGCGAATGGGCGCCATGTCTGAATTCTTTCCTCGTTATTTTTCCTCTGTTTTTTCCTTGCTTTCTCTAAATTCTGCCTTGCTACCTCCCTTACTTCCTGAAATACCTTCCTAAGCGACTGAGTGTATTCTGATTGCGTGCTGGGGTCTTTCAGTGGCAGTCCTAATTCTAATTCCAACGGTAATCTGGGAATCCGTCCAAAAACTATTTCGTATGGGGAGGTTTGTAATGATTCCTGCCGGCTAGTGTTGTATGCGAAAACTGCTGCGTCTATCCATAAGTCCCAATCATTGTCATGTTTTGTACAAAATGCTGCTAACATATCTTGTAATGTTCTGTTCTGTCTCTCAACTTGCCCGTCACATTGAGGGTGATATGCAGTTGTTCTGGTCTTTGTAATTCCCATTACATCGCACACTTCATGCATTAACGTGCTTTTGAAATTTGCACCTTGATCAGAGTGCAAGACAACTGGGGGACCGAAACGGCTAAAAACTCTATCAACAAGTATTTTTGCGATCGTGGATGCCTTTTGATCCGGTGTAGGAAAGGCTTCACACCATTTGGTGAAATGATCCATTAAAACCAATATGTGTTTGTTACCGCAATGTGTTTCTGGTAAGGGACCCATGTAATCTAAAGCCCAAAATGTAAATGGTTCGCTAACTTGTAAGCTTTGCAGTGGGGCTGTGCCATTGTTGGCCGTCGGTGCGGGTGCTTTTCTTTTGGCGCAGGTGTCACATTGGCGAATGTAATTCTCAACTGTTTTCCGCATGTTTGGCCAAAAGAAACGTTTCCTAATGCGATCTAATGTTCGTGTGACCCCTAAGTGTCCGGTGAATGGGCTGTCGTGAGTACCTTTTAGTATTTCGGTTTCTAAAGCTTTGGGCACCACTATGGCAGGGTCTGGTGTACGGCTTGTTTTCATTTGGATGACTTTCAAAATACTCGGGTCGTCTTGCTGAGCTTTCCTTAAGTTTACGGTCGGATTAAGGGTTATTGCACAACTATTATTCGCAGGGTCATGCCGTGAGTTAGATGCGGTATTCAACGTGTTTTCAGTAGACTGGTCACGTGCTACAAGACGAGAAAGTGCATCAGCATTGCTATGGAGTGTACCTGGCTTATGAATGACAGAAAATTGAAATTCTTGTAACTCCATTACCCATCGCTCTAATCGTCCTTTGAGATGCATATTGTCAAGCCATTTTAGTGCACTATGGTCCGTTATTACTTTGAAAGGCCGGCCAAGTAAATAGGTTCGAAAGGTGCGAATACTGAATATAACCGCAAACGCTTCTTTTTCCGTGGTGCAATACTTGCGCTCGCGACCAGACAAGATTTTTGAGGCGTACGCAATGGGACGTTCGACACCATTGTCATCAAGCTGGGATAAAATTGCGCCTAATCCTATATCCAAGGCATCGGTTTGTAGGAGAAATTCTCTGTCAAATTTGGGATGAACCAAAACCGGCGACTTGCATAAGCATGTTTTAGAAGTGTAAAAGCATTTTCACAATCTGCGGTCCAGTTAAACTGTGTGGTGCAGGTTTTCGTGGTTAATTTAGTAAGAGGCGCCGAAATAGTGGCATAATTCTTAATAAAACGGCGGTAGTATCCTGACAACCCTAAAAAACTTCGGACTTCCTTCACTGTCTTCGGCACAGGAATCTGTTTAATTGCTTCGATTTTTGACGGTAGTGGACTAACTCCGTCTTCGGATATTATATGTCCTAAATAGTGAACCTTTTTAGCTGCGAACGTACATTTTGCCAAATTTAAGCGCAAATCATGCTGCCGGAAACGAGTTAAAACCGCTCTTAATTGGTTACAATGTTTGGCAATACTGTCACTAAAGATAATTATGTCATCTAAGTAGCAAAGACAAATACTATAGGTAAGGCCCACTAAAGCTAGCTCCATGGCTCGTTGGAATGTTGCGGGCGCAGTTGCTAGCCCAAAAGGCATACGATTAAATTCATATAAGCCGCCATGCATTACAAAGGCAGTTTTTTCCCGATCGTCAGGGTGAACAGGAATCTGCCAGTAGCCGCTTTTGAGGTCTAGTGTAGTAAAATACTTTGCATTTCCAACCGCGTCAAGTAAATCGTCAACCCTAGGCAGCGGATGTGCGTCATTGCGTGTAATCTGGTTAAGCCTGCGGTAGTCAAAACAAAAACGAAGGTCGCCTGACTTTTTGCGGACTAACACAATTGGACTAGCCCATGGACTTGTGCTAGGACTGATTATTCCTTTTTCTAACATGTCTTCAATTTGCTTGTTAGATTCTTCGCGAAATGCATATGGCATTCGCCTGGCACGTTGCCTAATTGGCGGGTTATCATCGGTGTCAATTTTGTGATGCGCAATATTGGTTTGGCCAATTGTGTCGCTAAACAGTTCTTCAAACTCGCCTAATACTTGTTTTACTTGTTGTTTTTCGGCGTTACTTAAATCTGTATCTAAGCGAGCATCGATTTTCTGCCCAAGATTATCTATTTGTACGGCATTACAATTAACCGGAAACTTAGTGTTAGCAACGGCTTCTTGCTCAATTAGGGGGCAAAATTCCGCTAATTTGCAGCCTTTCGGTAATTCGATTTCGTTTGATGTAGTATTAGCTATTCGTACTGGTACGGGTTTACCTGCAGGAGTGACAACTAAATGGGCTACATGTAATCCTTGTAAGTGTCTAATACTATCTGCCTGACTAGCTGATATCATGCCAACCTGGGAAATATCTTTCGCCTGTATCTTACCTTCAATTACCATTTCCGATCGAGCCGGAATTGCCACTCCTTCAGGCACAATCACTTTACTGACACCTTTCAACTGAGATTGCACGAGTACCGCATTGGTTTTGCTCGCTTCACTGGGGGAAACGACCGGTGAGTTCGCCTCTGTAATCACAACTCCGTTCGATTCTACATTCATTGCTGGATGCTCCGCATGTATTGGGATTTTCCCATAGGTCCCCACTAACTGATAATGACTTCGCCCTCCCAAGCAATCCCCTCGAATACTTAATTTATGCTGTGTAATAAAGTCCCATCCCAAAACACAATCGTACGGTATATTACTACTCACAAGAAAAGAACCATGATAGTTGTGTTTAGAACGTGAAAAAGTCACGATTGTAGATATGGTTCCTGCAATATTTAAGTCCCCTCCGGTAATTGAGGAACAACGGTGCGACTGCGATGTATCTAATCTACCACCGTCAAAATCAAAGATATTATGAATTCTATCACTAATAAAAGACTTCATTGATCCAGTATCTAACAAAGCATTGACAGGTACACCGTCAATGACACAGGCAACAAATGGATGTTCAGGCAAACTGTCATTGGAAACATTAATATTACTAGATTTATTAATAAAGTCACAGTTCTTACTTGTTTTGGGGCTGTCTACCGGCCTGTGGTTCCTCGAGACGGCCCTTGGAAGTTTAAAGGCGCATAATTTCCACATTCACGGGCGAAGTGTCCGTACCTCCCGCATTCGTAGCATTGCACGTTGGAACGGTCTTGGCGTTGGCTGGAGTTGCGGCATTCTCGAGCAATGTGGCCTTGTTTTCCACAACGAAAACACGTGACATTAGCTCGTGGACGTTGTTGTTGCTTGATTGCTGCGGTGTACAACTGCTGGGAAGTGGCAACTTGGTCTTCAAGCGCTTTCTGTCGAGTTACTAGTTCGGTCATTAAACCCACGAGTTGGTCGATGTCCGCTGTCTGTTTGTGTATAGCCGTACTTGCGCTCGTGTGTGCAGGGACTTCGTGGTCTTCGATCGCTCGATAGCGTTGAACAAAACTCAGCATCTCGCTTAAGGTTGGTGTGGGGTTGTGAGCCAAAAGTTTTCCAAGTATAGGGCTTGGCAGACCACGCATGAATTGGGGGGACAAAAGAGCGGACTTGGCTTCTACAGTGAGGTTCGGATCGGCTTTTTCTAGAAGTTGTTCCAACTCCCATTTATAAACCGACGGGTCTTCACCAGTGCGCAGCATTCGGTTATCAAATTTTGCGTAGTAGTTTTCCCTTTCGACTGGTGGGCATAGGGCTTGCTTCAGCTTTTTTGTTGCGGCATCGTAGGTAGCTCTTTCTTCGGCAGGGGTGGCGTAGAAATGTGTAGCTGCGCGTCCTCGTAGAAACGCAGGCAACTTCTTAATTTTGTCCTCGTCTTTCCAACCATTGGCTAAAGCGCACGCATCAAACTCTCGTAGCCACACGACAATATCGTCTCTGTCGAATTTGGATGGAAGAATGCTCGCTGTAGCCATTTTTGTTAACGTTGTTTTTCTTCGACTTATTTCACCGCTGCCACCAGTTGTAGCGTAGCGAGGCACCGTAAATGACACTCGGTTTTAATAGTTTCTTTACTGCACAGTCTGTTCATGTATAATACTAATTTAATCGTGTCGCGCACGACGCTTCATTGCTATATGATCTAATCCACAATATTCTCAGTATGTCAGCGTTGCGGAGCCTCATGCTAGCTAATTTGAGCTCTGCACAATACCAAGCCACTGATCAATAAAACAATAATCAATAATTCCGCTTAACAATCATTATATTACATTGGTTTGATACAAGGCACTACCTGGATGCTCTACCTATGAAAGATCCCTCTGAACTACATCTGAAGGCTACACAATCACGTACACAAAACAGACAGCTTTTCTTAGGTTATCGTAGCCTAATGTTTACGCGATTCCTGTACAGGTATTATAGTATTCAAATTCTCAGTGAATGCTTTTGCTTAGCCTTCCTAATAAACATTCTGTCCAATAGCATAAAGCAGATACTGAAGTCAAATGCCAAAACACCTCACAGTTATACAAATGCTTTCACCCATTAAAAAACTTATTGCAACAACAAAACAATACCAACTACACTACACTGTTCAGAACTCCATACATACAAAAAAATAATGCTATCTTATAAGTTTTACGAATCATATATATCATAATTTGATTCCCAGCGCAGCAAGTCACACGGCGCCTACAAAACGCAGCTCATTGCAGTTTACCAAATAATGAGAAGCCTATGATTCCATGTTATCTCTCAGTCTCTGTGTGTATCATAGGTCACACGCGTGTTACTTATAATCACAACACAACATCACAATATTAACACTACCCTGTCATGTAAAAATGACCTAGCTTACGACGTTTCCCAACCCTATGCTAAGCCAGCCGCCACGGCCAGATCGTCTAGATATCCATACCAATGTCTAAGCTGTTATCTTCGTGCCCAAATCACTGCCTGTATCGTGCGTTCCTTATTATTCTGTTGTAGCTGCAATATGCACATCATTTACAACGTCTAATCCAATCCTACTTCAAATCTAAGCATGATCCATGTTAAATCTAATTGCATAGAGCGGTTGCTGCTTTTATCCATTTCTTCCTAGTTGTTCCCTCAAAGAAGACGCATCAACAAGAGACAGATGAAACTCCGTTGGTTCCCACCGCCCACCTTTCTTCTTACGTGTTTTTCCTTTGGCTCTGAACAACGAACATTATTTTTGCATGAATGACTGTAAAGTTTGTACTAAATACGACGTACTGCATTGTGTTCGTGGATGTTAGCAATTTGCATTGTCCAAGCTTATTTTATAATCCAGTCAAGCTTCAGAACATGGGATCTCGAGAATGTCTGATGGTTTTCAACGAGATACCAACATTCCTTATTGTTGTAAAGATAGAGCTATGTGGGAGCTGCTGGTGGTCTTGGCCCCACCCAGGTTTCCCTGTACCGCAGGTTTTTTTCTGGCCTCCCTGAATATCCAGCTGTAGCATGAATGTAGTATCTCACGAACCCCATCAGTGAACTCAGCAATGCCAATACCATACAGTCACAGTCTTCCATGACATTATATAGAGTTAACATCTCTTATACACATTTTCTACCACCATAATTTAGTGGTGGAATTACTATAATTAACAATAGTTATTAAGTACCAATATTTATTCCCAGCAATCCCTGAACAAGCTTCACGTGGGGATCTACATTTTGTTCCAATCAGTGGCAGAAAGAGGTGTCCATACGGCCACACTTCCCCACGGTGAAGCACACACCAGTGAAGGAGAGCAAGGTCCATAACGGCGGGGGCCCTTACCTCCATCCTGATCTTCGGATCTCTTGGTCGCTTCATGTGTGGGGAAGCCCGGTCAGGACATGGGATTCAAGGTCCATAACTGTGAGGGCCCTTACTTTACCCTGACCTTGTTTCCCCAGCTTTTCTGGGGGCCCTCATCCCCAGAAACCACGCTTTTTGCCTCCCAAATTTTGCCGACAAAGGATTTGCATGATTTATTAAGGGCCAATTTCTTTTTTGTAAAATAAATTGAGTTTAATAAGAAGCAACATCCATATTATATCCTCTAAAGATTAAGTAGATAAAAATGTCTGGCAACACAGGTAATTTCCATCAACACCTGTCTCAAGTTTAAGTACCACCTGGCTCCGGCTTTAACACATTTTCCTAAACCGACATTCCTCACTTATTAGTAATATTTACCACAAAGCATGCCTAAAACCAAAGCTAAGTCATTCTGGTTTCAAACTCCGTGGCGACATCACAAACAACACAAACTCACCCACCCACCCTGAAAATATGGGTATTCTACTTATTTACTACTTAACTAATTAAACTATAAATACCATTGTAATTATAGCTATAAATACATTCAATATGTAAACAATTGTTAAATAAAGTAAGTGGGGCAGAAAGTGGTGTCCATACGGCCACACTTACCCACGGTGAAGCACACACCAGCGAAGAAGAGCAAGGTCCATAACGGCGGGGGCCCTTACCTCCGTCCTGATCTTCGCATCTCTTGGTCGCTTCATGTGTGGGGAAGCCCGGTCAGGACATGGGATTCAAGGTCCATAACGGTGAGGGCCCTTACCTCACCCCGATTTTGTTTCCCCAGCTTTTCTGGGGGCCCTCATCCCCAGAAACCGTGCTTTCTGCCTCCCAAATTTTGCCAACAAAGGATTTGTGTGATTTATTAACTGTCCATTTAATGTAAGGGAGAATCACCTGACCGTTACTGTTCTCACTCTCTGTTGATGCTTTCATAATATTTTGCATGGAATTGCTCTTTACCTTATTACAAACTTCACGAAGAATTTTTTTTCAAGAATAATACTGACAGTTTAAGAATAATTAGGTTTTAGATGCTGCATATGTTTTAATCCCTGAGCCAACGATGCAAAGCACCGTTCTGGGCGTAAGTCTGGGGCGAGGGTTACTAATTTCGTTCTAGCGGAGTTCAAAGTCGTTGCTCGTGGTAGTTAGGTAGTAAGATTAGTATGTCATGATGTCATCCTCACTGATCTCAACAATATGACGGACTATCATGAATGGCTAACACTGATTGGCCAGATTTAAAATTTATTGTTGATTGATTAATCATGAATTCAACTGACAGCAAATATCTAAATTTGCTCTTTGCACTACAATATGACAATACTTTGTATTTTTGGAAAAAGATTTGGCAACTTTCACAACCAACGAAGGGTGGTCATTTATGATCTCAAGAATATGGCCGACTATCAGGAGTAGCAAACACTTAAGGCATCCGAAAAGGTGAGAATTGAGACGAAAACGACTGCGACAAGACTCTTGAAGAAAGATTAATTCTGGGAAAATACAGAGAAGCGCCAAGAATTGGCTATGGCATGAAACACAAGACAAGTTTGTTGATAATGCTTATTTATACTTGTGTTTTAATGCTTTATAAAGGCTAGCATAGCCGTACTCCTCAGTGGCGGATCTAGAGTAAGTCAAAATAAATTACTTCAGCTCATTCTAGGATACATTTACATTTTCCAATACCTTCAAAGCAACTTCATTGGTTAGATTTTATCCTTTTGAAATTCATAACCTATGACATTGTTATAAAGTTATTTTGAATTTAAAATTGAGCTGCTATAATTTATTTTGACTTACCCTGGATCCGCCACTGGTCCTCCTTCAGTCTATTCACTGTCTAAATTCCAGAGTAAGTTTATGTTTTGTAAATGCAAGACTGTCTTATTATTTATTTCAAAATATTGACAAACTTTACATCTAAAAAAATATGAGCGAAGATACAAAATTGGCTTGAAACTGTTTTATTTCAAACTCAAAGTTATATTTTGTCATTTTGAAAAAATATACAGAAAGAATAACAATTGCCGTGTTGCTATGAAAACAACCTATACAAGTACTTCATGTAATTCCAAAAATATAGTTGCATGCTCTTAGTTACTGGTGAGGGGTTGCTGCATGCATGTATTTCTAGTTAGGTTTTAATTATATGTATGTAGTAGGCTGTGTTATATTTAAAGTGCCCATGTCAGAAAATGAGACTTTACATATTTGAATTCTACTCAGGACGTAGATAATGAAAATCCAAAGAAGATTTCAATTTGAGTTAGTTTTCACGGAGAAATATTGCTTTGAAATTCAAAAATTTCAAATTTTAACGGCAAAAGATTTTGAAAACTGCAGAGGTGGGAAACTGGTGACTGATACATCACTATAGGAACTTGCCGCTCACGTGTTGTAGTAAATAATATATAAATACAACGTGACAACAACGTTGTACTTTTGTAAGATCTTTGAAAATGTCCTCATCGAGCTGAATTGAACTCGATACCGAAAGTCATAGCTACCAAAGTGATGACGCAGAATGGAACTATATTCCTGGGCTGTATAATATAGAAAAAATGAGCGCAACCGGTGAAAATAGGAGTGAAATGTGCGACTCAAATAGTCATCACGAAGTAAACGTTAACGTCGGACCGTATGCAAATGACCAGTTGCTGACAAAGACTGGCTCAAATTATCGCGAAAAAAAGCAAACATACGACGAACGGCTCATGAAACAACTAAGGCTTGACGGTACAGAAGAATTGCGTAAATGGTAAATATTTCTATTCAAATACTGTTGCATGACCGATCAGACTTCGATTCGAGACATGTTATTGTATAAGTCTATTTTCTACATTACAGTTGTAAATGCAAAAATTGCAGCATCGAACTGCTTCACAATAGTAAAGAGAACCAGTGCTGTATGGAAATTGAGGAGTGTGTTGAAGCAATAAACAGCGATCTGGTTTTGCAAGAGGTCGACGTTTGGCCATCATGTATTACTAAACATCCCGGCTTTGTGAATTTATGTCTGGATATGTGGTCTCTTCGTTTTGCAGCGACAAATTTAAAAACTCGAAAGAAACAACAATATCGTCAAACAAGCACAGAAGACAGGTAAACAAAGCTTTTCTGTTGTGCAGATGTAGTTCTACTAACACTTAACAACAGGATATAAGTGATCACAACTACAATGTGCCAATATAAATCGTGCATCTGGATAATATTTGAGTCATGTAAACAGATGTGGCGACACGATGAAATTTATCTTGCAGAGATATAAATTAGTGACGAACGTTTGATATGATATATTAGTAAAGTGTGATGGAAACATGTAATTCACAAATTTTAATAAAGTAGAATTGCTTTGCAAGTTGCTAGAAAAATTGCACCGTGTGACAGAACAGCTATTCATTTGCAGATTTTTTTGAAGCACAGCGTATCGAGTTTTTGTTTAGCTTGTTTACGGACACCTAGGAAATAGAAGATATCCACTGCCAGCTCGTGCATATGAGAAAATAAGGAGAACAATACATTCATGCCTGCAATTGACGAAGACTTTGTAGGATTTAGTCGAAGAGGACTCAGAAGAGGACAGCTCATGAAAATATAAACCCGTGCCTACAAAAATTGACGTTATTCACTGTCTCATGCAAAAAAGTTGTTTTGTTTAGATCTAGTCCATATGTTCGATTTTTGTTGCATAATGCAATTTTAGCAGTAGAGAATTAGCTAACATCACGAAAGTTGGACATATTAACTTAGCCTTACTCTAAACCAACACCAAAGAAAACAGTAAATAATGAATAATAATTATATTTATTTTTATTTTTTGGACAATATTTTATATTCTTATGACCCTTCATTAAATTCTTGCACACTGAACATCTTGGTTGTGCTCTTTGTATTTGATCTATGTAAAAAAATAAAAATTATATATATAGTGCATACAGTCCACACTAATCTAAAACCACATCAGACAGTTCCCTGTGGTGCGTACATGTCAGGTTAATTATGATATGTACCTTTAGAGCGTTTCATGACCATCATGATTTCATCGTATTTTGCTTTAAGCGAGATATATTTATTTGATGCTTTTCTTCTTTCTTTGATAAGGTACGCGCAACCAACACAACACTGGTTTCAGTCAAATTATCTTTCTTCTAAACGACAACAATAAAATGCGCTTTAATAATCCAAGTATTATCTAATAAACTAACAAATTACTTGTACTATGTTATTGGCAATTAAAATAAATATTTTGTAAGCTATGTTGTATCTTACGTTGTCTAGTAATGATTGTAAATTGCTTTCATCTGAAGAACTTGTTTCGTTTTCATCCATCTCTGTTGTTTGTGCCAACTGTTCAGGCTCTTGCTCGTTTGCTTTTGTTGCGTGACTGAGGCCAACACCAGCGTTGTGTTTTGAAATTGCTTCTTTTAAAACCTATTAAACAAATCATAGTTGATATCAGTCATATAACTATGTTAAAAACATTGTCATATAAGAAATTCTACTCAATAAAATGTATTTCAAAGAAAGGATAAAAAATTGAGTATTCAAAAAAATTTTTACCTTTTGCTTGTCTCTCGCGGACAAAGCTAATTTGTTGTCAGGATTCATATATTTAGGAACAGCAACAACACCAATTTTATCAAAAATTAACCGTGGTTTTTTAGTGAAGAGAGTACGAACATATCATAGAAGTCCTTCTTAGCAAATTGTGCGGAACAAACGCTGAAGTTCGTTCCCATTTTGCCCGTTTATTACGCACAAAGTCAACCCACTATTTTCGCCTCCTTTTTGCTTCGGGCATCTCATCCCCAGCAAATGGAATTAAATGAAGAGAAATCCCCTCTGCAGGATTGGCAACATTAGAGCAACCTCCTACCACACATCTATTAGGCATGATCTGAATTTAGAGTGTTTTATTTGTGGTAACACCTATATTATGTCTCACGCAATAGGATTTACTATATTCTGATTTAGACCGGTTCCTATAGTGACGTCACACACACGAATTTTGCCCCAGTCTTTTTTCGCGGTTTTTCGATTATTTACAACGCAAATTTCATTGTTTAGACGCTAATAACCTATGAACAGACAGCCTGATTTCTATTCTGTTCTATAACTTCTATACTTATTTTTTATCATAGAATTCAAAAATGGAAAGTCTCACTTTCTGACATGGGCACTTTAGGGCAGGACGGAGTTGAATATAACATTTGCCCCCTGAAGATGGATGTGTTGTCCGCAAGCTTGGGCTTTTAATGTTTCTATTACGCTGGTAAAACATCATTAAATAGAAAAAAAAAAGATAATATTCACACGTCATGAATCTGTGTGTCATTACAGGAAAATTTGGAAATGACAGTAAAAAACGGGAAGCATAAGCTTGTGGGATTGGTCAACCTAGGCGGCGTGCATACTGCAATGAGAACTTTATCGGGTAAATACAGTATTAATGCATCATCCCTAAATAAGTACGTCGTGTTAGACTTATGCTTATATCTGTACTATAGCACATTATGGTTTCAACCCGTAAGGATTACAGTATTGTTACATTGCCCAATTTGTTTTGTGATATTGGTATTCAATGTTATACCATAATTTTCAATTGCCAATATATCTTGAGATGACTTTGTCTCAGGATATATAATGTTCAATCACATTCCATTAGGTAAAGCTGACGAACCAGAGCTTGCACCCACGTACTTCAATTTATCTTTTTGAGTGATTGGATTCCGATTTCCGACTGCACAGTATCCATCTGGAGATTGTACCCCAAGTGACCTCTATTTCATTTTCTGGGAAGGGGTTTTAAAATGCTCCAATTTGGTTTTGTGTAAGTATTTCAGGCATCAAATGTTTAGCAATTAATATTTTTGGAAATAAAGTTTATTGAATAAATAATCATGTATACAATTTGCCAAATGCGAAACGTGACATACCTGTACTTTTATATGTCCAACGTTCCCCAACCATGTCATTGACCATTCATTTAACTAGGAGGTTGCTGCCACAGGATTAGAAATGAAAACAATATTAAATACAGAACATCTATTAAGTTTATTCTTCAAAGTTATTACCAGAATTTGCCTAACCCATCAACTAAATCGTTACATATTGTTCCATACACTTTGGGATATATTGGTGTGTGTTAGATGGAGCAGATTGCAACAGGCTATTTATTAAGATGCATTTTAAGGACAAGGATGTCATTCAGCAAAAGTTTGTGACCTACAACATATATACTGGACGTCCAATGATTTTTATTATGGATTCAAAGGTTAGCAATTGGTAGTAGATTTTGTTCAACCATTGTACCGATTGAATATTTCACTAATGCAATTTTGGTACTGCATGTTTGCCAACAGAGTAATACGTTTTTAAAGAATATTTTCGTGTAGCCGAAAGGAAATATTTTCGTTTTCTTTTTCTATGAAAACAATAAATTTCTAATGATAAAATGAATTATGATATATATATATTTGGAAATTTACATAGGCAGCACACTGTTTAGGCTGGCTACACCATTAATTGGGCTTTTGGTTGTAACAATAAATGTTAAATGATTCGATTGCCTCCATTCATATGCAGGACAACATCAAGAGGAATCGAAACAACATACCAAAAAGTAACGTTCACGCAAAACCTCGCTGTCTCCAACTAAATGGGAAAAATATCACTTGGCAACAATTCCATGAGCTTACGTTAAATCATTTTGACCTGGATTCTGCAGCTAAAATGAGGAATCACTAAGCACAAGACGTTCTTAATTACAAGATGCTGTGTCTTACAAAGGTATTGAACCACTGAATGGAACTAGCAGTATTGCATTCTTTTAAAACTAACTACAGTATGTGCCAATATTTTTATTAAGTATATGCATTATGGTAATAGCTTACTGGATTTGGAAAGTTAAAGTCGTAAAGCAGGGTAAACGAAAACAACAGACGTTTTTCTACCTAAAAGGCCCAACCCGCCACAACCAATGACCACTATGGATAATACCTTTAACTCTCTATTTTCCAACCATGAACTGCCTATTAATTGGACATCGATCACAGATCATGAGAACAGAATAAATTTGATCCGTTTGGAAAACTGGGCTTGCTGCTTGCTTCTTGTCACTCCTGTCTTTCAAAATATCCTAAAAATGTTCCATTATGGTACTGATGTTAGGATTCAATTATTAGTTAATACTGTATATGTTAAATAATGCAAAAATAAAACAGGTATACAATTATTTACAATTTATTGACATTTATCATTCATGCCAGAAAGGTAATAAATGGACTCAAGTAGCTGTAACGAAAATGTTTGCATAACACATAATTAGTATTTATACTTGTAAACAAGTAACTAGTTGTTTTTAATACAATTAATATTTTACACAAGATTGGTTTACTTGAATAAAATCCACTGTTAGTTTGCCATTATATGTACTGTACTGTACACTTAAATGTCTACAGTGTGATATGTTGAGTTACTAGTCAAGCAGCAAATGTACTCTGGTGGGACTTTGATGAAGAAAGCAAGCCACCTATCTAGATATGTTATGATACCCCTAAGAAACAATACAAACTTTGTTGGCAATCTGTCAACTTGCTAGAATGGCTGTTAAGGGGATATCTAAATTGCCCATAGAAATTATTAGCACGGAAACGAGGCTATGTTCGTTTCCTCTTAAAAACCATTAATTACACTGAATTAACTTCATACTAAGACAGATGCTAAACAACACCTCATTAACACATATATACTATTAAGGGTGTGGTCACGTGACTACAAGAAAACAAGGCTCAGATATTTAAATGCTATTTTAATTGTAATAAACTGGACAATTTGAACTTTTTACAATTAAAATTTAGTCAGCTCTTTCAATAAACTATTTTTCAAAAGACTTTACATCAATAGCGCCATATCGAGACTTGGACTTTTTTTCTATGGTGTGTTTGCATGTCACGTCAAGCAGCCATGTTGGTGGAGTAACTTCAAAGTTCTGACCTTCAGCAGAACGAAAAATAAATGGATTTCTTTTTATTAAATGTAGTTATCCTCAAACATGGCCGTCCATGAAAACACACTATTTGTTTTTTTTTTCTCGTTTGTTCAGTAAATTCCATGGTAGTTCTAATAAATCGTCCTCTAACTAACTTATATTACTAAACTTCACCCAATAAACATATCTATATTTCACGCTTCATGCACATATTTAATCTCACTTTATTACGTCGGTAAACTTTTGCATCATCACACCAACTAACAATTTTTCATAAGACTATGATATTTTGTCTTTGCTGTACGGTTTGTTTTGATTCGTAACTTAATTTTTTTCCACTGGATTCAATATTCAATATATGAAATATGATACCGTCAAAAATAAGAATACAAACATATTTATATGCATAACTTGGAGTGATAAGTGAATATTGGAACGTCGCTTTTTTTCATTGCCGCCTAGCACTTGTTTTAAAATTGTGGTCAGCAGTTTTGTCACTGCGGTCAGCAGCCTTGCCTGAAAAAATCAGAGGCAGCCATGTTGTTTTACAGTAAGCATAGTGATGTTGCCACTTGCTAAAAAAGCTAAAATAGATGAAAATACTATCAACTTTTCTCTTTGTATCCTATGTCAACTAGTTGAAAAACCAAAATCCTACGAAAAGGTTCTTGAATTCATCGAAAAGAGAGCATCTTATAATGATACTACTTATCCAGATATTTGGAATCGGTTAAGAAACGCTACAGCAGATATTTTTAACTGCAACTCTGCAACATGGCACAGATCATGTTATCAAAACACTGTGCATACAGGTAATATTTTATTTTTTTATTTTATTTTATTTTTATTTTATAAGATTTGCCGCACCAAACAAATATTAAACTTATTCAAATATCTACGAGTGGATTGGCTGCTGGGACTGACCACAGAGATAAACTCCAATAACGGGGTCCCGACAAAAAAGACACATTACTATACATGCACAAAAACATTAATTGGCTTTCGCCAAACTATCAACAACATGATCTGAAAGATAAATTTTGAATAGGACGAGTAGAGTGGCATTTGATGCACACCGATTTAAAGGTTCTAGGATTGTCTGGATTGTAGACGTGTTCGAGAAGGTTAAAGTAGTATCTAAATAGTAAACTTCTAAAGGAAGCTATAGATCTTGTAGTGTCTCTGAGGATATTGGGTAGAATGTTCTAAACACTGGGTGCTCTTGCGTAAAAACTGTTTTGAAAGCTAACAGTCTTGGATTTAGGTACATTTAGAACAATACCATTGTCAGAATTAGAGTTTCTGGTTCTACGATTAGAAACCCGTATTGAGATGTTTGTATCAGAGTCATTAACAACACAGTTGTAGGGATAAACTAAATCTAGAAACTCGAGCCAATAGCAGATGGGAAGAATACCGATAGACTGGAGATGATCTTTGTATAAAACGTCTGATCTATAAGGGGGGGGGGGGGAAAGGATGAATTTGGTGGCTCGACTTTGGGTGCATTCCATTGTAGTGATGTTAGTTACTGTTTGGGGTGCCCACACTTGACTGGCATACCCCAATTTGCTTCTAACCAAAGACAGGTCAAGAATCTTGCGGACTTGGATGTTGTTGATGTCAGAGGCTGATCGTCGGATGAAGCTAAGCATCGCGTTTGCCTTTAATACTGTGCCATGAACTTGCTTGTTCCATTTCAGGTCGTTGGAAATAATCATCCCGAGATCTTTCTGGGTAATTAATGACTTAAGCGAAGTATCAATAAGTTGATATTCTGCGATAATTGGTTGACGACTTCTAGTAAAGCTAAGAACCCCGCACTTGGATTGATTCAAGTCCATCCTCCAATCGCTACACCATGTCACAAGTTTATTTAGATCATTTTGGAGACTTTTGCAGTCAGCTAACTTGTTCACGGGACGGTAACACTTTGTGTCGTCGGCAAACATAGCCACAGACGATTGGGTTGAAATTGAATAAAGAAGATCGTTCACAAATACCAGAAACAGTAGGGGTCCTAAAATTGAACCTTGGGGAACGTATGGGACGTCTCATCGAGAACTGTTACTCTTTGGTAGCGTCCTGAGAGATAGTCTTTGAACCATAGCAGAAGATCAGCTCTTATTCCAAACCTCTGGAGTTTGACTAACAGAAGGTTATGGCTGACCTTGTCAAATGCTTTTGCGAAGTCCAGGTAAACCGAGTCAACTTGACTTCGGTTTTCTAACGACTTGTTAATATCATGAAGAATGCGCAGAAGCTGGGAGGTGGTAGACTTGCCTTTGAGAAAACCAAATTGTAGATGGTGAAGTTGACTGGAGACATGATTTATAAGTTGGTTATAGATGCAACGTTGAAAAACTTTAGAGAACAAAGACAAGAGAGATATTGGTCTGCAGTTTGATACTTCGTCAGCAGGGCCTTTCTTGGGAATTGGAATTATGTTTGAAAGTTTCCACTCGCACGGTAGTTTACCTATGGACAAGCTTTTGTTGAAAAAGACACATAAAGACGAACAAATGCTCGATGCACAGATTTTCAACAATTTAGCTGGAATTTTGTTCGGTCCAGTCGCTTTGTTTTCATCAAGAGCTGCAAGAACGTAGTAGACCTCATTGGATGTTAGCGTGATGTTGGAGATTACATCCGATTTAGTGATGGAGACCTCAGTTGAGTATGCTCATCATTATTACTACGAGAAGGTTGGAAAACAGGGTAGAAATAGTGATTAAGTAGATTGGCGATGTCGGCTGGGTTGTTGGCTGTAGAGGTTGCTCCGTCATGATCAGACCAAGACATTTTGTTGGGAACGCTCGACGTTTTACGAAGGGACTTAAACACTGACCAAAACTTATTACTACTTGACTTCAATAAGGCGGGCATGGATTCAAAAAACTGTTTCCGTTTGTTGGTGATGACGTATTTTGTTACTCGTCGTAACTCTCTATACTTTTCCCAAAGCTTGGGGCACAACCTACGCTTAGCATTTCGCCGGGACCAGTTTTTTTAATTGAGTAGATGTTTTACTTCACCTTCAAACCATGGGGGGGGGGTGCTACGTCTTTTAAATGACTTTTGTGGAATGTGTTTAGAAATAAGCCTTTCCATTGTAGCCAGTCTGCATTGATATCATCAGAGGTGGTGTCAGGGAAAAGATCAAGATGGCTTAGTGTCTCATGCAGAAAATCCCAGTCAGCTTGGTTAGGATGGAGTACCACCTGCACCAAATGCAATGGAACGTGACATCTTTTTTGCATGAGGGTAGCCTTCATCATTCACCTCCTTTCTTGCCAGAGTAAATAACTCACCACGATTCTTTGTCAGCGCATAATTTTCTTCAACTAATTCTCTACTAGCTTTGTTAATTGCTTTTTGGTATTCAGTTAACTTTGTGTCATCAGCATCTTTTCCAAAGATTTTGCTATCTTCTTCAGGGTTTGTAAGACCAACTTGGACACCTTTTTTTTAACGCACGTTGTGATTCTTCCTAAAAAGAGCATAACTCCATGCATCAACCGTATGTATTTATAACCATTATCCATTGCTCAAAATTAACATCAATAGGCAATTTGTGCTAAGATCAGAGTCACTGAGATTGATAAATTTGCTGATGGTGTTGTCAGAAACAAGTTGCATTTAAGATACTTTGAAAACATACAGTAATAAGTAACTGAAAAAGACTGTTTATTGCATTTTACCCAATGGCCTCGTTTTCATGTGGTTATTTTCCATATAGTGCTAAGAGCAGATTGGTAATAGAGCCCAAACTCAGAGAAAAACATTTTTGTGCAGGAAAATTTCGGAATATAACATTCAGGAAAGACTGCTGGGCAAAATATAGCCAACATGAAGATGAGACTGTTAGGTAACAATGCAATAAATGGTAAGGTCTATTGAACTGGAATACAAATTACAAGACAAAATGAGTTTTTGATTTTTTGTTGTCCTTATGATAAGTTTGCAATAAAATCAAAATACCTCGCTAAAACACATTTTTGTCTCTCGCAAGTCTTGTTTCAACTTATACGTATATTGGGATTTATAATTGTAATATTCAGATTATGTTTTTGTTTTCTTTAAACATTCTCAATCTATTAAAATGTAACAAATGTATAAAATTTTAAATCACAAAGTAAACTCGACAAACTCACACCAACAGCTTCTCCAAGGGCCAGTGACCCACCAAGTTGAATCAAAGTTGTCTGTTTTGTCTGTCTTTTGCCATCTGTCACATAGCAGATGTTATTACCCTTAAAAAATCATAATTATACACATACCTTGTATATATGCTATTTTTAAAGGTGTGCAAGGCTGTGCACAGGAGTGAAAAGACAATAAAATGGACTCTACTGGCTTCTACTATATGTCTCATCTAGTGGTTACGTTACTAAAACCTATATCTATCTTAAGTTAAAAATCGTACCGGTATATAATTTAATGTAAAAACCTCGAAATACCTTCACAGTTTCCTGCTTTGCTTCCCTTTTATCTTTTAACACAACCACAAGTAACTTATCCTTGTGTTCAATATCTTGGATGTGATTTATATCAATGTATTCATTCCAGTCGTTGTCAAATCTTTGTAAACATATTTGTTTACTGTTTGGCAAGTCAAATTTGCCTTTCACAAATTCGTTTAGTTCCTGAAGTGTCTTGAAGTCAGTATCTATACCATAGGCGTAGCTGGCTATCCTCGTTTGGGGGGGCGACAATGCATTTTTGCCCGAAAAACCCCAATATAAGACGAACACAAATGTATTTCTTTTCAATAATTTTTTTCCCTTTCAGTGTTCGCATGAATAGACTATATTGCAACAAGTGAGTCTGCAAACTTACAAACTTCTTTAAATGAATACATAACAACTAACAAAAATAATCAGAAAAATAACGATTTTCTTCCTTTTCTTTCCCCAAATGTATCAATTATTTTATCATATAATTGTCAATGACTTTATTTGTGTATGCACGTTCTACGTTAATAATAGCTAGATCGTGTAATCTGTCCTGATCCATTGTACTTCGCAAGTACGTCTTCATGCGTCATAGCGTACTAAACGACCGTTCCGCGGAGCACGATGTCGCCGGGATTGTTGCAAGAATAGAAGCTACTTTGTAAAACAAGGGAAGAACTTCGTGATGGCCTTGCTTGTACGCTAATTCAACAATCTTTGGGGCAGTTACTGCCTGCTGTAACAAATCATCGTTAGTGGCCAAAAACTTCATGAAGATCTTTTGCTTAGCTTCTAAGAGCTCTTTATCAACAGAATAGTGTTTGGCAATCAGGTCATAACTCTCTGCTTTGGGAGATTCGTGGGATAATATGTCCCCTAGCCCACATAACAGATCTTGATCATTGTTGTCGAATCTAGATTTCATCTCAGCAGTCACTCTCGACAAACTTGGATAAAATATTGACACGCGATATTGTTCTTTCTGAAGAGACGGTCGTTTGACTGTCATTCTCACATGTTGTCTCACCAAATAAAGCTTGAAGTCGTCGTGATGGCTGTCGATTTCTAGGTACCTTTGCTTCTTTGAATACAAACTCGGAACCTTTTATACTTTGTTTGATTTCGTTGCTGAGAACCTTCGCTCTTTTCCATGTTAAGTTAAAGCATTCTTCATTCCGACAACTATTGAGGGTTTCGATTGTAGCATCTGCAGTTTTCCGAGCCGTTATCACATCTACACGTTTACCTTGGAGGTAACTGCTCAAGCTACTTGTATTTGACAGTATCACCTTTAACACTACCAACCCGAACACAAACTCAAAATCACAAATAGTCCGAAGCAAGGAACGACTGTCAGAGTAGGTTTTACTATTACGATCATCAGCCAGCTTTAACAGTACTTTCATGATTTGGGGCATCTGATAAAATACGGATTTGACTGCTTCCCATCGACAACACCACCTTGTTACACTTTGAGCACCATTATCAATGTCACAAAACACTGCGTGCCGTTTAGGACTACCTTCAATAAAGTTGTGTAGGCTTTGAATAATTCCCAATGCGTTACGCAATGGCTCAATTTCGGCCATAGTATCTTGGATAGCCAAATTAAGTAGATGTCCATAACAATGAATATAGATCGCTAATGGTGAACATACTTTCATCCTGGCAGCAAGACCTCTGTGGACACCACTCATGTTTGACGCACCGTCAAAACATTCTGCAACAACCTTTTCTAATGAAAGCCCTAACTTACGGAAAACGTCCTTCACAAGTTCAAACAAAGTTTCTCCTTCAGTGGAGGGGGTAGAATAGAAACCTACAAAGGATTCTCTAGTATCGCCCTCGAAAACATATCTTAGACAAACAGCTACCTGCTCCGTTCTGCTGATATCAGATGTCTCGTCTACAATAATCGAACTGTGCTTGCTTTCTTGTACGTTGCATACTATTCGTTCTAGGACTATTTTGGCCACGATTGAAAGAATTTCATCCTGAACTTCCGGCGAAGTCTACTGAGCTCGATTCTTTAGCTGAAGATTCAACTTTCCTGCTAGCCATGGTATGTCTTTACATCGAAGATGCAACAGTTCTAAAAAGTTTCCTCTGTTTTCATCAGAAGCAAGATCTAAATCACATCTGTCTTCCACATGACCACGCTGGGCTATATTTTGCTGTGCAGTGTAAAGCAAACACTGTATAATAACTTTCAAATATTCTCGATTGGATGTCACTTCCATTTTGTGATCACTTTGTAATCGTGAAAGAATAGACGTACCCCGCGTGTTGTTTCCCCGATACGCTATCCATTTGGTCATAGCCAATTGATGTTTGCTACTTTTCGCGTGCTTTTTTAGTTGTTCAGGTTTCTTCCAATTAGTGAACTGAAATCTACCATCTACAAATTTCTGGCAGGGAAAACACACACAGCGCTTCTCAGCTGTCTCGTAACTTAACCATGGATACGTCTTGTACCACTCTGGATTGAAGTCCCGAGTAGTTTTTTCTGCTCCACACTTCTTACGATCATATTGCGTTAGAGTTGGCTGACATGGTTGTGATTCTGCTATCGTTGTATCTTCACGTCTTTCGCCATTGGAAGTGCAACCAAGTAAATGTGAATAATCTTTGACATTCTCGTTATCTAATTCAATATCACTGTCACTATCACTGTTTGAACTTGCATCATCAGGTCTCCGACATGATTGAGCAATTCCCAGACATGTATCAAGAGCAATGGTAGTTGATTCTTCGGTGTTACATATGTCAGTCACTGTGTCCAATTGACTGGGTAAAGCTTCGGAAACTGTGTTGGAATTTGTTGAAACACATTGCGGCTCAGAAGATGAATTGACAATTTGCTTTTTAAAATATCCACTGACCAACGTTTGTGCGCTGTCAAGGCAATACACTGTAGAAAAGTGTACTAATTTTCCTTCATGCGATTTTGCATGCTTTTCTTTGTAATCAGAATCGATTTCTTTGCTGCATTCTCCGCATTTAACACACTGGCGATAAGGCCTTTTCCGTTTTTGGCATGGTGTGTTCATTACAGTATACAAGAGGATCTAAAAATCCGGGCAAAATCAATAGCTTGAAAGCAATGGTGGAATGGAGTCTGACATAAGAGAGTAAGCACACATTCTAAATAACAACCCCTTTTACAAAATTTGTTAAGATAATTTCTTTTATTTACATATTAAAGTATAATATATGACAGACTGGCACTTATACGGACTGTAGCAGTAAATAAGAGTACTGTATTAATGCAATCATTCTTACAAAGTATTATACCACACAAAAGTAAGACGGCGTCTTCGTATAAATTGACCAAAACGTGTAAGAGTGTTTGACTGTTCGCCAACAACTTTTGAAGATGCTGTTATACCATCTAACTAAATCCTCACTTAATTTCGACCATCTGCTTTTCTGTACAAGCTTTTACTCTTAGCATTTGTTATACCTTTCTTCATTTTGTGCTTAAAAGCACACTTTTTCCTGATTTTGTGCAAAATTTGCGAGTATCTAATGAATTGCTGTAAATAGCCTGATACTGCCATTTTGTGGAGCGCATGTCTCTGTTTTTTAAAAGTTATTTCGGAGAGAAATTAGAAATGTGAAATACTTTGAATTATTCTTAAACAAAGCTTTGTATATTATCAATGCGTTCTTTAAAAAATTAAAACTATCTTTGACTTTCTCACTGAGATACATACTTATATAATGAATATTCATGACATAAGTTTTCGAAATTTTATGGCAAGTAGCGACGTGTTAACCCTCAAGCTTCTTCCTTTCACGTTAATAGATTATGACAGTACTGCAGTGTTTTTCTCTTTTGAATTACAGGCAAGCACTTAAGCGACGTCTTACAAAACTTGCGAACTTACCTGAGTTTAATTAATTGTTGAGGCTTGAAAGATAAACATGGTCATGAATAATTTTGTTTGATTTCTCCACCGTACTTTCTATTGACTTGCCAGACAGCAGTTTCCGCACCAAATGTAAGCAAAACTTCATGTAAGCCCACTAACGCGTAATGTACTGTAGTTCATTTAATTAGGCTAACTGCTGCAGCTCCTGGGACACTAGTCATCAGGATAAAATATTCAATTATGAGTTTTGATCATCAGATTTTTAATTTTTGATAAAATAAGAGAATTTACACAATAACGAAAGCCCGCTGGACCACAGATGAAGAAAGTGCCCGAATTTTTTGGTTACAAAACTTTTAGGGGGCAATTGCCTCCCTCGTGACGTCTGCCCATCCGCCGCTCAAAATCGCCCCTGACCGCTATATAATTCACGCTTTTAATTCGGAATACAATCTGGCGAAATCTCCCTCCCCAATTTTTAACATTATAAAACAAAATGGCATATTTCCCCCTGCCCCATGGGGGGAAGATTTACAAAAATCTTCCTAAATTTACTAAATATGTCCTCTGGTCAGCGCGGGAGTCCACTCCCCAGGGAAGCCGATGATATGTGCACTACAGTCGTGGCAATATAAGCATTTTGAAAATATTTGAAAAATTCATTTGTTCAAGTTCAGCATTTCTACTGATCAATTCCACATGTGATTCCTTAAATTTTAAAAAGTTTGTTGAAATGTTTACAATTGATCAGCTGAGACGAACTGCTAAACTTGAACAAATGAATTGATAAAATATTTTCAGAATGCTTCTATTGCCGTGACTGTAACAGTGCTAAACAATAATTATTGACAATTACATTGAACAATGTAAATGTGGACCACACAACACTGTTGATTCGCTGTTATTGTGTAGGCTCAATGTTTTTGGTCAATAATGAATACAATACTGATCTTTCCCATGCTGGCAATTGATGTGTGCTGCATATACCGCTATATGTCTTAAATAGAAACTTATATTAATGCTGGTTTCTATTAAAATGTTTGTAATATGGGTTCAAAACCATTACCAAGGTAAAACCTGTTGATGAGGTATGTGTTGTTGGCATAGTTATGCTTGAAGATGTGTGCATATCGTACAACGCTTTCTTCAACAAATGTGTGATGGGCATCTTCAAACTTGCAATGTCCATTATTGCAGTTATGGACAATATTCACTTTGTGGCATATGTCTGACGACTTGACAATAGCAACTCTATTTGTTTTCTTTAGCAACGGTGAATCAAATCGTCCATGCTGAACTTGACCAGTTTCATCTTCAATAAAGGCATATTGCTTTACTTGTTGTACCCACTTGACTTGACTTGTTTCGGTGCTTGGGTTGAGCAATTTTACTGCACCATCAAACTCACTGAAACAATCCTTGATGGGTAAGAACAGAAAGAGAACAACAAACACTTACAGGTTGGACTAACATCTTTAAATGAAATTATTAAATGTTATTGTACTGTTTGCAAATTTTACCTGATTATCTGTGTCTTTATATGTTATAGCTTGTCCTATTCAGACTAATTCCTGTTCCCTTGAGATGCAACCCCTGAAGTAGTTGCAATTAGTGCTGCATTGTGCAACTCCATTCATGTCATTCTCAATGGCTAAGGTACTGAAGCAAGAACCAACGTGAAACTTCTGTAGGTGCCCATTTTTATACTGTCCCTGTTAATAAAAATATTGCATTATGCTTTAGATGCACATGAAATGATCATTCAATAAACTGTACAAAACACAGTATACCTATTAATGATAGAGAGAATAATACATGGGTGCATGGAAATACCAGATTTATTTCAAGTGTTGAACATGATATGAGAAATATCACGTTCAACACTCGAAATAAATCTGGTATTTCCAAGCACCCATGTATTTTTCTGTTTATTATATAAACTGCAGGTTTTCCACCGATATAAAATGTCCAGATGCTATGATTGGTGATTGTTTGAAAAGTGATAATTTTCACATGTGAAATTATCATAAATAATCTCACATGTGAGATTGTCAGTTTCATCAGTGCCCGAAATCCTTATAAAGCACTGTACTTTATATAATAAATACAATTAGTCAAATATTTAATATTATCAATAATAAATTTATTTTTGTCCCTTGCCATACTTACTAGTCTAAGAGAACCTGTCAGATAAATCTCCTTTTCAGATTGTTCTCTGATGTTGTCCTGGTACATAAACTTGAGGAACTTGTCACTTTTGGCAAGACATTGTATGTGCAATGATGCACACTTCCTAATAGGTAAAAATATAGCAATAAATATTATAAGTAATAAATTAAAGTATAGTCCAAGGCTCTTGCAGGGGAGCGATTGTAGAATACCTGTCCATTTTTTTAAGCACGTTAAAAAATACCAACGGCTATGTGGCTGTGGATTTTATATCATTGACAACGAGGCATGGCAATTCATACATAATGACAAGCATTTAAATATATGAAGAATAGGTACATTATTAAGTGGCTACGTCGCTACGCGGCTACACAGTGAATAGTTTGATTGAGAACGAGGCATACTGACAATTATGTCATGTTCAGGATAGGTATATTTTTAAGTGGCTACGCGGCAACGCAGTGAATATATTGTTGAAGAACGAGGCATACTGACAATTATGTAATGTTAAGGATAGGTATTTTTCTTACGTGGCTACGTGGCTACGCAGTGAATATTTTGTTGAAGAACGAGCCATACTGACAATTAAATAATGTTAAGGATAGGTACATTTTTAAGTACATGGCTATGCAGTGAATAGTGTGATTGAGAACGAGGCATACTGACAATTATGTAATGTTAAGGATAGGTATTTTTCTTACGTGGCTACGTGGCTACGCAGTGAATATTTTGTTGAAGAACGAGCCATACTGACAATTAAATAATGTTAAGGATAGGTATATTTTTAAGTACGCGGCTACGCAGTGAATAGTGTGATTGAGAACGAGGCTTACTGACAATTACATAATGTTAAAGATAGGTATATTTTTAAGTGGGTACGCAGCTACGCAGTGAATAGTGTGGTTGAGAACGAGGCATATTGACAATTATGTAATGTTCGGTGAATGTTGCAGTGAAAGGTCATCTCAACTCAAGAGACAACGACGAGAATATATATAATGAAGTATATGTTTCAGTTTCTACGCAGCTACACGGCTAATTGAATTGGGCCGGTTGTTCGAAGTTGGTTAAGCTAAAGCAGTAGACAAATGAATTTTAAATCACAGTTGTTACATAGTTGTACGATGAATGTCTAGAGTTGTTTGATAATGTAGACTTAAACCAACATTTAAACTGAAAGGACTACGAACAGCCAGCCCTGATTGCTAAACATAATAAGATAGGTCTATTAAATACAGGTAAGTCATTATAAAGCGTTTAAGAGTCATATTGTCCTTGAGTTATAACTTGCCTTTGTAGCAGAAAATCCCTTATATTTTTCGTAATTGATTTGTGCATTGGGAGGGCAAACTTGTTGGCAAAGTTACTCGCCAGACAAAGATGAGGACATGGCCACACTGGGAATACAGCTGGGTTTTGTTTTCTAAAAACCGTGGTTGGCTGTGGACTTCTTGCCACCCTAAGAGAAACCACTGAACCTAACTGCGATTTGAGTTGTTCAATGGCATTCATGAATTCAACTTTCGCTGTTCCGCATACGAAACGCAGCGCAGCTTGACGAAATGCCCGGTAGGTAAAACAAGGGCCGGGAAAGAGCAGGATTGCTGTTTTCACATCTGCGGTTGTAGGGTTGTGGTCTTGGGGCATCGCATACGTTGTGGGTAATTGATTTGATGAACTATAATAAATAAAATTAGCAATCAAAAATATTTTCATGGGTTTGTTTGGAAGCTATTGAGATGCGAAAATATGCTTGAATAATAAGAATGGGAAACCCAACGGTTCTGATGCTAACTGTCGTAGTATATTATCTAGTAATACACCTTTTATCAAATTTAATATAAAACATATCATATTCGAGCAAGGGAAACTTGTAAAGGTTTTCGAATTAGGCCAGAACTACGGAAACTTGTAAATAATCATTTCTCGCAAAACAAACCTAAACAAAAGGGAAAAATGTTTGCGGTTTGTGCTTGAACGCAAATAGCTGTTGAGTCGACTACCAGATTCGTGTTTTGTGCATGAAAAGTATTGTAATCATACCCAACCATTCTATTTGACTTATATATTGATCATATGAACAACATGGAATAAGAATAATAGAATACAGCAATGATAAACATGCTAAAAGTTTTAAGTCTGTAACTTACTTGACACAACATGTGTTTCTACGCCTCCATATAGTCTACGTATTTGACGATGCACTGTAGCATATTTAATGAAATACTTTGCGGTATTTCATCATCTTCATTGCCATTCAACAAATAATGTAGAGCAAGTGTAAACACGTGCAGTACGGTGGCGACACGAGGGATTAGATCCAACTGCTTTGATTTGGGTGAGGAAAATGATCCATCTGTGATCGCTTCGTTAACTTGCGCCATGAAGAGATCTTTCTGCGATTTCAAGAATACCTTAGCGTTGTTGGTGGTTCTGGATAATTTTGAACACGTTTTGAATTACATTGTCGGGTTCCGTGCTGAGAAATTCCTGAGCCTCTTCAACTTCGGTTGATGTTGGACAGAGTGCCAGAGGAACGGTCACCAGAAATTGATCAACCAAGCCTTGTCCGTGATCCATCCGCGCAATAAGCTTTGCTGCATTGGGCATTTGAGTAGAACCCATTATTGAAAACGGAGTGTTTGCAGGAATTTCACGTTTATCTTCGGTGGAGTAACTGTATGTTGATGTCTCTCCCGAAAATAGCTTACACAATAGCATGATGTCACCACTAGCATTTTCTTCATCATTTTTCAATAGTTTGTTGAGGACATTAAAGAGTTCAGGCGACACTGACGAGGTAACCACTTTAGTTTGTTGCCACATGTTTGACAAGGCCTAAGAGAATGCGAAAGAATTCACCAGGTGTAAATGTCAATGTTTTATAACAAGAAGTCAAAGGTATATAATTATTGAAACCATAAAAAATTGATAAGTTTTAAGATTTACCTGAAGATGTCATCTTTTCTAACAGAAATCTTGAGATGTCTTTTCCAAGTATACCAGTGATAGGCTCCAAGCAACCGTGCTGTATTGCTGATGATTTCCCGGTGCCTGGATAGCCAACAAACATCGTATAAATCTTTATGGGCTGTTCGCGATTTTGCATCTGAACAGTGCATCCATTTTTGGCAGACAAGAATGCTGTGGTCATCAATAAGGACGGGATGAGGTAACCAATTGAAGTATTAATCGACGCTGCTTTATGACGAAGAAATGTAACGATATCCTCTGGAAAAATATTGTCAAATTGAAAAGGAACGTTGGAAACTCTTTTGTGGAGTTGTGTCCATGTTGTCTCATGTTGCCTTGCAACTTTCGTGAAAGGATTTGGGGTTGCCATCACTGTCGAACAGAAGAGAAGCGTGAGCTGCGAGAGCCGAACTTAAAAAAACTTTGCCGTGCATTTGAATGCATGCGAGATGCTAAGATTTGGTGTAACATAACCAGAACGATGGAATTTCTGGTTGAGTTACGCGTGGCTTACACTGTGCTAAAGATGATATGTAATTTGACTAATTTTATGTGGGTGGCAGATAAGCACTCTATTTTACATGCAAAGGCAATAAAGTATAGTATAGTAGCTACCATGGAAAAGAGTGTACAGGTGTCCGTTAAGTTGGGAAAATGTGTGAAAAAAAATATCGTTTTACAAACTTATTTGTCGTGCTTTAATATCAAAGACGCCGAAACGCAATATGGGCCGGATAAGGGCAGTTACAACAGGAGTTCTAAAGTAGTGCAATGGAATTATGACCACTTAAAAGACGATGTTCTGTGCAACAAGGAAAATATAATAAGTTGGTGCATATAGGAAGGACTAATCACTGGTGAAAGAGCTTGCGGACATTGTAATAGCCGTATGAAGATGGTCAAGTGCAACGACAGATCAGATGGTCATAAGTGGGAATGTCGGAGGCAGGAAGGAGGAAAGAGACACAAGGTTGAGTTGTCGATTCGGTCAGGTAGTCAGTTCGAGAAGAGCAATATGTCGTTAGAGGAAGTGCTAAAGTTTACTTATTGGTGGTGCCGTGGTGTGAAACAAGAGGAAATATGTCACGAGACTAACGTCGCTTCTCACACAGCAGTTGACTGGGATAGTTTTTGTAGAGAAACGTGCGAAGTAACACTTTTAGAACGAGACGAGAAAATTGGCGGACCCAGAAAAGTTGTTGAAATTGATGAGAGCAAATTCGGAAAAAGAAAGTATCATTGTGGACATCATGTTGAAGGAGTTTCAATTTTCTGTTGTTGAAGGAGATCAGTGAGGGTTTTCATACAAACAAAATAGAGGGACGCTGGAGGCAAGCAAAGTCGAAACTGCCTAGTTTTGGCGTACGAAAGGGCTTGTTCTCGTCACACTTAGCTGGTTTTTGTGGCGATACGAACATAAAGGTGAAGATCTATTTCGTGAATTTATTAAGGATGTTAAAAAAATCTATGGTAAATTTTAAGTAAACATTTAAACAATTATGTGAGACTATGGAAAGACTGGTCCGAATAAGTAATGCAAATAATGCATGACATGTTATGGTACGGGAAAGAAAAAAGTAATATGTAAATAAAACCTTTTAGTGAGTAATTAATTCATACTTTAATTCATAGCGTATGACAATAAACTATATTTGCAATGCATTCAGGTTGTCACATTAGCGTTACTTTATACTTCTCTGATATATTGCTTACGGTTTCAGCATTGATTGCTCTCCTTAACAAAACATGCGAGTCAATGTGCGCGTGATTCGTGGGCATGATTGCTTAAAAATTATCATTTCCACATGTATTTGCTACTAAGCTTGGAATCGTATTTGAATAAAAAGGATTACACTGCTGCCTGGAAATGGCATATGCTATGACAAATACTTTAGACGACACTGCTTTGCGTAGTGTGCATAAGGGAACTCTGAGACTTTTGATATTGACATTTTTGCATGGAAATAATTTGCATGGAGATAATTGCTTATTGTTTTGTCGAAGTTTTTAAACTGTCATAACGAAATCTGAATGTTTTAACCGCGTGCGCGCGTGATTCGCGTATGGCTGCGTAGCCAGTAGCCGTTCAAAATATGGCTACGCAGTAGCGCAACACTAGTGGCCGGGTATTGCCGGCCATTGTATACCTGTGATTGTTTCCCCAGATTATGTACTTCAGGATTTGATACTTTACATACATTTTCCCAATGTCCCTGCTACATGCCTGTCTATTAGTTGAAAGGTTCATTTGCTTAATCACTGAATTGAATGACTCAAATCTATAATAAAAGAGAAAATTATATTTTTCCAGCTGTTCTTTAGGGGATCTGGTTTCGGTCAAAAGACATTTGAATGAGAGTTGGATGTCAAGTGTTAAATGTCAAAAGTGGGGAATCAAGGGTCAAAAGCTGGGGGTCAAAATTTGAGAATCAAGGTCAAAAGTTAGGGGTCAAAGTTACAAACCATGGGGTTTGTATTATGTTTATATTTAGTAGGGAGTATTACTTTCAACTATTTGTCCAATGACAAATTGAGGTCTAACCAGTAAAGTCTGTTTTCCACTCCAACCATACTGTAGCGGAACGTGGCGTTCAAGAAACAATCAAATACGCTACGTTTCGCTACTACATGCTTGGATGGACGACATGCTTTTTATTATAATTGATTTAGTGTTATTGAAGGCTCGCATATCAATATGCATACTTGCTAAATCGGTTGCAATTACATTCACCATCGTGACTGAGTCCACTAAATTCGACGCACATATAAAATTTATATTGCTAAATTTAGTAACTTTATTTCTTGGTAGTCCTGCAAGAAAAACGAGTACGTCTCCAGTCTATTCCATTTCTTTGATCTGTTGCCACTTGTTTCATCTGGAAATATCACGATTGGAAGAGTTAACGTCTCTTTGCCGCCAGCCAAATATTTTGTTGGATGAGAAATCGCATGTACAGTAATTTCCTAAGAAATTAAAGGTTAACATCTTTAGAACAAACAGATTAAAGTTTATGAAAGGATTAATGTGTTAGACAAAGATGTCTTCCGTCAACGGGAAACCATTGGTCTCTTTGAATGTTAACGGTGCGCAATTTGCAGCTCTTCAATTTCCTCAGTGATAACCCAGCATTCTGGACGTGCAGGATGGGTATGTACTTTTATTATGTCACGCATAAATTTCAAACAGTTGTCCACTTTCTGCAAATGATATATCACTGTGTTGCATTAAAACTCGTAAAACTAAAATTGCTATTGGAGTTTGCCAAATCCAGAGATGCGAATATGTTAAGCTTTTGAAATTATGGGTATTTGTCTCTATAGGAATTTCAATATCTTTCACGCCTGGTATGCACTTATCGTAAAAGTCGGGGATGGCTTCTGGGCGATTTGATTGCATGAATGCTACAAGTTTGAACATCTGCAAAAGCAAACTAATATCTACCCTATACTTTAGTTTGTCATTCACACATGTCAGAAGGAAATTCCCGATTATTACGGCAATCTTAAACCAGGCTTTATTCAATCTGTATAAATCACAGAGATGTACAGATGAGATATATCCAGTGATGGCGTTCTAGAATGAGCGCCGAAGCCACCAACATGGAGGAGCAAGCTACTTATTCTCATGAAGTTCTCACTGATCACACCTATAAATGTGACCCCACGTCAAAATACTCACCCACCCCCCCCCCAATCTTTCAAAGGAATTATTGTTCAATAAAACTCCTTGGCCTCTGCAACTTGGCATATAGTAATGTCGTTCAAAACATATCTGGAGTGGTATAAGCTATTTATACAAGAAAACACCATGTTAAATTATTTTCCAACAACTTTAGATGAACATATCCAAATAAACTCCTACTTGGGCAAAATAAGTGGGCTTTTCAGCAAAACAATTGGAGATGAACGTGGCCATGGATATATTATCTAGATTTTGTTGTGATATGCCCAGACTGAATTCCTTGGAATTTTCAAGATATTTGTAATTTGAGTGTGGATTTTGAATAACTACTGAATAAATTTCAAAGACAAAATGTGGCTGAAATTCTGATTTAAATACCTTCGCTTGTACTGTGTATACTATTTTCACAGCTCATACTCATACCGTTCGAAAGGTAAGAACATTACATTAATGTCATTAATTCTAAGCCAGAGATGTGTTTTGCAATAGCAATCCATGCATAGTTTGAATTCGAACGATACTTCTTTTTCTGAAACAAGAGGGTGAAAACTTTAAAATCGAAGTCGCTTGCTATGGACAGTGGTAAACCAAATAATGTTACTGTCTGATAAACCGCAGTACATCAAACTACTTATTTTCACCAAAGGTTTTCGTGAACTTTGTGTGGTGATTAATTCATTGACTTTTCCCCACTGTAAACTTTTTTGATACACCCTGTAGATATGTTGATTTTAGCGAGGGAGGGAAACCAGAGTACCCGGAGACAAACCCTCGAAACACAGGAAAGATCAACTATGGGAACTCTGAAACTCGTATGAAATACCACATCAGACATGGTTTTGGTGGTGAGAGGTGCAACGCGCTAACAGGCTTGCTCCACCTGACGCACTTGAACAGTACAATTTAAGTTTATAAATATAAAAATCCTATTTTATCATTTTCCAAATTTTTCATGTATTGCAATTATGATTATCGAATCACCTTTTTCAATGGCAGCATATCGTCCAATCCTTCAAGTTTGTACGACAATATCAAGTCAAGAGATGGTGGATTTGCCCCGAATTTACTTAGCATCATCCATAAAAACTCGAGATCGACACGCGACTTAAAATACTTGAATTGATAAATATAATTAAATAATTGTTGTATGACAAAACGATCTCTAATACCTCATTATCAATATTACTATTATTGGCAGCTTGTGTCTTCTTACTTAAAAGCAAGCGTTTAAACTGAGTTTAGAATATTTTCAAAAAATAATAAAACAATTATTGAATTCTGTTTTCGCAGGGTATGAGGATTAAGGCCTCGGTTTGCTCGACCTCATTCAATAATTGTTTAATAACTCTACCAGCCCCCTACTCTCCCAATAATTGTGTATTAGTGGACTTGTCATGAAAGATATGATTGAGTTTGAATTTTTAATTTGTATTAATGTGTTGCAAGTTTAAAAAAAACTTGCAAGGAAATTTTAGGCAGCTCAAAACGTTTGCAAGTCATCACAAGACAACGCAAGTTGGTGGTCAAACCTTCCATCTTTAAACGCTGAATAACAACAAAAATGCTATGAAGAATTTTGGCAGAGCACTATACTTGCAGTTCCGACTACTGTTCACATAAATTGCATTGCAAGTTGCAAGAAAAAATGCAGCGTGTATAGATTTAGTCTCTGAAATTCATTTAAAAATTAAATTGATCGGCCTCAGCTGACGTGTACGCAAGCAGAGTGAGGACAAGTTGCAACAAGCCTGCTGCAGGCTTGTTGCAACTTGTTGACAACTTGCAACAGGCTTGTGAAAATTTCTAGACTCGGTGTTGGTAATAAATAGAGTTTGACAAGAAAAAATACTTTCATATGTTGTTTACATAGTTCTGCGGCAGTAATTATTGATAAATTTTAATTACAACCATACCTTTGGCCTCATTATACCATGCGCATAGCAGTATAGCAGGAAAAATTTCTTGTCGGGAAATGGATAGAAATTGTGGGTCTGCGCCCTTTCCTCTGTCTGCGCTGTTTGTCCTTCCTGGTCACTGTCGTCTGACAATTCACTGTCCATGCTGTCTGCCATTTCCTCCTTTGGCTCTACATCCAACGGATAACGCTCATGTAGTAAAAAAAAAGGTGGATCAGCTGCAGCACTCGATCGGATCATACAATCCTCCCGGTCTTCATCTCTAGCCATGACCATTGCGTTTTGGAATCTGAATTGTTTGTGCTTGTGGTTTTTTGTATTGCAATGCCCTGTAAAACTCAATTGTGATTCAAACTGGATATTGCAGCAGTCACAACATTTCACAAATTCCGTATGCGTTTCATTTTGACTCTTTTCACTAGCGGCATATAAATTGGCAAATTTTTTTTGTATTTACCTATACCATTTAAAGCACGCATTAAGCACCAATTAGGATATCGCTGCCTAATACGGACAAGGCTCAACTCATATTTGAGTTTTGATTGGTTAAAACGATTTCTAGTCTGGCATTTAATTTTTTTGCTTGCACTTCATCCCGCCACAAGTTTTGTCAAGGTGTTTTTTTACAGAAAACTTTGAAATGCATTTTTTTAATTAAATAAAAATGAAGCCTGGTTCAACTTTTCATTCAACATTCTCTTTCAATGGACTACACAATAATGAGCAAACATTAAACATGCTGAATGCGGCGGACGAGTAAGTTTTACGCATTATGCTTTTAACAGTTTGTGAAAAATTTAATATATCGTACGTATTTTTAATACACATACATATGTATACATATATTTTAGTTTGTTTGGATATCCAGGCTCTCCAGAACTTTCGCAGTTGCCAATGTCTCCCACTATTATATTAATGAAGGTATAATAAAGTCCATTGACTATTTTTCAAACTAAATTTTTATAGCTGAGTTGCATGTTTATACGGGTCACTAAATTTTAACTTAACAGTGAGATGGAGACGAAAAAGACCACTCTGTGATTCAATGGACAATGCAGATGTGTCTAATGGTCTGGCGTTCTTACGTTACCTAATTTTACAAAACATATGAGTGTATTATCTATTTATAATTCATTTTTTGCCTTGCAGGTCGCCAAAGAAGCCACACAAACGGTGTATCTGTCAACGCTGTTTTACCCATTGAAATGGCGAGGATTGAAGGTATAAAGTTTGAGCTTTCCACTACACATGAAACTGTATGAAAGCTGAAATATGTTTATTAGTATCATTTTTTCCCATATTAATATTTATATTCATTCAGGTCACGCGCAGGAAAAACTGAGGGATAAAGAGTCCACCAGAAGCAGCAGTGACAATAATGACGAGGGTAAATTAAATGAATTGTTAAATAAAAGTATGGTATACTATTGTATGGTTATGGTTTAGTATTTACAAATTTGCTTTCATAGTATGGAATTTTAGGGGTTTTCCCTAAAGTATGGTTTTCCCCATAGAAATGAAATTTTGCCTTGACCTTCATTAGCTTATCAAGGGCCTTTAAATAGTTTATCTCAACAAGCTGCTAACCATTAATATAAACTGTACTTCTATTAATGAGTAAAATCTGTTGATATTGACAGAGAAAAAACAATGAAATAAAGTACATTGGACTCTCATAGGTTATCATTGCTACAGTGAACATTTTACTGTCTTTTAATAATAGAAGTACGAAATGAGCTATCAAGCTTACAGAGTGAAGTCAATTCTCTCCATAAGCAAATGTGGCTTATGGTGGACAAGCAAGATGAATTGCTTAACTTGGTAAATGCCATGAAGAAAAGTAGCAATTCTGAGAATTTCAATCTCAGTAAATGTTGTCATACTGTAAGTTACACTAATATTTATGTCCTATCTGGTTTCAGAGAGGTTTTTAGTTCCTGTTCTGTACTTTCAATTCAAGGACAATGTCAACAACATCATTGGACAGTTTTACTGTTGCACAGGACGCTTTTCCACAGAAGATGCTTAGAAAAAAGTGAGTAAGCCTTCTTGTTATTCCTTGGAGAATGATTTAAGATTTTCAGGTGTGATACCAGTATTAGCTGAATAATGAATAAAGCCAAAATATTAAAGACAAAAAATGTTGGTGTAGAAAAGAAAGTCAATCCACTTATATTCATGACATTTAAAGTCAAATTTTATTTATGATACTGGCCGGTGTTCTGATAAATATTCTAAAGTGCCTATGAAAAATTTTGTCAAGCACTTTATTGTATTAGAAAGATAACTTAAATTCACAATATAACATCTTTTGTGTTCTTTGTTGAGATATTAAACTTTATTGGATATGCAAATAATAAAATGTGTGACACCAGACTGTATAATGAGTGTCTACGAGATTTTGTATTATCATTTTGTATCATATTCATGCATATGTGCACTTTAATAATAGTTTGTAAATGCTATCCATTCAAAATTGTTTTTAAACTGCTATAACATTCAGGCAGGACATGTTAATATAGATTAAAAACATGTTAATATATGCTTATTTGTATAATATATGTTTGGATTAATACCTTTTTGTATTGAAAACAGACATGTTCGGCCATTATAAACAAGCTCATGCAGCCAAACTTACTTTACGAATCCTTGTGGCCAATCCAAAGTCCAAACCTGGCTACCAATGAAAATTTACTGTTTTATAAAGCCTTTCTCTATTAGTAATGATGTGTACAGTATTGATTAACTATATCCAAGATACAAGCAACCATAAAATGTCGAAACTCTTCCCCGATTGCTCAAAGCTTTCGTTGAAATTGTACATAAACCACGCGTGCCGCGTCTTGGAGAATTTCGTTTTTCTCCAGGATAAATGTGCCATATTATTTGTCGCCAGCCGCACAACTAATATAATAAGCGATTAATTTTTCACAATATTTAACAATTATTTGCCGAAGGTGAGGTGATTATCAGGGAATATTCAACGAGACGAGGTCGAGGCTGAGGACAGGTAGCATTTTACTTTTTTACATTAAATTATCCTCAAACATTTGGATGTAGTATAAAACTGTGCTAAAAAACCATTCTTCTCGTCATTTGTTTAATACATATTACCGCCGGGCGAACATTATTATAGTCAGCCGATTTTAATTGGTCACATGGTGACTGAAAAACAGAAAGACTGATATAGCCTGATTTCATTCAGCTAAAATTGTTGAAAAATTGATGCCGCAATTTGCATCATGGTTGTTTCAACATCTTAATAATATCAGCTTGCATCAAGTCTGTTAGAACAACTTGCAACAAGCCTGTTAATCAACAACGCTGTTGCAAGTTGTTCTGACAGTCTTGTCAAATCTAGTCATGAACAAGCTTGAATCCAGTTGTTCCAACAACTTGATGCAGGCTTGATGATATCAACTTGTAACTAGTCTGTCTTAAAAAATTGCAATAGCATTGTTGATCCAACAAGCTTGATCCAAGTTGTTTCAACAAGCTGTAACAAGTCTGTGGATGAGAAGTTGCAACATGCCTGATTTTAACAAGCTTGTTGCAGCTTGTTGCAACTTGTCAACAAGTCGCAACAAGCCTGTGGCGTTTTTGGCTGTGTACATATATAACACTTTGTTTACATTCTCTACAACTTATTGTATCTATTTGTAAAACATATTAATACCAACCATTCAGGGGCGGATCTTGGCAAATTTCTGACCGTTGCATCAACTGGAAATTCGATTAACAATTTGTTGGGAACGAACCCAACCGAATGTCTTACAGTCGATTAATTTCACCAAAGATTACACACTTTATTCTTTACTCGCATAATTTCTTTACATAAAGTCGTTACTTTGCTTGAATATCAATATTATCATTATATCATCCGTTCGAATATATCAAATAATAAAGGTTTGCTAAATAAATCACAAATAAAGTCGATTAGGTTAACGTTTATACAAATCAAATAAAGAAAGATAATTAACTTACATCTATATGGCGATTTCGTAGCTTAAATATCACATTTCGTATCGTTTTATCGTTTTAGTACTGTCCCTTTACCGTGGATATCAACGTGTTATTGTTTTTCATAAATTATGCCAAAATGGCACGAAAATCTATAAATATTATAATATATAAGTTCGTTTGTAACATCCCGGCCCCCAATGAGCGCACAGCACACGTCAGCTCATTCACCGTCTCTAAATTACAGCCTCCAGTAAGCACAACTTCTGAATGGGACGTTTCAAAACATTGTTCTTCGTTTTCACTTCAGCAACCCTTACGAGACCATCTCTTCCAGGAAACACCTTCGTTACTCTTCCAAGGAGCCACTGTCCTCTTGGGATATTCTCATCCACTAAAATAACAAGATCATCAACCGCTAAGTTACGCTGATTTGTAAGCCATTTTTGTCTTTGTTGTAAGGTCGGAAGATACTCCCGTAGCCAGCGCTTCCAAAAATGATCACTCAAAATCTGATTGTCTCCAACTCTTCCTGCTATACAAATCGGCGTCATCAAATTCTCCAGGAGGTAGAGACATCGCTGGTCTTTGAAGTAACAGATGATTCGGAGTTAACGGCTCCATATCACAGGGATAGTTTACATTTGTCACATTTCCATTGAGCGGGGAGATTCACTCGCAACAAATTTATCCAAATTTGGACTAAGGACTGCCACCGGCAAAACTTGTTGGTAATTGCTTTTAACCTGATCAACGTGCGTGCATGTAAAGTTGGCTAATTGGGATGAATTGTGTTGCACTGACCGTGCCAACTTGCAATTTTCAACACTGCAAAACCACAAAGTTCCATCCATAGTAACGAAGCAGCGATCATCTTTTCTGCTCGTTTTTACGCTATATATACTCCCGGACTTTACTTCTGCTGCTTGTGGAGAATATTTCATTTTCTTTCTCGAGGGTTCGAACGTCCCCCCTAACGCAAATCCACACATGTTACAATTTGGTGGCTTTGTACGGTTAAAGTATTCTGCTTTACAGCCCGGGCAACAACCACGGCCTCTTTGGATCTAGTCTTTTGCTATATACTACAGTACACTTGTGTTTTTCGTGCCACACCTTTACATCTCTAACTGATCAAAAGTAGATTGTTTACGGGTTATATATAACAAATTTTATTCAAACAGCTAAAATTAAAATAACAATGAAAAACAACAAGTGTAATTACCTACACTCTTGATGGGTCGCCTATCCGTCCGGAGTTTGACAAGCTTAAGTGGCCTACTAATTATAGGGAGCCTCCTTTGCTACAGGGCGTCCTTTGCTACAGGGCACTCTGATAATATGGTATAACAATTAGCGGCGTTGACAAAGAAATTTGATACAGTATCCTTTAATTTTTTTCAAATACGCATATATTTGTACTAAACTTTTCTTACTCTGAGTTGCAATATGTTGCTGATTGAAAACTAAATTAAGATTGCACGTCATTACGACATTAAAATATTGTCATTTGAAGACACTGCAAACCGCACGTTAAAAGGTTACAGGCATTGTCAACTGAAATAGTCAATTCCATATTACATATAATTTCGATCCACTCTCAGTCTCTCACATGCATGAAACCTAGCGTTTCAGAGATAACGCACAAGGAATGTTAAATCCTTTGTGCGCTGCATAGTAATTAAATTGTTATGTGTGATATTTTCGTTTTGAGCGAAGAATTTGACTATGTAATTTATCAACATAAATACCAGTTTCGATGTGCTGTACACTGCACACAAAATGAAGAATTTCGTCTTTTGCGCATATGTATAAGCATAATTCAATTCTTTGATATCGATTATTTATATTTCCATTGAGCATTGAGTATTTATTACTGTCAGGGGTATCATGGACTGTACATTTCTGAAGCGCTGTCGCATATGTAGCAATAATACACGTAGCGCAATTGAACATTATTTATGCACCGTATAGCAGATTATTCCACTATTTTAATAAAGTAGCTATAATTTGATAGCTGATTATTGTTCTATCATGATAAAGTAGCCATAATTTAACTCGTGCGTGCGCTTTGATTCATTTGCGACTCAAAATTTTGTAGCAATAATACACGTAGCGCAATTGAACATTATTTATGCACCGTGTAGAGGATTATTCCACTATTTTAATAAAGTAGCTATAATATTATTCCACTATTTTAATAAAGTAGCTATAATTTGACAGCTGATTATTGTTCTATCATAATAAAGTAGCCATAATTTAACTCGTGCGTGCGCTTTGATTCATTTGCAACTCAAAATATTGTACTTTTATCATAGCATAGGTAAAATAGGTATACATTATTGCAAACATCTTTTAAATCTTTATTGAACGGATATAAAACAGATGTAGGCTATGATTCGTCGACCACCACGACCACCAATTAAAATGATGCAGCCAATCGCGTTAGACCTTGCAAACAGTGTGACCTTATTGCGCCATTGTGTCGGATCAGATGATTCTCTAATTTCATTTACTTGATTAGCCACGTACGTCTGAAACCGTTTTGTCGTGTTGTGAATATAAGATAACACAATCATACTGTCCGTCCAATAGAAGGTTTCGTTCACTGGTGTATCAAGTTCTCTTTGGATCATTCTATTCATTCGCACAGCTAACAACGCACTTTGCAACTCGTCTTGGGATTGTAGGTGCACGGATAGGAGCATTTCTCGATTTCCCCGTTACAAAGGAGCAGCTAGTGGTTCCGTCGTTGTATATAATGCGTAAATATGACACGGTACCGAATCCGATCTCGGATCCGTCACAAAAGTGATGTAATTCCACAACGCAGTCATCATGATGAGGGTGCTGATAGAAACAACGAGGAATGTTTACTTGTGTCATCAAGGGGATCAAGAACTTCCAATGCGTCCACGATTCTAGTAAATCACTCTCCAGAGGGACGTCCCATTTTAGTTTTCTTTGCCAGCAAGCTTGAAGTATTTTCTTAGCATTTAGCACAACAGGTGCGGCAAATCCTATCGGGTCGTAGAAGGAAGAAATACAGGAAAGAATGCCTCTCATAGTATTTGGGTTGTCACACGGCTTTATCTTGAAACAAAACATGTCCTCTTCCACGTTCCAATGAACGCCTAGCGTGCGTTCAATAGGCAATTGATCCAGATCTAGATCAAGATTGGGCAAAGCTCTTTTCTCGACAGGTATCTCTTGGAGAACTGTCCGACATGAATTTTGTCAACTTGAAGCCTCCTTCTGAGAGTAAGGACATGGAACCCTTCGCTACTTGAATGGCAATTTCTTCATTTTTCAAAGCCCGTAACGTATCATCGACATAAAAATGCCTACGAACTGTGTCAACGACGAGGGCATCATAATTGCTCTTTTTATCTTCAGCGGTTTTTTGAAGACAGTGGTTTGCACAACAGGGCGAGTCGGTCGCTCCGAAAACGTGTACAGTCATGACATATTCGTCTGGTGGTTCGTCGAGGCTTCCACTCCACCAAAGAAATCTCAATGCGTCTTGGTCATCGGGAGCTACCTTCACTTGATTGAACATACCTTCAATGTCGGCTACAAGCGCTATATTATCTTGTTGAAACCTTGTCAGAATACCCACGAGACTGTTTGTGTAATCAGGGCCTTGCAATAAATTCTGGTTTAAAGATGTATCTCGGAATTTCGCTGCCGCGTCAAACACAATTCTGACCTTTTCAGGCTTGTTCTTGTTGATAACGTGATGATGAGGAAGGTAATTGGTTTTATCTGTTATTCTGTTTGCTTTGTCCTTGGTGAGTTTTCTTGCGAATCCCGCTCGTATATACTCCTCCATAGCCTTTCGATATTTCGATTCAAGCTCTGGACCAGTAATCAATTTCCTTTTTAAAGATCTCAGGCGTTTTTCCGCCACAATTCGGCTGTTAGGCAATTGAGGGGAATCGCTCTTCCACAAGAACTCTGTTTCGTAGTGTCCGTCTACGAGTTTTGTACTTCTCTGAAGGATGTTCTCGGCTTGGCGATCTTCGACCAAAAAAGGCTTCGTACACTCTGTTTCCTTTAATCCAGATGTTTCGATTTCCCAGAATCTCTCTACTTGTCGATTAAGGATTTGGTTGTTGGTGTCAAGAAAGTTAATAGATAACTCCTTCTTGAACGTGCCATTCACCCTCACACTGCCAGCAACAGTCCATCCCAAAGCAGTTCTGGTTGCATAAAGCTGACACTCATCGTCATCAGATACCCTCACCTCTCTTACGATATGCACTCCTCTAACATCTTCCCCTATGATTATAGAGACTTGTTTAAATTCTACTTCAGGCATAGTTATATCAGCTAGATGCTCGTATCGTTGACAATCGATCTTATTTGGAAGAACCCTTTCATTCATATCAAGTTCCTTGACTAATCCTTCGCTCACTTCAAGTATTGGGTCAGTATCTCTGGCTTCGGCAGCTTGCAGAAATAAGCTAACCAATTCAAATTCGCAATCTTGTGTTCCAAGCACTGTCGTGACTGCGACAGACTGCTTAGTTCCTTTCACGTTTAGTTTCTCAGCTAATTTCACATCAACAACAGTTCCGCGGCATGCGTTGTCAAGCAGACCATATGTCGTGACAGAGTCTCCAGTCTTTGTTAGTACCTTGACTGGCACAACATGCAAAAGTATATGATTTCCCCTTTCTTTGGTCATGGTCGCATAAGATGACATCCTCGTTTTTTGACTAATCTCGCCTTCAGGTGTTGGTGTATCGTGTCTGGGCGTTTCTGGTGGCTTTCTTGGTTCCTTCCGTGTCTCACCCTCGTCGATGGTCTTGGGAAAATTGTGATCGGCGAGCTTGGACTGACATTTAAGGTCGTCATTAGGTGGGGTGATTCTTCGATGAAGGAGTCGATGATGCTTGTAAATGGATTTACATCTGCATATGGTGGTTGATTTGCACTGAGCTTTCATGTGGCCCGAAGCTAAGCATAAGTGGCAAAGCCTCGAGACCTTGACGATTTCCCATCGCTCTTCGGGTGTTTTCTTGACAAACAAATCGCAATTTATTAGAAGATGTTTGCCTTTGCAGCAAGGACAAGGATTTGGAGCTTCGAGATTTGTCGCTAATGTGGAGATGTGATTTGACGGAGGTGATTTGGTCTTTGAGGACATGCTAGGATCATTACATTTGGAGCTCTTGTTATCGAGTGGTTTTCTTTTCGTGGTCAGAATGTGACCATACTGAGGATCGTTCATAATTTTCAACTGGTTTTCGATAAGATCCATAACATGCTCTAGCGTTGGATTCAATTTGGTTTCATCTCGAATTTTAGGGACACTTTTTACTCATTCAATCTGCATGTGCATTGGTAAGCGATCCACGACTCGTTCTACATTTGATGACGCATTAATTTCGTGTTCGTACCTTTTGTGGTCCTTTAAAACTTCTAAACAGGTGCGTAGATTATTTCTCAGCTTCGCAAGAGCGCCACTATCTCCCTTTTTAATGCGCGGACCAACAGTAACCCGTTTAAGAGATGCCTTGACTACACTGGACGGATGACTGTATTGAGACTCTAGTATATTCATCGCCTCTGTATAACCATCTGATTTCAATTCACAATGCAGGATGGCATCTTTAGCATCGGCCTCCACAAAACTAAGAAGACGAGTTATCTTTTCTCTTTCGTCAAACTCTCTTTCGACCAGCCAGGACTCCACTTGCTTCTTAAATACACGAAATTGGGCAGGGTCACCTTTAAATCTTATGGGTTGTGGTTTTGGAATCCCTTGTCTCTGTAGCATAGCCTTCATAACTGTTGTCACTTCAACCCTCTGTTTCACTACTCCTACTAATTGCTGGTTCATTTCCATTATTGACTGGGTAAAGTCTTGTTTACTTTTTTCAGTAGGGATACATGCTGGGGATGGTGCCTTTTCCTGCTCACAACTCTTTGGCAGAGCTTCAACTGGGTTGACCTGATCAGGCCATGGTGGCAAGTTGGTTGAATCATGTGGGATTAGAGAAGGACTTGCTTCACAAGTATTTTCATGCTTTGTTGTGGCCCCTTCTATTTCTATCCTTATATTGGCCTTGTTCTCAGTCAGAATCTTTGGCCAACTACGCTTACTATGGCGATCACTAAATCTGTCGCCAGCCTTATCAGCAGCCAAGAGGTGGGCTTCTAGTCGTGAATATTCGGCTTGATCTCGCAAATCCTGTAACTCCTGCTCTATCTGTTCTTGCATTTGTTTCTGTTTTGTTTTAGCCCTCCTCTCTGCCTGTTCTAGCTTTAATTTTGCTAATTCGGCTGAGCGGGCTGCCGCCCTAGCTTTAGATGATACTGAGGACCCTACCGAGCGTTTACTTTTTGAGGATCTTGACATGGAAATACTACTATGCGCTGACAACGAGATCCTTTCGTCATCATTAAAATGATGTTCATCAACCGGTATTGAGCCTCTTTGCAAGCTGCGAATGCTTTTGTCCAGCTGATCAATAGATAGTTGATTGCAGTCGTTTAAGTTTCGTTCGAGGGTGCGCTGTTGAATGCTAAGGCACTCAAGCTCACTGGAATCGTTAATTAGTCGGGAATACTCTTCGTACGCTTGCAAATACTTGACCCAGTTCAAATGCGCACCTTCCAAAATTTGTTGTATTTCAGTAGGTTCAATACTGTTATAGTCATGACATTTTAAAGACTCGGTGGATGCTTCAATAATTTGTGAAAGCTTCAATAAATCATGCTTCAATCGCCTAGAGCGTATTTCATTAAAGTACTCTGCGTACTCACGTGATACCTTTGGAGTGCGAGATGACCGCCGTAAGCCCACATCACTTCCGGGTCGTTTACTTTCACTTTGTCGATCGCGATAATTGTCAAACTCTTTCGCTTCGATTTTATCCATAGATCAAACTATGTTGGGAACGAACCCAACCGAATGTCTTACAGTCGATTAATTTCACCAAAGATTACACACTTTATTCTTTACTCTCATAATTTCTTTACATAAAGTCGTTACTTTGCTTGAATATCAATATTGTCATTATATCATTATATCATCCGTTCGAATATACCAAATAATAAAGGTTTGCTAAATATATCACAAATAAAGTCGATTAGGTTAACGTTTATACAAATCAAATAAAGAAAGATAATTAACTTACATCTATATGGCGATTTCGTAGCTTAAATATCATATTTCGTATCGTTTTATTGTTTTAGTACTGTCCCTTTACCGTGAATATCAACGTGTTATTGTTTTTTCATAAATTATGCTAATGTGCCAAAATGGCACGAAAATCTATAAATATTATAATATATAAGTTCGTTTGTAACACAATTGGCGCTTAAGGCGAGACTGAGCGCCAGAGGCGTGAGACAACTGGGGGAAAAATTGTGAAATCTAGAGCCTGGGAAATGCGATTTCCTGAATTTTGAGAGCAATATTTAACACAAAACAATGCTTAAAAATGAAGAATTTTTATACTTCTGATTTTCAGATGCATTCATAAATCTCATTAAAACTTATAAAAGATAGAAAATTAAAATTTTTGTACCTAATGCACATTGAAAGATACAATATACTCACAGTTTTTGGCATGAGTATTTAGTATTTAGTAATAGGTAATAAAAACCATATTGGGGTCTAGCAAAATAAAAAAATATTTTGTAACAACAGCCCCTTTGTTCATAATGGGACAGCCTCCATGTAATATGATATAGCATGCAGGTCAGGCCTGACTGACTTAATGTAAATCTATGGGATAGGGAAGGTAAAAAAATATCTAGTACTGGAATACTCAAATAGGTAATAGGAAGCGTATTGGTATCATGTAGAATAGACAATACTGTAAACCTTCGAATATAAGCCCAGTGCTTATACTAGTTCGTACGCCTTTTTAATGGGCTTATACACGGGGGGCTTATATACAGACAAAATTTGGTGTTACCATGAACAAAAAGAAATGTAAACCATAGTGTATAAACAACATAAAAATACAGTCAGTAACACATAATAACAAGCATTAGTACATTAATGGCAGTTGCGGATCCAGGGTAAGTCAAAATAAACTATAGCAGCTCAATTTTAAATTCAAAATAACTTTATAACAATATCATAGGCTATGAATTTCAAAAGAATAAAATCTAACCAATGAAGTTGCTTTGAAGGTATTTTAAAATGTAAATGTATCCTAGAATGAGCTGTGGTAATTTATTTTGACTTACGGTAGATCCGCCACTGAATGGTTATGGCCTTATATATGGGAGAGCTTATATTCGGGAGGCTTATATTTGGAATGACCTAAGCGTTAGTGAAATGGTGAGCTTATACTTGGGGGAGCTTATATTTGGGGGGGCTTATAATCAGAGGTTTACGGTTTTTTGAAACAACAGTCTGCTTGTAATGAGGCAGTAACTGCAATATGAAGTATGGAATAGCATGAAAGCTGAGTCTGAATGACTAGTTGTAAATGTATGAGATAGGGAAGGTAAAAAACATTATTTAGTAATGGAAATATTTAAATAGGTAATAGGGACAATGTTGGTGTCATGCAAACATAAAAAACATTTAGTAACAACTATCCCTTTGATCCTAAGGAGGCAGTCAATATAGAATATGAAATATTATATAGCATGCCAGCTAGTTGTGAGTGACTTATTGTAAGTGTATGAGATCGGAAGGCCAAGAAATAAACAAACAAAAAAAAGAAATCTAGTGTGTATGTAAGTTTAATTAGCAATCAATTATTAATCACGAATGCACACAAGTATAATAAACCAAAGTTTGTGTGTGCATAGATTACCCCCTTCAAAATTGCCACATCACATGTTGTGTGATGTAGCTACCCATCACCCAATACACTATCCGACACAGTCACAGACAATGCAGTATTCTCACACCAAAATATATGTGTATTTTCTCACACATATGGATCTAAAGCATTGAATGATAAAACTCTTAGTTGCAATAAGGTCCAATGCTAGTAAAGCCTCTCAGGAAGTAACACAAATCTTCCTTGCCACATAATAATTTTGAGCGGGCTCTATAGAGGCAGTTGCCATCACCACAAGTGCTACAACAACAATTATTATATGTGTGAAATTTCAAACTGTGCAAATTTGATGAAAGTACTAGTCAATGGTTAAATATAACAAATTGTCAAGAATTGACTACCCACCCCACCCCACCCCACTTGCCCACTACCATAGACCACTCATCCCATTACCATCTACAATACATAAATATCTTGGCCAAAAGAAGTATATAAGACAACTACAAAAGGTTAATAATAAGGATTCTTGCTTGTAAGGTACTCCTAGGTCTCCAGACTCCAATGCCCTTTCCCGCGCCTCCTATGCAGCTTACTCAATATTGCTATTTATACATTAGTATTATTATAGTATTTCATTAATAATCCTACAAATGCAATGCCTATCAATTTAAATAGCAGAAATTTAATCTCACAATATTGAATATAAAACCTAGCACATTAAAATAACTAGCACAGCAGAGCTTTTTATATAAAATACTTTAAAGCTCTCAATTCGCCACTTGCATTCATAAGGTGTTTATGAATCAACAATTTCAAAGCAAGATCTCTCCCCTTCCTGCCCTTTGCGAATGGATTTCAAGGTTTTGCTTTCCTTCTCATAGTAAGGTCGATAGATCACAATAATTTGCATAGTCGCGTCAAACACCATGCCTTGGAGAAAACCTTCGGGTACTAGTAATTTGCATCAGTCACCGATGCCTGTTGCATCGATCAGTCGAGACAATCTACCCTTCAAACAATAAGAATCGTGCCGTACTGTCTTGATCCACCTGTCAGTCGAGACAATCTACCCTTCAAACAATAAGAATCGCACGGTACTGCCTTGATGCATCGGTCAGTCGAGACATTCTACCCTTCAAACAATAGGAATCATGCGGTACTGTCTCGATGCATTGGTCAGTCGAGACAATCTACCCTTCAAACAATAAGAATCATGCGGTACTGTCTCGATGCATCAGTCAGTCAAGACAATCCACCCTTCAAACAATAGAATCGCGCGGTACTGTCTCGTATGACCGATGCATGTATCGGTGCGAAGTAATCTACCCTCTGCCATCTACCCTAGCCATGTGCTTTCTCAAAAATGCAAAGTAAGCACAATGATGTCCAGACAGTTTTCACAACAACCCGACGCTATAATATTCGCTATATATATCCATAAGACGATAAATAAAAAACACGCAAAATGGTTATCAAAATTCTTCTCATTTGAAATAATTGTTTTTATCAATAAAATTATTGATTGATAATACCACAATAGGCCCTATGCACTTGCATTTTGAGATTAAAATGTGTATATTCTTGCTTTTAACTCACATGACCAATTCCTTGACAACGGTTACGGTCCGCCATCTTTGAGTACAGCTTTGCTTAGCAACCGCTAGTAAACACTACTCAAACGTGACTTGAAAGAGCTTTTAATTTGTTTTTACCATGGTTCTCTGCTTAATGATTAATTGTCATAATTGCTCTGGTCGAGACAAAGATGTGAAGTTATATTCTGTGTCATCGAATGTCACAAATCACGGTGAAAAGGCCGAAGAATTGTCCATCGAACGTCGAACAAGATGGCTTTTCTGCCATTAGCCGTGGCAAACTAACCGAGTCAATCTTGCGATATGATCGCGTTTGTAGTCGCCACTTTGTGTCAGGAAAGCCTGCAGCAAGTTGGGATCAGTACAATGTCGATTGGGTACCCACTTTGAATCTTGGACATTCAAAGAAACAACGGGACGACGAGCGACAACTTTGTGATAGTGAAAGTGCTGAAAGAGTGAAATCACGACGCAAACCGACAACATGAAGAAGCACTTCAAGCCTCTGCTGCAAAAATTCTAAAGTTAGATGAACCAGGGGGACAAGTAAAAGATATTTTTTCAAACAGTTCTTTGAACGAAAATGTTGAAGATGTGTCTAGCGAAACATTGATTGGCGCAATAGCCAGTAGTAATGCAGTGTGTGGTCAAGTTGAATCCAGCACTCAGACTGATGAATTTGAGTATTTGTTTATGACAAAATGCTCTTGCCAAGCGCCTTTTGATGCTGGTGACATGAAAAATGATGAAAAAGTAAGATTTTACACTGGTGTTACCGAAGCAAAAACTCTCCAAGTTGTTTTCGAGAATGTCTCACCCTTTGTTACACGTAAATCAAAATCTCTCTCTAAATTCCAAGAAATGGTCATGTCACTGATTAAAAACAGACTTAATGTCCCATATCAAGATCTATCATATCGTTTCGGAGTATCTGTATCAATGGTCTACAGAACTTACATTACCTGGATAGCAGTTATGGATACTCGACTCTCACCATTAATCTACTGGCTAGAACGACACGAACTATGGCACACAATACCCAAATGTTTCCAATCTGCATTTGGAAATAAAACCACAGTAATTATCGATTGCTTCGAGATACTCATTGAGCACCCTACCAATCTTCCAGCAAGAGCACAAACATTTTCATCATATCAACATCATAACACCATCAAAGTCCTGATTGGTATTACCCCCAGGGGGCAATTTCATTTTTGTCAAATGCTTGGGGTGGCAGAACATCTGATAAATACTTAACTGAAAATTGTGGTCTGCTGAATAAGCTACTTCCTGGAGATATGGTTATTGCAGACAGGGGGTTCACTGTAGAAGAGAGTGAACTGGTGATACCTGCATTTACAAAAGGGAAATCCCAACTAGACCCTATCGACGTAGAAAAGACAAGGAAAATTGCTCATGTGAGAATTCACGTTCAGAGAGTAATTGGACTGCTACGTAGAAAAAAATACTCCATTCTGGATGGAATTCTTCCAACCGACTATCTATCTACTAGTGCTAAGGATCAATCCCCATTGATTGATCAGGTTCTGAGGGTTTCAGCTGCACTTACAAATTTATGTCCCCCAATTGTACCATTTGACTGACAATTGATGAACATTTTAGGAAACTAGTTTACTTTTGTAGGTATGTATTTTCAATAATATCAATACTATCTACAAATTTTAATTATCATATATGTAATTTAATATCCTCAAAATCTCTATTTTTCATAGAGTGCTCACACTAAATGCGTGAAACATAAATACTACTAAACAGGTGATAAATCATGCAAACTCCTTTGTTTTCTGTTGTCTAATCAACACCATCGAGCACTAATTAGCACTATTTGTTTCACGCTTTAAGTGTGAGCACTCTATCAAAATATGTTTACCTAAGTCAAGTTGTATGCCTAAAAAGGGCATTTTGAAGTAATATTATATGAGCGCTGGAGGAACAGATTTTATTTTGGTAGGAAAAATATTGCATAAATGCAAACAAAGTCTTTTTGCCTCTAGGAAAAATGCATGTTTTAAGAATTCATCCAGAATGTTATTAGTTCCATCAGATTTTGGACATAATGTCACAGTTTCGTTCATAATCAGAAAGTTCTAAGAGTAAGATTGTAAGCAATGGGTGTTTTAAGTGTTTTTTTTTTCACCTAAGCTTTACTATGTTTACATTGAACTCCATAATAAATTTATAATATTTCATAATATTTTTAAAAGTCTCTTAATAAAAACAGTAACAATATGCTTAATTTGTGTGCTTAATCTATACATAAAACTGTACATAAAACTATTATTTGAAAATAGCAAAACACAATCAGAATAGTTTATATTATTATTAGATGTGACATGATTAATAAATTATTAATCTGATTATTCTCATGTCATTATTTACAAATTGATTATCGATCTTTTGAACATTTATGAATGTAGATGTATTTCTTGCTACTTGTGTCAGAATCTCAGCAAATTTGATGCTTGTATATCTGAATGCCACTCAAAAACTAGGGAACATTGTAATAGTTCCATCTTTAAGACACTGAAGCAGGTGTGGCCTCATTCTTGCTATGTCAAAAGTGAAGTCTTCTGGTTTGTGACCATAGACTAAGCAGGCTGCAAATGCAATTGCGAATATGCTGCAGTCACTTCCATTGTGCTGCTGTTGTACAGGAACACTAGTTATACCAGTAAAGCTGTCTGCCATCATATTCTCAACCTGATCATGGACCTCCATTTCTATGATATCATGGTAGAGGCTATCGTAAAGTCTAACCTCTCCAGGCAGACATCCGATATAACTTATGCAGACCCAGTGAAAACTACCTGTATGCAGAATTTGTACAAACTCACTAGTAATAATACTAAAGTTTCTGCATGGGCCCAATGTTGTCCTTTGAAACCCCTTTAAATAAAGGATTGACTTTCTTCAGTAATATCTGTGCTTGCTGGATGATGGTGCAATCAAGATAGCTATCACTAGACATTATGATGTCAAAATGCTGTTAAGTTAAATCACCAATAGGTGCCAATTTGTCAATATTCCCTTTGTTTTCTTTAATAAACTCAGGCTCATCATCACTTGAATCTTGAATATCATCAATAATTGGAGGAACCGCATGATTAGAATTTGTCTGAGACTGGTATGAGGAAGGAGCGCAAGTGGTAGGTTGGTTATCAGGTGTCTTACAGACATCTGTTTTGGTGCTTGAGACTGCATGTTGATTTCTGTTAGCTTTGCAGCTGCTACACATCCAATAAGTTTGCCAATTTTTAGGCATTCTTTTGTAATGTAAACACTCAAGGTGGAAAAATTGTCCATTCTTACATTCATTATTGTGACGTTTAATTAGTCTCTCAGTCCTTGTTGCCTTTTTGCCACAGATGCAAACACTAGTACGACTCAATGCTTCTTCATTGTTAGAATTATTATTACACACCTTACTACTCTTTGACTTTTGAAATTTAGGGAGAAGACGACAAGTTGGACAATACCATGTTTTAGGAATTGGCTCAGTAACGCGCAAACAAGAATAATGTAATCTCTTGATGTGGCAATCTTTATCAGTGCATTCGAGAACTCTTTCACTTTCATCCAATTTCTTTCGACAGCAGCAAATCCCATCTGGGTCAATGGTGCAGGCAATACCAAGTAAATGTTGTTTTCTGGTGTACCATCTTGATGTTAGCTCAGGTAATACACATATTCTCTAAGTATGGGTTGACTTGGGAACTACAACATCCCAATGCTCTAGGTCTGGCATTATTCTCTCAACAAAGAGAATGGGACCAGATTCTGGGAAAGAGCAAACTACAAAGTCACTATATTTTCGTCCTGTCACAAGCAGTTGTTGTTGAACTTGGAAATAATATTGGTGATCCCTTTTCAATTGTAGCTTGCCTTCAACTTGTTGCAGACAAAATGTTTTTTTTTTGAGTAACTTCCAAAGTCATTATCCTTAAGGCTAAAGGGACACTTGACCTCTCCACACCCATCTCCACAACAAGAGCAAGTAACCAAAAAATGAGGAGCAGCATGTAGCCATGGTTTGTTATTGTGGATAAACATCCCACATTTGGAGAATTTAACATCTTTATGCACCCAGATACTGCTTTTGTGTAGGCATCAATAGCCTTGACTTCCTATTTGTTCCAATACAAAGTTATAACAAATAGCTGAGGATAACAAATAGCTGAGGATAACAAATAGTTTTCACTAATGATATTGATGGCTGTGCTGCATTTGTATGGAAAATGGTATGACTTTGGGACGCTCCAATTCTACCAACTCGGTGAGTAAAAAATGTAGATGTTTGAAACTGTTCTCGGGTATCCTGCTCAATAATTTCTATCTCTGAATCAGAGAGAGATATGTCAATTTCAGAGCATTTAGTTAACAAATCAACATAGTTTAACTTAAGATTTTCAGGATCAAAAAGGTCACCAAAGGTAGAAATTCCCCGGCTTTTCAATATAAATCTGTCAGCATAAGGTGAAACAAGACTAAGAATAACTGGCTTGTTTTTACATTCATTTAGCTTGCTAAAAAGATCACTCATTTCTTGGTCAGATAGTTCACATATGCATTGGGCTGATTTTGACTTTGCAGCTTTGTTTTAGTTGGATTGGTTATCACTGTTAAAGTGACTGTCAATTTTCTTGTCAAGTTCAGCTTTCATTTGCCTTGCTGATCTAAAGTCTATGTCCTTAACTTTGGAATAGGGCACTTCTTTTACGTACGTTGGTAACAACCATGTCCATTTGACTTGAGTGCTGGCAAGTTTTCCATGGATTTGTGTCCACGCTTCGATATAAAATAATATACTCGCGATATGTGAACACGATTCTGCTAAGCCAGCAAGGCAATCAAAGCAATGAGCAGATGCATTTACTCCTTCCTTTGCTGTGGATGCTCATTACAAATCCTGAGATCACCTGATTGTATGCCAGCAAACTTTTGAAGTTTTTGAACTGCTTCAGTGTGTAGAAGCTTGTTTCTAAAACTAGGTAGATACAAGATCCCTTGCTTCTATCGGAGGAAGACATTCTGGATTGAGGTGCGAAGTTTCTAGCATCACCGGATCGATGTTTATCGCTTCAATTTTTTGCATATAACGGCATCTTACGTTATTATCTAGGCCTCACTTATTTAGATAAGATGATTGATGATTTTTCTACTGTATTTTGTTCTGTTACAACTTTATCTTTGCTAGAATTGCTCAAAAAAGTGTCTGACATGAAGCCAAAATACGACAAAATAGTGAGTGTGTGTGTGAGTTTGACATATGCAAATGAGTTGCTTGTACTCAAACATGGTGGACAGTAAATTAGTGACGTCACGTGAAAAGCAAGAATTGTTATTTTTTGGAGTTTTTATTGAAACTTGACTTGGAGGTATTAAATCAACGTGAAATTCTGACCAATGCATTCGCATCGGTTGGATCGGTCTGGATCCCCCCTGTAACTATTAATATTTAGCATGGCCTGGTTTGACTAGCCTGTGTTCCAGTCCACCCCCGTAGTGAGTGCACTGTGTAATATTCTCAAATTTCTTGTCCAGCGATTTCCACCAAAAATGGGAAAATTTATGCATAATTTAGCCGGAAATTATGTAAACTCAAATTTATGCCAATCCCAATCATGGCCATCGAAGGAGTGGAGCTCGTGAATAAAAGATACAAAGAGGCTTTTTATTTATTTATTTATTTATTTATTTATGACATTTGTCACCACGATCACGGGAAACAAGCAATAGGACACACGGTCCCTTACAAAGGCTTGTCTCCAAAATATAACATACATCGAACAATTAACATAAGAAACATAATACAAACATTATTCAACAATTATTCAGATTTATTAAAATTAACAGCTACAAACTGAGTTCACATTAACGTTTCTGCAGAAGGGACAAATAATTCGCCATGAGCGGATATTTTCCGAATCAAATGTAGAATGCAGGTGGGCAAATAGTAACTTGTTTAAGCGAGATTTAAAGATTGACGTACACTCGGAGGTTCGAATGTCGATGGGTAGCGCATTCCACAGCGGACAGATATGAACAAAATAGGACTCCCGAAATGTTGATGTACGAGCAAAGTTAAGGCGAAGATCCATCCCACAGGATCCACAACGTGTTTTAGAGTTGGAAAACTGTACAAACTTGGATATGTCAAGACTTATCTTGCCGTTTATACAGCGAAAGAAAAAGAGAAGGTCCAGATATTCGAGAAAGTAACATAGAGGCAGCAGATGAAGATGAATCAGCCGGCATTTATAACCAAGTTCAAAGCCATGGAGGATGAAACGTGTGGCTCTGCGTTGTACTGCCTCCAAACTTTGCATCAAATAAATAGATCCATACAGACAGGGTGACCATACTTGGCTAGCATAAATAAGATGTGATCTTACCAGCGATATATAGAGTGTTTTCTGGATGTGACAAGGGACACCCCTTGAACTATGTTCGCAGGAAGCCGAGCATTCTATTGGCTTTACACACAATAACCGCAATATGGTCCGCCCATAACAGATCATGAGACACTTGTAGGCCAAGATCACGTGCGATGGTGACTGATTTAAGTGTAACTTCATTAAGAGTATAGGACCTTTGTGGACTGCAACGTTTGCGAGTAATCCGAAGATTCTCACATTTGGCTGGTTGGAACGATAGTTTGTTGATTGAAGCCCAAACTGACAGTGAGTCTAAATCCTGCTGAAATCGGCTGGCATCACAAGTAGTTTTGATGGATTTAAAACATTTTGTGTCGTCAGCAAACATAGCAATATTAGAGAAAGACACACTGTCTGTAAGATCATTTACATATAGAATGAACAGAATCGGGCCGAGAACTGAACCCTGAGGCACACCAGAGCAGACTTCTACCCATGAGCTAGATGCACCGTTTACAACATCGCGCTGACGACGATGGCAGAGGTAGTCAGATAGCCAATTAAACAGAAGACCAGTAATCCCATAGGAACGTAGTTTCTGTAGAAGGTGAGCGTGACAGACAGTATCAAATGCATGGGTAAGATCAAGATATACAATGTCTATTTCATCTCCCTTGTCAAGAATCTTTCCTACTTTGTGAAGAACGGCCAGAAGCTGCGTAGTACAAGAAAGACCTTTACGAAAACTGTGCTGAAGATGGTAAATACGATCCGATGTAAACGACGCTATCCGGCGTGCAACACACCTTTCCAACACTTTCGATAATATGGGTAGTAATGATATGCCACGATAATTGATGAAAAATGTTCTCTTTCCTTTCTTAAAAAGTGGTATTAGATTCGCATCTTTCCATTCAGAAAAGAATTTACCAGTCGATAAGGATAAATTAAAAAGATCGCAAATAGGGTTGGCGATAACTTTGGCACATTCAACAATCAACTTATCCGGAATTTCATCAGGACCAGTTGCTTTGTTTACATTTAATCCTTTCAGGTCAGCCAAAACTTCGTCCACAGTAAGAACAATTTGCAACAGCGAAGGCTGATCCACCACATTGGGAATCGGAAAGGAACAAGTAGAGTGATCAGTAAGTTGGAAAAGGAATTAGCTTTGTCTAAGTCAGATGTAACTTCGATATTAGTTTCCAATAACATTGTATCAGGATAAGATTGGCGACTAGACTTAAGCTTGAAAAAAGACCAAAACGGTTTAGCATTAGAGTGTATCTCTGATGCTATCCGTTTAAAATAGGATTTGCGATTAGCACGAATCCAGTTTTTAATTTGCTGATGTAGTTTTCTGAACTCCTCGAAGACTGCAGGATCGTTTGATTGGCGCACTTTGTTCTTCCAGAAGGTCTTTTTCTTTTTGATAGCATAGGCAAGATCACGATCAATCCATGGCGCTCGCTGAGAATGCCTGACTTTACGCCTGGGGACAAAAACATTAACTGCTTCAAGAAACTCTTTCTTCTATGACTTCAAAGCATCATCCATCGTCCCCTCGGGTATGTCATTAGTATTCAAGGACAAATAGGCCCGTAGGGACTGAAAATCAGCATTCTTAAAGTCATAGACATATCTAGATGGTGAATTGATTACTTTAGCTAGACGGAATAAATTAAATGAAATACTTTTATGGTCTGAGGGAAGTCCTTCAGTATTTTCAACAAAAATTGTGTCCACTAGCTCAGGATTGTTTGATAAAACCAGATCTAAAATGTTATTTCCCCTAGTTGGAGCTTCGACGAGCTGATACAGAAAGGCATCAGATAGTTGATTGATAAATTGATATTCTGGACTAATATCACTGTTTACAAAACCAGATCCGTCGACCCAACGAATATCCGGATAATTAAAGTCCCCTACAATCAGGATCATAGAATATTTGTCCTGACTTGCGACATCTGCAATTATCTTAAACTGGGATATAAACTCGTGATCATTTGGTGCTCTATAACAAACCACAACCAAGAGTAGCTTGTCAGCCGATAGTTCAACCGCCACTGTCTCACCTGGCAAGTCTAGGCAGCCTTTTACAGCGATTTCATTCTTTACAGCCAACATTACTCCACCTCCTACATGGCTTTCTCGATCCTTACGATATAAATCATACCCATACGGTAGAATCTCTAAGCTAGAAACACCAGGATTCAGCCACGTTTCTGTAATGGCCACCATATCATAGTCAGCACCATAGACCACAGTTAATAGAAGAAGACTGGTTAGGCTAGTTGTACCACGTGACCAAATATGTTATTCAACTTTGTTTTGACGGGTCACGTGATGCGTTCCCTGCATCAAATTTCAATCGCTTATTAAAACACTATAGAGTGTAGAGATAATCTGGGTTCACAAGTTCGAAAACAAAGCGTTTCTTCTTATTTCAATACGAATTTTGGTGAGATGGAAAGTTAGACGCCATGCCGGGCGAAAACTGTGCGTTATACGGATGTCCTAGCAGTAGAAAGCATGGGCTTTCTTTCTTTAAAATACCCTCAGTTCACGCCGATGATAGCGAACACACAAAAGCTTTGAAGACCAGCGCACGAAATGGATGGTTGAAAGTTATATTGCGGACACGAGAGTCGACTGCAGAGCTAAAGAAGCGGATTGAAGCCAGCAATATTTATCTTTGCGAACTTCACTTCAAGCCAGATTGTATTTTAACAAGTACGTACTTGTATTGCATTTTATGCGACTCATTAGAACAAAGGGTCTATTCATGAATAATTGAACAGTGCTTGAAAGTTGAAATATATAAATATTTTAAGCAGATTGTATGACTCTAATATAGCTTTATTATTTATATTATTTTTCTTAAAGATCCAAAACGAAAAAGTTTGGTTACTGGGAGTATTCCAACCGAGAAATTGCCCCAGAAATCCCACGATGTTCCAACGAAAACACGTCGGACTTTGGTGCAAAATGTATTAGGATCAGAGGAAAATATGCCATCAACATCTTTTGATATGATACATGAATTCGAAAGCCTCGAGGAATATCCTAACATAGAAGATCTTTGAATTCAGCTTACCACTGAAGTATTATTACCATGGACAGTGGAAACCGAGAAAACAACACCAGAAAGCCAAGACATGCATTTTAGACTGCATGATGGCGTCCACAATGTCGCTATATACACAGTTGTGCTTAATCCAGCCATGGAATTTACCGTATTTGCATTTAACTGGCCTATCCCAGACACCCACATAATATACAGTGAGAGAAAACGTCGTTTATGGGGGGTTGAAGACTGCAAAGCATTGCTAGAGTTGGTGGCAAATTCTAAACTATGTGATGGCTTACCAGAAGATGAATTTACCAAATCAGTTGTAGTAGATCCAACATCTGACATTGATTTGTCTGGATTTCTCGAGTCTACAGTTGTTCGGCATTCCATCCCAAAATGTATTTCAGGGAATAATTTTCAAGCAAGTGTGTCTTTCCGGTCCCCTAGATGTGAAATTGCCATTGTCACCGACAGCCCTACAGACCAACCTTGTAAACCATGTGCTAAAACCACTTCCACTATTGAGAAAGCTGCCAAGAGAAAGAAGACAACATCTATCCCTGCAAAAAGTAAAGCTCCACTTACATCATGCAGTTCCGAGAAGTTGGTGGCAACAGTGAAAGCATCAAGACTGGAATGCAAGCAGTTAGAAGGCAGAATAAGAGAGCTTGAGACCAAAATAAAGGATGATGGTGTGGGAATCAGTGGTTCATTGGAAAATGACATACTGAAAATCATGGGTGGTCAAAATCTCGAAGCAACGCCACATATGAAATTTTTTTGGGAGCAGCAGATGAAGCTACTACAAAGTGAGAAGCTTGGACGTCGTTATCATCCCCAGATAATTCGGTTTGCCCTCTCTTTGCATGGAAAATCTCCAGCTGCATACCGTGAGCTCAGAGACAGTGGTGCTCTCATTTTGCCAAGTGAACGTGTCTTAAGAGACTATAAAAACTATTTTAAGCCTAAGGCCGGCCTGAACATCGAGAACATTGATAACCTCCAAAAGAAAGCATCATCCCTCTCTGGAATACAGCGCTATGTGGTTGTGGTGATGGACGAAATGAAAATTCAGTCCAACCTGGTATTTGATAAACATTCTGGGGACTTAATTGGTTTTGTGGATCTCGGTGATCCAATGACGAATTATGCAAGTCTTGGTGATGAAGATGTTATTGCAACCCATGCCTTGGCATTTCCGGTAAGAGGAATGTGCAGTGACCTTAAGCATGTTATTGCATACTACTTCACTGAAAATGTTACCTCTTACCAGTTAATGTCTCTCTTCTGGAAAGTCATTGGAGTTCTAGAGTTTTCGGTAAACCTTTGGGTGTGTGCGGCAGTAAATGATGGAGCATCACCAAATTGCAAGTTCTTTGACCTTCATGCAAAGTACGTCAGCAACTTAAACCTTGATGTGGTTCACAAGGTTCAGAACATCTTTGCTACATCGCGCTTTATATACTTTTTTGCTGATGCCTGTCACCTTATAAAAACTGCTCGGAACTGTCTGTACAACTCTGGATCAGGTTTGCACAGTCAATATATGTGGAATAATGGTCATCACCTGCTGTTTAGACATATTGCAGATCTATTTTATAGTGATCAAGAGTTTTCTTTGCACACCTTACCAAAGCTTTCTCTTGATCACATTGTACTTACATCTTATAGCAAGATGAAAGTGAAATTGGCAACCCAAGTCCTGAGTCGGTCAGTTGCTGTTGCTTTGGAAGAGAGTGGCAAGGAAGATGTCTCAGGTACAGTCCAATTTTGTCGGATGATGAATGATTTCTTTGACTGCACAAATGTAAGGTCTTTGACTGAGCATACCTGGAAAAGAAATCATCTCATCAAACCCTATGAAACACCAGATGATGAAAGATTTTCATGGTTGAAGGACATCTTCTTGAAATACCTTGAAGATTGGAGAGTAAGCACCATGCAACGAGAGGGGAATTATTCTGGTGATGACAGAGGAAAGATGTTCCTTTCCCTTCAGACCTACAAAGATTTGAAAATTTCTGTGCATTCACATATTGAGGCCATTCAGTTTTTGCTTGCTGAAGGCTTTCAATATGTCCTCAGTGAAAGGTTCATGCAAGATGTTCTTGAGGACTACTTTGGGCATCAGAGAGCTAAAGGTGGACATTCAGATAACCCCACAGCACAGCAGTTTGGGTACAATGACCTAACTATTGCAGCACAGAGGGACATTGTGCCTGTTATCAGAGGGAATGTTGGTGGCAGGTATGAAAAGAAAAAGTGGTATCAGGTTAGTGATGAGCCAGTGGAAAAAAGAAAAACAACAAAAAAGTGACAGTACTGAACTATCAGAATATGTGCTATAAGGAAAATTGATACAATGAACTGAAATTAATCTGAATTAGCCAATGTTGTATTGACTGTTGTCTTTACTTCTTTTGAATTTTTGGTTATTCCCTTTTATGCCTGTGACACCTTATTGGTATTAAGCCCAGGGGGAAATGTGAAAATAAGTCAAAAAATTTAATCCGTTCCTGCTTTAAAAAGGGCAGGAGGGCAATGCTCTCACTTTGATATTTTGCACATTGTTCCAGCAAAACCTTCCCACACCATCAAAAAGGGTGTGAGAATGTTTTTTATTAATATACTCCTTTTTCAGTCCATTCCACTTAAGTGATATGCAATCAGTTTGTGTGCACAAGGAAAAACAGAGACAGCTTTTGTTATTGTTATTGTTAGTCTATTTAGTTAACACATACAGTGTTACATGCAGACCTTTTGCCTTGCTATAAGGTATATCTTAGTATTTCCAAATGGTATTTGTATATATAAGTTACTATGTTACAAAGAAAAACATTCTGTTTGTACGATAGTTTGTCTAACTAATTAGTGAATGTCAGACAATTCTGTTGTGGTCACATTTGGATAAAAACATTCCAATTATTATTGTTGTTTGTAAAATAATTTGTAATACTGTTCCACTTGTTGTAAATATAAAATATTATGAGTTAACTAGAGTGATAATTGGGCAGGGAGTGTGTATTCATATATATTTGTTCTGCCCAACAATGAAATCCAATAGATCTCGAGAGAAATTTGTCCAGCAGAACTCAAATGTATGAATAAACACCTCGTCCCCAATCATCACTTTAGTTATGCCCCTGTGCTTTTCATTTGTGGCAACTTACATAATAAAGCTTGGGTTGTATGGTGTATAGTGTGGATCATATTTGCAGTCAAAATCAATGTTATTTTTAGGTAATTTCCATTTATAGATACTTCCCAAATTTTTTCAAGTGCAATGTAAACAGCATATAGAACAATGGTTTACATTGCCTGCCTCGACTTCATGCTATAGTTTATGTGCACTCAAGCAAATTCAGGAAATATCTATTGGACAGACTGGTCAGACTAATATTCTGTATTCATAAAATCTTGTATTTAGTACAAATTAAAGAATGATCTGATCTTGATTTTTTAAACATTTTGTCTAGAATAGACCCCTCTTGACTAAATTCAAATTTCCTGCCCTGTTCTAAGTCCATGCTTAATTTTGTGTTTCCTTTAACTCCTTTTCACTCAATCTGACCGGTCTGACTGTGTTTATGGAAAAGCACTCTGCAACTCTTTGTGAAAGCTATGGAAGGTGATCAGCTCTTTTATATTTTAATGTACCAGTGATGTCAATGTATATACGACTCTCTGGTCACAGAACAAAGATATTTACAATATGCACACTGTCAATATGGATAGAGTTCAGGACAAATTATGTTGGTGAATCAGCTGATCTTTTCAAGTCCTTTCTTAATGCTTTTTGTCTGGTTTTCTTCTCTTTGATTTTATGTTTGTTAAGGTAGTCTCTTGCATAGGAAAATGACCTGACCTTCAGGTATAATTTAATGAGGTTTTCCAAACACAGTTTTTGTGTTTGACCAGTTGTGTTAACACCAGCAGTCAGAACAATGTTCTCCCATAAGGACTTCACCTTGGGGGATTTTAATGTCAAATTGCATATAGTTTCGACTGGTATGTTTCTCAGTGTTAGTTTTGACTCGCAAACTTGTTGTCGGAACGTTTTTTCAGATTCTTCTAGAATACCAACTAAATTTTCAGATGGATTAACCAACCCACCTCTGGTACGAGAAGTAATAAAGCTAGACGTGCCTGATGATTTCATGCTTTGTAATAATGAGTTTAGTTCCTCTTTGTGTTCTCCATTTTTACGTTTACTTGTTTGGAATAGTTTTGACACTACATAGCCTGCAACATACGACAAGGGTCCGCACTCAGCTTTGTCAAGAGATTGAGTATTCGACTGCAAAGCTTCGGATGTTTGCGCTGTTTCAGTACGGTCTGTTCGTCCACCATTTATGTTGTAAAAACCAACAAGGTGCTCTGGTATGTGGACCATTATCAGGTTCGCTGCTTTGTAGTCTTCACAGTTTAACAATCGAGTGGATTGCGGCATCAATGCAAAAAACGATTCAACCAACTGATCTTGGCTCTTCTTTCGGCAAAATTTCGCATACAGCAGGAAAAGTGCATTAAACAAAGCTTGAGAGGAAGATGCAGCCTTAATACTGTCGTTCATGTCGGAGCCATACAATTTTTCGCGAAAAATATGAGACTTTATTGACTCTACAACTGACGCAACTGTATCAGGGCAGAAAAGATTTAATTCTAGCGATTCTTGCTCGGCTGTGATCTCATTGTGTTTTGCATTTGTGTGTCTCGTTAAGCCACCTTTCGACTTACACACTTTCTCACATTTCGCACAGGGAAACGATTTCTCACTATGTATTTCGCTTAAAGCGTTATTAAACTCTTCCTCTATATCTTCTCCTTCGGCCTCAGTAACAGCAATAGTGACGTCTAAGTTGTCAAAATCATACTCTGCATCTTCTAAATATATTTCAGACTCGCTTTCGCTTGATTGTGCCATTCGTATAAACTATTTCGATACTATACTGAAACCCAATACTCGATTGCCGACGTGGTCCCTCAGGAGTTTTTGTGATATATACTGTAATTTGATCTTCTTGCTAAATAAAATCTCATTGGACGACTCATAGAAACATAATGGTTGCCATAATAACTAAAAATATTCTCTCAACATGAAAACAGGTTGAAAAATCATTTAGACTTTGCAAAATAGACTGTATCACCCATTGTTTTATTTAGTATCGCTCTTGCACTTATGCAGGGAACACATCACGTGACCTATATTTTGTCGAATTTCAACATAATTTTGGCGACCCTTTGAAGTTTGCCGACTAGCCTAACCAGTCTTCTTCTGTTAACTGTGCATAGACCAAGTCCTGAAACAGCGACAATTTGCTGATATAGCTACTGGGCCCATCACAGTCTTTAACGAAAGCTTTGAGGCTCCCAGCATTCTGATAAAACACCGAAATTGATTGTTTGCTCTCGCGAGAGTCACCGGGGTTAGGCTCAACATCATTGCTGCACAACAAACATAGCGCTGAAAGATTGAAGGACGGCGTTGAATTGCTACAATACGGGATTCACCCACGAAAGTAGTGAATACAGCGAAATTGAGCAAAGCTTTATCAAATAAGATTGATAAAGGCTTTTGTCAATGGCAAAAATATATTTTTTAGCGCGCCAACAGGTTATGGAAAGTCCATTGTGTATCAATCGCTTTCGTGGATTTTTGATGTAGTAAACGAACAAACTGTTGGCTGTTCGACCCTTATTGTGGTATTACCATTACAGTCGTTGATGGAAGATCAATGTAATCGCATGAAAGGTATCGGAATCTCTTCAATTGCTTTGTTGTATGAAAATTCTGAGGATGATAGTATTCTTGAAAATGTAAGAGAAGGCGTTTACTCCTTAGTATATGTTTCCCCTGAATGCCTGCTTGGCAAAAAAGCGTGGAGACAAATTTTGTGTTCTGACGAATTTCGAGATCATTGTATATGAGAAGCATGTGACGAAGCACATATAATAGCTCATTGGTAAGGCACAGATATAAAATAGTTATTTATGAATTGTGAACACTGTAAGGGTGTAAGAACATTCCGATTACATTCGCTTGCTATAATCTCTAGTGTGCTTATTGATTTTTCAACAGGCAATATAAAAGGTAAATTATTTGGGGTAAATTCTATTTGACCTAATCTGTTTCACCTTTTTAAGACACCTTTGGTATTTTTTATGCATGTATCGAACTAGGTTGAGAGTGCATGAGTGTTGCAGTCATGGACCCTTGTTAGCTGTTATTAATGCTTTACTACATTATTATGCATTTAATTTAGCCTAAAACAGAGGTGGAACACTCATTAAACAAATATGTTGTTCTTTAGAAGCCTGAAATGAACTGTGACAATCTGTAACTACTAACTCTTATCCTTGTTTGACAGGGCTCTGTGGTGATAGGAATTGTGCCAACATTAACAGGTGTGTAAAAATAACATAATTGCTCTTAACTGATTTAATAGGGGGTCAAATGAAAGTGGCAAGAAACCATTCGAAAAATGGTATGGTGAACTCAATGAATTCAGATGCCTTCTTGATTCTGGAACACAATTTGCATTGTTCACAGCAACTGCAACCCAGCAGACCAAGATAAAAGTTATGTCAATGCTTGCAACTGATATGTCTCACACATTTTTTTTTGAAAAGAACCCTGAAAGAAAAAACACCAGGTACTGTGTTTAATATGTTGAAAATAGCACAGAAATTATTGAAATTTTCGACTCAGTTTTAAAGTGCCCATGACACGAAAATTTTGATTGTATAATGAGAAAGAGTATTTATAACTGTAGTACAAGTTCTTTTGTATTTTTGCGCTGCAACGTTTTGTTGATGAGATATTTCAGTTTGAATTTTTTGTTTTGTCGGCTAATTTACGTCACACTTTGCATAATGAGTTGCTGTTGAATACCAGTTATCTATGTCTTCAATGAGCAAAATTCTCATAACATAGAAAGGATATCTAGATTAAGGACAAACATAAGCATCCCATTAATCTTGCACGTCGTCTCTTTGTAGAAAAACAAATTTATAATCTACTTTCTGATGCCTCATTATGCAAAGTGAGACATAATTAGCCGATGGAACAAAATACTCAAACTGAAATATCTCATCAACAAAACGTTGCAGCGCAAAAATGCAAAAGAACTTGTATTACAGTTTTAAATACTCTTTCTCATTATACAATAAAAATTTTCGTGTCATGGGCACTTTAAATGAATTAATTGTGAAGAGAGAAACTTCTTCCAGGAGACTTATATATTCACAAACAAGAAATCAATGTGCTACAATTTACAATGCATTCTGCTCACAATTGGAAGATGAAATTTATAAAAACTCTGAACCCAATCCTAGGCTACGACTTGTTGAGATGTTTCGTAGTGAAACACCAGAAGCAGTGAAAAAGCATGTTGTAGCCCAGCTAACAATTCCTGATAGTTGCCTTAGAGTTGTTATATGCACTGTGGCTTTTGACATGGGTGTTGACTGCAGCAATGTGAATGAATCTATTCACTTTGGAGCACCTAAGTCACTAGAAGCCTATTTTCAAGAAAGCGGACAAATTGGACGGAATGGTTGTTCAAGCATCAGCAGGATTCTGTACGATGCAATGTTATTTAGAGGAGCAGATCATTACATGAAAACGTACATTAAAGAAACTGCATGCAGAAGGCATAATCTAATGAGGAATTTTGGAAATTATACCGAGCAGGAGATAAATGGGTGCTAATGTTGTGACAACTGTGCAAAGTCTTGCAGTTGTTCTTTGTCATGTAACAATTGGGTGGTAATGAACACTGCTACCATAAAGCAACTATACGAACGTCTGCATGAATACAGGAAGAAATTGACTCAGAAGAAAACGGTTTCTCTCTTGGGAGTACAGACAGAATTTTACAGTTTTCACATCAGTCAAGTTTTGAACAATTGTCAGCACCTACTTACACTAGACAACATCTACCATTATGATGAAATATGGCGCAAAGTTTATGCACTAAATATACTTTGCATTCTTAGCAAAGTATTTTGTGATATTGTTGTGAATACAGACTCTTTAGATTTGTTTGACCTTGATTAGTCAATGGACAGCCTTCCTGATGAATGGCTAAGTATTCAAGATGATTCACAAGCTGAAAGTGTGGAACAACCATTGGATCAAGACTAATTTACTGAATGACAGTGTTTAAAAAAAGAAACCTGTGGCTAGGTATGATACCTTGCTAGGTTTATTGACTAATGTTTATACTGTCCAATGCTTATTATACTGTATATATACACAGACATCATAAAGATATATTTATTAGAGATGTGCTGGATGGTGGTCCACGAGATAAGAAAAAAAGTGAGTTTCAGTAAACTGGATAATAACAGGTAACCAGATATTACTGGTTGTGGATTTTTTTTCATATCTGCTCATTTGTTAATATACAATGAAGAAATAAAAACATTTTTTGTTTTTGTGCTTCTAATAAAAGTCTCACTATTATCCAGAAACAAATCTGGCTAATTATTACTGGATGTTGCTATGGCACATCTCTAATAAATATGTCATACACGAAATTGTCATGTTGACAGTAAAATTGTATAAAAAGTAAACGTAACGTAACAGTAATAAGCAACAATTTCACCCACACCACGCACAACTGAAGTGTGCTAATGTGCCTTTTGCTTCTTTTCAAAATTGTTCTTGTGTTTATCTATCTACAATCCTGGACAAAACTATTGACTACACTCTAATTATTTGCTCGACATGGGCATACCTAATGAAAAAACATCAAAATAGGCCCCTCAATTTACCCCCTCGCCCCCAAAACAACGTTGAATCTGTAAGAAATGAAAACAACAAAACAACATTGATCGGTGGGGGAATGGGGGAGGTTTGTTCTAGGTAATAAAAATGAGCTGAGAAGATGACGATATTAGGAAAATTGTCGCCAATGTTTTGTCCAGGATTGTCTGAAATTGTGTAAAATTTTGAAAACTCGCGATGTTGACTAATTTCATTTTTTTTTTATTTTTGTGGTGAGAAAGGATGTCGGTCATACACGTGGCCTTGTTAATATGTCAAAAGATGCATGTCTTTCACTGAAACGTTACAAATAGAATAATTTTTGTATCACCTAAAGAGGGAATAATGTGAAATTGTGATAAACACGTGCTGATCTGTTTGCAAAAACCTGAAAGTTCGAACATATATATAAAGTAAGCAATCTTTTTACGTAATAAGTAATAAATGACCTTTAGGTCAGAAATAGTCTGTCACGTTTAAATCGTCTGGTAGTCTGGCACCTTAATTCTCACGATATGAAGCAATTGTGCCGTTTATGAATGAATGAACAATATCATAATAATATATAGAACTGTTCAACCAACGCGTTAGATTCAGTAACCAATAGGTTCTAGCGCTAACTTGCAACATATTTACATAGTAGAAATACTTGGCAAAAAATCATAAAACAAAATCGATTACTTTAACTAGCCGAAGTCAATATAGGGGGATAGAATTACACGTGACGCAATGCAATATTCACGGTACACCACACGCGCAAGCACTGAATTGGCCGTATTTTGGCACGATTTACATTAGATCATAAAATTGAAGGTGGAATTACTACTACAAGTGATTATTAGTATCGTATTGTCTTTTTGTTTGAACACAACTCAGTTTGTGTTTGAGGGCACTTATTACAAACAGGTTTTTGGAACAGCGATGGGCTCGCCGGTTTCGGCTGTCATTGCTAATTTAGTAATGGAAGATATTGAACATAGAGCCCTAACAACGGCTCCGGTCAGCCCATCGTTCTGGAAGCGTTTTGTTGATGATGTGATCTCTGCGGTTTCCCAAGATGAGATTGTTGTTCTTTTGCAACGTTTGAATTCAATTGAGCCTTCTATACAGTTCACCGTAGAATGTGACACTGATGGGAAGTTGCCCTTTTTGGATACTCGTGTTCAGAGAACAACTGATGGGAAGTTGGAAACTGTTGTTTATCGTAAACCAACTCATACTGATAAATATCTGTCATTTAACTCGCATCACCCGAGAAGCCATAAAAGGTCTGTTGTTGCAACTTTGTTTCAGAGAGCGGAGAATTTAACATCGAACAACGATGCTAGGGAAAATGAGTGTCAATATGTAACCAATATTCTGAAAGAAAACAATTATCCTAAGAGCTTTCTCTACGATTGTTTAAGGCGTCCAACCTTGACTCATTGCAACTCTCCAGAGGGTGATTCCGCTGTGAAAGGTTTTGCAATAGTCCCGTACATTCAAGGAATTGCGGAACCAATCAGGAGAGTTCTTAATAATTGTGGTATTAAGGTTTCCCTGAAACCCTTTCAGACATTGAGACATATTTTTGCGAACCCAAGGATCGCGTTCCGACTGATCAGAAAACACATGCTGTATACTCTATACCATGGGGTGATTGCGAGAAAGTATATCTGGGTCAAACAAAACACCAGTTTTGCACACGTCTGAAAGAACATCAAAGGGCTGTTTCTAATTTTAACAGCTCAAAATCAGCTTTGGCTGAACACGTGTGTGAAACAAGCCATAGCATTGCATGGGAAGATTCTAAAGCCATTACCACTAACAATCGTTATGGTCAAAGGCTTTCTTTGGAAGCCTGGCATATCAATGCAAGCCCTTGTGCCTTAAATAGGGATGACGGAAGTCATTTACCACAAGAGTATTTACATCTTGTTGGTAAATGACGTCACCTTGACAGCATATAAGGTCGTAAGTTTCAACATCAGACCACCCCTGATGAAGACACTAGACCGGAGTGTCGAAACGTTGGGTCGTGAATGTAATCTTTGTTCGGTGATTTCATTCATTTAACAAAAACCAGAGTAGCACTTATTATGTCTGATTATTAGTATTTTCACGTTTTTAAATAATTTAGAAAACCTTTAGTTTAAGAAATGTCAACGGTGCACCATTTTCTGACATAGAAATAACTATTATTATATATTCTAATTTCTCACGGTGCACCAATGGTACGCCGTCTGCGCGCGAATTTCCATAGTAACAATTACTTTAACAGTTCGCCAATTTCAAAATAACACCTTTGGTTAATACGTCAACTGGGAAAAGTTTATAGTTGGGACACGATTATTCCGTTAGCCGCATACATTCACTCAATGTGAATGTTTTTATAAGGAACAAATTTACAAATGCGCGATACATGCAGTACAATATTCCAACTGAGTCCAAACTATGATACAGCCAAACTAGTAATATACTTGCACATATACTATGTATAACTGCTTAGCTTGAATCTTATAGTTTGATAGTAATCATAATAATCTATCTACAATGCCCGGTTTTAATCTTAATCGCTTGCCTTTTTCTTATCTGTTTATTAAATATAAATACACCAGTTGCATGAGAATTAATACATGTAATTTAGCAAGTTAGTTGCCCATGATAAGCCAGCCCGCATATTTATGCTTACGATTATTACAAAAATCGCCACTGTTTGGTTACACTACCCAAAATATTGAAATTAAAGGTATAAACAGACATATACAAAACACTAAAATTCTGACTTTTGCGCAGAGCGAAATAGATTACGTATTGGGATTGTATACCTGAAACATCATCTCGCAGACAATCCTGGACAAAACTATTGACTACACTCTAATTATTTGCTCGGCATGGGCGTACCTAATGAAAAAACATGAAAATAGGCCCCTCAATTTACCCCCTCGCCCCCAAAACAATGTTGAATCTGTAAGAAATGAAAACAACAAAACAACATTGATCGGTGGGGGAATGGGGGAGGTTTGTTCTATGTAATAAAAATGAGCTGAGAAGATGACGATATTAGGAAAAGTGTCGCCAATGTTTTGTCCAGGATTGTAGTTGTAAAAACTGTGATAGTCAAAGTCAGCAAGCAAACTTGGGTTGAAATTCTTGAATACATTGTATTTTCTGTTTGGCTGACAAAAAAAGCCCTAGCCTTCACAAGTTCATCCACAATTTTAGCCTTATCCCTTGCAGATGACTTCTTTGTGTGTCTTCCACGCCGCTGGATTATGCAAGTTGATTCATTGAAGTCTTCAAGCAAAAATTTTGTGAATCCCAGTGCCTTCATGTACCTCCTGAGGGTTTGTTTGTTATTTTAGGTCCCAGCTTTCTCTTTAATAGTTTTACAATGCGTATGTAATGCTCCATTGCTAAGTCAATTGGAATGTTACCACCAAGGCCAGTTTTTCTCTTTACACTACGATTCCACACAAGGCAATATTCTTCCCTTAGTGACAACTGATAATTGATTTGACAGAGAAGATAAAGTCCTTCCAAGCAGTACTTTCAACTTGAAGCACCGTCTGCTTTTAAATACAGGAGAAGACTTCCAACAACACACAATACAAGCCTCATCTCCTTCTGACACAGCATCCGTAAAATGTATGATTTTAAATTCTCTTTACATTTTCGGCAGACATATGGTGAATGGTTTTTGATGTTAAAAGGCAATTGAAGTATCGCGTCAATAGGCCGAAATTTACCTGAGCCAGCTACCAGATTAAACTCTTCAGAACTTGTCAACTCCAGTCCACAAATGGACAGGATTTCGTGTCTTTAAACAAATTAACTTAAATATTTTCGATTCGTTAGGCCTGTATCAATGCATTTTGCACAGAATGAACTTTACAGTATATTTAAGTTACACCTCTGGACACCAACATAATATTGACAGATCATATTTCTTAATACCAGCACATGATTATTTTAGACAAATGTTATGAGCTTGAAATGATTCCTTATTGCCCATGACAATAAAATCTGTCTTAATTTGTCTCATATTTTTCAATTGACACTAAATATCTTACCAAAAATCGAACACTGTCTGCCTTTTCTTGTTGTTTCTCCTTTCTTTGCTGTACTTTCTTTCGAAGCTCAGCAGTCTTCTTGACTTTATATACAAGCCTGAAATCCCTCAAGAACTGATCGGCTCCCATGTTAACATAGTGGAATAAAGGATTACTGAATGGTTTTCTGTGCAGGATAGCGTGATCCATGCATGCGGGATGTTGCGAGATTTTCGAAAAGCGTAAAAATACACGAGCTGCGGCTCGTGTATTTTTACGCTTTTCGAAAATCTCGCAACATCCCGCGTGCATGGATCACGCTATCCTGCACAGAAAACCATTCAGTAATTGTTTTATATAATAACTACAACAAAACAACGGTTAACACTTTTTAAACCATTGATGAAGTATGCAATTCTCCCAAGAATCGTCAACTTTAGCTTTGTCGGCATTCGACCGTACGCTAAAATTTACACAATTTTAAAACTTTTTGCATAACTTTTTTGTTTTGTGTTCTTTTGCTCTAAAACTTGGTGAAAATATAGTATTTTAACAGGGACATAGATTGGTACTAAACCGAAGCGTAGATGTTGTAAAAAACCGGTGTTATTAACGGCCAAAAGTGGTAGATATACTAGTTTCATTTTGTTATTTTGTATTTTTACATAAACAAAAAACTAAAAAATTACTGGCATTTGAAGTGCAGTATGTGTGTAAGAAAGCATTGTTGGCAAATAGAATTTAGTTCTTTACAGGCACTATTGTATACTGATTCGAACGGTTGTAATCTTATCGCAACAGCATAAACTGAAACAAAAATATGCGAATGCCAAAAATCGTATTTCAGTTAAATTTATAATGTAAACAAAACAAAAATACGAGTATACAAGACATTATAGAAGTTTGAAAACATAAAAGATTATAGTTTCTGTACCTTGTATTTGACTTTGTCTTCATTCTTTGCTAATTTCAGAAGTTGAAATGTTTTTTGTCGGCAATTTTAAGCTCGTAACATTAAGCTTGTAAAATGCGAAGCGATGTCAACTTTCAAAGTTCCCGTGCAGGATTGTCATCCTGCACGGGTATTGACCAATCAGATTGCGTGTTTTGGTGTAGTTATTATATAACAATACTTTCTCCAGGATTATCTTGATGAGATTCTGAAAAATAATAGTTGAATTTATTAAATTGCAACAGTAAATCAACACTATACCTACATACATATAATGATGAGAACCTGCTTTTCTATGACATTTTAACAAATTGATGCTTATATAATCATGCAGTTTGTGTGGTGTATACTATAATTCAGATAGAGCAGATATTTTTATTCTAATTCAAACAATGAAAACATACCAGTTGATTTTCAGCATGAATAGGAGAGAAACAATCCAACCAACACTTTTTTCACATGGATGTCCTTTGAAAGAGCTTTAATTGTTTTTTCAACCATGTTTTCTCCCTCTTGGTGCAATTTATGTATATTTAATTGTTCAATTCTCTTCTGTTCTAGAACCATGAAGAACTGATATGCATCATCCGTGATATGGAGTAGCCCTCTTTCTCTGCATTATCGCCCTTCGGTAGTCTGCAGTGTTTCAGGATACAATTCTAAATCTAATTTGGCAAATGGGATCAGCACATTTTCTTCCACCAGGTTACACAATTCTTGCTTTGTACAAACAGTTGACAATGTAGATGGATTTTAATGAGAACATATTTGCCTTGATGTATCATCTATAGTTTGCTAGTATTTTGAATATTGCCCAACCACCAACATACCGAACTTTACAATGTTAACAAGTTGGTTGAACCATTGTTGGTTGATCACAAGCAAACATTCCACTGACATAGCTTGAAAAATCAGCACTAATGTAAAAACTATGTAGCCTTGCAACAGCATCAGTAAAATGTTGTCTTTTAAAATTAAAAGTAATTTCATCAGCACTTTGTGAAAGATGTTCTCCAATCAACTTGTAAACATGATTCCATATAATTGAGATAAAAGCATCCAGTCGGCAGTTATTTTCTGATGTCAACAAATAATCAATTGCCACATTCTGTTCCTTAATGAATGCAATGATTTACGGCGCTTTCGCCCCATTGCAAATTCGCCCCTACAAATTCGCCCCCAGTCTATATGCAATTTTGCCTCCAACTGAATGCAATTTCGCCCCCACTTTAATACAAGTTAGCCCCCAGTGTAATATGGAATTTTGCCGACCATTGGATACAAGTTTATGCAATATTCCAATTGCTATAATTATTTGCGGGGTGGAAAGCGATATCTATGGTAAAAACGTAACTTTACTTTGATTTAAATATGTCTAGTTGCTGATAGTGTCAGGGCCATATTGTGTGATGGTTAAAAGGTTTTAGTAAGACAATTAAATGTCAAGTCAATAGTTGCATTAAATCGAGAGCATTTTTAAAGTGAAGTTAATACAGGGTTCCAATCAGGCCATATCACGGATGTCGTCAACGATTTGACATGAAAACAAACTATAAAACCCCGTAAAATATGTTATTTATTTATTTTCCAGTAATAAGATACAATTCTTTATCATGATTTATTTATAACTTCCAAAATATATACAAAACTTTTCTATCTTATATTTGGGCCTCGGTTGTTTGTAGTCCATGTATTTAGTGCAAAAGTCAAATTTTAAACATTAAATATATGTAGTTGTATACAAAAATGTTCTTATACAAAATGTTGTATACAAAAACTTATCCACCGTTTAAGCTACTAAATGGGCTTCGAAAAACAGGCTCCTGTGAATTTTATATCTAGCGATCCATTTAGGTATTTGCATGCCTTCAACAACTGGTATGCATTTTTCTTTCCTTTCTGATATTCGTCCCATAGGTTAATAATTCTTGCCTGCATGGTGCGATATACTTTTTGCTGCACACGCTGCAACTTTCTAAGACTAACCGAATCTGCAAAGATGTCAGTCTGGCTTCCTGGTGCAGTAGTTCAATTAACAGGTACAGTGGTAGTTGCCCTTTTCCATGTGCACATCTGTTAAGGCTGTTGTGCCAACCTTGAACATCATGGTTTGTCCTTACAGCCTGGAGGTACACACTCCAGCTTGATGGTGGCCATATGGTACTGTTCATTCATGTTGTTTCAACATACTCTACAAACTGTTGGAAGGGCTCAGTTGTAGCTTGCACTTTGAGACAGTTGAAAATTGGAATAATCTCGCTATCCGGGAGGAAAGGCAACGCCATCACCATTCTTAGAAAATGGTATGTTCCACAATCACTGGCATATGCAGTTTGCAGGCCAAGAGCCTGAATCTAAAGAGAAGAACAACTATTAAAGAAACACTGGAACTGATTAGCACTAATGTGTGCATATGTGGCAGTCACTGCTCGAAATAGAAAAATATGACCTGCCAGTCTATTTCCTTGCAGTGAGCAAATTAAGGTAAATATAATTTCTTACCTTTCTTCATAAAGCTTGTGTCCAGTGAAATGCACAGCCGATAATTTTCACATTTGGAAATAAAGTGCGAAGAACTGACCAAAGTGCTCTTTCAAAGTCCAGGGTTATCCTTTTTACCAATGGGCTGATGGGCAGGACTTTTAGTATGGCTCGTAAAACAACCTTGTAATCTTTCTTCTTTCCTCCGCACATCAACACCAATGCCAATGGGGCATGTTTTACATGGTCATCTTCCCTCACAAAAGCATTTATAGTGAGCAACTGGTTGAAGGGATGGCGACAGAGCTTAAAGGTACCATCCACAAGCCAATTTTTGGCGACTTAAGACATCAAGTTGCTCATCAGTGGCAAATACAAGATGACGTCGATCGTGTACCTAATGAAAATTGAAGAATGTTTAAATGGGCAAAATTAATCTAGATAAGAAAGGAGGTTGTGCATGGTCAGAGTTGATGGTCCACCTGAGAAAAGGAATATTTAAATTAGTGCTTAAAAGTTAAACGTACTAACCTTAATGTCCTTTCAAAGAAAACCATCTGGAATATGTTGTTCTTCCAAATCAAATAAAAGGTCAGTGGGATCAGTTGGTCGGAGCTTTTTTCTTAAATAGTTTGCTGTACGACCAAGATTTACTGGGTTGGGCAAAGTTGGGCATGGAGCATTTTCCATTTCATCCAGAAGCACTTGGTTGACAATTGCTGGTGCTGCTGTGAACAAGTAAGCAACAGCTTCCTGCTTAATTTTTGAAACAATCTTCAAGGCATTGTTTCCACCAACGAATTTCCCTGGATGATTATGTTCTTTGCAAACTTCGAAGTTACCTACTTTTTCAATAACAATTGCCCTACATGGGTTTATCTATAAGAAAAAGCATTTATCATCCAGATATAAATTTCACAGCCAGACAACTAACCTTACAGTTCAGTAACACCATATAACTGCCCAAGTTTAACATTAACTGTAAAAGTTCATTTGTATTTACCTTGGGTCTGATAGTACATTGCCAGTCTGTAGAATTTACATGTTTTCTTTTTACATTGTATGTGTAGCCTCTGCTATCAGTGAGCTTGCTTTTCCCCCTTTTTGATGAATCTTCAATTATTTCAAAATTGATCACTGGTTGACTCTCATCAATAGTACAGTCCATGATGCTGGGTTCTTCAATCGATTGTTCTTCTTCTGAACATAGATGCTCTTCTTCACTTGCTTCACTCATTTCTAACTCTGAAAAAAAATCATATAACTAGAATTTTAAATTTATAAATGATGGATCAAATACTTCAATCTCTGAGCTTGGGGAGTTTGGTTGAAAACTTTCAAGGGCAACGAATGGAACCGCAGGCTGTTTTGGACGCGTCAGACCAAGAACTGATTCGCCTTGGCGTGTGTACTATCAGTGATTGCATAACTTCATCAAAGCATAAGCAAATCCTATAACTTCATTTACTTATCCAACTTCATGCAAAATGTTCGTTCAAAAACTATTTAAACAAAAAAACTCCACAAACTCTGCAAAACGTTTTACAAAAACGAAAAAAAAACTTGCAAACATGTCAATTACTGTAAACTATTTTTAGAAATTTAGAGCAACTATTTAACAATGCAATCTAATATAACTTCATGGCCAAGGAAGGTATAATGGTTTACCTGCTGCAGACTCTTCTGCTAGACTCGCTACAATATCAACCAATTCATCGACTTCCATTTCAGCATCAACTAGAGCACAAAATGGAATTATATTTTTTTTAAAGTGCATATGACAAAACTATTTTCGCTATTTTTTTTAAAATTCAATGTTTCAAATGTGAAACCCTGAAATTTCACCTGATTTTAACGAAAACAAACGATTTTATAGCCGTTCTAGTGTCTTTATGTAACATTGAAAAATTGGCATTCAAATCGCGCGGCCAAAATCATACTTGTGACGTCACTTTGGTTGCAATGTCCAATAACAAATATGGCGGAAAATATAAATAATATTAGGAGAGGAGGTAGATACTGTGTCGCTGGGGCACCTAATCAACAAAGCTGCAAAAATACTACTTTTACTCCAGGAGTAACTATGCATCAGTTTCCAGCTAATCCAGTTCTAAGAGAAAAATGGATTAAATTCGTCCAGCCACACCAGCATGATTTTCACGAACCAAGCAAATATGCTTCACTTTGCTCTGCACACTTTGAAGATTCGTGCTACACAAGGCCTTTAGCAAAGCGGCTTGAAGATTTATCTAATGTGAGCATGAATAGAGTTTTGATCAGAAAATCTATCCCAACAAAAGATACAGCCAGTGTTGCTTACCCGCAAACGCTTTCCATACAACAGAAACAACAGGTTTGTATCAGCGAAGCAAAGCTCGGCAGCTCGAAAATTTGGGCATGCTATGCAAATTTAAAGCCATCATTATTCATTTTTTTCAAATTGACTATTTTCACCGTTTATGAATACGGAAATTTCACATAGCATGAACAAAAATCGGGCTGTAGCTTCGCCACCAACGTTTATATGCATTATACTTAGGCAGCGCTAAAACATAATCGCATTGTAGTTTGTACAAGTGTAAGCAATATTTCTTTCTATTATATATTAAGATACGGCGTGAAGTAATGTCTGAAGTGAATGACATATCCAACTCTAAACCAAAAAAGAAAAGCTCCTCTGACTGAGTTAGTCATTGTTAATGATAATGTAACCAACACTTCACCAAGCAGTGAGGAACTTTTGGCAGCTCCCCCTAAACTGTTGGGTTTCAAGAAAGATCAGGCTTCTGTGACTGAAAAAGTGATAGATGACAGAGGTGCAAAAAAGAAATCAAGCTGCTGTAGTGATTATGCAACTAAGGTGCAGAATAGCCGTCGAACAAACAACCGTCTGAAAAAGAAAGTGAAGGAACTAAAGAAAACTGTGAATGAACTACAACGATGAGTATACATATACATTTAACATTGTAATGTGTAATTGTAATTATTCTTGCAAGAACCTTGCCGGTAATGATTGATTTATAATTAATGTCATACCCATAAATACTTATGGCTTGTTTATACTGATTACTTTACAGCAAGTGCCTACTGTTGATAATGAAAGTGATTATGAAGCAGAAATGCATGTAAGTGGTAGTGAGAAAATGAACAGCAAGAAGTACCATCTTTAGATTATTATGCATGGTCTAGCCAAGGTGATGAATCAAGTGAAAAAGATTGTGACTGGACCCCAGACATTAAATCTGATGAGAGTGACAGTGGTGATGAGATAAATGAAGTTTCTTTAGATGAAGTGATGTAAGCTGTATATTTATTAAATGTAAATAACACACAATCTCACAATATACAGTACATACCAGACAATTATTCTTTTCATGCAGCTTGTACAATCTTGAGAATTCAGCAAAATTGGCTAGTGAAAGACTGAGTGATAATGTAGCTGTGTTCCATCCTAATGGGTATTTAGCTGCAAGGTGTTTGGTAGCATTATGATAATAACATGTAATTATGTGTCCCACCTATACAATGTACCCTTCACATGTAAGCATGAATCTATGATGTTATACTGTGTATGAATTGCTTATTACAGTTGTTTTCCTTTTGTATGTCAGCAATGATGCCAGTTCTAGTCCATTCAATGAACCAAAGTTTATTGTTTTCTACAGCTGTCTTCTTAGCATTTTCAGCTATTTCTGTTTTAATTCCAAGGAGCCAAAACCACTTGTTACTATAAAGAGGAATGGAACAATGGTCGTAGTAAAACAGACATGCAGCAAGTGTGTCTTTGGGTATGAATGGTATTCTCAGCCAATAGTTTTGGGAAAATATGCAGCTGGTAACATCTTACTGAGCTTTGCTGTCATTATGGCTGGTGCTTCTATAAGTAAGATGTTATCGGTGTTTAGACATATGGGTCTATGTGTATACAGTGCACGATCATTTTTTCGTCATCAGAGAAATCTTGTTATTCCAACAATTCTGTATTACTGGGAAACATATCAAGCTAACATGATAAAGCAGCTAAAGGCAATGAAAGATGTTTGTTTGGTGTGGGGATGGGAGGTTTGACTCCATGGGCCATTCGGCCAAATATGGGGTTTACACCATGATATCAACCTCAATAATGAAGATTGTACATTTTGAACTTGTTTAGGTGAGTAATCTGTGTCAAAGCTTGTACATGTACATATGAACCACACTCTGAAAGATGCTATCCAGATCTAGTAAAGGCACCTTGATTTTTTCAAATAACTTTAGGAGATCAAAGAGATGTCTAGGGACTGGGAGATTGTTTAATGAACCTTATCTTTGCATGAGACAACTACATAATGCTGCTGACAGTAGTTGTAGTTGTTAACTGAGATATGCAAAATTTGTCTGGCCTTAACCCATTAAAGAGCCACAATATGTGCCCTAGTCTGCTGTTCTTATTGTTTTATTCTATTCACTTGTCCAACACATACCAGATGATTTTAAAAATTATTTTAATATGTTGTAAGTTATTTCTATTTGACATGTCTTTTAGGCCAATGAAACTGGTGGTAGCACCCAAACAGAATTGGAGGGATTTAAACGATGCTTCAATTACCTTCAGAATGCAGGCTTGGCAATCAAGACATTTATTTCAGACAGACACAAGGGTATTGCCAAGTGGATTAGAGAGCAATACAAAGGTACAACACATTTTTACAACATATGGCATGTGGCTAAGTCAGTTACAAAGAAGCTTGTCAATGTTAGCAATGAAGCAGGTTGTGAAATTATCAAAAGTTGGATAAAAAGTGTTCGTCAACACTTGTTTTGGTGTGCTACATCAACCAAGCCTAATTTTGGCAGACTTATTGTGGCCAAGTGGATGTCTTTTCTTCGACATGTGTCGAACCTCCACACAGATCACCCTGATCCCCTGTATAAATGTTGCAATGTATGAGTATCAAATGACATTGGATAACATTCATATCTTAATTCTTAAAAACACTCAAAGTAATATTGTTTCATTGGGTTGCTGGCATATATCAACATTGTATTTATAGTTATGCCGTTGAATAAATAGTTGTTGCTCAATGTTACTGCCAAGCAGATCTCATCACAATGTTTATAATATAATCAGGTGAAAGGTCATATTTTACAAGTCTATACTCATTATGCACGTGCAAGTATATCGTGCGAGTATATCATACGAGTTTATCGTCAGTAGCGACACAGCTCCATGGTAAATTTACATAAAAATTAGCATATACATAACAAATTTAAAGTTATGAAGATCCTTAAACACTTACCCATGGCATACAGAAAGCGCTATTGAGAAGCGTCGAGTACACAAACCATGGGAATCAAAGTAGCTATTTCACCACGGTCTTGTGTTTACTATTTTGTAGTTTTCCTGCGGCTGCGACAAAAGAAGGCCATCATTCAAAAAAGCTTCTAATTTCCAAGCATTGTTGACTCGCGAAGTACAAAGATACTATGGTATTAGCATTAACGCAAACATTAATACAAATCTCCACGAAACATTCGGTTGTATTTATAACTTTTGGCTAGAGCCTGACTAGTTTCCGTGGATTTAATTAACAGCCTTCAGCCAATGACAGCGGGTTTTGACTAGTGCACAAATATTTTCGTTTGGTCTTAGCCAATGATATGCGATTTTGACTAGTATGCAACTTTGACTAGTTCAATTCACATTGCCAAGGTTAAAAGTACCGTATATAAAACAAAAAATGATTATTGATAATTACACTGAATTATCATATACAAAAGGGAGACCAAAAAAACAAATACTGGAAATAGTTATTACAGGCCGGGTAACATACCCAAAGTTAAAGCTTGGTGAAGAGGTGGTCAGGGAGGTTCCTGTTCCACCAACATACAGTAAGAAAACGTTTTTGTTAGGACATAAAACCTAAAGGACATTTTCTTTTACAATAGTTTACAATTATGTTGAATTTATTACTCACCTTTGCTTGTTTCATGTAGGATATGTTTATTCCATGCAAGAGATTTTATTTTCTTTAAGTCAAAAGGAAATGAAGGTAGTGTTATCAAAGTATCAAAAGAAAACTCCAAAGCCTCTCAACTCTCTGTTTTCTGAGAAGCTACCTAAAGCTGAGGCAGTTAAGAAATTTCAAGTATACCAGAAAAAGGGCAACACACCCCTTTTTCCACCAGGTACAGTGCTATGGTAAGATGGGTTTAGTTTCTCAGTCCCAAAATGATTATCATTGGTTCCAAGTGAACACCACAGTTTATGCTACATGAAGGTTAATCACCTGACCCATTGATTTATGCTACAATTTAAGATTAATGACCCATTGAGCTGCAACAATGTAATTTTTCACTTCTCTAATGCCAGATGATTTTTCAATGAGGAAGCTCTGCAGCTTAAGGGGTTAATTTGTAAACATTTATTGTACATGAAAATACTGGACCCATCTCAAAGTATTGCTAAATTGTACTGTTTTCAGGTGCTTTCTTAATTTTTTGGTTTCCCTCCTTAAGATAGCTCACATTCTTGTTGAACATATGAGAAATATACGAACTCAAGATATGAGCTATTTGAATAAAACATGACACAAATAATAGTTATAAATATTTTTTACAGAGGCCGACCTAGAGAAGTTAATTAAAAGCATAGTTGATGCAACTCCAGCCAAGAGCAATAACACAAGAAAGGCACCAACATGTAGAAAATGCAAGAAACCAATGAAAGGGCATTCCAAAATAACTTGTAAAGCCAGTAGCCCAGATGTAAGTGGGAATTAAGTTATACAAATAAGATTCTTCCCGTTTACTTGAAAGTAGCCGATTTCACAAAGAAATTTCACAGTGTAGAGTAGATACTCAAAACTAAGTTCATAATGAGCATGGCAGCAAAGCACAGAAGATTTTTATAACACAATTTAAAATATAACAACCGAACATATATATGTTATAATTAAGATTATAGCATTTTTTACCTTTCGATCACAATCACGGTTGATATTTAAATGTGTATACTGTAATTATGATAAAATCTTTGCCAGTGTTGGAAACAAAAAATTATATTATCTCCAAACGCCAGATATTAACATAACATTTGAACGTAATTCTAGACTTGTTGATTTCATGTTTACAGTAAAAATTAATGACTATGGCAGTTTTGAACATGGTCAATAATTTCTAAAAATAAATGGAAAGTATTGGGTAAAGAAAAATTTGTCTCACTTGTAGTAGTCACACAAACGCATGCACGAGATTTCATCTTTCAAGGCGAAAATATGACAACACTTCGCCAAAAACCAACTCAAGCATCCTCGTGGTTCTTGATGTCTTGTTTGGTATTTTGTCCTGATGTGTTCATAGACACAAGCTGGCAAGGGTCTTCTATTGTTCCATGACATGTATCCACAAAGCCATCTTATAATCCACCTGTAAGCAACAGATCGAATGAACCTTGAAAAACAAGAAAGATATTTTTAAATTGAATATAGAGGAAATGAAGTAAGTGATCTGCTATTACTGTAATATTTACGCAAATATCTCACAATCACAATACAAAACTGACCTGTTTTTATAGTCAAGCTGTTGTGATTTTACTGTACTTTATTATTGTTTTTCAGCGGCGGATACCGATTTATGGGCAAATACGGCTACAAAATCAGGTTTTCGTTTTTATTTTTTTAAAAGATTAAGTCTACGAAGGATTTTTTGTTTTATTCCACCAAGATTTATTTATAAATGATGCGAAATATAACAAATGTTGACGCTTGAAATTGGAACGATATCCTCTTCCATCTTTATTTCGAAGCAACAGTGCCACTTGTAACAACACCGCTTTATTTGAAATTGCATCGTAGTCTTCACGTTCCGTAATACATTTTATCTTTTCAATAGAACCATCAAAAGCCATTTTTCCAGAGGCATCCACGACCTCTCTAAAGCAACGATATTCCGTTGCCCCAGCGAGATTTTAAGTGTGACAATGCTCACACAGACACCCAAAAAAATTACCATAGCTGAATTTTTGTGTTTATTTACTTTTTCAAAATTAAAATTATTAGAAACAATCTTACTAAGAGCTAACAGAAAGAATGCCGTCTTTTCATGCAACTAGTGTGTTAGGTGTCAATTCGTCCAAGTCTGTTTCTATGTTTTGTTTGTGTTCGTCACTACTACCATCGGAACTTTTCGCAAGCGGTTCATCTTGATACGGAACATATTCACTCCAAAAACAACAGTGTCTTCTTTGTCACTACCGCTGTTTGATAGTTGAACCGGTGCAGTTTCATCACTTTCGCATGCGCTTTCGTCATTGGAGTTTGCCTTGGCTTTTTGAACAATTTTCGTTATTTCTCCATGTAGTTCTTCTACGCCACAAGCTACTAGTTCGTGATGCAACCAAAATGACGTCACAATTCACACATTCTAGTCCCATGCCCCAGACAAAAAATTTGTTATAATTTACAATCTTTTCGTTTAAAATATAGGCATTTATTTTTATTTTTTAAGATGTTTTGAATTTGCCGGGTTTAGAGAACACATCTATGTACCAAACGGACAAAAAAACTCATTTGTGTCATATGCACTTTAAATACTGTATATGTTAGGGTAGCGCTAGACAATCAAGTATACTTATATAATCAAGTATAGTTATATATAAATATAATATAGTGCACTTACCAGATATATTGTCTTCAGTTCTGGTACTTTTTGATTCTGCACTCATATTTAGGCAGTCCACACAGTGCCAGTCTATCCCGTTACCAGACTGAACAGCAGCGCGGTAGTCCTTCCGAGAAATATTGGTTCCACATATTCTATGCTGCCATCTATCGCAGCCGTCACATAGAATAGCTACTGTCCCTACACAAAATGCAAAAATGTGCCATTTTATTGCAAACGAAAAGTGTTAGTTTTGTTGTTTTCTCCAGTGCAAACGAAAGAGAATGAATGGCTTGTCCAACTCCAGCATGTTATTTATGTAGTTTGTTTTCATTCATTAAATCTCAACAATAGGGGCAACAGGATTAGCTGACAAGAGATGCCCTTCAATAGTATTTTCTGTTTCCTGTTTATGCTTTAAAAATTTAATACTGACGCTATGACTCATTTAGCAAGAATTTACAGGAAAACTCGTACACTGTCTTAATGATGACTTTTTCTACATTTTGTATATGTTTTCTGACAGTGTTGCGCCATTGGTGCATTGATATTGCCATACATTCTGAATTTTAATGATACTAATTAACACAGTTGATTTTTGGGATTTGGATTTTATTCCCCCAACATCTGTTAATGTTGAAAGCTATTTATATAGGTAATTAATGCAAACAACAGGATTACCTAACAAAAGATGCTGTTGGACAATAGGACTATTTTCTATTCATGTTTTAGATGACTCATGCTTGCATTTACTGCTGTTTTCAATATCTTTGCATGCTTTTAGGTATTTTTTTATTTTCATGGTCATTTAAAATTGCATCGCGAGCCTTCAAAGAAAACATAAAGTAAACAACAGCATTTACATCACGCAAAACTTTCAAACTTTACAATTAATGCTGGTACTAGCCTGTTATAAATCTTGACAAACATAAAAGAGTTAACATTCGCCTCTGAATTCCTGATGTCGTTCCTCGCATATAACAATGTGTATAAAAACCAGCATGTGTTTGCAAAGAATGCTGACATGTTGGCCCTTTTCGTTCTTCTTTAAAACAGTGCATATACATAAACTTTCTGTTATTGTCTACCTAGCTATTGTGTCAATTTTATGTCTTAAATTCAACTCAAAGACATAATCACGAGGTAACAGGCAGTGTATGGAAAAACTAATTTAAAAACATATTTTATTGCTGCTACTTTATTGGCCTCGCAAAAATAGTTCATACCATTATTAAACACGCTTTTTATGTTACCGATTTCGGGGCGAACTTCTTTGATGTTGGGGTGAACTTGTGTAAGACTGGGGCGAATTTGCAGGGGGCGAACATGTGATGGGGCGAAACCGCTGGGCAGCAATGCAGTGAATGCTTGCAAATCACAATATTTTCATCCATACAGTAATGAGTAATTTAGTTGTGATTTTGTAAAATTAAATTATACCACATTATAACAGGGATGCATACATGAAATCCCTCTGTTGTTGAAACTTAATAGTTTTTTTGTTCTAAATGCACAGAGCTCTGTTCTACAAGTAACATCAGTGAACTTTCTACCTATCTGACTTGTTGCTCGAAACAAGAATGTCTTAATAACAAGTGCTTCCCCGTTGACTGATCATTTCTGTAATTATGAAGATGAAATTGATGATCAATTAAACTTTCCAAGCAACATGTTTGATGGGCCTGTAATATCCAGCTTTGAGGACACCAACAATTTTGATACCCTTGTAGCAGTAGAATTAAATGAAATTTGCCATGAGCTTGTAGATGACAGCTCAAGTCACGCATTGCCCTCTCCTGAATGTGTTGAGAAATTGCAAGAACAACTTACCATCAAACAGAGCCAACCATCATCTGCATTCATCAAGGAACAGAATGTGGCAATAAATTATTTGTTGACATCAGGAAATAACTGCCGACTGGATGCTCTTAACGCAATTATGTGGAATCATGTTTACAAGTTGATTGGAGAACATCTTTCACAAAATGCTGATGAAATTACTTTTAATTTGGGAAGACAACATTTTACTGATGCTCTTGCAAGGCTACATAGCTTTTACATTGGTGCTGATTTTTCAAGCTATGTCAGTGGAATGTTTGCTTGTGATCAACCAACAGTGGTTCAACCAACTTGTTAACATAGTGGCACAATACTATCTCCAGCATTTACTCGATGAGATTCTAAAAAATAATAGTTGAATTTATTAAGTTGTAACAGTAAATCAACACTATACCTACATACATATACTTATGAGAACCTGCTTTTGTATGACAATTTAACAAATTGATGCTTATAATCATACAGTTTGTGTAGTGTATACTATAATTTAGGTAGAGATGATATTTTTACAGTAACTCACACAATGAAAACATACCAGTTCATTTTCAACATGAATAGGAGAGAAAAAATCCAACCAACACTTTTTTGCATGGATGTCCTTTGAAAGAGCTTCAATTGTTTTTTCAATTATATTTTCGCCCTCTTGGTGCAATTTATTTATATTTAATTGTTTAATTCTCTTCTGTTCTAGAACTATGAAGAACTGATATGCATCATCCGTGATATAAAGTAGTCCTCTTTCTCTGTATTGTCGCCCTTCGGTAGTCTGCAGTGTTTCAGGATACAAGAAACTCTGTTCTAAGTTGGCAAATGGGATCAGCACATTTTCTTCCACCAGGTTACACAATTCTTGCTTTGCACAAACAGTTGAAGATGTTGATGGATTTAACTGGAACATATTTGCCTTGATTTATCGTCTATGCAGGGTTTACACCATGAAGTACTTGATATTGGTCACCGCTGACCACGTGGGACGAAAGGACGATTGTTGTTGTTGTTTCATTGCAAGTATCGCATATTAACTTAGCTAGAGTTTACGTGTTATTATTGTATATCGCTTTCTTCTTTCTTATAATAATCGGCTGGAAAGATTATACAACCTTCCTGTAAGTAGTAACTGTATTTTATATTATTGTATTCATACTCTTCATTGTTGTAATTTTGATATTATTTTTGTAACAGAAAGTTCGTTTCATCGTTGGCTAATAAATCTATTAAACAAGTGAGAAGCGTATTTCTTCATGAAACGAACTTTATACGGACAAAAAGGGAAACATGGTAGTTGTAGAATGCTCTGTCCCTCATTGCGAATTTAAAACATTAGACGTTAGTGAAGATCTGGCGATCGCATTGCTGACCAATCATGGCCTGGCTCATCAAAATACAGCACCCACAGCCACTACATCTGCACCAGAGCCAGTACTACGAGGCCCCAAATTAGATCGACCAAAAGTGAACGTTGGAGTCTCCACAGAGGAATGGAACGTCTTCGTACGTCGATGGGAAGTATTCCGTGCTGGATCGAGAATAGACGAATCCTCAGCACCAGCACAGCTCTTCCAATGCGCTGGCCCAGAGCTAGGGGACGGCATCCTTAAAGCCAAACCAGATGCAGCATTGGACAGTTTACCACAGCTGCTCGAGAACATGCGCTCGCTCGCAGTTATCCCTGTAGCCACCGGTGTTCTGCGCACCGAGCTGCTACAGTTATGGCAAGAGCGAGATGAAACTTTCCGAGCCTTCACTGCTAGAGTACGAGGTAAAGCCGAAACGTGTGCCTTCGCTACTGTTTGTGAATGTGGGAAAAGCGTCGACTATATGAACCACGCCATACGGGATGTCTTACTAAATGGCATATACGATACGGAGATCCGCCGCGAAGTGCTCGGCACCAAAGACATCCTGAAGACACCAGTCAATGACGTTGTATCATTGGTTGAGAGTAAGGAAATGGCACGCAATGCTCTTCCTTCATCCTCCTTGTCTGCTATGTCATCATTTAGACAGCAGCAAACCTCTCCAACAGAAGCTACTCACTCGATTCCATCTACCGCCGATCGCGCGAGAGAAGCGAAATGTCCGGACTGCAAAAACCTTTTCAAGTTATTTACAGAAGGAGCTCGGGGATGGAACACCAAACCACACAGGGTCTGCCTTGCCTGCTACAGATCCCGCCGTCGTAACAGACGTTCACGTCAAACGCTAGAGCAACAGCCAACGACACAGGCCACGCTTGCCACTGATCCTATATCGCAAATCGCTGCATTTCAGACTACTGCAGTCCCCCGCAAACGTCGTCATCACTACCCCAGGCGGGGTCGAGCTACTCACGCAACCTCTGGCCAAAAGTCTCATGTGGTACTTGACCACCATATTTTCACGAAAGGCGAATGGAAAAGAGCACGCCTACGCCCTCACCCGAGAGTTTCGATATCTATCTCTCTGGACAACTCCAAGCCAGCCAAGCACTGCCACAGTCCCTCCACAGCTAATGAACAGAGCATTGACATTCCCGCTAGTGCAGACACGGGAGCACAGTCTGACCTATGGTCACTGGATGAGTTTCTTGCTTGTGGCTTCTGCCGAGATGACCTTTCTCCTGTCAGCCTTAAACTCTCAGCTGCAAATCGCTCCAGTATATCAATCGAGGGGGCATTCTTCGCCAAGCTCACTGCCAAGTCACAGAACGGTGAGAAGTCTTCATGCCGATCTATGGTGTATGTAAGCAGCTCCGTCAACGCCATGTATTTGTCGTACGAATCCCTGCTGAACCTTGGCATTCTATCACAAATCTACCTCAGCAGATAACCCCAATGGAGTGAACCACAGCAACGACATGCCCCATCGCACCAAAAATGTACAACCGGCAACGTCGGAGGTGAGGTCCATCAACGAGGGCTGCAGCACACCCAGCGCCAAAAGAGAAGAGTCGTGCTCTTGCCCCCAACGTGCAGTTACACCATTACGCCCAGCCAAGCTCCCTTTCCCATGCACACCAGACAACAACAGACGCATGAAAGCATGGCTTCTGGAACGATATGCCTCCTCCACCTTCAACACATGTCCGCATCGTGCATTACCCTGCATGGAAGGTCCACCAGTCGAGATCCATGTGGACCCAGATGCCACTCTGAAGGCATGCCATACCCCAGCCACAATACCACTCCACTGGCAGCAGCGTGTACACGACGACCTCCTTCGCGATGAGGCACTTGGTGTTATCGAACGTGTACCCTACGGTGAACCAGTCACATGGTGTCACCGCATGGTAGTGACAAGAAAGCACGATGGATCCCCCCGCCGCACTGTCGACCTTTCACCTTTGAACAAGTTCTGCCAGAGAGAAACCTTTGCCATGGAGTCCCCTTTCCACCTTGCTCGCCGTATCCCCAAAGATACATGGAAGACCGTCACCGATGCATGGAACGGCTATCACAGCGTTCCCCTACGTCAGTCCGATCGTCACCTTACCACTTTTATCACCCCATTTGGACGGTGGCGATATACAAGAGCGCCACAAGGATTCCTATCATCAGGGGACGGTTACAATCGACGATTTGACGCCATCCTATCCTCTTTCGAGCGTAAGGAACGTTGTGTGGATGACACCATTCATTATGACCAGATACTTACACAACACTGGTGGCGGACGATCGATCTACTTACCCGCCTTGGTCAAGCTGGGATTGTCCTTAACCCGGACAAATTTCAATTCGCAGAGCGCAGTGTTGACTTTGCCGGCTTCAGAGTCTCTGACGCCACGATCGAACCACTCCCAAAGTACCTTGATGCAATACGCGAATTTCCATCTCCAACTTCGACCACTGACATTCGGAGCTGGTTCGGCCTGGTCAACCAAGTATCAAACTATGCCCAACTACGTGATCTGATGGCACCGTTTAAGCCATTCCTCAGTCCTCGATGCAAGTTCGTATGGACCGCCGAACTAGAGGACGCATTCCAAGCATCCAAAGAGGCAATCATCGATGCCATCCGCCGGGGAGTGGAAATTTTCGACATGTCACGACCAACATGCCTTCGCCCGGATTGGTCCAAACGCGGTATAGGATATTTCCTCTTCCAAAAGCACTGCAAATGCCCCGCTAGCCTACCAGACTGCTGCCCTGGCGGATGGCGCATCACTTTGGCTGGTTCGCGTTTCCTGACAGCTGCTGAAGAAAGATACGCTGCTATCGAAGGCGAAGCTCTGGCTGTGGCCTGGGGCCTTGAGCAAACGAAATACTTCACACAAGGCTGTGACAACCTGGTCATAGTCACCGACCACAAGCCCTTGACCAAGATCTTTGGTGATCGCACATTGGATGAGATCACAAATTCACGGCTCTTTCGTCTGAAGCAACGTACCCTCCCGTGGCGCTTCAATATAACGCACCTCCCAGGAAAATTGAACACCGCCGCTGACGCCATGTCCCGACACCCGTCTTCTTCGTGCTGTTCACATAACTCCCCGACTGGAAAACTAACAACCCATGATGCCATGGAGATCGCTCTTACGTCGTCTATCCGCACTGAAGCCTCAGAACTTGGCATCATTTCCTGGCCCTGCCTTGTGAAGGAGACAACTGTTGACCCTGCATTGAGTAAGCTCTTAAAACTGGTCGAGAATGACACCCCAACCATTGACCGTTCTGATCCGCTGATTGCACCATTCTGGCCTGTCCGTGAGTCCCTCTACATACAGGACGATGTTCTTATGTACAACGATCGTGTTGTCATCCCTACCTCACTAAGAAACAGAGTACCGGAACACCTCCATGCTGCCCATCAAGGTACCTCGACCATGGAACAGCATGCACGTTCCATCACCTATTGGCCAGGTATGTCCAAAGACATCAACAAGACAAGAGAGTCATGTGTGGATTGTAACAGGAATGCACCATCGCAAGCTGCCACCACCCCAATATCCTCTCCACCACCAACCACCCCATTTGAATCCGTGTTTGCAGATTTCTTCGACTACGGCGGCCACCACTATCTTGCTGTTGGTGATCGCCTGTCAGGCTGGGTGGAAGTTTCTGGATCCAAGGCAGGCACCACTTATGCCGGAGCAACAGGACTTATACGGCACCTCCGCTCGTTCTTTGCCACGTTCGGTGTACCTGCAGAACTGTCAAGCGATGGTGGACCGGAATTTGTAGCTGGCAGCACAGAAACCTTCCTACGTACATGGGGCGTCAAGCATCGTATTTCGTCTGCCTACTTCCCCCAATCAAATGGACGAGCCGAAGTTGCAGTTAAAACTGCCAAACGCCTACTTATGTCCAACATCGGCCCGTCGGGGGACCTTGACGACGACAAATTTCTTCGCGCGATGCTACAGTTACGCAACACTCCAGACCCGGATTGCAATGTCTCCCCGGCACAGATCATCTTTGGCCGCCCGATTCGTGACACGCTGTCGTTTGCCAACAGGCTTGAAAAGTTCTCAAATCCGAACGTTCGCCCACTTTGGCGCCAAGCATGGGCCGCGAAGGAAGACGCCCTACGTCTCCGGATGGCCCGCACATCTGAATCCCTAAGTGCACACTCGCGACCCCTCCGTCCACTGAGTATCGGCGAAAAAGTATTCCTCCAAAATCAAGGACCAAGCCCCAAAAAATGGGACAGATCAGGAACCATAGTTGAGACACCAGGTCATGATCAGTACCGGGTGAAGGTAGATGGTTCAGGTCGCCTAACCTTACGGAACCGCAGATTTCTTCGTGCTTACACACCTGCCACACCGTTCATTCACCAGCGACCACCAATGAACACTACAAACATGAAGGACACTATACGGGATACCACAGCCCCTATGGCGGACACACTACCCACCTCACCAGACAGGCAACCCGCTTCACCGCAACCAGAGAGCCCTACACGGACTCCCAACCCTGACCCACTTCACCAGAAAGGTGAGCAACAGGTCGAGGCGACAAATCCCATATCGCACACACCACCAGCAACCGACGAACAGCCGTGCCCATCCAACATTCACACACGACCACTTCGCGCACGTCACCCGCCCAAACGCTATGAACCAGAGACGGGGCGGTGGCTGGCTTATTGAGTCCGGTCACCTGCGACTTATCGCAGCTCCCGGACTGGGGGGGATGCAGGGTTTACACCATGAAGTACTTGATATTGGTCACCGCTGACCACGTGGGACGAAAGGACGATTGTTGTTGTTGTTTCATTGCGAGTATCGCATATTAACTTTGCTAGAGTTTACGTGTTATTATTGTATATCGCTTTCTTCTTTCTTATAATAATCGGCTGGAAAGATTATACAACCTTCCTGTAAGTAGTAACTGTATTTTATATTATTGTATTCATACTCTTCATTGTTGTTATTTTGATATTATTTTTGTAACAGAAAGTTCGTTTCATCGTTGGCTAATAAATCTATTAAACAAGTGAGAAGCGTATTTCTTCAGTCTATAGTTTGCTAGTATTTTGCAAATTGCCCATCCACCAACATACCAAACTTTAGGTCGCCCTTCATCACTCATTTTGTCTACCTTCTGAACTTCTGATCTTTGATGCACCTGTCCGACCATACATAAAAGACGTCCTAGGAACTCTTCGAATACCTGGTTGCTTAATTGGATCACAATTGATCTTTGAACCACTGTTGGTTGATCACAAGCAAACATTCCACTGATATAGCTTGAAAAGTCAACACCAATGTAAAAACTATGTAGCCTTGCAACAGCATCAGTAAAATGTTGTCTTCCAAATTAAAAGTAATTTCATCAGCATTTTGTGAAAGATATTCTCCCATCAACTTGTAAACATGATTCTACATGATTGAGATAAGAGCATCCAGTCAGCAGTTATTTCTGATGTCAACAAATAATCAAATGCCACATTCTGTTCCTTCATGAATGCAGACGATGGTTGGCTCCGTTTGATGGTAAGAGGTTGTTGTTCTTGCAATTTCTCAACACATTCAGGAGAGGGCAATGCATCAACCTCGACCCCAGGGCCTTTTCTTGAATTGGGGAAGGGAAATGGCCCTGGCATCAGCTGGTCTATTTTGTAATCCCATTGGCTCATTCAAACTGTCAATGAAATCATTTAAGAGTATGATTTATTCATAAAATACAACTGAAGAGAGATTTAAATTATTTAAAGTTTTTGCTTAGCTTGTTTATGTAGCTTCAAATCACTTATTCGGCTGACTCTTAACACTCTTCGTATAAAGTCGTATACATAGAATATTCGTATGCTTCATTATTGGAATTTGATGAAGATATAGGGACAACTTATGCATGTTATCAGCTCACACACGGCAATCTTCTAAACAAGTTTTAACTGTATTATACCTATTAAGCACTTACTCTACCAGGTTTAACATATTACTTTATTTCATTAGGCATTGTAGTGTCATATATACAGCCGAAGATGTAGAGCCAGCTATAGTCCATAGAAGGTTGCTTTTATAGGAAGTTATTTACCTTAAAGCTAGCTGTATTGTATAGAACAAAAATTACTTCTCTGATTTATTATTTACACAAACACTCACAGAGACCACAGAAATTAACATATTCTTACACCTAGATATTCTGGGTGTCATGTGACCAGCCAATGCCAGGGCCTTTTCCCTTCCCTAATTTAAGAAAAGGCCCTGGGATTGAGGTTGAGCAATGCATGACTTGAGCTGTCATCTACAAGCTCATGGTAAATTTCAATTGACCTTTAGGCCACTCCGGTGCACGTGACCAAATTTGTAAACAATGCGACAAAGTTCGGACATGGTGCGCGCATATTGTCCGATTGTGTTATTATGAAAGTTGACATATGCATTGCATTCTCGTAATTTAACACGTCTTTTGAAGAGTTTAGTAAATTGTAGAAATCATAAAAAACAACGAACAACACACTGTGGTGTGATTATGGCCAGTAATACGGAGGAATCTAGCGACTTTCAAAAAATGACTGTCCTTGAACTAAAAAAATGCTTGGTTGATCGAGGAGTTACTGTAAATGGCTACAAAGGTGCTTTAGTGGTAAACAATTTTATCGACTTGCCACCATTTGGCCTGTATGATATTTTCAATTTTTTAATCTGCCATTCCACTGCGTACAATAAACAAGGTCTTGCAGCCTATAAGTCATTCAACGATTAACGTCTGTTTGAAGGCGGATACATAGAATCATTGCTGACAAAAACGCTTATGAACGAGCGTTTACATGTGTATGTTGGAAAAGTCAGACCAGCTACTACCAACGACGGAAAAAAGTGCTATGACCTTTGGTTTATTCTTGAAGGAAATGGCACTAGCAGAGGTAGTGTGTTAAGGGCAAAATGTATGTGTAAGGCTGGAAGAGATGGAGGGTGCAAACATGTAGGAGCTACTATGTAAGACTCTGCCAGGATTTGCAGACTATCTGCTTTTTCTTTTCCTTTTTCGTCTTGCAGGCATGGTTTCTTCACCGTAGTTCTTTCACATGGAGCCTTAAGTTTATTATTTATCTGGCGTATCTACATAATGTTATGAAGTCAATCAGAAAGCTAATCTAACTTACAATATCGAATCAAAATGAAACGAGTGTCCTTTGCTGTATATCAGCAGTTGCTTTGTACATATCATAATCCTTAACAGACACCTACCTTTTCTTTGCTTGCCGTCGCAGAAATAGGATCCGGATTGTCCTTACTTGGTCCATTCTCACCGACAAAATGTAGGCTACAAATGTAGCTGTCCTTGCTGCAAACAAAGTTGTCTCCATGACAACATGCCAACATCCATTGTTTTCGTCTCTTGGGATGTCGTTTTTCCGCTGGAAAATGAAAAAAATGTGACTGGATCGCCATTATTATTTCTCACCATGCGACTGGGATACCTTGAATCATTTTTGCACGTTCCCCAAGCACAACATTTTGTAACAACCATTTCAAAAACTTTATAGCTTTTGAATATAACAGCTTGCCGCCAGTGCCGCCATGTCCGAACTTTGTCGCATTGTTTACAAATTTGGTCACGTGCACCGCAGTGGCCTAAAGGTCAATTAATTTTACTGCTACAGGGGTATCAGGATTGTCGGTGTGCTCAAACCTGGATATTACAGGTCCATCAAACATGTTACTTTGAAAGTTTAATGGGCGACTTGCGCCTTTCACAAAGCATCACGGTAGTTTAGTTAGGTCAGTCGAATTTTGCAAAATGGTGGTCATTCTTGTTCAATCTTTGTTTGCAGTAAATCACTACATTTTTTGGCTTATATTTAACACTTCTGTCCATGGTAAAAAAGTAGAAGACTCCTGGAGTACTAATCTTGCATAGAAACCAAACATTATGATCGTTACTGGCTTAGATTTTAAAATATCCGGCGTTAATTGAAGCAAAGTGAGATAAAAATATGGCTCCAATTTACAATGCGCAAGACCAACACTGTACATTTTACTGCTTTAGAAGGTAAGTAAAAGGCTAAAATTTATATATAATATGTAAGGAACACAGGATGTCTGAATGCAAATGCCGTTTCAGCGATCAGCAATTATTTACAAAATTTGTAGCCGTAAAGGTTGTTTTGACAAACAAGCGTTTAACTACACATGCTTTGATCAATCGTCCCATTTCAAACCTTATCCCATATGTGTCATGAAAGCGGGCTTCTGATTGGTTCTCAGCAGGTAAGTTTTTTTTGAACTAACCTGCTTTTCCGAACTTACCCGCTTTTCTCTTTATCGATAAAACCGGCTTTCTGATTGGTTACAAAAACCCGAACTTACCTGCTTGCTGCTTACGCTGCCGTCCGCCTCAAACTGCTCAACAACAATGGCGAACAAAATTTAGCTGATGATTAAACCTACACTTTAAAGAACATTTTTGGGCTAAAGACGTCACAGAAACCAAGCAAAAAGAAACGGAAAATTGTAAACTAAAGACAATAGAGAGCCTGATAAAGAAATATTAAGAGACCAATAAGTTTAAGAAGAGAAAATGTTGACAAAATACATCGGCGACTCGGCGAGAATCGGAAAACAACACAAGAAGATAAGTCTAGTATGGGATAAAAACCCAACTTACTTGCAGGTTCGGTTGGTTCGGGATTATTGCACCTCGGGGTCTGACAGCTGTCCGAACCTACCTCGCTTCGCTCGGTAGGTTCGAACAGCTGTCAGACCCCTCGGTGCGTTAATCCCGAACCAACCTCCGTGCAAGTAAGTTTGTTATAAAAACATTGTAGACCTTTGGTGGGAAAATATTTCAGGCTGTTAAAGTAAAAACATTTGCATTGTTTTAAAAAGTACTTTTAGCGCTTTTCTTTGGTGTTTTATTGTTCGTTCATTTGGAAAAGAAGTTTAGCTGGCGCGTCAATAGTTTCGTACGTTTTCATCGCGTTGGAATTTAATTTTGTCATCAATTTTGGCCTATTTCCGACCGAAAATATTGGGCAAAAACAGGATTGTTTGAGTACAAAACGGACTCGAAGTCTGCAAAGTATCCCTCCCTTTACACATGAACTTCTTGAGTAGCATTTAATTGGTGAAACAGCCCAGGAAAGCAAACAACCAACATGCTTCAGTGAAAAAGACTAATTATACAGTTCATGTGCATTTGAAGCAAGATACTGGGAAAGTGCTCTTGTGTAGCAGGGAATAGTGGCTGCTGTAAACATGTTTCTGCAGCTTTATTTCAAGTCCTGGACTTCATTGTGCTTGAACTTACCGAGGTTCAGATGAATTAACCTCTACACAACTCTTACAACAATGGCATGTACCTAGTTGTGAAGATATCAAAACTGCAGTACTTTTTGACAGCGTTAAATTTAGCAAGGCAATATCCACAAAAAGTTCATCTCATTCTGCTGAAATTCATAACCCAGCACTAGTATTTGCTGAAACTGTCACAGACAGCGATGTTCAGAAGTTAAATCAGGACTTGAAAAGTGCTGGATCATACAACTACTTACACAATCTCCTATAATCAAATAATTGTAAAACTTTTGACTATGATGAATACTAAAATGAGTTACCTACTAAAAAGAAATTAAAAGAAGTTCACAGCAATTCAAATCAGCTTCATGCTGTGGAAATACGAGATGCAGTTTTAAACCAAGTAACAGCAGACCGCACAATCGTAAGTAAATTGATACCATCTTCACAATACAATGAATTTGTACTTGAAACACTATTTAAATCAAAAAAGCAAATACAAAACATTGAATGCAATACAAGAGGGCAATCAGATGATCAATTATGGTATGAAGAATGATACATAAGACTAACAGCATCAAATTTTGGTTCTGTTTTGAAGTGCAAAGACAGTATACATCCAAAAACAATTTTGAACAAACAGTTCAATTCCAGTTGCTCTAAACCTGTGCCAAAACCATGTTTGTGGGGACAATACAAAGAGGAATTTGCCACCAAAAAATACTTAGAAAAGTGTAATAAAAACAATCACTTGATCAAAGCATGTGTGTCATGTGGCTTCATTGTAAACAGTTGTGTACCCTGGCTTGGTCTCTCATGTGTGTTGTGAATTTTTTGTTCCAGCATCAAAAAATTACAAGCTGGTTACAAGTAGTTAACAATTGAAGTTCACATCACTAGCTAAAACATGTTCTAATCTCAATACACATAGTTGATATTTGCTGGATAGCTCATCATGTTTACTTTTCAAAAATTTATTGTCTCTTTTAAGTTGTTCAAGTTAAGATTTTAGTGCTGAAATTTCACTTCTGGTACTTTCATTTGTTGGCACATTTTATTATGTGCACACTGTTTTACAGTTTTCATTTGTTCTACATTTCTTCCACTTTTACTGTTGCATGTTTGTCGATTTGAAAACAAGCTGGAAGTTGGCAATGCACCCAATACTTTTTTACCACTAGGAAAATGTAAACAGCAAACTCTGTGGCTTTTTAACGGTTGTTTTGAAATTCCCAATAAGTTCAACCATGTTTGCTTTAAACTTGTTTCCTTTGGAAAATTGTGAAATGACACCCCAGGTGCCTCAAACTATTGCTTGAGCAATTTGGTACACAACAAGTAGTTCCTCCAAATCTTTTTGAACAAACTTCCTGACTTCCATCGGTTTTTGCTCCATATTTTCGATCGAAAATAGGCTAAAATTGATGACAAAATAAAATTCCAACGCAATGGAAACGTACGAAACTATTGACGCACCAGTTAAACTTCTTTTCCAAATGAATGAACAATAAAACAGCAACGAAAAGCACTTAAAAGCACTTTTTAAAACAACGTAAATGTTTTTACTTTAACAGCCTGAAATATTTTCCCACCAAAGGTCTACAATGTTTTAGTTTGAAATGGAACGATTAATCAAAGCATGTGTAGTTGAACGCTTGTTTGTCAAAACAACCTTTACGGCTACAAATTTTGTAAGTAATCGCCGATCCCTGAAACGGCATTTGCATTCAGACATCCCGTGCTCCTTACATAGTATATATAAATTTTGGCCTTGTACTTACCTTCTAAAGCAGTAAAATGTACAGTGTTGGCCTTGCACATTGTAAATTGGAGCCATATTTTTATCTCACTTTGCTTCAATTTATGTCGGATATTTTAAAATCTAAGCCAATAACGATCATGTTTGGTTTCTACCCAAGATTAGTACTCCAGGAGTCTTTTACTTTTTTACCATTGACGGAAGTGTTAAATATTAGCCAAAAAATGTAGTGATTTACTGCAAACAAAGATCGAACAAGAACGACCACCATTTTGCCAAATTCGACTGACCTAACTAAACTACCATGATGCTTTGCGAAAGGCGCAAGTCGTCCATTGATCATCAGTTTCATCTTCATAATCACAGAAACGATCAGTTACGGTGAAGCATTTGTTATCAAGACATTCTTGTTGCGAGCAGCAAGTCAAATCAGTAGAAAGTTCACAGATGTTACTTGTGGAACAGAGCTATATAGAACATTATGACTAGGTGGAAGAAGCTGATTGGCACTGAAATTTAACACCTGGATGTGGTTTGGAGACTTGACTCTGGAAACAGCAACATATATTAATCCTGGGTCACACGCCTTTGAACAATTAATAACTGCAGCTGGCAAAGTGAGACCTTGTGACAGGTCATAGCATATGCTGGGATGATGGGAAATTGACAGACACTTCCAATTGATACACCAGCATGGTTTCTCTTAATCCACGTTTCGCATGTTATTTCAACAACCCCAACTCCCTCAAAGGAAACAAGCAGCACATCATTTTTGACATCTTTAAAAATTCCGATGCTACCATTTTTGAGATCATCCAACTTGTTCCACACCAACATAACTTTACAGTATTGCTTTAATTGTAGAACATGGTAACCAGGCCTAGTAAATACTGCGAGATATTTCATTTTCATAGCACGCCGAAAAGGTGAGAAACTCTCCAGGAAGTTCATCAATTCTTTTCCAGTTGAACAACATCGCATTTCCTTTTCAAAAGAAAATATGCGTCACATCACTTTCGACCTCCGGTGGCAGCTGCCTACTAAGACTGGAAAAAAATACCGAGCACTTTTCAACTCTCAACTCTGAAATAGCGGACAAAAACTCTTGATCGGATTGGCGCATAACTTGCGTTAGCTCGAATCGATGCGGAATAACCTTCGCGAAAATCAGGGAGGAGAACATAAAATTTCCAATGTCAAAGGTGTTCAGCATAGGCTTTAGTTGTAGAAATTCTTCAACAAATATGACTTGCTTTCCGGCAAAGAAAAAACGATGATCCTCAGCCACCTCGTGGTGTAAAGCGTTAGCCAACTCAAACACTCTTTGACTGGACATACTAACCTGATCCCAAATAAGCACATCGATGGATTTCAATCGATCGCGCACAAGCGAATTTTCTACAGATTTACTTATAACCTACTTCCATGGAATATGGGCGGCTTTAAATCTGTAATGCGAATCAATTGTTGACGCGGCTCCGCACTCGTAAACGTGACATGCGATGCTACTAGAACAAACAACCGTGACATTTTTTCGCATTTGATTCAGATTTTTTATACATTCTTTAACCAGCACACTCTTGCCAACACCAGCCTGACCAGTTATCAAAGCGTTGTGCCCAGAAAGCACAAACTTAAGAATATTTCTCTGATCACAATTATGTTGAAACATACTTCCAGAAAGACTGGGAAAAGCACAGACAGTTAACATCAAAGAAAGTCAACAAGCTCGAAGTGAAATATGAGCCTCTTATATATTACTACTCTGTCTTATCATACTAAAAGTAAGTAAATGTAAACAATCTACTTCTCTAGCTCCGCAGCGATTGGCTGGCTGTTACCAGAAATATTTGCTTGGTATTTGCACGCTGGCACCGTCTGCCCCCCCCCCCCTAAATCCCACCAGTCAAGAAGGCCTGACTGCCCCAAGCTGACGCCGTAGCAGTGATTAACCTTTTCAAGTTTGACATAAACCAATTTTGATTTTCATTGTTGAATAATTGTCGAAATTGTGTGGATCTCGGCAAAGTATCATAGTATTTTCAAAGAATGGCCTGTGATCGACATGCTGACAACTTTTTTTTGAAAATGAAGTTATTTACGTGGGCGAATTTTCGACTCAAAGTGCTCACGTTGACAGATCCATGGACGTTTGGGCCGCCGGGGCAAAATCAGATATTAAACAATCCATAATTGGTTCCAATTAAAAGTAAAGAAAAAGTTGTTTTAGAGGCAGCATGTGTATCATAAAAATGTATGTTACAAACTAATTGAAATATGTAGACTGTGTTTTTCAAAATATCAGACATCTAGACTGTGTTTGATATTCTAAAACTGTGTTACTGAAACAGGAAAAGTGGAAATTTACTCATACCATTTATTTTACTAACCCTAACCCTAACCCAAACCTGATTGGAAATATATGACAAAAATTTTCTATTTTTAGAAAGCAGAAGTAAGACTCTTTTTGATGATTCAGAATCTAGCTCTGATTTAGAATTATTAAAAAGTCCAGTTCAAGAAAATACAAAGCCTGCGCCCAAACCTTACTCAAACTTAAAGGACTTGCTCGATTCTCATAAGAAATCATTGAAATCTTGATGATAATGTAGGACGTATGAGGTATGAGCCTTGTGATTTTCAAAAACCCATCTTTTGATTTTGAAGCTTCACCAATTGTGAAATTTGAAGGCGAAGCTGGAATTGATGCTGGAGGGGTAAGATGGGAGTTTGGGTCATTGCTCTGCAAGGAAATATTTTCCACTAAAACAAACCTTTTTGAAAAAAAATGATCAAAAACTGCCCATATATTCCGTTGACAATATGTGCCCTCGGATCTTCCAAATTGCTGGAAAAATAGTGTCGTACTTCGTTATACACCTTGGTATTGGTATTTCTTGCTTGTGTCCAGCTACTTACCACTTTATTGCAACGTCAACAATTACACCAGACAGTTGTTCCATTAATGATGTGGTTGATCTAGAGTTGAAGGACCTGATTTTACCGGTATCGTATGATAAAGATTACAACAAAAAAGACGTTTCAAGACCTTGCAAAACACATTTCACTGCTGTACACGTTATCTGTTTGGTTCGAGTTTTGGTTAACATTCTATTGCTGTTTCTCCAGGTTGATACTGCTGTAAATGAAGCTGACCTAGAAGAGGCTATGAGTAACGAGTTCTTACAAAATTCATCGATCACAGCTGGATAGTTACAACCTCTCACTTTAACAAACAAACATCGCGAGATGCAGATACTTATTGTATTTGACGTGCTTGAAAAAAGAAAGGCACCAATGGATCAGCTCATAAAAGGATTGGAAACCCGTGGTGTTTGCATCATGATAACATCTTATCCTCGGCTGATGAGAGCACATTTTGTTAATTCTGCTGGTCTGTTGACAAGTGGTGATTTAATAGATAATCTTAGCTGCACAGACATCACTGAAAATCAGATGGCAAAGGATTTTCTTATAAGAATTAGAAAACGGTATGTTTACTCTTTTTTTTCGAAACAAAAATATGTACACGTACATTGTTCATAACATATTTGTATTTGTAGAATGTGGTTCAAAGAGGGTGGGTAAATTTCTCCATTATACGACATCGCTCGATGTAATACTGCCTCTTGGTTTAGAGAAAAAAATTTAAGTTGAGTTTCACGATGACGACAATCCAAACTTTTTTGCCGACACATGCTCATCCTAAGGATTCCAACAGTTCACAAAGAAATCGAAGATTTTGAAGGTCTTAAACAAATCCCCAAAGCCATGCCTTCCTGAACTCATAACATTCCAAAGATAACTCTGTCTCTTGCAAAACTATTTGCTTAGCTGCCTTGTATAAGTTGTGGTTTTTTTAACATTTACCACCCTTTATTATATAATTGTGGCTTCCAGTGACTTTTACTAAAACTTGCTGTTATGTTGATATTATTTCCATTGAAACTTTTGTTAGTGAACTTGGCAGTCTTAATCTTAAGACAAAACAAACATGCAATTAGCTCAAAGGACAAACAGTTTTTGATACATTGCTATTTTTTAATTTCTCAAATAAAAATGTTATTACCTTATAGTAACCATATCTTAGCAGTTACAATAGTAAATTTGGTAAACTAAAACTGATTAATTTTTATGCGTTCTTATTTTTGTGTTCCTGTATAAAATTGGTGAAATTGCCATCTGTAAAAATAGTCAGACTCTAGCAAGCTAATAAGCTGACAACAGATAATCTGTTTTAAGTATGTGAGTAAAAGAAGTGTAGGACTTCACTATAAATGTCAACACCATAAACATCTGAGTCACGTAAAGGATTCACGCTTTCGGTCAATTCATGGAAAGCTTCATACGCCAATGGATTTTCTGTTTCTGGGACTGAAACTGATTCTGCTCCATTATCATAAGAACTGCAACCATCAAAGTTGTCCTCTGGAAGTGGTCCATCGTAGTCAATTCCATATAAGTCAACATTCTTCAAATATAATCAGTAATAATTAATGATGCGTTAAGTAATACTATGTCATTTATATCAAATAAAACCCTTGAACAAGTATTAAAAGGACTAAGTATTAAAACTATCCTAATTAAATGTGAACATATGTAAGGCTAATTCTTTTAATCCCCACAGCTTTGATAATTACTAATAAATGTAGGATTGTACCTCATTAAATTTTTGAGCTACTCTATGATTGGTATTAGTCACATCTAAAAGGCCACGTATCCAGCATTGCATTGGAGTATTTCCTCTTTCAGTGCTTAAAGGACTTGCATTATATGCTTCACAAAATGTATCAAGACTCCGATTTATCCGTGGAAGAAACACTTAATCTATTGTGAAGATATGAACCCTGTTTGAAAGATCTAGTAATCCAGAGCTTTCCATGGTATAGAATAAGTTATAAAAAACAAATGTACATCCCATAAATAGGTCCCTCCACAGGCGCTCTATGATTTGTGTACACTTTGCCCAATATGACTTCCCCTATCTGGACCACGTAAGGGATGAGTTGACATGTACCATGCAACTTGGGTGTTTTCACCCCCTTTGTCAGACTGTGCACATGATGGGAGACCATACCTCTGAATAGCCTGTTCAAATACTTGAAATACTGTTAATGCCGTGTTGTGTTACACTGAAGATAGACAATCATCCTCAAGTGTCCATCAATTCCCGCATGTATCACCATTTGCCATCATATTTTACTTTGACTGAGGCCAGACAAAGTTATTTGTCGGGCTTGGTTGGTGGATGATTGTAAAGAAAAATAACAAAATACCTGATCAGCTTGTGATTACTGTCAATAAGCCATAATGCAAGCGGGAAAGAAACTTGGTAACTTCTCCTGTGAGTGACATGTAATTGTAAAGCACGCAACATTGTTCCTTCAGGGTTGACTCTTCCCATTGCCTCACGAATTCGACTTTGTTGCACGACTACTCCTCTTGATCTAAAGAACCCCGTCATACGCTTGTACCCTGCTTTTGGGAAACGAACCAAAATATTTTCAATTATGTTATCCAAATCATGTTCGGAAATTATACTGTATGTGGACCTTTGTCGAATACCGAACTCCTGCTGTCTTCTTTCAATAGTTCTCAAACTCACTCCGAGAATACCAGCAATAGCTGGAGAATTAAATCCTTGTTCTACCAAGAATTTTAAATGCTCCCTCTGGACATTAAACTTGGGCCGTCCATGCATCCCAGCGAATATTTTTCCAGTCTGATACGATGTACTATTCTCATAGCTCTGACGAGTCCTTATCTTCTTTAAGAAGATTTATAACTGTGGAGGATATTTGGCCCAGCATTGCACTCATCTGAGGTGTATCTTATCAAAAGATTGATGAGCCAATCTATTCTAAACAAAATGTTGTCGAAATTTACTGCATATTTTCTTCCTCTTTCCAAACACTGTTGAATATCAACGACATAACTTCCTAAATGCTGTTCCATTGAACAAGATGTCATTTTGAAAATAAGAAGATATCGAGTTTATGATAAATTTATTTCTCGCTTCCGGTAAGCTAGCTTCCGGTCTCTTCACCATTTATAGATCAAAGTCATCGAACCGAATTTGAGACAACAGAACATAGTTTAAAATTTGACAATAAGTCATGTTCTGTTGTTTGAAAATTTGATATATATATGCCTTTTAAAATTTCATTCTGTTTGGTTAAATTGTGTTGTGTTATTTTAAATTCTGTTCTGTTTTGAATCCTGTCATATTACTTGAAATTTTGTTGTGCTGCAGTGAATTTTTTCATGCACTCATAAGTTCGGCTCTTGCACAATACCGTTTTTCAAAAACAGAATTAAGGTTAAGCAGAACAGAATTTAAGACTGAATTTTGGCGATGATGACCCCTCATAGCCTTGGTGTTCGAAGACACTGGAACATTTCGATTGCATACTTGCTAAAAGCCCCCAAAGACTTGAAAACAGAAAGAAGAAGCTTTTGGTTGATAAATTTCGCTTTCCATCAGCTTCTTGTGCTGTGTCTTTCATTTGCAACAGTAATATTGTTTTATGTAGTCTTCATCTCCAGTGTGAGGATCTATTTGGAAGACAAATTTATTGACAAACTTTCTAAACACTTCATCACAATACTCTTTCCTTTTGTCATCTAGGGCATCATGAATTACGTTTTTCGGGGAAAACGTGTACTGTTGACTTGTCATCAAGGCTCTTCATTCCAAAGAAAAGTAAGATAGCCGCTACGATGTATGCCCGATTGTAAATTATTTATCTAATTAACCGACTAGAGACTTAACGAAACTTGTGCAGCAAAATACGAGCATCGCAGAGGACAGGGAAGTAGAAGATAGAACAACTTTATTTTGCTCTGTGATTGATTTTTCTTTTTTTTTGTGGCAGTGTACCTCTTTATTTTATCTTTTTCTTAGTATTTCTGTATTTTGCTCGTTTGCAAGACTAGGCTAATATATAAACCAACCATTCGAACATTTTTTACACTTTAGAACATTTAATCAATAATAGCACAATAGAAAATTATGGTTCATGACATAAGTATGATTTTGAAGTGCTAAATGTTAGCGTACGTCACTAAACATGCGATTCTTGCATTTCCATTCAATGTACTGAACCTTAAAATCCTTCCAATTCTTTTCACAGTTACTATGCTTGCATCTTTTTTCCAGTTTCTTGTCATTCTCTGGCTGACCACCCCTATAAAATGTACTGAGCTAGAAATGTATTAACAAAAGAATGGACTTCATTCTACCAAGAAATGATATCTTAAATAGTTTGAACTGTATGATTTATAAATAAATGAACAATTTTAAGAAATTTTAAGATTGTTAAAATTGGTTTAAAGTGCACATGACACTTCCACCATTTTTTCACAAAAAATGGTAAAAAATCGTGCAATTCGAATGGTATATTACTGACTGCAAACGGATAAGTAGTTCCAGAGATATTTGCCTTCAAACTGGCCAAAAATCAATATTTTTTCAAACATGGCTGGGAGAAAAGAGTCTGAATACGAACATGTTTGTGATGTCCTACCGGGAACGAAAGTAAATTGACAAGCGTCGAATTTGATATTTTTGTATTGTCATGGGCCTGTTAGAAGGGCATCTAGTTGATTTTTTTCAAGTTTTTCTTTCGAAATGTCAAGTTCTCAATCAGTCATAGAAAGCTCTTCATCGACGGATGCAGAATATAATGAAATATACAATTATGAACTGGAAATAGAGGAGTTTGAGTCAATTTCTGATAAAGTTTCTCACAGTGATAGCGAAGCTCACGAAGAAGCAAGTTCAAGCAATTTGGCAGCTCCGGCAGCGCTTATAATGAAAAGAGACAAATAGAAGCCACTTTATTACAAACGCTAAATCATCAATTAAATGGGAAAGTGTTTATTGCCGTCTGGTGAGTTTGTCATCTGATAATGTCTTAATAGTTTAGACTTGTCGCCACTGGTAGTTTACAATTCCAAACAAATACATGCACTCACGAGTGTATTTCCGTAATTTTTATTGTAACTGCGCTTTCAAGGTGCAAGTGTAATAACTGTGGAATAGAGTTGCTTCAAAATAGCTGTGAAACTCGATGCTGCAAGGAAATCGATAGGTGCATTGAAGCTTTGGAGTCGGATGAAGTTCTGGAAGATGTTGAAATACCTCCAAATTGCATCACAAATCATCCTCAATTTAATTCTAACTGCTTGGGAAAATGGACTTTGAGATTAGCTGCATCACATTACAAAAAAAAGACCATCGAAAGTATACTAAGAGTGGCACCAAGAATGCATAAGTGCAATATACTATTTTTAGTAATTAAGACAATGTTTTTATAGTACATTTTCCAATATATCATTTCTCGATTATTAAAGGTATGCCTCGGGCGACATTTGTTTCACCAAACAGCCTTTTAAAAGGGTTTACATTGGCTGCTGCACAATCTATGTTTTACAATGAGGCTATCATGTCCGCAATAAATAAAAAGATATTTAGAGATTTTGTAATGCAAAACAAGAATAAAAGTTGTTTTGTTTATTCCCGAAACAGCGCAAACGAATTATTTTGCTTTTGTAAGACCTTGAATTATTAAACTAAAAATTGAATGGTAAGAAAAAGACAAACTCTGAATGCCAAAGCTATCTTGTAAAAATATGAGACAAGCTAAGTCAGTAAAATAAACAAATGTTACAAGACACAATATTGATACCATTTCAGAATTATTGTTAAACAAAGCAGTCACTTTGGTTTGACAATGATTTATGACAATGATTATATTTCAAGTATTCAAATTATCTTGTTGGAAAGAAAATTAGTCTTAATTTATGTGCTGTACAGTAGTGTTAGTGTTCAGAAATACTTACCGAAGTTGGCTCTACCTTTCACATCTCTTACTGTTGCCTCTCCGTTTTTAAATTTGGGATATACAACAGAAACTTGCTTAGATCCATCTGATGCATTCCTTTGACTCTTCCTCGTTCGTTCCCCAAGATCCTTGTTAAAATGCAAGATGGCAATGGCAATGATGTGCCAAAAAAAGAAGACAGAATACCATAATATGACGTTTGGCTTGCAAAGCATGGGAAGAATGGCTTAGTGTCAGTGTGTACATGAGAAAATGTGATTGACAGTTGGTCTATTGAGGTAGTAATTATAATGGGTAAGATGTACATTTACCTGAAGTACATTCCAGGAAAGGAGAAAGCAATCATCTTTGGTGTAAAGTGGTTTAAAACTGAATGGAAACCACCCTGGCAGCTTGTCTGCACCAAGGGTGATGCCTGCATGATGCCTCTTGTTAACTGTTTGTTTGGGCTTTCTTTACCTTGTCATAAACAACTGACTCTAAAATTAATTTAAACCATACAATTAATTTGCTGTAATATACAAAAAAATAGAGTCAACTTGGATGACCACAAAACAATGGTTCTACCTCACCATTGCTATGTCACTACGGGATTACATGAGATTGCGCCAGCGATCACAACTTCAATGCAAAGGTGAACACAATGAGGAAAGATGCTTTTTGAACTGAGACATAAATAATTTATAGGTTTGGCAATCCGTCACAATCGTCGCTTGTACAGTGGGCAATCCTACTGTTTTACAGTTGAATAAGATCAGGCTGTGACGCATACGTTGATTAATTTTAGTTTTGAACTACCTACGACCCTTTTTTGACGGCTTTTTGCAATCGAACTGGAGCTGTCTTTACTGAACGCATGGCGTCGGATGATGGAGTAGGTAGCGATTTTGTCGCCTCGGATTCTGAATGTAGCCAGAACAATAGTGATAATATTGCTAAGAGGCAAGACTCGACGGTTAAGGGAAAGCCCAAATTAACCAAGTCGAAATCAAGCATGACTCGGCGCTCGCCAGATGAGTCGACCATGCCGCCAGAAAATACAAGGGCCGAGAGCGCTCCTAATATACAAGAAACCCTGTCGAAAAGCCTTCGGAAAGGTTTCTCGCAGATTACGGAGGCACTTAGCTCAAAATTGCGCGAAATGTTGCGTCAGAGTCGATCGAGTAAACGGTCTGAATCGTCCGATTCTGATTCAAGTGAGTCAGTGGCTTCTGAGGCCTCTGCTACACGAAGGGCTACTAAACGAGTGCGACGCAAATCAACAGGCAATATTGATGACAAAATCAACGGTTTGTTAGACAAGGATAACGGCAGCCAGAGCGCAACTGCCCCTGATATCAATGAGAAACCAGCTGATGATAATTCAGAGGCTGCTATACATGATAGTGGCATATTGGGCTCAGTGGCCGCAGAATATAATTTAGACGAACAGTGTGAAGAAGAGATCAGTCCAAAATTGGCAGGTATTGTAAATAAACTTCTTCGAAATCGACTAAATGAAGACAAATTAAAAGAAAAATTAAACAAAAGCACCCGCCCAAAGAATTGTGATAATATTACAGGTGTAAAGGTAAATGCTGAAATATGGCCAAAACTTCAACCTAGCACAAGGAGCTATGATATTAAGATGCAACGAGTTCAAAATACCTTATTAAAGGCTACTATTCCCATTGTTAAAGTAGTCAACCAACTAATGACAAACCGTAATGGGACTGATAATGATAAGGCTATTATCAAGCACCTGATGGACTCTGTTGCCCTTCTTGGGCATACTAATTGTGAACTTGTCCAAAGACGCAGAGATTTGATACGGCCAGATTTAAATAATAACTACCAGCAACTATGTAGTGAGCACATTGAGTTTACCAGCTGGTTGTTTGGGGACGACTTGCCCAAACAAGTGCAAGACATAAGTGCCACAAATTGAGTCAGCCAGCAGCTATCAAGCAGACAAGATTGTAGACAAAGCCCTGGATCATCTTACTCTAGACATGGAAGTCCAGCACGTGGACACAGTTATTCACACCAAAATTTTTACCAGGGCCCAAGACGGCAGAAACTGCCATACAAAGGCAAAAGAAAGAACTTTCCAAAAAATTACCAAAAGGGTTATCAGAAAAATTACCAGCCAAGACTGTAAATTGTACCCAAAATAATATGGTAAGTCAAACTGTTAAACCTGGGTTTGTTGCAGAAAGAATAAAACTTTTTACCCAGGACTGGGAATCTATAACAACTGATTCATATATTCTTAATATGGTGACAGGATGTAAAATTGATTTACAGAAAATCCCTGTTCAGCATATTGCCCCTAGAGAAACAAATTTCTCAGCAAAAGAGCTTCATTTTGTGAATGATGAAATAGCAAAACTTCTCAACAAAAAAGTAATTATACCTAGTCAACATGAAGATGATCAGTTTATATCTACTATATTTTTAACCCCCAAAAAGGATGGGTTATTTAGGTTGATTTTAAATTTAAAGAAATTTAATAGGTTTGTGCGTTACCAACATTTCAAGATGGAATCATTAAAGCAAGTTGTTGCTATGATGAAACCAGGTTGTTTCATGGCCTCTTTGGATATACGTGATGCTTACTATTCTGTGCCTATACATAAATCACATCAAAAGTATCTGAAATTTGAGTTTAATGGGCAACTTTTCCAGTTTACATGCATGCCAAATGGCCTTGCATGTGCACCACGATTATTTACTAAATTACTAAAACCAGTATACAGCTCCCTGTGAACACAAGGGCTGCTTTCTGTGGGATATATAGATGACTCATATTTACAGGGTGATCATTATGAGGAATGTAAACAGAATGTTACTGTTACATCTAGTTTGTTCACAAATTTGGGGCTTTGGGTACCCGAAGAGAAATCTGTCTTCACTCCTTCCCAAACAATTGAGTTTTTGGGATTTGTGCTTAACTCTGTACACATGACTGTCGGTTTAACTGCTAATAAGAAGGAAAAATTACAACAATCTTGTCTAAGTTTGCTTTCCCAATCACAGCCTACTATCAGAGCTGTATCGGTGGTCATAGGGATTCTGGTTGCTAGTTTTCCCGGTGTAGAAATGGGACCACTATATTACAGACAGCTAGAAAATGATAAGATTGCAGCGCTTAAGGAAAGCAAGGGCAATTTTGATGCTGTAATGGCAATATCTATTACTAGCCATCTTGATTTAAAATGGTGGGCTGATAATATCCAAACTTCTTTTAAGCATATTTCCAAGCCTAAACCTGCCCACGTTGTGAGTACTGATGCTTCCATGACAGGCTGGGGGGCATGTTTTCAACAGCAAGCAGCAGGAGGCCAATGGCTCCCTGAGGAGGCTAAACATCATGTAAATTTCTTAGAACTAGCTGCAGTATTGTTGGGATTACAGACGTTTTGCAGTCATTTCACCAACACACATATTCGTTTGCAAATTGATAATACTACTGCAGTATCTTACATAAATAACATGGGGGGTAGCCACTCACTGGAATGTAATGCGAAAGCACATGAAATTTGGTTGTGGTGTCTATCTAGACATATTTGGGTTAGTGCTGTACACTTGCCAGGTCATATGAACACCGAAGCAGATCTTGCTTCCAGGGTCTTTCATGACCAGACTGAATGGCAAGTGAATCCTGACATATTTAAATTATTGTCAAAACACTATTCAAACCAGATGTAGATCTATTTGCCTCAAGGTTAAATTTTCAAATTAAACCTTACGTTTCTTGGCAGCCTGACCCTCAGGCTTGGGCTATTGATGCATTCAATATTGACTAGGCAAAAATAAAATTTTATGCCTTTCCACCTTTTTCTTTGCTTGACAGAGTGCTCCAGAAAATAGAACGAGATCAAGCCTCAGGAATCCTTATTTTTCCCAATTGGAGTACTCAACAATGGTTTCCCAGAATCAGAAAACTGCAACTGACAGAGCCTTTACTGCTACCGTATCGAACGGACATCCTGATACCACCTTACAAGCCCGAAGCTCGGCATCCACTAGCCCACAAGCTACAGTTGATGGCATGCAGTTTGTCAGGCAATCCATCCAAGGTATGGGATTATCACCAGAAGCAATAGCAATTTATATGTCTTCATGGAGAAAATCAACACAACAACAGTACAAGGGTTAAATCGAACGATGGTTAAAGTTTTGCACCAATAACAGTGTTAGTCCCTTGTCGCCACAAACTAGTGAGGTAATAGCATATCTGCTATCTCTATTTAATTCTGGTTTGGGCTATAGCTGTTTAAATACAGCACATAGTGCTCTTTCGTCAGTTTTGTTCCATCAAAATGGTATTGCCATTGGAAGTCATCCACTGATTGTGCGCTTTATGAAGGGTGTGTTTGAGCGGAGGCCAAGCCTACCACGTTATACAAGTACTTGGGACGTAAATATTGTCCTTAGCTATATTAAGTCCCTCTCTGTTAATGCACTATTATCCCTCAAGGATTTATCTCATAAACTGGCATGTCTTTTGGTAATTTTGTCTGGGCAGCGCGTACAAACAATTCATTTGCTGGATATTAAGCACATGTTTATTCAAGATAATCGAGTGGTTTTTCAAGTAAAGGAGTTGGTGAAACAATCAAAGGCTGGTAGACATCTAAATGATTTTGAGTTCATGGCCTATACTATCGATGAGAGATTATGTGTGCTTTCCTGTCTAAAAGAGTATGTTAAACGAACAGAACTGATCCGTGGTCAAGTAACTCGACTCTTTATTAGTTTTGTAAAACCTCATCTGTCTATATCAAAAGACACTCTAAGTAGGTGGATTAAAACTATTATGAACAATGCAGGGGTTGACATGGGGATTTTTAAAACACACAGCACGCGGTCTGCTTCTACATCAGCGGCATCACATCTGGGAGTGAATATTCAAACTATAATGAAAACTGCTGGTTGGACCAATGCAAACACATTTGCAAAGTTTTATAACAAGTCTATAAGTGATTCCACAAGTTTTAGTCAAACTTTACTCAATAATGTTCAATAAGTTCCTGTTATAGGCTTCTATATAATTGTTATTAAATATGTTCAGTTATACGTACCTTCTGTTTGATTGGTTAATTCTTGTCTCAGGTCATCAGTACTTTAAAATCTCATGTAATCTCGTAGTGACGTAGCAATGGTGAGGTAGAATTAGAGATTAAACGAGCTTACCTGTAAGTGAAGTTTGATTGTGATTCTACCGATCCATTGCGAGGAACGAAGGGATTACATGCCCTCCCCTTTTTGAAGTAGGTTTTTGTGTGAGTGGAATGGTGTTACATTACTTTTTATGTACCATGTCATTACCCTGCCCATATTCTGATGACATTTGACAAGCGTTAAATATTGAAGTTGTGATCGCTGGCGCAATCTCATGTAATCCCTTCGTTCCTCGCAATGGATCGGTAGAATCACAATCAAACTTCACTTACAGGTAAGCTCGTTTAATCTCTAATTTTAATTTGAGGCTAAACTAGTTTCTCTTTCAAATTCACTGCCAACCTAAATGTGAAACTGTCGTTTTGTGATCATCCATGTCAATTTGGGAAACGTCTGTTAGAGCAAATCAACAGTCATGATTAAAATAATTTGTACATCATGACAATTTATTGTGACATTTAACTTACATTCATCAATCCACTCTCTTTGCTCAATTTCTTCATGTGCACATTTGTTGAAAAGTTGGTTATCTAGATTGTCGTGCTTGTTTTTATAATATGACCAAGAAAGGAATGGAATTTACCCAAGGTTACATTGCCTTCCCCAGAGGAGGTGGATGTTGCACTCCAAGATAGGTGGTTTTCACATGGACGAATCCAAGGATTAATATCTTTGCAGTTACTTTTTTTACCAATCTTAGTTAACACTTTTCGAATTTCTGTAAAGGTAACAATAAAACCCTTTACAGACCCTGAATGGCAATTGCTGCACTTTTAGTGACAAACCTAAAATAAATTATCAATAGACTCCTCAGCTGTTGTAACTTACTTTTTCTAAAATTCAAAATAATGTTTGACACAAGCCATATGTTCTTTCATATGCTTGGCAATTGAAGAATGGCAATCTGTAACAAAAGGCTTCATTTTAACATTTTTGTGAGTTAAATACTCCATGCCTTTCTGAAATGCCATGTACTCCATTCTTTGGCTGCTTCCGGCTTCACTCCTCTGGAGTGAAAAAAGTGGAAATCATTAGTATCAAAGTACCAAACAATAGGTATTGCAATTTATGTTTTATAACCTGAACAAGGGAGAAGTGAATAATATTTGGTGAAGTGCAATTGAAAAGAGTGTAAGCATAATACTTTGCACTGTGCCCCATGCTGTGATGCCTGCCATCTCCTGCCACAACCAACTTTTCATCATCTTTCGTCTTTTCTATAAATTCCTCTTGGTATTTCTTCCAATGTAGCAGGATAGATGTTTATCCTACAATTAATTTTAAGTTTGCTAATATTAATTATTAATCAAAGTGTGCTATTTATTACCCAACATGCCTGATCCAGCAAAAGCTAGGTTCTGATGTTTGTTAACCTGGATTTCTGGCAGTTATATTCAGTTCATTGCCTAAGTTCTTAATGGGATCATAAGAGTAGCACTGAAAAATATCAATGTTACTCACTTTTTGATGCCTGAAAAAATGTCTCAATGAATGACATGCTACTCCCATATGAGACAGTACTCAGAACACTTTGCTTGAAGAAGCTCCAGCTAATATGGCAAAGCTTAATAACAAATTTCTTGTTCCCATCCTCCCATTGTCGATTTTAGGCTGGCTTTGCCACACAAATTCTTTTTCCAAGCAATCTGGGTTTCCACAGTGCATCTCAATGGTGACCATTGTTCCTTGCTCATGCAGTTCAACCAAAACATCTTCACCCTTACATTCTTTGCAAAACTGGAACAGCAGAAGCAGCTTTAACAGAAACATGGTATACTTCGATTCATTTCATAAATCTTTGTCTTTTACCTTTGGTCTAAAACGAAAACAGCCCAAGCATTATGATACCTGTTGATTTTATATATAGTATAACACCCAAAACTCCGGTTTTTCAGCTCCAGCTCCGGCTGGTTACAGCTAAAAAAACTCTGGCTCTGGCTTTATATATTTGTTAATTTTGTTAACTATTTAAACAATCAATATCAAAACTGGAAAGATTGTAAAATTCACCAGGGTAATAATACTAATAGCATATTTAATTTTTTGGGATCAATTTTGTTGTTTGTACTGTTTCATAGTTCAGACTGCACAATGTTTATGAGTAAAAGCTTATAAGCGACTCAATACTGCAGTGAAAGAATAAGAGTAGAAACTACAATATGCTATAATTACAATTATGTATTTCCAAAAAAATACACCCGTTTTTGCAAAGCATTCTTTGTATTTGTGTGGTTTATATTACACCAAAACACAATGTAACATTTTTATTAGCATTATTTTACTTCTGCCAGAGCTGGAAAATCACATCTCAACTCTGGCTTCAGCCAGGCAAAAACCACTGAAGCTCTAGCAGATCTCAGGTCTCTGGCCCTCTGGTGCAAAGCCCTAATAGAAGGATTGTTGAACCTTATAAAAATATAAACCAGCCGATATGTTCAAACAATTGCCTCAGTGTACTTGCCTTGTGCTGCACAGAAGTTTATCATCAAACCTTGTTGCATCATCAGAAGTTGATGTGCTCTCACTTTCAGCTGCATGCTCTTCTAGGCTATTTGCAACATCAGAAGTCAAGATATCATCTGACCAGGATATTCCAGTATCAGGCATGTCAGTAGAGCTGGTGCTACCAATAAAACCAGCTGGATCTTCAGCGATGCTCCTTTCACTCTCAACGACCCCACTGGCAGCTTTCCTTTTCTTCAAATTCTATTGTATAAATCAACATAGGATTCAATGCTACACACAAAGATACGACCAAACCCACTAGACAAGTTCTATTGTATAAATCAACATACGATTCAATGCTACGCACAAAGATACCATCAAACCCACCAGAAAATATGTAGTGTAAATCGAACATTTTATTGAGATTACAAAAGAAAGGCAGAAGTTTTGGTGTCTGTATGTAAGACATTTGACCTAGACAGGGAATAAGAGTTAAATTTTTTCAATTAATGCTTGTACATACTTGATTGCAATTCTGCTGTAGTAACCCTTGCTTTTTGAAGTTCTTCGTTGGTACTTATTAACTTGTTGCCAAGAAGCCGGATTTCTCTTTGCAATTTGACACATTGCTGGCAGACCTCCTGGGATGTTGTTTGTGTAAATTTTTCATTATCAGGCATAGGCTCCTACATAAAGCAGTACTAAAATATGAACCGCAATTGCAAAAACTAAGAAGCACGACATAGAATTTATTCATATATTTATAATATAAACTTACCAGAATGGCAGAAGTCTCATCGTGGGGTTTTTCTTGACTTGTTCCTCCCTCTGTCGTAACATCAATGCTAGAGGATGGTTCAGGCTCATCAATATGCAAGCTTCCTCCCCCCATAACCTTAACAGGGGATTAGGTAAAAACATTGCACTCACACCGTGTTTACAGTCATATATAGAGTCTTTAAAAAAAAATGGTGCCCCGTTAACAACAAAGCGATCTACAAAAGGCTGAGCAAAAGGCTATTGTGTGATTTGCCTTACCTTGCGTCGAATCGTTCTTGCATCTTGACCTGACAAACTTTCATGTTGTTCTGTTGGTGTTTGTATTGATGGGAATACTGATACACCAATATCATCTCTTTTAAGTCAAGGAAATGTGCATACTTAAAGACCCGGTATACGTATAACGTTCATAAAATCATCGTCTTTAAAATGCCTTGAACACACACAGCTCTTTTTTGTCGGCTCCCAGTTGCGTGTCTCCGCTCCACAAAGCTCATCCAAGATTGTCGTCTCTTTGCCGCTTCAGTTCTTGAATCCCCGTAAAAAGGTATTGAATGAAGCGTAATCTGATGTGCCACATTTGACTTGTTCGAACAGCCGTACACAACACATCTAGCAGGTATATTTGCGTGTAGAAAGTGGGATTCTTCTGGAAATACAATGGAACTTATATGAAATTCGACGCTTGTCAATTTACTTCTGTTCCCGGTATGAAATAACAAACATGTTCGTACTCAGACTCTTTTCTCCCAGCCACCTTTGAAAAAATATTGATTTTTGGCCTGTTTGAAGGCAAATATCTATGGAACTACTGATCTGTTTGCTGTAAGTAATATATCATTCGAATCGCACGATTTTTTACTATTTATGGTGAAAAAATGGTGGAAGTGTCATATGCACTTTAAAAATTCTAAACATTCAATTTCTAGTAAGAGCTCGCTTTCATACAGCTCACACAGTTCAAATTTTCAATTACTTGATTCCAGCATATTATAATTCAGGAAAGATTCAAAGCAACTTACTCTAGAATCTCTTTTTATTCTCTTCTAATATCACCTTACGTTTTATTATGGAATTCTAACAAGTTGAGAAAAAAATATATATGGTATTTTGAAACTTTAAAATGTTTGAAAATCAATATTCTTCTGTTATTGAGAACTGAAACTTACTGAGCTGAAACTCACATGTCTCCTAACATTATAGCTGTTTGTATAAAAGATCCATGCAAAATACAAAAGGCTGTTGAAAAAACTCGCTAATTATGAATGGCATTCATGCGATTTTAACAATACTAACATCTCTAGAAACACTGACAACAGTAAAAAACCCCAATAATGCTAGAAACACCAACAAGGCTAGAAACACCAACAATGCTAAAAACACACCATCAATGGTAACACAAATAATGTTAGAAACACCAAATATATAGGTAGTATTGGGGGGCCCTAAATGAGAATTTTGTCTTGGGTCCCAACAATTGTCAGGACGGCCCTGAAATTCAGGCAATTTAGGCCCCGTAATATTCTGAAAGCTGTTGGGACAGATTTTATTTAATATCAAAATTGTCAAAACTTCCTTCGCCAGCAATGTTTAAACTCCTTGAAACCGATACATCCAGGCCCATGGCCATATACTCTATTATGCGCATGAATATGTTATTAATAGGAAATCAACTAATCTATAAGTCCCTTGGCTCATAAAAAAAATAATGTCACTATATATAGGTAATCTAAAACCTAAAGTTGAAACTTTGATATTTCATCCCAAATGATCACATCCACTCCACAAATTTGGGTTACAATATTATTTCTAGTTAGCCCTCGTTGAATAAGTATGTCAACAGGTGTTTTCGCTGTTTGCAATCCATAATATGAATAGACAGTTGCCACAACACCGCCATATGCATCGCATGACAATCCGCTTGAACAAATTATCTCTCAATTAATTTACACCTTTTGACTCAAAGATGTTTTTTAATTGTCTGCACCACAATTGTTTTTCAACATCCCTACTACCAAAAATGCACATATTTTGCCTATGGTTTTTACTGTTCTTTTGGGAGTTGAGTTGAATTAGCGGCCTGTTTGTGTCAGACCAAATAACGAAAAAACCGGTTATAATTCCACGATATGTTGTCTTCAAATACCCTAACCCTAGTCATTAATAACTGTGTCTTAATAACCCTAAAAAGTTCTTATTAAATTATTGGGGTAGTAGCTCAATATGGAAGCTGGTGTGACCTCTATTTATAAAATAAACTCGATTAATATAATTATATCGAAAAATGCACTTAGCACGAATTCATGTGAAGCAAGCAACGTGAAATGAACATTTTTCTCGCTGTTTTTTGTTTAAAGAAAACGGTTTTTCGTTTTTAGGTGCATTGAAATTTTGCTATGGGTACTAAGTGATTTTTTACAACCATATGATTTGGAATGGATTGCTAAAGTAAAATTCAGTGGTATCTTTTGCAACAATACAGGCATATATTTTTATGTATTCTACATTAATGTACGTCAGAAATACAAGTACTTGGTTTTGAAATTTAATGAGCCACCAGGTTAATGACTCTTCTGACATTTTGGTTATACATGGGTGTACCGAATCAAAATGCTATGCTGCAACAATGTCAAGTATCATTAATACATGAGGCTATCGAAAGTGGCAAGTAATATATGAATATGGAAAAATGACAAGAAAATAGTGTTTTGTTTTGTTGTCTAAATTGATGTCTGTATAAATATCTATTCTACTTCGTCATCAGCTACGTCACTACAGAGTTCCATGAGAAGCATGTGCATTGCTTGTCAGTCAGTGCATGGTTTGCTTTGCCAATTAGTAGACGTGTTTCAAAGCTGTGAAAACAATTTCCCGAACTAGCAATAAAATTAGTAAAAATATGATTTAAATGTAAGTAGAACATCAGCCATTCAATCGCAACTTTTTTTTCTAAAATTTTACTTTATTCTTACATGTTTATAGCAGGTTTCTGTTTAAGACAGATGAAAACAAGATGGAAATATGGATTCCTCAAAACAAGGTGAAAACAGACAAAACCCTGCTGATGGCAGGCACGATAACGATCAAAGTCCACCGGACGATCAAGCAGCCCTGCAAGGGCAACTTACAAGCTCACTGAGCATGAACAACGATGTCCCTCATGGACAATTCGCTCAACTTTGTCAACACTGAATGAAAATATGGCCAACATTATGAATCAAATATGGCAGCGAGTTGATTCTGGTGGGAAAATTCTGAATCATCAAGAAGGCGATACTATGAGTGTTGTAGCCAGAGAGGACGATGTAAAACAGCTACTTAAAGATATGGGTAGTAGCAACCTTCAACAAAACAATGCAAGTCCTACTGACGACAGCCTGCTTTTAGAACTAGAAGCACAGTTCAATGAGGACAAGAGTCTCGGACCAGCAGTGGGGGAAAGACTAGCAGCCATAGCTACTAATCGCTGGACTAAAAATTTAAGCCCTGAAAAACTTAAAGAAATATACGAGAAATACAAGCAGCTGAACACGAAGACGAAATGTTCATGCCTACAACCATGATGGCAAGTCATACACAGATGACAACCGTGGTAGAAATACAACTACGAATTCTTTTTTATGGCGAGGCCAAAAACCGTATCACAAGCGACCCAAAATGAAAGACAATGTGTCGCAAAACCAGCAGCGGAAGCGAGTCTGACAGAGAAAATACAAAAGATTAAGAAAATGTAAGTCATAGTTCATTTGATACTTCATTCCTGACACACTATTTTGAACAGAGAGAAGCAGAGAGAAACATTAATTGGTTGAATGCGACAGTTGAACAAGGAATTGATTTTCTAGCACAATTGTTTGAACAAAAACTGAGCTATAGTGCTATTAATACCACAAGATTGGCACTATCTGTAATACTAACGTCTGCAGGTGGTCCGTCATTTGATGAGAACAGACTGGTAAGCAGATTTTTGAAAGGAGTGTTTGAAACTAAGCCAGCGTTGCCAAAATATAAGAGAATATGGGATGCTGGAAAGGTCCTAATTTACCTGCGATCGTTAACACTTAATGCAGAACTTTCACTGAAACAGCTAACCCCTAAATTGGTGATGTTACTTGCCCTTCTCACCAGACAAAGATGTCAAACAATCCATAAACTTGACACACAGTTGATGCAGAAATTGCCAGGGAAATATGTATTCATGATTTGGGAAAAGCTAAAACACACCAGGCCGGGTAGTCATCAGAAACCGATAGAACTCATGAGCTATGAAGACAAAGATCTGTGCCTCGTTCAACATCTGGATGAATACATAAGTAGGACAACTTCGATGCATCAGAACAGCAGCTCGCAATTATTGATAAGTTTCATAAAGCCATACAAACCAGTCTCAAAGGATACGGTAGCGCGCTGGATCAAAGAAGTACTCAGGGATGCAGGCATAGACATGAATACGTATTCTTCGCACAGTAGCAGAGCAGCTGCAACTTTGTATAGATTCGGAAAGGAACTAGAATAACTGAAATTTTGGGATGCTGCAGGCTGGTTCAACGCCAGAACATTTGCATCGTACTACCATAAATCAATTGTTCCAGAAACACTTGGAACGAGTATGATGCAAGCTTTTGCGGAGGATACATAACAAGATCAGGCATGTATAGAACACACCTAAATATTCATGTTATTAATAACTAACAGCTATGTACATTAGTTGGTACAGGTATTATGGTACATGTGTTATGTACTGGTTGATATTGTTGATTAAAAAATGTTCTTATTTGTTGTACTAACATTTGTCCGCAGATATGGTACATTACTCATGATTACCGAACTTCAAAATCTCATGGAACTCCTTAGTGACGTAGCTGATGACGAAGTAGAATTTAAAAATTAAACGAGACTTACCTCAAGTCGATGCTTGATTGTAATTCTACTCGTCATCAGCTGGAACGAAGGAGTTATATGCCCACCCTTATTGAGGGATACCCACCGCACTCCTTTGTTCCTGACTCTTCGGGAATCATTCGCGTTAAATACTGACAACCAATGCACATGCATCTCATGTAACTCCTTCATTCCAGCTGATGACGAGTAGAATTACAATCAAACATCGACTTGAGGTAAGTCTCGTTTAATTTTTAAATTTGTCATCAAGTTTTTGGAATGGAATTTAGTACAGTATAAGTCTGGTTAAACACCACTGCACCTCACTAGCCACTTAAAATTTTTAAACAAACTTGTGAGAGTGCCATCATTTTGCTGAAAGGTAGTCCTGTTTTAAAAGCTCTTTTGCTAGGAAAATTAGTGTTGTTTTTGTTTGGTTATATGGGGAAAACAATTGAAACTTACTTTTATAAGTATTACACATAAGTGTTAGCGTGCGCTGGCAAAATTGACAATGAAAATAAAAAACGTTTTGCCACCAACTTACTGAAGCAAAGCATTAATATGATCTTGAAATGTTTTTTCTCTCATGTGTTTTTCCATATTTTTTTCTACGCAAGTAACTCTCTTGTTTTAAAAGTACAAATTGTTTAAACTATTAATTTTTTTCCTACAAAATAATTCAGTAGAATGACGTACAAAGGTTAATATACATACGCACCTTACTAAAAGAAATGCTGTTCTTGCTTTTTCTTCTCACATTTTAACATTACTATTACATAAAATCCTTTAAAAATCTATATACAACTCAAATTTAAATATTTTTTTGCCTTTTTTGGTATTTTTGCACTCCTAGTTAACTTTTTTGAAAACGTCATCTCCCCCGGATTCAAGAAAATGCTGGCATATGACAAAACGTGGACTGGACTGATAAAAGATGGACTGGACTCAATTGACAAAAGGTGGAATGGTAATGTCACCATATGTGAATTTCCCCGTTTTTAGCAGGTTTTGCAGGCTAATATTTGTTTCGACAGTTGCAATTTGAATTCGCTTTCTTCTCATACTAAACATGCAAAAATATATCGAGAATTTGTGAAAATAAACTGCTTTTTTCTTTGGACAGTTTTGTCTTTGATGTGATCTTTATTATGGCTCCATAATTGTACAATCGGGAAGAGGTTTTAGACTAAGTTTTAGCCGATTCTGATGATGAAAAAAGAAAGAGTCCAGATGAATTTGTCGCCGATGTATAAGATAAGATGAGCACGATAAGTTTATATCACTGCCTGATTTGAGAACAAGCCTTCCAGCAATGAAAGAGAACAAGTGGTTTTTCTTGATGAGGACTTGAATGAGGTAAGCATCTCTTATTTTTATGCCTAGTTTCAGAGATATATTTGTTTTAGGTGATATTGATATACTGTTATTTGCTGCCATGTTGTGAATGAATCCAATGAAAGAAATGTGACTTAGTATAGTAGTATATTGTTGCCCTTTCAGGGTGAACATTCAGACCATTAACAATGAGTATGATGAAGAGTGATGAATTGCCAGGAGGTCTTGTAAGTTGTTATCTGAAGAGTTTTATACAAATTCATCATTCTATGCAAATCCTTCAGTTGACTCTTTATCAGAGAAATATAACATAATTTTCTGTCATGTAGCTTTCACCAGATTCAACTACTGCAGATGATGAGCCCAGACCAAGCCGCCAAACAGTAATTAGCAGTAAATCCAAATCACTGACTATCACACTAAAGCCAAAGTGTAATATATTTACCAAACCCTGTAAATTTTATCAATAATATAGTTTTTATTCCTGAGATAAATAAACAAAACAAACACAGAGTATTGAGTGTAAATAAATGGTCATCATAAACTCGAGATGGCTGCCCTGAATTTTGAATAATTATGTGAATCAGTAAATGTGGAGTTACTCTGAATTGACTAATTGAATCGAAACAAAAATGTAGGGATATCTTGGCTATATGTCTTGTTAGTCATTTATAATATTTGTGGCAAAGCCATGACATTCTGAAGTTGGTAAATTTTTTGAATCTACATAATTGTAATTATTTATATAATTGTTCATCGAAAAACTTTAATCAACTTCTGAAAACCATTCATGACCAAAAAAACTTTGTGAAAACTTTTTCATAATCTACAGTACATATGCTTTCTATAAATATATAGTTTCCATGCCAGAAATTTGGGACATTTAAACCGAGCATGCTCACAATTTAGCAAACAAAGATGGCGCCCAGGTGTGTTAAAACATCAGCTTAGCATCAAGAGATCAAAATTTAGCAACATCTCTAAGAGTTTAATCATTTGCCACACTTGATATGACACAATAACCGGGGTGGTTTTAGGTACAGGGGAAACATATGAATCTTTCCACAACTTGGGGAATAGACCAGAAGAAAATGATGCATTAAATATTTTTGTCACAGGACCTGCAAGTTCTGGTGCAAATTCTTTCCAGATGCGGTAAGGGATACCATCAGGTCCAATGGTCTTACGAAGATTCAATTTGGACAGTTTTCCACATACTTCAAATGTACTAATGGTTGGTAATTCCTGTTGTGCCAGTGGAAATGCTGGTAATGTGGCATTATCCCAAGGAAGGATGTCTGAGGCAACTGAGATATAGAACTTGTTTAGTCTAGTGGCTAGGTTTAGTCCTGATATGACATTTCCATCTTCATCTTCGTAGCAAGGTGTGGTTGTGTTTGTCTACCAGATAACTTATTGATAAGGTTCCACCATCTTCGTGGATTACTACTTCGATAGATATAAACATATTAAATAGTGTTCTTTATTGTCACTAGTTACAGTACAAACGTCGAATAAGTGAATGAAATTGACTTTGAAATGAATCCAAATAAGCTATACACAAAGTCTTACTGTATGTTTTTTTCTTTATTAGGTCAAAGTATCATTCCCAAGTAAAGCAGTCCACAAAACTGATTTTGATGCGACAACTTCAAGTATAATAAAAAATGTTGTTTCTGGAAACTATGATTCCCTTGTTAAAGCAATCTGGTCATCTGCAATGTGGAAGGTCAGATTATTGAACAAGGTTGAAATTAGTGGCAAGCAGCAACCATCAATTCTATCGCAGGTGTCACCTGATAGCATAATTTCATTAAAGGGAAATGGCAACAAAAATTTTTATTGGCTTATTTGAAAGAGACTTCGAAACAATATATAGAAGTCTATTACAGAATTTTTACATCTGCCTTATTTGGTGAGATATTTTGACTTGAAATCTTTAGTTGTCTGCCATCTTGGGTATTTGTAGATATGGATGATACGTCAAAACTGGGGTCACGCAATTTTTTTTCTTATGACACAATGATTAATCTTCTCCAATAACCGCACACATGGTTAGTGTTTCGGATTTCAGCGCGGACTGAAAAGATTTTAAACAATATTTGATTGTTAGATATTTAGGAGAAGTTTTGAATGGCTTATCCCTGTTGTGACGTCACCAAAACATTGTTAATGAGGTTACAAATTAATCCAAAATGGCGGACAGTTCGATTATTCAGGTGACAATATCTCCCAAAAACAAATATAAAAATTTTGTGAAAGACGTTTATATATTACTTTTAGAGTCTCTTTCAAATGAGACAATAAAAGTTTTTGTTGCCATTTCCCTTTAAAGGACATTCATGTATTCAATGAGCTGAGGAAAGTGGCACCTATAACAGATTGCTGTATGCAAGCTGTTGCATGTGCTAAGAAGAGAGCAAAAAAGTCTGATGGAGTGGATGTTAAAGTGGTTAGTTCCTTAAGCATGGCTGCATCAGTTTTATTGCGATGTTGGAATCTGTGCTTGTCTCCTTTAGCCTATCATTTATCTATTCTGCTATTGCATGAAGGGGCTGCAAAAAAGGTTGATAATTGTTGTACAAACCTATTATTTGTTAAAAATTAGAAATTCAATTTATGTTATAATACCGAACTGTTGATGGATGCAAGTGTACTTGTAACATGCATGTACTGTACATGTAAAACTCATTAATAATTCATCAGCAATTACAAAAGAAATTTATCATGATTTGGGAAATTAGTGTTTTCAAAAATGAGGAGAAAAACCAATAGTTTGTAATATTGCAGGACTTTAAATGTTTCAAAGTACTAGCACTGTCTCATCTGCAGTACTTTGAAATTCTATGACATCACTTAAAAATACAGTTTTCCTGTGTTTGCATCCTACCACTGTATCTGCATCCTACCACTGTATCATAATAATCACAGAAAATTTCTCTTTCTGTTTAAGCTTTTTGGCAAATGCAGTTGTTGGGGAATAACCATGAGCCATTCAAGCACCCTTAAGAAGGTAGACGAGTTTTGTGACAATTTTGATGAAGAAGTCATTCAATGGAAGACTGACCTTGAGAACAGCAATAAGGAGCAGAGAATGATCTCCGAAGTACACAAGGTTGTGCAGCTGAAGAGGTTAATCCATGTGATTTAACAACTTTAAATGTAACAGGCCTTGATCTTAGTAGCATATTACAGGGGCAAATAGTTAATGAAAACCTGGATGACACAAGCATCAAAGAAAGAGTTCAAGTTAGCTTGATGGGCAGATTTAATGAGTCTGTTTTTGAATCTGTAATGTGTATGGTTCCAAAATCAGGTAACAACACTGTAACACTAGAAGCAGTCCAAAGTGTGGAACATGAATAAGCAATTCTTCACCCACCATCGTTCCAGATCACTGGTGACAATCTTGACATGTTTATCAAGGCAAAACACATGACAAGTACTCATCACAATTCAAGCATCCATTGGTTTAATTTGAGTGCCACCCTGAATCATGTTCACGCAAATCATCTTTCAAATGAGAGACCAATAAAGTCAGTACTGGAAATCAAAAATGTTGATTTTCTGCCATCATATAAAGATAACCAGGATTTCTTACATTATGCTGCTGTATTGTGTAGCAGAGTTCTTGTTTCAAATGTACCAGCTTTTAGAAGTTTCAAAGACATCGTTGTCCGACATCACCGTCATCAATATTCAAAAAATGCTAAACGAGAAATCTAAACAGGCTAGTTTAATCTTTATGTAATTTTGAAACTAAAATATCCTGGTACTCATTTTTGAAGCTGTTTTTAAACTGTAATAGTGCTAAAAATAGGAGTGAGCGATCACAGCCATGTTTATTGTTAAATTAATTATATGTAAATATTTCCTTTGAAAATAGGTCCCACTCGGGCTAATTTTCAAAAATGAGAGCATCAACCAAGAAATGATTGAGGTATTGGAAGAAATACACAGAAAATACCTCCCGGTCAATATGTTTAAAAAAATTGTGAAGAAGTAATTTCTATTTTGGAAAAAATATTTTTGGGTGGAGACCAGTTAACGTACGAGAGAAGTCAAAACTGTATTGATTCTAGAAGTGACTCCGAGTTTGAAAGGCTAGAGGGTTTTTTAAGCAAGGTTGAAGACACACGCTATTTGCATTCTAATCAGGTAATTTGGTACCACATCAAAGAGCTACTGTTTAATGCATATTCATATTTGTGCCATGTAGTAGATAAAAAGTAAATATAGCACAAATCTTTGCATGGTTATGGCACATTGTCTGTACTAACTACAATACTGGTTCTCAGAGATTGCACATAACAGCCAGTGTTAATGTTAAACCTCTTGATATCCTTCATTGACTCATTATGCATTCAAAATATTTGCCTTAGTACACATTCGTATTTAGAAAAATATGTCCAAAAAGTTTTTTGTCAATTTCACTCTCAATTTGCAATCAAATTCAACCAAAATTTAATTATCTCTTCCTTGCCCAATAACAAATTACCAAAATGTTTTTGTATTTTCTGAGTTACGGTATGGTGTTCACGAGCAACACACACACACGAACACACATACAAATCCAGATGTAATAATAACCTCCCAGTAGAGGCAATACCGTAACTGTAATCTCCTGAAATATGGGGTTTGCCTCTTTAGACTATGTATGATGTATTCTTTAAGACAACATCTGGAAATGATATTGGTACAATGTGTGCGAATATGAATGTCATCAATAACTCGAATGCAAAAACAGCCTTGATTACCATAAACTCTCGCTCGAAAAGCCTTCGCGTAATCGTGCTTCTCGAATCTGGATACACTCTCGCTTGAACACTATCCATCTAGTAATAAGAAAAACAACATGTACACATTCGAAATATGCGCTTGGGTAAATTCACTATCAAATGTAAATATTATTGAGGAAAACCTTTTTATACTTTTTTCAATTTTTAAGTGTCAGAATATGACTATCTTATTGAACACTAAATTAAAGGTGAAACGCGATTTCATATTTACTAGTGGTGTTTATACGAGAGACAGATAATACGTCTGGACGAAGTTAGGTGAAAATTTTTAGTTCGTCTAATAATTCGTCTGTGTATAAACGCAGTTAACAGATGAATTAACCGTCCAGACGAACTAAGCAGTCAGTTCGCCTCAGTAGACGCACTTAAGCTGTTAGTGCGTCCAGACGGGATAATTTGCCTGCTAGTATAAACAAGATGCAGACAAACTTAGTTGGACGATCAGAAACAGCATAACAAAAGTAATCAACATATCTTGTATTAAACATCAAAATAATAGCCCATGAAACGAAAAATTACAAAATCTTTGCCGGAAATTTGCCGTGTCAACATACGAAATGCGGATTGTCTTCTACAGCAAACTATGAGCAAACTGACGCGATCCCGACTACATGTACAGTACATTGACTATTGAAAGCAACAACTTAATTGGGAGAAAACATAGCAAGCCCAAAAATTTAGTTCCGCTTTGCATATATAAAATATTATTCTAGGAATTGATTGTTTTCCGACAGTCATGCAATAGCTTAACGCGAAAATGCTTGCATAGTGAACTAAATCGCTGGACTGGGCCGAATCATGCAAATATATATATAGTACATGCAGGTATGTGTCTATTAAAAATGTCACTTGCGTCGTAAAAATTCATCCATGGCTACCACACACTTTTTCCAGACCTCTTCCTTGCTAGTCTGATTCAGGGAATATACCTTCGACACTGCTTGCATTATCACTTCCAGCTTTAACTTCTCCGACACGAGCTTTCTGCATTTACCATTGCAGTTTCTGCCCACAAGCTGATCTTTCATAAAAATGAGTTGCAGCAGCTTGACGGCAAAATTTCCTTCGGAGTATGACTTCCGTGAAAGCCTGATTCTTTCATCTTTGGGCAAAGAGAATTTTTTCTCTAGCAGTTGGTATATAGAGTCTGTCAGCTGGGATGTTTCGTCAACTTCCTCTGAATTCATTTCTTTGGGTTGTTCGGGAGTTAACGTCAGTTGTTTGGGATTTGAAATTGGCTGCTAGTGTGCTACCACTGAAGACTGCAAAGAAGGTACAGGGGGTTGACAAACAGGTCGTAGCTGAATTATTGCATCCGTCTTTTCAAGCAATATGCTTTGCTGTTTAGCAAGATTGCTGATGCTTCTTACAAGCAACTCCTGTGTTTTTGTGAACTGTTCAAGGGTGTTTTGTAGGTGATTGTCTTCTCCAATAGACCAGGCGGAGAAAGGGGGATGGTCCCCCGACCGGGAAATTTATGAAACCAAGTGAACTTGGTCAATTTTGAGGCGCTGAGTTCGAAAATTGTTGGTATACAGAGTGTAGGCAGGGCCTTCAGCTTCAATTTGGCGTTTGAAATCTCGTTTTGGCGGGAAATCACTGTTTGACGCGGCACGTATTTTCTCGGTGATAGAATTTATAAAACAGGTATACTAGATCAATTTGGAGCGCTGAGTTCGAAAATCATTGGTATACAGAGTGTGGGCGGGGCCTTCAGCCTTGTTTCGGCGTTTGAAATTTCATTTTGGCGGGAAATCGTTATTTGACCATGCGTGTGCTTTCTTGGTGGTAGAATTTATAAAACAGGTAGACTAGGTCAATTTTGGGGTGCCGAGTTCGAAAATCGTTGGTATACAGAGTGTGGGCGGGGCCTTCAGCCTCGTTTAAGCATTTGAAATCTCGTTTAGGCGGAAAATTGCTATTTGACGCGCACGTGCTTTCTCGGTGGTAGAATTTATAAAACAAGTAGATTACCATATATAAACAATTGTTTAATTAATCGTCTTCCCAAAAAGCATCGTCAAATTCCAGCTCTTCACTATGGCTTTCGTACACCAAACTCGACACGTTTGCAACTTCTTCCTCAGTTAACAACAATTCTGTAATATCTTTGGGGTAACAATCATTGCTCCAGATGACTTGCCCCCTGTTGCTCCAGCCATGACTTGTGTGATCTTCTAAATAAAGAATCAAATGATCTGCTTTTCTAAAAATCGATGCCACGTAATTTGCACGCATTATGTGAAGCTTGGGATTAGCTTCACAAGGTGGCATAAAGCTTAGGTCAATCACTTTGTTCTCTCTCTCCAACTTCTGCCAAAAGATCTTGTGTCGCAATTTGTTAATTGAGGAAATTCTTGCGTGCTCGTATAAATCACAAACGTACTCTTCTAACCCATTTGAAACATGTACGGGAACCTCAGGATAATTACCTAGCTCAGCGAATAGCCGGATGTATTTCTGATCTTTCTGCATCACTTTCCAGAAGGCTTTCTTCCCTTTCCTGAAAAAACTGGACACGTAGTCATTGCCAGAAAATACATGCAAACCAACGAGAGCTTTCTTCTCTTCAGCACCCAAGGTAGATGACGTAGCATCTATAATCTTCCTATGTTTATCTGTTACGTTGTCGATTAGCACTTTAACGCCTCCAAAATCATTTGCCATGAAGAGAATAAGGATATCGATCTCTCCCGAAGAAGATCGAATCATGATAGTATCTACAGGTGGTACATTTGCGGCATGGGCCAAGGCAACTAACTTTGTATCCGCTTCTTCATGATCACTTGTTAAATTAGCGACAACTGTTACTTTGTTCTTTGATGTTTTTGTGCACTTGGACTTGTTTGAAAAGTATACGGTTTTGGCAAACAATTGATTGCGGCCTTCAACTGCTTTCTGAACAAGATTGAATAGCATGTGTTTGTTCTCCCCATTACGAAGAAAACTTGTAAAATCGTATGGCACCTTCATATCTGGGCTTGTTAGCACATACCGTTCGCTTACACCCCTTGCTTGACGCTTCCTACCTTTGATACTATTGTCCTTGTACAGCATAATTGTTGCGCTTAATCTACAATAAATAATGTCTAGTTGGATGTGACATATATTTAATGATTTACGCCATGCGCATTGAGGTTATTTTGTCCTCTCACAACCATCTCGTCCAATTGTGATCGCACTTAATGCCTACTGTAACATACATCAAGTCTCTAACACCGCGCGTTGAGCAAGGATGGCAAAGGAACTGAGCGAAGGAATACGAGATCAAATTATTGCGCTGAGTGATGAAGGGTATTCACAGCGAACAATTGCAAAAAAGATAATGGTTTCAAAGGGTGCTGTTCAACGAACATTGCAAAGGTTTCGAGAAACGGGAAGGTATTCTACCACACCAAGGTCTGGTAGACCAAGGGTAACCACATCAAACGAAGATCAGTACATAAAGATAACGTCCTTACGCAACAGAAGTGCAACAGCTGGTCAAATTCAATCTACAGTGTGTCCCAAAAAAAATGTCACTCTGACTAAAGTGCAAATAGAAATGTTATCAATAGAGTTGCAATCCTATTTGTAAATGAAACTAAAAGTTAACAATATTAGCTAGCATTTCTGTTAATTTCAGCTGCTTTCTGTAAGAAACGACAGAGTAATAAATGTTAGTGATTGCCGATAAAAAATGAAGAAATCCCAAATGTATTAAAAGGAATACATTCGAACAAACTCTGTTTGTCAAATATTCAAAGTCGTTCACTACTGCCAAATTTCAAAACAACATGGTTGGGGTGCAATTCACAACCGAGCAACGCACGTTTATGGTGCTAGAGTACAATTCGACTGGATTTCCAGAGCGGGTAATTCAGCGTTTTGAAGAAAGACTTTCAGACCGACAGCATGCATGTACCAGGACGATTTTGAGGAATTTTGCGAAGTATTCGGCACATGGAACCAGCCAAAACTGAAATACTGAAAAGTGTGGAAGATGACGAGCCACTAGGTCAGTAAATAACATCAACAGTACATGAAGCACTTCGACGAGATCCACGAATCAGTGCTAGACGTAACCCAACAGGACTTTCGAAGACGACATTCAACAGAATCACGAAATTGGAACTTAAGTGGCATCCATACAGAATGAACATACGACATGAACTTTTCCCGCAATAATCAAGCGCGACGTTTAGCACTTTGCATATGGTTGGTGGAAAGATATGCCCACCCCTTGCCTAATCTTGTCATTGGAGATGAAGCTTCATTTCAAATGAATCCACCTATGTGCATTTTACACCATTGCACATTGTGTGATGAATAATTTCAATAAATTTGGGAAATTGAAGAAGAAGTCTGTTAGCATTAAACAACGATCATTTTATGTTGTGTGAATGAAAGTTCTCAAAATTAACAAGAAAGATAGTCAATTCAAAAAGTCATTAACCTAATTCATCAATTTAAAAAAAACTTGCTGAAATACGATTATATTTGTATTTAAGTAGGAGTGACATTTTTTTTGGGACACACTGTATTTATTAATGCAACTCGAGAAAAAGCAATAAGCAGACAAACAGTGCAAAGAAGACTAACCAAATGCGGCCTACATGCAAGAGTAGCAGTTTCGAAACCATTGCTGCGTCCTCAAAACAAACGGAAACGCTGGTTATGGGCCAGGAAGTACCACAATTACACAAAAGGGGATTGGCAAAATGTGTTGTTTACTGATGAATCTAAATTTGAGATCTACGGAAATAATCAGAGAATTTATGTCAGACGTCAACAGAATGAAAGATTTATAAATGCTTGCCTTAAGCCAACTGTGAAGCATGGTAGAGGAAGCATTCAGGTTTGCTTTAGCTATAGTGGTGTTGGTGATCTTTTCAGGATTAAAGACAAGCAAACACAAATATCACTCCATCCTTCAAAGACATACCATACCATCTGGCATGAAGTTATGTGGACGGGGTTTTGTATTGCAACAAGATAACGATCCAAAGCACACATCTCACCCGTGTAAGAACTATTTGACAAAGAAAGAACAGAAAGGCGATCTTGTGGTTATGGATTTTCCACCTCAATCTCCTGATTTAAATCCCATCGAGCATTTATGGGAACATGTGAAACGAGAGAACGTCAAATGTAATCCTACAAGTCTAAACAACCTATGGGATGTGCTTAATCATTGCTGGAATAACATGCAACAAACGGTACTCAGAAAGCTTGTTTACTTTATGCCAAGTCGTGTTGATGAAGTGTTGAAAGCAAAAGGCGAACACAAAATATTAAGTAACCATTCTCTTCGCTTGTTTGTAAAACAATCGTTTCCAATCTCATGTTCATGCTGTATTTTTTTAGCTATAGCAACAATAGTATTGTGTGAAAACACAATGTGTATCCATAAACGTGAAAACTTAGTTGACTGGACTCAGACTTTTGAGCACCACTGTAGGTGTCGAAAACTATAAAGATAGTGGTATACTGAGAAGGAATACTGGCATTATTCCATTTCTCTTATCGTCTATCCAGTAGCGGTCAAAGTACGTATTGCAGCGGCGAGATCAAGCAGATATGTTTTCATTTTTGACGCTGGTGGTAGTTCATCATAGTTTACTATTGTTCAGCCAGTCATCGAAGGTCCATACAATTTGCTTTTAACCGTCCTTCGTATTGCACCATCAGGTGTGCTTAACGGGATTGAAACAGGTGCTAGGGGAAAACAAAGCACTTTCTTGAGATCGATCCCTGCTTCGTGTTTGTAGAATAAGCAACTAGCATTCCCAAAATATCTCGCTGAAATGTAAGTTCTTTCGTCTTTGACGGCAGAATTCATGAAGGTACTGAGTTTCACTTTCTTGATTGGACTGAAAAACTCACTTTCAGCCAGTCTTGATTCTGAAATTGTTGAAATCCTTTCTTGAAATTCACTCATTTTCTCATTTCCTTCAGATTCAAGTGTAAGTAAGCAGTTGTGCACACTCTCTGGTGCTGGGTATCCTGACACCAGGTTGAACAACTTGCTTTTATCAAGATCCGGCTGAAAGGTATTGATGAATTGCGTATGTAATACAAGCATGATCTTCTCTACCATCGTATTCGATTTAAGGATTTCACTGCTTCTTAAACACTTTCTTGGATTAGATGTAGTAGTGGACAATCCAGATGTAGCCATTAACGATTCGGCAAACTTAGTTTGATATACTTTGCAACCGTATTATCATCTGCTGCAAATTGCATAACTCCACCTCAAAAAGAGTAAACGATTATATATAAGAAACCTTTTTTAACAACAATTATGGTAATGGTTAGACATTATACACTTCTATTTACATAATCAGTGTTTAAATTAACTCACCAGCAGTCTGCGTTTCTCATATAACTTTGTTCACCAGCCATGTCGATTGATTGTCCTACACCAAGTTGATTTCTTCGCACGGACAAACCAAAATCTTTAATTTCTTGCCTTGCTCCAGGGTGAGTGGTGTCAAGATACTCCAAACAATTGACATAATATGTGCCATAACGAGCATAATGAACCCGATTAGTGGCGAAGCATAAGGGCAAAGATTCTTTCTAAATAAGCATTCTAAGATAAGCATACTCATTGGTACTGATTGAAAAGTGCAATTTATGCTGACAATCCACAAGCTCCGTATACTTCGCCTCATAACACCCGTGATGCTTCCAGAGCTATAGAGACCTGCTTGAAACAGCACATCTTCGAATCCACTACTCTCTACGAAACGCCCAATAACTCCAAAAAAGCCCATCATGGCATGAAAATCTCCTAAGTGAATGATTATATATGACCATTCATCTGGCTTGTCCCAAATCACATGAAAAGCTTTCATTGCAGCTCCCATGTCAAGAGTGATGTGGGTGTAGGACATGTTCGATTGCTTTGCTAATTTTCTTGATTGATGGAACATTATTATAATTGTGGAGTACTCGGTTATTGGAGACGAAATTGGGGGTAAGTATGTCATTTGTGTTGCTTGGCTATGCGCATGTTGAAAACGACAGATAATCCAACCTACGAATCTTGGGTTGGTTTGATTGGCTGAGTTGAGATACCGCGCTGATTTCCATAACAGCAACAGCTTAGCACACAATTGTTCTGCATTAAAAGGAGGTGGCTTGCCCTGTAACCCTGCAAAGGACGATGGTTCTGCTTTTGGATTAATTGCTACTCGTTCGTCAACATTTTCTGTGGAGAGTTAAATGGATCGCCGTTTTGATCTCGGAATAGAAACATCCTCGTGTCTCATTACAGCCGCTGCTGAATTCTCTTGAAACACTATGCCGGGTGTATTATGGACTGAGCCAGCACCAGATACTGTCACTATATTGCGATCAAAATTATCCCACTAAGATATGGTAGATACGTTAAAGAATAAGGATTTAACCGCTATTTTCAAATTAATAAATACGAATGAAAGATTTATAAATAATATAAGCCAGCTTAAACACGGTTTTGGGAACTTAATTTTTTGCACTTATTTATACTTACTTTTGAATCTTCTGTTGCTGGTTGAAGGGGCAAGTTTAGTTCTTTAAGCTGGAACTGTTCCATTAACTCTGCTTGGGCTGTCTCAATTTCATTGATTGCATCGTACGTAATGGAATGTCCGAGTCTTGCTAAAATAGCTATTGGCAGTGTTTGACCTGTCATACTGTTAAGTCCAAGTCCTACTGATGTATGTTTCGGCGTCAGAAATTTTCCCTTTGAAAAAGCGTGAAAAATATCCTGAGAAAACGAATCAGTTAATCGATTCACTCTTTTGCTCGTAACATGATGGCTTTCTTTTGGGGACAAAAGTTCCTTGAAAAACAATCATAGAAGTTCCGGGTATTGTAGGTCCCTTTTTGCCAAGCTTTCGACTGTCGGAGGCCACGGAGGTGGATCAGATTCTTCTATGAATTTAACAACCGACTCACACACGAGTGATGCTGCTCGTTTGACTGTGAATTGCTGAACACATGGAGAATTTCTTGGAAGACTTTGGTTATGCAAGCATTCTCTGCTTATTACGACTTGTGGTGAATGATATTCAACCTGAATAAAAACTAATTGATCGACAAAAGTCTTCACCAGACGTTCCTTAAGCTTGTGTCGCTCTTGCTTTGTTCCCGTATTACCAATATATTTCCTTATTAATATTTCCATCGACTGCTTGCTGCTCTTCTATGATATCATTCTGTACTAAAGAAAGAACTTCGTCGTAGCTTCCGAGTAATATGCCATCGTCCGTACTTTCGATAGCTTCATCTTCTTTCCTGACTAGTCTGTAGACTCTCCTGACGACTAGTGTGTTCTAAATAGCACTTCTGGTGTTTTTGAAACTCTTTCTCGATTAAATCCGTTTCTGTAACAGCTGTAATCATTTCTAAATCATTTCTGGCAACCGCTGCTTGTTTAATTGTCCTCTGCAGTTTCAGTGACAATCTTTGAGAGTGACTGGTGTATTCCTTTTATCTTTATGTCTTTCTTCTTACAAATCATGCAGATGTTCGGGAAGATTCCTGCAGAGCTTACAGTTACGGTATTTTGCGAAGACGCTCTTGTTGTTCTTCGAACTTTCGTGGTTGGGCTTTGAACGGCTTGATTGTCATTATTGCACCCTTTCCGTTTCAATAATGTTTTAGCATATACAAACTTTTGAAAACATTTTCAATGGTAGAAGTATTCAATTTCTCCCAAGTTATCTGGAATCCTCTTGCACTGTTCAATGTGATAGTTTTCACCACTAATACTCTCAGGTATTTTCTTGCATTCAAGCAGCGTTTTAAAAGTATTCGAATTTGGCGTGATCAATTTATCACCACATGTGTCTATTGAGTCGTAGTGAACGATATAATAGTTCATTTTTCATTTTCTCTCACATCGTGCTCTTAAGTTTGAAAGATAGCTATCGTTTGTCTAAATGCTGAGACGTTTGCTCTAACATATCCAAGTTTGTTTACGATTACATATACAATTGTAAATTGCACTTAAGTGGCTTCTCTATCTAAATTTGGAATTGCGCTTAAATGGCTTCCAGCTGTTATCCCGCTTACCGGATAAAGTTTCTCGCTTAGACGTACATTTTGCAAAGTGTAAACACTAAACAGAAAGTCTTCCCGCAAAGCAGGAAATATGTTTATATGTGAAATATTGCCATCGCCGAACCAAAAATGTTGTTAAATGTAGATTTCCCACCAAAACAAGATTTTAAACACCAAAACGAGGCTGTAGCCCACACTCACGCTCTGTGTACCAACGATTTTCGAACCCAGTGCCCCAAAATTGACCTAGTCTACCTGTTTTATAAATTCTACTACCGAGAGAGCACACGCTGCGTCAAATAGCCATTTCCCGCCAAAACGAAATATCAAACGCCGAAACGAGGCTAAAGGCCCCGCCCACACTCTGTATACCAACGATTTTCAAACTCAGCACCCCAAAATTGACCAAGTTCACTTGGTTTCATAAATTTCCTCGTCGGGGGACCATCGCCCCTTTCTCCGCCTGGTCTACAAGGCCAGCATCGTCCGTGTCATCAGTTATGGCAGCTTTAAGTCTATCAATGAAATCAAAATTGTACTTTCTACTTGGAATTTGATTACTTAAGCTTGGTTTAGAAGTGTGTATGGGGCTATCATCTATGCTGATCAAAGGACAATTGATTGACTTGCTGAAAGAAGGAAATGATAGCTCTTGGTTACAAAATGTGAGATCCTGTATAATGGTTGGGTTATGTTCAGTAGTTTGATTTTTGTTGGTGGCTAGTACAGTGGTGGAAGGTGGCAGAGGTTTAGTAACACCAGGTACTTGCAGGGTGGGGGTCATATCGCTTGATATGGGTCCGGTGGCAATAGCATCAGTTTCTTGCAGAGGACAATCTGGTAGAGGACAATCTGGTAGAGGACAATCTGGTAGAGGACTATCTTTTGCCAAACAGATGCCCTTTGCTGTAGCTGTTAGTGTTGCTAAATCCTAGAAATTGAGAAAACAGATATGCTTTCATCAATTCATTTTCACTTACTTTTTGACATGTGATAGTGAGGCATGATGAAATCTTCATCCCACACATGCTTAAAGCTTCCCAACTAACAAGTTAATTTAATATGGTAAAAATATTTGTTTGTCTATTGTGTGGGATGAAAAAGGGACTGTGAACAGTCAACAGAAACATTGTCACTTTTTTAGGCAATGGCTCCTCAGCAGCATTGCCCTACATTCAGTCCAACTTATTTTTTTACAACTTTGTTTGTCAGTGGAGATACTCTACCACTTATTGTGGTTCTTTATAAAATATTAAAATAAATGAGTCGAAGATTGTAGTGCCCACCCTGTGACAATTTCATCAGAGCTTTACAATTCATGGCCTGTTTATATTCTCATACATTCTAATTACAATTTTTTTGACCCCATAGTCCTTCCCAACCAATATCATATATCATGGTTAGAAAAACAAAAAAAGTTGGTAAGCAAATTACAGGCACCATGTTCTCATGTCCAGACAGTATATTCTTACAACTAGGTTGTACAAAGGTCTGGTCATGAAATAAATAATTACCTAAAGCTGTAGTATTCAAACACAGGCTATAAGACAGGCGCATTGCGATACTGTTTACGTACGTAAATAAGAAAATTATTAAAATGTTATAAACCGTATAGTACTTACTCATGAATTAGTTAGACGTTCAAATGATTGGAGTGTTCTAAACAGCGTTATTTCGTCCGGAAATAGTGAAATACAAATCCTTGTTCTGTTACACATCATCGCCATATTGAACAATCACCAATTTCCATCCCCCCTGGCAAAATAATAAGACGGCAAAGAAAAGTAAGAGAAAAATAAGAGGCTAGGAACAATGTGGGCATGTTCTGGGCGTGTTATGGTTTTGAGCGAATCAACGTTTGCAATACCGTGTCACATGACTGATTTAAATCGTTATAGGCGGGAAGCATCATCACTGTTCATTGAAATATATCGCTCAGTGTTGCTAGGTCACGTAATATTAAATATGGGACACGTTTGTGCCAGATATGGAAGTGTCACTGCATCCAGCCTTTGACAAAACACGCCCACATTGTTCCTACCCTCTTATTTTCTCCATATTTTTTTTACCGTCTTATTATTTTGCCAGGGGGGATGGAAATTGGTGACTGATTCAATATGGCGACGATATGTAACAGAACAAGGATTTGTATTTCACTATTTCCGAACGAAATAACCACGTTTAAAACACTTCCATCATTTGAACGTCTAAATAATTCATGAATAAGTACAATACGGTTTATAACATTTTAATAATTTTCTTATTTACGTACGTAAACAGTAACGCAATGCACCTGTCCTATAGCCCGTGATTCAAATGGTGCATGGCAGTGGTATAAGATTGTTTAAGATTTGAACATTAAAAAATATTGTTTTATATTTTCCCTATTCCCAACCTGAACTATTATGCCCAGGCTGCCATCATATTTGTGGCCGTTGAAAAGCCACCATGCTTTCTCATTTAAAAAATAAAGTGAACAAATTTTGCTGTGGCTTGCTGATAATAATACTACAATCAAAATGTGCTGATCCATCAGATTGCTGCAAATTCTGTTTCACAGGTCCAATTTTCCATTAAATTTCTGAGAGTGGTCATAACCCTAGCCACTCAAAGATGGCTAATACTTTGGCACAAATAGTTTGCTAAGTTTTCATCTCATGACAAGGCACATGGTGAAGTTGACCATCTTTTGAACAACATGGGGATTTCAAATTGCAGGTTTGTCAGCAAAATCCAGGGGGTTTAGTGGAGATATAAATACTGACTGTAGCTTGTCAATTGGTTTCTAACTGTGATAGATGAAATGGAGTATTTGATTACCTTCTTTTTGCCTGTTTTCTTTTGTTTTTCTTCTTTTGTGATGTTTTCTTTGTTGCTAGCTTTAGTCTTTTTTGCCTTCACGTCTTTGCTGGTTTTATATTTTCACTTTAGAGTTTCATTTGTTGCCTCAACCAGTGCTGTACCAGTGTCTTTTTGTAGTACTTCACCAGTTGCCAAATTGAACACATTTTCATCATTCGTTCTTTCATCCTTGTTTTCCTCCACTTCAAACAACTTGCTGTTTTCTGGGTTTGCCACAAAAGCACTCAATTCCAACTCTAAGGCATTTTCATCATCTGCAATTTACAGAATAAACCCAAAATTTTAAAGCTGCCTGGCACAAAACTGTCAAGATGTCAAATTTCAGACTGGCTATTAAAGACCCTGAAATAAACACATCATAGCCTGATAACTGAAAAATATAGCATGTTCAGAACAAAACTAGTGCAGTCTAACCGTACCTCCAAAGGAAACCAGCCTTGCTTTATACTTCTTGCGGCCAGGCAGTTCAGCCTGATTACCTTGGACCAAAACAAGGTTGTCCAGTTCGACTTTTCTCGCGACGTACAACTGGCATAGTTTGGTCTTCGAAAAGTAAACAAGATAATGTTCAGGGACTTTGGTCAACATTCGTAACGCCATAATTCACTAACACGCAATAACATTTTCTCAAAATTTGCCGAGATTCTTTGTTGAGCAGTCGATAAGCTTCCAGTTGAAATGCCAGACACGTGTCAATAGTCGTGTTTTAATAATTGTTACACAGTCAGTTACTAGATCAAACACAATTGACTGTGGTCAAAGCATCACATCCAAAGCGCATATTATTGGCCAGATGCGAACTGACATAGTTCTTTTTGAAAAACACTTGCAAATTTGAATTTGTTTTGAAATTACCTTGGCTAATGGATTAATACAAAATTAGTAATTTCAATGCTTTAAACTGCAACAAAAGAGGTGTGAGCATGGATAGGAAGCCCAGGAATGCGGTTTAAAGTGATTAAACTAGTAAAACATTTAAAATATGACTTAAAATATCAAATTAGCTATAAAATTAGTTTTATCACAGCACCACCAAAGCATGTTACATATGTGGTTTTAAAACAATTTTTTTAGCTAATTTGATATTTTAAGTCATATTTTAAATGTTTTACGAGTTTAATCATTTTAAACCACATTCCTGGGCTTCTATGGTGTGAAGTCAAATGTGTTGACACGTTGAGGCATACAAGTTGTTTGCTTGTATTATCAAATTTTTAGACTAGGTCAGCAATATCGTTTGTAATAATTGTCGAAGTCAGAAACATTTATAGCAGTTTTAATGATCCATACAATTAACCTTCTACTATGTTTCAATATCTCAATGTTTACAACCAATTAGCACCACTGAAGGCTTTGTAATTTTACTTTTGCATTGTCGCAATATTAGTTATTTACGAAACTTTGAAATTTACAATCATTAACAAGTCATTTGATACCCTATACTTTCACAGCCGATCCGAACGTATTTAATAGTTTTTACACCCCTGTATTTATAACCGAATAGCATACCGGTTTTCCATAAATTAAAATACTTTCTAGACCCAGCTCCCATAATATCATTTGCTATTCAGATAAATTTTGAGCGCAAACTGACCACGTATTTACACTGTTTGGTACGAGATGACTAGAGTCTAATTAAAATTTTGGAAATTTCTTTCCTAGAACATTTAGAAATAGATTAATCAGCAACTAAATAATCATTTACCAAAAATGGTCTTACCTATCAAAATATATATATTATAAAGTGCATACACCATATGTTTCAGTCATATTGATAGATACAAACTTAACTAAGTTGTCAACTGTATTACTAGTATTAACTAGAAATACATGCATGCAACTATATTTTCAGAATTACATGAAGTACTCATATAGGTTTTTGTCATAGCAACGCGGCAATTGTTATTCTTTCTGTATATTTTTTCAAAATGACAAAATATTTAGTTTTTAATCCTTGTTTTATTGACAATTTTTTGAAATGGCACAACATTTGTCATTGGTATGTTATTACGCCTAATGTAAGCTTAAATTTGGTATAAAATACGACCTATTAATTACATATATTAGATGTTTTGAAATATTTCTGAAACCAAATTTTTATCTACATAAACTTTGAGTTTGAAATAAAACCGTTTCAAGCCAATTTTGTATCTTCGCTCATATTCGTTTACATGTAAAGTCTGTCAATTCACTTGCATTTACAAAACATAAACTTACTCTGGAATTTAAACAGTGAATAGACTGGAGGAGTACGGCTATGCCGGCCTTTATAAAGCATTAAAACACAAGTATAAATACGCATTACCAACAAAATTGCCTTGTGTTTCACGCCGTAGTCAATTCTTGGCGCTTGTCTGTATTTTCCCAGAATTAATCTCTCTTCAAGAATCTTGTTGCAGTCGTTTTCTTCTCAGTTCTCGTTTTTTTGGATGCCTTAAGTGTTTGCTACCCTTGATATTCCGCCATATTCTTGAGAGCATAATTGACCACCCTTCGTTGGTTGTGAAAGTTGCCAAATCTTTTTGCAAAAATACAAAATATTGTAGAGCAAAAAGCAAATTTAGATATTTGCTTGCTGTCAATTGAATTTGTGATTAATCAATCAACAATAGATTTTAAATCTGGCCAATCAGTGTTAGCCATTCATGATAGTCCACCACATTGTTGAGATCAGTGAGGATGACGTCATGACATACAACTTTTACTACCTATCACGAGCAATGACTTTGAACTCCGCTAATACGAAATTAGTATCCCTCGCCCTGGCCTTACGCTGGAACGGCGCTTCGCGCCGTTGGCTCGGGGATTTATGTCCCGATGCACGTTTTTCTCGTGCCACAACAATGGGAATTACTTTTCTAATATGGTTAATGTATCTCGCACATTTTTTCGGTGTTACTGTTGCCCAAAACTTAGTTATGCCGTTGATTAACTCTTCTTTGGTGGTAGGTTTGATGGACTTGCGGAGGTGATGTTTTAACTCATGCCATAGCATTTCTATTGGGTTGAGGTCTGGACTCTCAGCTGGAGTTGGCCAGTACTTGGTTTTATTTGCATCCAAGTGGTCGATGGCATAATGACCTGTAATATATGAACAAAAATATGAAGGTAAATGAACGTACATTAAAGAAACCAAGAGAAGCCTTTAATTAGTGTGTGTGTATATATATATAACTACAAATATAGCATCGGAGTCGGAGAACCACCATAACGCGTGACATTAGTCATTAGCCAACTTACTTTTGTGTTTATGGTCATTGTCTTGAACAAAGCGTTAATCTCCTTTAGGAAACACTTCCTGGATGAACAGCTTCAGGTATTTTGCCAGGATTACGTCAACATAAAATTCTTTACACATGTTTCCTGTGAATATAGCCATGTCTGTCGTTCCATGTTTTGAAATACCTGCCCAAATGTGCACCTTGAGAGGATGCTTCACTTTTGGCTTCAGTTTCGGTGCTTCGTGTGACCTTCGAAAACATAGCTTTGCATGTTGCTCCAACCAGATCAATGATTCGTCTGTGAAAATCACATTGTCAAACTTGTTGTTATTCATTTGACATTTGGTCGCAAATGCTAGCCTTTCAATTCTGTTCTTTTCTTTGACTAGTTGGCAATACTTTACCCCAGATTTCACCCACCCTAGCTTTTTTCTTGCTCTTTTAACTGTTAGTGACCGATACATTTAGTTTAAATCGTTCAAATACAAGCCTCTAAACATCTAGAAGCAAAAATAAAAAGACGCATTGAATGTTAAATGACTGGAAATGAGTTAGATTTACCATATTTCGTATGGAGTTTGGCAGACGTACATATATAAGTTAATTAGCTTTGAGATTGATATTTCCTTACCTGTTGCAGTCAACTCGTTATTTCTCTTCATTTCCTCATCAAACGCATAGTGTTCCAGTTTGAGCTTTGTTTTGGGTGAGGTGGTTCTTGTTTGTGATTCAGTTTCTTTCTGACAGCGTAAAAATTTTGACACTGTAAGTCTTGGGGTCGGAATATCTTCCTCGTAAAAAATCCGAACGATATGCGAAATCTTGTGCTTTGTCGTATGCTGCTGCAAAATTCTCTGCTTAGCTTAAGTTGAAAGTCTGCCCATTGTAACAACTCTGAACGCATGCCTACTGTACGTTAGTTTATCAAGTGAAACTATAAATGTTGTGCGGTAGCGTCGTGTTTAAAAGAATTGTCAGAAAAATATCACACTATCTTTTAAATGTCCACTCATCCAACACATTTGACCATAATCAAATGTAAATTAGCTGTAGCCGAAGTGAGGCCACAGGCAAAGCGCATGGATGAATGCACCGCATATTCAGTATATATAATTTGTGAAAGATGTTTATTGGAATGTTAACATTCATCTTTGATGGGAATCTACAGTACATTGTATATGCCCGTTAAAAGAAAAGAACTTCTGTACGGTTGTGAAATGTGAAAGAAGTGTTTGGTTCCATCATCATATGAAAGAAATGTTGATGAAATTTGACATGTCAGGACAAGAAAACCAACACCAACAAATACGAGATCAGGTTTATTACTGTAATTGGTGAAGTCGCTTAACCAAAAGATTGTGACTGGCGGTGACAAACTTGGGCAATCCATCTACAATTGATTAACTATGCATCCTAATGAATTTAAGAGGGGGTGCCCAAAATTTTAAGTCGGAGGGGGGGTGTTATCTCCATGAGGAGATATGTTAACAGTTGGCAATTTTTCTCTGCCAATGAATGATATGAAATGCCCATGTATCTGTTGTGAAGCCCATGTATCTGTTGTGAAGCCCATGTCTTTGAAAAATATTCCAACACCTTATTATTAAATACGATAATTAAGTATAACATGAACAAACATTTGGAACCCTTATTTCCAAAAAGTAATTTTTCACCCCCGCGAGTGATAAATTTTTCGAACTTCTTCATTACACCCCCAAAAACAATTCAATTGGCCTTAGGAGTTGCGGGAAAAGAAATACTGACTTTGTCAGCTTTGTCATGATCTTGCCAATTTTCACCACTAAGTGACTGGACTAAATACAGGGCCAGATCTTGATAAAAAAATTAAGGGCTGGTAAGAAAATTAGTGGAGTGAAGGGGATGGGGGTGGTAGAAATAGAATAGCACTGATGAAAATTTATTGTAATATATTCATACCAATATAATTATTATAGGTTGTCCAAGAAAATGCGAAGAAAAAATTAAAAGCATTGCACACTTGTCGAGTATGTGGGAAAGAATATCATTATCAGAAATCACGAGACAAGCACGAAAAACGCGAACACCCACAAACAGTAACTGATAAACTTTCTGAAAGCAATACCAGTCCAAATAAGTCCGTGGTCGTATTTTTATTCGAAATTTTGATGGTGCTGTAAGAGAAGGAGACGGAAACCGAATTATCCAGAGCTGGAAGTTTGCATTGCTAGTACATCAAGCCAACGGTCACAATAAATACTATCTTGCAGTGTTACAGTTAATTGCACAAACAACTGCAATGTTAACCCAACGAGAAGCTCATTCTCTTATATGAAATCAAACAGTGAACAATGGGCATGGTAACATTTCACTAGACTTGAGACTTGAGCAAGTAAAATAATTGACAAAAGACATGCTAAAAAATCTGGGTCCAAATGTCATGGAAAAGATGGCATTGAGATGCAGCAGATCAGTTAGACATGTAGAGCAGTTGATCCAATCAGTGGAAAACGACTTACAGCTGTCAAATCCCCATGGTACACATAAGGTGCACAAATCAGAAGCTGACTTCAGGTCACTTGTTCAAGAACTGTATCAACAGGGTAAAGTATTCGACTACAATGAAAGTATGGAAAGGCAATACTTAGTATTTAGAAACTTCCCAGCAAATTGCACACTTAAAGACCTGAATTTAAGGTCACTAAAAAAGTGGATAACACATCACAAGAAAGAGTTGAACAAGAAAGAGTTACCTAATTAAGAAAGAATATTTGTTTGCACAGTATGACTTTGATACATTTATCTACAGTACAGTTTTCACATAGTTGTAAGTGTCGTGCAAAGAGTTTATGATTGATCATTATGATTGGTCAGAAAAATGAATTGATGAAAGATTAGCATGAATGGATAGATGGCATAGTAACTTATTTCTTGCACTGATCATGTCAACAGTTATGATTGTATGACAAGGTTCGCATTCACATTCGATTTTAATACATACAGTAGATGCCTACAATGGTTATATTAATGTGATATATTTTAAGATATAATCATGAATAATCACCAATTAGTGTGAATGTGTGCTGATGAATGAATAGGATTTATTAAAAGTTATTCATTTTGGTTGGTTAGGAGCAGTCAGTGAGATTGTCACAACCACTCTGTACCTGAGTTGAAAACAATTAGAATACACTTAGTGGCGTAGCGAGCATCGATAATTGGAGGGCAGATATTCATATATTTGTGTTCAAAGATCATAAGAACAATGGATTTCGAAAGAAATTAGTGAGGTAAAACACAATATGTGAATATTTGCCCCTTGAATTATCGACGCAGGCTAAGCATCCGAATACATTACATCTACGTTAAACCTAATTCCGTCATATATTAGCAGAGAAGAAGTTTCACCGATTGTTTGCTTACGCCATCTTGCATTGACGTAATAAACCTGTCGTCGCCATCCATTTCAGTACGAGTTTTAAAAGAAATCTAGTAGTGAAACAAGCTTCAACTACGAGTTTATCACGGCAGTGCAAGATGACATTCGGACGTGACCTTATTGAAAAATAATAGGGAGCTTTAGCAGCGACAACGACAATGAAATTAATGATTGTTTGCTTTTGTCATCTCACACTGACCTGATAAACTCGTAGTAGCCCTTCATTTCAATACAAGTTTTACGAGAAATCTCGTTGTCAAATAAGCTTCTACAACGAGTTTGTCACCTCAATACTCAGTACGTACTTGAAGTAGCCAACGTATAATGTATCAAGCTTAAATTATAATATATCATTTTAAGAACGAGGTACAATATAGGTTTATACATTATAGATTGGCTGCTTCAAGTATCGACCCAATACTCTTGTAGTCGTACTCATTGCCGCTGCTGAAGCTCCCTAAGCGTACGGGCTCCAAATTATGTGAGGGAGGGGGGAGTCAATGTCAGATTTGCCCAAACTATTGCACTGGTTAATTGTTGCTACACTTCTGTTACTCTCAATGGTCTTAAAAAGTGTTAGTCTGTTCCAACCTCGCAAGCCAGGGTCTTTACCTACGCCCGGCGCTGCAACAAAGACCGTGGTTCAGGCTGGTCACGTGATTCTTTCAAAAATGTTTTGCTCTGTGTGGTGGGGAAAGTTCCATTTGTTTAATATAGGGGTAAAGGAAATAAGAAAATAGCAGCTTTCAAATAATGCTTTTTCAGAATTGGTGATCTTAGGTCCTTTTTGAGGCAAGGAGCTCCACTTCTTGCACTTACTGCTATGCAGTGGCGTAGCCAGCATCGATAATTGAGGGGCGAATATTCATGTATCATGTTTCGCATCATTAATTTCTTTTGAAATCGATTGTTTTTATGGTCTGTGAACACAAGTATATGAATATTCGCCCCTCCAATTATCGAAGCTGGCTACGCCACTGCTGCTATGGCAACCCAAGAAGTAAAAGAAGATACTTTGAAAGGCTTGGAATGAAGGTAGACACAGTTCATATCAGTGTCAGTCCAGACAGATCTAATATATATCTTGACAGATTAAGAGTAGACAACAATCTAACTGTAACATTTACATCACTGGTGGAATTGCTAAAAAATCAAAGCAACCTGGCTCCACAAACAATTATATACTGCAAATCGCAAAAAGAATGTGGATAATTTAAATGTTTGCTAATATCCAATGCACGACAAGGAATCAATGATACACTTTATGGGCATTATTCTTAGTTTTTTCTTACAAATTCATATAAAATAGTAAATAACTCTGTCTTCTAGTTTAATTATAACTTTACTTATATCATAAATTTAAAAGTAATTACCATTTAAGAACAACATGCACTTTGTCAGCAACAATACCAAACAAGCTCTCCTGGTATACTTTGTTCTGCACCATTGTACGCCATTTCTTGTTGAGGACCAATGACTCTGGATTAGTAAATATTATAGAATATTTACTTGCTGCCAAATCGTTCTCTTCACACATTCCGTCGTGCAAAGAACAAACTTTAATTCCATGCTGTTCAAGTTCTTTCAAGTGCGAATCAAAGCGTTTAAAGGGCAAATAACGATAAGAATAGCGTTCATCGGATAGAAATTCCGCAGTTATGAAGATATGCACAAATGCTGGGAACCATTTGAAATATTAAGGATTTCCCACAACCAGTAGGAAGAACTGCAAGAACATCCTTCTTCATAATATAGTTGAACAGTGCCTCCTCTTGTTTGTCTTTCACATCTACAATCTCAGGAAACTTTGAGTTTAGAGTATAAGAGATTGCGTTTTGAAAGATTCGTTTTTTAAGCTTGGCAGCTATCTTGCAATAATGCAATACCCCGGTAAACTGGTTTCAAACCCGTTTCCGACTGTTGGACAATAGTAAACAATTATTTGCGATCGCCTAATCAAGAGCAAGGTTCAAATTCTGAACCTGAGAATTGACTAACTCAACGGATTGGACCAGAGGCTTTCTCTCGCCGCCTGGTTTGTACAAAAGCCTCTGGATACCAGGGTATCTCAATGGCCATTATAAAGTTGAATATTTAAGTAAAAAGAAAGAAATGTCAATTTTCTACAACGTAATAATTAAAGTGGCTAACCTACAAGAGCAAATAAAACATACGAACGGGGAAATAAAATCATTATCAGACAAAAAAAACCTAGAAGAGAAATGAGGAAGTTATGGGCTGAAATTGGAACCTTCAAGCGTAGCAAAAAAACAGCCGATGAAGCACTGAATAGCAAAGAAAAGGAATATATGGCCATCCCGGATGAAAATCAGCAACTGAGCGATTACCTTGCAAAAGCTGGAATTAATGTGGGTTATAAAAACACAGGAAAACAAATATCAGAGCTAGGAAAAAAACAGCAATGTGGCAAAATTATTGAACTGAAGGCAAATGTGAAGGAGAGCTTATGGTTTGCTAACACATTTGAGCTGACAATGGAGTCTGCTGTGTTTAGTGATGAAAATGGATCAAATATGCCATTAAATTTTCATGCCACTCCATAGAAAAATGCTATAATGACCTACCAGAGCTGGAAAAAACAAGAATAAAGGAAATCTTGTCTATCATGGACCAGTTTTGCATAGGTGAGGTAGCCTACCATGAAGTGACCATGACTCAAGCAGGAGAGAATTTACCTCGCTCCTACTTGATCAAACAATGCAAAGAATCAATTCACTCGTGCATATTGAGAGAACACCAGGTGTATGTGAAGGTGCCCAGTTAAATTTTGAAGATGCTCTCTGCAACAAAATACAAGAACATGTAAGTAATAAAGATGTACATAAGGTACAAAACACATTTGCAATTAACAGAACCCATCTTCAAAACCCAAGATATTGATTAAAAATATTTTGGACATGTATTAATCCATATTATGGATTATACAATTATTTTGGACATGTACTAAACCATATCACAAAAAGCTATGTTTTATATTGTTGTACATATACAAAAATATGATACTAATCCATCCACAATGTACCTTAGTATGGTGTATACTCCATGTAATAATCACAAAACACCTCAAGCATTTATATTTTTCCTTTAACAAATGAAACTTCAATGGGTTGCCAATTTAACATTCCATCAAATTATCAGACGTGCCAACATTTTGAGAAAACAAAGAGGGAGATGAGATCCTTGGGGATTCCTGGGCAGCGGCAAACACTTGGCAAAATATTGGGGGGTGCGATGAGCCTCCTAGAGGGTCCTGAAAATTTTTAAAATTGAATCTCTCAAATGGCACTTACAGCATTCTGACAGCAAATTTTTAAAAGTAATTTAGGCCTTCAGAACACTACTTTTGTAGTGCATTTTGTTATAAATCACATGCTATGAGCATAGAGAGATATTTCAGAGAAATTATTCCAAATGATTGTCTGCAATTACGGCTATTCTCGTACAAATAAAAGTTCAAATTCTACTACTTTTTTAGAATGTTGTACCTTATAGATCTTAATATAGATATATTTTCTGAAAACATCTCATAGATTAGCATTTGAAAAAATATAGATATCAAGAAATACCAGATAGTAATTGTAACATATAACAATATTGCAACAAAGACAGCCACACATGGCATCAGTTAAATGTGGCAATAGCAAAGCCACTTCAAGTCTCCTCTACACATTTGAAGCATCTCTTCGGGCTTTCAAAGTTGTATATGTCACCGACTTTGCATGTGTGATTACTTGCTTTGATGGTTTCCATTCATAGCATTGAATCTTTCTCCTTCCAAATATATTTATCTTCGTTATTAGAATGCCAATTAGGTTATTTCTAATTGTTGTTGTGTCTTTATATACACTAGTAGAGGCATGGCCTTTAGCAGTATCCTTTCCAAGGTTATGTCTGCCATCTGTACATATCTTCCTTATAGTGCTAAAAACACTTTCACGGTATGAATTACTATGGGGGATCAAGAGTAGAACTTTAGCCAGCTTAGCAAGATGCTTAAATCATGGTAGCCCTGAACAAGGGACTCTCAGCAATGAAATTTTGTGCCACACCAAGTCAATTCGAATTGGTTTCTCATCCTCAACAACGTAGGCTGGGAGTTCTTCGTCAGTTGCAGTTTGATAATCAAGAAATTCACCCTGTAGATCATTTATATCATCTGAAGTGATGACATTAGGAAATTTAGAGGTAATCACTTCTAATTCATCAGTTGATGCTTGGTGCCTTTCTGGAAGTCTCAAGAAAGTGAATGATTTTATCACTTCACTTTGCAACACTGGCATTGATTTTTTCAAGTACTTGGTGCAAGTGATGAAAAATTTCTTGCATTCTTTCAAGAATTTCTTATATTGACTGGTACCAATGATATCAGTATCTCGTTGTCACTCTTTTGGAATTCAGCATTATCAAGATCAATACTTGTTAAATCTTTTGAAGAAGAAATTACTTGGGGACAAATAAATCTTGACAGTAATGAACGGTACAAACGAATAGTACACTGATGTAAAATATGTATCAGTGGTGCTTCTGACTGAAGAAATGTATTGAAACTGTCAAAGATTGGAATAACTGACTGGACAAACATAGCATATAATTTGGTGATTGGATCTTTGAATGCTTTTACCAGTCTCTTCTCTCGGTTGGTGTTATCATTAGTTTGATCTTCAGCTTCTGGACCATCTTGAAGGTCAAAATAAGAAAGAAAATATGACTCTAAAGAGTCCCATTGTTTCAGGGTTCTTTCAATACATCTGCCAAGACTCAACCATCTTGTGGATACATGTTTTATTACTTTTCTCACTTCATTGTTATTGAATTCCATGAAATCTCTTAACTGTGCCTTACGCTTCACACTTCGTCGAAAGTGATAGTAAATATCAATAACAAAATCTTCAACATTGACTGAAAGTTCTTTAGCTTCCTTTCCAGCACACAAATGAGCTAAGTGACAAGGACATCCAACATCAAAAACCTTTTGATCACCCTGAGAGTCTCTTATTTTCTCCAGGAGACTGTTGTGAGCTCCAACCATTGGATTTGTGTTGTCAGATGAATAAGTAATGCAATTGTTCCAATCCAACGAGAAGTCACCTATTACTTCATTGCAAACATCATACATCTTCTGAGCTGTAGACCCATTGTTGATATTGGGCATGTCAAGCAATGAAGTCTCTATTAAACCAGAGGCTTTTCCAACGTGTCTAACCAAAATTGGCAAAAATTTATCATCCTCATCGCTGCTTCTAGTTCAAGCCTTGGTTACGTTTTGGTCCAAATCAGAAGTTGCACAACTTGCTCCCCAATCAGTTAACTTTCTTTGTTTTTGCAAAGATTCAACGCACTCCTTGTGCTTTGGTGTTGCAGCATGTCTAGTAATGTCATTTTCTCCTCCATGTCCGATACTAAAATCACATCTGCAGACAGAACATGAGGCAAAGTTCTCACCTTTAAAAGATTTTTGAATAAAGTTAAACTTTTCAATCCACGAGTCTTTAAATTTAACCAAGTATTTTATCTTTTTCGAAACGGGTTCAGTTGACTCTGCCATCTTTATTTTAGAACAATTCCACGTGAGGAATTTCATTATCCTCTTATGTCCTCTGTGAGCGGGCAGAATCCCAAGAGATCCCTTTCACATCATTGAATAAATAAATATGGCAGATTTTGCTCAGATTCAAATAAAAAATGAACTTTTAGATAAATTAAAATATGCTGAAGACAAATCGGGAGTTTTACGTGATTTCCTAAAATCGTGCGGGAGATAAAATCATGCTACAAAAGCGGGAGTCTCCCGTGCAAATCGGGAGAGTTGGCAAGTCTGAATTATGTCCTGACCACCTTAAATTATCTATGCATTGTCTTTAGATGGAAAAGTGCAAACAGAGTGGCCTAGATATTCCAACAAAGTACAGAATCAAGCTGAGTGGGGATGGTGCCAAAGTCACAAGACTTACTAGGTTTATTGTCATCTCGTTTTCCATCCTAAATGATGGACATGCGGCTGTGTCATCTAAAGGTTAGAGCCACAGTTCAGTATCAAGCTGTTACCGAATTAAAACCTATTTCAAGTACTTACAAATATTTATAAATTCTATTATCTTGTCATTTTTTTACAGGGAATCACACCGTTGCCATAATAAAAGGAAAAGAGGATTATGAGACTCTTGAATCATCCTGTGCCAAGATCTTTGAACATGTTAACAAGATCATAAAATCTGGCACTGTGAAAATGGATGGGATTGGTATAAATGTTGAAATGTTTCTTGGTGGTGACTACAAGGTGATTGGTAAATTTTTGCTTGTGAAATAATTTATATTAACTTGTTCATCCAAAACAAGAGGGATAATTTTATTACTGCATTAAGCTGTATTTTTACAGTGTTGTGTATCTGAACCTAGCTTGTTTAGGGAGTGGAGTTCCTCTTTAATACTGTATTAATTTTTATAGTTTCTACTGTTGTTGTTGGGCATGAAGTCTGCAACATCAGACTATGCTTGCATTTGGTGCAAGATTTTAAAGACGTTAAGGTAGAGTTTAAGTTTAAAAGTTTACTGCTTGCAAACCCCATCATACACCAATAATGCCAGTTCCCATAAATCTTTCTATGTGAATCTACATCTTAGATATGACATGACAATGCCAGAAAATTTTGATTGGGGTGAAACCATAAGAAGAACATTAGATGACATCAGAGCATGCTGTCTCAAACACCAGTTTTCCTGTGAACGCCCTCCTTTACTTAGTATTCCAATAAAAAACATTGTTCTGGATGAGCTTCACTTGATGCTAAGGATAACAGGTATTTATCATTTTATGTCAACATGGTAATATTAAGCATTTTATTATACCATTCCTAGCAGCTATTGGCGCTTAATATTGTCTGTTTTGTATAGACAAGCTGATTGGGAATTTGGTTCAAGAGGCTATTGAACGAGACAAAAATGAAAATTAACAGATGCATTTAGACAACCTTGTCAAAACAACCCGCAGTTGCGAAGTATCATTTTCGGTTCGTGAAAAGCACGATGCAAATGGCAAAAGCAGCGGGTTGTACGATTTCACTAGTCTCATGGGGAGATAGGAAAATCCTATTAGAAAATTTACCAGCAAAGTTAGAGGGTATTATCAGTCCAGCAACCAGTCATACAGTGATTGACTTTTAGAAGGTAGTATATGTTGTATGAGACATGGCCTTTTGGTTTCACAGTGCCTCATTATATAATTTAGATTTATGACCATTTTACATGTATTTTAGTTTTAAAAGCTGTAAGTTCTAGATAAATTGTTATCTTTTTATGATTTAACAGGATTTCAACACAATTTCAACACTATTTACAAAGATTATCTTCAGAAGAAAACACTTTCTGAGGTGGAAGTCCAGGCCTCTAAATTAGCGAAAATCAGATCAGCAACAATTTGCTGACCTGAGACGGAAATAGGTCAGCACAGGTCGGCAATTTCAAATTATCAAATGAAATGTGCCACAGCCAGTATAGTAATAATGACAAGATTTGCTTTTGTACAACAGTAACTGCAATTCTCAAGTAGTACCATACAACAAATAATTGTAATGTCAAAGTAACTAATCTTTATGATGTTTACCAACACATAAATCAAACATTGTTTAGCTGTGAATAACAGTAACTATAAGTGTTATATCTATCGTTCTAATGAAGAATTTGTATCTCACAAAACTTTTCTGTAAAATCTATACAGTAATATCTCGAACAATGGATGAAAACATTAGCATTCTTCTTCCGAATCAATCGACCAGTCGTCGTCCGATATGTCAAAAATATTGATGTCATGAATTGTGGCTTCCTCGTCTTCGCTGATCTCTGATTCAGATGATGGCCGGAGAATGCTTTCAAGCGTCAAATTATCTTGAGATTGACGCTCCTTCGAAAAAATTCGTCACAAGAACGAAAAAACCTTTTCTGATTCTGCATTGCTTATTGGAACAGCAATGCAAAGTTCTGCAATGTGCAAAATGTTCTGAATTCCCAATTATTCTTTATTTAAGAACAAAGCTGGCCAGCATTTGGACGGACATTTCTGAGACATAAACAATTTCCATTTCGGTTTTGCACTTATCAATTAGGCATCCATTTGCTAAAAGCAAGGTTTCAAAGTGGTTTTTGATCAATGATACTTTCTCTTTAATTTCATTAACATCTGATGAGTGATAGCATTTTGTATCAAGAAGCTGTGCCATGGCTTTGCAAATTGGTTCTTCTGTCAACGACCCCAACCGTTTGGCAAGCGAAGTTTCCAGCTTTGACAAAATAGGAACAAACTCCTCTGAGCACTCTTTAAGAGCATGCTCTAGACTTCCCTTCAGGAGATAGCCATGATACGAGAAGTTGGTTAAAGTTGGTGCTACATCAGAGCGGGTTTGCCTTGGAGCTACTGTTTCTTTTTCCTCAACGGTTATTTGGTCAAGAATTGAACAAGTGGGAAAAAGTTCTCTTCTTTTGAATGCTTCTCCCTTTTCTTCGTCGACAAGCTTCATCAGTTTCTTCACTGTTTTAACAGTGGTGGAACAAACCATGATTAATTCTGGTAGAAGAAGGTCACATCTCTGCAAGATTTTTGTGGTGGGACGAATCACCATCAAAATATCTTGCTTAATGGAATTGTAAAGGACTCGAGCTGTTTGAGTGACATTCTTTAGCATGCCCTGCAACTTAGGGCCAACATCTTTCATCATCTTATTATAAGGCTCTGAAATTTGCTGGTTCGCAAAAGCTATAAAAACGGGTAAGTTGTGGTTGTATGATGTCAAAGCATCAACTTGGTGCTCTGTCCATCTAGTACCGGTGGGACGCTTGTAACGGATGTAGGAGTGGGCCATAAATCTTGATTGGCATCTAAATAAGCGCCACCGAAGATTTGCCTTTTTAAATAGGTAGTACGTATTTGTAAGATCTTCACCGCACCTATCGTTTAAGGTTGATTCTTTGAATGCATCTTTTAAGGCAAGTTCAACTTTGTGACTAGGACATAACACCAAAACGTAGTGTTCCCCCATTTCTTCTTTAACCAGATGATGTAACGCAACGTTTACACTTGCACCGTCAGTGCACATACCCAATTCTTTGTTTTTCCGTGGGGAAATTAAGTTTAACTTTTCAAATGAGTTCTCCATAGCTTTTTTTTCATCCTTCTGCATGTGCATTCTCAGGTTCTTCTAGACTCATCACAGTATATTTTGGATATCCTTCGGCAGCAGTTTTCATGAGAAATAGTTCTTTTTCATCCATAGTTTTAGCACTACCACTTCCATCGTTCATTACACTATAGGACTTAACACGGCATTTGAGTTTATTCGTTTCGTTTTGTTCTTTATCAAATTGTTCTTAGGTATCGTACAATTTATGCTGCCGATGTGTCAGAAGTGTAACTACTTCCCAGATCAACTTTATGAATATCCTTTTCAAACTTTGCAAAATCCTCATATAATTCGAACGATCTCCCCTGGGCTGCCAGAAAATGCACTAACTGAAATTTCTTAATGAGTTGATTTCGATGTTGAGCATTTATCTTCTGGAAATGTGTCAATAAAGTTGCTTGTCTGGGCACACCAGAAGGACCAGTAACTGATGACGAAGTTGGTGACGATGAAGAACTTGGCAACACTTGATTTTCGGATTGCGTCCGCGCCTCAGCAACTCTCATAACCACAGTTTTATGCGTCAAACTTTTAGCAACATGATCCTTTAACTTGCACTTTTTAATGGTCTTCATACCACGGATAAACTTGTCTGGCACATCATCTGCCACCCCATGCAAAGTTGAAGTTTTCTTTAACGCATTCTTGCCTTGACATAAATAAAACTCTCTGCATATTTTACACCACAGTAAAGTGACATTTCTTGTGGAATCACACTCGTAACCAGCGCATGGGATTCCCCAAGAATCAACTGTTGTTTTCCTTGGCATATTTGCTTATTTTTTGTCATGCTCGCATATGACAAAGCAATGAAACGTGTTTGTTTATGCACAAGACTTTGAAAACACTTCTAAATTACATTGAAATGGCTTTGATCTCAAATTAGTAATAGTTAATTGGTTTGTTTACCACATTTTTTTAAAAAGTGATTGGCTACATGAAAATTCCAGACATACCATCACTGTTCCAGACATACTGTCTACACCTAAAGCATGAATAACCAGATACAGGGTATTGTAAAAGATTTTTTCAAGGTAGTTTTCTTGAAATACATATACTATAAAAGAATACTTCTAGTCTTCATAGAATTACAGCTCGGCAATTTTTTGCCGTCCTGATATAACAATAGGTTGGCAACAAGGTCGGCAATTGCCAAATGTCGACCTGAATTCAGAGGCCTGGAAGTCAATGCATATTTTAACAAGGTATTTGACTCATTACTAAGCAACAATTGTCTAATATTGGCATCCCATAAATGACACCCTTTCACATATGATATTAAGGAATACAAGGAAAAGTGAAAAGGAGTAGAACATTTCTACAGACAAATGTATGCCTTATTTGGAGTATAATGCATACATATATACATACACATATACATATACATATACATATACATATACATATACATATACATATACATATACATATACATATATAAACGTAATATTTAAAACACGCGCAGGACTGCTTTATCAGATATATATATATATATATATATATTATTGCCGTGCAATAGCAAAGGAAACATACTGTAATAGTAAAACAGTCCTCATATGAATCTTGTATAACATTAATTAGCAATGTACATGCATATACAAGTTCCTTGCAGGTTTGCATGGTGAACAACAAGATAAGTTTAGTCTTGTGGAAGCACAACATTAATTTACAATTACATTAGTAAATTCATGCTGCATTTCTACAAAACTAAACACATTGTTTTTATTGATGATAATATAATTCAACACCAGCCAAAAACTGAAACTTACTATGATCATGCACCTCATAGAAAAAGTATATCTTAAACTGGTAATTGTTTACCCAGTTTCAAAAACAGAGTACAAAATCATGGGCTAAATGTATTTATCTGGTATTTAGGGATACCACTGTAATTAACTACCTATATATCACACTATACCTGCAACAATAGATCAAGTTTACAATTATATAATTACCTTTGTCTTCAGACCTCTGACTTTTTGCTGTTCCTTATTAATCTGAGCATGTAGCATAGCTTTTCGACTGCTGCCAGAACTTTCTATTCGAGCTTTGCCTTCATGTAGTATACTCATTTAAAGCGATAGGACTGTTTGGTCTTCTTGACATGTCAAATACATATTATAGCCTTGCCTTGGAAGGCCAGTCACTTAGGATTTAACTAAATGCAAACAACACGGACATGGCCCTCAGCAGTGAAGTAGTCCTCACTGAATCGCAAATTTTCACACAAAGACAAACTTCAAAAACAAAAAACATACGATTCTGACCATGATAATATTCTGTCCATCTCATGTATTTACATCACATTTCGTAGCCTAGTGCAAAAGTTTTATGAAGCCAAAACTTGGCTATTTTTACGAATACAACATATTGTACGCAAAGCCTACATTCCGACGGCTTTTTTCGGGGAAAAATGAATGAAATATAAGCAAGTTTTATATCATTCTGATGCTCTATGCTTCGACTTTCAGATTTTGCTGTCTTCATGTGCAAAATATGTACCCAATCCCCGGCACAGGCGCGCCAAGTTGACCAATTTCCCTAGTCATTAGACCTCCGCACAACAGTGAGGAGTTTTAGGGGGTTTTTTACTTCATTTCCATGGTGGAATTTATCACTTTGCTGACCCGGCGTGTATCATAAACTTCAATTTCATAATGTGTTTAGATCACTGAGCTTTACTAATATATCGGAGCGGCTCCTATACTTGCTTCAGTAATCGGAGTGTCGCCAAAAACATGGCGGATTTCGGCCTCTGCTGACGCCAGATCCACGCCATATGGTTCCTCAGCCTAAAGGTATTTGCCACTGACTGGGCTCAATTGTAAAGCAGGCTCATCTTTTACATTCCCCCTTTTGTTTTTTTGCAAAAATTTGTAAGCCAGCTTTTGCGAGAATTCACATGTTTGTCTATATATTTATTTGAATGTTTTCGATAACATACACTGACAATTTACACAGATCAAGTCACAGTGGTTTGAACTAAGTTATATTGGCCGTGAAAGGCCGGAAGAAAATCATATGAGACCAAGAAATGAATATCTTCAAATGATTGTGAAATGATTGTCGATGGTTGTGAAAAAGTAAAAAAGACGATGCTTGGTCTTCATTTGATTGTCATATTGAATTTTTAAATATATACTAGGTAAGAGCTTTATATTTTTGTATTTGAACTATTTGCAATTAGCTTTGTGCCTCAGTCATTTTTTACTTGATTTTACAATTTGATTTTGCGTTTTGATTCTGAAATTCCAATATGATATTAGATTATTTTAAACAGTTCACAATATCTCGTTTTTTACTTTTGTGTATTTAATTTTTTTGCTTTCAAATAGTCTAATATAAACATTTGAAAACTCCGTCTGGTATTCAGTACCTGCAAAGCATGTACTGAAACCCAGCAAATAAAAAGGGTAAACTTACAAAGTTGTACAGTTGAAATATTAAAGTGACAAATCACTTAAACCATTCTCAAAATTTTTCATATTAATTACAGTACTGTAAATTTGCTATGGTTATACTGTTAGAAAGCATTACCATTGGTTGATGCAGCCATTAATATTTTCTTGCCATTGACCATAGTGCAAATATGGAGGATGAACATATAGCAGTCTGAGAATGCAATTTGGCAGCCAGGAATATGTATGTGTTAATTACATGCATCTTGCTGGGCTACTGTGTTTAAAGTGTACTGGAGATTTTATAATTTTATAAAGAACAAACCTTTTTTAATTTCTCAACATTATTTACAGTATTTACATACCATTTAAAAATAAATTAATATAATATTTATATAATTATAGACCTTTTGCACATGATATCACACTGGGCATGTCAAAGACAGATATGTATTTATATTAATTTACAAAACTTGCTAATTTTCAGTAAATGTCAGGGGTCAGAATTTAAATTTTTGTGTATGGTACTATACACATGTAGCATAAATTTCCAGGTGACTATCAATTTTCTTAGATTCTGATTGGCCAAGATCGACTGTCCCTAAAGTGATAGTCACTGGTCAGTGACTATAGCTTTTTGAATTATGTTTACAGCAATAAATTTGAAGGGAATTTTTGTAAAGCTTAGTTGATTTTTATTTGTAGACACCTAGAAATTTATGCTCAAGCAATTAGTCACCTTGAGCTCCATCATTTCAAGCCTATAATGCTTCCCTTTGGCGACTAATTGGTAAGTAATTATACTAGATTTCAAAATTTAGTATTCCATCTGAAGATCCATAATTCCTTAATATGTCCTGTTTCAGTGTTTCTAAGGGACTGTTCATGCAGGGTCTGCATTAATGTTTTGTTTTCTTGAAATCATTCTTGAGACTTACGAAAAAGTGAACTTCAGGAAAAGAAAGCTCCTGTTTTTCACTATAGTTGGGAGTAGTACTACAATTTTTTCTACTATACCAACAGAATACTGTTATCATGACGCCTACTCCTCTGTCAGGGATCTTACTATATTTAGAAAAGTAGAAATGTTGACCCCTGAATGTTATGAACAAGCTAGAAAGATATTTCAAAGCTGTTTTTTATTTTTGGAAAGCAATTAAAGGACTTCTTGAATTATGACATCAGTGCAATAAGTCTATACCTTATTAATAATTATTAAACAATAAATGTAAAATCGGGAAACAATGAAATATATATTAAACAAAAATATTAATAGTTCACAATTGCATATTTGAGAAGTTTGATTTAATCAAACTTCTCAAATGTGCAATTGTGAAATGGTCCATGTATAACAACCGAATGCCCAATGGCGTTTCGGTTGCTTTTCAGGAGGGGGCACTTGTATTTTGTATGCCCCCTTTCACCACACACGTAACAACGCATTCCTAAATTAAGCAAATTTTAGTTTTAGCAGCCTGCAGATTTTTAGGGGGTTTTTGTGCTGTAAGAGAATCCCTCTTACATTATATGTATGGCAAATTTGGGTCAGGTTGATCAATGAAAATGTGTCGATTTGCCATTCTGGAGTCCCTGTTACATATATAAGGTATATAGAATGATGGTGGAAAAGGTCGTAAAATTATAATAAAGATTACAGGGAGAGGATGTTTATTTATAAAGCTATTAATATCAAGGTTTGTTATTAGTCATTCATTGACTCAATGATATAGGGTATTAATCCTGGATATAATTAAAAAAATATTTTACAAAAATAATCATACATAAAATGCTTCGGTGATGGATTATATTTTACATGCTGAATATACTTACGGGCTCGGCAATCTGCTTTTATGTTGCCTTTTAGGCCACAATTGAAACAACGGCCTGTTAGTGAGAAAAAATACACAGTATTTTAATAAGCATATGTAATGCTCATAAATATAACATATGCCTAAAGGTATTACCGGTATGCAATAAAAAAAATTGATGCATACCATATCAGAATCTCAATTGAAATAGTAGTTATCATTAATTGTAGTAACTGTACTTAAGTCCTTTATTTGTTGCCACATGCTGCTATTAATTAAAGCGATAAAAAGAATGGATGGATGGTATGCATGTCTGACTACTACTGATAATATTAATATATGAAATGTATTGCAAGCAAATAAATACAATTAAGTATATACAGCTGTGATGCTCATTACACAACTATACTTACGCTTTTCTCGATTACCAGCTGCTTCAGTAGCTATTAAGCAAAAAAAAATTGAGGGATACATACTACAATCTTAGTCAGTTTAATAACATGACTGGCAGTGTATAAAGTTATTGTCTGCTATAGCTAATGATTATACCGGCTGTAATGCTTACCAAGACCCCTTTTTGCAGTGTCTTCTATCAAAGCAATAGACGACATGTTAGTATCTTATACTGTTCAAAAGTATACATTGACAACTGCTGTTTAATAGTATGACTGTACATCAATTGTCTGCTATAACAGTTACTATACAATTATTATACACTTACTACACAGTTAAAAATGTGATTGCACTTCGATTGTCTGTTATAACTATACAATTTATTTATGATACTAGCTGTATGCATGGTTATCACAGTGTACTTACGTCTTTTTGTATTGCCAGGAGCTTCTATTTAATTAATAAAAAACAATGGATGCATGTTACGATCTTATAGAACTTTAATGTGTACACGGACTACCACAGTTTAATATCAGCTATGCGTGTTACAAACGCAAGTCCTTTGTAATAAAATTACTCGCTAATTTGAATTTGTTTACAAAAACGTTATCGCTTTAATCCATCAAGACAATAAAAACTTTACCACTTTAATCCATCAAGAGTAAAGACAATACAAAAAGTTACCACTGTTAATCCGGCCTTTAAAACAATACACGAAAGGTGCGAAAACAAGCGTGTTAAAACAATGCGCAATACTGAAATTTGTTATTTTATATATAAAGTATCTCCTTCCAGTTTCGTTAAATATGAGTATATGCAATTTCAAAACAAATAGGAACGATAATAGTTAATACGGAAATTAACGCTTGTTTAAAGGGGGGGCGTATATTCAAACGCGAAATTTTGTTATTTAAATATACGCCACCAATGCATAGGGGGGGGGGGGGGGGGCTTTAACTTAAATTGATCCCCACTTTTTCTATGGTACGTTTTAATTAATTTCTCTAATATTATCACAAATTTAAGAGTCATGCTCGTCTTGAAACTTGTCAAGTTGATATGGTTACCATACGGATCCGGACTCGTGTGAACGGGGTCTAAGATTACGAAAACACTGATTTTGAAATGTTTGAAACCATTTGTGGCTGGCAAGTGAGAATGCGACTGACGCAGCGCTTTCAAAAGTTTCCGTTTTTGACTGTCCACACTAAAAATCTGTGGTAAAACCTGCTAAAACGTCATAAAACTTGATGCGTTTTATTGTTTGCATGCCTTCATGTTTAAATGGCGTTTTTGGTAAGTACATTGAGCGTATATTAATGTTGAGTTGTTGATGGAAGGCCAAAACGCACCGAAATGTGCGTCTTCCGGCAAAAAAAAACATAGTGTTTAGAAAACCTTTAGAAAACCTTTTTTCTGGCTGCTTCGGAAAATAACCTCTTTCTGATCTCAGGCTTTGTGCTTTGAAAACAAAGGAGCGGAACCCACGACATGTCACCATGATATGTCACTGTTGTATCCTCCTAATCATAAATGCAAAAGCAAACAATAATTACTAGAAAATTAACATATAACTGTTGTTGAGTTTGCCGTCACAAATCGCAGCTGTTCGAGACATTTTCATTTGATATTTTTACTCTTGCTATCAAGAACGAGCGCTCACGAAGAGAACAAGTCATGAGTTACAGATCACTCACACGCCAGCCAAAACGCATGTTAGTTTTTTTTTAAGGAAGACAAAACTACTTGTATATTGCCAACGAACAAAGTAGAAAATATTGTTGGATCAAACCAAACTCTATATGAAGGATCACGAGTAGAGATTAGATACGAGAAGGAACTCTATGAAGCGCAAGTTTTGAAACTGTAAGTTATGATGTTCAAGTGAATTATTTAAGCGCACAGTATACTGGTATGTGTCTAATAACTTTCACCAAAACGTTGTCGTATTGTATATGGTATAATAATTGTTCTTAATTCACGAATGTAGACGACTGCACGGTATTAAGTGATGCAGAAGCCGAGCTTGACTTGGACAGCATGATGAGTGCTGAAACCCATGTAGAAGAACAAAGAATCAGCAGCAACAACTCAGACGCTGACAAAGAAAACATTCAGCCACCCACTGAAGATCAAGAAAACATTCCACCAGCTAAAAAGCAGAAGGTAGTGAAAACTAAAGTCAACAAAACGAAGAACAAAGAACAGAAAAAAAACAAAGTTCCAAAGCCAAAAAAGGTAATTTAATATAAAATAATGCCCAAAGTTTGACCTTACTTGGAGTGTGGAATTTATCTATATCGCTAATGATGTATGTTACTGATGAGATAACCATTTATCGATATAGATAGATCACAGCGCGACCAGACCAGGGCATGCTACATATATGCTTCTAAAACCAACTTATATTGAAATCATATTTTCAGTGTTTTACAACATTTTATTGACTTTACTAAAATGCCAGTGTGGGCTTCCTTCACATTGAAAATGCCTTATGAAGTAATGCTAACCAGGATAAAATTCATCAGTATATGATTCACTATGTACGTGACCTTCAGGTTTGAAATTGGGTAATCAAGTTTAACATACAGATATGTTTTCCCAAAAACGAAATTGCTGTAATGACAAGAGTTATTGGTAGTAGTGAAATGTCTTTGTAATTTTTTATAAAAACCAGGCAGGTTTTTCTTAATTTGGGATCCCCATAAGATATGAGGTCTATTAGTTTCCCCTAGAAATGTTTAAGTTTACATAATTGTCATTGGGCTTAAAACAAGATATAGTTTTAATCTTCTGGGTGTAATTCTACATATTCTAACATTGGCACTTGTGTGTGACCTGTTTAAAACTCCATGTTAATCTGTTAATTTGTCAAAAATTTTGTAGCTAATAACTATTGAAGCTGAAGATACTGCTGCTCCTGTGCATGGAAATGTGAAAACAGCAGTGGAGAGTGAAGAGAAAGAAGAAAGAAAGCCAGGCTCCCTGAACTTTCTTTCTAGTGAAGATCAATTGAAGGTGCAGCGGTTACTGGACCTCTGCGAAGGAAACATGCAAACAGATGTTGCCACACAAACAGACACTGCACTGACAATGACCGACATTAAGTTAAAAGATGTTGCCACACAAGCAAAAGCAGCAGAGATCACCAATCCTGAATATTACAATGAATCATGCAACTGCCAAGAAAAAGTCTTGGAAAATCTTGAAATCATTAAAAGAATGCTGGAGGAAAATTTAAGGAAACAAGCCCAAACCAACCACCAACCACAAGTACACCCAATACCTAATGACATCAGCAGCTTTGACTGCACATTCCTTGTGGACTCACTAAAAGACACAGAAGCCTGTTTAGAAGTCTCTGATGAAAACACAGATCCCATGCAGCCTTTAACCCCACGTCACACCACAACTTCAAATTCCTTGGCAACACCCAGTTCCTGTACAAATTCTTTTGAAACACCCAATACCCCTACAACACCGAATTTTCCATCTACAACACCAAAGTCCACCACATTCATTAATTCCACCACATCTATTTCATCCACAAGTTCACATAGTAATTCCATCATACCATCAGACACCTACCCACAAACATTGTTTGAAGATGTGTTTCGGAGAAGTTCATCAATGCCAAACTACGCAAAGAATCTTGTTTTTGAACTGTTTGAAAGACAAGAATTGCTGGGAAAGAATTGTGCGGGCGTTAAAGGAAAGGCAGGGATTGGTTGCGACCCAAGAATGGACATTGTACGTGAGAACACTTTTAATAGATTCCGGGTTACAGACAAGAATGCAACATGGGCTGTGTGCAGGAAGGCTATTGACACTGCATTACGAAAAATGAAGCAATAAGCATGAACTGGAACTGCGACTTTAAACATTGTTGGCTAGAAATAAAATTGTACATATATTTTTCTTTATTCATATAAGTGTAAATAACATTTGACTTATACTCACTTTTTTATCATTAAATCTTCCATCACTAATAAACTAGTAATTAAATAACATTAAACTTCGCTAAACGACTTGTTTTGACTCTTTAATAATATGCACTCTTGTTCTTGCGGTTTCTGCAATTTAACTCGTGATTTTGATCAAGAAGGTGATTAAAGAAATTGTGAATAGACAAAGACCAAAGTTGGTGAGTTGGTAAATTACAGACACCACTAGTTCCTGCATAATCCTAGGTTTGGGGGAGTAGAGATTTTAAATGAGGCAGTGCACTCTGCACCCCCCCCCCCCCATTAAGGACATGAGGAATTTCCAAGGGGTCTGAGTTCTTTAGATTGGAATTTCTGGGGGGGGGGAGAAGTAATGAAAATTTTCCAACACCCCTAGCGAATTTTGTCAGATTTTCCAAGGCCCTCCCAATAGGCATATGGGGTTTGTCTGTTATAAAGCAATATAATGGATTTTCCATGAGAGTGGGTCAAACAGATATGTGGAATTTCCATAGGGGATGGTTCAAAATACAAAAAAATTGCAGAAATTCCTGAGGAGGTGGTGAGAAAAAACCTATGTCCTCAATGAGGGGAAGGGGGAGAGGAGTAAAAGTGCAATGGCCCAATAATTTACATAATACATGCAATCGAATTTAACATACATAGACATTGTTCTTGCTAAGGACATTCCTTCATCAAGGGAAACAATATTCACAGTAGCCATTAATTGTGAACCAAAAAGTCCGCTTTAATCGCAACATGTTTTGCAAATTTGGGTCAGTCAGCACATGACAGTTGAGATCACTGGGTGGATAAACAGATAGCCTAATCCAATTGCCTAATTTAAACCTCTCCCCCCCTTGAATCATAGCGATCTAGATGTGGTTCAAGCACTTACACTGTAGTTTCAGGGGGGCGGTCCAAATAGTTATGGTAAAGAGTATGGCTTGAAACCACTGAAACGCCTCCAACATTTATACGTTTTTTGGACACTAATTGTACCAGACCCACTGGGGAGACCACTGTTTATTTTTACTGGGCTTTACCAGGGATTCTGCCCTTATGCGCGTTGGCCTTGATGTACAATTTAATTGATGAGCGAAGAACCTTTTAACCTATATTCCCAGAGAAAAAATATTTACTGTATGCCACAGATGAAACATTTCCAACATTAAAAGGTATATAATTCCACACATCAGAATTCAACAAATATTTATTTTTAAATACACACTCCAATCATAGTCCACTGTACTAGCTTTATCTAACCCAACCTAAATAAACACAGCTCAGCATCTGAAACATATTGGTCATATATTTTATGAGCACAATACAGAGAGAAAGCACTGTGTCAACATTTCCCTGCATACCAGTCAAAGCATCCTCAAAGCCAGGTCAAAACATGCCTTGGTCAAAACATTCCCAGGGCCATTCCATGTCCCTTCAGTCAAAATGTCCCTAAATTTGCAATGTCTTAATAATAGGTAAAATATGAAGGGGTAAAACAGGAGATAATTGATGCACTCTGAGATTTACAAACAAGAAAACAAATACGGGAAAAGGATAGAGATGATGCAAAAGTATATGAAATGTTCATAAGAGGTGTTACAATGCAACTTCGAGAAAGTTTCAACTGTTATACAGGATTTTTTTACAATAATGTAGAAACCCTGAGCCATACTAAAGAAACAACTATACTTCCAAAATAATTTTAATTGTATAATTCAACATGTTTGCACTCATCACATCTATTCTTTAGTTAAATTATTTGACTAGAGTAAACGACATGTTTTGACTAGGTTAAAACCTGAGATGTTTTGTAAGATGTTTTGACTGGATGCCCATTTCTCGACATGTCATACTAATCCTACTACCCAACTGGATAGTATGCACTGGGAACAGGTATTCAATGCAACTGAGTGTGTAGCTAACACCCAGTAGGACCACCGCCACATGCTACAACAGCTGGTACAACTTTTTTCACATGATCCACATATCGTTTGCACATCGCAGGAGTTACTGTTTTCCAAAAATCTTTAATACCTTGTATCAATTCTTCTTTGTTGGTGGGCTTTGTGTACTTACGCAGGTAATACTTTAAACTTGCCCACATGTTTTCAATTGGATTTAAGTCCTAAATAAATTAAAAATATTAGCAATATTTTTAAGTTGAAAACTGAAATGTTTAGTCTGGTCCTAGAGACATAGTTTTATCACTCTTATAAAAATTTCTACCTTAAAGCTCTATTATTTTCATTATCTAGAACTACACTGACAATAGCAAAAAATCTTTTAAGCATCTATGGTACAAACCGGTGATTCTGGTGGAGTATGCCAGTGATTAATCCCATTGGTTTTCATCCACAGTTTGGTTGAATTACTTGTATGTTTGGGATCGTTGTCCTGCCAAAAACGGTGACCTTGAGGGTATTGGCTTTTAATGAACGTAAGCAAGTTTCTTTTCAAAATTGTCTGGTACCCAATGCTTTCCATGTGCCCAGTGAAAATACAAATATTGGTTGCTCCTTTATAGGAAATCCCAGCCCACACATGAACCTGAAAATATATATCATACACTTTATGTGAAAACCACCTAACATACAATTGTTCTTGGCTGAGGCCAGAGGCGTCAGTGTATACTGGCGGTGTTAAATATATTTTCCAGTGCCATATATTTTTTAGGATTCCACGATAGCCCATACGTATGACAGTTTTTGTATCTTTGTCATTGCAATAGAAACATATTATTAGATAAACAAAGTTAATGAATGTTAAGAATATTGTCTTTGAAATGCTAACCTTTAGTGGATGTTTTGGTTTTCCTTTGCGTTTTGGAACACTTCCATTCTTCCGGAAGCAGTATCTGGTGTACTGCTGAATCTCTACAGACGTTTCATCTGTGAAAATCACATCTTCAAAGCCATTCTGCTCTTTCAATGCTTTTAGGGAGAAAACCAAACGCTTTGTCTTATTTCTGTCTCGAATTAGCTGGCAGTATCGAGCTTTTTCATGTTTCCAACCGAGTTTTCGCCTAACATTTCTAATCGTTGATGTTGAAATTGTTACTCCTCGCTCGTCACGCAAAAGCTTCTGAAGCTCCCAAGAGGTTAATTCGTCATTGTCCTTCATTCTTTCGTCAATGAAATTTCTGTCCTCTTCAGAAACAATTGTTTTTCGTCCGCTTCTTTGAGCCTCATCGATGCTTCCCGTTCTTTTGTATCTCGCAATAAACGAAGAAACACTATTTCGCGATGTCTTTATTCCGTCCTCTTCTAGGATCTTCACTATATTCACGATTGAATTGCTCGCCTTATGCAAAGAAATTATTCGATTTCTGGCGTATTTGTGAGAGCTTTCCCATACTGATTAAATTTTCAAACACTTCGAAATTTAATAATCTTAGCTGTATTGTTGCTTCTTGTCGATTCTGCTGCAGGTGCGAGTGTGAAAATATGCGAGTGTGAAATATGATAGAACGCCTACGTTTTGCTGACATATGGTGATACCAACAAATTGTCACAATGCTGACACATGCTACTGTAACACTGATGTCACATTTTGTCCCTTTCGTGAACGTTTTTAATTTTTTTAGAGTACTTTACTTTTTCGTTCGGCCAAAAAACAAACTACGATTCGAAACAGAGGGCTTGAAATATGACATATTAGTGCTAGTGCTTTCCTGCTTGTTGCATATGATACGAGATATTAAAAATGCCAGTGGCCTGTATTTTTTTTAGGATTCCGGAATTACAGTATTGATTATCTATTGCCAATCTGCAGAATTCTTAAGTTTTCTTGAGTATAGTGTTTTGTGTAATATTTAAAACACAAGTATATAAGAGTTGTTTTGTCACTGACTTGGCATTACGTTCACTCGCTAGATAAGTTTAACACTCGAAATAAACCAGGTATTTCTACACCCATGTATTATTCTCTGATAATAAATTAGTCATATTTCTGGGCAGAATTTTATTCTGTCGTCTTTGCTTCCTTCTTCCTGTCTCATTTTATTCTTTTTGTGGTGAGCACCTTCTAATTTCGACGCTTTAAAGTGAATGTTCATGGAACCTACAGCTTCGTATACCCGAAGATCGGACGCAAAAAGCCACGAATGGACGCAGCCACCGGCGCCCGCAGACGCAAGACGGACGCAAAACGGACGCAATGTAAGACGCGGGCAGGACGCAAGCTGGATGCACCCCGCGGGCGCCCGCAGACGCAAAACGCACGCAAATTGCCTGCGGGTCGGACGCGGTTTTTGACAAGTTATTTCTTGGCAGTACTGTATAATAGCAATAAAAAGAATGGATTTGTGTGAGAATCTTTAGTGAAGGTATAAAATCGCATGGTATATCAGACTACTACAGTTTAATATTATGATTGTATATCAATTGGATTGTAATAACAAATGAATGCAATCATTATAGCTGTAACATTTTTTACACAAATGTACTTATGCCTCTCTCCTGCATTACCAACTGCTTTTATCAAAGCAACAAAAATAATTAAATCGATGCATATTTAGGATCTTTAGTTAAAAGGATAATAATTATAATACATACACTGACTACTGCTTAGTATGTAACAATCCACGTAATAATCATGGATAAGAATCAATACAATTACTGTAGCTGTAATAGTCAGGGAGGCAGAGGGAATTTTACTTACTTTCTCGAGGGACTAATTCTATTGTTGATAATATTGTAGTTTAGATGTCCTTTAATATGAATTCGAATGTTGTTTCGGCAGATTTTTCTTGAGTAATGTGTTAAACATGGTTTTCTGTTTGACTTCAAAACATTCGAAAAAGCGCCATTTTGTTTCTAATTTTAGTACAAGAAACGAGCCCACGATATTATCGATCAGCGTGCCACGAGGTAACTTCATGTATGACATTAATACGCAAAATATTCATGCTTTCGCATGGGTAGTCATAGCGTCAATGCTCAAAACATTTGATATAATTTATAGTTATTCTGATTCGTGAAATATATATAATTCATTTCTTTTTTTCTTGTTTTAAAAAATTAAAAATATTTTGAATGACTCAAACAACTGTGAGGCGCAAATATCCTGGCAAATGAATCATTGTTACACATTCATGCCTATGCTCATACGTGACGGGTCTAAGGGTGCCCACCAGCTGCTGCAATTAAAATATGGTATGCTCAATATATTATCATCACCTAAAATGATGTATTCCTTTTGATAACCCCCCCCCTTGTTACAGATTTATTTTGGTTTTATTGGAAGCAAGAAATCAAGTAGCAGCGGAGGTCATCTGCTGTTAATTTTAATGAACGTTCTCCAGTTTCTTTAAGTATTCTTGTTTTAAAATATTTCAGTACAAAGTATAAATGATTTTCCATTACCACCTTTTTTTCCCTTTGCATTAAAATTAGTGAGCCGTTTTTGAATCGGCCCTCCCCCTATAATTAAAGAAGATAACATAAAGAGTTCCTTCCTTGTCCGCCGTGGTCATATCCAAACAACATTATTCAATCAACATTACTTCCCTTATTTTAACCGTGGTGCTGTCGAAAGAAAAATTACCAAATGAACAGGTTCCCTGAGTGGTCTGGTGCGTAGCAATCGAACTGTAGGTAGTTATGGGCTGTCCATTAAGGGAAATAACACCACCGTAAATCAAGCAGCATGTACATTTTACAGCATTCATTGCGAACAATCGGACATTGAGCAAAAACGACTGAAAAAAATGCCAAGGAAAATATCCCGGGATATAAAACTTTAACAACACAAAGAAAATAACCTCCTCTCTTGTGCTTGTCCTTCAACAGACGTTCAATGTGCTTTGTGAAATGACAGAGGCATATGGGATCTCTGTCAACTGGGGGGGGCTGTCATTTGTTTCCCGAATTCCTCCATGGCCAGTGTCTCAGCGTCCAAACTCCCTGAAATTTGGAAATAAATTCCCCGAAAAACTGGCAGTTTCCAATTTTTTTTTGGGGGGGGGGAGCTGCAGCCCTCCCAGCTCCCCTGGCTCGTACGCCTATGTGAAATGATTTCCGACCGCAATGTATTCTGAAAATGTACATCCACCAACTTAATTGAAAAATACTCGGCTTCACCTCGTATTTCAACCTGTCTCGGAGGAAGTCCTTCTACTTGTGTTTGAACTATTACAAGTATTAAAGTTCTTTAAGCATCACCACGGCAGAGAAATGGAAGAATAATCATCTTTAGACATCACCACAGATGAAAGGAAGACGGTGATATAATTTTCTTCTCTTATACGTCATCAGGCCGGAACTTGAAAGGTGAACTTTAGACATCGCCACATTAGGAAATGTAAGGAACTTTTCATTTAGGTTACGGTAGCAGAAGGGAGGAACTGATCAGTTAAGTTAGCATATAATTTTCTAGTTGATACATCACCATGGCAGAAGGGGGAGGGACTGTTCATAGACTTTCACAGTGGGTGAGGATAAAAAAATTGAGGATACCATATTTTAATTGCACCAGCCGGTGCCCCCCCCCCCACCCCGCCTTATGACTGGTCACATATGAGCATAGGCATGGCTGCGTGACAATGGTTCGTCTGGCTATTTGCGCTTCACAGTTGTTTGAGTCATTCAAAAAATTTTTAATTTTTTAAAACAACAAAAAGAGAAATGAATTATATATATTTCAGGAATCAGAAAACTATAAATTATATCAAATGTTTTGAGCATTGACGCTATGACTACCCATGCTTTCGCATGGAATATTTTGCGTATTAATGTCATACATGAAGTTACCTCGTGGCACGCTGATCGAAAATATCGTGGGCTCGTTTCTTGTACTAAAATTAGAAACAAAATGGCGCCTTTTCGAATGTTTTGAAGTCAAGCAGAAAACCATGTTTAACACATTACTCAAGAAAAATCTGCCGAAACAACATTCGACTTCGTATTTAGGGACATGTAAACTACAATATTATCAACAATAGACTTAGTCCCTTGAGAAAGTAAGTGTGCATACCAGGTTGGAAAACTTGTATCAAATCCGCTACGCGTAGCTGCGAGAGTATGAAATTGATCAGCTGCGAGAGTATGAAATTGATCAGCTGCGAGCTGCGAGTCGGCGACGACAGTGAATTCAAAAATGTATGGGGTTCAACAGACAACAGTTTTACAGCTCCAGGCTCCAGGCCATTATATGAGCTGATGTTTTCGAGGTATAAGTTGGTATTTTTGAATTTTGACGACAATTATATAAATACTGGAAATTTTGTGACAATTGGACAAAATAACAAAAGATACATGAAGTATTGCACGTGCATTATTTTGCACGTGGTGTTGTGAACTCCTGGTTATAATACGCATGCACTCTACCGCTTTGTAAATGCTTTTTTAAGACAACGACAAAGAATGCGTTTGAACTCATGAAAGGTATGCCATTTATCTGTCTCTTTACGATATTGTCATTATGATATTTGTGTAAGTTTTTGTAGTTTCCTTGAAAACTGGATCGAATTTTGCTTTAACTATTAAATCGTGGGTGTTCATATAATTAAAGCATAAAATTAATATTATATTATTACAAATATACAAATCAATAAGCTATTATTTCTTGTAGTTCTGGGCAGTGGCGGATCCTGGGTAAGTCAAAATAAATTATAGCAGCTCAATTTTAAATTCAAAATAACTTTATAACAATGTCATAGGTTATGAATTTCAAAAGAATAAAATCTAACCAATGAAGTTGCTTTGAAGGTATTTTAAAATGTAAATATATCCTAGAATGAGCTGTGGTAATTTATTTTGACTTACGCTAGATCCGCCACTGGTTCTGGGCTGGCAGTCTGGCACCACTGGTTTAAATAAATCCAGTTATTTAACCCACTCTTACACTAAAGTGCTTTCAAAACATAATGAACATATACAAACATCATCTAATAATAAGTTGCAACATGTAGAATACCATTATGTAATACACTAACACTGCATTAGTTATGAATTTATAAACTTTTATACCATATCACCATATGAGTCACGATTAAAGGGCAGTTACTATTTTTAGATTTTTGCAGTGGGTTAGGATTAGGGTAATATTAGGATTAGGACTAGATTTAAGATTTGAATTAGGGTTAAGATTAAGGTTAGGAATAAATGTACAATAGAGTTAGGTATATTGAAATGCAATTTTAGGTGTTGTAAATAGAGTACACGTTATCCTTAACACTGTATATCGTATTTTTATGCAGTGGAATAAGGATGTCAAGCAGAAAATGTAAGCTAAGCATGTCTAGTGATGAAGACAATGATGAAGTTGGTTCAGTGAGCAACGAAGACCTTTCTAACGAAGAATCTCAAAGTTGTACTGAAATTGCTTTGAATCCTTCAACAGGTTTAGTGCTTTACATTGTTTCAATAAACGTTTCATTTCATTTCCTCAGTTTTTCATTTGTGTGCAGTCTCTATCTTATTTGGATTTTTAGTACCATGGTGGTTGAAAGGCAAGCAAAATATAAAATCATCTAACACAGACTCAAAAAAAAGTGGAATAGCCAAGCAATTGTTGTGCAAAGAGTGTCTTTTGAATAATCGAAAATATTATACCATTTCAAATGGAATGCTATCAGACATTGAGCGGCACAGAAAATCGAAGCAGCATTTAGAAGTCACTATAACAACTGTTTTGAAGGCATCTACTGAAGGACGTGATTTGCTTGCAAGAAAGGAATTTGGTAGAAAACCTAAAAAGCGGCCACCGACAAATTCAAGCACTGGTGGATCATCCCCGAAACGAGCTCGACTTAATAACACAGTGAAAAATGTAGGAGAAAATCAAAATCCACAGGTGCTACAAGGAATATCGATGATTACACAAGATTCTGTAAGATCAAGTACCTGTAATACCCGCGGAGGAAATATTCTGCTTAGTTGTCCTGACCCCATAAACAGTGTAGCAAAAACAGTTTCAACTGAGCTTGAATCGGAATCAGAAGTGGAACCGAACAGTAAAAGCCAGATTGATGTCACTAACTTTTTAAATCCACGTGTTCACGCTATAACCGTATGTAATGCAACCGAAGTTGACAGTTCTGTTAACTTGTAAAATCAAAACAATAGAGCGAACACTGTTCCTGAAATGCCATCGGCAACAGATATTGCAGCAGAAGTGGTTAAGCTAATGAAAGAAATGAAAGTTGTTGATACCTTAGAAGATGAAGAGAAACCAAAGCAACTTTTGGATGAACAGCAAATTGCCAATAATCTTGATGAGTGGAGAAAAATCAGAAATATAACTGAACTTGTAGCCCAAGTGCCATGTCTAGAGTTTTTCTATGACGAAGTTATGTCCGAGAGTGTGATACGTTGTGAAGTATGCTTCAAAGCGTCTATGGGCAAAGAAAACATGAAAAATGAGTCCCCCTATCAAATTGCTCGTAAGAAAAATCAATTCAACCATGGGGATCTAGTGACGGGAATATGGAATGAAAAGGAGAAGACAGAACAATACCTTAAAGGCGGCAATTCATCTTGGAGGTCTTTGAAATCAGTCTTGAGAGCACATTTATTGGGTACCTCAACAACTAATCGTGGAAAATATCATTATATGGCTATGAAAGAACTTGAAAGAGAGAAGGAACGTAACAGAAAAGCACTTGAAGCAACAAAGAACTTAGTTAAGTGCATGGTGATAGACCTTAAACTTAAAGCAGCGTCAACACACTATGAAACTCTTGTTGCCTTTTTAGACGATTCTGGTGTTGACGTTGGGCAGCGGCAACACAGCCGAAAACAAGTGCTTCCTTTGCTTGTTGCTGCAGAGGATTTTGTTGACGAAAAAACAACGAATGTTCTGAAGACGGAGCTCACATGCACTCAAATGCAACCTCATTTCTTTGGCGTGTTGGATAAAGGAACAGTGAATCGATGAACTAGCCAGGCATCATATATTGTCTTCATGTATAATGGGATACGCCGTGCCTATCCTGTTGGCGCGCCGCTTGTTTATTCAAAATATCGTGACGAAGGTGAAGAATCATCTGACTCAGAAGATAAAGATGAATCAGAGGAAGACTTTCCTGATGTGAGCGGTGGAAGTGCCCCAGAACTTGCCACTAACTTCCTGAACACGATAAGGTTGAAACTGAACCTTAACGAAGAAGATCTGACCAGATACTGTGGAACGTCTGCTGACGGTCCCTATCAAGCCCACGAGTTTGGTTTTACCATACAGGAAGAGACAGGCCGGCACAAATTGCAGTTTTGCCAAGCAGTAATTTGGGATGCTACCCATTTGTTGAATTTAGCAGCAACTGACATAAAAGAAGGAAAGTTTGGAGAAAGTAAAGAAAGTTTTTATGCTATCATGGATACACAGCGGCAGCAATGCCATCAGTCTAATAAGATCCTAGAGCTAAGAACTAAACTAGATTGGTTACTTCCTCAAATTGGTAACAATACAGACAATCTTGTTGAAGGAATTGCTCGAAAATATTTGGAGAGCTTCAATTCACCTATGCTTCGCGACCCAAGGTCAATTGGGAACTATTTTAAAAGAAACAATCAATCAAAGGTTCTTCACAGAATTAAGAACGTGCCAGCCAAATACCCTTATCTTCTTTGAGATCACTGGATCAGGTATTTGTACATAATTTAGTGTTAATAAAGAAGCTGTGTTCACTGAACACAGCTTCTTTACTGTTCAGTGCTAACTCGTATTTTACATACTACCGCAGTTACGCAAACCGACGAACGTCAGGCACATTAGCCGGTGGATGCATGGTAATTGATGTGGTTAATCACTCATGTTACGCACACGAATGTTCCGTTTTTTTATCCCAGTCCCAGATTCGCAATTAGATCAGAGGCGGTACATTCGTAACCCACAACACTAAGGGTTAACCTTCATGCGAGCAAAGCAAAATTAAGGTGCGAGATTAAGGATTAAATTTTTGTGTAGCTGCGAGTGAGTACAAGTTTTCCAACCTGGTGTGCATACATTTTTGACCCTCTGCCTCCCTGACTATAATCATTGCTGTTGCTTACCTGGATGTCCTTCATGTATTAACAGGTGCTACCATAGGTGCTACTATGTATATCACATTGTGCTATAATCAAACAATCAGACAGAATATTTACCTTCTGCATTCCTTGCTTGTTCTAAAAAAGGATGGTGAACACATTAAAAATCTAGTGGGAGGTGTACATATGCAACAATCTATATAATCATGCTGTATTTGCACAGTGACATAATTAACACTTATTGACTGAGACCGAGGGAAACAGTATGTTTTGTGGACCAGAGACTGTCGATGTTTCCCGAGGCGAAGCCGAGGGAAACATCGACAGTCGAGGGTCCACAAAACATACTGCTTTCCCGAGGTCTCAGTCAATAAGTATTTTATTATATACTGAATGTCAAAAGAGAAGAAAAGTACCACAAATTATCAAACATGTATAAAAAGGATTACCTTTTACCTGACATGGCTCCGTGAGGCTCCGTGAGGCTCTGTGGATTTGTTATTTACCGGTGAATAAAAGTAATGTCCACCGCTTAGCTACGTTGCCAGGGAGACAGTAGAATTTCTCCACTATCACGTGATACGTTCTTAACCAATAAGAAACAGGAATAAATGAACTTTGACATTCAGTATATAATAATATTTAATCACCTCTCTCTTCAGGTTGATGTTCTACAAAGGGGAAGAAAAAAAGGCAGATATCAACAGACCTATGTGGTCCAGCAGGAATTGGGAATATTGAACTGAATTTTCCAAGACCTCATGCATTATGAACTAGAAAATTAAGTAATCATCTACAAGACAGTATTTAATTAGAATGACTCATACCATTGTCTTCTCTGTGATTCACTAAAATGAGAGAAATTTAATTAGTTTAATAATGACAATTATCAAAATGAATTTGAAAAAAAATAGATTTAAGGTAAACTTACATTCATTTAAGATGCCTTGCAAATCTACAGGATAAGTGAAAAGTATTTAAAAATGATGCAGAACACAAAGCAAATTATTATAGCTAAATTGCTGCTGAGCAATATTTGACCAAGATAGCGCTTGCATGTTATTCACTATTAAGTCAGTAAACATGTACATAAAAGTTATCTTGTCAGAATCCATCTAAAATTACCTTCCGGAAAGTCACATTTCATTTTTAAGATTTGACTTAACATATGATTGTATTTTCTGCTTAAGATCGCTTTCCATACCTTTGTGTGACAGTATTATATAAAATTATATAGCTCATCTAATTACCTTTGTCTTCCACAAACATGGGTTCATGCTGCATGTCTGTCAAAGTTAAAAGAGTTTTTCATACATTAAAATTAGCTATACAAAAAATATGTAAAACTATATGATACCTAGTATGTGAGTATGCTGGACGGGTAGTGTAAAGACTATTAAAAAGTGAATTTTTCACCAAATTTTCTAGTCAATAAAATACTTAACTCATGTGGTCGCTCTTGTGACACTGAAACAAGAATGTGCAATGCTTATTAACAAATATTCACAAGAGTTCCTAGTATATATTTTAATAGTTGTTGTCACGACATTGTGCATGGTTTTTAAGTACATAAACAAATACTGGCAGACAGTTTCAAGAAAATCATTTCAACTTACTTCTCTGGCCTTTTTCCTATTCTACAGGTAGAAATGCAAAGCATACGGGTGAAATACTGTACAAAAAATAAATAGCTCAAATTTGTATATGTTGAACAATGCCAAATAGGTTTCCTGCTACGAAATACTCAGGTTTTAAAATTCGCTGTTCAAGCAAAAACAAAGTTACGTACCATATTTTTTCAAGTTTGTGGTTTGCCTAGAATCAAAGCAAAGAAAAAAGGAGGAGTTAAACGATTTTAATATTACTTACGTCCCAAATTACGCAAAATACATGAAACTAATATAATTTTCATCTAGAAATTCCAATTGCTGACTTGCTGTTGAGCAAATAGTAATAAAACAACACAGAATTTAGTGTTTAAACTGTAAAAACTTTGTTAAAGACTTGAAGTACTTACCTTTGCCAAGCTTTAAATTGAAAAGCAGTCAAATTTTCGCACGCTTTGTTTTTTTGTCAGTGAACTCAATATAACTGGAAGGTTACCTTCAGTTAAGCCGGTAATACTGGATTTGAAGCCAAATTTTGCGTTAATGTCTGGGGGTAATTTCACGTGAGTTCAGCTTCGCGACAGTCCTGCGTGCTAATTAAAAGGAGTGATGAATTACAAACTGGTATTTTTTTCAATATGAAAAGTTCTTTTTTGCCTGAAAGGAAGTCATATTCTGCGTTAATACCGAAATGATAAAGAGAAATCAAGTTTCATATCATGATAGTTGTAATGTGGAAACAGGAGCTCGAAAAGACCTCAGGTCAGTTCAGAATATTGTGATTATTTCAACAAAGTTTTTGTACTTCAGATATTTAAATATTTGCTTTTTGGGAAAGAATTTTTGCTGCAGTTGCTCGATCTTAGACTTAAACCAATAAAGTCTTTGGATTACCAGCCATGGATGTGCGAAAGAGTAAAAAGTTTTCGAAAACTCGTATCGAAAAGTCATGTAATATCTTTCGGAAAGTCGGAAAAAGAAATCGCGGTTTGTAAAATTTTGTATTATTAAATAAGAGTTGTTAAAACTGTGCTTGTGTTGGTTTTTATTTATCTTTGTCTTACAGCACTTGAAATACGTATAAGCTACACTAACTAAAAGGGCACTTGAAATACGTATAAGCTACACTAACTAAAAGGAAAAAGAGCCAATAATCTTAAAATACCCGGACAAAAAACAAGAAAAACAATCCGAATTGCAAAATAACTTCTGCCACCGTGACGATCGCCACTCTTGGCTGTACGCTTTTGCGTAAAAATTACTTTTTATTTAAATGAATTTGGTCAAGAAGGTTAAGTTTGAAAGATAGTCATTTGACCATTATTTTGATTACATTTTGTTAAAACTTTAGAAGTGTTTCAGCCCATTTTCGACAGTTATCGGCTGGCTTTTGTACACATTCCTTAGATGGCCACGCATGTTTTTTTCTGGTGGGGGCCTGGTGATGTTTGGCTTCAAATTTCCCGCCTCAGATAGCCTTCCAGTAATATTGAGTTCACTGTTTTTTGCACTGCCCCACTGACCTGAATATATATCTGGAGTGAAAACTTACATAAATGTATAAAAAATTATAGCTAGTATGACTGACTGAAAATTAACTGATTTAGAGCAGTTTCATTACTACGAAAATAAAATGTAATCTATATATATATATATATATGTGCCCTCCCGGTTATCACCATAATGTCTTTATGGCAACTCCTGAACTTGGGCACAGGATGTAGACATGTAGTACCCAGTATCATTCATATGCTCAAGAGCATGCAACACTGTTTTGCCCAACACTTTGGGTTTGAACAACCATGTTGGATTTTAACAACCATCATACCATCACTGATGCTTGAATAGCACCAACCTCGAAAACTGTTTACGTATAATCGTATCATGCATTTTTGCATTGGTCGATTTTGCCAAATGGTGCTTTCAAATTGTCACGTAACTCTGACAACAACACTTGATCAGGCTAAAAATGTAATTGTTCACTGCTATAGAATCAAACATGTGTTGATCTAAGGTACTAAATACCCTGCTTTCAACACACACAGGTAATACCGTCGTTGCAATCGCACTTGACAGTCCAGCGCTATGTGGTAGACCACCTTCGTTAGTGTTTAGCATTCCCATTATACACTTTTCTGTTTTCTGGCAAACTTTCAAGAGCCCAGGCGAGGGCAGTTTAAGGCCGTCGATGGTTTTCCATGTCACGAATAAATCAGGAATGGCCTCCTTAGTCGTCGTCAATGCAGCGATGCATTGAATGCAGTGGATCTTCTTTTCCACCATCTTGACCACATACCCAGCAATGTATGAGTTAGCCGTCTCTTTGAAATCAGATAGTTCGATAATGTTGAAAACATTGCAGTAATCGTGATCAACTGTCACTGGCTCTCTCAACACCAAGTCATATTGCTTTGCAAGTGCCACTTCTGAAATTCCAGTTGGCTCACAGTTGATTTCGCACTGGTCTCGAAGAATGCTCAAAATCTCTGTCATCTTGTGGACTGCAATTTCCACGTCCTCCTTCGATGTTGTGTCTCATGAGCAACTGTTTGTAAGCCATCGTGAATTGACGAGATGTTGGATTATTATTCCAACCATCAGATGCTCTCACAGCTGAGAAAAATAATTCCAAGTGATCTTGGCTCATCTTGTACGTCAGAAGGTACTTCAACACTTGATTATCAACCTTCACGAGATCTTCTGCCAGTCCACACGCAGAATTGATGCACACGAGGAAACCAAGAAATCCTGTTTTCCTTCTCGAAGCGAGAATCGACTTGCCATCTGACGTTTTTAGATCTCGAATGTACTGGCTAGCCTCGTCTAGAAACTTCTTCGTGAACGCATAGTTCGACTTTCTAATTGGTGCCTTGAAGTTTTTCGCTAGTGGATTTCTGGAATTCAGAACATCGAAAAGACGATCAAATTTACGGATAAACGCAACTGTTTTCCGACAGCCTTTAAATTGTGGCAATTTTAACTTACCTTCACAATACTCTAATGCATCTGCGACACTCGAACTAAGAGTTTGCACTGCCAGGTTTACCTTCATTTTCTGCGGCTTCCAATCAATATGAGCCGCACGAAGCTTATTCGCAAGATGCAAGCCTTCCAATTCTCGTAACTTATTCAGCTCTTCCATGAACTGCCATTTGATGGTGTTTCCACCCTTATCCTTTAAGACTTTACAGTCTGAAAAAGTGTTTCGAACCAGCTTTATCATATGGCAGGCATCAAGAAAAATGTATATCTTAGACTTTGGATCAAATGGATGCACAAAGTACGACTGTAAATTATCAGATGACAACTGCACTCCAAGTGCTGTTAGCATTGACTGGTGAGATGAGGGACCATCGCAGGTAAACGATACCACCTTCACCCCTACATCGTGCAACTTGGTTATGCATTCTTTAGTCAGGTTTGCCTTCTCCTCTCCGGTTAGCCCCTTTATAAAGAAATATCCACATGGCACTTTCCAACTCGAATTTACCGAGACTGCCATAAACACAAGGGCATCCGTTGCTTCGGGAAGCGAGTCATCATTGATGTCTGTACCAAGGTCAACATAACCATGGAAACGCTTGCCATCCCACTCAATATGCTTGCGTATAGACATTTCATCAAGCATCAGTGCGCAAACAACTTCTTGGCCATCTCTCTTGGCTGCCAAAACTGTAGCTTTCATGGCTGTCATCGCATCTTGGGTGAAACCAGGTTTTCCATTCACTGACCTGTTACATGACCGAATCACGGACGCGCATGGCAGCCCTAAGTTAAAACTTTTCCTAATACAATTATACGCCTTAGCATAATAACACTTCAGCGTCAGGGCAAATGATCTCAGTTCAGGTGGATACGCACCTGAATTTTTTTTTTCCTTCTGTGTCATTAACCTCTTCATAAGCTCCAAAGGCACCCCTGAAAAAGTACTTTCTAGAATGGTCGCACAATCACTATTAATAAGCTGTTCTTCTTTTAACTTACCACATCAGCTAGAGTGCCAACCTTTTTTTTCCACCTTCTTGTTTTCGTCTGAGATGATTTCAGTTTCTTTTTTTGACTTTCAAGTTTATCACTAAGATCATCTACTTGTCTTTTTTTTTAATCTACGAGGAGACTTCATATCGTATAGGTGGTCACATGCAGATTTATCAATTGTAATATCTTCTCTTTTAGATGGCGAGCTTACCTCATTGAAACTGTACTCGTCGTTAGTATCCACGTCTTTAGAGCTCTTTCTTTTTTCCTGGTACACCTACCTCCACCTCGCTGACAACTTCTTCAATGACCACCTCTATACCGAAATTGTCTTCACTCTGTTCAATAACCTGCAAAAATAATTCTTCACTACATACCTTTTCTCCAGTTGCAATTACTGGTTGACTTAACTGTTTCTTGTCCATGGTATCCTCACCCATGGCTTTCTCAGTACAAACTACCGTTGCCTTTTCATCCATTACTACCTGAGTGTATAAGGTAATTTATGCCTTAGCAGTAGAATAAAGATACTGCATTAAAATAGAATTTTCAGAACAAAGGTGGAGAATGCTTTAGGATGTCATTTTCATGAAGTGCTATCAAGGTAATGGCATCAAATTTGAGACATGCAGTTAAATGAATTCGAATACTAACCACTTTAAAAAGAGCAAATTGATTTAAAATGTAGGAAAAAGAAGCAACTGATTTATTTTGACCCATCAGTTAGTATTAATTAATTAATTATTAATTGAAGATACATGAGCCCAAATATAATCCAGAACATAATTAATGTTACTGACAGTAAAAACCCTGGATAAAAGATGCAGTGGGTTAAGGACCACCAGCCTAAAATTTGGGCAATTAGTACCCAAGTTCTATTCTTCCTAAGTGAGAGAGAAGCCTGAACTCAAAATTAAATGGCACTTTTATGCAGGATTTTGCTGTAAATGGGAATTGGACAATTTTCTGCAGATGAATTTAAAGTTTTCAATAATTGAACAGGTACATCGGGGCTAAAATAACAGCTAAGTGATAAAAATTTAATGGTCAGTTTTCTTTTGAAGTGGATAGTGAAAAGTTTTTACATTTAATATTGCAATATTTATATATTTTTGTAGGTTAAAAGCCTCTAATTAAAACATCTGAGGTTCAAAGTTCTTTCATAACATATTCAAGGATCACTTTTTTTGTTATTTTTGACAGTATCCAATCAATTAGACCAAACCTACTCAATTTTAATTTACAGCAGACTTAAATATGTAATTGTCTGACTGTATATATACACTAATGTATTATTGTTATAACGTAACAGTGTATATTAATATAATTATTATTTCCTACTAGTTAATTATTACTGTCAATTTATTAAATCATGCCAACTACTATACTCAACTAATTGTCTATTGTCTTTCAATTGGTAAATAAACAAATAAATTATAATTTTTGAGCCTATAAACACATGCACAAATCAGCAATATTAATTGGCAATTTTCCACATTTGTGAATGTGATCATGGTTCAGAATGAAAGAAAATATATTTTGAGGATTTGAAATTTTAACCTTTTTTGGAAGAACAAGTCCTAGCACTAACACATTTTCAGTTAATCTGCATGATCAATATCTTCCCTTTTGGTTAGAAGCCCCTTTGATTAAATCAAACTCTCATATTTTATTATAATATATATTACCATGTATCACCACAAATTTTAAAATACCCTGTATAGCAGCAACCTAGCAACATTAGGCATCACATGTATAAGTTTATATTTTACTCTAACTCAATGATTTTTGGCACTTCATGACAATTTGGTATTAGCACCATGCAGTGAATGTTTTGTTAAGTTCCCTGAGCAGCACAAGTCAGTCAGTCATTTATTTTTTAACAAAGACCACCTTGGGTCCATTTTTTTTTTTGGCAGGTGAATGAATGCCTTAGCAAGTGTCTTGTGTATTTAACATTGAATATTTAATGAAACTAAAAAAAGCAGAAGGTATCATTGAAGTATTTGGCTGCTTTGTGAAATATGAAGGTACAAACCTGAGAAGTTTGAAATATTGTAGGGACACCACCAGGCAACAGCATCATTCTTTTTCCAGCCTGTTCCAGCATTTCCTTAGCGAAATGATCCGAACATAGACGGCTACTTTTTCCAGGAACAAACCCAACTGGAGCATTTTTTTAACATTTTCCACCCATTTTGAATGCAACTCAGGGCTATTCTGTGCATCAGGAAAGCTGTAAATGCATGCAAAATGAAATTTAAATATTTCAAACGCTATACACAATTAACCAAACACAAGGGTTTTGATCTTTATATGCCTTTCGACACTACCAGCTCCGTTTGCAATATCGTGCTTGTTAACTGTGCCCAGTTTGTAAGGAAAATGTTTTGTTCAATTGTTTTTAAAAATCATATTTTTCAGAGATGGCGTGTGCGTGTCGATTTATATATTAAGAACAGAAAATAAAACAACTAACAATTTTGATTTAAACTATTCAACAAAGTTTAGCGGAACCTCACTATGGAGTGCTTCTCTGTAATGTTGTGTGCACAAGCTACAGAGACTGACTACAGTGGATTTAACTGCGTTTATTTGCTTGCAAAAAACGGCCGCCTACCTGAAAAACAATGCAAAAAAATAATTACTACAAATGCTTACAAAACACAAAAAAAACTCTTACGCACCGGTGAGAAGATACATGCTTTCTTGTTAGAGTTATAGCATCCATATGCACAACAATTTGGCATGTTTAAAGCCTTAAAATTTTGTTTTCCAGTAAAAAATTTCCGAGTTTATTTGTAAAGACAAACGACAAGGGTTTCAATTAACTGGGTAATTTAATACAGGGGGGTGAAGGTCTTCTTAAAAGCTAGGGATCACAGTTGGTCAGAGGTAAATACCTGTAGGCTGAGGAACCATGTGGCGCCAACATATGTGCAATTTGTCTGCGCATGCGCGATTCTGATCACATGCAATAGCAAATGGCCGTTTTCAGATGAAATGCTGAGATTTCTCATGTATTTGGCAAATTGGCGATAGCAATGTGGTGATTTTCTGTGCGATCAGTCGGAATTCGTCTAAATCCTAAACAGGTAAGAGTATTGTTTTATTTAAGTTTGATTTTAATGTAATATTCATCTTCCTTGGCTTGAATTTTCATTGTTTACTAGTTGTTAACCGTGCCTTCGTAACTCCATCAAGTTGTTCGATTAAACCTAATACGGAGGTTATTTAGGTCGTCTGTCATTGGCATAGTAGGTTTTTTAACTAAACATGTTTAATCTGTCTATATCTTGGTATAGCCGATCTCAGGAATAACCGATCACCAATTTATTATCATTATTTGGCCCTCAATTTGTGCATGCACATTGAAAGCAGATAATACAAGAACTACATTGCATTAGTGATTCATTTTTTTCACAAAACGTAGTTTACTACCACATAGTTGTGTGCCAAGTACACGTAAGGATACTATGAGATATTTTAAATTGAAATAATCTATGATCTTCATTACATTTTCAATTTTATTGACTTCATACAATACCTGTGGATAGAACCTCAAACCCAGTGCAACACATGAGACTTATTTGTGTGTGTGGGTAAAAAAAATAGAAAATCAGTCATGGAAACCTCTTTATATTTTGTATATTTATTATTTTTTATTTCACAGAGAAAAGAAAGTAAAGTTCCACCATAAAAAAATTGGGGAAGGGATAGTTTTAGCACATTCGTGTCACCAGTCTATTGGCCAGACATGTACTTGTCTCTTTGATAGTGACATGATAAAGAATGACATTTATTCCAATATTGATTCACTTTATGATTGAATTTTTTTTATTAAAACAACGGGTTATTCTATTATGTCTAATTTACCGCATTTAATGTTTTAGCTGTGAACTTAACTGACAAAAATTTTTGCTATAGTTATTATTCCTTATTACAAGTGACTTACTCAAGGATTCAAATGATTGTTTTGTTCAGTAAATGTGGATTATTTAAGAAACTGCTCATAGAAACCACACTAAAAGAGCAAATGTTTTTCCTTATCATTTGTTCAATGTTTAGCAACTGCTTAGTCTAATAAAAAAATTGGGAAAACACCCCAATTTTCAATTGGTTCCAACATAGTTAGTATTATACTTTTTATGTAACATTTGGTCTCAAGATATATAAACATGTTTAGCATAGTTGATTCAACAACTTTTCTTTATTCCATAGACTTCATGTCAAGGTTATTTGTGAGATATTTGTGAATTGAAACGTCTTGTTCTAATCTCGTTTCAGTGTTGTTTCTATAAGCAGTTTCTTAAATAATCAAACGGATAAGTATGTCTGGCCAATAGACTGGTGACATGAATGTGCTAAAACTATCCTTTCCCTGATTTTTTTGTGGTGGAACTTTACTTTCTTTTCTCCGTGAAATCAAAAACAATAAATATACAAAATATAAAGAGGTTTCCAAGACTCATTTTTTATTTTTTTACCTACACAGACAAATAAGTCCCATGTGTCGCACTGGGTTTGAGGTTCTATCCACAGGTGTTGTATGAAGTCAATAAAATTGAAAATGTAATGAAGATCACAACCTCGTACCCAGGCTCTTTTACCTACGCCTGGCGCTGCGGCAAAGACCCTGGCGTCCTTTGGTCACGTGTCACTTATTAAATTTTCTTCCCGTGGGGGGGATGGGAGCCCGAAAGTTGACCTGTTCGCAGGTTACTGTTAGTCGCCATCATCATCATGAGCTCGAAGTGTAATATTTTCCTTCGTTGTTTAGAGTTTGCGATATTAAACAGTGTCTATAGTGAAATAGTTTTGAAACCTAAACAGGTGATTTGTTTAGAAAACTTATTTTTGAATAAGGACGTACTTGCTGTTTTACCGACTGGGTTCGGAAAGTCGTTAATTTTTCACCTGCTCCCAGCTTTGTTGTATGCGAAGAAATATGGAGTTCCCAAAGATACAGAAAATATATCGTCCATTATTGTCGTTGTTTCGCCGCTAAATGCGCTAATAACAAACCAGATTTCGAAATTGAACACAAGTGGTGTTCGAGCATCTGCCCTAGATGTGAAAAAGTTATCGCATGCGGAACATGAAGACGACGACGACGAATATGATTGTAATTTTCAATTATGTGACAAGGAAAAGTTGAAAACTGGACACTACAACATTGTGTTCGCGCATCCGGAGTCGTTGGTTTCATGTGCTGATAGAAGGAAGCTGATGCATAGCAAGCCTTACCAGGAAAATGTTTGTGCCATTGTTGTAGATGAAGCACATTGTATTCTAGAATGGTGAGTTTGAATAAAAATGTTAATTTTTAAAACCCCTATATAGTCAAGAAATGTATTTGATGCATGTCAGCACACTGTTTTGTTTTAATAAAATATTTAAACAATATGGCTTAGTGATCCCTCGTTTGTTCACCATACTCTTGCTAGGCTAGGAGATTTTCCTTATCTATCATGTTACTGTATATAATATTTGCTTAAAGAAGGATTTTACACCTCAGTGAGCTACATACTGAATCAATAACCTTTGCTCATGAAGGTTGCTTTTGTAAGTAGTTGTGAAAAGTAGCTGGTAATCTCCCCCCTCCCATCTTGATGTTGCTGTATGTTCTCTGAATCATTAGCAATGCAGTGCAATACAACATATAATTGGTCGAAAATTGAATAAGGGGAGGGGTAGTGTTGTGACAAACTTGGCTAAACTGGTCTACATATTTTCTCACTGATTTTAGTTTACAATTTTCTTGTTTCAGGGGTAAAGATTTTAGGATTGACTATGGAAACTTAGGTGTACTGTGTGCAAGCTTTTCGAGTGTGCCTGTTTTAGCCATGACTGCTACAGCAAATAAAAGTGACCGAGAATGTATCAAGCAGTCACTGGGCCTTAAAACATGTGCAGAGGTTGTTGGAGATCCTGACCGTGTAAACATTATGTACACTAAACATTTTAGAGCTGGACAAGATGTGGATTCCCTTGTAACTATATTGACTCCAGTAGCACAAGGTTTGTGTGAAAAACTGATACGTTATCCCTTGACAATCATATACATTCCATTAAAGTGGTGTGGATTTGGATACAAAATATTTGAATCAGTTTTGGGAAGTAGCCAATATTATCCCAAAGGATCTTTGCCTATTCCTGAAAACAGGTTGTTTGCCCAATTTCATTCTCCGCAAACAAGTCAAATGAAGGATGAAATACTGAAGCAATTATGTTCTGAAGAAAGCAGAATACGAGTGATATTTGCCACAGTTGCCCTGGGAATGGGTGTTGATATTCACAACATTCGTAACATTATCCACATCACCCCACCATATACCATCCAAGCTTATTTCCAGGAGACTGGCAGGGCTGGGAGAGATGGACAACCAGCAACTGCAATACTATATTACAACAATCGGGATATCTCAAAGAACAAACGTGGAATGCAGGAAGCAATCCGTAACTATTGTCAGAGTGAAGGCAAGTGCCTCAGAAACATGTTGCTGACCATGCTAGACACTGATGAAAAATTTATGAAAACAATAACACCCAAACATCTTTGCTGTGGTGTTTGCCAGCTAGAGTGTGATTGCTACAAATGCAACACACTTTAAGTAAACTCATGAAATGTAAGAACAAGTCTGATTATACTTTTGCCTTTTATTAAACAGTAGAGCTTTGAACAACAAAATTGGAACACTGTTTTCAATTCACAATTACTGAGAGACAGTACAGCTCTGGAAACATTTTGCTTGGAGATTCGAATTTTATCTTTTAAATTAAATATATTAAATTAAATTGCTTGTACATTCTGTATCTTAGCTTGTAGATCTTTTTTATTAATATGTAAATAGTATGCATTCTATTCTATTCAGTTTAGTGGTGAATCTAACCATGTCAACTGGACAGGCTATTCATTTAGAATAATTTGTACTACATGTTCAATATATACTCAGTGGCTGTTTTGACCCCATTTAGCCAGGTAGGGATGGAAGGTGGGATGATTTTGATGTCTGGAAGTAAGCTGCTAGGCTGAAAAATGAAACTGTGTGTAGAATCAAAATGAACATTGCATAGTTCCATAAGATTACTGTTGTTGCTTCAACAACATTTATTTTTTCATTTTGCTATATTCTCATCATCCCTCCTCTCATCTTGGTAAAACAGGAGCATGCAAGCAGCCCCTTATATGCGGTACCCTAGAATAGAAGACTAGGTGTTGTGACTATCACCACTACAGTATGAATCCTACATTATACTGTACAATATGAGTTAAAGGTGACATAAGCAATTTTAGACCGCTTGTCAACGTAAAGCAGATAATAAGTTCAATTACATAATTGCCCCAAGCTGACAGATGAACCATTGGAAAGGCTGTGATTGAACACATATTACACAGTCTGATACTCTAAATCCATAGTTAAAGCCATAGTGCCTCACCATTCTGACTATTTGTGTTACTCTATTCAAATTACTTTATAATTTACCAGTCAAGGGTCAAAGAAATCCCTTGCATTGAAATGATTGTTAATAGAATTTTTGTTGAAGGGAGAAAAATTGATAGGTAATAGCTAACAATAAGCAATTTTAGTCTTCTCTTGATGAATAAAATTATCTAGCATTAAATAGAGTAAAGTAAAAAGTCAGAGTGTAACGAAGGTTAACATACTAATTTATACTTAATTATAACCATATAAAAAGATATGGAATTAGACTATAACGTTGCAGCTACCAGAACTACTGTTAGTTGGTATGAATATCATCTACTTGAAGAGAACTCAGTAAGTTAGCAATATCAGCACTCTCTTCATCATTACTTTCTACATCATCAAGCGTTGGGAAATGTAGCGATATGTTCTTTTGTTGTTTTTGCAACCATTCAGTAAACTTCTTCTCATCAAACTCATGCAAAGGGTCCGCTGAAATCCCCACAAACGAACTGTGCGAACGTCCAGGAACAGAAGAGAAAGGCCTTAACCTTTGCAAGTCGCTAAGAACTTTGTTTTCATCTTCCAAGGATGATTTATGTGAATGAGCTGAAGACTTTCGTTTGATGAAAGCCTGGTCCTCAAACACATCCACAACTTTACAAATCCCTGTTACTGCTTTGCTTATCCTTTCAATAGCCTTCTCTGTCTTGTTTGCTCCCATCAAACGAATAAGCTCCTTGAGATCACTATTTCGGTTCTCCTGTAGTAGATCAATCTCGATGTTCTTATCTCTGCCACCTTTCCAGTTTGCCAAGGCTGCCCATTTGCAATGATGTGCTTCAGCAGGTGATAGCAATACTTCATTCTGTATGACAGAAATTAACATCTCGATTGCATAGGAATTGTACCCTGAAACAGATGAGAAGTAGAAAAGCATTTGTTTCTGGATTAATGCCAAATGCTCTCCATTTCCAGATGCCACAGCGTCTTTGCAGTCGAGAAGGACCATGAATGACTTTAATAAGTTGAGTGAATAATTCAACACACCATCTGAATTGTCCTCATCAGATGATTCCATGCTGTCATCATGTAGGGTTTCCAAAACATATTCAGCAACAAACTTCTGCAGTGCAGCCAGTAAGTGTTCTTTCTTTTCTTCCTCAGTCATATCATTGGAGAGAAAAGTGTTATTTGCATTTGGTGACTCATCCACATTCTCGATCTTGAAAAACTCTAGCAGTGCTTGAACAAGATAGCAGTGACCAACACTCATGAAAAGTTGTTCACAATCTTCATAATGTTTGACATCGATGGTAACATTTCTTCTGTTGAGGACTTCTCTAAAATACCTCAACGTGCTATTTTCTCTTCCCGAGTTTTTGTAAAGTCTTTTGAATACAGACTAAAAAAGTGCACATTAGAAAGTTTTAAATTGACACCATGTACTTTATATGCAGGGTGTGGACCCTGGGGGTGCATATTCATATATTTGTGTTCTGCCCAGTTAATCTATTTTGAAATCAGTTGTCTTTTAAGGTTGATTTTGAATGAAATTAGTACGGCAGAACACAGATATACGAATATGCATGCCACCCCACCCCCAAATTAACAAGCATTAGTTACTATCAAGGGGGCATCTGATAGTGTAGAAAAAAGGGCCAAAGACGAAAGCATCTGGATGACAGGCTGAAGGAGTGAGCAACCTAGGAAGATCTGTTGGCACACCTCGAAATATTTGTTGATTTTTTATTGTCACACCCTGAAAGCAATTTTAAGGAAAAGAGAATACGATCGTTTTATTTTTTCATAAACTTTTATGAACAAGATAAATTACTTAATGTTAGACAGTTGTAATAACTAGGTGGCATACCTGTAACATAGTCTGAGTAGCCATTTAATACTAAATGATTTTTAATGTCTTTATCAAAACATATCTGCAATGTCTGCCAAAACAATAATTCTTTCGGGGGAGGGGTCAACCAGCCCAAACTGGCATAGATTCTAAGCACCCCTGTGCATGTGTTGCATCAGTAAACAAATTTGTATCACTGTTAGCACAACGACTCATTAATATATTGGGTCAACAAAGACAGAAAACTAAACAAATTTAGGTTAATTATTAGTAAACAGCAATGTAAGTTTAGTTTTTGTAGCTTTTAATCTGGGGCCAATTTTCAAAGCTTTCAATGCTTCTAAAGTTCTCAATCTATAAAATATTATTGAAGATTTTCCTCACTGCCAAAAATTTTCAATATGATAATTTAATTAAGAGCTTTGCAGTAATACATTTCTACAGCATTTCCACAAAAGAACACTTATAAAACAAATTTTACAATATTTCAGTTAAAACATACCTTCAAAAAGCTTCTCTTTGTGTGCCACCCAACAATGCGGTAAGGATACAAGTAATCAAGTCGTTGCTTCGCAGTATGGCAACCAGAACGAAGATCACGTGCACCAGCAAACCTCACTCTTGTTAACTCATCACCAAAGCAAGGAATTTTTACCCCTTGCAGTGGATCATGCTCAGAAAAAACAGGGGGAATATGGGATCTAGGTTGATCTGGTCTTGTTGGAACTACTACAACAGGATGAGAGACAGGGGGTTGATGTTCTGGATCTTTACCTCGACCACTAGATTGGTATATCTCGTGCGTCCACTCTTCTAATTGATCCAAGATGTCAACACAGTCGCTGTACTTCTTTTCATCCTTCATCAAAACAGGCATAGTAATAACTTCTGATTTGATGGCAGCTGAATCAGAGTTCTCATGTGAGAGCTTGAGTTCCTCAGAAATGTATGATTGCATGCTAGCAAATTTAGCAAATTTCGTCATCAAAATCCTGGCAACCAACATCTTGTACCGATTCTCAATCTGGTTAATTTCATCATCTGACATCTTAACAAGTTCACGCAAGTTACAATTTTTAATGTCTTTCTGTGGACTGGATTCATCTAGGTGGTCACTGGATACACGGCTAAAAACCATGCTGGTTGCAACTGCATGGACACTCTTGTTTTGATGAATTGCCCTCATATCGTGAACCCTCTCCTCCCAATCCACATTGTCAACTACATAGACAAACTTTTTGCCAGACTTAACAAGTTCAACAGCATGCTCTAAAAAGTGCTTGCCAATTTCATCAAGAACCACATACTTCTTGGAAGAGCTTAGGCAGAATCCATATTTGTTGAGACGATCAATTAGCTGAAAATGAGGAAAATGCTGGATTAATCAGTAACCTAATATTTTGCTAAATTAACCAAATTTAAATTTTCTTCTTAATGTCTAACTTCCCAACACCAGACAATTTACCTTACCATGGGGAAGGATGTACTTGACTAATTTGAGTAATATAATATGGGAGTTTGTATTCTAAGTAATGAGTAACGAATAATGAGCAATGACCAATGATTTTCGTTCTTACGATCATAAACAATGTAAATAACATTGTAAGAACGAAAATCATTGGTCATTACTCGTTAATTAATACTCAGAATACAAACACCCATATATGACCTATTAAGAAGTACAATTGTTTAGTGTTATGTTTGGTACTGTCCAGGCTGGAGTGTTATATTTTTAATGGTTAACTCAAGCTTTATAGTTATTTGGGACCATACTAAACAAGACAAACAGAAAATAGACATGAAGCATTGTCACCATAATGCAGCACGAGAAAGCCTTAAATAAAACTAAAAAATAGTTAACCTGTTGCGATGTTGTTGAGAAAAGGACTGTGTCAACAACATTGAACAACATTGTTCAATGTTGTTGACAACTATGAAAACTATGGGCTGCACAACATTCTTCAATTCTATAATGCTTTTTATATTGCAGTCTCATATGAGAAAAATTATATAATTTTTGGCTGTGTGAGGTAAAACAGAAAAAAACAGAGTGAGACTTTATAAACAACAGCATTTGGGCTGGACAAGCAAACAAACTGCCATGGAATATATTTTTACCTTTGTCGTCGCTTTCCCCTCTGTCAATAGAATTGTGTTGATTCTTTGAACTCTGCTCAAATGCTTGCATCTGACGAACATTATCACACTGTAAATGATGCACATGGGTGCTAGTTTCCTTTCAGGATGCACAAGGGAGCATTCGAGCAACCTAGACAGTATCTCAGCAACGATAGGGCATCTAGTTGAAAGTTCGTCGGCAACTTCTGTCATCCATGACTCATTGCATAAGCCGTGATAGGATCCATCCCTCAACACAGATGGCTCGTCCTTCCTTGCGACATTTGTCAATTCCTTATCGGCTTCTTTGAGTAACACGTCGACATGTTTATTTGGCATTGCTGGCAAAGGGTTTGCACTCTACACAAAGAGGAAACTCATAATTATATTTTGTCCACTGTGGATTTTAATATGAAGTAAATACAGGTTCACAAATATTTGAATTTCTTGCGTGATAGTCTGAACTTTCGGTAGAAACTGATCAATAGGTCTGCAGTTACAAGATAATGAGATATTTACATACACTGGACATTTACATTTCAGTATTACATTTACATATTATCCTGCGCAGCACGTAAATTATTCTGACATTGAGTTTTTCTCGGCGTGTGTTTTATATCCTAAATATTTAAATTTGTAATACAGATTTAGTTAAATCACAATAATTATAGTATTATTATAAATCGAAATCATGCTCACTTCGATTGTAGAATCAAATGACAAAGCTATCCTTGCCGAAGGCGCAGTTCCAGCTGTTGCCAGACGCGATCTGGGAGGTTGTGGAGCAGAAGGCGAGACATCTAGAATTCGTTTGAACCGGGTTTGACTACTCGATTGGCATTCGCGGAATGACTGTTCAGCTTCAAGCATTACTTTCTGAAACTCGATTGTGTTCTTCAGTCTACGCTCGCACGGTCTACACACGAGATGGGGCAAACCTGACTCCTTCGCAATAGTATTGCCGCATATCTGTTCTGCGATCCTCAGTAAATGTTTATTCAATGGTTTAAAAATGTTCTTACGGTGACTCGCGTCTCCTACAGCACGACAAAACCGACAAGACGTCGGGTCAATAATATATTCTACCGTGCTGTAGACTTTCTTCGGTGTTTCCTTGGAAGCCATGCTGCAAAGAAAGGCTTTGGTAATAATTGAAGCACATGTTTCCCCTATGTAACCTGATATGACTCTATGATATGTAATTTAATATGATTTTCAACAGACTTGTTTCTAAATTATTAATTTTGCTTATTTATACGGCTGGAAGCCTTGGTCAATCACTTTTACAGTCTACGATTTTGAAATGTTAACAAATGTTCCCTACGGCCATACCCTGAATATTTTCGTTTGTTATCTCCCAGATTCTGGGAGACACGTGACCAAAGGACGCCAGGGTCTTTGCCGCAGCGCCGGGCGTAGGTAAAAGAGCCTGGGTACGAGGTTGTGAAGTTCATAGATTATTTCAATTTAAAATATCTCATAGTATCCTTACGGGTACTTGGCACACAACTATGTGGTAGAAAACTACGTTTTGTGAAAAAAATGAATCACTAATGCCATGTAGTTCTTGTATTATCTGCTTTCAATGTGCATGCACAAATTGATGGCCAAATAATGATATTAATTGGTGATCGGTTATTCCTGAGATCGATTATACCAAGATGTAGACAGATTAAACATGTTTAGTTAAAAAAGCCTACTATGCCAACGACGGACGACCTAAATAACCTCCGTATTAGGTTTAATCGAACAACTTGATGGAGTTACGAAGGAACGGTTAACAACTAGTAAACAATGAAAATTCAAGCCAAGGAAGATAAATATTACATTAAAATCAAACTTAAATAAAACAATACGCTTACCTGTTTAGGATTCAGATGAACTCTGACAGATCGCACAAAAAATCACCACATTGTCGCCAAATACATGAGAAATCTCAGCATTTCATCTGAAAACTGCCATTTGTATTGCATGTGATCAGAATCGCGCATGTGCAGACAAATTGCACATATGTTTATGGCGTCAGCAAATGTCAAAATCCGCCATGTTTTTGGCGACACTTTTTCATGCTGAGCCGCTCCTCCAGATATATTAGTAAAGCTCAGTGGTTTAGATTTACTGGAATGACCAGTGAGAGAATTAATTAGTTTCCAGGTATTTTTTGGATCGTTTTTATTGCATTCGCCAATTTTTTGACGGTAATAATGGGAATTACTTTTCCGAATTTCAATATTGACTTTATTTCTAAATATTTGATAAAGTCACCAGTGGTATTCAGAATTATGTTTAACGTATTGTTTTTTATGATAATCATGATCACGCATCATCTTTTTAATATTCGAGTTTAGCCATGGAATAGACGTTTGACGTATACGCTGACGTCGTAAAGGGGCATGCCTATCCAAAACTTTATTAGAATTAATTTCCCATTCTTTCCAGGCTAAATTTGAATCAGTGACATTTTTCTTACTGTTTCCCAATCTATATTGTGCAAATCTTGAATAAAGTTTTCTTCTACAAAATGTTCCAAGTTCCGCACTTCCTTTTTTATTTGTCCACGTTTGTTTGGGATAAATTTACGGATGACGTAAATTATACTGTGGTCAGACATACCATTATAAATTACTTTGGATTTTGCAATATTATTTTAATCATTTGTGAAAATTAAGTCTCTTAAAGTAGCTGATGTGTATGAGGCACCATAGTGGACAAAAGTCTAAAATATCCATTATAGTCTCTGTTTGTTATATAGTATGTGTTTCTTCCTAATATATAAGATCTGTTGCCGATATATAAGGTCTGTTTTCACTATATAAGGTCTGTTGCCAATATGTAAGGTCTGCTTTTATTATATATTGGTCTGTTTTCATTATATAATGTCTGTTTTTATTATATAAGGTATGTTGCCGATATATAAGGTCTGTTTTCATTATATAAGGTCTGTTTTGTTATATAAGGTCTGCCCTGGGATCGCGCGATTAGAAAATGTTACTCGTGATTACTTGAAGTATGTCTTACCTATTACAATTTGATTTGGCACGTGCGGGCTTCACGTTGACCACCTTGGAAAGAAAGCATGCAAAAGTTATCTGTGTGGTTTTTGGTCGTTTTTTCTTCCCAATATGAAAGTGTAGAAACTTAAGACATGGATGGCGCACAACAATTGGATGAAGGAAAAGTAGAAGAACTCGTCGGCACTATTTTGTCCCATCCTTTGTTCCAGGAAACGTTGAACAATCTATTTAATAATTCATCTTCGACGCCCACTGCTTTGCCATCTGCACAATCCGTTAATAGGTCAACCCCGCCATCCAATTTGCAATCCACCAGCAGAAGCACAACTGGTAGTATTAGTGCAACATCTACTTCATGTGGCACTTCAAGTACAAGCAGATATTCAACACCAGCAGAAGAATTCTCAGCGTTGTTCAGGCGAGGGTCGTCTTCTTGTAGCAATACACCAACATTTCAACGCGGAGTTAGTCATTGACAACCCAACCAAGCTACAAGAGTTAGGCAACGGGCAGCAAGCGCTCCTTACACTACCTCTCAGAACAGCAATCGCCCTAGAGCAAGAGACGAAATATCCAGAACAAAGGATGTCGTATTACTACCTGACTCGTAGGCAGAAAGAATCGTACGTGCACCAGAAAAAGCAGACCTCATGGAGCGAGGATATGTGCACAGCGAACTCGTGGTCAATAAAACATGGTCAGAACATGAAGTTATCGAGTATTTCGAGGAAATACTTCGTGGTCGGAGGTACAAAGTATTATAATACGTACGATTTAAATTAAGAAGTGACTAGGACACTTGCATTTAAAATTCACCCCTGCTAATGTAACATTGTAAAGACATAAAACATAGGGGGGGACACCCTGCATACCATTGTGTTTGTTGTTGTTTCTTGAAATTGCATTCGGCAAGCTGAAAAGGTTTCTTTTTCGGTGGAAATCCTTAATCAAACATGACCTTTTGGTTGCTAGTCCAATTTCCCACCAACTGAGCTAGGAGGTGAAGCCAATTCTTAATTTATTATTTCCATAGAATTGAAGTACTGCTTGGTGTTGGAGCAAGTCTCAAACGCCCTTGTCTAGTAAAAGATCAGAAATTAGATGGTGCCATGATCAGTCGTCTGTTTGCCCAAAAGATTATATGGCTTCGATCATTCCAGGATCTCCCATGTAGCTCTTCTCAGCTAAAATTGGATCAACTGCTTGAGGTAAATGTAGTGGCCAATTTATCTTAAACATTAAAATTAATGTTTTAGATACAAATTATAAACACATTACATTCCAGCACAAAAGTTGTTGTTAAAGAATTACTATACAAAGTTCCTCAAAAGCTATCAATTACCCCACTAAGTAGTAGGGGTGCACCAGTTTTCTCAGTTCCAGCTGGTTACATGTAGTTCCAGCCAATTTTGGATCCAGATAGAGTTAAAAATATTGGTTCTGATGAATCCCTACTCTACTAAGCAGCAATACACTCAAATGCACCCTACTTTATTCTCTTACTGTGCTTAACCATTTTTAAAAATGGCAATACTCTGTCCAACACCAGACGATTTTACATACTTGTTAGGGAGAGAGTGTTTACTCATCCAGAACAGAGTCTTGCTCTTCAATGGGTTAACTGAACAATTTCACCATACATCTTGTTAAGCAAACAAACTTACCACACACCTTGTTTACCCATAAAGCAGCAATGCACCTGAATGCACCCTACTTTATACTGGACTCTAATGCCAGATGATTTTAGTCATCAAGGGAAGAGTCTTCCACTTTAATGTTGGTTAAAGAGCACCTGCAAAGTTTCTTTTGCAGACAATGCAACTAAAGGCTTATTGTATGTTAATCACTGTTTGTTTTGCATTACCAATCTTACAGGATGGTACTCAAACAATCGAAATAAATGATGGAGAAGAAAATCCTGGGGAAACAAGTTCTGATGCAATGAAAAAACTTGCTGATATATATCCTGATAAATCACAATCAGAACTTCACTCAGCACTAACAATTACAAATGGCAATGCTGAAGAAGCAGTGCACTTACTGTTAGATGTTGAAGATACTGAGCCAAATGATATACCATCATCATCAACCACTTCAACAGACAATGATCTTCTTCTGATTACATCATACGATGAACCAGTGCATGTTATTTTGATGAACTTTGCCAGTAATGCGATTGATACAGATAATGATATATGGGTGGATGTAAACAGGGATAATGTATGGTGCATATGTTTGGGTTTCTACAAGACAGCATTGAATCATCCAGAGAGACTTGCAAAAAACCTCTGTGTTAAGTTTGTTGGTTCAGGAGAGATGGGGATTGATGTTGGAGCATTGAGAAATGAGCTTTTTTCGTTGTGTTTGGGCGAAGCTATCAAAAGGTTGTTTGAAGGCGATGTAGCGTTAATTCCAAGAAGGGGAATCGGGAGCAAAGGTATTCAGTTTGAGGTAGTTGGAGCAATGATTGCTCACTCTGAATTACAAGGGGGGCCAGGTTTTCCTTTTCTTGCAGAGTGGGTTGTTGATTACTTGCTTGGTGAAGATCCTTCAAATTTAATTGTTTCCAAGGAATATATTTCTCAGAGTGAAGTGACCTCTACCCTCCTGGAGTTGATAGAGGAGCTGGATAAGGTTCAAACTCCAAAGGCACTAATGTTCAAACTCCAGAGGCACTAATGCACTTTGTGATTGTTGGTTTTCATTTAAGTGGATAGGTGACTCAGGAATAACCACATCATTATCTGTCTCCGCATCTGGATATGGAGCCTCTTCATCAATTCCATAGTCGTCCCAAGTATTCAGTAGGGATTCTTCAGCTGATTGGGGATCAATATAAAATAAACAAGTCATTCCATAACGCCAAAGCTGATGAGGCGATCTATTATTGGCAGTAGAAATTGGGTGGTGTGCCCAATCTCTTGCCATCTCATGGAGAGCTCTGTTTATTCGTGGTAGATAAATGTAGTGAAGACTGAATAAGTGAAGCTCATTTAATGGATCTAACAAGTGATTATCCTCCAAAAAGTAGAAAATGTTTTGAAAGTGTCGAACCACAACTCTTTTGACTTCCCCCCAAAGGCGCTCAATGGGTTGGTTGTGTACTGATGTGCCTGTTATCATGCTACCTCGGTTTATACCTTTGACATAAAGCATATACCGAGCGACATCCACATTTTCTGTGCCAAAATCAGATCGAACTCTTGACGGTTGACCATGGGCAGCAATAGCAGCTTCAAATAATTCGAGAACCGTCTTTGCTTTATTGTTCGTACTGCATCGCAGAAAAACAATCAACCTGCTATACCCGCCTATTCCCCCATGAATGACAAGCCTCCATCTAATTAATTTATGATGGCCATCAATGTGCCTACATCAGTGTGTAGAGAAAGATGTATAAGACAAGGCATTCACTCTTGGGAGTATCATGTGGGGGTGGCCTTTGTAGCCACAAGGTTTGATCTGCAAGGTTAGATATGATATTTTAGATTTAAAAATAAAATAAATTGGAATTTTGTCATGCAGTACATTTTGTGCTGGGCAATTTTTGTCTGCAACCATAATAGAGATTACATTCAGCACATTCATGTCATTTGTACTATGTCTTTAATTGAAAAGAAAATTGCACTCCACTTAGTTAAAATATGCAAATCCGTCACTTACCAAAGAGAGTTAGGTGCACGTACACTGTACTGCTGTCTCACAATGCTTACTGTTCTTCGTAATGCTCTACTTACGCGGTCCACTGTGTTTATAGCATCCCTTAGACGATGACGTTGCACATGTATCCCTCTGGACCTACATGCTCCCAAAATGTAACTTTCTCCAGCATTTGGAAGAATGTTCAAGATTTCTCATAGATTGTACATAATTGATCATGAGATATATCTGAATATGTGCTACGAGGACCGGTTCTGCTTGAAGTTGTCATGCCTGTTTCTTTTCTTCTTCGCTGAATTGTCCTCTCACTAGCGCCAAGAAGTGCTGCAACTTTTTTCCAAGACTTATGTATACTATACAAACGTTCCACTTCTTCTCTAGTAATCGACTTTCTAGGTCTACCGATCGTACCCTCCTCGTGAAGATCATTTGCAGCTGAGGCATCGTAATCGTAATTTAATTCAGCCATACAATCACCATCTGCTGAAAGAATACCTTCAAACATTCCATGGATTGCTTGAATTTCAGCAATAAGCTGATTGCAATTTACTGCTAAAGCTCCATCAGCTTCAATTTCTTCAAATCTCCGATATAAAACATTGAGCACATTTAAAAAGTCTTCAATCCTTCTTTGCCAAAATTCCAGTGAATTCAAATTTCCACTGAACAGTTGACGCCTAGCTTGCTGGATTTGGTTAGGTAAATCGGAAAGAAACTGTTCAACATCGACTTCGAACTCCATGTCTAACTTGCAGAAATTTCATGTCACTACTTCATGTAAAGTTTTAAATTTGTACCCTGACCGTGCAATAAGGAACTTGTTCCCAGGGCAGACCTTATATAACAAAACAGACCTTATATATTGGCAGCAGACCTTATATAATGAAAACAGACCTTATATATCGGCAACAGACCATATATAATAAAAGCAGACCTTACATATTGGCAACAGACCTTATATATCGGCAACAGATCTTATTTATTAGGAAGAAACACATACTATATAACAAACAGAGACTATAATGGATATTTTAGACTTTTGTCCACTATGGCGCCTCATAGATGTGTTTGTCATGTGTGTAGGCTCAGAAATAAGCTGTTGCAATTGATACATAGATGACAAAATGTAAGTTTTTCAGTACGTGGTTCAGGTAGATATTTAAAATAATCACAGTTCATATCTCCCAAAATAAACAACTGCCTCTTCATGAGGTCACATTTTTCTAGAAACATTGTGTAACCATCAAATAAATCTACATTTGCACTTGGCGGTCTGCACCAGATGCAGACTAAAAACAACGTGCTGTAAGGAAGAATAATCTCTACACAGACAATTTCTAGTCGGGCAGGGACAAATTCTTGTCTAACTTAAAAGGATAAAGTATTTTTAATGTATAGAGCAGCTACCCCTCCGCCATGTCTATTTCGGTCTTTTCTTATTATAACATAAACAGGGATCTGTATTTCTCCATCTGATATGCTATGATTGAGTTTAGATTCATTAATGGCTAGCACATCCAAAGGACTAGACATCAAAATAAAACAAATCTCATCAATCTGTTTATACAAACTATTTATGTTGATACATGCAATCTTAAAACCTTTAATATTAGCAATACAATGCAGCGGTGATCTATCACTGCCATCAATAGAACCATATTGACTTGTCAAAGTTAAATCTTCACGCAAGGTATACTGTTTCATGTTCCCTATTGGAAATATTGATCGATTGACAAGTTAAGTATGATGAATCTAGCTCATTATCAAACTGAGTTGTACACGTAATTCTTTGTAATGAATCTAAAGTTTCAGACTCGAAAATTAAAGAACAAAAAGTTAAGGAGTCCCCCTTCTCGCCTTCGCGAGTACAGCTCCCAATTGACGTAATGTTTCTTCCATCTGATTGATCTGTGATAACTGTTTTCTACCTCATATAAAACTTTTAAAGCTAGCTGCTAGTAAAGCGGATCCTTTAGCATTCAAATGAATTTTACTTTTATTCAAGCAAGATCTATATTTACATGATGTATAAAAGAATACTTATTTAATGCACACATTCTTTAATCTTACTATTTACCTCTAACAGTTTATCATGGATAGAGACATCATTTCTTTCTGTTAAGCCTGAAACACCAACCTTCGCATTTGGGTAAATGATTTTTATAGTTGAGTACAACTGCTCAATTTTACTAGCACACTCATTCACTGTATCAATGGTCATGTTATTTGTTCCACAATGGATTATAACTTGCGATGCCTCTGTATTAGAACACTTGTTTCGGAATTTTTTATCTATTTCCTCAACTGTTCTACCCAGATAGGTATATTCATAAACTTTTTTCCTCGTTAAATTCTGTTTGCACAAATCACCCTTACAGATATTTGCTCATTGATTGTCACCAACTGACGCCTAAAAATATGTGCTTGGGAACCAACATTTTGCCTCTAGAGAGACAGATTGCTTATGTGAAACGTACTGAAATCACGCGCATGTGAAATGTAAGCATGTATTGACCGCGGATATTATCCCCGGTGAAACGAGACAGCATGTCATGTGACACCGGATATGAGATAAAAAGAAGAACACGTTTTTTGTACGTTTTGTGTAGTTGAAAATATTGTACGTATTTGAACAAAATTAAATGAGTCAAAAGAATAATAGAACTATTATTTTGTGTTGTTGTATACTTATTAAAGTTACAAGGATCGTAACATTTTGGCGATCCTGCCAGGACCCAAACGGGGTTAAATACAGACAAAGAAATACTTACAGAGGAAAAAATATGCCATGTTTATCGCATTTTGGGTTTAAAATATGGTGTCAAAATGGATTATAAGTCTGAACGAGTGCATATAGTGTCTATGGATGTTGTGGGTACGAGATAATTGACTATTTGATCGGTAAGCTATCTTAATCTTGTCGAATTCATGGACAATATGGCTCAAAATTTAGACCAACTTGAGAACTTACAACTATGACTCGAGTCGAAAATTTGTGGATTGTCGGTGGAAGCACTTAGTAAATTTGCCCAACATGTAGAGTTAAATGTGGAGGGGCTTAGAAAAATTTAAATTTCTAAAAAGATCAGAAAGAAAATTGAATCTAAGCTCGAAGTGTCAGGGGACAAAAAGGCTTTACTCGAGGGCTATTTTGATCTGGTGAACCCCGAACCACCACCACTTGAGGTTGAGGAGAATGAAGTTGCTACAAGTAGTGTGACCAATAATGAAGCACAGGTAAAAAAGTCGGACACTGAACCAGCATTGAAAGATCCTGCAAGTAAGATAAATGTTGACTAAGCTAGAGCATTAAAACGACTTTAAAATCTTTCGCGTTGTTGGTGGAGACAGACAGAAGGATTGTTTATCTTTTGTCAGTCTGTCCCCACAAATAGATGCTGGTGTTAAGGCAGGCTACCATGAGTCTGAAATCGTTGAAGCTGTTATCCGAGCTGTCAGTACAAGTCAAAAACTTTGGTCATATCTCGAAATGATGGACAACCTGTCACTGATTCAATTAAAGCAAATTCTAAGAGCCCATTTTAAAGAAAAGACTAGAACTGAGTTATACCAAGAGCTAACCAGTCTATGTTAGAGCCCAAAAGAGTCAGTTCAAGATTTTCTGATGAGGGCAATGAATCTTTGTGAACAGGTTATATTTGCCTCACAGAAAGAGGACAGTGTTTTCAAATATGACAAGTATCAGGTGCAGTCATTATTTGTACATGTTGTGGAGACAGGAATTCAACAGGAATCTGTCCGAGCCAAGCTGCAACCTTATTTGGAAAAGCCTGGTATCACTGATGAGGAATTGATGGAATGAGTTAATGTTGCAGTGTCTGTAGAAATGGAACGACATAATAAGTTGGCAAGTAAAGCTAAGAAAAGTGCTCAAGTTAGCCAAATTGGTAGTCATATAGACATTAGTGGCAAGATTGTAGTGGCATTGGGGATACACCATTGGGAAAGAAAAAGGACTCGAAGGCAAAGAAAAACTTGAATGAGAATGACCAAATATCTGCAACCTTGAAATCTGTACAAGCTGACTTGGCATATCTGAAAGAAGCATTCCAAAAGTCCCAGAGTAATCAAAGTGATACAGCTAAGTATCATTGGCAGAACCAAAGACAACAAAGGAAACATTTATGTGACTCATGTAAGTCATCCGGCAAACGGGTATGTGATCACTGTTTTAAATGTGGTTTAAGTGAACACTTTGCCAGAGGGTGGAAAACATTGCAGGGAAACGGAAGACGGCTACAACCAGGGGACAGGGGGTAGCCCAGCAAACCAATTTGTCCCATTTATGTACATATTGCCAAGTAAAGGAGATAAACACTCCATTCAAACAGTGTAGCAACTGCAAGTTCTTTAGATACTGTTCTGAGTCATGCCAGCAGCAACACTGGAATGAACACAAAACATGTAAAAAATTATCTGAACTCAATGAGCAGAAATTGAGAGAAAATTTTAGAAATGATGGGGTGTACGCTTGCCACTTGACTCCCAGAGAGGATTCGGCAATCACACGGTTAGTGGGAAAGAGATGTACAGTGCAATGTTCATTGAATGGGGTAAAAACAACTGCCCTTTGGGACACAGGTGCACAAGTCTCAATTGTGTCTAATGACTTGATTTGTGAAAACCTACCAAATGCCAAAATACAAGGAGTCGAGAAACTCCTTGACGTTAGCAACCTTGAGTTAAAAGCTGCAAATGGAACTGCACTGCCATATAGTGGTTTGGTCTGAGATTGATTTTTCCCTGATTGGGACAAACAATGACTATGGGTTGAAGGTACTATTCCTAGTTTGTAAAGACGTATTAGACCAACCAGTTATAGGCCACAATGGTTTTGAGGAGATTACCAGAAAATCATCTGCAACAAGCAAGAGCGATGAACAGCCACCGTTTCTAGATGTACTATTTTGTAGCTTAAGGAATATCAAGCATTGTAAATCAACTGGGTCTCAAACACATGGCTCAAACACTATGAGCCCCCGATGCTATGTTTGATACCATTAGATGCCAAAAAGGATTTTCTTTTTATTTACCTATATTTGAAATTGGGGCCACAAACCAATATTTAAAAAATACAATTCAAAATTATGCGATTTTTACATATTTTCTAAATTCGATAAATTTTGCAAGCTTATCTTTTGGAATTACACCCCTGAAGTAACATAAAAAAAAGCTCAAAAATTTGAGGTATATAAAATTAATTTAAACTTACAATTCATTGCCATATCAAGTTCTTTCTCGCTGATTACTGTTTTAAACAAAGCCATACCTCGACGTATACTGTATTTGCCCCCATATTCACGACGTCATATTTACTTATGCACTATCTCAATTGGCAAAATATCATTCCAAAGCAAGGAATGCATGATCAATTTTTCAAAAAATAATTATTGAGCTGTAGATTGTTTGAATAGAAAACAAAATTTCATCTGCTAAAACAGCTACAGCTTGTTCCTAACTTCCTGCTTTGTTTACTTGTACAAATTTTTTTGCCCACGATTTTTTGGTCAGCGACAACAAATTTTCTATCTGTTCAGTATGCTAAAATCTTGGAAACCAGACTTTCAACAGACTCTTCTACATTTTCTACATTTATCTCTCGAGTTTCCAAAATTTGAACTGTTTTGTATAACTGGATTTGCCCCTTGATTACCATTACTTCAACTCTCTTCTTGAGGAAGGCTGTTGTAAGTTCCCAGCGCAGCGCCGCCAGCTTCCCGATTGCTGTAGCTGTTGGTCTACTTCATGTAAATTATTATTGTTAATGGTATGATTGACATATTATGGCACCAAGGGTGAATTGCAATATGTTTACAATGATAAGGATAAATAAATAAAGTAGGCTACAATACGAAGCTATTAATGATGTATAGAGTAAAAAGGTTATAACATATGTTAAAAATGTATAAAAGCTACTATTGTTCGCTGTTGAAAGTTGAGCACATTTTAGGAATAAAGCTATTTTTATATTGTTCAGTTCTACATCTAGGCAAACAATAATGGGAACTGTTTCTATTTCCCGATCATGCTTATTCGAACGAAGCAGAGGTAAAATGTAATTAAGTTTACAGTCAGGATCCTGAATCTTCTTAAATGTTTGTTCGCAGATATCTTGATGCCTTTTGGAGAGACGCTTACATTGAGCAATTCTAAAAGCATCAGTATATTCAACTTCAGGGTAAACTATATGAAAGTCCCTCTTTTGAACTTTTCAATTTTATCTGACAAGTACATTGGTAACATAGTATGCCAAACAGAGCAGGCATATTCAAGAGTTGACTGTACCAGCGAGAAGTAAACTACCAACAGATCAATGGGTGAGAGGCCACAACGATGTAGGACACAAATAATATGCAATCGTTTCGATGCTTTTTTAATCATTATCACAGTATTGTCTTGCCATTTTAATTTGTTATTAAGTGTGACACCCAGGACTTTAAAGGAAGTAACCAGTTGGAGGGGAATATTCTCTATACAAAGCTGATAATTCTCTATACAAAGCTAATAATAATCTCTTTACATTTATTGCCATTTAGTTTCATATTATTATTCCTCGCCCACATCTCGATTGAACTAAGTCCAATCGTAATGTTGAAGTGTTGTTAATTTTAACGATTTCAGACAATGTAACGTCATCCACATATTTTATGAGATGTATTTGAGGTGGTCAATTCAAGGTCAATTGATCATTATGATGAATATCACAGGACCAAGTCTGGTTCCTTGGGGGACTCCTGCATTAACCATGCCCCACTCGGATCGGGAATTATTAATCCTTACCGATTGTCTACAGTTTGTAAGAAAACTACAAATTCATGGTATAATTGACCTTGTAACACCAAGAGATGGAAGTTTAGAAACGAGGATGCTGTGATCAATGCGATGGAAGGCCTTCTTAAAATCAATAAAACAAATGCTTAAATAGTGCGATTGAGCATCTAATGACTTCAACCAATTGTCAATCATATCAATCAAATTAAATGTGGTAGAAGAACCCTTCAGACAACCAAATTGCTTTGGGTCAATTTTATCTTGCACATCCTTGATCATTGACTGCACCACAAAGTCTTACAAAATTTTAGACAAGGAAGATGTAAGAGAGATAGGATGCAATTCATCCTCAGAAGTTACCAAGGAAACTTTAGGGATCGGTGTAATAAGAGCATCCTTCCAGATATCAGGAAATTCACATGTAGCCAAGGAGGTATTGAAAATATGGCAAACAAGATCTGCCAGTTCATAAGCAAAGTTTCTGATAATACTATTAGGGATGTTGTCAGGTCCATTAGATTTGGAGACTTTGAGTTTGAGCATCTTCGCACAAATCTCCTCAGGCGTGACGGAAGGTACAATCTCAGGAGCAGGGAGATAAGCAGGCAGTGAGGATATATCCAGGCTAGGGAGATCATCATTAACATGCAAAAAATATGTATTTAACTCTTGCACAAGGCCTTTACCCGATATAGCTACACCGTCACGAACTATTTTATTGTTATTTGATATTGATCTTTTTTTGCCTGACATCTGATTGATATGAGTCCACCATTTCTTTGGGTTACTATTTTTAAGGTTTTTCACCTTATTTTCATAATACGTACGTTTATTTCACCTTATCTCATTCCGCACCTTAATACGATAATGACGCCAAAGATCTTTGTTGCCAGAGTGGAAAGCTTTCTGTCTTAACAAGATTTTTAAAGTTGGGTGTCATCCATTGTTTGTCAGTATGATGGATTTTGACAGTCTGGATCCGAAATATGTGGTCGTGTATGATCATTTCTTCAGTAAAGGAATTCGCCAACATAGATGCAGAAGTGGTTTCTTTGACATCAGCGAACCAGTTATGTGAACTATACCATCTCCTGAATGCTACACATGACGATTGTGGAAAACGACAAATTTTCCTTTTAATTGATTTGTTCCCAGTTCTTTCTTCATTGTTTGCTGGTACCCATTTGATGATACAATGGTCAGATAATCCAAGGGGTGCCATAACTATAGCTGTATAGTAAAATTCTTGCAAGCTTGTAATAATGAGATCTAAAGTATTCGTGGCATGCGTTGGGGTATCAACAACTTGATTTAAATTATGGTGACACAGTATGTCACTAATATTTAAATTATTAAAATCACCCAAGATTACGACACCACAGTCTGGCTGAGTAGATCAAATTCGGTCAAGCTGTTCCACAATATAAGTTATAAGTTCCTTTTGTTCAGTAACTGAGGTATCCGGTAGGTTGTATAAGACGCGACATATTAAGGCAGTTAGCTGCCTAGGTAGCCTATGAGGTTGTAACTATAGCCATAGGCATTCAAATGCTGGATTTCGAGATCTTTCCTTTTAATAGTTGGAATGGAAGATGAAACAAAGACACACACCCCGCCACCTCTCGAAATGATCTATCATTCCTGAAAGTATTAAACCCCCATTTACATTGATTAAATCATTGTCAATTTCGTCATTTAACCAAGGCTCAGTAACAGCAATAAATTCTAATGGTTGTACTAAGTATGTAATAACAGGGATAACTCGTCCATTTTTGGTAGGGGCAAACAAGCATTGGTGAGGAAAAAACTTGGTAAACGTTTAGTAAATGATTTGTAAATACTGGTTGGCAGTTCAGATACATGATTAATTGGGATTTCAATTAGATTTCGTGATATATTACTGTCGTCATTATGGATAGGTGTCACAGCTTCCGAGTAACTATCTAGTAATAGTAGTTGTACCAGTTCGGTCATTCGTGTTGGTCTTTTCAGCCAATCGGTTTGGTGATACAGTGGACGTGATTGAAAAAACTTGTTTCTATTACCCTGTTTGTTTTTTTCACGGGGTTTCTGGCTTTCTTTTCATCCAATTCATTGATGGGGCACGTAGAGTAATGCATGTGAAAATGGTTTGACGTTGGTTGTGCTCCCGGGTAGGGAGCTTATCAACATTACTTGGTGTGCTTATATTTGGCTCATCTAGACATCCATGATTTGTATATTGAGGGGACTTGGAGGTATCGTCATGTATCTTTGGTTGAACCATTTGACTTGATGTTTCACAGTTAACGAGATTTAGATAATTTCTCCATTCTGCATATTTATATGGGCCTGGGGGTAAAGGGGCTGCTGACGTCGACTGCTTTTACTTACGCCCATAATACAAGAATCCTGACAGCAATTTCCTAGAAGTACACATTCTGATGTAATTGATGATTCATCATGTTTCGATTGCTATTGCTTTTTAAACATATCATGTGGGATGCACTCCAATGGAGTTAATGATTCATCACAGCACTTCGGACAGTCATTGTCTTTAGTATTTGCATGTGTGTTAAGATTAAGATGCAAATGCTCACAAGAGCTTCCAGTGCACTTAAATTCTGGTGTAATTGACGATTTATCACACTTTGAACTGGCATTGTTTTTAGATAAGTTGTTTGCTTTAACAATAAGAGGTAAATTATTCCACTCAAAATTAGCAAGGGGCAAAAGGAAGTCAATAATCAATTGTAGTGTTGTAGTACTGCTTTTTATGTCCTCAAGATCGTTCAGTATTTGATATGTGAGCACTGCTTTTGTAATTCCTCGATAGCACTTGAATTGCGATTAACTTTTTCTCTCAAATTTGCTACTTCAATTGTTGCCTGAGTGTTGAATACAAGATCCCTACCATTACACTGTCCAGGTGGCTTCTATTGTCGTCTTCGGTCGCCATGTTATCAACAGAAGGTATGTTTGCTATCAAAACATTGCAGAGTTGTAGCTTTATTTTGTCAGCTTCATTACCACTACATTTTCTTTTTATTTTTCCACCAAGTTATTGTAGTGCTGCCATCACTATAGGTTTTCCTTTCTCCACCAGGGGATCGCCAAGTACCTTTAATCGATGTATATAGTTCAAACAATTCTTTAAAGGATTCCAAATCTCCCGTCCAGGATAGTTTCAAATCGCTGGTCATGATCAAACAATCAATCACTTCACCAGCACTTATTTGTATAAAAATTTTTTTGATTTATCAAGTTAAAATAGTTAAAAATCGAACAAAGAATTTAAAATTTTACACAGCTTAAAAACTGGCGACCGCCATCTTGCACTGCTTCCATATATATATACAGTCCAAAAATGGTTATCTTGTAATTCTATATGATTAATAATTAGGGTAGGGTATCACATCACAAGACTGATTGTTATAGTTAATACAATCTGCATGAAATGAAATATGAGCACTTGGTATGGTGTGGTCGTAGAGAAAAGTTGTAACTTCAACACACGCTGTAAATGCAATGAATGAACTAAAATAAATCGATAGAATACAGTCCCTTGAATGTTAAATTGTCTGTGAACCAGTGTGGTGGAGATCTCGTTAGGTTCCGCAACAAAGGCGATCTACTTGATCAGAACTTGTCAATTCATCTTCGCTCGGAGTATTGATTGCGGCTTCAGGACATATAAATGTTTGTGAACAAATTTCGAACCAAAACATCTTGTCCACAAACAATGCACTTTTTGATTTTGCAAGGAGTGCCCCCAGACAAAGGTGTTGTGGACAGATCTTTTAAAATTGGCCTCAAATATGTATGTGAAAGACCATAGACAATCAAGAATGCTCAAGTTTCAACAGTTGTGGCTACACAAGTCATTAACTCAAAACTGCCACAATCTTTTAGTTTTGAAAATCCAATTGTTTGGCTGGTCTCGCTGTTTACTTCAGATGATGTGATAGTTTCTAGAACCGCTTTCTCATCGCTGTCGATCTTGAATTTGATTTTCGTAATTCCAAGGCAAGCTTGCTGCAAAACTTGCTTTTTTGTAGCTGTGGGAACCTTAGCGGCAAGACTATCTGCTAGTAGGCTGAGACTGGTGTGCTTTGGAATCTCTTGAGTTAAAGAAGAGCGCTTGTTCCCTTAATAAAGCAAGGGACCATGAGACTTGTAATACTGAAGAGCTTCATTGTCGACCCTCGACAAGTTGTGGTGCAGAATCTGGGCCAGTGCCACAAAGCTTGCTACAAAGCTGGCGAAAGCGTGCTCTGTCGCCGATTGTTGCCACACCTAAATGAATTAATTGTTATCGCTCAGCCTTGAAGCGTTCAACAGCAGCCCGTAGGCCTAATTCATTTAATATTTAGTCTAGTGCAGGAACATCACTGGCAGCCATGTTTGGATTTGTTCTGCCTGTGCTTTCACTTTTGAAGGACCAAATTTTCTTTCAAAAACAAGGGTGCACCAAGCGTGTTTATTACAATATCTCATGTATTTCATTTCAATGGGATCATGTAACAAATTTTTAGCAGCACAAAATGCAAGCATGAAGAAAGCACCGCATAATGAAGAAAGCACCAAAATTTAATTTAAAGACATTCGGAGCACGCAGCATATAATAAAGTAGGAACTGAATATAATGCAGCAAATACTGAGTATAGTGCAGTAAGCACTGCATATAATTATATAAGCACCACATAAACATTGGCATTCAATACCAATTGTATAAAATTGCACAGAAAACACACAAGGCCTAATTTCGTTTCATAAATACTTTATGATCAATTCCAAATAATCCACCTCTAGCAACAGATTGTTCAGATTGTAATCCACTTTAAGATTTTTCGAAATGGAACAGTTAACCTGATTTAACAAATACTTGATAAGACTGATAATATGTTGCTTTTTAATCTTTTTATTTAGCTCCCCCTCTCAAATAACCCCCTCCCTCTCTAATAAGCTCTCTTTTGAGTGAAAAATGAAATAAGCCCCCCTTTCTAATAAGCCACCCCCCTAAATATAGACTCCAAAACACGTAAAGTAATTTGTTAATTTTTGGTTCCACAACTGCAAGTTTCGTACGTGGAAGGTCCCGCCATTGTAGTTCCTTGTGGAGGATGTCTATAAGTTTTTTGCTAGTTGAAAAAAGCGGAGTATCGTTCCGGAACTATGAGCCCATCTACATGAAACCGTGCTCCCGTTGGTGAGAATTGTAAGCACCCATCACTCTCCAAAAATGTGTACAACAAAAACGATACTTCAATCCGTAAATGTCCAACTAATTATTTCTGCATGGGCCGAGAACTACCTGCGCACGATATCGATTTACAAATTCCAATTGCATAGTCATCGTAAATCTTTGCTTCTTGCCTTGTGTCACTCTTGCATTCGAGCTTTTCTCCTATCCCAGGCTTCCAAACTCTCTTGTAAATATACTGACCACGAGCAACAGTTTCGAATTCCCAACAGTGCAATTTGACAAAAGATATTCCTTGAAACTCTTGCCATCCAGTTTACTGGTTTAAAACAACAAAAAATACGCCAGAAGACCAATGGACCACTCGCTGTTTTTCATATCAAACTCTCTCCCTAATAGATGGGACATTTGCTCAAACTCAGACCCAATCTCTATTGCACTGCACCATGTGCGGTCAAAACAAATATGGCATCTAGACCAAGGCATGTATTGAAAAAACCTCAACGCTTAATTGATGAGTTTGCCAATGTGAAAGATTTTTTCTGCTTTAAATGTAGCAAAAAACAGAAATTGGATAAAAAACTATACGAAATCGAAGTTAAGGAAGTTGATCGTAACAATAAAGGTGTGTGAATACATTACAAAGGATATGATTCACGTTTTGATTAATGGCGAGACTATTGCAATGATGGGGAATACTTACCTTTTGTTCGGCAAGAGAAGCCACATGTCGTGACGAATTATTCCATTCAAGACAGAGCAAGTCATTTTATTGACTTGCTATATCGAGGTCTTAAAAGAAGTTGGTCTTGTGAGAGAAAGGGGATGATCCTGATGTGGGGGTTGAAGTGGATATTCAGGCGGATATATTTAACCAATGTAGTAGAAGGTGTGTGGGAACGAGGGAAGATAATACATCCAAGCAGCAGACGTGAGTTGGAATAAACCCATGAAGGAGTATTTAGAGAAATGTATGACCTTTGGCTGGCAGAGAATGAACATGAATTGACCATACATGGCCATATGAAGCCAGTACCAAGTTTGCGCACTTCTAGCCTTGACGGTTCAGAAGACAATGAAATAATCTGTATGAAGCACGGCCCATGTGAAAGCTTGTCGACTAAACTACGAGCATCAGATTTGAATCAAGAAGTAGATTCTTTTGAAACTATCACTGAAGAAGACATAGGGATGGAAGACGTGCCTCATCTTTTAGTAGATGAGGACTGGGATGAAGACGATGTTGATGAGTTAATAGTTAACATTTAAGTGTAACTTTCAATTTGTAGTCGTATATTGTTGTATCATATATTGTTAATATAAATGTTGTTGTATGATATATATAGTCAGGGAGGCAGAGGTAATTTTACCTTCTCGAGGGACAAATCAATTTTGCTCTTAAATTGTCCATTGGATGCCTAATATCACAATTCTGAATGTTGTTTGGCCCGATTTATCTTGTGGGCTTCGGTCAACATGTTTTTCTTCAGTCTTATTATAAAACTATTATGTGGTCAAAAATAGTAAACTTTCAGATTCGTTCATTTGAAAAATAACTTGTATCATAAGAAAGCTTATAAAAAACAACATATAAGACATCACTACGGGCACCCTTGTTTTTCAAGCCTTTTTGAGTTATTGCCGCTTCAAAATGGGAAAGTGTCCTAAAATGGCGCTAATTTCCTGGGCACTAGTCAGAAAATAAGTTTTCAAACGCTCATAACTCAACAAAAATGTGAAAAATAAAAGTAACCATAATAATGTGTTATATGTAATTTTTTGTTACCTTTTTGATAATGTTAGTGGTTTTTCCCAGAAATAAACCTGAAATTTTAAGTCCCCCTCAATTATAAGCCCCCCCTGAATTATAAGCCCCCCCTCAAAAGGTCCTGAAATGAATTAGCCCCTGGGGGGGGGGGGCTAAATAGAGAGAATATGGTAAATGTTAGTTGAAAGTGCACAAGTAACTTCTTTATGTTTGTATAATTGTCAAAACATTAGGAACTGTCGTAAGTGGTGCAAGCTGTTGCGATTTTGATTTTTAAAATTTAAACAACATGATTATGCAGTTGTTTTTGTTGTAATGTCCAGAACTCGTAAAATTAATAAATTAAAATTAAATTAAATTAAAAATCCCTTTAGGATTGATCAAGATAAATTTATTATGGTAAGGATTTATTATAAAAATTTAAGGAATCATTACCACATAATCTAGGGAATTTTTGTAACCATGGCAACGAGAGGGTTTTGAGTTTTGAGTTTTCACATTTTTGTGTTTTACAAAGTGACAAGAACAAGTTGACAAAATTTATTAGTAAAAGAGAATAGACCAATTGCAAAACTTAGAAACCGCGCCTTCTTGCGACATGGAAACGAGGCTTGTTATGCAAAAGCACTATTTTTCTTGTTTACTTTTTCCGAATTTAAGAACGTGAGTCGCTTGGTTTTACAGCATTTTTGGCTCGTTTTTTGCAAGTTTTCAGATATTTTTTTCTTAGTTGGGTAAATCGTTATAATTGTTATCAGAATGGAAAGTTTTGTTTAACGCGTGTCGGTTTTTTTCTGGACTGTCAAAAAAAGTGGACTCTCAAATTTCAGTGTTTTATCTGTGCAACGCCACCCATAATGCATGCAGATGTGCATCCACTATGATTTTAAGCGCAAAATGCTCAAAACGTCTAACAATGCACGCAAAATGCACAAATTTTTTGGGTCACTTGCCAATTTAAATAATGCTTATTAGCATTACCATCAAGAGCAGGAAATGCTTAAATGCTGTGTCTCATAGAATATAAACCAGATGTTATTTCGGCCAAATAGTATATAGTTATACCAAAATAAACCATTCTCGAACCCCGAGAGAAAAGCTATCCAGAACCTATGGCTAGTTGTGTTAGTTGTGGCTATCAAAATGATGGTAGTAAACAACGCCAATTTAATAAGCATAAACACCCATTTTAGCATCTAAATACAGTAATTCTGTAAACTGTTTACCTGTAAGTGAAACGAATTTGAGCTAGTTTTATGATATTGGAAACAATGAGAATCATAAAACGTTCAAATTGTAAACTATCCTGCTGTCGATGCCACGGCTGTGACGGCTCTATGATATTCTATCAACAGAGCTAACAGTTCTAAATTTCGACTTGTAAGCTGCGGCACGATCCGATTGTCTTCAGAAATGCATGCAAAATGTGCAAAATGGCAGTAAATTAATTCAAAATGCTCATTACGGTTGAAAATGCACGCATTTGTTATATTAATATAAAAGCCACGATGAGAGCATAAATATATGACTAACTTAAGCATCATGTTACTTTGGTCAAATAATATATAGTTATATATACATATACAAACATCAGCTATTCTTAAATCCTGAGAAAAAACTATTTCGAACTTATGGCTTTTAGAATCAACAAGTTCTATGGCTATATCAACATGAAATTAATAGGCATAAACGAGTGCCCTTTTAATTATAGCCTGGTGGCTTATGGTAAACATTTATACTGGCGGTGACAAACTTGGGCACCTCTTCTACAATTGCTTAACTATGCATCCTAATGAATTTAAGAAGGGGTGCCTAAAATTTTCAAATCAGGGGGGGTGTTACCTCAATGAGATGGCACATTAACGATTGGCAATTTTTCTCTGCCAGTCAATAATATTTAATTTGAAAACATCAAACAGAAAATTTTATATGCCCTATAGGTCCATATCTTTGAGAAAAAAACCAAACACATTATTAAATACGATAATTAAGTGTGACATGAACAAACGTTCGCAACCTATTTCAAAAAAGTACTTTTTTCACACCCCCCGGGAGTGATAAATTTTTGAACTTCTTCATTACACCCCCAAAAACATTTCAGTTGTCATGAGGAGTCACGGGGAAAGAGAATACTGACTTTTTCAGCTTTGTCACGATCTTGTGCGGCCGGACTATTAGCTGTGGCATATTGTCTGTAGGCTAGTGAAACTAATTCAAGCTATAATTTTATAATATTAGAAGCAGTGAGAATTATAAAACCTTCAAATTTTATAGTATACTGCCTGCCGATGCCACGGCTCTCTGATATTCTACCAACAGAGCTGAACAGTAAGAAATTTGGATTTGCAAGCTGCGGCACAATCCGATTGTCTTCATAAGTGCACGCAAAATGTGCAAATAGCAGTAAATTAATGCAAAATGCTCATTATGGTTGAAGATATGCACATTTGTTGTAATAATATAAAAGCAACAATATAAGCATAAAATATCGTTGAACGTCAATAAATATATGACTAGATTTAGCCAACTTAAGAATGATTTTGTTTTAGTAAAAAAAAAGTTATATATCAAAATAAGCTATTCTCAAATCCCAAGAAAATAAGCTATTTCTAACCGTCAAATTTTAAAGTGTACTGCCTGTCGACACCACGGCTCTCTGATATTCTATCAACAGAGTTAAAAAGTTTGAAATTTCGATTTGCAAGCTGCGGCACGAGCGTACGCGCCTATTGTCTATAAGGCTTCATATGCACACAAAATGTGCAAAAGAGCAGTGAAATGCTTAGTATAGTTGATGTGCGCATTTGCTGTATTAATATAAAAGCCACAGTGAGAGCACATCAAAGCTACATTTACTATATGAATATGTATATATATTTAGCCAATTTGAAATTAAGCATGTAATGCGCATATAATTGTAAACTGCGTTGTCGAAGCTGAAGCAGCGCTTGATTAAGGCAAGATTCTGATGAAATGAATAAATTTGAGCGATGAACTTTCTAAGTTTTGTCTACAGGGTATTCTACCAACCAGCTATGTTTCGTCATATATAAATATATATATAAGTGCAGGTATATATTGCATAACCTTCATTTTAAAATGAAAATGGCAACGAAATGCGCCATTCATTTATCAGCAATTTCGATGCACTCAAGGACAGACTCGCGTCTCATGAAACAAACAAGGGAACACATATCGTGTTTAATTCATTCAGATATCCGCACTTATGTTGTATAACATACCTATCACATTGTAATGTCTTGTGCCAGTTGATGCAGTATATATTTTCAGTAATTCCACAATCTTCGATAGTGCGATTGCCATATTGAACACGCATATTATATCTTCCCGCCTTTGATCGCGCATCAGAAATACTGTAGTTTGGAGACACAATCATACAAAACCTCATAGAAAATCAGTCAACCACTTACAAAACCTTCGTTGTTTGAATAGCTACCCTGAATTGAGACTTCCAAAACTTCTGTAACATGTTGAATATGTTGAATGTATAATAATAGCTGCAATTATATTCAGTTACTGGTTGCATTGAACATGTCATTATGTCAACTGTCACAGCAGGAAACTTATGTTAATCAGCCATCATAATCTAATTAACTTTGTCGTGAATGCAAAATGTGCAATACAACCGTGTATGGTGCTAAATGCACAATGTGGTAGGACAATGTATATTTATGTAGATATGTAGGTCTTGTGATGGCTCAACATTTTTTAACACTGTGCGTACAAAATGCACTGAGCTTTACGTAGAGATTTTTAGCTATTAGTTTTAGAATATAAAAGATAAAACAATTGCAACTAGTGAGATAGAAATAATTTTGACGAAGTAGAGAAACAACGTGCTGATTTTAAAAAAAGAATAAGGCAAAGGTGAAAAAATTGCTGACATCGATTGCTGACATCACCACTATATATGCATGCTATAGTCTAGACCACAGTTAAAGTGTTATAGTAATTAGTCTATGTTGTTATATTATTTACATCAAATGTATATGTATAAAGTATAATGTATATGATATATTTTCTATATAGCCAATTAGGATCTATTTTTTGTTGGTAATGTAGGTGTATCACATGTTCATTTGAAACAGTATTTTTGACTGTAAAAAGACAAATCAAATGTGCTTATAACCTATGCCAAACAGTAATTTAACCAAACACTGGTTACTTTAAAGCTGTCACGAAATATGACCGGCCAAGCAGTTAGGGTAGGAAATAATTTCACTAATTCAATCAAGAAAAATCATGTCGTGACTCGTGACAACATCGTTCTGTGATATGAAAAATGGAAATATGCTCTTAACGAGTTGGTCTTTATCAGATCAAATGCCCTCGCTCGCGGCTCGTGTGTATCCGATCACTTCCGATTTAATTTCTTGTGGGAAATTGTATCTCGAACGACAGCTAGACTCGAAGTAAAGTGATTTCTAAATATATGTCTTTCAAGATGATTTCGTTGTTCGTTAAACAGTAAAACAATTCAGTATCATTGAAAATGCAGCTAATTCAATAAAGGTTGTCCTTGCAAAAGCGTGAATGGTAGACTATGAGCGCGCAAGGGATGACAGATTGTTGCTTATTTTCACCTTTGAACATGGAATTATTTATTTGGAACAGCATCGAGGGCATACAGGAAAATTACTTACAAATTTACTTGCTTTCAAAAGACAACCATAATTGAACAAGACACATGCTAAGGCGTACACTCGGCTTTCCAGCTTGTACTTAGTCAGCAGACGTAAAAGCTAGGTCTTCACTAGCCGCCTAAAGCCGGACTATGTCACTACACGGTGCAAAAGATCCGTGACAAATTGAGTTAAAGAGTAAAGTAAAAAGTTTCACAAGCCACAGGGTTACTGTTTCATATGCCACCAAACATTGCCTATTGTTTAATTCAAGACTGGAGCTCCTCTTGAATTGAAACCGTCTTGTCGCATTTGTTTACTATATCGATGTTAAAAAGTTAGTTTCGTAGATATTTTTTAGTAAATATGAATTTGTTAACGTGCATAACAACGGAAACATCACGACTTTATTGCCGCGGCTACGCTGACATCTCACTTTCACGGTCTATATTCGCGACAATGTCACAAAACTTGCCGTTTCAAAATATTGCGAGTGAGAGTTATTGCACGAAAAAACTTGTTATTATTTTAATATTTTAGCATACATGATAAACTGCGTGTTTTGTTGAGAAATTCTGTTAAAAAATTTTCAACAGAGAAAAATACAGAAACAGTAAATAGCTGTATGCTATGTAAACACTCGTTATCAACGTCTAATGAGGTTTCATAATAACTAAAAGTGCACCTTGCACTTTATGATCAAGAAGTTAGGCGATGTGGACTTTGTAAACACTGTAAACACAGGCTCACGCGATAAAGGTGAATTCAAATGAATACTTTAAAATCGCCCCCATGTTTCACAGGATTCATAGGACAGATTTGTGGTTTTTGCGGTAAGCCAACATGAAAATTTAGATGTCGCGTTTGAAGCCAACCACTCAGAGGCCAGCATTCAATCGTGTGACAGAAGTCTGATATAGCCTTCGAGTCCAACAGCCATATGTTAGTTTGTCAAATATAAGACGAAACAGACTCCGAATATCATCATCTTGTAAACTTAAGATTTGAGTTATTTGAATGAACAAGACACAAAATATATTCAATTTTATCGCAAAGTCATTGTCAAACCAAACTGAATATTTACAAGCTATGCTAGGATCAAGGTGAGATACAGGAAAGATGACCTCAGCCTTACAAGCCTTTCAGTAATTATGAATTTATAGCAAACCACACTAAAATACTGCAATCACTCCAACACACAAACTCCAATATCTTACTCTTTTTAGAAGCGCTTCATATAAAGTTTAAAAGGCCAGCACTACTTAATAGTGGTCTTAAAGCCTCGAAGGAACTGATGCTTTTTCTATAATTCTTACGCTTAACAATCGCTTCTGTAAATAGTTTTGCATTTCATGTCATACGCCTACGCTATCTTTCCTGTATCTCACGGTATAAAGATCCTAGCATAGCTTGTAAATATTCAGTTTGGTTTGACAATGAATTTGCAATAAAGTCGAAATAGCACCGGTATTTTGTGTCTTGAAACAACTCAAACCTTGAGTGTACAAGATGATGATATTCGGAGTCTGTTTCGTCTTATATTATATTTGATAAAATTGTCTGCGGGGAAAGGATATGTTTGTTTGATGGTGTGCATTTTTAACACACAATGCAAATAATATTTACCAGAATATCTTCGCCAGAAAAGTACGTATATTTTTCAAAATAACACCAAAAACATTGCTGCCTTTTTTTCTATATTTAAGCTAAGTTTCATACAAAAATACTACAAACTAAAGCGAAATCTAAAATATAGCGCGTTATTACTCGAGCTAAAGCGAGAGTCATAAATTCCCTTCGGGGTTTTTTTTTCGCGCAAGACTTAGTCTCCCACGCGGCCACTCTACATTTTGACCAATCGTGGCAAGTCTTTCAGGCTTAAGCTTGTCTGATTGGCTCCTCTTCAGTCACATCAGTTTATCGTCTCATTCGACTTCCTGTCCTTGACCACGACGGGTCAGGCAAATGGCAAGATGTGTGTGTGCTTTCTATGCTTACTCCAGATCCAAACAAAACAGCACTACGCTGATGCATACTCGATCCAAGCAAAATGGCTGTATATATGCTTTCTAGGCGTACCTGATCAAAACTAAATGACCATACACGTTTATCACGACTGGTCTGGCAAGTGGCAGCTGCGCTGTATTGTGATTGTAAATGTGCGTTTTAACATGCGCACTCGATCAAATATATGGGAATATTTGCTTCTACACGTCGTCGATCCAAACAAAATAGCTGTACATGTATACGCTTTCAAACGCCGCTCAACCTGACATACGCATACTTTAATTTGTCTACTCGTCTAGTTTATACAAATATACACCATCACATCTATCTACACTATATCAAACTTACTTCTATCACGATCGAGTTATTTGGGAGAATATGTTGCGCTAACAATATTAATTATGTACTGAAAAAGACCTGTGTCAAAAACTTGATGTGAATGGGCTGAATATGATATGCTATATGATTTGATATTAAGCAACCTCGTACCCAGGGTCCCTGTGTTTAATCTCGTGTACGCGTGAGGGACCCTGGCAAACTCTGATGCCGTGACGTCACAAATCTTGCAGATTATGCAATTTCCAACTTTATGTTCAGGGGGGCGATGGCCATTGTTGGGAAGAGCAAACAACTTTGCAATCGTGAAGCAAATAAATTCATATTAAATAGTACATGAAAGATATGTAAACACGGTTATTCATATAATTTTGTTTACCCAGTGGCAGCAGGAGTCCAAACGAAGAAAAGGTGAAAATTATATGAATCAAATTTTACAATCAAAGTGGCGCTAATTTTGTGTACGTTCATGATGATATAATGTATAAGATCTAAAGTGCAATTAATATTGATTCTTGTTGGATAAAAGGACAACTTTAAGAACCTGACAGAATTCAATGTATAAGTTTCATGTATTTAAAATTGGCATGAGTTCAGTGTAAAAATTGTGTTAATAAATTGCTGTGAATTCAATCTAAAAATTGTATGTATTTAAAATTCTTAATTTTGTCAGTCCATGTCTATGTAAATATATCTTGGAATTTTTCAGTTTGGCATGTAGAGATTTTAAATATATAATTCATGATCATAAAACTATGATGTTTGTACAGTTATGTGTCAGCAAAATCTTGATATAGTTACTTAATATGTTAATAGGATTGGCAGCAATTAAATTTGCCAGTTGTTTCAACCCCCCTTTCCATCACAGACCAGTGGAAGTGTATATGTTCATTGTAGTGGATTGCACCAGTCGGTATAAACCTCTGCTCCCCCAACATAAGGAGGATTAGGAATCATTTGGTTTCTTATTGATCTAATTCACCAATGAGAAGACAAGGAGCTGACTAATCCCAACTAATCCTGCAAAAGCCCACGTTGGGGGAAGAGAGTTTTACAATGACTAATATACATATTAGACTAATTGTAGATTTATACACATGCATGCTTTGCCATTTAACAGCTGATCATTGCAACTTGGCATGGTATAAAGTAAGTTTTCATTTAAAATATTCTGCAACTGCACATTCTAAGCTAGATAACACTTTTTGCTACTTTAGTAGACAAGTTCCAAATGACAAACAAAATCTATGTTATGCTTTGCTCAATGTGATCATCCCAGCTCAAAAAGTTGAGCACCACAAAGATAGGGGGCAGGGGAATTAATAAACAAGTACTATGTGAAAAATTAAACTGTATACATTTCGAATCAAATAACCAAATATTTGCTTATTTATGACTTAAACAATAATGCACTAATATTTCCTTATTTATAACTTACTATTGGCCTCTTGATCCTCCCTCCTTGACCCCATGCAGCTGTTACAAAAATTACACCAATAATATTGTCCATAGATCATTGGAAAACATAAAATATGATATACCTCAATATAACACATTGTGGACCTGATAAACTATGACTGCCAGGTTAAAAATAATCCAAACATCATGGGTTATTTGGCAACCTTACCATTCAGCAATGGCATTTTGGGCATAGAAATTATAACATTGTGTTATTCACACTCTTTATGATACTGGATAGAAAATAAAGAATATTTCACAAATATTCAAGGGTTTTTTTTTAAATTGAAAGTCAACTGTTTAAAATGATTTTTATTGAATGTGTCATTTTAAATTTTAAGCATTACATTTGATAGTGATACAGTTTATCTAATTGTGATGTCATTTGTGATCATTTAGTTTATTTAGAAATTCATTCATTTAAGTACCAGTGTATCAAAGATATTTAACTCAATTGTTAAAATATATCTGCCATGGACCCATGTAAATGTACAAATCGTATACAGAGGTCTGAACTACTACATAAAAATATTTTCATGCTGTATACAGCTATTTCAATTACGGTTGTCCATGGCAAAGCGGAGAAGTCAAGTACCAGCACAAAAGGCTTGCTATGATATTGGATAGCGATAAAACATAGGAACAAGACACAACAATACATGAACAAAAATAAAACAATTCACACAACAAAGTGAACAAACTCACTTGGTATTCCACAAATTAGCATACTTATTTTCATCATAAGATGCTACATAATTGCAGGTGGGAAATTTGAAATCCTTTCAAGCACAAACACTTGTACATAAGAACAATATGCTCAGAACCATAATTGTGGTTGGTTATAAGTTTTTAGTCATTAATTTATTATCTATTCCCAGCAAACCTGCCGTGTTCATATTTGACCTTTTTATGCTTTGCTGGGAAACAGGCTTGACTGAAATATTTGAATGCATCCAACATAAAAGAGATTCTGAAAATTGACACCTTAATTGCATACATTCTTGATTTTCAAGAGAAAAAACATGAAAAAGAGTTGGTGATACTTAACCATATTCCAAAGACAATGTCAATGCAATAGATATATTTTGGAGTGCATAAAAATGAAGCCCTTAAAAATATCACGCTTGCACTGGCCAGTGCCCATGTTCTGCAGACTGGATTTTGTATGCATTTAGTTTGAGTAAACATTATATACAGCATGAGATCATACTTTTATATGGTGGCATTTACAGTACCTGATTTTTTTATTTACAGCTCTGTACAAGATTTCTATATTCTCATGGGTCCATCGAGGATGAAATTTGACAATTGAGTTAAGGCTCTTTCATACATCAGTGTTAAATTAAACGAATTTCCACTCAATTGATCACTTATGACATCAAAATTCGATAAACTGTATCACGATCAAATATATGCTTAAAATTTGAACAATGCGTATTAATTAAATCGTTTTAAACAGCTGACTTTTAAACACACACTCTGTTTCAATTTGGAATAAAAAAACTCAGCTTGAATCAGTTTATGGTTTTTTATTTCCGTCCCCCGGTATGCTATTGCCGAACAAGGCCAGGTCACCAAATAATCCAAGATTTTTGGATTATTTGGTAACCTGGCAATCAGAGTTTGCCAGGGTCCCTCACGCGTACACGAGATTAAACACAGGGACCCTGGGTACGAGGTTGGATATTAAGCACAGCTGTAAATATCGACAACAGCGTGCTCAAGACCCAAGTCAGATTCTTAGTAACAAAATTCACGCTGACGGATTTATATATGAAATATATTGACGCTAGTTACGTCGCTAGCCAGCATACTTAGCCCGATATTGGTTCAATATATATTTTAATATGCTTATTTTAAAGATAATAACTCAGTCACCTTTTAATATATGCAAACATGCCGCATCACATGCAGAGCACGGCTGAGCGCTTTAGCTTGAGTAAACGCTTAGCAAGCGCCTTGTTTTTGTTTACGTTCGAAATATTAATTACTACAAATTATTTTGACCTTTCGCTGCAAAAATCTATGCCATCCTTCATTGTATCTTCCCCAAAATACCACGGAATGAATCGCTATCGTTTTCCAAGAAATTTGCCGCTTTTGAGCGAAAAATATTCAGTATTGAAAGTACTACACTGACTTGCAGCGTGCCAGCATATACGTGAGCATAGTACAAATGTCGCATTTGATTTGAGTCAATTTTAGCCCGCACGTATCACATTTCACCTGTCAAATATCTCAGACATATAGGTAATGTTACAGAAATGCTAGCCTTTTAAGTTGAAATGTGCAACTGATGGTTATGACGGTTTACGATTGTTTTCCGTTTGCTTAGCTCTAAAATTACAAATTCGTTAAAATGCAACCAATAATTAATAATAAACTTTTCTATAATAAAATATTTGCAATAATATAAACCTCAAAAATAAACCTTTTGAATATTTGCCTTCACGGCTGACGCCATTTCAGTTACAAACCAATCAAAGCCATTTCAGAATTATCAGTAACCAATGGCGTGCTTTAATTTTTTGTATACATCATGATTACGTCACATGTCGTGTGAAAGTCTTTTCGTCGCCCTACAATGCCTTTTTTGGCAAAAAGTTTTCATTTGTTTATTATATAAAATAAGTGAATAACATTTTGCCATTGTCTGTCATTTATAGATAAACTGTAGACGCCATGTGCTAAGGACATCAGTGACCCAGTCGCCCACGTGGTTCGTTAGCCACTTTTTTGTTATCATCACATTATGACGTCGTATCATTTATGTATAACTGAAAAGGCAACAGTAAAATGTTACCTATTTGTAAAGCTGTTGTCAATAAATAGAAAATTTTGCTTGTATGTGTTGAATGGTACTTGGGTGCAGTTAATACTTTTTAGGCTTTAGGGGATTAGACTCTATATGGCATAACAATGTGAATGCATACATACATTGTGAAATGGTAGTTTATCACTGTATATTGCTCCAAGAGCTAATCTGGAATGGAAATAATAGGGATTCATTCACGTTTTGGTGGTATTCGACCTTTAAGCCCTTAACAAATGATTGTGATCACTTGAAATTAAATATATAAAATGTGATTTTTTGCACCTGATTGGCAGTTCAATTAGTATTTGGATGGAAAAATTAACCCATTAATTTACAATTGTTGAAAATATTAAAATGACCGATTGCTGTTTTGCTGTGAAGTATTAGCTTGCGTAGTGTATTATTAGATTAAGAATTTATTTTACAAGGGCTATAAATCACCTATATCTATTACAAATCGACTGTCTTACACCTAACTAGAAACCCTGTTCTGATCAGTAATTATACAGCGGTACAATTACAATGGTACTTAACAGTGGTTCACTTTTTATGTTGGGTATCATTAGACACACAATTTATTTCTGTCCCGGGTGTGAAATACTGAATATCTATGGCTGAATAGACAACGACAACATGTGATACATTAAACAAAAAGATAAAATTCTGCCCAATCCCTGAGCAAGGAAAATGCCCTGGGAACGAGGTTGCGTTGTCTGTTCAGTTATAGATACACGGTATGATGTGATAATGTAGCAAGAACAAAAAAAGTGACCCACGATTCATCTAGGCGAGTGCGTCACTGATGTTCTTACAACGGGAAAATGTTATCTGTTTGTTTTGTGTAAAAAAAGTGGAAAATTTTGCCAAAATAAGCTTTGTAGTGTGCTAATTGACGTGATCATGATCTATACCAAACAAAGCCCACTATTGGCTGCTGGTAATTCTGAAATGGTTGTGATTGGCTTGTCATGTACCATCCTCCATTAGATCACAGTTCTCGACCAATGCAAAGCCAGAGTGAACTATGATTATTATAGCAAAAAAGTATTCTCTGCAATTATAAGATTATTAAACTATATACACATGAATAGTTATCAAACATTGACACATCGTTGTAAATGTCTGCCGCCCTCGTCTTGACATAGAACGCACTGAATCGTGGTAGCTTAATTCTCCATGAAACAAGTCATAAAATAGTTCTAGTGCAGCTAAACTGATTATTGTTTTTGTAACAAGTCTTCATTATAGAGTTAAATCATACTGAAATTTAAACTTAGCTAAAGCCAGTTATATTGTAAAAGTTTCTGACAAGGTACACGTCCATGGTTTAATTTTCGGCCTTTGCATTTCCTGTTTAAAACTTAATGAGACTACGCACCTATGTGGATAAATCTAGGGAATATGTATAGTAGTAAAAAAATTTAGAAGATTTTCAAATTGTTATATTAGATATGCATTCACTTTGGTTATCTATGACGGTAAAAGCATTTGTTAAGTTTAATGTGATCTATACCCTGATTGTGATGTAATTTTATTTGTTTTTGTTTTAATAAAATAAGATGGTGGAGAACTCAGAACAAAATATCAGAGAAACTACATTCATATAGTCAGGCATTTTTTGCAAAGCATCACGCACGAAACTTAGAAAAAGTGCTAGATCGTGCATTCAAAGCCATATATAACACTTATTAAACTTAGAGCTAATCATTCCATTCTACAGATGATTGCAAGATATAGCAATTCTAACGTTTAAAATGAAACATGACATAAGTCCACTTTATGTCTAATGAATTTTTGAGTAAGTTGACGAGGGATATGGCTTACGTTATTTAGACTTCTATAGACCCTGTATTATTCTGTAAGTATTATCGTGGAAAAATTGAAGCAGATCCGGCCTATATTCGGAATAGGGGCCAAGACTGCAAGAATCCATACATAAAGTAGTTTAGTGAAGAATGGAATATTTTTCTACACTCCAATCGATAATTGCAAGGTCAACCTGTTATAAAATCTTCTATGCTCGACATCCCACATTGCTAGTGTTTAGACAGTAAAGTGGTCGGATAGGAAAGGAACTAAAAGAGTTCCTAAAAGAATCAAAAGAATCAAACAAAACTCAGATATGTAGAGTTTAAAAGAAACCTAGCTGCTGTATGTTAAATACATAATGTTATATCTTCAACAATACATTTAACTGGTGAAATACACGATTTAATTCAACTATAAAAACTCAACAACCTTGAACTGACAAGTCTTGTTCCGCACATGTCCGACTTCGCCCGTATACGCATGCGTCAATCCTTATCAAGAATAATTAGGAAATAATATGAAATAATTATATAACATTTTCCCTTCTAAATAACTAAAAAACCTGTGTTCGTTAAGGTAGTGATAAAATGTCATCAACAAGTTAAACTATTCAGTTTGTTGTCGCAGTCTTCCTCGATTCATTCGTAAAGGATAACGTCTTCCAACCGCTTCTGCATCACTTGTGGCCGGTTTGGGAACATCTGGATTGCAATTGTTGTCCCTGGCTGGGGAATCATCACCACTGGCACCCGTAACAATGTCCGAAGTGCTTCCCAATCCATCAGATGTTTCTGGTAGTTTTTCTGACGATATTTCTGTATCATCCAATTCACTTTTACCTGCGATTTGTGTATCATCCTTCAGTAACTGATCTACATGCCGTTTCCACACACCTCCAGGTACTTTAACCATGTAATGCCTTAAACCAAGCTCTTCAGTTATCTCTCCACGAATCCATTTCTCTTTCCCTTGATAGTTACGCACGAAAACGTTTTGCCCTTTGGTAAATGACCTTATATTACGATTACCGTTACGTTCAAGAACTTTATATTGCTGCTTCTTCACGTGTTCTTCAACAGAAGGAAGGAGAAGGTCAAGGCGAGTTTGCAGTTTTCTCCCCATAAGTAAAACTGAAGGTGCTTCGCCCGTCGTTGTGTGTGGAGTATTCCGGTATACTAAAAGGCTTCTGGCCAGAACAACATTCACATCTTGTTTAGTGACTCGAGCTTGTGCAATTGCAGACTTTAGAATTTGAACTACTCGTTCTGCTTGACTATTTGTTGAAGGTTTGTAGGCTGCAGAGGTTCAGTGCATTATTTCATTGTTACGGCAAAACTGCTGAAATTCACTTGAAATGAACTGTGGTCCATTATCGGAAACCATTATTTCGGGAAGACCATAACGACTAAATATATCTCGTAGAACATTTATGGTAGCTGTAGATGTCGTGCTAGTCATTTTAACCACTTCTGGAAACTTGCTGTAAGCATCTACGACCACCAAGTACATAGTGCCAGAAATAGGCCCAGCAAAATCAATATGAATTCGAGACCACGGTTTTGAAGGAAATGTCCAAGGGTGTACAGGAGCTTGCACTGGCTCGGAACAGATCTTTTGGCACACAAGTGGACACCGTTTTTTCAATATCAGAGTCTATCTTGGGCCACCAAACGTAAGATCTGGAAAGAGCATTCATTCTTGTCATCCCTGGATGGGCTTCGTGTAATTCGGCCAATACTTCATTTCGAAGGGACGATGGTACAACTACTCTGGCACCCCAAAGAAGACATCCCTGATGGATGGTAAGTTCATCTTGTTTGTTCTTGTACGGCACTAAACTGGGGTCAACTACGGAAGGCCAGCCGTTTTGAACATATCTGTATACTAAGGACAGGATAGGATCCACTTGTGCCTTTTTCTTTACCATTTCAGCCGTAACATTCGTGACGACACTTGCTTCAAAAAAGTAACACTCCACATTTTCACTCTTCGGAGACCACGTATGGGGTAGTGGTAAACGGGACATGCTGTCAGCATCTGCATGGGCGGCTGTGCTGCGGTATTCAATCTTGTAATGATAAGATGCAAGAATCAGAGCCCATCGTTGTAGTCGGGAAGCTGTATGAGCTGGAACAGCATAATGTGGTCCCAATAAGGTAAGGAGAGGACGGTGATCAGTCAGAATAGTAAACGAACGACCACAGAGATATTGATGGAATCGTTTACGTCCAAATATGATACTGAATGCTTCTTTCTCGAGCTGTGAATAATTTCTTTGTGTTTCTGTTAACGTGCACGATGCAAAAGCTATTGGTTGGTGTTTTCCATTAATTATATGCGAAAGAACCACTCCTGCACCATACGAAGAAGCATTACAGGATAGCACTAAAGGCAAAGTTTCATCGTAATGCACCAATGTTCTGGAATTTAATAAAAGGTTGTTAGCTGCCATAAAAGCATTATGTTCTGTTTTTGTCCATCTCCATGGAACATTTTTCTTAAGGAGGCTGTTCAGTGGTGCTAACACAGTAGAATGATGAGGCATAAAACGCGAGTAGAACATAATCAGTCCAAGAAATGACTTTAAAGCAACAGCATCTTTCGCAGGAGGTGCATCCTGGACAGCTGCCAATTTATCTATTGTTGGGTGGAGTCCGGCACTGTCGATTAAATGTCCTAAGTATACAACCGAGGATTGAAGAAACTTGCATTTGGTCTTGTTCAACTTGAAACCATATTTAAGCAATCGTTCTAGAACTTGTGACAAAGTGTTAAGATGATCTTGATAATCAGTTCCAGCAATAAGAATGTCATTCAATCGACTAACAGCTTTTGGAATATCAGCCAATAACCCATCCATAATTCTCTGAAATATTGCTGGACCTGAATGAATGCCATTAGGTAATCTTTTAAAAGCAAACAAGCCCATATGGGTGTTGATCGTAAGATACTTCTGAGAATCCTTCGAAACAGGAATTTGATGATAGGCTTGCTTCAGATCTAATACACTAAATACTGTACAACCTCGTAATGCAGAATGCATGTCTTCTATTTTAGGCATTGGATAAGTTTCAACATTGGCACAAGAATTATATGTTACACTGAAATCACCACAAACACGAACCTCATCTCCGTCTTTTTTGCCCACAGTTACAATAGGGGCTGCACTGGTTGCAGAAGAAACTCTTTCAATTACACCGTCCTTTTCCATTTTCAGTAATGCATTTTCCACTCTTTTTTGTAATCCATACGGAACTGGTCTAGCTTTATGGAATTTGGCACCAGTACTTTCATTAAGAACTACAGGCTTACCTGTATAACATCCCAGCTGAGGTTCAAACAGTTCATCATACTGAGAAAGAAGGGCCTCCAAAGTTTTGTGATTATCTGTAATTTCTGAACATCTTGCTCTAGCAGGACAGAACACTTGTGATTCAATTCCAGGCAACTTGTTCCAGTCTAGCTTAATGTGCCTCAACCAGTTTCTTCCAAATAGAGCTCCACACCCTTGTGGTACTACAAGTAATGGGAGGGAATACTCAGTTCCAGCGTATGTCACAGTAACATTGATTTTTCCCAAAGGTTGAATCTTTTCACCAGTATACGTAGATAATTTAACTGCTGTGGGTGTCAAGGGAATATGAGAACAGAATTTCTCATAAAAAGTGACGGGAGCTAATGATAAGGCACAGCCAGTATCCAATTGCATGCAACATTCTTCATTTTCTATTTGCAAAGGTACAGAAATTTCCGAGGTGAATAACGAGTTGACGTCAAACACTGTAAACAAATCTTCTTCAGAAAACACTGCATCGGAATCTAGTCTCTGTTCCACACGATTATTTTCCATGTTACCTTTTTTGCAAACACGAGCAATATGGCCCCTGCGTTTACATCTACTGCAAACAACATTCCAAAATCTACCCTGGTTTCGAGAATGTTCAGTACTTTCCACAAGAATAACACACATATGAAGATTTTTGGAATGAGGGTACCGATGGTTTTCGATTTTGTTGATTTAGTAGATTCCTACTATTACCCATCGAATGCACTGATTCATCCCCAGGTTTTGCATCATTTTGAACTTCTAAAGTCTCTTTACTAGCAACTTCATCAGCAATGGCAACTTTTAATGCATCTTGAAAAGTACGGTCTTCATTGAGTAACTTTTTCCGAGTAGCTGAATTACGAATTCAACATATAAACTGATCGTGAAGGGAACGGTTTAGGAATTCCCCAAAATTGCAAGTGGAAGCATAACGTCGCAACTGAGCACTATAAGCAGAAACACTCTCATTTTCTTCCTGAACACATCGATGAAATCTGTACGTTTCAGCGACTTCTAACCATTTAGGTTTGTAATGATCCTTTAACTTGTCACAGAGCTGCGAAAAACTTTTGTCTTTAGGTGAATCTGGGCTGCATAAATCACGAAGTATGGCATACGAATTCTTGCCCATAACAGAAATAAATACGGCAACTTTTTTCTTGTCTGCAGCCGCAAGTACTTCTTGTGAGGCTTCAGCACTGCACTGTCCAATCGAATTAGCTATAAAGAATTGTTCCAGCCTTTCCAAATAAGCAGTAAATAGCTCCGTAGAAGGGTCAAATTCACCGAGTACGCCGAATAACGACGTCGAAGACATCGCGGGAAAACAACAGTCAATATTCCTGAATTAAATACCGTATACTCCGAAATAAGCAATCTTGCCAATGAATATTAATATCCCATCCTCGTCGCCAATTGTTATATCTTCAACAATACATTTAACTGGTGAAATGCACGATTTAATTCAACTATAAAAACTCAACAACCTTGAACTGACAAGTCTTGTTCCGCACATGTCCGACTTCGCCCGTATACGCATGCGTCAATCCTTATCAAGAATAATTAAGAAATAATATGAAATAATTATATAACACATAAAAGGATGTTTTAGTCAGGAAGCTGAAAGAAGAAAACCCACCCTATCGGGTAACAATTCCATTTTGGGTTTATATTTTACCTGTAGACCTAAAAATGTATTTCCATATGTTGGTAGCCTTGAAATTACTTGTAAGCTCCAGGCAGCATGCATGTTTTTCTTCATTTTTGTATAAAACTCTGGCTTCCAGAGCAAAATGAATGGAACTGCATGTTCGTTTATTGAAAAATAGCTTGTATCATTAGAAAGTTGAAAGAAATACATAGAAGATATTATTAAAGGACATTGACAATAAAAGTTTTTATTGTTTCATGTGAAAGAGCATGAAAAAGTGAGCTGATTGGCCGTTTACTGTAATAGACTATCTCTTTTAGTTCCGAAATTATTTGCAAAAATGTACAAAATATAAACTGCTGATTCAGCAAAAGTTGTGACGTCACTAGTTGGGTAAGTAGGTTTAATTTATTTATTTATTAAGCTTTACCATTTAAACATATAACAACATTTACATAAAACAAAACATACAAATTGGACAAAATGGTTGGGTAACGCAACAGCTTTCGCCAATTGTAGCGGCCCTTGTATACATATATATAGTACAGACAAACATATAGAATTAGAAGCAGATTAGAGAATTGAAAGAAGAAGCATTTCCTAACAGCTAAAAACAACACAACATAGGACAAGACAAATTACGACACATGTTACAAGACAAACAAATAGACTTCCATGTTCTTGGATCCTCTGCATCATAGTTACTTAAAGCAAATTTATAATACTCATAGAGTCTATTCTTGAAGGAACTAAAAGTGGTGTTCTTTTCAGTTAACTTCTTTGGAAGTATGTTCCACACCCTTGTTGAACGAGTGACAAACGATTTCTGAGACGTGGATGTCTTGCACTGTCTTGTTGTAAACATTAAACACATACAGTTATTATTCAATAATTACTACCCAAATTCAATAATTGTACACACAGATACTACATTGCAAGATACATCCAAAAATATTTCTAACGTCGTTGCTATGGTAACACTGTCGTCCTCAGGCTCCACACAAAATTTTTATAAAATAGCTGTATACTGAAACTGGTTATAACAACATGATATCAAAAGTTTGTATGCTATACATATGCATGCCTCCAGTTCAATGGGAAAATCATTGTTCGAAAAACATGCCCGCGTGGATAAATACAACAAGTTATAGAAATTTCGTATCAGGGGCCTGGGGACGACTTGTTACCTTGGCAACAAAATTAGGAATGTTTTTTTATGCATCTTGTCGTGTAGTATCCATGTGCAAAATTTTGTTGAGTTTGAATGAATAATAACTGAGCTATGCTTGTTTATGTATTTATTAAACGTACTTACCCAACTAGTGACGTCACAACTTTTGCTGAGTCAGCAGTTTATATTTTGCACATTTTTGCGAATAACTTCGGAATTAAAAGAGATAGTCTTTTACAGTAAACGGCCTATTAGCTTATTTTTTCATGCTCTTTCGCATGAAACAATAAAATTTTTTATTGCCAATGCCCTTTAAGGGTTATCTTGATTTTTCAGTCAGTTACACAGTGATTTGTCCATTAAGGTCTTATAAAAGGTAAAGTGACGCCTACTTTCTTGGGAACTAGTCCATTAGAAAATGCGTTTTCAACATCTCACATATAGCTCCACAGAAATTCAAGAAACCATAGAAATCTTTATCATGTCTTATGTGGGCTTTTTTATGAAATTTCTGACGAAAAATTTTTTTAATAAATGAATATGCAATTTTACTAATTTTGGCTATATAAGAGTTTTATAGAAATGATCGGAAGAAAAACGTGTTTCCTTTGACCCATAAATAATTTGAAGGCTGTTAGCATAAAAAATACGCTTACCAGGTCAAAAGATACAATATTAAAGCCAAACTAGAATTGTTTCCCGGCAGGGTGAGGTTTCAGTCATTTTCGTTCTCCAGCTGCCGGACAGAGTATCAAACTGGATAAGCTGCAATTGAGGAAACTGTAAACGGTGTCACAAACTCTGCAAAAAAAAACAACTTATTATTTTAGTTATAATAAATTTTGTCTTTCTCACTAGATAAAGGTTAGAGGTGGAAGAAGAAAATAGAATGTGCCGTCAAACAGACAAAAGAGGAAGTCCAAAAAGGATCAAGCCACTGATCAACATAAAGGTGCACGGACTGTACAGACGTGAGACAATACGATGTTAGCCTGTCAAAATGCATAAAATGCGTGTCTATAATTTTTGAGATTAAGCTAGGCTTTAAATAATCCAGCATATGCCTTTTGCTGGTTAAAAATTGTTCCTTGTACCTTTAGTCCGGCAGATAGATGCCAATATACTTACCATTTCGAGGGGCAATTCCATTAAGGTCTTATCTTGTTCCTTTAAAGTTAGACTGGTTAGTAAGCATATTTCTGAATGTTGGCCGGGTTGAAGTTTCTTGCTGGCTCTTGCCAACACGTTTTTATATGATATTACTATAAAACTGTATTACTGTCAAAAAAGGTGATATTTTACGTTCAATTTTAGAAAAAATAACTTGCATCAACAGAAAGCTCGTAAAAAACTAAATATAATACATTTAAATGGCCACCTCAATTTTTCAAGCGGTTTTGAGGTTATTGATCCTTCAAACTATGAAAAAAATGCTAAAATCATGCCAAAAACCTGGGCACTAGTGTAAAAATATGCTTTCAAAGGCTAATAACTCACTGAGAAATGAAAAAAATTAGGACGCGATTTATATGTCTTATGTTTAGTTTTTTACAAGCTTTCTGTTATGCAAGTTATTTTTTCTAAAATTGAAATTGAAATTGAAATATCACCCTTTTTGACAGTAATACAGTTTTATAGTAACATCGTATAAAAAAGTGTTGGCAAGAGCCCACAAGGAATTTCAACACGGCCAACATTCTGAAATATTCTTACTTACCTTAAAGGAACAAGATAAAACCAAAATGAAATTGTCCCTCGATATGGTAAGTAAACATGCTTTTTGGTACCCCCATCTGCCGGACCTTTTTTTGCGCATTCTTTAGGTATAATCCTCTGGCACTGAAATTGTTTATAGCAAAATTTTACCAAAAAAATACCATTTTTTGTAAAAACCAAAACCTATAAAATATGCTTATAAATGTACTGAACATACATATATTCACGATGTAAAAAAGTTGCTTGATATTTGTAAGATTTGTAGAATAATTTGTCAAACTCTGCGGGATCTCTGTGTACCAATTAAATTTTCCATTGTTGCACTCACACACAGCCATCGGGTTATTGTTGGATTCTGTGGCAGTACATGTGCAAAGCGTCGAATAACAATGTGCATGCGCTCATGAGATGCATGCGTTTTCTTAATTCGCTTACTTGCAAAACAGTCTTAATGAATTTTTATTTCAGGGAAACTACTCCAGAATAACTGGTTACTATATTAGTGTTATTTAGTACTCTTGAAAACAAGTTGAGAAAGAGTACACAAGATGAAAATTTTTGACTTTTTAAACAATGCACGCTCCAGGTATATAGAAAATTTTATGACAACGTTTCAACTACATTGTACGATCTTTCTTTTGACGACTGAAGATCACTGAAAATTCATTAACATGGTAATCTTGAAAATTATTTCTAATAGCTAAAAATTTTTACGTAAAGCTCAGTGCATTTTGTACGCACAGTGATAAGAAATGTTGAGCCGTGACACGACCTACATATCTACATAATTATATATGTCATTGTCCTACCACATTGTACATTTAGCATCATACACGGTTATATTGCACATTTTGCATTCAGGACAAAGATAATTACATTATGATGGCATGATTAACATAAGTTTCCTGCTGTGACAATTGACATAATGACATGTTCAATGCAACCTGTAACCGAATATAATTGCAGTTATTTATATACATTCAACATATCAACATGTTACCGAAGTTTTGCGAAAGAATGTCTCAATTCAGGGTAGCTATTCAAACAACCAAGATGTGGTTGACTGATTTTCTACGTGGTTTTAGTATGATTGCGTCTCCAAACTACAGTATTTCAGATGCGCGCTTAAAGGCAGGAAGATATACCATGCGTGTTCAATATGGCAATCGAAGATTGTGGAATTACTGAAAATATATACTGCATCAACTGGAATAAGACGTCATAATGTATTAGATATGTTATACCGAGTGGCGCAAAAAAAGTTAACCTGTTTGATTAAACATAACGCCGCAACTAAAGAGTTTATCACACAGAAAACATGCTCTTCGCTTTCATTGATGTCTAACTTAAAGTTTGATATGCATTATATTCTTTTTCATGCAATATTCGCCGAGATATCGAACTTTCAATTTCCCATTTGCATTTTGCAAAAGTGCACAAATTTGCTAAAAATGGCCTTAAAGTGCTTTAATTAATGCTTTTATTTTATCGTACGCACACTGTTTAAATGAAGTTCAAATCGAAACAATAGACAAATGGATATGCTCTTTTATTTTTGTTTTACGAGCTTTTGGAAAGCAATCATTGAAATTTAGAAAAACAAGGCTGTTGTGGTTCTGGGTTTGTGGCTGGGTGCCCATCGCCATGCGCTGTGTATTTCCTGACATTTGTTGTGTTTATTTCCGAATTTAAGCTGAAATTGCTTCGTCTGATACTATTAACTGATCTAGGAAACCAGGGTTTTGCTCGACAGTATTTACAAATTGATTACAAAATTTAAAACGTGCCGCATGATGAGCAACCCAACAATTTGAGACAGCTTCGTAAAGCAATTGTTACCAAACGCCGCAAAATCGACCAGCAAACAATGCAACGATTTTTTGACTGCATGGTCACTCGAGCAACACGTTGCATCAATGCAAGAGGACATGCTATTAAAGATGAATAGACGTTCAACTTTAGAAAACGAACGCGTAGTACTTCGTTGTTGTCTACATTACTACATATAAACATTTTTTTTCATATTTAAATTAATAGACCATTTTTAGCTAATTTGTGCACTTTTCAAAAATGCATATTGAAATTAAAACTTCGATATCTTGGCAAATACTGCATGAAAAAACATACTCAGCATATCAAATTTTAAGTTAAACATTAATAAAAGTGATGAGCATGGTTTCAGTGTGATAGATTTAATAGTTTCAATGTTATACCTAGTCAAACAGGTTAACTTTTTTTTGCGCCACACGGTACAACATAAGTAGGGATATCTAAATGAATTAAGCCTGATATGTGTTCCCTAGTTTGTTTCATGAGACGCTAGTCTGTCCTCGAGTGCGTCGAAATTGCTGATAAATGAATGGCGCATTTTGTTGCCATTTTCATCTAAAAATTTACGCAATGTAGACATACAGTTATATATGATGAAACATAGCTGGCTGGCAGAATACCATACAGTTTGCGGGCTTGCATGTACTTTCCGTGTAGACAAAACTTAGAGAAAGTTCATCGCTTAAATTCAAGCGCTCCTTCAACCACGCAGTTTACAATTATATACACATTACATGCTTAATTTTAAATTGGCTAAATACATATATAGATATTCATATAGTAATTGTAGCTTTGATATGCTCTCCTTGTGGCTTTTATATTAATACAGCAAATGCGCACATCTTTAACCATACTAAGCATTTTACCGCTCTTTTGCACTTTATGTGTGCATAGGAAGCCTTATATAGACAATCGGCGCATACACGCGTGCTGCAGCTTGCAAGTCGAAATTTCGAACTTTTCAAATCTGTTGATAGAATATCAGAGAGCCGTGGTGTCGACAGGCAGTACACTTTAAAAATTTGAAGGTTAGAAATAGCTTATTTTGACATATAAGTATATATTATTTGACCAAAATAAAATCATGCTTAATTTGGCTAAAGCTAGTCATATAAATTTAAAAATCACGTTCGACAATATTTTATGCTTATATTGTGGCTTTTATATTAATACAACAAATTCGCACATCTTCAACCATAATGAGCATTTTGCATTCATTTACTGCTATTTTGCACATTTTGTGTGCATTTATGAAGACAATGGATCCGATTCAATCGGATCTTGCCGCAGCTTGCAAGTTGAAATTCAGAACTGTTTAACTCGGTTGATAGAATATCAGAGAGCCGTGGCCTCGACAGTCAGTATACTTTAAGTTTTGAAGGTTCTATGATTCTCAGTGCTTCTAATATTATAATATTATAGCTTAAATTAGTTTCACTTGCCTGCACACAGTATGCCGCTGCTAACTAAAAGGCACTCGTTTATGCCTATTAATTTCATGTTCATATAGCCATAGAACTTTAATATTGACTCTAAAAGCCATAGGTTCGAAATAGCTTTTTTCTCGGGATTCGAGAGTATCTTATGTCTGTATATATAGATGTATACATTATTTGACTAAAATAATATCATGCTTAAGTTGGCTAAAGCTAGTCATCTATTTAATGCTCTCACTGTGGCTTCTATATTAATACAACAAATGTGCCCATTTTCAACGGTAATGAGCATTTTGCATTAATATACTGCTATTTTGCACATCTTGCATGCATTTATGACTGGAAGACGATCGGATCGTGCTGCAGCTTGCAATTTTAGAACTTTTGCAGTCCAAATTTAGAACTTTTTAGCTCTGTTGATAGAATATCAGAGGGCCGTGGCATCGACAGGCAGTATAGTTTACAATTTGAATGTTTTATTATTCTCATTGCTTTTAATATCATAAAACTAGCTCAAATTCGTTTCACTTGCCTGTATACATTTTACAGAATTACTGTATGCAGATGCTTACATGGGTGTTTATGCCTATATTAAATTGACTTTGTTTACTACCATCATTTTGATAGCCACAACTAACCACAACTAGCAATAGGTTCTAGATAGCTTATTTTGTTAAAACTATATACTATATGACCGAAATAACATCTGGTCTATATTCCATTAGGCAGAGCATTTAAGCATTTCCTGCTCTTGATGATCATGCTGATAACATTAATTAAATTGGCAAGTGACCCAAAAATTTGTGCATTTTGCGTGCATTGTTACACGCTCTGAGCATTTTGCGCTTAAAATCACAGTGGACGCACATTTGTGTGCATCATGGGCGGCGTTGCACAGATAAAACACTGAAATTTGTGAGTCTGCTTTTTTTTTGACAGTCCAGAAAAACCCCGACGCGCATTGTTTGTAACTGATGTGTTTTTGTTGCTTCATGCCTGTGGAATTGTCATGGAAAATATGAACATGAAGTCAAGTAAGGTCACATATTTCATCAGTTTTTTGTAAAAGAAGTTTTTAGTTTTGCTGGTTCTGTAGACAGCTTGTTTTTAAACCCTGGGCCCATTTATAGCTCGTCATTTTTTCGTATATCCCGTATAAAATATTGCATTTGTATTTTCCAGGTTCATCAGCATTGATGATTTTTATGTTTTTTACGTGTTAAATTACAGTTTGATAGACTGAATATGAATGCAAAAGTACAAATATCAAAGCAAATTTAAGTTGTGCCTTCAGGGTTAAATATTTATTGAATTTGTATTCATATGATATGCATACAGCAAAGCAAGGAAAGTTAACTAAAAAACAGGATTTTATTACATCGACTTATCATATTTACAGCCATAATAAAACCGTAAAATCTATAAAATGATTCATGCAGAAGGTGTTATTTCGATATTTGTACCTTTCTGTTAAACTCTAGTAGATAAAATTGTATTTTTTAAGTTATAAACATTTTTGTGACGAACTTGAAACATACATTTAGCAATATTTATATGGGATAGAAGAAAAAACGATTTATAAATGCACAAGGGGTTTAAAAACAAGCTGTTTACAGAGCAAGCGAAACTGGAAAAGTTTAGTAAAAAAAGCTGATGAAATATGTGAACTTACTTGACTTCATGTTCATATTTTCCATGACAATTTCACAGGCATGAAGCAACAGTAAAGTTAAAAATATCCAACAAAAACACGTTAATTGCCAACAAAACTTCTCACTCTGATGAAAATTGTAACGATTTACCAAATTAACGGAAAACTTGTGTGAAAACGTGTAAAAATCTAGTCAAAATTGTTGTAAAACCCGGAGACTCGCGTGTTGAACTTCGGAAAAAGTAAAAAAGAAAAATAGAGCTTTTGCATAATAAGCCTCGTTTTCATGCCACGTGAAGGCGGGGTTACTAAGTTTCGCAATTGGTCTATTAAGTTAGATAATTTAGGAATGCCATGATATATTATATACTTTTGATTGCATATATAAAACTTTGATTGTAGGAAAACATATATTTAAAACCTTTTGAAATGTTTGTATGAAGTGGTTCATATTTTAAGTTCATGCAACACCGGAACTCGTTCTCTAATAGCTCTTTATTTGACATTCATGTAGGACATGCACAAACAGAAAAATATGAACTTTAAATATTTGTGGTGAGTTTTTGTTGTGGGTGTTGATCCAAGAGAGATTCTTCTGACATTGTGTGGGATGTGTTTCACAAGGCACTATATCCCCAACGAATGTCGCAGAACCTTTAAACACTGAAACCTTTTGTATTTGATGATATAATAGGCATAAGGATTAGCAACAAATATGAAACCACTATAAACTGTAGTTTATTTGCCAAAAATTGTAGATTCTTAGACCAAAATTTTTAGTTCATGTTCTTGTGATTGTTGGGCAGGGGGTAATGATGTCATTACCTGAAATTAGTCAATCACCTGTTTGTGTTCTTGTATAAGTATTTGGTTTACTGTATACTTTCCCCGGCAGTGATTTACCTGAATTGTAGACCTAATTTCATGTGAATTGAGGGGGGTGTAGTAAACAATGGATACTTCCATATGCACATAGATACAGATATACAGTGAGGTACAGATGAGGATACGAGGCGCGCATGCGTGAGAGAGAAAAAAAAAAGAACACGTTGTAGCTTGTGATTGTAATATGTAAAGAGAGTTTGTATTTTCTATTTGTTTATATAAAGGCATTTATTTCTTTAAAATATAAGACCTTTCATTCATTACAATGGCGACGAGGATGGGATCATAAAAAAACTAATGACTGTACCGGACTTAAAATGCAAGGAATTTCAGGTCGATGGCGACCCAACAACAGTGTCTGAGCGATGGGAAGAATGGATTGAAAATTTGGAACTTAACTTTACATTCTTCAAAGTTACTGAAGCCAAAAACAAGAAAGCTGCTCTGATGATATATGGCGGGCAAGCATTGAGGAAAATACATAACAACTTACCAGACCCAGAGAATGGAAACGACCATGAGAAAGCCAAGAGTAAGTTAACTGCCTATTTTGCACCTAAAAAGAATGTTGATTTCTTAATATATCAGTTCAGAGAATTGGTTCAAGATGAGCATGGGCCGTTGCTCACGTTTGTAAATAGACTGAGAGAAATTGGGAAACATTGTAACTTTGATGACTTGGATACTGAAGTTAAAAGGGAAATTATTCAGAAGACCAGTAACAGAAAAGTTAGACAAAAAGCATTGGAGAAAGAGTTATCCCATGATGAGATAATTCGTATCGGCATAGCTGATGAAACCACAGAGACAAGCCAAAGAAATGGAGAAAGCTGTTGCAGGGGATAGTGGTAATGTAAACAAGGTGACATCGCAGGCAAGTGGGCCTAACAGAAACAGGAACACTTCAGACATTTTTGACGGTGACAGATGTGGTCGAAAACATACAGCTAGAAATTGTCCAGCATGGGGAAAGATGTGCCATGGTTGTGGTAAGTTAAACCATTTGCAGTCCATGTGTAATTTGTCAAAACAGAGACAGAGTAGAAGACAGTTTCAAAGAAGACCCTGTAGACAGGATAAGTCTCGTGTGAACAAAGTTGAGCAAGAATCTGATGGAAGTGGACCTGATGGTGAATATGTAAAGCAAGTAAGTGCAGAATATAAAATAAATCACATCAAAGGAACAGTCAAACAGGTGCAAGAAAAAACAATAGTGAAAACTAAATTGAATGATGTGAAAGTCATGTTTTCTGTTGATTCTGGTTCCAGTGTCAATTTAATAGACGAGGAAAGATTCAGATTGATTAATGAAAGGTCAAAGACCAAGTTGAAATTAAAAAAGTCTAAAGTAAAACTGTTTGTTTATGCCAGTAAACAACCCATTACAGTACTTGGTTCTTTTGATGCCATCCTAGAATTTAATGAGAAGTATTTGCCTGCTTCTTTCCTTGTTGTGAAAGGCAAAACAGACAGTAGTCCATTACTGGGTTGTGATACTGCAATAGACATAGGAGTGCTCAAAATTGTGAATGAAATCACAAAAAATGAAAATGATACTTGTGTTAACAGTGAAGTTCAAGATATAACAAAGGAGTATGATTCCATTTTTCACGGAATTGGCAAACACAAGCATGCACAAGTAAGACTTCTTGAGAATACAAGTGTAAAACCCGTAGCCCAGAAGAACAGGCGTATCCCTTATCATTATCGAGAAAAACTAGAGACGGAGATTATTAGATGCAGATGTAATTGAGGAAGTGCCTGTAAATGAACCAACAACATGGTTGTCACCAGTCGTTATAGTTCCCAAACAATCCGGAGAAATCAGAATGTGTATAGATATGCACAAACCAAATAAGGGAATTGAGAGAGTTAGATATGAGATCCCAACTGTTGATGACATAATTCACGAGCTAAATGGAGTGACCGTTTTCTCCAAGCTTGATTTAAATATGGCATATCATCAACTTGAACTAGATCCGAGCTCAAGACATTTTACAACCTTTAGCACTCATATTGGCCTATTCAGATTTAAGAGACTGAATTATGGGACTGTTTCAGCACAAGAAGAATTTGACAACTGTATTCGAAAAACAATTGCTGGCATACCAGGAGCTGCAAACATTTTCGATGACATAATTGTGTTCGGAAAGGACACAGCCGACCATAAGAATTTGAGACAAGTGTTAGAGAGGATAAAGCATGCAGGGTTAACGTTGAACAAAAAGAAATGTTTGTTTCATCAGTCATCTGTAAAGTTCTTTGGTTTTGTGTTCAGTGCAGATGGCTTAAAACCTGATCCTGAGAAAGTGGATTATCTGAACAACATGCCTATGCCACAAAATGTGAATGAACTCTGTTCGTTATTGGGTATGGCTACCTATTCTTCTCGATTTATTAACAACTTTGCTTCAATAGTTGCTCCTTTAAGAGCACTTACAAAACAAGATACACCATGGCGATGGATACAGACCGAGCAGAATGCATTTGAAAAGCTGAAGTCAGCATTATCATCGGATACGGTTATGACATATTACGAGATTGGCAGAGAGACAGAGGTAATTGTTGATGGAAGTCCATCTGGTCTAGGAGCTATACTTGCTCAAAAAGAAAAGGACAGTGAGTGTTTTAAAGTTGTTACATACATAAGTAGAGCCTTTACACCGGTGGAATCAAGGTACTCACAAACAGAAAGAGAAGCACTGGCTATAAGATGGGCATGCGAAAGGCTGCATTCGTACCTTGCAGGTGCTGCATTTACTGTTATAACGGATCATAAACCATTGCTAGGAATTTTCAATAAGAAATCCAGCAAATCACCTATTAGAATTGAACGATGGGTACTCTTCTTGCAAAGTTATGATTTTACTGTCATATACAGACCAGGAGAGACAAATCCTAGCAATTACGCATCCAGACATCCACTGAAATGTGCTTCCGAAGATGTAATTCAGAGTACAAAAGCAGAAGCAGAAGTAAATTTGATCGTGACTGAATGTATGCCTGATGCAATAAGCTTAGAAGATGTAAACAAAGCAACCAGTTCAGACGAAGAGTTGCAAAAGATCAAACTCGCAGTGGAAACCGGAAAAATGAATGAACTGTACAATGATCCCAAGATGGCTCGTTATGAGAACATAATGAACGAGTTTTCAGTCGTTGATGGAATTGTTTTAAAAGGAAGGAAAATTGTGATTCCAAGTCTTTGCAAAAAAGGATCGTAAAGCTTGGGCATGAAGGGCACCAAGGTACTGTTAGGTGCAAACAGTATCTCAGATCTAGAGTACTGTTCTGTGGTCTAGACAAAGCTATTGAAGAAGAAGTAAAGGGTTGTATTCCTTGTCAGGCTGCGACAAGTGCAAAACATCGTGAACCACTAGTTATGACTGAGTTACCTGATAGAGCATGGCAAAAATTATCTATTGATTTCTGTGGTCCCTTCCCGTGTGGGACATACTGTTTTGTCATAGTTGACGATTATTCAAGATATCCAGTCGTGGAATTTCTCACATCAACCTCAGCATCTGCTACTATTCCGAAGCTTGATAAGATATTTTCGTTATTTGGTATTCCGGAAGAAATTAAAAGTGACAATGGTCCACCGTTTCAAGGAGAAGAATTTAAAGAATATGCAAAAAGTGTTGGTTTTAGACATCGAAAAATTACTCCATTACATCCAGAAGCGAATGGTCTAGCAGAGCGATTTGTACGGACACTGAAGAAAGCAGTAGACACGTTTGTAGCAGAAGGAAAGAATTGGAAAAGAGAAATACACAATTTTCTAAGAGTTTATAGGTCTACACCACACGCCACTACTGGAAGAAGTCCGTTTGAGCTAATCTTTGGAAGACCAATGGACACCAAATTGCCAAAGGTATCTGGAGAATTACATCCTGAGAAAGACGTACAACTACGTGTTCGAGACAAAACTGTAAAGGAAAAGGAGAAGAAATATGCAGATACAAGGCGCGGTACTAAATCAAGAAAATTTATGATGGGCGAGACAGTGTTGGTTCGACAGGAAAAAAGGAATAAGTTATCCACACCGTTTGAACCCATACCGTATCATGTGACAAGAATCAAGGGTTCAATGATAACTGTGCAAAGGACAACTGATGTCACACGAAATTCGTCATTCTTTAAAAGCATTCCACCAGTTCCGAAAATTCAGCTGACAGTTTCTGATGACATGGTTCGTGAGTCCACAGAACAATCGTTACCAGATCCTCAGACTCATCACGGCCCCTTGCAAGAACAAGAAAATGTACCACCGTCAGAAACTGTAGTTGGTGAACGTATGGAACAAGACCGTTTAGCAGCACCCACAAGTGATACCAACCACACTAGATTTCCGACTGGAAATAGGAAAAAACCTGAGTACTACGGATTCAATAACACTTGACAGTATTAGATAGTCTTAGTTGTTTAACAAGATTACAGAGTGCAAACAGTTATACAGAGGACATTTATTGATATTAGACTTGTAATGTTGTCTAGCTTTTAGACTTCTGTTTCAAAAGATAGGAGGATTGTAGCAAACAATGGATACTTCCATATGCACATAGGTACAGATGAGGATACGAGGCGCGCATGCGTGAGAGAGAAAAAAAAGAACACGTTGTAGCTTGTGATTGTAATATGTAAAGAGAGTTTGTATTTTCTATTTGCTTATATAAAGGCATTTATTTCTTTAAAATATAAAACCTTTCATTCATTACAGGGGGGTCACTATCAAAATAAGAGATACAGTTGTCAGTTCTTTAATGAAATGGGTTTTAAAAAATGGAGTCTGTTGAAATATGTGGTAACACAGGCAAATCGTTTCAGGATTCGACTCTAAAAATAAAAACACTCTAAAATCGTCACAGGAGCAAAAGTTCCCACATTACACTCCAGAACAGGGAGGCCCCTCAAAGCACATCTTTTAATTGTTTTATAAATTTTAATGCATAAGTGAAGATGTCTTTCCCCTTGATAATACAGAAATTAACTGCCATTAGAAAGGCAAGGGAATAAGCTGGCATTACACACAGCAAAGTATGTTAACAGAAATGGTTTGACCATGCAAACATACTCATGTACAGTATCATGTACAAAATACCCAATATATCTTGTACATAAAAACGTAAAGTTCACTCATCACTATCCGCCCGTTCTTTCCCTGATACATAGCCTTGTAAATCAGCAGTGTGGTGCCTCTTCCTTATATTATGGTAAACATATGCCGGCAAAGGTGGTGGGTTTCTGACTTTCTATACAAACACTACAGAGTGCTGGTACATCAAGTGCAAGAATGTCAGGTATACTGCATCAGTCACAATCACTACCACTACTTAGGTTCAATAATACAACACGTACACAAACTTCAGTCTAAATTACATGTCTGTTTGATATATCCCAGCTTCAATTTATCGGAACAAAAAAGTGCTATAGTGGGTGAAAACGTTTATTGACCACATTTTTGGCTTTATGATTCTTGGTGATTTTAACAATCTCGATATCAGTAGAATTAGGAATCAGGTTCGTTTAAAACAATTGATTCAGTTTAACACAAGAGGAAATCGGACCTTAGATCTCATTTTGACCAACTTGGAACAGTACTACCAATCCCCCGTGAGACTACCACCATTTCGCCTCTCAGACCATTTCACGGTGCTTATAGAACCTAAGTTATGGACCGATCATCAAACAAACAAGAGAATAAGACAATCGAGAGACTTATGACCTAGTCGAAGGGCTGCCATGGGTGCATTTATCAACGATTTTGACTGGTCCATCTTAAATCAGCTTCAAACTTGTGAAGAAAAGTTGAATTACTTTCAATCAGTCATCAGCACGGGAATGGATATTCTCCTTCCAGTTAAAAAATCCAGGATATGTAATAACGAGCCTCCATGGATGAATCATCATTTGAAATCTTTGATCCACAAACGGCAATTAGCCCTTGCCACTGGAAATAAGCACTGATTCAATCACCTGCAAAATGCTGTCAATCGAGAACGTAAAAAATGCCGTTCCAAGTTTTACGAGTCAAAAGTGAAGCAACTTAAATCATCATATCCCAAACAGTGGTGAAAATCAATCAAAGCTTTGTGTGGTATGAATCCGGTCAGTAGTGCAAGTACCTTCAGTCATTTGATAGCCCCAAGTAGGGAACCTAACTCAGTCTCAGTCTCTACCTGATCTGGCAAACACAATAAATTAAACTTTCTTATCACCAATGGAGCATTTCCAACCCCTATGTTCAACCACACCCCTGCCGATAACTACTTGTAATTCCGAAAGTATGTCATCTGCTTTTGTCATAACTGAGTCCCACGTTTTCACGAAATTAGTCAGTATAAAGTCGTCGAAAGCACCTGGGCCTGATTCTATCCCTGGTTGGCTCCTGAAAGAAAATGCCTGCGCCCTCGCGGAACCGATATCTGAAATTCTCAACTCCTATTATGAGAACAAACTACCTTCGTCTTGGAAGATGGCTGACGTATCCCCCATCCCGAAGCAGAAACCTGTACAAGATATCAGTAAACATCTAAGACCAATCTCACTGACCCCAGTCATTTCTAAACTAGCTGAAGAATTTGTCGTGGACCGTTTTATTAAGCCTGCAATTCTTCAAATAGTCGATTCTCGTCAGTATGGTGTAATACCAAAGTCTTCGACCACCCAATCCCTTATTGGTCTAGTTCACAATCTTGTGAAGGCAACCGATGGCAGCGGTGCTCTAGTTAGAGTTGTCATGTTTGATTACAAGAAGGCGTTCGATCTCATCGATCACCATATTCTTGTTGCAAAACTTTACACTCTTGATATTCCACCTGAAATTATAAATTGGGTCTCAGACTTCCTGACCAATCGTCAGCAAAGAGTCAAGTTAGTGTCAGATTGCTATTCCGAATGGGCTGCTGTTCCAGCAGGGGTACCGCAGGGAACGAAACTCGGACCCTGGCTGTATATCCTGATGATTAACGATCTTAATGCCAATGGAGTTGATCTTTAGAAATTTGTAGATGATACCACAATTGCAGAAGAAGTCCCCAAAGGAGATACCAGTAAGATGCAGTTAGCAGCCAACGAGATACAGGATCAGTCAATCAACCTTAAATTTACCCTAAATGAGGATAAATGCAAAGAAATGCGCGTGTGCTTCGCTAAGCTTGAAAGATCGGATATTTTACCCGTGGTAATAAATAATAAGGAAATCGAACTAACCTTTTTTGCCAAAATATTGGGATTAATTATCTGTAGTGACCTTAAATGGAATGACCATGTCGAATCAGTTTTGAAGAAATCATCCAAACGATTGTACTTTCTACGGCAATTGAAACGTGCAAGAGTTTCTGGACTACAGAACTTGCACAATAGACGGGATTTATTGTGCAGAAAAACTTTTAAGAACATTGTTGAGGATCCGAACCACAAGCTACACTCGCTCCTGCCACCTGTTAACGTTGAATACCAATATAATTTAAGGAATAAACGTTTTTTTAGATTGCCAAATTGCAAAACGAACCGTTTTAAAAACACTTTTATGATAGCTAGTGCAAGCCAATACTAATCTTACATCAAATTATTTGTATAGTCTTATATTAGTTTACTTGTAATTTTAGGCCTTTGTAAAATATCCATTGTAATTCAGCGATTGCTGCAAGTTTGGATTCAACAAACGATTTTATTATTAGGAGACACTCAGGAGAAGGTATACCTTCTCCTGAGTGTCTTCTTTGCTTTCGACTGGTTCATCTTCATCATCTGAATTGGTATATCTGCCATTTGGCCTCAACACACGTTTTCCTCTGCCGTGAATGACCCAGTAGTACAATACTGGTTCAGGTAAAGACGAATGGTTTCATAGTCATCTGTTGAAGGAATATACCAAAAATGATCAACATTTTACAATCAGAATGTTGAAGTGGGCAAGCAGGGACAAGACTTTCACAAATTAACATGATCAAACACAAACCTTCTATACATAAAGTTGTGCAAAACTGGCACAATATATAGACATGTTATCTAAAAATCCACTGATCAACAATTCATTATTTACTTAATAACACCTTGCTGAGCAATGCCAGCAGTATTAACCCCTCCATTTATGATGCCCCCTGCATGCACCCAAGTTATGGCTTCTCTCATTTCGATTTTTGTAAAATAAATCTAAATATATTTACTTGACATATTAAGAAATATTAAAATCTATTTTTGCACTTAATAATATGGCCTTCAGTAATTTTAGAAGTGTTATTTTTTCTTTTTTTATGTCATTCCCCCCTTCCCACCACCACCACCAAACACACACAAGTTTATTATGGTCCCTTACACCTTAAGTTGTCTATTTTTGTAATTTCAATTTGAGCCTATCTTTTATATACAACCCTTATATAAAGTGCATGATTAATGAAGCATATAAGATATAAGTACAAAAGTGCTTTCATATCACACAAAATCATAATTTAATGAACCATACAACTAGTGTAAAAAGGACTCTGACTTACCGCTGAATTTTAACTTTAGCCACGCAAGTTTTGGTTTCCAGTGCTTCTGGGTCTAGGGAACCCTTTATTTCTTTTTTGTGGGTTTTCATGAAATTGCACGGCCATGCCATCATTACATCTTTTTGATCATCCCAGCCAACATTTTTGAACTTGTCCGGATTTTCTCGAAGGATCCATCGCATCTCACCAACTTCCTACGCTTTTTCTTTGTGAATTCAAACAACGCATATTTCATATTGAAGGAAAAAAAAAGCTTACCAAATCAATAAATATTTTGGTTAAAAATTCGAAAGATTAGAGCGAATCAATGATCAAGTGTTCGAGTCAAAAAGAAAAGAACATGTGATAGGTGACACGTTTCCCAAGCACCCTTGCGAGCGTCCTCGTTCCCAGTGTCTTTGTCTGCTTTGAGCGAAATTAATGCAAGCATGGACTGGACACAAACAAGCATTATTTTGATAAATTTCTGTAACAGCAAGCGCATGTTTTCTTGTATACTCGAGCAAAAATACCATATATATTAAATGAACTATCATAGGATTTGGTTTTCAGATTACATGGAAAAAATTGTTGTTTTATACCTTTGACTTATGCTCGAAACATTACTCTTGAAAGTGAGAAGTCATGTCAATCAGAGGTCCTTATAAACAACACGAATATGATCCTAGCATTCACGTTTCAAGGACAACATCTTACATTAGAAGAAAATGTCGACGTGTCCGCTCAACGATTCAGTCAGATCAGCCAGTTCATTCTGTTAATCACACGGTATGGTAGCTCTATGTATTTTACGCCTACAGCTTTATTATGAAGCTGATTAGTTTTAGCTTAATATGTATGTAGAATTATTACTATAAAAATAGATGTGTGTAAAGAAGCGTGGCATATGAGCATTCCAAGGGGGGGGGGGGGCAATTGTATCAAACATTTTATTGACATTTCTCAGTATTTTATGCAAAGAATTGTTGAATAAATATTTAAAAATATTTCATGCATGGCATGCTGAAATGGCAGACATTTTATTTACTTTTTTTGCCAAATAGAAATTAGTGGATAATCTGGGTATCGTTCAGTGCAGCTATTTTAAGTTGTGCTAAACTTGCAGTTTTTGATATTAATACAGTGATCAATTATACAGCATAGGAATTTAGGAAGTTTTTCAGCATCATTTGATATTTTAGTAACTAATTTAAACTCGTTATATAGGTTTGTTATATTGCATCAGCTGGTTATGCCCACCACTAGTTTACACAATGCCTGCCAAAATTTAATGTTACAACTTAGCAACATATTGTTGCTGAAGACATATTGTTTCAAAGTACATGAACATAGACTTTTCAACTATGTAACACATCATGTTTAAAAAGCAAACCGTAAGCTGATCTTCAAACTATTCACTAAAATTGTCAATGTATTCACTGAAATCCTGGATGCAACCATGTGAACATCCCTTGAACAATATGAAATAGATATTATTTAATGTTCTACTGGCCCATAGGGGACTGGCAGTGACAGGTCGTATAGACTTTGTGGTTTTGTAGGTCAATAAGATATGTAAGCCGCATTACGTATATTATGAATGCTTCTGTGCAGATGAGCTTGATTTGAACAATGACCAGGTATATTTTATTAATAAACTGTCCTAATTCATTGTATAGTAATCATACTTTTATGCCAAATTATTCTTAAACTCTTAGCAAGCCTTAGTAGTGAGAACAATATAGTCTTAGGGAAACCTATGTAAGTGCTATTTCAAGATTCTGATACTTGGTATGTACTTTTTTTGCTGTACTAAAGATTCCTACAGACAATGAATGGCATGATGAAGTTGAGAGTAATGGTGATGAGGCTTCACAAACTGACACAAATGATGGGATGGTAGATTTAATTTAATTTCAATAATAGCAGGTATTTCTTTACAAACAAGGGTATATGATTATAACTCTTTTGCATCATCTTTAATTGTGTGATGTCAAATTACTGAGTACCAGTAGTGCACCAGTCAATATAAATCCCTGCATCCCCAGGGCTGGGACATAGCAGGGCATTAGCAGGGGATTAGCAGCTTTGTGTCTCCTTATTGGTAAATAAGGTGATTAGCAAAGCTAACCTAAACCTTATACTGACCGCTGCATAACTTGGGGAAGTGACAAGTACTCACCATTTAGTCTAATGTACACACTACATGTTGAGGACTTTGTTGATATTAATTTTTTGGATGTAAAAAATTGCATGAGGTCTATGCTTGCATGTTTCCTTGATTAACTTGCTTTGCCTTAGAGAGAATGATTTCATAATATTTGTAAATTGTGTATGAAAAGATGCATGCAATTGGTGACAATAAGTGAGTATAAATAAACTTTATACTATCTAACAATGTTTTACTCTTATAGGAAAAAAAAGTGCCTATTTATCCAGGAGCAAATATCACGAAAACACAGAGCCTTCTCCTAATCCTTTGTGTTGTGCTCAGACATAAGCTCACCGATGTGGCACTTGGAGATCTGCTGTTGCTGCTCAATACTTTTTTCCAAACACAGTTCCACCAACCAAGTACAAATTTCATAATTTCTTTAAATTAGAGAAGTCAGAGGCATGTGTTAATAGTGCCTAAAAGTTGTTGAAAGTTAATTTGCTCAGCATTATGTTGTATTATTTCTTAAAAAAAAGAATTGATTTTTTGAAAAACTTTACATTTATAGAAGCACTTCTACTGTTCCACGTGTATGTCGTACTTGGGAAATGACACAACAATTGCAGCTTGCAATTTATGTGATGAAGCACTCAATGAAGAGGAAAATATTAAGAATGGATATTATTTTATATATATTCCTGTTCAACAACATTTGAGAAGCATGTTATCGAATAACAAACTTTTCCCTTATTTAACTAACAGAAATTTAGATCATATCCTTAAATCAAAAACTATAAATGATGTGACAACATCAGAATTGTACAAGGAGCTAATAGTTAGGTATGGTATCAATCCAAATGATGTATCTTTGACATGGAATACAGATGGCATTCCTATCTTTAACTCCTCTAACTTTTCTGTGTGGCCTTTACCAGGCTTTTGTAAATGAGCTTCCTCAACACTTAAGGGGGAAAAATATCCTGTTGCTTGGTTTATGGTTTGGCCAGAAGCCAGTAATGAATGTCTTTTTGAAACAATTTGTTGATGAGTGCCAAAAGTTGGAGTTGGATGGTTTTCTTTTCGGCAATGAGGTTCGGCCAAGAAAAGTACTTGCATTGTTGCTATCTGGCAGATTCTCCTGCTCGAGCTATTGTTCGAAATGTGAAACAATACAATGGTATGAACGGGTGTGACTGGTGTGAATTTGAAGGGGTAGCCGTGTCAAATAACAATGGTCCTCCTTTAAGGTACTACCCCCATAGAACACCAGTTGTTATGCACACTGCTGCAAAGAAAGCAAAGTATGCATTGGAAGCAACACCTACCAATCCTGTCAAGGGAGTGAAAGGGATGACCTATGCAGACCTACTCCCCTCTTTTGACACTGTTAGGGGCACAGTGACAGATTTTATGCATCCTGTTTGCTTGGGGGTTTTAAGGCAAATGGTTGATATGTGGTTTAACAGCAAGAATCATTGTGAACATTATATTGGTCAAAGTATCAGCTTGATCGATCAGCGTTTGCAACTTATCATTCCTCCTAGCGAACTTCTAAGATTTTCCACAATGGCAAGAAAATGCATAGATGATTGTTCTGCTGTTGCTGTAATTGATGTACTTGTTAAGCTGATGTATGATGCAAGGTATGGGCACAAGAATGGTGGTGATGTATTGAGTGTTCTAGGTTCTTGTGAAGTGATTATCTTAGATGCTTGTATGTTGGGTGCATTGCAAGACCTTCTCGGTGTGATCTGACACTGAGTCTGGAGATCTTTATGATCGGTTTGTTTATAATCATCAGTTGTATTCTGGTGTGAACTATACCAGATCTAAACCGCACACAAATCCCAACATCTCTTTTTAACACCCAGTTTATAAATACTTTTGTATACTGGAACAATTAAATCGGACACCACATACAACATATACAGCTCTTGCTACATCAAGAAACTTTTTGGCAGTATAGATAGCCCTTGACAGAGTTAATGCTTTTTGATGACAAAGAGATATTCAATAAGGAATAAAGAAGAAGCTTTTCGAAGCTTTAAAGAAGAAGCAATGGAATTTTACCATTTTATACTAGGGAAGTAGGTTCTGCATTTCTGTGAAGACTTTCTAAGTCAGCTACAGGTTGATTTCTTCCGTTGCCATCTAACAAAACCTCATCGCTAAAATACCAAATTCTTTTAGTCACTTTTTGGGAGGTCCACAAGTAGCACTTCCTTGACGTTTACCAAAATTATCGCACATGTTTACATGCTGTTTACAAAACATAAATGTAACATTTCAAAACTGCATTTGTTTTGCTTGCTCAAATAAAAATGGTGTGATAGTATCATCGTCATTTTGCTCGCCATTTTCAGGCATTTTACAAGATACATTTGATACATTCTACTTCGTCTTCGATTTTTAGACAACGAATCTTACAAAGTAGTTTGAAAAAATCCATCAACTAGGATTCGAAATATATAACCATGTGATGAAAGATATTTATCTTAACTTGAAATACACAAATTAGCTAGGTCTGGAAAGCATTTTCACGCCAAATGCGCATCAGTTTAAATAAGTCTATGTGCACACGGTAATGTTTCCAAGCGTTTTCACAGATAACGCGTTTCCAAAAGTATCGTTTCTATGCTACGTTTACACCGAAACAGATAAAAACACCCTCACCTGAGAAAAACGTTTAAAGTTAAGGAAACGATGTCTGAAACTCATTTTCCCAGTTCCAAATGTTTTAGACATTGTTCGTTTTCGCTCTTTTTGTCATGTAAACAAGAGAAAACAGTCAAAACATGAAGAAAATCCAGAAACGCAACAGAATAGTATGGCCGATGTCAAAGGAGTTGCTTCATTATTTTTATTTATCAGTAACTTGATACTTCAACTAACAGCAGCTGCAGTTAACTTAGTAACAATAACAACAAACAGAACACAAAAATTGCTATTTGAGCCCTAAGCGCGTCGAGAAAACGATTAAAAAGGTATTTGAAAAGATCAAATAGACGACCAATGAGGAAACAAAGAATATGGTGTCGACCAGGTCGGACAAATATTTGGTGGACGAACATTCTAAACAACAAAACCAGTAGTGAAGAGTGGAAAGAAAATTTAAGAATGGACAGACGCCTCTGATGAATTATGCGAAAGATTAAGACCGTATCTGACTGGCAAAAACAGTTATGAGAGATGCATTACCTGTGGAAACAAAAGTGGCAGCAACTCTACTATTTAGCTGATGAATCAAGATATAGGAAGGTAAAATCAAACTTTGTGGCAATTATAAAATATTTAATACAATCTATGTTCATACATCATATGTATAATATGATGTACAGTATCATACGTTCTACATTAAAGGATTATTTACCAAGTAGAAAGCTCATGTTATAAGCACTTATAGTATATTACGTCTCTTTTGTTTTAGGTTGACAATGCCTTTGGTATTGGCAAAACTACCTTATCTAAAATTATACGATCTGTATGTTTTGCTATTGTGGAAGTTCTGGGAAAAGAATTCATTAGTATTCCACATGATGAAGAGGGCATAGTTCAGTTAGCCAGTCGGTATTATAGCAAGCATGGAGTCCCACAATGTATTGGGGCAGTTGATGGGACACACATTCGAATAAAGCAACCCAAAGGCAAGTCATCAGGGTATATTAATAGAAAAGGTTCCTACAGTTTAAATATCCAGGCAACATGTGATTTCGGGTATTGTTTTCTTGATGTTGTGATTAAGTGGCCGGGAAGTGTGCAAGATGCCAACAATGTTTGTAAATTCATCCATATACCACATGCTGCAAAATGGAACAATACCTCCATGTCCTAAAGTAATTGTCAAGGATCAACCACCTGTTCCTATCTGCATTATTGGCGATCCAGCATACCCATTGAATACCTTCCTAATGAAAGAGTATGACCTAGGAGGTACGACTGAAGCAGAGCAATTTTATGGATTTAGGTTGTCATCAGCAAGGATGGCAATTGAATGTGCTTTTGGTCGGTTGAAGGCAAGATGGGGTAGCCTAAAAGGAGTCTTAGATGTTGATTTAGAGTTCGCACCTACACTCATTTATACTTGCTTTATTCTCCACAACTACTGTGAAAGGAACAAAGTATAGATCCAGCAGCGATTCATGCAGTAATACAATATGATCAGGAATTTACACAACCCAATGTTGAAACCATTGAGCAGTTTAATGCTGATCCTGCTAATTGGAAACAGCAAATTGAATCTTGCCCAAACAATGCCAAAGACATCAGGCACATTTTTAAAATGTTCTTTGAATAACTGAATGTTTATTGACGATGAAATTAATTAAACAAGCAATATGCACATACCTAAATAATTAAATAGTAATTATTTCACAAATTCTGTAAAATTAATTAATATTATATTATATAAAAAAACGTCAACATTTATTACATTCTTAACCAATGGTTTCATTTTCATGTTTGCTGTACTTTTCCTGGAAGTCTTTTTTGGATGCATTTCTCCCATATATTTTGGCCAAATATTTTTTGCTGAGCTTGATTAAATCTATTCGCAGCCCTATAGAAACTATGGGGAAATAACCACATGAAAATCAGATTGTTGGGTAAAAATGCAACAAATTGTCTATTAATTATTTGTAAAGAATTTATAACAAAAAATGTTTACTGTGAAATTTAATCAGTTATAAACGAATGACACAAATCTTCTCTTGTATTAATGTTCAGTTCAAACACCCAAAAGAATCACAAATTGGCTAAATGCCATCATAATAACAAAATTTGCATGACTATATTAAGATAACATAAAAGTCTAATTATTTAAATCCAATCAGCAAGTCCTCATTGTCAAAAAACTCATTTGAGGAATAAAATTTTGATCTGAGCCTATAAGGCATAGAATGAGATTGCCTATATGTAGGACTCCGAACTCTTGATGACACAACAGGGTGCTGCTGCTTATACCACACTAGACTGAGAGGCCATTGCAGATGCAATATTCTTAAATCCTTCTGATAAAGATTGGCCAATTGCAGTCATAGATTCTGATAGTGACTTAATGGCACTGGCCTGTTTACTTTCACCTTCACTAATTTTTTTTTATCAGCTGCTCCTGAAGTGCCAGCTCTTTTTGGGCAATGTTAATCATTTGCTGATCATTACTCATCTTCTTCAACTTTTGATCTCTTAAATCAGAAAGCAGGTTACAACGTTTTGTGGGAGTGGGTGAGTCCAAACTTGATTTTTCACTTGGTTGTACAGCTGTTTCAGTGTCAAGCACGTCAGGCTTCACATCATCTTTCATTTTCTCATTGGCAGTACCGATGCTTACATTATTGGTTTCAACCCCTCCAAGTATTTCATCAGCTGAAGTGCTACCACCAAACACATTTTGACACAACTCATAGCATTTAAATACTTGTCTCCCCCCACCACTTCTCCTACCAGCTCTAACAGCAGCAACGAATTTATTTTGCAACTGTTCGACTTTTCGAACCACTTGACCAGAATTCTGTTGGAATTCAGCAAGATGATGGGAAAATTCTTCATTGGGTAGGTCTGTAATTCCGGATAACTTCGCCACGAACAAATCATTTATTTCTGTGTATTTCTTTTTACAGCTGTCCCAGTATAGCCCCTCGTTGGTTTTTTCGGTTTTGTACTCAAAAATAATGGAAAGTAAGAGCTCAAATTCAGAATCAGACCACTGGAAGTTTTTGTTAGCTTTTTGTACATCAAGCACTTCAACTTCAGCCAAAACCAACGAGGATACCATGCTTATTTCAGGCAATATATATGCGCCCTGGTTTTCACGTTTAGGTAGAAGGCAAATAGTACAGAAGGAAAAAAATTAGAAATAACAAAACAATGGACACTCCGTAGAACTCAACCACAGAAGTAAGCTTCCAAAGAACTATGCATTGGTAGCTCATCAGCATGGTGCTCCTCTTCATAATTGTTTTGGGTTTGTCGATGGGACCGTACACAGAAAAAGGCAGACCAAATTCAATCTTAGTGCTGTTGGTAAGATGTATTATATTTCTGCCTTGCTTGTGAATTCCCGTTCCTGCCTTTAGGGTAACATTGTTTCTTCCTTCTTTGAACTTTCACCACCTACATTAGGTGAACATCTGGTGATTGTTATAGGAAATCATGTTTGATTGTTGTAAAAGTTACATTGTAAAATAATGTATAGGTAAAATATTAATGATCTATCTTAGCAAATGTCTAATGTATTTTCTCACATACAACCAATAATGTAGTACCTAATGTTAGGATTAATTAGTTCAAGTCACAGTTATTGCTATTGGTTTGATAAGAAAAAAACACAATAAACAGGTGAAAATTAGAGAGAAACCATGTTTTTTTGCATTAACCATTTTTATCCTTTATTAACATTTATTTGTTATTAATATTATTAACACATTTTTTGTACATATTATTTAATATTTTACAATTCATACAACCAGTGGCAAAGCCAGGCACAACAATTTGTCGGTCATCCTATTCAAGTATAGGAATAATAATTATTAGAAATCATTATTCAGAAATTATCATTATCCATTTCTTTAGAAATGGATTGTTTTCATGGCTTAAACATGGAAATATTTGTATGTTATCATGATTAAATTGCTGGGTTTGCTTAATTACTATATAAAACACTCAGTGAATTTGAAAAATACGTGAAAAAGTAGTCATTAGTAACTACTCTAATTCATTTTAAAGATAAGTAAATGTAAAATCACTTCTTTGCTCTTCAATAATGAAGCCAATAGTTGTGATTGCTGTTGTTGCATCATTGAAAATATTTGCTGATGAGGCATGCCACTCTGCTGCTGCTCTTGAGCTTGCAATAGCTGATGCTGCCACTGGGTTTGAGATACTTTCATCTGTTCAAGTAAAATGTTCTTTTCTTCTTTCACAACTTCTCTCTCGTGTTTTCAGCAGCAATTCTTTGTCTCTAAACTCTCTCATTTGATGCTCTTTTCTTTAGCCAATTAAACAGGTTCTGATGAACGTCTTTTCTTTACTGGTGGTGTTTTGTGTTGTCCCAACTCTCCTTGCAACCTCTGCCTAGTCCCTCCATATCTTTCCATCGCTCGCTCCCTCGTTTCCAAAGCTTGCAATGTTTCTGCCTCCACATTTTCTCTCCTTACATCGGCTTCTACTCTTCTCTCAGTCTCATCACGAATATCAATCAATTCTTCCAACAGTGCTACCTTTTCTGTCAGTTGTTTTCCTCCTATACCATGTTTTCCTCCTGTATCCATGGGTTCATTACATCACTGTTTATAAATTATGCTTAAGGTGGCTCGATACAGTTTTCAAAAAATTAAGCTATAGTTCACTTAACACTTTTAATTTTTGCTCTGTTAAATTTAAGTAAGTCTGTATTGAATTGTTCATGTATTTTAACATATTTTCTGTTATGGCAGTTTTGATGGCTAATGCTTCGCTGCTATGCCAACACTTTCGTATGAAATTTACTCAGAAACGATGTATTCTGTTGTGCAAGTCTGAAAGAAGCACGGTGACCCCCAATTTTTTTCTTTGCACCATGTTACAAACACCATAAGCTAACATTGTGCAAAATTTTAAAAAATTGGATAACGCCAATTTTTTTAAACTACAAAATACTGCTTTCTTGAAAATCATTTTTTCCACATTATAGAATTTTTTTATTTTTTGTATAATCCAATACTTTTGTGGTACGATACTGCATACAATATTTAAAGATAAGTCACCACACAATATAAGGAGATATAGCACATTCAGTTTTAAAAATTGAATTTGTTAAAGTGCCCATGACACGAAGATTTTTATTGCATAATGAGAAAGAGTATTTAAAACTGTAATACTAGTTCTTTTGTACTTTTGCACTGCAACGTTTTGTTGATGAGATATTTCAGTTTGAATATTTTGTTTTGTCGGCTAATTATGTCACACTTTGCACAATGAGGCATCAGAAAGTAGAGTTTTACGAAAGTAGAGTTAAAGTGTTTTTCCTATAAAGAGACGACGTGCAACATTAATGGGTGCTTATGTTTGTCCTTTATCTACATATCCTTTCAATATTACGAGAATTTTGCTCATTGAAGATATGGATAACTGGTATTCAACAGCAACTCATCATGCAAAGTGTGACGTAAATTAGCCGACAAAACAAAAAATTCAAACTAAAATATCTCATCAACAAAACCTTGCAATGCAAAAGTTTAAAAGAACTTGTATTACAGTTTTAAATACTCTTTCACATCATGTAATAAAAATTTCGGTGTCATGGGCACTTTAATGATGTCAGCAATTAGTAAATCTACCTTCAGTTTGCATTTTTTATGTGTAAAATGGCGTCAGCATTTCACATGGCATGCAATATTTTACATATCTATTTGTTGTAAACGTGATACATGAGAAGATTTGTGTGAATTACATTAAAATTGGCACATGCTGTCTTTATTTGTGAGCATTACTATATCAAGCCACCATAATACCAGACAATTTTACTTGTTGGGGAAAGGGATGATTATGTGTTGATATGCCAGTAAATATTCTTACTTTTTCTTTGTCTCTGTTAATACCAGCAGCCACTCTCCATACTGTGCTGAAGTAAAATAAAATATCTGTCATCTTTTTTATTAAATTTGTATTAAGTTTTCTTAGTCTTGCAAGTTAAAGGAAGTTATAATTACTGCCAGCCTGCCATGATATGAACAAAACTTTGCCCAAAATCTCAAGCGTGAAAATCTTCAGCTAAAAACTGACAAATATGCTTTATCCAAGTTACAAATATGTTGTAGTGATGTAGTTTTTCCCCAAAAAATTTAGCAGCAAACAAACTAGCTTTAACATTCAAAAATAACTTTCAAAGAATTGTTTAATTTGTTGAACAAAAATTCGGTATGTTTAAAAGCATTACAAACAATAAAACTCAAATTACCTTAAAACTCAAATGAAATCCTTAAAGTGGAACTCACACCCCAATTTTTTTTTGATAATATAATTGTGCACTATTTATGGAGCACAAAACTGAAAAAATTTTTCCATTTGGATGAATTCTCGCTTTTTTACAGCTCTTTAAAGTTGCAACAATTGGCCCAAAACATAATCAATTTGTCCCACAACCGCAGGATTGGGGGTCTGCGTCGAGTAGGGCGCTGTGACGTCAGAAGGTGAACTTGATCTTTTGTCAACACAAGAAATAGTATTACTGTATGCGTATAAGAAAGACAGTAAGTTGCAGAAAATAGCTTTTTAGAATGCCAAAGATGTGTTGTTGCCGGTTGTGGCAACGTAGGTGATAAGGAAAAAGGTGTATCTCTTCACATCATTCCATATTCCAGGGACGAGCGAAATGAGGCAAGAAAAAGACACAAGAAGTGGGTCGATTTCGTCAAGCTTAAATGCGCTAAGTGGCAACCTTCACAGTACTCCATAATATGCTAAGAGAATTTCAAACCAGACGACTTCAGCCGGAGACTGACCTAGCACATCGAAAGAATTCCCTAAAACAGCACCTGAATACAGCACATCAATGGAAAAAGAACCAACACAGTCACCAACAGAATCTCAGCTCGCTCCTATTCATGAAGAGACCTCTCAGTCTCTGATTGTTCCAGATGAACCACCGACACCAGCCGAATGCTGTGCTGTTGTGCCAGGATGTATCAATTGTTCGGACTTGCTGAAACAAAATCGACAGCTCACTTATAAGGTGAAAACGTTAAGGGAAATTGTGGGAAAATGGTGTGAAGAAGTTAAAGTATACCGCAGAAAATGTAAGAATAACAATTATTTTGTATTCGATCCTTTTACTCCAGCATATTAATTTTAAAATTACTGTAGTAAAATAACTATAAACAGACCCTAAAACTTTGTTTTTATTTGGCACACAATAATTCTTAGGAGAATAATATTGTAGTTGGTATCGCAGTATTATCTTATTATCAATACCTACTGCTAGATAATGTAAAAAAAGTTTTACATTTTTAACTGTCTGATGCCCTACAGTATGTTTCTACTTGTTTATTTGTGCTACATGTATGTGAGATGATTTGTCTTCTGAATGGAAGGATCTGCAGTACTTGTAACCTTGTTCCCAGGCTGAGATTCACTGTGTTACTGACACCTTGTAGGTAATAAATTAATCAAAAGTCAAAACATTAAAAACCAAGGCAAAGAGCCCAAAGAAAGTTGATGTCCATAAAGAACCTGATGAACATATGAGGTCCGGTAACGATAGTGAAAGCCATGACTGAAATAGTTTATAGTTTTATTAATAGAACTGATTTGGTAACCAAAAGGTTAAATTACACCAGCAATTTACAAAATTTGTATTTAGTGTTAAGAAGTATTAAGTATTGTTTATATTACATTATTAAGAATATAAAAAATTCAAGAAGTAACAAAGTCAATAGGCCTAAATTTATCCTCAGTCATTTACTGTTTTCTTTGGAGACGATTTGAGGAAAGAATGATTTCCTAAAGCGTTCAGTTCTGCATAGATAATTGTTGTACTTGCATCTTGGTCGCATACCATAGTCTGTTGTTGCTTTGTGGTGCAATAGTTCACTTAATTTATCATTGTTCTCATTTCTTTTCAAAAAATTGTTCGCATAACGTTTCTCTTCTTTCTTTTAGTATAGGGATACCAGTAAAATCCCGAGCTTCTCTGTAACTCATTAATTGGAACAAGATTCGGAAAGCACGCTGAATCTGTTCAATGTCCTTACTCAAATACTCTTGGATGTTAAAATGCCAAACTTGGCAAGCGTATTTGAGGACAGGCCTTATAATAGTAGTGTACACAGTGATTAACATATTTGTATCAGTGTTTGCTCGTTTCAACACTCTCAACATATAGAGTCTTTTTCCTGCTTTTTTAACAACATTGGTGACGTGTTCGTTCCAGTTCATATTATTGTGAACAATTAATCCCAGAACTTAAGCTGAAGATACGCGCTCTACAGCAGTGCCACTTATAATTACAGGTGGAAAATCCTGTTTATCTTTTGCAAAGTCTATTATTAGTTCTTTGCATTTACTGATATTGAATTTCATATTATTAGCGATGGTCCACTTATAAATGATATCTACAAGCTCTTGAAGGGTGCTATTAGTATCAGGTGTAACACTTTCAGTAATAGTACTATCGTCGACGTATTTTCATCGATTATTCTAGTCTGTGAGAAGGTCATTTATCATGACAAGAAAAAGGACTGGTCCCAGAACTGTTGCTTGTGGTATGCCTCCATTTAGAATTTTCCAGTTTGATACACAGTTTGCTATCTTGACGCATTGTTTGCATTCAAAAAGGAAACTTCGAATCCAATTTATAATTTTCGATAGTACTTTCATTTCGTATAACTTGTACAGCAAGATGTTGTGATAAACAAGATCGAATGCTTTCGAAAAATCGAGCAGGAAAACCCTTACAGCGATTTTTGGTATATCAGTTTCATATAGCAAGTGGTGTGCAAAGCATAATAGAGGATGAGTTGTCGAAGTGTTTTTTAAAGAACCAAATTGTCGTTTATCAATCTGTTCTTTAATATGCTCGAGTAGCCAATCAGTAACAAAACGTTCGCAGATTTTAGACAGAGTAGATGTAAGTGAAATGGGGCGAAGGTCTTTGGTGATGTCCTGAGGTGATGGTATTTTTGGAATTGGAATGACATTAGCTTTTTTCCAGATGGTCGGAACGGTCGCTTGTTGGATAGAGGCGTTGAAAATTGATGCTACAGGGGAAGCGAGTACATGGGTGTAAAACTTCAAAACCCAGTTTGGTATTCCATCTGGACTAGGGGATTTGGAAGTTGATATAATGGATAGTTGGCTGTTTTCTGCTGAAATATCAGTATGAAGACGATTCAAAGGAGGGGTTTCTTTAGTAATTGAAATGAAAGCATCATTAACGTTTTCGGCCAGGGTTTTTCCTGACACCACCTGATTGCCTACGACAAGGGTTGATAGGACTTTCTTCCTAGGGTATTCTGATAACTGTCTTATGGATTGCCACCATTTTTTTGGGTTAGGGTTTAGCTTCAACTGCGCCAATTTTTTTTCAAGAAAGGTTGACCTGAGCTTCTTAGTTTCTCTGTTTATTTGATTGCGTAGCCACCGATAATGTAAACTTTTTCCGTCATGGAGTGCCTTTTGTCTGGCTTCAATTATTTTCTTAAATTCAGGAGTTACCCAAGGTCTGTCTTTTTCATGTAATTTTACAGTTTTAGCCAGGAGAAAACAATCCAATTCGGCATTTATGATATCTTCGAAGAGTTCTAATTTTTGTTCACAAGAATAAGTGTGATATAAACTGGTCCAATTAAAATCGGTTAACCACTTTCCGAAAGCAATTTTTGCAGCATTATTTCCTTGTCTGATTTTCACTTTCGTGCAGGCGTTTTTAGTTGCAGCGTTCTTATATGAGCATAACACTGAATTGTGGTCACTAAGGCCAATAGGTGGGAGAACCAGGGGGGTGTTACAAAAATTTGACATGTTTGTCAGAGCATATACATAGCATTCCCCCTTGTAGGTTGTTTAACAATCTGCTTTAATGTAAAGTGTCTGAGAATTGTAGAACCTGGACATCTGTTAAAATCCCCAGCTAATATTATGCCTGCATTTGGGTGCATGGAAAGGGCAACATCAAGCTTTGTAGTAAGGTGTTCGATAAGTGCGTGGTTATCGCTCGATGGTGGATGATAAACTATGCAGACAACCAAACATGAGAAACCTCTAAACAATTTATGTGGTCTCAAGTAGAGCCACAGAGTTTCAAAACGAACATCTTGCAAACAAGTTAGGGTTTTAAAGGGGATCTGTGACTTTATATAAGCACACACGCCACCTCCAGACCTATAATTTCTATCACGATGTATCAGAGAGTAGCCAGGAATTTGGACTGCATCGTCATCAATATTTTCATTTAACCATGTTTCAGTGATAAAAGCCAAACTGGTATTATTTAATTTAAGAATAGCATCTAATTCATCAACTTTCGGCAGAAGTGATGCAGTTAGGGATACAATTATCAAAGTTCGATGTAATATTTAGCATCAAAACAGTCGTGTTGGGATGTCCATCAAGGGTTGAGAGTACGGGAAATTGAGAAAAGGGTGGTAGATTGGATAATTCATCAATGGTTAAGGAAAATTTAGTGGCAAAGTCTGCTGTTGTGGGAACTGAAAAAATTGTTGAACATTAATATTATGAGAGAAATCACACTTTCCTCCATTCAAGCAATGTCCTCTCTGCAAAAATGGGCATGGGACCAAATGCTTGGGAATACTAGTAGCTTTACGATTTGCCTGATTGAGTTGCAGCATTGCTTCGATCAGCACAGTTTCTAAGCTCAGAGGCATCTAAATTGTTGGCTTCATTAACATCAATAAAGGCATTAACAGCATCATCGGCTTCCATAACCTCTTTAGAACCATTAACGATCTTGTTTATGTTGAGGTAGAATCAGAAGAAAGTGGTTCCCAATACGAAGTTGACATAGAAACCAATACCACTGAAACTGAAGACTGTAGATTTGGGCAGGCAAGTGTCAACAGAGTGTGCTGTCCACAGGTTATTTTTTACATTACTAATTTTGTATATAAACATTTACTTGTTACAGACCTACAAACAGAGCCAAAATATGTCGTGTTCTTGTCACATTTATTACTCTTATTCAAAATTTGCCAAGTATGCACGCATGACAACCCTGAAGTCCAAGTAAAAGAATCTGGGACAAATGTCTCAATTAAATCGAAATCTCCTTCATGCAAGCAGGATACAGATTGGCATAGTCAGCCCTACATGCCAGCTTCGCAGATTAAAGCTGGTAACTTTCTCCTGGCCTTCTCTGTCCCGTTCAGTGGAAGATCACCAGGAAAAGTAATCAAACTTTTTGTAACCACATGGGATTGAAATGCTTCACATTAAAGACATACTAAGTTTACCAGCAGGTATGTAAATTGCAGTATTGATTTTAAGTTGATCACAGAAAAAAACTAAAGCCATGATTAATTGAGGGATTCCCATAATTCAACTGAGGATATTCTAAGATATTCTGTTTTAACAGCTCAATACAAAATATTTTTGTTATAGGAGAAGATATTTCCAACCATCCACATCTATTGGGAAAAGTATCAAAAAAAGCTCTAGAGAAAGTTAAGGAAGAAAGCAGTTATGGAGTCATTGCAGCAGGAAATGGTAGACATGACAGTATGGGTCATAGTGCTAAGTACTGTGCATATACCATCTTCTGTTGCAATGTTCCTATGATAATTCACTTCAACATTGTACAGGTATAGTAATGCAAAATCCAACTAAGCTAATTATTCGTAATATAAACTATAGGTATTAATTGCTTGATTCAATTGTAGCCATGAAAGTGATCCTAAATTATTGCATCAATTCCTTTGCTTCTATGAACTAAACTATTTTAGGCAGTACTAGTTGATAAATTGATTACAAAATCATGTATTTATCATTTCTGGCCTCCTCCTGTGTCTTAATAATTGACCAAATCAAACATTATTATCAAATGAAAATGTATAAAAAATATGTTATGTCAAATGAATGGTTCATGTGTGAGCAGATGAATTTGATACTGACAACAGTCCACAGCTAGCTGTAGTGATGCAAATACCCAATAGATTATGTAAAAATATGAACTGGGGATGGTAAATATTTTACTTGGCTGTGAGTGCAGTTAGGTAATTGACACCCACCCCCATGGTATCTTTAGTCTAAATTGTTCAGTAAGTTTCATTGCTTTCGTCTGTGTAGGTTACAGTATAAGGAGTCACATAACTATTTGATTGATATAATCATGCAACTATTATGCATGTATCTATAGTGTGTTATTGTTACATTTTCAAGTATCATTTTTAATGTAGAGGAATGAAGCTGGAAGCAGCCCAGCTATGGAGTTTTTGGCATTTAAAAGGTGCATTGATGATCTAATTGTTTGGGACCATTTGGTGACAACATTCATCTCAGATCGTCATAAATCAATTGCAAGTCAAATCAAGAAAGTATTGAAGCATCTCACACATTATTTTGATATTTGGCATCTGAAAAAAAGTATGTAATGCTATAGAATGTAATTTTTCTATAAGTGTGTTGGTACATTGTCAAAAGTCACAGATAAAAGAAAGTGTTATACCACACAGCCCTCAATTTACCCATTGAATTGAATGTGCTTCAGTTGCCTTTACATGTCTGATGCCAGATGTTTCTACCTGTTTATATGCACTATGTGAGATGATTTGTCTTCTAAATGGGGAGGATCTGCAGTACTTGTAACCTTGTTCCCAGGCTAAGATTCAATACGATTCTTAAGATATACTGTTACTAATAATGTAAAATTTAACAAATGCTGTTTAACATTACTTAGAAATCCGCAAAGTGTTATTCAAAACAGCCAAGGAGAAGGAATATGAAGAGTTGGCTGAGTGGATCAAGCCCTGTCTCAACCATCTTCATTGGAGTGCCATGTCAACCTATGATGGTAATGGCATGATCATCTGGGCCAAATTTAAGGCTTTTAAGAGTCATGTGAATCAGCACACAGGTCTGGATGATCTACTTTTTAACAAGTGTGCACATGGCAACATTGGTCCTGAGAAATGGTTGAAGAAAAGGTATATTTTAGAATGTACAGTAGTGGCACTATCATTCCATCACAGTATATTTTGAAAAACCTACATGTATATAGTAAATTTTGAGTAAATTGAGTTGATACTGTAATTAAATTACCAGTATTAGTTTGTACTGAGCACCGGCACCAGAGGGCACCAGAACTGACATGAAATTTCTCAAACTGCACAGCTCTAGTATAATCCTCCCCTCCCTAGTAATGGATATCTGAGTGGCTCACAAAGTCACAACTAAAGTTGAGTTGATACTCAACTTGGTAATTAAATTACCAGTATTAGTTTGTACTGAGCACCGGGCTGCATCTGCATATACATGTATTTTGATGTGTGCTTTTGTGAATATTCTGTACAATTTATTTAGGCACGCAAGTGCATTATCGTCTTTGTTTAGCATTGACAAAGAAGACACTCGTTGCAGTCATAAAGCAAGCATCGCCATTAGAGCGAACAAGCTGTTTAGAGGGATTCCATTCCGTGCTAAACCACTTTGCCCCTAAGATGTTAGCGTACTCACACAGTGGCATGTATTGTCGGTAAGTGCAGTAGTTTACAATTCATTTTATGCAAGCTGCTACAGCCATCCACTTGCATAAATCAAATGTAATGTGTATATATGTGGTTGTAGCGACTGCATAAACAAACATAGAAGCAGCCACTGATTATGTGATTATCTTAGGGTGGGCGGGTGCTCTATCATGCAATGGCAGAAGCTAGATCACAACAAGATGACTTTCCCAACCAATACTATAAAGCCAGTAAAAAATTATACAGTACTTAATTGTATTTACTTTTATTTTTTGTTAGACATGCATTAGCAGCTGTACATTTAGACAGCAATTTACAACGGACCTCCCAATTAAACACAAAGACAAATTAGACTAGAGTTACAGTGTTCTATCCAAAATTTAAAAATGGTGAGGCTGTTGTTCGGGAGGTGAAAGTAAAACCAAACTTTGGTAAGTGTGAGATACCATTGCAGTATAAGCTGTAATAACCCCTTGCCATTTATCATTTATACGTTAATTGTGCTAGTAGTTAGTTCTTATTCCACTCATGTATGCTATCAGATATAATTGTTGGGTTTTTTCTGTTGCACAGGGTATGTTGAAGACATATTTCAAACGTATTTATGTGCTTCCAAAGAGAAGTTAAAAAATGCAGCTAAAGCACTGAAAGAGAAAACACCAGCTGCAATGAATACTATGCTTGAAAAGCAGTCACGGGCAGAGGCAGTAAGAAAAAGAGAGGAGAGACAGAAAATGGTTGTCAAAAACATACCACCCACTACACCAGGTCAATCATACACAAAACAATATACAAACACATCAAGTTGATGACTGTGGTTAATATTGTATCATCAAAACATTTGTTATTGCATGATTAAATGCATGATTCTTATTTTTTCATTAACAGTTTCACAAGTTGCTGCACAAAGCAAACAAAAGAAAAATGCCAAGACCCCCGGATGCAGGATGTGTAAGCACCCAATGAAAGGCCATCAGTTTGTTACAGACTGCCCCAAGAATGCTAAGAAACCATCCTAAAGTAAATGTATTATACACAGAACCTTCTGTCCAGACTCTCTTCTCTACGCTTCTCGCTGAAGAAAGAGATCTTGTTGAATGCTAGTCATGTGACTTTGTGAGCCACTGAGATATCCATTACTAGGGAGGGGACGATTATACTAGAGCTGTGCAGTTTAAGAAATTTCATATCAGTTCTGGTTTGAAATTTTTTGGGTAGAAAGAATTTCATTTCAGTGCATGTTCTAGTTCTTTTAAACACATCTTAAAAAATTGGCTAAATAAATACCAAAAATTATGGCTACCACTGAGTATTTTAATAAAATACAAAACAAGTGACACTCCAAATTGGGTGTTCATTTTCAGAAACTTTATTCAAAATAGTTGAAACATTGAATTTATAAAGTTTCTGAAAATGAAAACCCTACTTGGAGCATCACTTGTTTTTGTATTTTATTGAGTTATCCCAAATATAGCAGTCTCCAGAAACTGGGGACCATGTGACCAGCATTCACCTCTTTCAGGTCGTTATGCAACGTGTCAGATCTCTTCATCATCTGCTTCAAATCCACTATGCTTTTCACCTTTTCCAACTGGGAATATTTTCCTAGTTGATGATATGCACAAGCTGGGAGTGGGACTCGTCTTTTGCCAAGAATACCATAAACCATTCTGGTAAACTCCCTGTATGCCACACTACATAAAAAACTAAAAGGAAAAAAATTACTATGGGCATGCTTAAATATAATTGTTATTTGAGCATATAAAAAATTTGGAAAGAACTAAAAAGCATAGACGTACATATTTGAAAACATTCCCATGTTGTCAGAGTGTTCATAGCATTAGGTGAACCAAATAATTTAAGTAAGCAGTAGGGTTAACGCTAACCATTTACAGTTAGCATATTGTCAACGTAATCTCACCCTCTGTGAAAAATACTTGATCAATGCTTTGACTTCCATATTTAAAAATGCATGATCAACCACAATGCAATGCATGCAATTGCTAATATTTTAACAATAGGTGCCATCATTTTTAAACATGAAAATAGCAGCCTCTGACTTACAATGCAAACCAATAAATTGGCCACATTGTCATTAGGTTGATCAACAAAACAAAGAAAGGAAAAGGTCTATACAAGAAAAACAAAAAGCTGACCATTCTTGATTAGCCAGTTGTTTGTACCTCTGATTTCCAGTTGTCTTATATGCCCAGGCAGTCATCCTCAAACTCCATCTCTCCAAGCATACAGATCTGTTTCGATAAACGAGTATAGATTGATAACAACAATTAATTATTAGTAATATGAACCAAGTAACTTTGAGCGACAGTTATAGAAATATGTTATTTTTAAGGCCTGTATGTTTTTAATATAGCACGATGTGTATGTGTATCTGCATGTGTATCTGTTAAGTTGTGAGTGAATTGCTAACCAGTGTAGTTGAAAGTTTATGGAGATAAGGCTAACCTGAAAACTGAATAAAGTGTTGGATATTGCCACAGAAGTAGGTAAAGTAACCATGTAAATATATCAACTATCAAGAAGTGTGCATCTATAGGTATTCTTTGTATTTTACGTATTAGTCCTATATAGTTTTATTTCATTCTAGATCGAATTGTTTTATTTGTTTGTTTTTCAAATATTAATACGATACAATATCCAATCTACGTGTTTGATTTATCGATTCGCGAACCAGGTCTGAATTCAGGGTGCTGTGTTATACAGACAATATTTTTTGCATCACCTAACTCCTGTTGCACAATATCAGTGGACAATGATTCTCTACAACTATCTAACTCCGAACAACAGTTACATTCTTGCCAATTTGTTAGTAGATCGAGTTTGCAATTGCCACATTTGCACCGAAAAACAAAACCATATAAGTTTACTACCTTGCTAACTCTTGCAATAATAAAATGTAATATAAAATGTATTGCAGGGTGTAAGTCTGATGTGTTTCTTTATTGTAAATATATGTATATAGTTAGCCACCATGAAAAATATTCCGAAACACTTGTACATAAATAATTTACTGCCTACCTTCACACTGAATAGTATAAATACTTTATAGTTTATATATGTTTATATATAATATATATGACTTCTTTTGCGATTTATTTATGATGTATGATTGTACAATAAACTGATTAATATGATTATATATATATTAAAAGACTGATCAATCAATTAAACAAAAATCCTAAAGTCCAGTATTCTTTCAGTAAATATTGTAATAGAGAATATTATAAGGTACATGGGGGTAAAATATAAGCAGTGATGAGAATACTAAATATACTAATCAAAATTTTATATAAACAAGTGTTTATAGTCAAATTTATACCAATCGTTAATTTTGGTAGTTCCATTTAAACGCTTTTGCATTTTCTCTTCTGAAATATCAGCTTGTCTTATTTCTTTATCATAGTCCACTGTCCATTCTTCATCAGCAACAGGATGGTCAGAACAAGTAAAGGCAGCATCGTCGTCTAAAACTCCGGAATTTTCTGCTGTATTAGAGTCCTCCATATAATTAGTATTTTCTGAAATTTCCTCATATTCGGAAATATATTCATTCTCCGAGACGAAAGAAGCATTGGAATATGATTCTGTCGAAGACATCGAAAAAAGACACAAACACGTACAAAAGTTCTCAAAAAACAGCGATTTTAGAGTGCTCACCAGAAGAAAGTTATAAAGCATCTTTGTTTGTGTTCACCTCGTGACGTCACGAGGTCTTCTCTCACAAGTTCCCCGCAAGCGCGGTCGTGGGGCAATTAGGTACCAACTTTGAGGATCGGTAAGAAAGCAAGAATTCATCCAAATGGAAAAAATTTTTCAGTTTTGTGCTCCATAAATAGCGCACAACTATATTATTAGAAAAAAACTGGGGTGAGTACCACTTTAAGCACACAAAAGTGATGTTCTCGTGAGGACATCACCAGGTAACACTGAGAGTACAGTATGTATTTGAGGTTTTACATGCATTCATCATGTAAGGTGGTATGGCAACATACTGTCTTAGGATTTTGTTGATTTTGACTGATGTACTCCAGGCATAGGAAACAAGGATAGGTGTAGTTTGCTCTAAAATATGCACACCTTGTGACCATATTATTTGTTAATGTGAATGATGAATAGGACCATATCTCGAAACATCTGCAATGTATCGCTTGGTGGCAACACCGTTTCTGTTTCTTCCTTTACTCGAACAGCCTAGGGAACAGCCCTGCACCAGACAACTTCTCCAGCTCCAGGACACTGACATCCTCAGGTAATGCAAGATCTTCTAGATCCGGAAATGCCACTGCACCCTTTTTTCCCCAGTTTGTCTCAAATCTCTTCACTCTTTTAAAGTGTGCACTAAGTATAACCCCATAGAAGGTCTTATACTTAGTGAGTCCACCTCACCCCATGGAAGATCCTCCCTGGCCTGTGTGAGCTCCTGCTTTGCCTTCTGTCTGTTTCGCCAAGCACGCTTAGCCTCCTTCTGCTTCTTGTCCATCATGGCAACTGAGGACAGCCTATAAGTTTATATGGTCTATTGTCGTACTTTTAGGTAGTAAACCTCCGATAAAATATCAGGCGGGGTCTTTCTGTAATCCCATCAAATGCCCCGCTTACATGCCTTAGTTAATAGTAGCTATACCGGTCCCTATGGCGGCAGAAGTAATTACCCAGCTAGCATATAATGTTATCACAACGTTATATTTTGGTTGTATTTTGGTTAGGTCCGACCTAACCTGAATATGACCAAGATGCGACGTTATATTTCAGTCATATTTTGGTTAGTTTGGACCTAACTTGAATACTACGTTCGCGAAACGTTACTCGTGTTTCAGGTTGGATATCAAGTTACACATGGTAAAACAGCAACGTTGTAGGAACGTTCTATAAACGTTGTGTTATGACATTAAGTATGTAGACCTGAAAATGTGGTAGAAAGGGTTTTGCACAACGTCTAAAAAAAATTATTACAAAACCAAAACAAAAAATTTTGCAAAGTTTCAACATAATGCTATATGGTTAAACACTTTGCTACTCTGATCTCTAAGCTTCAGGCTTCCGCATTCTGTCTGTAATTCCATGCTCGAAGGACACAACCAATGCTTCGAATGTCCAAAGTGAATTCTGTGGCATTTTACCAAAATAAAGGGAATCTATCCTTACAAGGTATGTAAAATGACTTACATGTATTGTATGTAGTTTTCTTTCATTACTAAATCGAATACTAATGCAAGTATATCTTAAGTATTCGGAAAGCGGCCTGGCCGTGTGTGAGCGACCCATGTGTATAGCAATTCAAATATTTCATTGTTAACAAGGCACCAAGAAGCGCTGCTGCTCCGATGTGATTGCAAATCTATTTAGAGTTTAAATCTTTATAGAATAAACATTATGTTTACGGTTAGGTGTTGTTTGAAAACGCTATTACCTTGTCAGGTTAATTATTGACACAGGGTTTTCTTATTTTTAGGGGTATCCGTCATTTCGCCAACGAGTAGTTTTGCCAACTGTCAGTTCGCCAACGTCACATTGTTCATATTTAAATCATGTTTTAAAATAAATTGTCTTTGCTACTGATGTCCTTGCATTTTGAAAATTATTCATTCAACACACAAATATTCAAAGCGATTAAGTTCATCCAGCTTTTTCACGAACGATTGGTGAACCTTGCATGTATTATTCAGTCATTGTATTTAGAGTATTTTGTACTTCTTCGATAAATTTGCTAATAAAATTCATACAAGTATTATATATATGTTTAATTGATATTCAAAACTGGACGTTGTAGGAACGTCGCGACAATGTAATATTATTACGTCTTCTTATCATTACACCACTGATCTTTTAATAATGGTTTGGAAGGCTGTTTTAGACACAGTTCTTTACAATACCACAAATGCACCTTTTGTATTAAATGCAGATGTAAAAGTATTCTTTTAAATCAATCAGCTTGCTAAGCCCAATGACCGAGTTTGGCAAACGTTGCGACAACGTAATATCACAACGCCTTTTTGACATTCCAATGACGATCTTTTAATTGATCGCAAGGATATTTTAGACAGTAACTTTATGAAGCTACAAATTCGACTTCTGTGTCATACCTGGGTGTAATATACACTTTTAAATTATTTGTTAAAGCTTGAAACCGTAATCACTGAGTTTGGGGATTGTTGCAAGAACGTTGCGAAAATGTAAAATCAAAATGTTCTTCACAACGTTGTGGCGACGTCCTCTGGAGTCTACAAATTTCCGTTTTGACAACGTTATTGCAACCAAAACCCAACGTTGTCACAACGTTGTCACAACGTCATTGTGCTAGCTGGGTAGTATTAAAAATGGCAGTTGTGTTTATGGGGCGGTCACACTGAGCTTTACTAATATATCTGGAGGGGCAGCTCCTATACTTGCTTCAGCTGACGCCAGATCCACACCATATGGTTCCCCAGCTTAAAGGTATTTGCCACTGACTGGGCTCAATTGTAAAGCAGGCTCATCTTTCACACCCCCCTTGAGTTTTTTTGCAAAATTTTGTAAGCCAGCTTTTGTGAGAATTCACATGTTTGTCTATATATATACTTGAATGTTTTGGATAACATACACTGACAATTTACACAGATCAAGTCACAGTGGTTTGAACTAAGTTATATTGGCTATTGGCCATGAAAGGCCGGAAGAAAATCATATGAGACCAAGAATATCTTCAAATGATTGTGAAATTATTGTCGATGGTTGTAAAAAAGTCAAAAGACTATGTTTGGTCTTCACTTGATTGTCATATTGAATTTTTAAATATAAACTAGGTAAGAGCTTTACATTTTTGTATTTGAACTATTTGCAATTAGCTTTGCACCTTAAACATTTTTTACTTGATTTTACAATTTGATTCTGAAATTCCAATATGATATTAGATTATTTTAAACCGTTCACAATATCTCGTTTTTTACTTTTGTGTATTTACTTTTTTTGCTTTTAAATAGTCTGATATAAACATTAGAAACTCGGTCTGGTATTCAGTGCCTGCAAAGCATGTACAGCAAATGAAAAGAGGTAAACTTACATAGTTGTACAGTTGAAATATGTAAAATGAAAATCACTGGAACCATTCTCAAAATTTTTCATATTAATTACAGTACTGTAAATTTGCTATGGTTATACTGTTAGAAAGTATAACCATTGGTTGATGCAGGCACTAATGCTTTCTTGCTATTGACCATAATACAAATATGATGGATGAACATATAGCAGTCTGAGAATGCATTTTGGCAGCCCAGGAAGATGTATGTGTTAATTACATGCATCTTGCTGGGCTACTGTGTTTAAAATGTACTGGAGATTTTATAATTTTATAAAGAACAAACCTTTTTTAATTTTTCTACATTATTTACAGTATTTACATACCATTTAAAAATAAATTAATATAATATTTAAATTAATATAATATTTGTACCTTTTGCACATGATATCACTCTGGGCATGTCAAAGACAGAAATAAATTTATATTAATTTACAAAACATGCTAATTTTCAGTAAATGTCAGGGGTCAGAATTTAAATTTTTGTGTACTATACACATTTAGCATACATTTCCAGGTGACTATCAATTTTCTTAGATTCTGATTGGCCAAGATCGAGTGTCCCTAAAGTGATAGTCAGTGGTCAGTGACTATAGCTTTTTGAATTGTGTTTACAGTAATAAATTACAAGGGAATTTTTGTAAAGCTTAGTTGATTTCTATTTGTAGACACCTAGAAATTTATGCTAAAGCAATTAGTCACCTTGAGCTCCATCGTTACAAGCCTATATGCTTGCAGTGGCAACTAATTGTTAAGTAATTATACTAGATTTCAAAAGTTAGTATTCCATCTGAAGATCCATTATTCCTTAATATGTTCTGTTTCAGTGTTTCTAAAGGCCCAGTTCACATGGGCGATTTTCGCAGCGATTTTAGGTGCAATTTTTCTAGCTGATGTGACTGCAATTTTGAAACGCCCATGTGAACAGCATGGGATTTTGATCATAAAAGAGGCAGTATTGGTGACGATTTGCACCAGGCGACATTTTGAAAATAACACAGCGCATGCGCAATAGTTTTTATATGAATTGAATTTGATTGTAAACATTGAAAGTTGAAAACTTTGTCAGAACTTTGTGCTACATTGTACAGTAATTAATGACAGTCCATGTTGTCACAGAGATGTTAAAAAATGGATGAAAAGGAGAAAAAACTTATGTGCGTTTCACAAATTGTTAAAAGACCTTGTCAAAGATCCCCATCACTACCGCAACTTTTTACGTGTTGATTTGCTGACCTTCGAGACTCTTTTAGCTGCAGTTGAACCGAAGATTGCCAGAAAATATACAGTCATGAGACCGTCGGTTTCTCTAGCTGAACAACTCGCTGTGACACTGCGTTATCTTGCGACCGGTTAATCATATACTAGCCTCCAACACCAGTTCAGAATAGGAAAATCAACATTATCAACATTAATTCCTAGAGTATGCGAGACTGTACCAACTTGTCTTGCCGAGCACATTATGTGCCCAAGTTCAAAGGAAGAGTGGGAAAAAATTGCTCAACAATTCTACCAAAGGTAAGTTAAAATAATTAAATTGAGACAAATCAACACATCTACAAATTTGACCCACTTTGACCACTTGATGTTAATTAATAATATTATATGTACAAATCAGGATGTGTCTACTCATCTGTAGTTCTTCAATTGGCACAAAAGTTTCAGGTTTTCAAGAATCACAATTTATATGTTTTCTTATTTCCAGATTGCAGTTGCCACACTGTCTTGGTGCTATAGATGGGAAACATGTGAGAATCCTCCATCCACCAAAAACTGGCTCTGACTACTACAACTACAAAGGCTATTTTAGTCTTGTATTAATGGCAGTGGTTGGGTCCAATTATGAACTTTTATTCACAGATGTTGGCTGTCAAGGGAGGATAAATGATGGAGGGGTACTACGAAACACCTTATTTTACCAGGCTCTTGAAATGGGAAAGCTCAATATACCACAATCAAAGGCCCTTCCAGTTGACGATTCAGAAGAGTGGAGACCAGTCATACCATATTTCTTTGTGGGGGATGATGCATTCAGTCTTACCAGACACCTTATGAAACCGTACCCCAATCGAGAGCAGACCAAGGAGCAACGAATTTTTAACTACAGGTTGTCTCGAGCTTGAAGAGTAAGTGAAAATGCCTTTGGTCTTCTGGCTTCTAGGTTCCGTGTGTTCCGTTCCATGTTTAATGTCAGGCCAGAAAGTGCTATCAGCATTGTCCATGCTACTTTAGTGTTGCACAACTTCCTTTTAAAACAATGCCCCAGTTATATGACCAGTGTTGATGATGCTGTCGATGAACTACATCTGCCTAGTAACCTGGAGAATCATCCAAAGCATGGAACTGAAATCAGAGACACATTATCAGAATACCTAAACGGTCCTGGGATGGTTCCATGGCAATGGAAGTTACTTCTACCGTAAAGCAAACATTAAGGGACTGGTCATAAGGTATAGGGGGGAGGGGACTATAAAAATTTAATCATTAAAAGGCTAATTTTGTGTGGCCCACCCCTGATTTTCCTACAAGATATACATGACCCACCCCCTATTTGGCACTAGAAATCCTTAAATATCCCCCCCCAGTATATCCTTAAAATTTTCATGACCCACCCCTATTTGTGACTTGAAAAATTCATGACCCGCCCCTCAATTTCCATAGCCCCCTTTCCTATACTTTATGACCAGTCCCTAATGAGGATGCAATAGACATGATTGACACAAAGGCAATGAGAGACGTTTGTTGTTGTGGTTTAGAAAATATATTGAATAACATTGTTTTGCACAGAGCCTTTTTTGAAACTAGATGTTTGTACAAAACTGGCATATAGCCAAACAAGTACAACATGGTTTGGGAATAGCCTAGCATAAACAAGTAAAATACCGTACATACAATAAAAGTCCAAATTGGTATATTTATGTTAAACATCCAATACATATATTTACTAAAAAATTCAATAAATTTATTTAATAGTATAGTTATTACTTCAATTTCATTTTACAATATTTTGACAAAATAATTCTGAAAATAATGGAAAACTATTACTCAAGCAGCAATAACAAGTTATAAATACAGATTTCAATTCAACAAGCCCCATATTTTGTATTTTAATGATGTAACATCAAATATGAACACAAACATATATAACTAAGTGTAATTAATTAATGTTAGTTTGGTTCTTTGAATTTGAATATTCAATGAATGAAACTTGGTGAAGGAGTGTCCCACAGGTTTCCCCCTTGCATGGCACTTCCAAATTCTTAAAGAGTAGCTGCTGAATTTGGAGTTTAATTTTTTCCTTGCTGTATCTATTTTTATTTCCCTTACTGACTGTGCAATATATTTGTCAAAAATAGCATCAGAATCTTCAGCTGGTTTCTTGCCGCTGTTGCTCACTTGCTCTAAAACTGAAAAGGACTTCTCGAGTAACTTGTTTTCATATGCTTCCTTCTCTTTTGCAACAGACTTGGTAGATTTTGGAGTTGACATCATACCAGTACATGGAAATCTAACTGCAGAAAATACTTCCATGATGGTACATACACTTGGTTGGTTCCTGCACCAGAATGTTTGGATGCCTTCACTTTACCTAACTCTTTACCATAATGAGTTCTGAGGTTTCTCATTTTGGCTTTGATGTCTTCATCTATCAGAGGAAAGAAAAATGTTTTTCATGTATAAGACGGCTGTGTCTTGTATTAAATACAAGAACATAGCAAGAATATTGAATGTGTATTTATTTATGTATATTTGTTTATTTTTTTGTAAATTTCATATTGAATGTGTATTTACTGCTATTTGTTGTCAGTTATTTTATGGGACTGTAATCCAGTAAGGTTAATGTTTTACCTTCAAACTCTGCTCCTAGTTCCAACTTAAGTGCCATTTGTATTTCGTTTCGAGCCGCTATTTTTTTATCCAGTCGATGGAATTCTGCGCTGTTCGTTTTGTACAGACACAGATATTCTGGATAAAAGCTCCTCTTCCTTCTGAGACCAAACTTTTTGTCCTTTTTCTTTTTTTCCTTCCCCTTCTATTATTATTATCTTTCAGATCCGCCATTTTCATTTTTTAATTTCGCGCCAAATCTTTTAGGGGGGGGGGGAGCATACGTCAAATATTGGTGAAATGTGCTAAAAATTGCAAAGATATCGCGACAAAATTCGAGCAAACTCGAAACTGTTACGATTTAGTTGCGGTATCAAAACAGCATTTCGCAGCAAAATCACATGGGCGTTTCAAAATCGCAGTCACGTCAGCTAGAAAGATTGCACCTAAAATCCCTCCGAAAATTGCCCATGTGAACTGCCCTTAAGGGGCTGTCCATGCAGGGTCTGCACTAATGTTTTGTTTATTTGAAATCATTCTTGAGACGTAAGAAAAAGTGAACTTAAAGAAAAGAAAGCTCATGTTTTTCAATATAGTTGGGAGTAGTACTACAATTGTTTCTACTATACCAACAGAATACTGTTATCATGACGTTTACTCCTCCGTCAGGGATCTTACTATATGTAGAAAAGTAGAAATGTTGACCCCTGAATGCTATGAACAAACTAGAGATATTTCAAAGATGTTTTTTTCCTTATGGGAAGCAATTGGAGGACTTCTTGAATTATGACATCAGTGCAATAGGTCTATACCTTATTATTAAACAATAAATGTGAAATTGGAAACAATGAAATATATAAACAAAAATATTAATAGTTCACAATTGCACATTTGAGAAGTTTGATTTAATCAAACTTCTCAAATGTGCAATTGTGAAATGGTCCATTTATAGCAACCGAACGCCCAATGGCGTTTCGGTTGCTTTTTAGGAGAGGGCATTTGTATTTTGTATGCCCAATTTGGTTAATGCGCCATATACCAAGTCACGGGTGACCTCGCAGTAACATGATAATAGTAGCTAGTATTCGGTTTTTAGGGTTAGCTTTCATTCACATAAGCAGTGCTTCAAAATCGTTTGCCTTCTGTCACCTCACAAACATAGAATATCTGTATTAAAATTGTCTGCTGTATCTTGTTTTAATCCATTGCTTTTTTGGATCGTTTGCTTTTTTGGATCATTTGCTTTTTTGTGGACATTTGCTTTTATGGATCATTTGGCCTTTTTGGATCATTTGCTTTTTGAATCATTTGGATCATTTGCTTTTTCGATAATTTGGATCATTTGAATTTTTTGGATCATTTGGATCATTTGCTTTTTGTGGATCATTTGCGTTTATGGGTCACTGCCGATGCTGGTAATTTCAACTATTCGTATAAGGGTTTTCCCAACTACTAAGCAATATAGTTACTGCAATGGTAAAGTAGAAGTAAGAATTTTTCAAGTTGTGAATAAATATACCCTACTTATACTTTAATTTTATGGATTGATGTGGGAATACGACGTGATTATCATATTACTAATTAGAATGAAAGCGATTCGCCACACTGCACAAATAAAGTTATTTGACGATTGGTATTTGACCATTGCCACTCTCCAGGCCGTTGTCAATAAAGTTTACATACAGTAAAAGTTATATGTATTCCATGAAAACGTTATGTTTAAAAAGTTGTCTTCAGTGCGATAAACCAAAATACCAGCTGGTTCTTTCCTACATATTTAAAGACAGATCTAATTACATGTTTTGCGACATTCAACATCACAAACACCTGACAGAAAAAAAACTAGTATTACCAACAACAACCATAAATTATATTAACTTGTCGAACAAAGAGTTGCGTGATCGCGTTAGATTTATACATATGTGTGACGAAAAAATAGCCATTTGTTAGAAATCTATTCTTGCTCATTGTGTTAACAAACGCAGTATGCAGTATGTATTTCTGTCAAATATCCGAGCGAAATTTCGGTTTAACTGCAGGTATTATTACATGTTTTTGCATATGAGATAAGAACGCTGCTGGCATTTTTATTGTTCCTCTCAAGCAGTTGACATGGCAGAGAGCGATCAAGAGTTATCGTTCGTCAATAACATAAATGATCTTGAAAAAGAGCTAGGAGATAACTCATTTCCTTGGTCAGATGTTTGCGCGGAAGATGTTTTGCGGATATGCCACCGAACAGCTAAAGCTTTAGGCGTTATAGATAAGAAAGAAGCTCATCGTAATCATTTTATACTGCATTTTTGCTACTTTAATTTGTTGTAAGAATATAAATGAAGATAAGGTAAGTGAGACAATGTGTAGAAAGATTTCTTGATGTCCTACCAATCTGACCAGGATTGCTTCATGTTTGATGTGATGACAAGGTATTATTTTGCCAAACACAAATTACACGATGGGCCATTCTATCAATTTTTAATATGGGCATCCCAGACTGAAAAGCTTTATTTTGCGCATAAAAGATCCTTTTCAACAGAGAATTTTGCGCAGAAATGTAGAAAACTTTCGCAGATAATTATGAGTCTAATCAGGTGGTAAGGGTTCAGTTTAGTTGATGACCCCCAGACTCAGTAAACAAATCTATCATTATCAATATTGAGCACAGTTGGCAGGTTAGCCTAGATTTTTTGATGATTTGTGCAGATTTTGCCCAATTTTCTGCACAGTTTCCCCACACTGAGGAATTTTGCGCAGGAAATTAATTTCCGCCAAAGGCAAAACTTTTCAGTCTGGTGGGCATCCCTTATTGAATGGTCTGGATATTCAAAGGTTGGTGTTAAATTTTGGAAGGGGGCAACTCAAGGAATTTAAAAAAAGCTAAAAAAATTCGTATTCAAGGAGGAAAAATGATATTCAGTAGGAGCTGGTAAGATATGGGGTAACTATGGATAACTCACAAAAATTGCATCTAAGAGGATTGAAGATTTTCTCTATCAGAACGAGGCTGCGAAGGGACACCTCAGCAGAGGAGGAGTGTAGGGAGTATTAAATGGAATGACCCGCTGCTTTAAGTGCTTTTAAGCTTTTATGACCCCTGTGTCTAAAGTAAGAAAAATGAGCACAAAAGTTCTAAATTGAAAAAAGAAAAGACAAAGCTTATAATTTGGTTGATTTTTTAAAAAGAATTAACAAAATGGTCTCTAGTCCATTCTGTGCATTTTTTCTGAGCATATAATTAGATCAAGCTTTTTATTTATCTTTTATTTCAAAAGAGGCAAAAAGCTTTAATAATATCATTTCTGGAGATGATGTTTATTTTACAAACTTTGTTTTGCACAGAAAAAATGCACAGAATGGATTTGACCACCTCTAACAAATATATAAACATCATTCTACTCCTGCTATTAACAACAAAAAAGTGAATTGTTCACCTTTCACCTGAAGCATGAAACCTAAATTGTCACTTTAATATTACTGAGACAATCACCAATAATATCATATGTAAAAGTCATCTACCATCATAGTCCAAGTGGAGTTGCTGTCGCAACATTATTCTAAATGCAGCTCGTTCTCTCAGAAATGTATCTACTCGAAGTTTAATAGCCTTGAGTGAAGGCCAAGAAGTATCTTTATTTGTAGAGATTTGTCTAAACAAACATAAAATACTCTCATAATCAAAAACACAGTCAACTTCGTTCCTAGGGTCTTTCCTTGGGCTGTATGGGAAAGACCCTGGAAGCGGCTGGTCACGTGACACTTAACAAATTTGATTCCTCGTGGGGGGTTATTAGATCCACATTGATACAAAATTGATGCCGCCATGTTGGATTATATTGTTTTTCTGTCTTGCCTGGAATTTGCTGTTTTAAATAGTGCTTACCACGACATTAATTTCAAGCCAAAGCAGGTTATATGTCTGAAAGGAATATTTTTACAAAATGATGTGCTGTGTGTACTTCCGACCGGGTCGGATTATTGCAAGGGCAGTGAATTCAGGAAAGACTATGGAAAATTGGGTGGATTGTGTGCTATGTTTCCAGATAGTCCAGTTATTGCAATGACTGCAACAGCTAGCTACACAGACATGAACATTATACAGGAGTCACTTGGATTAAGCTTGTAGTTGCCAATCCTGACAGAACAAATATTTACTATGACAAAGTCTTTCGACATGGTGATGATGCTATTGAATCCATTTTGACAGCTGTTGCCCAAGGCCTGTTAGATGCCAAAATTGACTACCCACTTACAGTTATTTACGTTTCATTAAAACTTTGTGGGTTTGCATACAGGTTATTTGAGTACATTTTAGGAATTGAACAATATTTCCCAGTTGGTTCGGCCCAAATTCCATCCAATAGATTATTTGCACAGTTTCATGGTCCGCAAACACAGCAAATGAAAGAGGAGATATTGATGCAACTTTGTTCAAGAATGAGCACTGTGCGGGTTGTTTTTGCCACTGTAGCAATGGGTATGGGTGTGGATATACCCAACATTCGCCAAGTCATTCATATTGGTCCTCCATGTAATGTCAAGGCATATTTCCAGGAGACTGGATGTGCTGAAAGGGATGGAAAACCTGCAAGGGCTATTCTGTATTATAACTTAGAGTTGGACTGCAGGATGATATGAGAGAGTATTGCTCTAATGATCAAAACCAGTGCCTTAGACGTCTTCTGCTTAAACCACTGGAATATCATTTTGATGTGCCAATGAAGCCACTACATCTTTGTTGTAGTGTATGCAGACAACAGTGTGACTGTTGGCAATGTTTGTGCTTACTTGTGGAAAAAATGTAAGTTGCTGTGACTAAAATTTAACATACCTGCTTTTATGGACTATTTTTTATGTGAATTCTTGTGACTTTCCTCATACAAGAAAATGAGTGAAAAAGTTGAAAAGAGATTACCAATAATCAAACCATTCCTGATACACTTGTTTAAATAAATTAAATAATCATTGCTGGAGAATAATATTTGAATTTCCTGAAAACATTGCTCACAAATTCTTCCATCTGTGATACAGTATCAGGAATAGTAATTAGGGTTTCACAAGGCTTAAACACATTTGACATGTTGTTCAAATGTGTAGTACAGGTGTAGGTATTAACATTTGCTACATAGATTGAGTTTAATCAGTATAAACTACTTGCACTGTATCATTTTAGACTTTGTAAATATGATGTATGTACAAAAAGACAGGGGAGCACATTAGACATTTAACACATAGAGATTATTATAATCATGGCATATACACCCAATAAAATTGTTCAAAAATGTATTTATAACTTACAGTACTTTATTTACTTTTCTATTTAATACAGCTATTTCAATGGTTGTCCTTGCAAAAGCGTAAACTGTGAACTATGAGCGTGCGAAGGATCATTGGTTATTGTTTATTAAGGTCCTGATTTCCACAGATTTACCTTCGTAGCAAGTAAATTTGCCCTATGTTCCTTTGATGCTATTTCACATATATAATTCCGAGTTTGAAGGGGAAAATAAGCAATAACCCGCCATCCCATGCGCGCTCATAGTCTACAGTTTACGCTTCTCAAAGGACAACCTTTTTTGAAATAGCTATATATATATATTTTGTATAGTTTAGACAGTCAGAATACAATTGTTTGATATTAAAAAATAGCAAAATGTTGCATCAAAACATAGAGTTCATGAAATCAATTTAGTCTCATGCTCTAATGCACACTGCCTTGTTTACTCTATCCAGTTCCAGATGATCTTATTAATCAAAGATAAATTACTACTTATAACTGTTACAATTATATGCTCTAGTTGTTCACCAATACATAATAATTATAAAGTTTGGTAACTATTGAAATCATTGTTGTGCAAGGCTTCCTTTCAAAACCCATTTCTTTATACTATGTGCAGTTACTATGTACAAATAAAAAAGAAAAATAGCAATGTTAATCTACATTTTCATCAGGTTCATAATCACTAGTAATGCATTAAAATGTTGTTCTTATGTCTTGCAATCCATTGCTTAAATTTAGCCTCATCAAGTAAATGAGTCAAATCACATGGTATGTCCACAAATGATTCGAACATTCTGCCTTCTTCCTGCTCAAAAGGCCTGATAGCTCGTAAGTCAGACAGAATCAAACGTTCATCATCAGATGAAGACTTGTGCATACGAGTTGATGATCTTCGATGAATACTGACCTGTTTCTCAAATGACTCAACAATACTTGTTACACCAGCAAATGCTTTACTTGCACAGGTAATATCTTTTTCTGTTTTGTTAGCTGCCATTGACCGAATCAGCTTTTTCATGTCACTGTTCATATTTTCTTGAAACAGGACAATTTCTATGTTGTGGCCCACATCACCCTTCCAATTCACAGTGACAGCCCATTGACAGTGGTAGGCCTCAGCTTCAGACAACAGCACTTGAGTTTGCAAGATGTTGACCAACATCTCAATGGCAAATTCATTGAAGCCACCTGTCACGAAGAAATGCACCAACAACTGTTTCCTCAAATTGGATAGGTGCTGCCCATTTCCTGTAGCAACTGCATCCTTGATATCTGCCAGCAACATAAATGACTTTAAGAGATTAACTGAATAGCACCAGATACCATCCGTCTGAACTGCTGCAGATTCTTTCTTTCCGTCAAATAAGATATATTTATCGATAAACTTGTCAAGGGTGTTAATGATGTAGCTCTTTCTGTCAGCATCAGTTAAGCCTTGAGCACTGGGAGGAGCATTTGCTTTGGGTTTGTGCTTTGCATCAGCCATATGGAAAAAATCCAAAAAGGCTTCAACAACATAGCACTTACCAACACTAGCAAATAACTGCTCACAGTGTTCATAGTGCTTAACGTCAGCAGTAACATTCCTGCGGTTTAACTTTTCTCTGAAATATCGCAAAGTGCCTTTTTCTCTTCCTGAATTTTTGTAGAGTCTTTTATAGACTCCCTACAAAAATTAATAAGAATGAATTTTTACCAATAACGTTGAAAATTTCTCACTAAGTGTTTTATAGAACTACACTATTATTTCAGCTCCATACAACTACTATTTCATGGCCATATTTTCAAGATGAGAGCACAGGAATTTAATACACATTACTAAGTGCCCACTGCCTTTCTGCAATATATTATTTAAAAATGTTTAGATCCAAGCTGTTCCACTGCCCGACTGATAAATCTGACACAATATCCTGTACTAAAGAATGCATGATTACCCAATTAATGGATTTTTGACAATTACAGTGGCGGTATTAAAATCTAAACCTCTCAAATTAGTGGGGCAGATAAGAGCATAATTTCTACATAATCAATGACTTGTATTTTGTGAATAAACCACCAAATTGAAAGAGTCTGTAGCCTTTTACACAAGTATGAATATCAGATATGGAGACACAAGTATGAACATCAGATACGGATGCATGTGTAAAATTATTGATGAAAGCCAAAAAATTAGTATTTCTGAAATTTTAATCCGTAGGTATCCGTAGGTAAGAGAAACAATGAGTACTGGAAGTATTTAACCAAAAAACCACTTTAATGATGTATTGACAGTTTTTACAAACTTTTATACCATGTAACTCATTTTTACTAGTAACTTCCTTCAAATTTTAATTTTTGGCATTCAGCATTAATTTTACAAATACTTCCCATATATCGGATGCTCATACTTGTGTCACAGTCTACACATGCTGTCAGTTTGGTGCTTTCTTCACAAAATGCACAATGCTTCTACACATCTGTTATTTACCGGTACTGTATTTTCAAAAAACTTCGTTTGGTATGCCAGTCTACAATACAAAATGGGTATAGGTGGTCTAGTCTATCCTTAGGTGAATGGCAGCCAGCACGAAGATCTTTAGCACCAGCAAAGCGAACTCTAGTCAGTTGGTCTCCAAAGCACGGAACTTTAACACCCCGCAAAGGATCTTTTTCAGAAGCAGTAGGATGGACATGGGAGGCAGGTTGGTCTGGTCTGGAGCTGCTTCCAATTGGTGGGGCTGGGTCATCACTATGTGTTTTTTCTGATGAGCAAAGTCCAGCTACAGAGTAGATATTATATGTCCATTTCTCAAGCTGGTCTAGGACATCAACACACTCTGCATATTTTTTCTCATCTTTCATGAGGACAGGCATGGTAATAACATCAGACTTTTTTGACATTTTTTCATGTTGACATTCAGTATCTTTAGGCATGTATGGCTTGAACTTGGCAAAGGCAGGTAAATGTTCAAAAAGAATTTTTGCCAGAAGTATCCTGTAGCGATTTCGAATAGCATCAAGCTCGGCTTCATCCATGGCAACTAACTCTCTCACATTGCAATTTTTGAGATCCTGCTGTGGACCAGAATCCAGTAAATTGCCTGCAGGTACCCTGCTAAACACAATGCTTGTGGCTACAGCATGGACACTTTTGTTTTGAGAGTCCTTTCTCATGTCATGTACCTTGTCTTCCCAGTCTATATTGTCCAGGACATATACAAACTTACGTCCAGACCTCACCATCTCTGCAGCTTTATTAATGAATTTACTCCCAATATCATCCAATATGGTATACTTTTTGCTTGGGTCAAGGCATATTCCATACTTATTCAATTGATCAATCAACTAAAAAATTACATAAAAAAGATGTTACACATTTTGTTGCTAAACAACAAAAAATTGGACATTTAATCAAAACTAAGTTATCATCATTATGCAACAAATTTAGCATATATCCAATTAAAAAGCTTTTAATTGGTCAACAATTAAAGGTCAAAAATGGAGGCTAAAAGAATCAGTGCACAATAAATTCCTTAGCAAATCAATTTGTCAATGCTTCCTTAAAGTCTTATGCTGGTGTGTAAAAACAAAACAAAACTATGGTAATTGGACACAATGGTATGGAACTGAGCTAATAGCCAGTAGCATAGCTAGCCATAGCCAGCGAACATGACCACATTTCTGTGGAACTGAGGCAGGAAGAGAGAAATATACAGCCAGCCTTAAAACTATGCTATTTTGTATAATGTAATGCCTATGTACATTGCTGCTATTTAAAGCAAACAAATTACAATACGAGATAAAAATAAAAGGCATTCCTATTTAGAAAACAGGGGGAGTTTCAGGAGCAAATACAATTTAATTGAATCTTAACCAACAAGAATTTTACATTGCGTAAACGACTGTAAAATACAAAATAGCATATTAGTTTTTTGGCTGGTCATATATAGTTCTCTCACGGCTCACAGCCCAAGTTCCATAGGTTTTTCTATGGCCATACCTGTCGACTAAGATGGCATAGCAAATTGGGTTCAGCTATGTATGTATTTTTATTCACCTTTTTGACATGTATTATTTCCAGTATCTACAGATGACTTCATATTATTATTAGCATAGCAGGAGTGTTTAATTTAGTACCTCTAGCTATGCCAATGCTTAATAACCAAATAAGTATGCTAGGTGGATGTTCTGCTCCCCATCATAGTACCATCTCAAATATGGAAGCATAACCTTCTAATTACTCTATAATATGCATGTAATCAACAATACTTACATTTACAGATGCTTGGCCTTGTATAAGCAGGACTGTATTAATTCTTTGAATTTGCCTTAACTCATGAAATCTTAAAAACATAATAACTCCATAAATTAAGCACATGGCAGAATTCTTTCTCTCTGGACAATAACTGCTTTCTAGAAGTCTTGCTAAAATTTGGTACACAGTTGGACATCTGGTTGAAAGCTCAGCAATTACTTCTGACATCCAGTTTGCTGCAGACATTTCATCATATGCCCTCTGTGTTAAGACGGCTCACTTCTTCTGGCAATCTCAATAAGTTCTCTGTCTGCCCCAAGCAGAACTTTTGTTGTCATGTCTTCTAAGCTATCTGACACTTGACCCTGTATCAATGATATTATTATAATTTATTTTGGATAATGTTTCAGGAAATTACAAACACATGGTCTATAAGTAACCCCACACACAGAGCCCACGCTATGAATTTATTCTTTGTTTTCAATCATACTTGTTTTTAAAATATGAATGAGTAATGACGACAGCAATTATGTTAAAGCGCAGAATATTCAATAAACTAGTAAAAACCAAAGCTTAGTGAATGCGCTTGGCCAGGGTTATATAAGAAATCTCTCAAAAATGAATTGGATACTTACATGCGGCTGTTCAGAAGCTGACAACGCACTAAAATCCAAACTGCGTCGACGTGAACCTGCTGCATGTAGTACTTTAGCCGGTGGTTTGTCGACTGAGGGTGAAACTTCTACACATCGCTTTTGGCGGAGATCCTTCCTCAGCAGTTGTTGAGTTTCAGCAATAACATTTCTAAACTGGATAGCATTAGCTACTCTCTGTTCGCAAGGCCTACAAACCAAATGAGGAAGGCCACTTTCGGATGGCAGTGCACTGCCATAAATTTGCTCAGCATTACTTAGAATTGTTTTATTTGTATCCCTGTATAAATTCTTGTACAGGGTCGGTAACGTAGTTACAAAGTCTGCAACGCGGAATATCACTTGATTTTGATGCGCTTGGATAATATTTCTTTGGCATACTTTGGCTAGGAGCGCTGGCCTTTGCACTCGCGTCTCGCACCTGGGCAAACTGAGCGGCTAAAATCGCATCAATGAAATTTGATCCAACTGGAGGAAATGCAATTCGACACTTCATAAAAACTTCACTTTTTCAAAGACGGCAATCATGTTTCTTGCCTTATTTTCGAAAGCCATACTAGCGCAAACAATTTCAGATTCATCTCCAAGAACGCAAACAACGACACAACACTTCTAGCCACCCCACCCTGAAGGCTATAATCGGATTACTTACGAAGTTGATCAACATTTGTATAGCTCGTGGGGTTTTCCCCACAGTTTGGAAAGAGGCGAAGGTAACACCGCTGTACAAGAGTGGGGTTAAGTCCTTGATCAAAAGATCAAAAGTCCTTGAGCGTCATCTGCATAATGCCATCCATACTTTTTTAAAGAACAATAACCTTTTATATAGATTCCATTCTGGCTTTAGGCGGCAGTATTCAACGGAAACGGCCCTCATAAATATTTACGACAGGTTAGTGAATAATTTGGATAAGAATTTCATCAACGGAATGGTGTTCGCTGACTTTAAGAAATCCTTTGATCTCGTGGACCACAAGGTACTAATCCACAAACTTCATATCTACGGCTTGGAAGGTGTAAGCTTACAGTTGATTACTTCGTATCTTACATTACGTAAACAACGTACTTTTATCAACAATGTACCCTCCTCATCTCAATACCTCACCCATGGCGTGCCCCAGGGTTCGGTACTGGCTCCAATACTTTTTTTGATATTTATAAACGACCTTCCTGTAGCGATATCTCACCCTTCTATTGTGGACATATTTGCCGACAACACTACGATAAGTAACTCTGCCCCCGGGTCAGATTCCCAGACTTTGAGCGACAACCTATGTAGAAGCACTTCAAACTTGGAGCACTGGTCAGAAAATAACCATCTCCAGCTGAATACAGACAAAACGAAATCGATGCTTGTTACAGGCAAAAGATTAAAAGCTAAACTTTCTCTAGATGAGCAAGTATTAAACATTACCACAACTAAAGGCGTGCCACTTGAACAGGTCTCGTGTTATAAAGCTCTTGGAGTTATCTTCGACGAGAACCTAAGTTTCAATGATCACACCGACGAGCTATGCAAAAAACTGTCCAAGAGGATCGGATTATTAAATTCCATAAAACATAATTTACCAATTAGAGAGCAAATCCAATTCTACAATGCTATAATAAAACCATTGTTTATGTATGGTGGTCTGGTTTGGTCGATGACCAGCCAAGAAAATCTTGGTAGATTGTTTGGTCTTCAAAAACGTGCAGCAAGGGTCATCTTAAATACCAAACTAAGAGAACAAAGAACTATAACATTGTTCAATAAACTGAAATGGATTCCTTTTACTGACAAACTTAAAATAAATAAATGTTGCATGGTTTTTAAGAGTTTAAATGATCTAGCCCCATCTTATGTTGCCGAAAAGTTTGTAACAGTTAGTCAAATATCTTCACGAACTTCACGATATGGTAGAATAACAGTTGTTTGCCCCAAACACAATCGGGAAAAGGAAGGTGGCAAATCCTTTTTAGTATCTGCAGCTAAACTGTGGAATAGCATTCCCATAGTCATTAGATCTTGTTCCAACATAGTTACTTTTAAGAATAAATATCGAACATTCTTAACAGAACAATATCTAAATTTAGATCATTTTTAACATTGCTCTATTTAGTGTAAGATAAATTTATAATATAGTTTATTATACTTTGATATTCTTAGTTCTGTGAGGAACACAAGTTTTCTAGTTATTAAGTTTGTAACATAGTGTAATTATATTCTATATTATAAATTATTACCTGTAATTAGTGTAGTGAGGGCCACAAGTTTTTCAGCCTTGGCTGTAACGTGTTCTACCCTCGTTAAATAAAGTTGATCTATCTATCTATCTACAAAAAAACAGTCAAAAACACACTGGTCTGCATACCACAAATACTGCTGCTTCGTAAACAAAAAAGTGCATGAATGTGAGTCCCAATACTACGAAAACCTGATAAAAGAGAATAAAAACAATCCTTCAGGTCTATGGAAAACTTTGAATGAGTTGACATCCCACAATATAAAATCCTCAGCTCCAAATTCAATTATAACAAGTTCAACTATATATTAGTTCCATGTCATCTCTATTCAATAATTTTATTATCAGTATAGGAATACTTTGGCAAATGTGATCAAACAAAAATGTAGGCAATCCCAGTCTCCCAGAAATCCACCAACAGGAGTCAATTCAACCTTCAAATTCCAAGAGATTCAAATTGCATCTGTTCTCAAGAATTTGCTAAAACTAAAAACAAACAAATCCACTGGTCTTGATCGTATCACCACTCGACTATTAAAAATGCTGCCATAGTCATTGCCCCATCACTAACTTAAATATTTAGCCTATCGCTAAGCTCCTCCACTTTCCACCAAATCTGGAAAAACAGTAGAGTCACACCTACAGTTGAACCCCGTTAATACGGTCACCAACGGGTCGAAATAATATGGCCGTATTATTGGGATGACCGTATTAAAGGGATAATATCAAATTTCAATTGTGACATAAAAGCCATGTTAAAAAATTTATTTCAAAAGCACAGCAACAACACAATACTACAATACCAATTAATAACTACATAAACGACGCTAAAAACCTTTACTTTTTTCACTTTTAACTGAAGCCTATATGTAATGTTTTAAATGCGTTACTTTTATAATAAGAATACAATAAGTAACATGATATAACACGGATGTCATGGTCTACATCTATGTTTGGAGTCTTAAATTATGTTTCCGTCTGTAGACACATTTAGAATGTCCGTATTAACGGGGTGATTTCATTAGTTTGGGACTCGGCAATGTGGCCGTTGGCCGTATTAGCGGGGTGGTCGTATTAAAGGGGTAACTTTAACATAAAATGCATTGGTGTTTCACCGGGACCAAAAAAAGTGACCGTATTATCAAGATGACCGTATTATCGAGGTGGCCATAAGGTGGGGTTCCACTGTATCTTCAAACCTGGGGAGCGCTCGAACATTTCAAATTACGGACCTATTACAGTATTGCCAAGGCTAAGCAAAATTTTGGAACGTTTTGTTCAAACACAAATCTTCAACTACCTAACCGAAAACAAAATCCTAACTTCTAATCAATTAGGTTTTAGACCTAAACTATCAACCAGCACTGCTTTGGCTTTGTTTACCGACAACATTCTTGAAAACGCTAACAATGGTCTGATTACTGCCTCTGTTTTCTTGGACTTTAGTAAAGCATTTGACACCGTTAACCATGCTATTCTGTTGTGTAAATTAAAATCCGTTGGCTTCGATGACAATTCCCTAAATTGGTTTGAGTCCTACCTTTCCTCCCATCAACAAGCAACATCCATCGAAAATACGCTTTCTAGCTCTCTACCCGTGTCAGTTGGCATTCCACAAGGAAGCATTTTAGGGCCACTTCTCTTCATTATTTATATCAACGATATGCCCAACATTGTTAAACACTGCAAGATATTACTCTATGCTAATGACACTCTACTATACTACTCATCAGTCAGCTTGTGACATTGAGAAAAACATAAACGAGGACCTTAACTTGATCTCTCAGTGGCTTGATCAAAACTTACTTACATTGAACTGCAAAAAAACTAAGTTCATCCTGTTTGTTAGTAACAGCCGTCTGAAGTTGTTCACTAATATCCATACATGTCAACGAACATCAACTTGCCTGTGAACATACCTTTAAATATCTCGGTATAACTTTCACAGAAAATCTCACTTGGTCTGACCATTTAAATAATATTTGAACAAAAATTAAAGGTAGGTTACAGTCGCTTCTGCGCACGTGCGATAGGTTTGTTATGAAGAGCCTCCTCAAAACAAGTTTCCAGTCCCATGGCATAAATGAAAACACGCGCGGCCGTCTGAATCGTTCTCTGTTGTATTGCAAGGAGTGATGGTGCATCAAGTCCTGGCATAAAAATTGTTGCTTTGAGAGTTTCAAGATCAAACAATTAATATTGGATCCTGAAAAAGTGGCAAATCGCGTCGCCTAAAGGTTTAATTATTCGCGTTAGGTAGCTTTTGCTTCAGATGCTGTCGGTTTCGTTCGAGACTTCGAATCGCACAACAGAATATTCACGAGCCACGACATGCTCACAGGCTAGTCTGTATATCACTCAATGAGTATATCGTGGATATGATCTATAACATAGCTAGCAATACATAGAGGATATTACACCGTGCATGGCGCGAAGATATTATTTACGAGTGTACATGGTGCCAAATAAATTATATATTTTATAAGCGCCCTGTAGAATATGCAATTAAATTGTCGTATTCTCGATTCCAGACTTATATATCATGATGAGGGTACATTAACTGGCAGCGAATGTGTTTTTAGTGAAGACACAGACACAGTAATGAAATTGAAAGCACAGTGATGAAAGCAAAAACTCATACTTTACAAACAAATAGTTTACAAAATGGAATGGATAAGCATTTAGAACTGTAGCCTGTGTATGTGTATATAAACGTTCATAGCATGTTTTGAAGGCCTACGATTAGTACGATGATATTAGATAACACTTGTATTATATTTCAATGTATGAAATTACTGCATGTAAATTTCAGAATAAGTAAAATAATAAAATTATCCAGGTGCAAATACATGAAAATTTTGCCAGGATTTTTACATAATTGGGCAGTTCGCACACGCGTATTTTGTTGTGATTCAGCAGAAGAGAAAATGAGCAACAATTACTATACGTCAAACAGGCTAAATTCTCGCTCAAGCAACCAAAATCACATCTATGCCTATGGCGTGCACCTGGACGAGAGCATTATATCATGTTTATACGATATAATATCACGACGAGAGCACATATTGTGCTTATATTGCATTATATTGAATCTGGGATTGTAATATGTAGTAAAACTGTATACAGTATAACAGTTTGAAATATATTCCAGGCTATTATGCTTGAAACACAAAATTAACACTTCCAGAGACATCAACGCCTAAGATACACCGACAATTTTAATACCGGACATTCAAACTAGCAATTTCCGCATCTCGCTTCGCGGCTTTGAATTCACTCATTACTTTGAATTTGTTTGGGAAACGGATTGTAAAAGTTACTATACTATGGAGTTAATGGAATCGAGAATACGACAATTTAATTGAATATTCTACAGGGTCTATATAAAATGTATAATTTATTTCACACCTTGTACAAGCGGTTGAAGCCTGCACTCAATATTTGTGTAAGCCATCGAATAAGCTCATTTATTATATGGTTATGGCTTTATGGGTGTTTCACCGTAAACTAAAACACTCGTATCTCCCATATTTTCACTAGTGAAGACGTGAAAAACGTGTGTGTTTTCCCCTGGGATTTATATGTTCTCTGTCCACTTGTTCCAACCTGAACATGTTTTCACCACTCGTAAATAATATCTTCGCGCCATGCACCGTGTAATATCCTCTATGTATTGCTAGTTATGTTATAGATCATATCCACAATATACTCATTGAGTGATATACAGACTACAGTATTGTGATTTTCTTTTGATAAAATTGGTTCTCTGCCAAAATTGTGATTGCATGTAAGGTTCCTCTCTACACTGTTTCATGTTTTAAACATACTTGTCAACTTCTAAATACATCCTGAATATTATTGGTAGAACTCAGCTAGCGTAACTAGCTTAACATTTCCTTATTATGTGAAAGTAATACAATATATTTCTTACCACTCTGCATGACAGAGCCTGTGACTGTGAGCATGTCGTGACTCGCGAATATTCTGTAGTGCGATTCGAAGTCTCAAACGAAACCCACAGCATCTGAAGCAAAAGCTACCGAGCGCGAATAATTAAACCTTTAGGCGACGCGATTTGCCGCGTTTCCAGAATCCAATATTAATTGTTTGATCTTGAAACTCTCAAAGCAACAATTTTTATGCCAGGACTTGATGCGCCATCGCTCCTTGCAATACAACAGAGAACGATTCAGACGGCCGCGCGTGTTTCTGTTCATGCCATGGGACTGGAAACTTGTTATGAGGAGGCTCCTCATAACAAACCTATCGCACATGCGCAGAAGCGACTGTAACCTACCTTTAACCAATGCATAGGACTGCTAAGAAGAATTAAAACCTTCATTCCACTCAAAACTAGACTTATCATCTACAACACACTTATTCTTCCAATATTTGACTACGGAGATATTATATGGGGTGACAAGAATAACTCCTCCTTAATGGATCAACTACAAATTCTCCAGAATAAGACTGCAAAGACCATTCTTGATGCTCGCCGCCTATCTTCATCAGCTAAAGCCCTCAACAAATTACACCCGCATCCACTTCCCCACTGATGCAAACTACACCATATATAATACAAACCATATATAAACTGCCTAAAACTAATCATTTATATAACACAAGACGCAGAGATGATATGTACCTCTGTAAGCTAAAGACAAACTGGGGAAAGCAAAAACTACTTTACCAGGCTTGTAAAGAGTACAACGATTTGAACAATAATACAAGATCCATTGAACAATTAGGAACTTTTAGAAATGAACTTCTTAAACCTGTATCTCTATAATACTCATAACTATTTAAAATATAACGTACTAACTCTTTGTATCCTTGTAAATATGTATAGCATCATATATATAGTATCATAATTTTTCCGGTATCCAGGGTTCGTGCTGGTCTTATAAAGTTAAATTCAAGGAGTATTTAAGGAGTAATTAAGCACTGAGTAAGCATTATTTCAAGCAGTAGTGAAGTGAAATTGTACTGTTTCAGAAAGAGAGAAAGTAAAAAATCGAACAATTTAACTCGAGTCAGGTTGCATATATTTATAACAAAAATGACCTTCAATTGCATAAAGTAGACCTTGTCAACGTTAATAAGAACAATTGAAAAATCATTTTTTCAATTTCTTTTGTAATTGTTCCATCTTGTTAAACAGATCCTCTGCATTGTCCTTCTGTAACTATTCGCTTTTGTGAATCAACTGAATCAACTTCTGCTCTTTCTCAGCAAGATCCATTAGCTTTTCCACATTGCTCAGAAGGGTAGAACTATCTTCTAAAAGGCATTTTCTTTTTCCTTGTAAGGACGCTATTTCCTGATTTATGGACTTGTTTTCTTCATTCTTTTTCATTTGCTTTTTCTCTTCCTGCTGTTTCTTTAACTCAGCACGATATTGCGATGACGTACTCTTCACAGCATTTCTAAGTTCTTAGTCAATTTTGACGTTAAGAACTCCGCCAGAACGTTGAATGTGGTCATAAATTACTCTTAAAGCAACAACTGATCTCTCTTTGAAGTTGTATGCCATGATCTCGCTATTAACACTGACGCCTCTTTCCACTCAAGCCTGACCATGCGAAAGGACAAGAAGGCATTTCACTAGCTCCCAGAGCTTCTTGTAAGGGCTTTCCTTCAAAGAAGCAGCCAAAAATAATTCGATACGTTCATCCTTAACTTTATCATACTTCTGAAACAAAAGCAAGGTCGTTGCATTTCTGTGAACAACTTCGGTAATAAAGGAAGAATATTCTTTTTTTAAAAGATCGGCATCAACTTCACGTACCCTCTTTGCATCAATTAAACAACCTAACAGCTGCTGAAAAAGCTTCGCTGAAAATTCAAGAGGTCCTGCCATGATTTGAGGATTCAGACACCTAAGGTGCTGAACAACAGGAAACTTCAATAGACTTTTCTCCAACAGTTTCTCTGTAGTGCGAGTAAGAAATGCTTTGCAGTTTATTTCAAACTCCAGTTTTTCTTTTAGTGAAATTGTTTTTTGCTCCTTAAGCTTATTCAATTCTCTCTTCGTGACAATTCCAACATCAATCTGACTGCTGCTCACGGTATTTTCTTGAGATTCAGGATCAACCTTTACCACCTTAAGATAACTGTTAGCAGACATCATTGCATCTGTCTTTAAATATCTACTCATCACATCCCTAAGTAATTTTTCAAGATCTGATGCAAGGAATGGTATGAGTGGTCTTTCTGCTGTAGTGTTTGAGTATATATTAAATACCAAAAAGCTTTTTACAAAGTCTAGCTCTATTGCGTATGTATGACGTATGTATGATGTATGTATGATGTATGTATAATTACATAAAGTAATACATTAACTAATACTACATCTCCCCTTCTAAGTTAAACCAGTTACTGAATCAATTGTCATTATTTAATACTATACTATTAATATATAATACTATACTATAAAAGTTTTATTCTATCTTATTCAGCTATTTTTTTTAAAGCAGTTTTCTTTCAAATTTTGTAAATTTATTCTAAATAATTACCCAAAACACACTGTTATTAATATTTAACTGTTAATACTTAATTTCCAGTCTCTGTGGCGGTACAGATAGTCTTCCTGATCTTGTGTAATAACCAGTATTATTTTCAGATCTTTCAGTTTCTACTGTAGGTTCTATGGACTCTTGTTTACCATGATTGTTATTTACTGGGACTTCGATTAAATGTCGTCTATTCCTTCGTACAGATCCTGTCGGCGTTTCTACGATATATGACCGCAGTGTTTCTAACTTTTCTCTAATCGTACCCGATTCTTTGCGATCTGGAATCCACACTTTATCCCGAGGTTCAAGTTGTTCTAATGTTTTAGCATCATGACGTGCATCGTGGTTATTCTTTTGACGTTTCTTTATATTCTCTTCTCTTTCTCTGACCGTCACGATATATGGCCATGTAGGAACTAGGTTATCTGCGACAAGTGGAAGTGTTGTTTGAATCATTCTTCCAAATAATAGTTTAGCAGGACTATAACCATTTTCAAGTGGAGTAGCACGATAAGCCATCAACGCAATATACGGATCTTTAGACTTCTTAAGAAGAGATTTCACTGTCTTCACCGACCATTCAATCTCACCATTAGCCTGAGGATATCTAGGACTACTCGTTTGATGCTTGAAACCATACCTTAATGAAAACTTTATGAAATCTGCTGACTTGAACTGAGGACCATTATCCGACATTACTATATCTGGAATTCCATGTCTAAGAAAACATGATTTCATATGTGTAATCACATCTGTTGATGTTGTGCTATTCAGTAGAGCTAATTCTGGATACCTTGAGAAATAATCAACAATTATGAGATACTTCTTACCATTCAGCTCAAATAGATCAGTGCAAACATTTTGCCAAGGCCTCTCTGGCAGAACAAATGAAATTAAAGGTTCAGCTTTGTTCTGTCTCTCTTTACTGCACACATGACAATTTCCAACCAAATCCTCAACTTGCTTACTCATACCAGGCCACCACACTGATGTTCTGGCTCTTTCTCGACATTTGGTTATTCCCAGATGTCCTGTATGTATTTTATCAAGAATATCCAATCTCATTGATAAAGGAACTACCAATCTTTTTCCATGAAAAAGAAGTCCTTCTTGAATGGTTAAATCACCGATATGTTGCCAATACGGCTTAACAGCATCATTGATATTATTTTTATCAGGCCATCCATGAGTACAATACTTCATGACTTTATCACATACTTCATCTTGTTTTTGCCGCAGTCTAAATTCGTTTAGTCTGTCTTCTGTGACTGGTAACTCTTTTAATACTTGGTCAACAAATCCTTTTGCTTCTTCAGCGAGTACATCTTCATTTCCTTTATCTCTGATTGGAGAACGAGACAAAGTGTCAGCACATACAAGATCTTTTCCTTGTACATGTGAAATTGTATAAGTAAATCGCATTATTCACATTCTGAATCTTTGTATTCTTGGAGACATATGGTTGAGACTCTTTTGCGTAAAGATTGGAATTAATGGCTTGTGATCTGTCTCTATGTGGAATGTCATGCCAGAAATATATTCAGAAAATTTCTCACACGCCCACATAATTCCCAATGCCTCTTTCTCAATTTGAGTGTATCTTTGTTCTGTAGAAGCATATGCAACTGGTTGCCACTCATTATTCCTTTGCTTTTGCATCAAAATGGCACCCAAACCATACGAAGACGCATCAGTGTGAATTTTTGTTTCCGCTCTTGGATCATATAGTGCCAATACAGGAGTCTTGCTGAGAATTTCTTTAATTTCGTGAAAAGCCTTTTCTTGCTTAACTCCCCAATTCCAGTGAGTCTTTTCACTTAATAAGTCTCTGATAGGTTAGTCTTATTAGCTAATTCTGATGAGAATTTTCTTAAATGATTACACATTCCTAAGAGCCGTCTTACTTCTTGAATGCTGCTGGGCGAAGACATCTCAATGATGGCACGAACTTTCTCTGGATCAGCGCTAATCCCTTTAGCGTTAATCACATGGCCCAGATAGCAAATTTCAGTTTTTGAAAATTCAAATTTTTCACTATTTAGTGTGACATTAGCTTCTTCAAGTTTCTGAAGAACTATTTTCAGCCTTGCATCGTGCTCTTTCATATCCTTTCCATGAACAAGAATATCATCAATTTCGACACATATGCCTTCACAATCTTGCAGAATCGTCTCAAGCTGTTTTTGAAAATGTTCCGAGGCTGGAGTTATACCAAACGGTAATACATTGAAATGATATCTTCCCCACGGTGTTATGAACGTAGTTATGGGAGCGGATTCTTCCGATAATGGAATTTGCCAGAAACCAGCATTGCAATCAAGCTTCGAGAACAGTGTTGATCCCGCCAACTTTGCCAATGTATAATTGACACTAGGTAAAGGATAAGTCTCTCGTAGAATGCTTTCGTTTAATTTAGAAGGGTCGAGGCAAATTCTAACATCACCGTTGGCTTTTGGTACAACTACCATATGGGAGCACCACTATGTAGATGTTTCAATTTTTGAAATCACGCCCATTTTCTCCATCCTTTCAAGTTCCTTTTTGACTTTAGGCAACCGAGGATGAGCAATCTTTCTTGCTGTATTTACAGCATGGGGTTGAGCTCCTGCTTTCAACTTGCTTGTGTACTCATTTTCAATTCTCCCTAGACCTTTGAACAGTTTAGGAGATGTACTTTTCCAATCTTTATCAAGCTTAATTTCATCAGTGCTATTTACTGCTTTAATAAAATTTTCTTTCTTAAGTAGATTTAAAGCACGTATTGCTGGTCCACCCAGAAGAGCTCGATGTAAACCTTTAATAACATATACATCTTGTACTATGATTTTATCATCGGATTTGATCGTTGTAAATTTTCCACAAATATTTAATTTCTTTCCATCACAGGAATGCAATTTTTTCCTTGACTTTAGCAACACAGGAAGTTTTCCTTTCATGCTCTCGTATGTGCTGAATGGAATACATGTCTCATCAGCACCAGTGTCAATATTAAATTGAACTTTTTCTCTATTTAATTTCAAATCTATTTTCCACTGAGCTTTATCTTTCGATGTGACTTCCCCTAGGAATTCATAATTTGCATTTTCATCACAGCTGTCTTCAAATATTTCTGCAACACTTTAGTTCGGCACATTTTGGCCCAATGTCCAATTTTGGAGCATTTATTACAAGTTGAGTTTCTTGCAGGGCATCTTTCTCTGCTCTGGGATGGGTTTTTCCCACATCGGAAACAGCTTTGTTTGTTTGGGAAGTCCTTCGAGCATGACTTTGCTGTTGATTTATTATTCTGTTCTCGTCGTTCACGCCCTCTCGATTTAAACTTGCCAGAACGAAAAAAATTTATATCATTGTTTGGTGAATCAAATTTGTCTCTTAGTTCACTTCGCTGCCTTTTTACGGCGTCAGTTTCACAAACAATATCTTGCGCCTTTTTTAATGTCAGGTCGGCGTCAAGTTGAAGCCTTTGTGAGACATTTCCATCTTTTAATCCAACAACAATACGGTCACGGATCATTTGATCATGCAAATCTCCATATTCACAATGTTCAGCTAACACATTTAATGAGTTTATAAATTCTTCGACCGGTTCGTTGTCGTTTTGTACTCTTCTATTAAATTTAGCACGCTTGTATATTATATTTCTTCTTACTACGAACTAGGAATCAAATTTCTCCTTGATTGTCTTATATTCTTTAAGCTGAGTAGCGTTTAACTTGAACAAACTTCCGCTTGGTCGCCCATCGTATAAATCAATGTATTTATTTGTGTTACTTCATCTTTCTCGTTCAGCTCTGATAGCGTTCTAAATCTTTCGAAGCGTTGTATCCAATTTGGCCACGTTTCTCCTTTCGAAAAGTCAAAAGAATCCGGCGGTTTATGTGCCATTGCCATTTTTTTTTTAAAGGTTTTCCGTTCAATCCCACCGCTAACACCATGTAGTGTTTGAGTATATATTAAATACCAAAAAGCTTTTTACAAAGTCTAGCTCTATTACGTATGTATGACGTATGTATAATTACGTAAAGTAATACATTAACTAATACTACTGTTGGTAAATTTGAAGAAATGGTTGGAAATCTTGAGCCAGTGATATACAGAAGTGGTGCTTGGCCTTGAGCAATATATCTGTTGTAACTGCCTTTTTCACAATGTTGTACCCCTCATGTTTTGCTGGCTCAGTTTTGTGGATGACAGCTTGAGCACAATATTCTTCCATACTTGGGAGAAGTGTCAATGATTTACTAGCAACAGGAAGGTTTTCCAGCCACCTGATAGTTTAAACTCATTTAAAAATTAATTTTTACAAATTTAATATTGTTTTAAACATGAAATATTGATTTGCTAAAATACATTGCTTGTCAGTGTCAGGTTTTTTGCCTAACAAAGATTTTAACAGGGTAATGTATTAATGTTTACATGCAATGTTTATGTTATAAAGGATACAGGTATCTAGAGATTAAAGACTTATGAAATAACTGATGTTTGTGCATACCACAAGTGAACTTTAAACAAGAGAATAAAGCCAATACACTGCAAAAGTTTGTTTTATACTCACCTATGATTGCAAAACTTGAAAGGAAACTCATCTACTCCAGTGCATGTCACATAATCTTCTCGTTTGGCAGGTGAATCCTTAAAAAGCTTGTACTCTTTCAGCAAGTATCTGCATTTAAATTGTAGAATATTTATTTAGTTACATTATAGTATCTACATAAATAAACACATTGCGAATGCTTACAAATAATTCATGATAAAATGGAAAAGCAAGAAATTATCAGTTAAATTTCTAAATTACAGTTTCTTGTCTTTATAAGTTTACAAAACTGAAAAGGATTTTTTAAAATTTACAATAGATTAGAAAACAAGTCAAACTTGATGAAATTATACAATCATTACCTGTCTAAATTCCAGTTAGTTTCTTTTGAACCAGTCTGAAATGCTCTATGAATAATGTGTAATCCACATGTTCCCAAAGACAACAAGGATGGCAGATCTAATTGTTCTCGAGACTCTCTCAACTCCCTTTCAAAAGCAAGATTGACATTAGGGCCATCCATACCTATCAGCCAAGTCTTTACTGGGTCAAGATCTTTAGTAGCTTTATTGTAATGGTTAAGCAGGTCGGCAGTTTCGCCATGTCCTATGAATACTGATGTAAGGTAACAGGACTCCACTTGACAGCTTTCATCGGACCAATAGCGCACATAAACATCGAACTGCTTTTTCGGGAGCTCATCATTAAGAGATTCATCAAATAAAACAGTATGTCCTGGGGATGTGTTTATGTCATAAATGAGTTTCTTTGAAAGATATGGACCAAGTCCAAATGTGGTTACATATCTGAATTTGGACTCACTAAAGCTGTATGTTTGAGCAATTTGACTGTCAGTAAACATATGCTGAAACAAATCATTCATGCCAATGTTCGAATGTGCACAAAAATGTGAATAAACAGATTTCAATGTCCACAAAATTTCAGCATCAGTGGCTTTCTTGGCCAAAGTTGAAAGATGATGCAAGTCCACAGGATGTAGATTCACGTTAGTTTCATTTATAGTTTCACTTGCAGTTGATTCGCTAGTACTCATTGCTGTGGAACTAGAAACTGTAGCTGTAGAGCTCCCATTTGTGCTGGATACAAGCTGATGCATTTCTGAAATACAAGTTCTGATAGGAACCGTATTCGAAGTTGTTTTACTGTGTTTTTTATGCAGTACTCCGTTCATGTGGGACTTTAACGCTGACTTACCCATACTGACTATACTGAACTTTCGAGTACACAGCTTACTATAAAATTACTATAACAGTTATTTATGATCTATAGCCTAATCATAAAAGCGTCAAGTTTCGTCAATCAGTTATTTAGTTGATACAAAAGACTCTTTAATGTCAAATTCCGTATGTTTGGCTTTAGAATAAACAATGAATCAAGTCTAACAAAAAATTAAGGAGTATTTAAGGAGTTTTTAAAAATAGTAAATTTCAAGGGCATTTCAAGCGCCCTTGAAAACACGAAATGAATTCAAGCAGTATTTAAGGAGTTTAAGGAGTAGCACGAACCCTGGGTATCATATATATCCATATATACCAGTATGTAAATACTGCATGCACATTATATATATTTTCTATACTTTGTATTTTAATGTTTTGCAGGAAGCATCTGAAAAACGCTTCTTGTGATGTTGGTTTCCTGAATAAATATTATTATCATGCATTCATAATATTAAACAGTAGTAGTCTGATATACCACACCATTTTATACCTTCACTAAAGATTCTCATACAAATCCATTCTTTTTATAGCTATTATAGCTGCACATGGTAACAGAAAAAGGCGTAAGTACGAAAATAATTATTACAGCTATAATAATTGTATTGTTGTTGCAATTATACAATTTTTATAGTACTGATATTAAACCGTAGTAGTCCGTGTACACATTAAAGTTCTATAAGATCGTAACATGCATCCATTGCTTTTTGTTAATTAAATAGCAGCTCCTGGCAATACAGAAAAATGTTAGTACACTGTGTTACCATGCATACAGCTAGCATAATAAATAAATCGTGTAGTTATAACAGACAATCGAAGTGCAGTCACATTTTTTTAAACTGTGTAGTAAGCACACAATAATTGTATAGTAACTGTTATAGCAGACAATTGATGTACAGTCATACTATTAAAAAACAGGTGTCAATGTATACTTTTGAACAGTATAAGATACTAACATGTCGTCTATTGCTTTGATAGAAGACACTGCACAAAAGGGGTCTTGGTAAGCATTACAGCCAGTATAATCATTAGCTATAGCAGACAATAACTTTATACACTGTCAGTCATATTATTAAACTGACTAAGATTGTAATATGTATCCCTCAATTTGTTTTGCTTAATAGCTACTGAAGCAGCTGGTAATCAAGAAAAGCGTAAGTATAGTTGTGTAATGAGCATCACAGCTGTATATACTTAATTGTATTCATTTGCTTGCAATACATTTTATGTACTAATATTATCAGTTGTAGTCAGACATGCAAACACCATTCTTTTTATTGCTTCAATTAATAGCAGCATCTGGCAACAAAGGACTTAAGTACAGTTATTACTACAATTACTACTATTTTAATTGAGATTCTGATATGGTATGCATCAATTCTTTTTTATTGCATACCGGTGATACCTTTAGGCTTATGTTATATTTATGAGTATTACATATGCTTAAAATACTGTGTATTTTTTCTCACTAACAGGCCGTTGCTTCAAGTGTGGCCTAAAAGGCCATGTAAAAGCAGATTGCCGAGCTCGCAAGTATATTCAGCATGTAAAATATAATCTATCACGGATATGTATATTCAAGCATGTTATGTATGATTATTTTTGTGAAATATTTTCTTAATTATATCCAGGATTAATACTCTATATCATTGAGTCAATGAATGACTATAATAAACCTTGATATTAATAGCTTTATAAATAAACATCCTCTCCCTGTAATCTTTATTATAATTTTACAACCTTTTCCACCATCATTCTGTATACCTTGTAACAGAGGACTCCAGAATGGCAAATCGTCACATTTTCATAGATCAACCTGACCCAAATGTGCCATACATATAATGTAAGAGAGATTTCTCTTACAGCACAAAACCCCCTAAAAATCTGCAAGCTGCTAAAACTATATTTTGCTTAATTTAAGAATGCGTTGTTATGTGTGTGGCAAAATTGGGGGTTAATGCGCCATATACCAAGTCATGGGTGACGTCACAGTAACATGATGATAGTAGCTAATATTCGGTTTTTACGGTTAGCTTTCATTCACATTAGCAGTGCTTCAAAATCGTTTGCCTTCTGTCACCTCACAAACATAGAATATCTGTATTAAAATTGTCTGCTGTATCTTGTTTTAATCCATTGCTTTTTTGGATCATTTGATTTTTTGGATCATTATTTGGCTTTTTTGGATCATTTGCTTTTTGGATCATTTGGATTATTTGCTTTTTCGATAATTGGGATCATTTGAATTTTGGATCATTCGGATCATTTGCTTTTTGGGTCATTTGGATCATTTGCTTTTTGTGGATCATTTGCATTTATGGTCACTGTCGATGCTGGTAATTTCAACTATTCGTATAAGGGTTTTTCCAACTACTAAGCAATATAGTCACTGCAATGGTAAAGTAGAAGTAAGAATTTTTCAAATTGTGAATAAATATACGCTACTTATTCTTTAATTTCATGGATTGATGTGGGAATACGACGTGATTATCATATTACTAATTAGAATGAAAGCCATTCTCCACACTGCGCAAATAAAGTTATTTGTTGATTAGTATTTGACCATTGCCACTATCCAGGCCGTTGTCAATAAAGTTTACATACAGTAAAAGTTATTTGGTATTTCATGAAAACGTTATGTTTAAAAAGTTGTCCAGTGCGATAAACCAAAATACCAGCTGGCCCTTTCCTACATATTTAAAGACAGACCTAATCACATGTTTTGCAACATTCAACATCACAAACACCTGACAGAAAAAAAACTAGTATTACCAACCAGCACCGTAAATTATACTAACTTGTCGAACGGAGAGGTGCGTGATCGCATTAGATTTATACATATGTGTGGCGAAAAATAGCCGTTTGTTAAAAATCGATTCTTGCTCATTGTGTTAACAAACGCAGTATGCAGAATGTATTTCTGTCAAATATCCGAGCAACAGAAATATGATACTCTATTGGTATCATTTATGACAATAGCAGGACAATTTTTGAGGTTACTTGAATATGGTGGCAATTAGAAAGAGTTTGTGGTTTTTATGTATTCTAATTTGCAAATTATCAAATTCGCCATTATGTGATGCCTCCCTGAAAAAGTCTTGGTTGGACTTAATCAAGTTATGCATTGCCAATTGTGGGAAAGCGACAGATGGAATCTAAATATGTATCAGCCCAGAAGGGAGCTCTTATTGTTCAACAAAAATAAATGAGATTATTCCTTCAGTGATCTTGTGGAATTCACTGAATTTTCCAAGTATCTACGGACAACTAACGTGTCCGACTTGTCGGTCTTTACTAAAACATTGGAAATGGAAAAACAGTAGCAAAGACAAAGATGCACCAAGGAAGCTTTTTTGCATACAAGAGTGTGTTCTACTAGTTTCTTCTGTTTATCTGTGCGAAAGAAATCATCACATTATTTCGCATGACCCACAGATTCTGAGCAAAGTTAGAAAACACATTCAGATTCCATTTGCATTATTTCATAAGTCTGGTGTTACAAAACATCTCTTTGATTTCATTTCCACATCTATTCAAACTGGAATGACTATAGATGATCTGGAAAGTATGCTAATAAACTTGCATTCCTCGAGAAGCTACAACAGTCTGTATAATAGACTAACATTTTCTCCTAGTGTTGAATCAAACAGATTTATTACGGAGCCTCTACTACATAAGCTTGAGAACGACTTTATCAGACGAAAGTTGATGTCAAAAGTATTTATACGGACCTTTCTCGAAACAGAACATATGTATACACAGTGCATGGCTCAAAAAAAAAGAAAGTTGGATATCATTTGATCATACATTTAAAGTAGCAGCTAATATTGGTTATTGAGAACATGGATCTTGGGGAAAGCTATATGACAGTTTATTCATTATAATGAATCACAAAAGTGATATACTTGGATGGCAGCTGACAAAGGGTACATCAATAAAAATGTGCAACAATTGTTGGAGGGCTTAAATCACTGCCTCGTAAAGTTCTAAGAAAGTAGTTGTCTATTCAATGGAATAATTGTTGACAACTGTTGTACATTGAAAAATAAAATTAAAGACATATTCGGCCCCAATGTCTTAGTAAAGCTAGATCTATTCCATGGTACACAAAGAATTGTAAAAAAGGTTCCCAAGCACAGTGGCAGTGCATTGATTATAAGACTTCGTAAACAATTGATGAAAGATTTGCGATTATGTTTTCGCAAATCAAGTGATGTCGGTGATGAAAGGAAAGAAAACACACCACCACCAAATGTAATTGAAAAAAATTTTGAGAAATTTCTGGTCAAGTGGAAAAATGAGGAAGTTGAAAACACTAAGATATTGTCTGTCTCTGCTTGTGATGAAATTGAAAAATTGCTAGTTCATGTCAGACTTGGGTGTTTGTCTGATATTCCTCCAGGCATTGGAACTAACAGAAATGAACGCCTACATAGAAAGATAAGAAAGTGGTTGACACCAAGTCGTAATGGTGTTTGCTTAGCTGCTGCACTTCTAGCAACAGTATTTTACATTCACATGGAAAAAGGCAGCAAGTGTATTAAAGGAAGAGAATCAAAGATAGTTGTTCCAGTAACTCAGTGGTATTCAAACTTTTTAGCAAGTGGCGGTCTGCTGTCGAATGAAAAGTTTGGATTAAGTTCAAATCTAAACTTGAAAATGATGGAGAAAAAAACTGAAAACATTTTGGATGACAGTCAACCTTCAGGGAAACACAATACTGACACTGAGGATGACAGTAGTGATGATGCAAATTCAGAAATGGATGAGACTTAAAAATTTGTGAAAGTAAACTCGGAATGCCTAAAAAACAGAGCCCAGACCATGGCTAATATTACAGCTGGCATCTACAGTAAAGCTAAAGCACCTATCACTGCCGACCAGAATTCATGGATATTTTAACAGTCTGTTTTGCTCCTTTTTTCAAATCCAAGTTTTCAAAGTTCTCAAGGAGATGAAAAAGGGGAAAGTGTAGATGGCATACTCAAATGTTATGGACTCGAAAGGAGGCAGGTGGCAGGAAATGGTGATTGTTGTTTTTTAGCAGTTGCTATTGGAATTGAAGCGTTCCTTGAGGATGGAAGTCAAAATGCTCTGTGCACCCATTTGAAAACTCTTGTTTCCACCTGAGACAAAACATTTCTAGCCGAGTAGCTTTATTACGATCACTGGTTGTGGAAGAATTCCTTGGTGAGAATAGCAAAGAGTATGCCATGTTTCTTGTCGATTCTGACCAAGATTGTTATGAATTGTTATGGCTAAGCATTTCCTAGAGCAAGGTTTCGTCGACTGTGAATTAGGTAATGGTGTTCTGCTTGGATTGGTAAATGTGCTGAAATGCTCTATTGTATGTTTCTCATCGATAACCAATTATCCTGTTATACCCAAAATTCCACGGCAGAAGACATTATCCTCCATTCCCATTCATGTTGCATTTACACAATCTGGGAAAGGACACTATGATGCAGTTGATATGAAGCTACCAGAACAAAGTGTTGATTGTTCTGGACATGGAGACGCAAGTCAAATGCAGAAGTGTAGTTGTGGCTGAGGTAGTGCAAAAGACAAGTCAAGAGAATTTTGCCATGTATATGGCTCTAGATGCAAATGTTTTCAAAATATGCAAGGATGTGGTAATATGTGCAAGTGCTTCAACTGTGGTAACCCATATGGTAACAACCGGAAGTCTTCTGAACATAGAATGGAAAGAAAAAGAAAAAGGCATCATAACACACCTGGATCATCTCTTGAATTTCTACATGTAAAAGGGGAGCCCCTGGCATCAGTAAAATGTACAGATTATGACAACCATGTATTACAACAGGTTGCAAACATTGTTGTTGGCATTGAAGATAACTGTGTCCCAACCTCGTTCCCAGGGTCTTTCCTTGGGCTGTATGGGAAAGACCCTGGAAGCGGCTGGTAACGTGCCTCCCAGATTTTGGGAGGTACATGCTCGTAGCAGTATCCTTGGTAACGGTTGAAAAAATATATGATAATTCAAGCTAAGAATCTAATTATGCCAATATTTCGTGGGAAATTTACCTAATAACTAACACTGTAATTACTGTTTAACATTTTGTAAAATATGTTAAATGAAAATCTAATGAAGGTTGGAAGGTTAATCTACAAGGGATACAGTGTATTTATTACAGGAAAAGGTGGCAGCAGAAAGTCCTACTTTCTATGCTCGATTATAAAGAAATTGAGAGCAAGAGGAGATCGTTGTTTTGTTACAGTGCCGACAGGTAAAGCGGCCACGAATGTTGGCGGCGTGACTGTAAATCATTTCGCTGGAATCGGAACGGGTTTGAAGGGAGCTCATGAACTGATCGCTTGTATCCAGTCAAACGAGGAGGCTTTAAAAAAATGGCAAAGCTGCGATGTATTGATCATCGACGAAGTGTCTATGCTCAGGAGAGAATTGTTCGAGAAACTCGAAATGATTGCAAGATGTCTGAAAGACAACTCACAGCCATTTGGGGGCATTCAGTTGATATTTTCCGGAGATTTTTACCAGCTAAGACCAGTTACGCAAAGCTACGCTACCAATGAAAGTCTATTGGGCTGTAGATCTATTGCGTAGTCTCTATTGCGAGGCTTCGCGGATTATGGGCTGGTAAGCAAAGAACTGCAATGCCTTATGTGGAAATTTTTCGACAACAATCGACACATAGATGCCAAACGCCGTAAGCCACTTATCTATACTGTCAATTTTTGGACGCTTGCCAAAATTGGAAAAATTCGGAATAGGTATCAAGAATTCCTGATTGCCTTCGACTGACAGGCAAATTGGACCGAAAGTGGGGCAGTCTGAATTACCGAGGAGAAGCAAAGTAAAATCAACAAACTCACCGCTTGAGATTTGGTCCTCAAGTTTTTTGGGCAGACTTTAAGTATCCAGTGGCAAAAAGACGTTCGTAACGGGCGGTGTAGCTTATGTCGATATAAGGCAGCAACGTGCGAAGAATTGCCAAGGTCCAAGGATTGTGTTGGCGCAGTTTGCGCGGGAAAATCTTCTGGCGGTGGTAGGTAGTTTGGCGGGATTTGCGACGAATTAATCTCGTGCGTGAGGACATCTCGGAGCAATGGTGTGAGATCAGAGGCCAGCGAACGGAGATACTCAGCTGAAAATTGTGAGGTACAGGTAGGTGTCGTGCTTGTTGGTGCCGCTTCAGAAAGCGCTGGGACGGCAGTGTTTTCTGCTCTGTCGCTGTCGACGAGGCATCGTAGGAGAGTATCACGCGACCCAGAAAGAGATAGGTTTTGCTGTGCCAACAGGAGTTGCAACACTTCAGTGGACAAGTCGGCGTAATTCGTTGCTGAGCTAGTGGTTGGTTCGGCGACATGCTGGTTGCCATTTGAAGTCATGACAGTATTGGTATTCTTGCGACATTGTTGGCGAGGACAAGTTGAACGACGTTTGTTGCTCTGTTTTGGCATATTGTATTGATTTTTTTTCTTATTTTCAGGAGAATTTATCGTTTTCAATGCTTTAAAGTTCGACCAGTGATGTTAACACGGTGGCTCTGGTCTTGCGAGTGATCCTAGCTTGTGTTACATGCGAACAAAAAGCCTTTGGAATTAGAGGGCTATTGTGTACTTTCACCTGAAGTAAAAACCCAGGAAAAAACCTGAGTATACTTGTGATTGGTTAGAACGGAACGTGCATCGGTTGTTCACATGTTAAGTTGCCAAAGTTCAACTCCATAAGAGGTTTTAAAATATTAACCAAGCGAAGAAAAGGGGTAGCATTGTTATAATGAGAGTTACCTGAACCCTCTGTGCTAAAAATAATGCCTAGTTGAGCTAGTAGGTTAATACTGGATTAATGATGATTTTCTTTGACATATTACTCCATTAACCACAATTTATAGCTTTGCATAAATATGGCATTTGACATACAATTTTCTTTAAGTTGCATACGATTTGATATTTTATTCGGCGACCATTGCGTGATAATATTGCCTCAACACGCTTGGGCATGCTCTCGATAGTTCGATCCAGAATGTTTGAATCTAAAGTCCCTAAGGAATGCAATACTCTATCTTTAAATTCATTAAAACTTTCCTTTTCTTGTCAATTGCATCTTTCTCAAGCTTTTTTTTTAATTAAATGAAAAACATTTTCGATTGGATTAAGATCAGGTGAGCGTGCTGGAATTTGATGCAATTCACATTCAATTTGATTTATGGCAGACATTGTTTTTCTACTTGTCTGGCATGGATCATTGTCCACGACAAAAATGTGCTTTCTATAAGCTTTATGACCGGCTTTATCAAAGGTTAAATTAAAATGAGTTTTAATAAAGTTATAAAAGAAATTTTCGTTCATTTTTTCGTAAGATTCCTTCAATATGACACCTTTTCCATATGCTGTAGCAACTATCAAATGCAAGCGCTTCCTTTGGCTTTAAACTTTAGTCCTTCTCCTTTGGTTGTCCACACTTTCGACTTTGGTTGTACTGCTGCCTTTAAAGGATCTGACTCGTGAATTTAAGACACTCTGTCAAGATAAAACCCAACATGATTTGTAAAATAATTAGGATATTTCTTCAGAACTTTTTTCATATTCCTCGCGTACTGTCTACGGATTCTTAAGTCCTTCTCACTCAGGAGACCTTTCTTTCTTGCCTGTGTTGCAGTTTGTATCCCTTTTTATTCAGGAATCGAAAAACAGTCCTTCTACAGTATTTCGTCCCATCTAGCCCACTTTCCACAATGAAATCTTTTAGCAAAAAGTTTGGCGATGTGCGTCTAAGTTTAAAAAATGTACGCAGTAGTTGCCTTTCTGACCTTTTGCACAAAACTTTAGGATATCCAGGTCTTTCAGGCTTAGAATTTTCCTTGGTTTTAGGATAGCAAACTTTGTGCGCAACCGATTTTGACAAACTGTAATTTTTAGCAAGCTCTCTGTAACTTAAGTTTACAAACTCCCTTGCCACTTTCAGCAAAGCCCACGTTTCTGCGGATATTTTTTGGACCATTCCGGCGTGCATTTAGTTTGCGTTATTCTGCCTTCTATTGTTACGCTTCATGATTAAATCAGTTTGACAAATTACATCACTGATTAATTGAATGCACCTCAGTGCTTTGTATTGGAGTTATAGTATCTAATTAAGTCGTTTCGATGTACAAAAATTGGCCTAATACGCTAAAAGTTCAGTTTATATTTTGTGAGTCATTCTCAGACAATCCTGGCCAAAATTATATGGACACCTGCGCAAAAATACGCACGCAGCGCATTTTCGTGAAGAAATAGCTACCCTCTCTCCCCCAAACAATGTTGGTGCTATGATTCATATCTCTTGGTGTTGATTCAACATAGTAGGACACAACATTGTACAGGGGGTGTGGGGGATGAAAGAAATGATAGTACGTTTTGCATTTAAATATGAAAACTTGGTAAAATAGTTACTGTTCACATAGTTTTTGTCCAGGATTATACCATCCACCGAAACCTACATACGCCTCTAATGACTTTATGCAAATATGCACTTGAGAAACAACCTGGCGTGGCTATTGTTATTGGATCTTAATCAACTAAAAATAAGTGAGCTATGTTTAATGACTGGATGGGAGGCCCTTGTAGACTTTCACAAGCTGATCAGACTTGTTTAGAAAATGCGTCCCGTATAACATCTCAATAAAAACCGATCATACGGCCATTATCTTGCTCGCATGAATTAAACTGAAACCGGTTTGAACAAATGTTCGTATTAGGGTTTGTAAAAAACATTGGAAAAATGATTTATATCGAGTGCTAGCTAATGAAAGCTGGGATGACGTCTTAAATTCATCGGATGTAATTTGGCAGTGTTTAATTTAGAAAGAACGATTCAAGTGCATATGGACAGGTGTATGCCATTTAAAATGGTTTGCATGTGCTCGTGTGACCCAGTATGGATGACTCATTAATAAAGTCATTAATGAGAGAAAAGTCGAGAATAACTTCCAAGAACATCGAATTGGTGAAATTAAGGGGAGAATATTGGAAATTATTAACCAAAATAGAAGAACACTTTTGAGTGTTCTTATTGGATCAAGCGAATGGTGGAAAATGTGGATTGTATTTCACAATGTCGACGGAAATCTGTTAATGTAAATCTGGATAGACCTCTGCTGGTGGAACTAAATGATTATTTTGTGAATCTACGTCAAGATACCTCACATGTGGAGCCGATTCCTATGGTAACTGTTGACAATGTTCCTGAGATCTCGGAAATACAAGTATGGAATAACTTAAAACATTGGAAGAAAACTGCTACTGGTCCAGACCTAATACCATACTGGACATGGAAGGAACATGCGAAAATAATGACACCTATTATCCATAAAATTTGGAACCTATCTTTGAAGTCTAGCACGCACCTGGCCTTGACCGTGGAAAAAGGCAAATATCAACCCGTTACCAAAAGTTGAAATGCCTAAACATAAGACTGAATTTTGTGGGATTAATATTACACCGGTAATTGCACAAGCATTTGAAAAATCTGTGTGTAACATATATACTTGAGATATTGTTGAACAATCTTTAAGTTCCAACCAGTATGCATATCGGAAAGGAGGGAGTTTTAAAGCACTTTTGAGCATGCAACATGAAATACATAGGTACTTGGATAATCCAAACTGTAAAGCTGTTAGATTTTTCACAATGGACTTATCGATGATACTGTAAGACACAAACTTCTAGCATGTAAGCTCAAACGCTTACTGTAAAATCCATATATCATTAATTGCTTTGTAAGTTTTTTGAAAAACCGACAACAACGCGTTGTTCACAATAATTTCCATGGAGAATGGAAACTTGTGAACAAGGGTACAACTCAAGGAAGCATGAGTGGATCGTATCTATATGATGTTTTCATGAATGATTTGAAATTAGACTTGGATGGAAGACCTGCTCTATTTAAATATGCAGATGACTCCAACACAATCGTTCCAGTGTGGAAAAATCAAGTATGTAGAACTGATTTGGTGGAATAAAAGCAAAACTACTCAAAGCAAATAGATGCTTGTATGTTATAAGAACATTGCGAAGTGAAGGTGCTCACCAGGAAAAGTAAATAGGCTTTTTAACAGCTTTCACCCATTCTTACCTATGGTTTGTCTGTATATGGTGCGTCCGATTTGGACTTGACCGTTGTACAAACGTTCTTAGATAGATGTTTTAAGAGACTTTATATCTCCCGTTATACTAATATACATGAACTTTTAGAAGTCAGAGAAAAAACTTTATAATAAATGTATTTCAGATACTGGACATCCTTTAAATAAGATTCTACCTAAGAAAAAACCCATTTATTATCATCTTAGAAAACAGAGTAGTATTCATCCTAAGATTAACGCAAATAGATTTAAAAATACCTTTGTAAATAGACTCATTTTTAAATATGACTTATAGATTAGTTTAATTAATGTAACTCAAAGATATGTACCTTTTATCTTGAGATGATTAAAAGATTAAGATTAAAGGATTTGCTGGGTTTGGGTGGTTGGGGATGTTGTCGAATCTTGAGATGGGAATAGGGCTTGGGGGGATGGGGAATTATCAAAAAGGTTATCAATGTCTGGGTTAATTTCTTTGAGAATAGCTGCCAGCTCTATTTCAGAGACTGGATTGTCGATTTCCATATCTGTATCTGCCATTCTTGATCCAAATTAGGTTAACTAAATATGAAGTGAGAGTTGTGGGTGAAATTTATTGGGTGATGTATGTGCAATTAATCTGTGTTGATTTTTTTATTTTTTGCAGATTAATCATATGTGGTGACCCATTGAGCTACTCAGTTTAACCAGGAAATCTCCTGACGTTACCCTTTCTTTGCGAGTTAATCAATGCTGTGTAAATTTGTTCGATTAGAGAAGAATGTAGCAGATATTCGGACCCTGGAAAATAGTTTAAATAGCTGTGCCCTTGGTGAAGGGTTATATTGTAGGGTGTCACCTAAAATTTAGTTGTGCAATGTGGGTGTAGTGCATGATGAAGTGAAAAAATTAAAAGATGTGTGAATTTGAATGAAATAATATGACATAAAATGAAGTGACATTAAATGAAATGAGATTAAACACTAAATTATTGGTGTATGTTTGCTGTTGGCAAAACCTGGGTGCTTGGATGGGGTGTGTGAATGCCTAGACCAGAGTGACTGATGTGTAGCCACCCAGGTCTAGTCCCTGGACGTTCTGCATTGAAAACTGTTATGTGTCATCAGGCTCTCTAAGCATAACTTGGGAAAGCACGTTTCTAGCTTGCTAGCAGCCTTAGAGCAACGTGCTTGCATGTATAAACCGTTGTTACACACGAAATATTTTGGTGTATGTCAAAATATGACCAAAAGAGGGTTTTCACCCCCTTTCACCCAAAGAGGTTTTTCACCCCTTTTCTTTAGTGCAGAAACATCACTGGCAGCCATATTTGGATTTGTTCTGCCTGTGCTTTAACTTTTGAAGGACCAAATTTCCTTTCAAAAAACAAGGGTGCACCAAGGGTGTTTATTACAACATTCCATGTATTTCATTTCAATGGTATCATATAACAAATTTTTAGCACCACATGAAGAAAGCACCGCATAATGAAGAAAGCACCAAAATTTAATTTAAAGACGTTTGGAGCATGCTCCTTTTTCATCTTGGCACCTACCTTATGGAACTCGATGTCATTAGAACTAAGGAAGATAGACTCTTTTTGTACTTTTAAAAAACATCTTGAGCAGGGGCGGATCTTGGGTATGTCCACTCAGTCGCCTGACTGACATATTTTTTGCAAAGAAATAATAATTAATTATTTCAAAATTAGAATAATTTATGTGATTATAATATGAATTTCATATCATAGTCCAGTTACGTGCTTTGTTTTGAGAAAGCAATTTGCTCATCGAAAGCAGCGGTGAAACGCCAGAATCTCGCCGAATCGAGTGACCAACTCAGTCTCGAATCTGCACATTTGATTGGTTTATAGACAATCTTGACTGATCTGGACTGATCTGTGGGGGTGGTCTGACTTATTTGTAGCTTAAGGGGGAGTCTATACCAGTCCATATATTTTGTTATGATTGGTCAATTTGAAAATATTGACTATTTCTATTGGCTCATTTTTTGGACTGATTCAGACTTATTCGCCGCTCGGGGTATCAGTCATTGAAAATTGCAAAATTCATGCAAAGCAGTTCTTTCCATGCTAATCTTGTATACCATATGAGTTGACTTGACTTGAAAAGTTATTTTACAATGTCGAGTAGTGATTTGTACGTGGACGTTCGAAATGCGATTTTGTAAAGCAATCTAGCAGCCCTTGAGCAGCTCAAGAGTTCGTTAAGCGAGGATTATCATGCGGCATAGACCATTTCGAGCGAGCAGCTTTTATCACTGTTGTTCGATACTGGGAAAGCTTTGAGTAGAGCTATATTTCTCAGCTGAAATATACGTGCCTCTCAAAGATCGTGGTAATAAAGGAAGAGTGTGTACTGCTATAAGGTATGAAAATATAACAAAATGAATAGTCAGAACAGACACAGAAGTTGAAATATAGCACGGCAACACGCTCTAAAATATACATTTTGACTTCAAATATACATATATATTCGTCCATTCGACTTGCAACTTCACCATGACCCATTGCGCCTAGAAGCCTCAGAAGAAAGTTTCCAAGTTGGGTGCTATAATTATATTTTGTAAAATTTGCATTTTCTAAAATATATGCAATGAATATGATCAAAGTTAAGTAGCATGCACGTGCCTATTTATAGCATATTGTATTTCATTACGTAAATTTTTTTAACACATGCCGCGATTTGTATTGAATCAATTTATTATTTATGTTCTCCTTTCTTAATCTTAAACGAGGGATTCTATGCGCCTAAATGTTAAATAACTTGAGAATATAATTAGAATTTTACTTTACAGTATTAAAAGCCTATTAAGTTTACATGATGTTTTTTTGTAATTTGGCCCTCTGTTTATATTAACTGATTTAAGTCTCAAATGGTGGTACATTTTTTAGATCAGAAGCTTCAGGTAATTGCCTATACAGTTCTGTGTCATTGGTTCTGGTAGGTGACAACAGTTTAGTACCTATTTTGAGAAAACTTACTTCAATTGAACTTTTTATGAATGCTGAATTCTATTCTCAACACCCATTATTTTCATCTATTGTGGAAAAGCATAGTGAATTTCACAACAGCCTAAAGAATCTTTTGCTTAGGTCTGTATCACAAGAGTGTTTGGATTCAGGTTTGATGACTGAAGACCTAGTAAAAAAGGAAGCCTTTTTAAACTGCCATGATAAGAAATGGTCCTCATTTCTTTGTATTTTAAGTCTTTCCTCTGTTATAGGGAAAGATATTCGAACATATCACCCAGATTCAGGGAAATATGCCATAAACTACAGTTTAACTCTTTAATACATCCAAGAAACCCTGCCAAAGTATTTTCAGATGCCCTACATAATTTATTTTGTCATGAAGGTATTGTTGAACCTGTTGAAAGTTTCCATGCTAACCATTTTGTTCCTCTAGTTTTTTATTCCAGCAAACTTAAAAGAAAGTGTCTAAGTGCAACTAGTTCAGTACAATCTAAAAAGGCCAAATTAGGTTCAAAGGCAGATGGGGATATTTACAAGTTTTTTTCAAAAGAGGAAAAGCCTTTGGTAAGTGTTTGTACTAAAACCAGAGCACCTAATGAAAGCTTTTCTTCCAAAGCTGCACTGATTACTTCAATCACTGCAACTGATACTGAATCATTGACCTCAAAACCACTGCAGTCACCTGAGCTTTTATTAGGAAGTACAGAAGTATCTGATGATCAGGTAAAAGCATCTATGCCAACAAGCAATTTTGATATTGCCTCTTACAGGCAAAAGGTTAAAAGCTTGAATACTGCTGATATTTGTACTTTTATTAAAAATGTTTTTAAACCGCACAGGAATTATGTGTTTCCTCAATTAAGTGAGAAGAACAAAAGAAGTTTTAAATATGACTGGCTAAATATCTTTCCCTGGCTTTGCTATTCAGCATCTGAGGATGGTGCATATTGTTTCTCTTGTGTACTTTTTGGAGATTGTTTTCCACGTAGAAGTTCTATAATTACTAGATAAGTTTCTCAGCCTTTTCGTTACTGGAATGATGCTATGTCTACTTTTAGACAGCATGCTGGTAATAACACTGGGGGAGAAATGGGACTGCATGCATGTACTTATCCAATGCTAACTGCTTTACTTTCTCAAATGTCAGGTGTCACACAGCCTATTGAAAACATCATGGATGCAAATGTCAAAAAGGAAATTGCAGAAAACAGGAAAATTCTTAGGCCTATTGTAGATTCTGTTTTATTTTGTGGCAGGCTTGGCAAAAGTCTGCGGGGTCATCGTGATGACTCCAAGTATTATCCAGAGGTTGGTTGTTACTCTACCAATGGCAATGTTGGTAACTTTGTTGAATCACTTAATTTTAGAGTGAGAGCAGGTGATGATACTTTGAAAACACATTTGCGTGATTGTGGAATAAATAGAGGCTACATATCTAAAACAAGCCAAAACAAGATTATCAGATGTATTGGCCAAGTCATATCTAAAGATCTTATTGAAGAGATTAAGGAAAGTAGGTACTATAGCATCATTGCAGATGAAGCTTCTGACTCTTCTCACAAAGAACAATTATCACTTGTTCTGTGATTTATTGACAGTGGTATGAACGTTAGAGAAGAGTTTATTTGTTTTATGCATTGTAAATGGGGGTTGAGTGGTAAAAATCTTGCTAAGCTTATTTTAGAAGGTTTAGACAATTTAACATTGCCAATTGATAATTGCAGGGGACAGGGTTATGATGGTGCAGGTGCTGTTGCTGGGCATATTAATGGTTTGGGTGCTCATATTTTAAAAGTCAACCCAAAAGCTCTTTACAGTGATTGTTTTAGTCATCGGTTAAATTTGTCTGTTTGTGACACCCTTTCTATTCTTGAAGTAACCACAATGTTGAAACATGTTAATCAAGCTGCTAACTTTATTAATATTTCACAGACACATAATATGCCTTTTGCTGATCATACTGATGACTCTGATCTGAACACAAAGAAAACCAAACTAGTAAGTCTTTGTAAAACCAGATGGGTTGAGCGAGTTCAAAGTCTTGACACTTTTCAAGAGCTTTTTATCCCATTAATTGACACACTACAGGATATGGTTAAAAAGGTTAGTGGCGAGTCCCAGACTAAGCCTTCTCTTTCTGCTGATGCATCATTTTTTGCTTACACTAATTACCCAGTTTGATTTTATTGTTGCATTAGTTATTACTAGACATGTACTTGATGCCACACTTCCTGAGTTATTGCAGGGGAAAAGTATCAATGCTATGGATGGGTTTCACCTAATAACAACCATGAAAAATGATGTTATGATCATGAGAAACAACATTGATTTCTACCACAACACCTGTTATGATGAAGCGTTGAAGCTGTGCAAGGAAGTAGGCATTCAGGAAGCAAAAAAAGAACTGTTGGAAGGCAAACAGCTTGATCAAAACCCTCCCAGCAGTTCTTTTTCAGAACATTATAAACTAACAATTACTATACCTTTATTAGATCATCTTCAAGCTGCTTTAGATGCTAGATTTGATTTGGACAGCATAAATGCCTACAAAGGCTTAAGTATTGTGCCTGTGAAGATGATGTCCCTGTGCAGGAATGGAATTGACTGGAAAGAGCGTTTTAAGACTGTTGCCATGTTTTATCATGATGATTTGCCTAATCCACTTGCTTTAGATGCTGAATTAAGACAGTGGTTTACTTAATGGGACACACATAACGGTCCTCTTCCAGATACTGTGATTACAACTTTAAAATCTGTTAGCTTTAAGGGACTTGAAAACATCAAAGTTATTCTTCGTATTTTAGGCAGACTCCCAATTACATCTTGTGAATGTGAGAGGTCAATTTCTGCATTGAGAAACCTGAAAAACTACCAAAGGAGTACTATGGTGGAAGAACGGCTGAATGGTTTGGCAATGATGGGGATTCATACTGAAGTTGTTCCTGATGTTGAAAAAGTTATTGGTAAGTTTGCTCATGGGAATACTCGTTTAAAATTCATCGGATATGTTACACTTTAAAATGCCCTCTGCTCATACTCAAGGACTTATTCAGGTTGAACGCACCCTCAAAACCATTTAAATACTGTGAAACAACTGGAAAATTCTCGTGTATCGTTTCCTACCATGCATAGTCAGTAGTTTACATCATTCTGCATGTCAGAATAGCATCGTTAGTACATGGCATCATTCAGTGGTGTCGCCAGCTCGATAAGTGAGGGGGACATATTCATATATTTGTGTTGTGCACAATTAACTTCTTTTGAAATCTAATCGACTTCAAAAGAAATTAATTGTGCAGAACACGAATATAAGAATATGTCCCCCTCACTTATCGCCCTGGCGACGCCACTGGCCATCATTTTAAAAACGAATATTAAGAAAATTGAAAACTTGTCAAAAACTTTGGCAAGGCTTAAAGATAAACAAATATATTCATGTGTATCGTTAGTACTCGTCATAGCATCATCCCAGGAACGAATGTCAAGGGAATGATCTATATTTGGAGTACAAGACAGAAGTTTTCTTAATTTTTTTCACACAATTGTCTATTTCGTTGAGTAGCGCATGTTTATAGAATGGACTAATGAAATTTGAAATTTGCACAACTACAGTAAGTCATCTCAAAAATGTGCATAAACTTCATACTGTACGTAACTTTGACACAAAACTTTAATAACTACATCATACACATACAAGATCAAGTTTTGCACAATACAGTTAACAACTAGATAATGATGGTTTTTATGTTTTTATAAGCCTTACCGAAATAGGTTTCAAAATTAAACTGAAAACCGGTAAACCACTCAAGCCTTGTGCCTACTGTATGCTAGATTAACACTGCAGATCACAAATATCATTTCTAATGCAGATTTGATTGATAAAGAGTGGATATTTCAGACAAATCATCATTATTATATCGTTGGGGGGGGGGGAAAGGGTTAGAACTGACCAAGACGGTGTTAGAACTGAGCACTCTCACATCCATGAAATATCCCAAAAGGTCCCCCCATTTCTAACCAAACTCCTATAATAATAGGTGTGTAAGCGGGTGTCTGGCGCTAATAACCAGACTGCTCACTTAGACGGGGGGTAAAGGGTAAGAACTGACCGGGATGGTGTGAGAATTGAGCACTTTCACATCCATGAAGTGTCCCAAAAGGTCCCCTTTTCTAACCAAACTCCTGTTGCTGCATGTATTTAGCAAGAGGTGTGAAGGCGGGTGTCTGGCGCTATAACCAGGCTGCTGTCCATGTCGGATTCGTTTCTTTATGCGTTTCCTAGGCATGCTGATGAGCTCTGATATTGGATGAAACAGCAGTGGAGCTCAAATGCGGCTGTAACAAGGTTAGTGCTAGTATGATGACATTATGATGTCATCGTATTGGTGACGTCATCACTATGACGTCGCAGCTATCACTGTCCAGAGTTTTTGGCTGGCGTTTTAAGAATCCTAGATCTGCCCCTGATCTTGAGACTTGGCTTTTTACTCTCAGTTTTTAGTAGCTAATTAAGTTTGAGTTGTATCATGTTTCATTTTTAGATGTATATAAAACTTTTTTACCTATGTAAAGCACTATTGAACATTTGAAAATGATGCTATATAAAATGACAATTATTATTATTATTAAAGCACCGCATAATGAAGAAAGACCATGCAATGATGAGAGCACCACATATGATAATATAAACACTGCATATAATGATGTAAATACCACATATAATAAAGTAAGCACCACATATAATAAAGTACAGCATATAATGATATAACCACTGCATATAATAAAGTAAGAACTGAATATAATGCAGCAAATACTGTGTATAATGCAGTAAATACTGCGTATAACTAGAAATACATGCATGCAGCAACCTCTCGCCACTAACTAAGAGCATACAACTATATTTTCGGAATTACATGAAGTACTTATATAGGTTGTTGTCATAGCAACACGGCAATTGCTATATTAATTTTTCAAAATGACAAAATATTGGGTTTTTAATCCTTGTTTTATTGACAATTTTTTAAAATGGCACAACATTTGTAATCAGCATGTTATTACGCCAAATGTAAGCTTAAATTTGGTATAAAATACGACCTACTAATTACATGTATTAGACGTTTTGAAATATTTATGAAACTAAATTTTTATCTACATAAACTTTGAGTTTGAAACAAAACCGTTTCAAGCCAATTTTGTATCTTCGCTCATACTCTTTTACATGTGAAGTTCGTCAATATTTTGAAATACAGTAATAAGAAGACAGTCTTGCATTTACAAAACATAAACTTACTCTGAAATTTAAACAAACAGTGAATAGAGTGGAGGAGTACGGCTACGCCGGCCTTTATAAAGCATTAAAACACAAGTATAAATACGCATTATCAACAAACTTGCCTTGTGTTTCACGCCGTAGTCAATTATTGGCACTTCTCTGTATTTTCCCAGCATTAATCTCTCTTCAAGAGTCAATGACCACCCTTCTTTGGTTGTGAAAGTTGCTAAATCTTTTTGCAAAAATACAAAATATTGTAGTGCAAAAAGCAACTTTAGATATTTGCTGTCAGTTGAATTCGTGATTAATCAATCAACAATAAATTTTAAACCTGACCAATCAGTGTTAGCCATTCATGATAGTCTGCCATATTGTTGAGATCAGTGAGGACATACCACTTTTACTACCTATCACGAGCAAAGACTTTCAACTCCGCTAATACGAAATTAGTAACCCTCGCCCCGGGCTTATGCCCGGAACGGCGCTTTGCGCCCTTGGCTCGGGAATTATATAAGTACCACATATAAACATTGGCATTCAATACCAATTTATAAAATAGGTACGCAATGCGTACATGTGGCCCAAGCCCATATCGTTTTATGATCACTGAAGTAGGTCTCCAGTATACCAGCATGAATTTCTTCATTCATTAAATTTGTATATAAATGATCAATTGTTGTTCTATTATCTGTTGTAAAGTCTGTTATTAACTGGCAGTGTAATTGTTTTCTATAATCATTAGGCTATAGAGAGATTGACGGTCTGATTCCACCATCCAGTTCACATAAAGTCTTCAATGAATATTTTTTTTGTGAACAGTCTTCGTCAAGAATTGTTCAAAGAGCAGAGGGTAGGCGTGAAAAAGCAACGCTGGGAGAACGATATAACCCAATTATAGTCAGATTTGGGTGACTTATGGTTTTAATAATGGTAAACTCAATTCCATTTATGTTGTGGACATAGGGATATCCTTCTAAAAATGGAACTCGACTATAAATAGCTGTTCCACCAAGTGGATGCCCAGAACCAGAATATTAAGAAATGTCATTTCTAAATAGGCTGTAACCATTAATACTGTAAATTTCATCAGGGTCCAAAGGGATAAACCTTGTCTCGGTAAAGATTAAAATGTCAGTAGAGAAGTAGTTGATGTTTTTTCGAACATCTTCAATATGTTTTTGGAGAGATCTAGCATTGACTGACGTAGCAAATTTTTAAATTGGAATGATCCAACATATACAATGGTATGAAACATAGTTTCAAATTATGTTCTGTTCTTAACATTTCCATTTCTTTTACAACTCTTCGATTGACAGATATCTTATCTTCACATAGGTCAGTGATATATAACCCTTCAATTGTTGTAACTCAATTTAAGGCAACATAATGTATATGAGGAATAGTAATTTTAGTGTTTAAGTTCACAACTGTTTGTGACTGGATATCACTGTGTGATTTATGTACAGTTTTAGCCGATGCCGGCCTTAATGGAAATTGTTTTCTTACTGGAATGGCGTTTTACAAGAACGTTATATAAAGTACGTGTGGTTCTAATCGCGGGCTCAAGAAAAAGAAGAATGTTGTCGCAAGGGCCTTTCAGTTATTGTGGCAAATTACCAAGACATTTCTTGTCGTTTTTTGGAAACTAGTTGGACATTTTTGTTATTGTTGGGACTCGGTGATTGTTGTAGTTGATGTTGTTGATTTGAAGAGGATTTAAAACGGTAAATGGCATATAAACATGTAATTAACTTATCGTTCAAGTATAGCTATGACAATCGAAACGTTTTGATTAATACTGGGTAACTTTCTTTGTGTCTTGTAGTACGTTTGTATTGCCTAGGTTATTTGTACGTTTTGTAACTGTAAGTATTTGTTTTTCAGCGTGAAAGTAATAAAACCGTTCGCAATCGTGTATTGTGTACATGTGATACTTCATCTAAGACAAAGTATACAGTCCCAGATTTTGAAATTCGAAGGCGCGGGGGTTGGTCGCCTCTAACCAGTGAAACGAGACTCCGCGCGAGAACATTAATGGTCCTTCGAGCCGGATAGACAATTAGCAAGCATAGAAAAATGTCTGTGTCTCAGTCAACAAGATCGCATAAAACTAAGGGGGCGGTTGACCCTACAAGTACGCATAACCAGGATGATCAGAACCTGCAGCAGGAAGGCAGTGCAGTGCAGGAAGGCAGTGCAGTGCAGGAAGGCAGTGCAGACCCATTGTTAACGGGAGGCCAAGACCACATGGAGGTGGCAGCTGATGTAACCAAGCGGTGCCGTGTCAAACGACGAGCTCTAAAGTGTATAATTGAAAGATATATTGAAGCTACCAAGCAGTTGATAGAACGAAGGGGTAGCAGAGCAGCCATCAAGCAAAACTTGACCGACATTGTGGAAACATTTAAGAAAATAGAAGGCCTTCAGGCCCAACTGGAGGAACACTCCCAAGACGTAGACGAACTGCTAGCTGATGTGATAGTGTCAACTAACATAAGATTGGAAGTCAATGACATCACTGGTACAGTGCAAGAGTATCTGGAGAAGAAAATGTCCGGATCCAGCCATTGGAGTAAGTCACAAACTAGCTCCCAGCGCAGCAGCTCACCCCCTTCTGCGCCAGAAGAAAATGTCGAAGATCAAGAGGAGTTGGACAAAGAAGAGAAAAAACAAGAGACCATTGAGCAGCAGCTACAGCAAGCTGCAAGGCTCTCAGAATTGGCTCGAGAGAAAAGAGCTAAAGCAGCTCAACTGCAGGAGCAGGCCGATGAGGCGGAAAGGCAGTCAGAAGCCATCGGCGGCGGGCACAAGGAGTCAAGCCAGAAACTGCCTGCGAACCTGTCAACGCAACCTGAGATAGACGGTGAAGAAAAGGCCAGACTCTACGTAAAACATCTAGAGCAGATACGAACACAGGAAGGCCAAGCTGAGCATGCTACTGAAGAAGATTGGATTGTTGAATTTCGGAAGACACTGAAAGTTTCTGTTCGATCAGTGGACCCCGGAAAAATCCCAGTAAGAGCAGATGTGCCTATTTATAATGGTGATCCATTGAAATGGCTTTCATGGAGTGGTCTCTTCAAAGCGCTTGTACATGATACAAAGATGACTTCAGAAGCGAAGATGGGATTTCTACACACCAGGCCGTCAAAAGAATGTGACCGAGTGATTGCAGGCCTATTCCCAGATGATGAAGGATATGCGGAAGCCCTAATGCTGTTACGGGATAGATATGGTCATCCAACTACCTTGCAAGCTGCTCATTTACAATCATTGAAGTCGCTACCTGATGTTAATTCTGGAAACCCAGATAGTCTAGCAACTAGTTTCCAGTCTTTTGTTGATGAGGCAAGAAGTCACCTAGCTGTGCTTAAACGATACAGTAAAGGAGAATCTTCGTTTGTGTCGTCTCTTATTTACGACCTAACTGATAAGTTGCCTCAGGAAGATGCCAAGGCCTGGCGTACAAAGGTTGGCGAAGGTCAAGTGAGGATGACACTAGAAGCACTCAGTACATGGTTGGGTGCAAGAGGAAGGTGCTATTGGAGTGCACTTCCACCACAAAATGCTCGGAGAAAAGAAAACCGGAACAACCGGAACCTTCCCAGGAGATCTTTGGCTGGCCAGTATGGCGCCAAGTGCCCAAAATGCGACGGCAAACATAAGGCGGAGAGCTGTACTAAGATCAAGGAGTTGTCAGCAGAGGAACGTCTTGACTTCGCTAAAGAGAAAAGACTTTGTTTCAGTTGTTTAGAGGGATCTCATGTCTCTCGAAATTGTCAACAGAAAAGGGAGTGCGGTATCGGGGACTGCAAAAGGAAACACCACCCATTACTACACGGAGAAGCAAATGTGCGTGCGACTACCACAAAAACCCCACGGTCCGGCGTAACCTTTGGAATCGTTGAAGTTTCTGTCGTCGGGGCCGGTGGGAATCAAGTGAAAGGAAACCTTCTGTTTGATGATGGTTCTGATACCACGCTGGTATCAGAGGCATTCGTGAGGAAGCTGGGATTGCGGGGAAAGAAGACCACGCTCAACATTTCAGGTGTCGGAGGTAAAGAAAAAAAACGAACGTCCTCTCAAGTGACTCTCCGTGTTAAGACACCGGAAGGTGATGCTGATCATGTTAATCTCACAGCCTGGAGCCTTCCAAAGATATGTCAGCCAGTTGAAACAGTCCCATGGCCAGAGATCAAAACCAAGTGGAAGCATTTGGAAAATGTGAACCTAAAAGCCGTTGGTGGTGAAATTGATATCCTGCTGGGTGTTGACCACGCAGATTTGTTAGTACCATTGGATGTGAAAATGGGCGAACCGCGAGAACCCATAGCCAAAAGAACGACCTTTGGTTGGATGGCGGTTGGGCCGATTGGTAACCCTCGTCGTGACATCCACAGCCATCACGTCGCCAGAGCAGAGTCACAACCACTTGATGTTGCCTTCAAGCAGTTCTGGGATAGTGAATCGTTTGGTACTAAGACAACAAACAAGCCACACTACTCCAATGATGAGCAACGAGCAATAGATATATTGGAACGCGAGACCAGGAAGTTAGAGAATGGGTACGAGGTCTTGTTGTTGTGGAGAGAAAACGAGCCACAGCTGCAGAACAATAGACAAGTCGCAAAAAAGAGACTAGAAGGTCTGCATCGACGATTTGAGCGAGAGCCTGAGTATGAGAAGGACTATCGCAAGGCTAATAGCAAGTACATAGAAGACGGATATGCACACAAAGTAAACCAAGAAGACGACCTCGATGGGCCGAACCAGTGGTATCTCCCCCATCACGCAGTGTATAAGAAATCACCCACCGAGAAGAAGATCCGAGTAGTATTTGATGCATCGGCCAAGCACCGGGGCAAATGCTTGAACGACGCCTTACTACCAGGTCCCGTGCTACAGAATGAACTTCCGCATGTGATCATAAAGTTTCGTGAGGGTGATGTTGCTTTCGGAGCCGACATCGAAGCAATGTTTAGCCGAATTAGATTGCAGAAGCAAGATGCCAGATATCATCGCTTCCTGTGGAAGGAGAAAGGCAGCGATGCCATTAACACTTACCAGATGGACAGACTAGCTTTTGGCGATACTTCGTCGCCGTGTGAAGCAATTTATGTCACCTGTCGAACTGCTAAAGATTATGGGAAGGGACAAGAGGAAGCTGTGCGAGCTATTAACGAGAACTTGTACGTGGACGACTACCTTGATTCTACTGAGACTACGGAACAAGCAATAATGAAAGGGCGGCAGGTAAAGGAGATCCTAGCGAACGGTGACTTGCATTTAAGGAAGTGGACTTCCAATGTCCCGGAAGTAGTATCTGCGCTTGCAGAGGAGAAGAAACCTGAAGTCGACATTGTGACCAACCTTGTCGAGCACAAACCAGAAAAGAAAATTCTCGGTGTAAAATGGAACACTGAAACAGATGAACTTACATTTGCAGTCGTACCCATCGAGCATGTGACTTACACCCGAAGAGGCCTCCTGAGCAAACTAGCCGGTGTATTCGACCCACTTGGGTTAGCCTCTCCATTTATTATCAAAGCAAAGATCCTAACACAACAGCTGTGCCTGCTCGGTCTTGATTGGGGTGATCCTATTCCTAGTTCCCACCTGACCAAATGGAAAGTTTGGCTGGACAGGCTGCCAGAGTTAGAGCAAGTAAGTGCACCACGATGTATACAACCCAGGAAGAAAAACGTGATACAGACGGAGCTTCATACGTTCTGTGATGCCTCTGAGGAAGCTTTTGCAGCCGTGTTGTATTTGAGAAGCATTTACGATGATGACGATATACGTTGCTTCTTCCTGATAGCCAAGACTAAAGTAGCTCCAAAGAAAGCTTTAAGTGTAGCCCGACTCGAACTGCAAGCTGCTGTTTTGGGCACTCGTCTAGCGGACTATGTTAGAAAGGCTATGACACGAAGCATCGACCGCGTTTTCTTTTGGACAGACAGTAAATGCGCTATTGGTTGGATACGATCCACTGCAGTTTGGTACAAGCCATTTGTCGCGCACCGAGTTGGTGAAATCCAAACCCTGACAGACCCAAAGTCCTGGCGCCATGTGCCTGGGAGAGTGAATGTGAGCGACTGTGCTACCCGTTCAAGATTCGATGAACGGTCGGAGTTAATTCCAGCTCGTTGGTTAACTGGTCCAGATTTCCTTTATCAAGATGAAGATAACTGGCCAAAGGAAATTCGCGTTGAGGACCTAAAACAACACGAGGAAATCAAGCCGAGCAAGATATTCGTCGCTAAGTCCGATCCGGAACGCGTTCCCGCTTATGCTGATGTTGATTTAGAACGAATTTCCTCCTTGTGGAAAGCACAGCGAGTAGCAGCACAAGTCCGTCGTTTCTTCAATATATGCAAAGGAAAAAAACCGGAGAGTGGTGTCCTAACTGTGGAGGAACTACGATTCGGACTGACCGCCCTAGTACGCCAATGTCAACGAGAAGCATTCTTCAGCGATTTAGAATCCTTGGAAAAAACCAAGACCGTCAGCAAACGATCGAAACTCTTGTCGTTTACCCCATACCTAGACGAAAGTAGCGTAATTCGCGTTGGAGGACGACTTGACCGTGCCCGGTTACCCTATGAAGTGCGACATCCCATCCTTTTACCCCAAAAACACCGTCTAACTGAGCTGATTATCGAAAGCTATCACCGTCTGGAAAACCACGAAGGAATTGATCACGTTTTGGCTGCAATTCGTCAAAAATTCTGGATAATTCGAGGACGACAGGAAGTCAAGAATTTCAAAAGAAAGTGCACGAAGTGTAAAAAGGAACGAGCGAAGCCCGGTAGCCAGCTACTAAGTGAACTTCCCCGCGAAAGAATAACTGCCATGCAACCAGCATTTTACCACACTTCGGTAGACTATTTCGGGCCAATCGAAGTTAAACTGACTCGTAACACGACGGCAAAGAGATACGGTGCTCTGTTTACTTGTATGTCGACCCGGTGCGTCCATCTGGAAGTGGCGGAATCGTTGTCCACCCCTGACTTCCTACAAGCTCTCCACAAGATGATGGCGAGACGCGGAGAACCAAAATCTATCTATAGCGACAATGGTACGAACTTCGTCGGCGCTGTAGCAGAACTGAAGTCGATGGTTCGAGAGCTGAATCGAAGTGAAGAACTCAAAAATCGTCTAGCGAGAATCGGAGAAGGAATCAACTGGACGTTCCAACCCCCTGCAAGTCCTCACTGGGGAGGAGTGCACGAAAGCCTAGTTAAGTCAGTTAAGATAGCGCTTAACCGTACCCTGAATCCAAAAGGAGGACAAAAGAAAAGAAATCCTACAGATTTGCAATTGTCTGCCCTCTTCGCGGAAGTCGAGCGATTTGTCAATTCACGACCGATAACATACGTCAGCAGCGATCCTAAAGACATAGAGACTCTGACGCCGTATCACTTTTGGCTACATCGACGCTCGCCCGTTGTCCCCCACGGAGAGTACAGTCGACCGAACTTTCAAGATCGGTTCAAGCAGACCCAACACTTAGCAAATGTTGTGTGGCAACAGTGGGTGAAGCTCTACCTGCCTAGTCTCATCTCGCGGAAGAAATGGCGGAACGAGGAAAGGAACATTTCGGTTAATGACGTCGTTCTCGTTGCGGATCCTGGACTTCTACGCGGAGAATGGAAGTTAGGTCGGGTCGTTGAGGTATATCCCGGAAAAGACGGACGAGTTCGAGCGGCAAAGGTGAAGACTAATAACGGCGTTTATACGAGACTGGTTACGAAGTTGTACCTCCTCGAAGAAGATGGTGGGAACGATCGTCACCTCAATGAAATAGAGACGAACGATGGGGAGGAGTGATGGAATGGCGTTTTACAAGAACGTTATATAAAGTACGAGTGGTTCTGATCGCGGGCTCAAGAAAAAGAAGAAGAATGTTGTCGCGAGGGCCTTTCAGTTATTGTGGCAAATTACGAAGACATTTCTTGTCGTTTTTTGGAAACTAGTTGGACATTTTTGTTATTGTTGGGACTCGGTGATTGTTGTAGTTGATGTTGTTGATTTGAAGAGGATTTAGAACGGTAAATGGCATATAAACATGTAATTAACTTATCGTTCAAGTATAGCTATGACAATCGAAACGTTTTGATTAATACTGAGTAACTTTCTTTGTGTCTTGTAGTACGTTTGTATTGCCTAGGTTATTTGTACGTTTTGTAACTGTAAGTATTTGTTTTTCAGCGTGAAAATAATAAAACCGTTCGCAATCGTGTATTGTGTACATGTGATACTTCATCTAAGACAAAGTATACAGTCCCAGATTTTGAACTTCGAAGGCGCGGGGGTTGGTCGCCACTAACCAGTGAAACGAGACTCCGCGCGAGAACACTTACCACTTGAGCTGATTTAGTTCTACCCACGGTAAATTGTGTCGTAATTGATTTTATTGGTGTCCAAGTACTTTCAATGCCTCTACAGTAAAGATTTCTGTTGTCCCGTTGGGTTTTTTTTCCAACATCTTCATAGTCAAACTGGACCCAAACAAGACCAGATGGTTTACTTTCGTCTCTTAATTGTATTAACTTTATTATGTCACCAGAAATACATGCATGCAGCAACCTCTCACTACTAAGAGCATGCAACTATATTTTCGAAATTACATGAAGCTCTTGCATAGGTTGTTGTCATAGTAACACAGCAATTGTTATTCCTTCTGACCTTCTGTATATTTTTCAAAATGACAAAATATCAGTTTTTAATCCTTGTTTTTATTAACAATTTTTTTAAATTGCACAACACTTGTCATCAGTATGTTATTATGCCTAATGTAAGCTTAAATTTGGTATAAAATATGACCTATTAATTACATTAGATGATTTGAAATATTTATGAAACTAAATTTTCATCTGCATAAACTTTGAGTTTGAAATAAAACCGTTTCAAGCCAATTTTGTATCTTCGCTTGTATTCTTTTAGATGTAAAGTTTGCCAATATTTTGAAATACAGTAATAAGAAGACAGTCTTGCATTTACAAAACATAAACTTACTCTGTAATTTAAACAGTGAATAGACTGGAGGAGTATGGCTACGCCGGCCTTTATAAAGCATTAAAACACAAGTATTAATACGCATTATCAACAAACTTGCCTTGTGTTTCTCTGTATTTTCCCAGAATTAATCTCTCTTTAAGAGTCTTATCGCAGTCGTTTTCGTCTCAGTTCTTGCCTTTGTGGATGCCTTAAAAGTTTGCTACTCCTGATAGTTGACCATATTCTTGAGATCATAAATGACCACCCTTCGTTGGTTGTGAAAGTGCCCAAATCTTTTTGCAAAAATACAAAATATTGTAGTGCAAAAAGCAAATTTAGATATTTGCTGTCAGTTGAATTCGTGATTAAGTGAGGATGATGAGGATTCGAGATCAGTGAGGATAATGTCATGACCTACCAAAAAAAAATCTCATCCCCATCGCCCATGAACAGCGACTTTGAACTTGGCTTATGCATGATTAGTAACCCTCGCCCCGGGCTTATGCCCGGAACAGCGCTTTGCGCCGTTGGCTCGGGGACTAGCACCATTTGTTAGACCATCATCAGTTGGCACATTTATTGTCATTTCTGTTCGTTGCCCCACAGCAAGTTTTAGTTTACGAGCTAACTGTTTAGAGTTTTTTAATGGGACATAAGGTATTTGCCTCATTTTCTCTTTGAGCTCAGCAGAACACGCTCCAATCACACTATCTTGTGCTTTAATTTCATGTTTATCACCACTAAATGACTTGTGTACTTTTTCATTATAGGCATCAACCAAAGTATGAGTAAACAAATGTGGAGCTTCTCTAGGACAACAAGATTCTTGAACGCATCTCTCTTTCAGTTTCTTGAGGTCACTGGAAGTATGTTTACCTTTTCGTAATCTATTTAAGATCTCAGCAAACTCTTTGCCCTCTCTTTGTCGCATAATCTCATCAAGCTCAAACATTCTGAAATATCGTTTCCATAAATTTGGAGCGACAATATTATAAGAGCTTAAACATTGTACATCAGCAAAAATGTAGCCATCCATGACAGGTTTAAGTTGAAATAAATCACCAAATGCAATGATGCTAACACCACCAAAGTCGTCTTTGCTTCATTTTAAATCTTTAAACAGTTATTCAACTGAACTGTAAACATGCTGCTTCCAACCATTGATATTTTGTCAAGTAAGATCAACTTTAATGCACCAAGTTCGCATCTTAATGTGTTTAACCTACCAGAATCAAGCGATTTATAATTTCTAAGTGATTGGCTTGCTGGAACTGCGAAGCCACTATGAATTGTGTTACCTTTAATAAGATAAGCTGCTTTCCCAGCAGGAGCAAGTAATAGTATAGGAACACGACGAAAATCTTCACCAGCTCGTGCATTATAGTATTTTAATGCTGCTTGAAAAATTGATTTAACTCTTTCGCTACCAAAAGGGTCGTTAACGACCCTGCTGCGATTTATAGGGATTTTCTTTTTGATAAGAGGGATAAAACGGGTTTTTGGATTCTTACTTCTTTTAAATTGTGTCCTACATGAAGTACATGCTACTTGTTGTAAATATGGCTACTAAAATGATATCAGAAAACAGCTTGAAAAGTTTGTTGTGTGCTCTTTTATCAACAAAATGGCAACATCTTCGCGAAGGCAATTAGGTGAAATTCTACCCGAGCTTTTAGCCGTCTGATTGCGAGATTTCTACTGAAGATGAATCATCCAGCTTTGAGGAATATTTAGAAACGACAACATTTAAATGAGGGGAGAATTTAGCTTACAGACAACTCAAATGTCTTATGAGAGAAGACCCATGTGACCGAGCAAATCGTTTGCTTGATGATGATGATGAACTAATCCATGATGATGAAGTAATTACTATTTTTACATTGTTTTGTATTTTTTTTGTTTGGAATTGTGTATAGATGTCTAAGTTAGAATACCAGTGATCTATTTCATGAACAATACTTGTATGTACGGGATTTACAGTTGCTACCAGGCTCAAAACCAGGATATGATGTACAAATCTCTGGATAGTTATTGTAACTAGTATTTTTGTGTTTTTGCAGGATCCTTCAGTTGAAAATGAGGTTCACTCACCAATTCTTGGTAGGAGATCAATGAGTAATGATACAAGGCTACATTGAAAACATTTTGCTGAGAGTCGCCCTCCTAAGCATGGAAGGTGTGGATGTTGTGGGTACAAGAAAGGCATAAACGGGAAGAATAAGGACACTAAAACTTCAAATTATATGGGAAAATGTGACAAATTTCTCTATGAAACCTAATTTGAACCATATCATACTAGAAGTAATGTGTAAATGACCAAAAACGGGGTAAACTATTACCATATTAAAAAATGTTGTATTCCAGTCCAAAAAATGGTGTCGTATTACTCGGTCAAATTTGAGAGCATATAATAAGCCCGATTATGCAGTTTGGCAATTTTAATTGCAACAGTGGGGTTGATTTGTGGAAATTGTATTGCATTCACTCTGATTTTGTCATTTATTCAAATTTTATTGGGTGGAAATAATTAGAAATTAGTATTTTTAGTATAGTTTTCGTAATTGTCATTATTGTTCACATGACTTGTGACATCACACTTTCATAAGTAGTATCAAACTAAATATATATTATTAAAGCTTATGTTCTGCTGATTCTAAAAATGTATAACTTTGTATGCCTACATGCAAGAAAAATCCCATTACAGGCAACTGAATGCGGCATGTTGCAAATTTGAAAAATCACAAAAAATTATCTTGGTAGCTAAAGAGTTAATAAGGTGAGACTTACCAACACCTCCAGGTCCACTTAAGAAGGCATAAAATGGTTCATGAGAAGTTTTAGTTAAATGTAAAGCATGGTCAAAAAATTCTCTTTGCTTTTTATTAAGCATTTGAACCAATCTTCAATATTCGTTATGATGTATTTCATTTAAACTGAGTGGTTCATCATTTGGTAAGGATGATGGGATACCCAAATCCTCAGAAAGATCATGAATTTCATTTAAATCTGGATGTGTGTCTGTTTTACCTTAATCCTGGTCTTGACATTCAATGTCTTGTGTGACTGGTGCTATTGTGTCAAACAGATCATCATCACATTTGTGTAAGTGATGTTGTATTTCATTTAAGTCTTCAATACAGACTGCATATTGTCTCATCTGCTCACTTATTTCATCAAGCCGAGCTAGATAGTGTTCTTGAAGAGAAGACGAATTTCCCATTAAGTCAGTATGTTCATTCCGCCACAGTGTAAACAACATAATCAACTCTTGATAATGTTTTTCTGGTT